>JAWDJD010000003.1:172779245-174186745 GCA_035047305.1 Bradypodion pumilum
CTGCGTTGGCATAGTTCCTGCAATGTACAGGATCGCCTATGCCGAAACCTTTCGAGACCGCTAACCCTATGTTCTTCCCTTTGTCCTCGACCCTCGACGGGTCTAGCCTGGACAAAAGCGTGGTTAGTTTCCTCCGCATCAGCAGCTCGGCCGGCGAGTAGCCAGACGCTAAGGGGGTCACTCTGTATGCTAATAGGAATTGACAAACCTGGTGATGTAGATCTCCCGATCCCATGCGCCGCAGCGCATCTTTTGTGGTGCGCACTAACCGTTCCACTTGGCCATTCGTGGCCGGGTGAAACGGCGCGGATGTGACATGCCGAATTGCATTTGCCTCCATGAATGCCGCGAACTCAGCGGACGTGAAACAACTGGCGTTGTCGCTGACCAAAGTGTCGGGTAAACCGAACGTGGAAAAGACCCTCCTTAGCTGGCGAATGGTAGTGGCGGAGGATGTGCTCTTTACCGGAATGACCTCCAGCCACTTAGAATATGCATCCACCACCAGGAGAAACATGGTTCCCCGGAATGGGCCAGCAAAATCTACGTGCACCCTGGACCACGGTCCCCTCGCTGCGTCCCATTCCCTATGTGGTAGGCGGGCCACCTCCGGTCGAGAACATTGACATGCTTCACAAGTGCCAACCATCTGCTCTATGTCGGCGTCCAGCTGGGGCCACCAGAAGTAACTCCGGGCCAACGCCTTGGAACGGACGATCCCCGGGTGGCTGACGTGCAACAGCTTTAGCACCTTCGGCCGCAGGGACGTAGGAACCACCACCCGTTGGCCCCACAACAGGCACCCCCTCTCTAAAGACAACTCCACTCGCTTTCGGAAGAATGGGTCGAATTCCGTGCCTGGGGATGACGCCGGCCACCCCTTCTGCACCCACGAGCATACCTTCTCTAGTGTTCTATCCTTTCCGGTCGCCCGGGCAATGTCGGCCGGTACTATCGGGGGTGACTCTAAAACCTCTATTAGCAATACCTGGCGGTCTCTTCTTACCCCTGCCTTCTGGTCGTCCGACAATGGTAACGGCGACCGTGAGAGCGCGTCTGCATGGCTGATTTCCTTCCCTGGCCGGTATTCTAATTCATGTTGATATGCGTTGAGAAAAATAGCCCACCGCAGCATCCTCGGGGACAGGATCTGTGGCGTGGGCTTATTTGCAGTGAAAATCCCTAACAGGGGCTTGTGATCAGTAACGATCTTGAACGGCCGACCGTACAGAAAATCGTGAAATTTCTTGGTTCCCGCTACTATCGCTAGTGCCTCCCTATCGGTCTGTGCGTAATTCCGCTCTGCTTGGGACAGGGACCTTGAATAAAACGCTATCGGGGCCTCCCTTCCGTCGCCTAACACGTGGCAAAGCACCGCCCCCACCCCCACCGGGGATGCATCGCAGACCAAAACTATGGGCCGTTTGGGGTCGAAATGAGTCAGGATTGCCTCGGATGTGAGGAGTTGCTTTAACTCTGAGAACGCTCTTTCTTGCTCGTCACCCCACAGCCATTTTTCCTCTTTCTTAAGCAGCCGATGAAGCGGCTCGGCAACAGACGCCTTCCGTGGAAGGAAGGTATGGTAGAAATTGAGAAGCCCCAGAAATGACTGAAGCTCGGTTTTGGAAGTGGGGCGAGGGGCTTTCTTAATGGCGGCTACCTTAGATTTGGACGGCCTAATTCCCTCGGGTGTGACACGGAACCCTAAAAACTCAACCTCTGTTTCGTAAAATACACATTTGTCTTTTCTCAGTCGCAGCCCCGCTTTCTCGAACACGGCCAGGACCTTATCCAATCTGCGGGCCAGCTCGGCCTTTCTTCCCCCCGTTATCAACACGTCATCAAAATATGGCAACACCCCCTCCAGCCCCTTCAGGAGGCGTTCCACTAGTGACTGAAAAATGCCAGGTGCCGAGTTCACGCCGAACTGTAACCTCGACACCTGGAACGCCCCCTTATGTGTGACTATTGTTTGTGCCTCCGCTGTGGCGGGGGTTACTGGGAGTTGCTGGTAGGCCTGTGCTAAATCGAGTTTAGCGAAACACTTTCCCCCATTCAGCCTGGCCAGAAGGTGGCTGACCACTGGCACCGGGTATGCATTAGGGCGGATTGCCTTATTAATGGTACACTTATAATCAGCGCAAATGCGCACCTCCCCGTTAGCCTTCAGTGCTGTTACAATTGGAGTCTCCCACTCCGCGGAATCCACAGGAACGAGAATTCCTTGACCCACCAGTTTGTCCAGTTCCGCCTCTATTTTGTCCTTAAGCGCGAACGGTACCCTGCGCGGTTTAAGTCTTATCGGGCGGACCTCCGGGTCTAAGTCGAAGGCTACAGGGGGTCCCTTGAACTTTCCCAGTCCACTTTTAAAAACGGCGGGGTGTGCGTCACATACTGCTTGTATTGGGTCCTCGCCTACGGCATGCACCCCCCCATGAACAGGCCTAAGGGCTGAAACCACTGTGTTCCGAGGAGGCTACAACTCCCCCCTTTTAGCACCACTAGGGGAAGTTCCGCAGAATGTCTCTTAAAGCGAACCCGGAACGTTCCGACCCCCAACACTGGAATGCTGTTCCCCTGAACGTCCCGTAGTGTGGCCCTCAACGCTTTAAGTTTGGGCCGCACGTGGGGGTCGATTTTCAAGAACTCTCTCTGGGGAATTATAGAATAGGAGGACCCCGAGTCAACTTCCATCCTAATAGGGGTCCCTTGTACTAGTACCTCAACAAAGTAATGGGGCTGTCCCGCAGACACGTTGAACACAGGAGCGTCGCCCTCGCTGTCGTCCGAGATGCGGCCCACGCCGTCCTGCTTCCTCGTGGCCCGGGCGCCATCTTTGGGCCTCGCTGGACGGTCCGGTCTGGCTGAACGGTCTTGCGAATGTCTCCGGCCCTCTTTCCATTTCCTGCACGCCTTGGCAATGTGCCCCCGACGTCCGCAGTTGAAACACTCGGCTTTCCTGAATGGGCACTTCACGCGCTCATGGGCCGCTCCGCAACCATCGCAGCGGCGCCCGCCTCTCCGGACCTTCTGGACCTCCTCGCCATCGCTGCTTTCTGAAGACGATTTCGAGGTCGGTCGGGTTGCATGCACCGACTGACCGGACTTCCCGTGCGATGAGTTTTCCGCCTTGCCGGCCCTCGGACGCCACTCACGCCACTTGTGCATCTCGTCTACTCCAGCATTCGTGGACTCCGCGGCTTCCGCGGCCTCTACAACCTCTTCCAGTGTGGGTGGTGGCTCCCTGTTCATCAAACTGCGCTGTACTTCCTTGTCCTTCAGGCCACACAGCACTCCGTCCCTGAGGGCCATCTCTAGGATGTGGTCCCATTTGCAGGGGGCGGCGGCTACCCTCATAGCCGTTACGAAGGCTTCTACCGACTCGTCCGGCGCTTGAACTCGCCTCCAAAACGCACTCCGAGCAGGAAACATTGCCCTCGAGGGTCGGAAACGCTCACGCAGCATTTTCATGATGTCACCGGCTTTGAAATCGCTCATCTTCTTCGGTGCAAGGATGCCCACCAGCGTCCGCTTGGTTTCCATCCCAAGCATGCGGGTGAGGATGGCCCTCTTCCTTTCCTCGTCGTCTTCTTTGACTTTGAGCTCCACCAGTGCCGCCTGGAAGTCCATCTCAAAAAGCTCCCAGTCTTGCGGTTTGGTGATGTTGAACCCGCTCTGTGTCCTGGCTCCGTGGGGATCCATGATCCCACCTTCGTCGCCAATTTAGTGTATGAGAGTCAAGACACAAGGCACAGCCAAAGGCTGGGTTAACTCAGGTTTATTGCATAGTGGACAGAGGGAACATGAGGTAATGGCGGACGAACAGCTCTATATATAAGGCAGTAACGTATTTGAATGTGGCTCCACGGTAGCCCGTTGGCTACTGGTCCGCGTGACGTCATGGCTGGTCACGCCCTTCTTGTCCAGGTGTAGGTAGCGGCGGGAAACTTCCCGCGCTGCGGTCTTTGATGGGTTTGAACCAAGAGAGCTTGGACGCTCGCTGCTGCCAGCTGGTGGTCATCAGCTCGCGTCCTATTACAGGGTTTATGTGATACAGCTGAAGGTTACATTGTTACTCATTGGCAAGGTTACATTGGATCAGATACATTGATAACACATGTAGAAGGATACACTATTAGGACACAACACCCCCGGTGCATGCACAAAAGCAGGCAAGGTCGGGGGGCTGGTGTATGTTGTGCACATGTGTTGTGTGTGATATGTGTGGCTGTCATGGGTGTGTGTGTTGTGTGTTGTGTGTTTGTATTGTGTGGCTGTGTTTTGTGGGTGTGAACATAAGAACAGCCTTGCTGGAACAGGCCACAGCCCATCCAGTCCAGCATTCTGTTTCACACAGTGGCTCACAATTTCCTTCAGGGTATTCCCAAAGAGATGCCTTCACCTGCTTAGGATTCCCTGGAAATGGCAATGAGAGATATCCTGCCTATCTCTCCAACCCCGAGGTTGTCCTTAAGTATCCATAATTATAGCCATTGATACCCTTGTCCTCCATGAACTTGTCTAATCCTTTCTGAAAGCTGTCAAGACTGACAGCTGTCACCACTTCTCCTGGCAGGGAGTTCCATAGACCAGTAATCCTCTGGGTGAAAAAGTACTTTCTCTTATTTGTTTGAGAACTAGTACCCAAAAGTTTCATGGAGTGTCCCCTAGTTCTAGTGTTATGTGATAGGGAAAACAGTTTTTCACACTTTGTCCACACCGTGCATGATTTTATAAACTTCAATCAGGTCACCTGTTAGACACCGTCGTTCAAGAGTGAAAAGGCCCAACCGTTGCAGCCTCAGATGGTAAGGAAGGTGTTCCAGTCCCCTAATCATTTTGGTTGCCCTCCTCTGCACTTTTTCCAATTCCATAATATCCTTCTGGAGGTATGGCAACCAGAACTGTACACAGTATTCCAGATGGGGCCTCACCATATATTTATAAATAGGCAAAATGACACTTGCTGACTTATTTTCTATACCCTTCCTAATGATCCCTAGCATTGAGTTTGCTTTTTTCACTGCTGAGGCACACTGGGTTGACACCTTCATTGAGCTGTCCACCAGGACACCAAGGTCCCTTTCCTGGTTTGTCGCAGAGAGTTCAGAACCCATCAGTTTATAAATGTAATTGGTTTTTCCCCCCAACATGCATCACTCTGCACTTACTAATGTTGAAGCTCATTTGCCACTGTTTTGCCCACTCCCCTAGTGTCAAGAGATCCCTCTGGAGCTCCTCACAATCTCTCACAGTTTTCCCTACCCTGTATAATTTAGTGTCATCAGCAAATTTGGCTACCTTGCTATTTACTCCTACTTCTAGATCATTTATGAAGAGGTTGAAAAGCAGGGGTCCCAGTACTGAACCTTGGGGGACCCCAATATTTACTTCCATCCACTTGGAGAAGTGTCCATTTTGTGCTACCCTTTGTAGCACAGCTGCCTAGATGCAGGTGCCTCAGACATTTAGTAAATGCAGGTACAGTATTTCTATAGTCAAAACAACTAAGGTTTTGGAATGTTTCCACATTCCAAGGGTGGGTGCTTAGAGGGCAAGATAATATAAAAAGACCAGGTTTTCAGACCTTGGCAGCGATCCCATCCTGAGTCAGTGTGAATGGGCTTACATCTGCACTTTTGACAACCTTTATAAATGCAACAGAGTTAGTGAGGCACAGCATCAAGAATTCACACCTTTCTACTTTTCTGAGGCCATACAAAGAGTTTTAATTAGAAAGCAAAATGTTTTAAAACAAGGTGCTCTTTTGTTTATTTCTCTGCCAGTTTGGGAATGCTTGTGGTACAAAAGAGTGATGCAATCCTTAATAACAGCATTTGCTCTCTGTGTTGTGGTGTGTAGGAGGATGAGAAGGCTTTTTCTTCTTTCAACCAAACACTGATTATAAAAACATGACAGAGAAATGTTGTGATAACAGGCAGAACTGTCTCTGTTTCTATTTCTGCTGGCAATAGGCACTGGATCTCTCCTCAGAAATTTGCAGTTTACTAGTATGTAGATCAACAAGGCTTTTCTTAATTTGATATTTGACTATGTTGCTTGTGGAGGAAAGAATACTCAGTGTTTTTAATTTTTTTTTAAAAAAAGGAAAACAGTCTCTTTTCCCATTATTTGTAGATCAGATGCTCACCTTTACATATGAAGCCATGCTTTATACCAGGGATTCCTAAGCTACAGCCTGTGGGCAAAACATGGCCCGCGGCACCATTTCATGTGTCCTGCCACTGCCACCGCTGCACCTGGAAGTGGAAGCAGGCACGTTTACAACAGCCATGAAATGCACCCACTCATGGGTAAACATGGTTACATCAGCCGTAAATGTACCCATGGCTGTCGTAAACCTGGAAGCGGGCACATTTATTTCCGCTTCTGTGGGGTGTGGTCCAGCCTGGTCAGCTGTCAGGCCTACGGTGTAAAAAGGTTGGGAACCCTTGCTTTATAACCTTGTTGTCAGGGTTTGGTGCAGCCTAGAGGAAAATATTTCCTCTTTTATGGAGTGGGATAATTACTTACATGTCTCCATTTGGGTGTATACATTGGAAACATAATGTTTATGCCAAGTGGTGATCAGTGAAGTCAACATGCAATCTGTAAAATGAATGTAGAGTTACCTATTCAGTCAGTCAGTCATTTAGTAATTGCAAAATAATTGGACCAGAAGCCCTGTTGGGCACCAGTTTTCAAATGTTACCATTTTGTTCTTTCCTTTTAGGCCTGAATAAAAGGGACTCCTGACTTGGAGTATGATCAGGGGTCTACAAAGGCATGAGTCCAATCATGCCCAACTTAGCGCAAGCTCTACCATCAGATGGTAACTTCTGTGCCACCCTTCTCAAACCATTAATTATTTTAATATAAGAACATTTAAAAGCTGAAAGCCGCAAGCAACCTCTTTAGAAAGGTTGTTGCCCTTCTCTGTCACAGATTTAAAAATTGC
Organism: Bradypodion pumilum; assembly: GCA_035047305.1. Lineage (NCBI taxonomy): Eukaryota > Metazoa > Chordata > Lepidosauria > Squamata > Chamaeleonidae > Bradypodion > Bradypodion pumilum. The sequence goes on from JAWDJD010000003.1 coordinate 172,786,204, forward strand.
TACTTGTGAAGTGGTGATTATTGCAACTCCATCTTTTAAAAAAAAACTAGAGAAGATGTGTCTTTTCTTTATTTGTGATCAAAAACCATGTAGATTGATTCAACTGGGGTTTTAATGGATTGTATGAGCTTTAGTGAACGAATTAACTAACATTTCAAACATTAATTTAATTGGAAAGGTTGGCAGAATGGAGAGGATATGAGTACATAAATAACCTCCATGTTTACAGTCCCACTCTGGGCTTTTGGCTGCCATTTATATCTCTGCATGTTTAGCACAAAATTTAGCAAAGCGTTTGGTAAGCACATTCAGGTAAACTACAGAGTGTTCATGAACTAGCTCCTTTAGTACTCATTTCCCAACCAGATTAGTCTGTACATTGTGTTTAGCTAAAACAGGAGTGCTCAACCTTTTTAAAGCTGGGGGCTGGGTCACACTCCCTCAGACAGCTTCGGGGGCCAGATGGCCATTTTGCCCTTCCACATGGTACTTCCTGGTGTGGTGGAGGCAGTGGGGGGCACATGAAATGGTATCATGGGCTGTATCTGGCCCATGGGCCGCAGGTTGAGAATCCCTGAGTTAAAAAGAGTAGAAGGCTTGTGCTGATCTGAATCAGTGGTGGTTTGTCTATAAGGGTAGTTGGGGTATCACCTTTAGGCCTAGGCTAAAGCCGTCCATCCCACTCCTACCTCTCCTTAACAGAGAGTAGCAGAGGACATCTTTCTTTGCATACAGATAAATGCTTGTTTACTCTTTGTGTGAGTGAGATAAGAGACATCAGTTGCCACTGTTCAAAACCAAATCCAACCTTGTTTGATATACTCTTTCCACAGTGGCCAGTCAGTTGCCCATGAGAAGTCAGCTAGCAGGACATGAATGCAATGATACTTTCAAAAATTGCAGCCCCCATTATCTTATAAACATAGGTACACTGCCCCTGATATAGAAGGTGATATTGAGATATCCTGATTAATGTCCCTAACCTCCCATGAATTGATCTAACCCATGATAAAACCACCCAAGTTGGCATTCCTCACTACAACATGTGGTTGTGATCTCAACTAGTGTGTTGACAATGAAGAGATTGAAATACTGAAAGATGTTGTATAATTAAAAAATTGAATTAAATGGAGGCTAAAGACAAATCAGATGAAAATTTAAAGTTGGGAGACCAGCTATGAAGTAACTAAAGAAGGTCCTCAAGTGTGTCATTGTAGACTGTTACCAAGATTGTCAACACATGTGTGCTTCTAATTATAGTACTATGTAAAAGCTGGAGAGTGAAGAAAGTTAACAAGAAAAAGACTGATTTGTTTGGAATATGGTGCTGGGCAAGAGTTTTCTGGATACTCTAGTTGTCCAAAGAGACAAATCAGTGGATCCTAATCAAATCAAGCCTGAATTCTTTCTAGAGCAGGGATTCTCAACCTATGGCCCATGGGATGAATCTTGCCTGTAGCACCATTCCATCCAGCCTGCCCCCTCCTGCTGCTGCCACCGTCTCTGCCTGGCTTGCTGTGTCCATAGCTTGCTGTGTCACTCCATAGCAGGGTGGACCGGCATTAGGGGCTCTGCTATGGATTGGCGCTAGGGACACACCAAGCCAGGCAAAGGGGAAAAGGATGGTGGCGGCAGCAATGGAAGTGGAATATGCAGATGCATGTGGTCATCCTCATCCTTCCCGTGTGCCATGTGCCATGTGCCACCGCCACCGGGATCATGAAGGAAGCAGCAGCAGAGGGGGACACCAGTCTGGCCCACCAACAGTCTGAGGGGACATGATCTGGCTCCTGGCTTAAAAAGTTTGAGAACTCCTGTTCTATTTTTTAAAAAAATTTTTTTATTGATTTTTCAAAATATATGACAACATTCAAGACATAATAAAAAAACAAATAATCTAACACAATAAAAAATAACTATATATATAGAAAAAAACATGAAAATACATATACATCAGAAATAAGGAAAAAAAATCTGTCATGGCCTTGGATTCTATTTCAATATAAAAATTTCTTACTTACACACTATACTTTTATCTTATTATTAACCATTATCTTCCAAGTCTAATCCACATTTTTCAACTCTACTTTTATATCCATACTTTACTTTTATTAAACTCTTCAACCTTGCTAAGGTCTATTATATTTCCATTTTAAGATTTACAAAGTATTTTCCAAGAACAATATCAACTTCATCACATTACATACATCATCACCCTGTGCTATGTACATTGCCCTGGAGGATGTGGGATTTCCCATTAATTTCTATTGTACCCAAAATTTCATTTGGTCTGGTGGCAGTTTATTCGTTCCGTCTCTCGTCAATGAGTAATCAACAAATTGTCGCCATATATTCCAAAATCTATTTTCTTTTATTATACCTTTTTTTAAATTTAACTCCCATGTTAATTTTTCATTCAATGCGAGATCCCACATCTGCTTATACCACTCCTCCACCTTTAACACTAAGTCATTTTTCCAATTTTTTGCAATACACATTCTAGCTATTACGAGCATCATGGACAACAATTCTTTCTTATCATTGTCTAAATTCATATTGTCTACGTCGGTCAGCAAAATGTTATTTGGCCCCAATTTGAGACGCAATCCCATAATCTTATCAATCTCGTTCTCGATTTTTGCCCAAAACTTTTCTACCACCTTACATTCATACCACATATGGACATATGTGCCCAACATATTTTTACATCTCCAACACAATTTATTATTCTTTTTATCCATCTGATGTAATCTCATAGGGGTCAAATACCACTTCCATAACATTTTAAAATTATGTTCCTTTACCCTGACCGACAAAGATCTCATAATTCTTTTTCTCCATTTATTTTGCCATTCCTTTTCTGTTATTTTCATATTCAAATCTTGTTCCCATGTGTTTCTTAATATTTCTTGTGAGTTACCTTCTGTATTTATTATTTTATAAATTTTACTAACCATTCCTTTAATTCCAATTTCCTTCTTCCTTATCTTCCACACTAATTCCTCAAATTCTGTCCTATATCTTTCCAGGCTCTGTTCCCTCAAATATTTATTATTCCACTTGTTCACCATCGCTATCTGAAACCAATTCAACTTCATCTGAGTGTATAGCTCTCGTTTCATCACTTTATCTTTGCAAACTCGTATCCAATCTTTCAGCAGGAAAACCCCATTCGTCAACAACATTTCTCTCATCTCATTGTCCATTCTTATTGGAAACTTTTTCAAATCTTCTATTTCAATTATCGGTGAAATGTTCGGAACTAATTTCATTTTGACCTTCTTCCATACTCCCAACATTGACCTCAGCATTCTATCTAAAAAAAGGCTCTTATCCACTTCCTTTAGTTCCTTCATTTCAATTTCCTCCCAAATAACCGGCTCCTTCATTAAAATCTTAACTACATTCTTTATATGAAATGCTTTATAATAATTCTTTAAATTAGGAATTCCTAGACCCCCTTCTTTTTGAGATAAATACCACATTCTCTTTGAAATTCTAGGTCTGTGTCCCCCATTACAATAATTATTTAATAATTTTTGAAGTTCCTTAATTTCTTTATCCGTCAGTTGAATTGGTAAGGCATCAAACAAAAAATTTATTTTGGTAATAACATCATTTTAGCCAACGCTATTCTGCCAAACCAAGACAACCTTAATTTTTGGTATTGCAAGATTTTATCTTTAAGTTCTTTCTTTTGTTTATCATAGTTTAATCTTTTCAGATCATCCAATTTGTTAGAGATATTTATCCCTAGATATTTCAGACTCTCTTTAATCTGCAGTTTAAATTCATCCCTTATTTTCCCTTGCTCATCTTTTTCAATATTACTTAAGATCATTTCGGATTTATCTCAATTTATCTTCAGACCTGTTATTTGTTCAAATTCCTTTAAATGTTCTTGGATGCTTTCCAAAGTCCTTCTAGGGTGTTTCATGATTATCAAAGTATCAACCGCATATAAACTAATTTTATTTTCCATTATTCCTTCTATACTTTTGTCTTCCCTTATTGTATTTGCTAATATTTCCATCGCTATAATAAATAGTATTGGTGATAAAGGGCACCCTTGTCTTGTCCCAGCCTCTAATCTCACTTCCTCTGTGAGACCGTCATTAACCCTAATATTGGCATATCCTTGTTGGTATAATTGTTCTATTGTTTTTATAAACCTATCACCAAATCTGTAACTTCTAATTATCTCGTTAATTGTTATCCATTGCAAGGAGTCGAATGCCTTGAAGATATCTAATGATAGTAATCCAACTTTCTCCTTATTTTGCCCTGCAGCATCAATCAGGTCTACAACTCTCCTTACTAAATCTGCCATGTGCCTACCTTTCACAAATCCGGCCTGATCTTTATTTATGTATTTATCCATAAAACTGTTTAATCTACTTGCCAGTATCGCCGTAAAAATCTTGGCATCTTGGTTTATCAGAGAGATGGGCCTATATGACTCTACCTTTTCTGGGTCTTTTCCTGGTTTTGGTAACAAAACAATTATTGTTCTATACCATGATGGTGGCATCTGTTCCCCATTAAGTATGCCATTATACAATTTTAACAATTTTGGAGTTACTATATCCTTGAACTCTTTATAAAATTCTGCAGGTAATCCATCTTCTCCCGGTGATTTATCTGCTTTCAATTTAGTTATTATTTCTGTTATCTCTTTTTCAGTTATTAACTCTTCCATTTTTTGTATACGTTCCTGACTTATTTTATTTTTAATTTGCATTCCCAATTTATCTTTTAATTTATCTATATTTACCTTCTTTTTAGAATATAAATCTTGATAAAATTCTCTAACCACCTTACATTTATCTTGAATCTTGTTATATCTTATACCTTCCTTATCTACTAAAATCCCTATTTCTCTTCTGCTTCTTTTTTCCTTAGCCGCTCTTGCTAAAAGTTTTGAATTTTTATTACTATATTCGAAATATTCCCTTTTTAAATACACCAAATCTCTTTTCACCTTTTCAATATCTTTTCCTATTAATTCCTTCTTTAAGCCCTGCATTCTTTCATAAACTTTTCTATCCTTGGTTATTGCATGTTTCTCCTGCAGCCATTTAATCTCTTTTTCAATTTCTTCTTGCTTACTTTTTAACTGTTTATTTTTAATGTTTCCCAACCTGATACTTTCACCTCTAAATATTGCTTTCATTGTATCCCATACAATACCGAATCTAACATCCCCTGTATCATTCCATTTCCAATTTTCTTCCCATTTTTCTACCATTTGCTCTTTACACTTTATATTTCTGAACAATTTACCATTATATCTCCAATTTTTCCTAATCTTTGTAGCATCTATTTTTATTTCCAGCAATACTTTTGCATGATCAGACTCTTTAAAAATTCCTATTTCTATGTCTTCTAGATTTCTTGTCAAATTATCAGTGACAAATATATAATCTATTCTGGAATACGTGTTATAGACTTGTGAGAAAAATGTATAAACCCTTTCCAATCCTTTAAGTTCCCTCCATGTATCTTTCAACCCTAGAGATTTCAACCAATTATTTAACACATACATTTTATTTCCTCCCACACATCTTGCTATGTTCGTACTATCTATATTTGATCTTATTAAATTAAAATCTCCAGCTACGATCATTTTTGTTGTTTTTTCTTTCTCCAATATTCGGTACACCTTATCTAAAAAGCTATTTTGATGTTCATTTGGCACATACAAATTCACCAACGTTATTTCCTCCTCATCTATTTTCCCCTTTACTATCAGATATCTACCTTCTGGGTCTGAGATACTTTTTACCATCTCGAATCCCAACCTAATTGATATCAAAGTTGCAACCCCTCTGGCCTTTGAAGTACCATATGCTTTTTCATAAAACTGAGTCCATCCTAAAAATAGCTTGTTGGTTTCTTCCGATGTCTGATGAGTTTCCTGCAGAAAGATTATATCCGGTCTATCTTTTCTGAGTGCTGCTTCTAATCTCCTTCTCTTCACCTGACAACCAGTACCTTTCACATTCCATGTTATTACTTTTATATTCCTCATCTATTATTTTCCTCCCATAATTTTTTACATTTCCCACTTCCTCCTACAGGCATGTGATTAACATATAGCACTTCCTTCACCTTAAACAAATAAAAAAGAAAAGAAAAAAAAGAACAACTAAAGAGTACACACTATACATTCTACTACTAACCCTCCCCATTTTTTTACAAGTAGCCTCTGAAATACAAAGGGGGGAGGGGGGAGGTGCGACAGACTGTGCTAGCCTCAAGGAGGTCTGAACCTAATCTCCACCCAGAACAATTCCTCCTTCCGCACCTTTAGACATGTTCTCATTTCCGTTGTTCTCCCGCCTTATATATCCACCAGATATGATCAATTCTTCCTTCAGATCAAACCACTCTTTAGCTCCTGCTTCCAGTAACTTTGCATCTACCATTACATCCAAAACACATCGCCTTCGCTTATCAAATAACGTCTTCCCAGGTAGAAAAAACTTATTGTCGTGGAAATTTCCAATTATACCTTATTCCTTTATCCTGGAATCGCTTTGTGATTGGTTTCATTGATTGTCTCCATAAGCGGTCCTCAATTGGAATGTCATTATAAACTTCAATATCAAAACCTTCCATTTTTAACACTTCTGCACCTTTTTCCCGTATAAGAGCCATTAAACGCAGCTTGTCTGACACATTAGCAAATTTTAACAACACATTCCTTGACCCGGTTTTACCCCTTCTTGAACCCAACCTAAATACACTTACAAGATCCTGCGGTGTAAAACCATCTTCCATGATTTCGTCCAACCATTTCACTATTCTTTCTTTTAGTTTATCAGGAGAGTTCTCTGGCAATTTTCTGATTATGACATTTGCTTGTCTTAAATGTTCTTCTACGGTTTCCAATCTCTTTTCATGATCTCCAACCTTTCGCTTTCTTTCTCTCTCTCTCTCAATTCTATGACCTTAATCGTTGCCTGTTCTTTTTAAATAACTTTTTGTTCTTTTTTAAGCTTATCTTGTCCTTTTTTAAACCATCAATTCCCTTCAAGATGTCTGCCAGCATATCTTGCATATCTTGTTTTCGTTCTTGTTTATCTTGAGCCAACATATTCCCAATTTTATATTCCAGATTGTCCACCTTCTCATTAAATCTTTCAAAGTCAGATTTAAGTCCTTGCCCCCTTCATTGCCAATATTGTTGGTGTTGTTACTGTGGCTGTGGTTGCAATCGTTGTCAGTGTTGTCCCTGCTGTCGCCGCTGTAGTTGTTACAGTTGTTGTAGCAGTTGTTGCTGTTGTTACCTTTGCCGTTGTTATAACAATTGTTTTTACCGCAGTTGGTGTGATCATAGTTGGGGATGTTATTGTCTTCTGCTGCTGTTGCTGTTGTAGTTGTTGTGCTATCTTCTTCACCGTCTCTTGCTCCTCCAAATCCTTCATCTCTTGTTGCGTTGTTTTCTTCATCTCGTCCTCCTCCTCCTCCAATCTTGTAAGCCTTCTAAAACTCCTGTCCGAAGATGTTGGTCTTTCCACTCTTGTCCAGGCCAATTTCTTCACCTTCTCTCTCCCTCTCCCCTGCCGTTTCATCCAAATGTATTTCCAATTACTTGACGTTAACAATTTACATAAACAATTTACTGTTTGGGTCTACCTTATGCATTAACTCTAACAAATTTTAATACACTTATTTCCAAATACAGTATTAGACCTTTATCCTCCCCTCCCCCCTCCCCCTCTATCAAATATATGTATATGTACCTACGTACGCATGTACACGCACATATATGAATATATGTATATACATCCACCAAAATTCAAATCAATATAGAGATGGGAAAAAAGAGAGAGAAAAAATCCCATTTCAGACCAGATTAATTTCCCTCTTAAATTTTAATATTTTACCCCCAGATGTACCAAAAAACAAAAAAAAGAGGGAAAAAGAAAGAAGGGGGAAGAAAAGAAAAGAAAAGGAAAAAAGGGACAAAAATCCTTATCAAAAAGAAAAGAGGGAAAAAAATTTTTTATAACTGTTCTTCCACTTTATTCCCTATTTAATCCTCACTCTTCATCTCCCAATGGGAAGGCAGATAAGGAAAAGGAGAAAAAGGAGAAAAAGGAGTCAAGAAAAAAAACAGCAGGAAGGTAAAAAGAAAAAAGTCATCAATATTTGTCCCACAAAAAAGAGAAAAAAAACTGATATTTTATTTCTCTTCCAGCAACTTGCTTTATGTTACTGTTGCAGCTTACAAACACTGTCCAACTTAAAAAACAAAGAAGGAAAAATAACTCTTATATTATTCCAGGCCGAGAAGGAAAAACAAAAAGCAAAAACAGGATCAGGCATCTGCTCTCCAAGACTCAAAGAAAACAACACTTTGTCTCTCACAGCACATTTCAGGGCCCCAGCACCGTCTTATTCTTTTTTAAATCTCGGAAAAAATATGCAAGACAAAGCCAGTTCCAATTCTCCAAAAGTCCAACTTCTTCTTCTTCCTCTCCCTCCTCTTTAGTACCCAAATTTCAAAGTCCAAAACTCAAACAGTAACGAAGAAGGGAAAGGGAAAAAAGGAAACAAGAAATCCCAGTATTATCACCGTTGCTTGGCCCTGGCTTATCTTCGCTCCACTGACGTGAAAAGAACAAAGGGTCTGGTCCCAATTATTTCACTTTTCTTCTCCTTTTCTCCTTCCCCATCTATTTTTACAAATTTGCTCACCGTCAGGGCTTCTCCACTTCTCCGCTTAGGCAATTTTCCGGCTCCGCTAGGCTCTGCGCGGCTCCGGTCGAAAGGACCGGCAAGGCCGAGCAAGGCTCGCTTCAGCTTCCCCCTTTCGGATCCCCACCGGGCTTACCCTTTTTGATCCACTCGTCCGCTTATCTGTTTGCCTGCGTTTTATCGAACTTTGCCAGCGAACCGATCTCCACACAGTTTTCCAAACCGTCCGTTCTTCAGCTAGGAGCTTTGTTGAGTCGGTGCCATTAAGGACCGCCCATCCCCCGCTCTCTCCAAGATCGAAACTCACAGTTTTCTCCCTTTCTCGGCACAACTTCAGACCAACCAAAGTAATTTCCGCAACTATTTTTTCTTATAAATATTCTAATCCATTTTTTTTACAAGTCTCAGGAACTATTCTCACTTTTAACAGTCACTTTCGTTTCCCTCCTTTCTGATCAGAAGAAAGTTCACTCCTCTCAGCTCTCCATCTTGACACCCCCCCCCCCGAGAACTCCTGTTCTAGGGATACAAATGGTAGAATTTAAACTGTTATGGTTTGAGCATATCATGAGAAGTCAAGATACAGTAATTCCTCTATACTAGTTAATTAGCTAGCAAATTCCTAGGACTAGATAGATAGATAGGAAGATAGATAGAAAGATAGATATTTGCATGCATCTATATCTACATATTCTGTAAAATATAAATTGCTACTTCTTTAATTGGAATGATTTTTCAAGTCAGCCACAGAGCTCTGATATTGGAGGTCTTAATGTTGTAATACTGGCATGTTGTTTTGTTTCCATTGATTTCCTCCCACTGAAATTAACGAGGGGAACTTCATTTATGTCATCTTCATATCTGGTGTAGATTTCCTGTTAATATGGGACATTTAGAATTAGGTGATCTTTTAGATCTATATCTTCCCCTGGACTTCCCTGACACACTCCTTGGCTCCTCCTTCCCTTGAATTTAGATAGTGAAGGACACAGACTTTTTTATGGGAATGAGAGGAAGATCCAAGCTCACATGGTCTCTCTGCCTTGGGAAGGAGAGATCTAAGCTCTCCTACAGCTCCCAGGACTCCATCACACAATCTTGGCATAATAGTTTTTAAATGATTTAAGATTATTCAGTTAAATCAAACCTGGCATTTACACATGCATACAGCCATGTATTTGGTACAGATAAGAAAAAAAAACCCAATTACATTTATAAACTGATGGGGTCTGAACTCTCTGCGACAAACCAGGAAAGGGACCTTGGTGTCCTGGTGGACAGCTCAATGAAGGTGTCAACCCAGTGTGCCTCAGCAGTGAAAAAAGCAAACTCAATGCTAGGGATCATTAGGAAGGGCATAGAAAATAAGTCAGCAACTGTCATTTTGCCTCTTTATAAATCTGTGGTGAGGCCCCATCTGGAATACTGTGTACAGTTCTGGTCGCCATACCTCCAGAAGGATATTATAGAGCTGGAAAAAGTGCAGAGGAGGGCAACCAGAATGATTAGGGGACTGGAACACCTTCCTTACCATCTGAGGTTGCAACGGTTGGGCCTCTTCACTCTTGAACGATGGTGACTAACAGGTGACCTGATTGAAGTTTATAAAATCATGCACGGTGTGAACAAAGTAGATGAGGAAAAACTGTTTTCCCTATCGCATAACACTACAACTAGGGGACACTCCATGAAACTTTTGGGTACTAGTTCTCAAACAAATAAGAGAAAGTACTTTTTCACCCAGAGGATCACTGGTCTATGGAACTCCCTACCAGAAGAAGTGGTGGCAGCTGTCAGTCTTGACAGCTTTAAGAAAGGATTAGACAAGTTCATGGAGGACAAGGGTATCAATGGCTATAATTATGGTTACCTAAGAACAACCTCCGGGTTGAAGAGATAGGCAGGATATCTCTCAATGCCATTTCCAGGGAATCCTAAGCAGGTGAAGGCATCTGCTTGGGAATACCCTGAAGCAAATGGTGAGCCACTGTCATGTGAGACAGAATGCTGGACTGGAAGGGCTGTGGCCTGTTCCAGCAAGGCTGTTCTTACATGTTCTTATGTTCTTAAGAAGCCTTAACTCTGTACAGTAAAGGTAAAGGTTGCCCTTGCTTGCAAATCAGTTGACCCTCTAGGGTTCAGTGCTCATCTCTATTTATATCCAAAGAGCCAGTGCTGTCTGCATCTGCAGACATTTCCATGGACATGTGGCAGGCATTCCTAGACACCAGAGTGCACTGAATGCTGTTTACCTTCCCACTTAAGTAGTACCTATTTTTCTACTTGCACTTTTTTTTTTTTTTGCTTTCAAACTGCTAGGAGCTGGGACATCACTCCATCATGAAGTACTCAGGTCTCAAACTGCTGACCTACCAACCTTCCAGTCAATGTCTTAACCATTTGAGCCACCACAGTCCCTTGAGCCACTTTGTAAGCAGTGGAAATATTTCAGCCTATACTGGAAAATGTGTCAGTGTTGTTTTTGATGTACTTTTAAGAATTATATGAAAAATAATGTGATAGCATGCAGAGCTTCTCTCTTTCTCACTTATTTATATATGCACACACATATTAAAAAAATCTGAAAGGAGAGCAGTAAAAAATGGCAGAAAGGAAAAATTTAATCGCGGCTTCTAATTAAAAAGCATACTGGCTCATACTGAATTTTCTTTCCCAGGGCTCTGAAAGACATAAACAACATTTCTTTCTATCTCTCCGTCTCCATCTCTCAGGGTTTTCAAAGGAAAGTGATTGCATATAATCTTATCAGGTATCTGAGATGAGAAATCTTTGACATTTTCTTCCACAGCTTTTGGCAAGGGCAGGATTGAGGAGGAAAAACAGTTCTGTAAATGCATCTATATTTTGCAAAAAGAAGAAAGGTGCAGGAGAAAACACAGAGAGAGAAGTAAAGAATCTGTGGTGTCTTAACATCAGCTACATTCATTCCATTTAAAAACTTTATTTTTTCTGATAAAATAAAAAAGCTAAAAAAGAGAGAAAAGAAATACATGTATATTGCTTAGATCAGTGGTGGCAAACCTATGGCACGCGTACCAGAGGTGGCACTTGGAGCCCTCTCTGTGGGCACCCATGTTGTCAATCCATCAGATATTGCCCCACCCTTCTGCCCAGCAGCCCAATGGGAGTGCTTCCTCCCTTCCCCCAGCACAGTTCTCCCCGCCCGTCTGCTCAGCAGCCCAATGGGAGCATTTCCTCCCTCTGCTGTTGCTGTGTCGACACTTTGTGATGAATAAGTGGGTTTGGGATTGCAGTTTGGGCACTCAGTCTCTAAAAGGTTTGCCATCACTGGCTTAGATAAATGTGTTAATAGTTATGACTATATTACCAATATTATTGGGAATGCTGAACTGCAAAAACTTTGATTTTGTAAAGTCACCTAATATTTGATTCACTTTAATATTTACCTTATATGTGTCAGAAAGAATAGAGAAATTGGAAACCAACTAGAACAAGGAGAAAAACAATGGTGCAGATGATAAGAGTTAGGATGCTGATGAATATTCCAGGGCAGTGACCATAAAAACATGTGAGAATAAATACAGTGGAACCTCGAATAACAATTGCAATATACAATGAATAAATTATTCAAAGAATGAAATGGGGGGGGGCGAGAGTTGTATCGTACAACAAATATTTTTCTTTGTACGTTTTCCCCATAGAGATATTCATTGTATGATGCATCCCATAGAGAAATTTGTTATACGATGCATACGATGCATACATCGTATAAAATTGTACAATGACTAGCCCTGTGGAACGAATTAAATTCGTTATACGGGGTTTTACTGTACTTCAAAATAAAACTGATATTTAAAATGCATCAATCTAATCACTTAGATCTTGCAAAATGTATATTCAGTAACAAAATATATAATATTAATCCCAAAATGAATCTGTCTTTGACTAATACAGAGAAAAAAATGTTAGAATTTTCCTGCAATGTAAGGAGCACACAGGAGAAATAATTGAAATTACAATATTTTGATGTAGGCAGATTGATTGCACATGAGCCGGCAGATGGGCTAAACACTACTTTATTGTAACATGGTCAATCTGTACATGAGGCAATGGCGGAGCCTTGCCACCTTATATATGGTACATAATACATTTGAATCTCACCCGAAGGCGCCTATTGTTTGCAGTATTGGTGACGTCTTTCTGACGTACTGCATACCTAACATAGTTCACCTGTGGCGGGAAGGTTTCCCATGCTAGTTACTCATTGGGTAAATTGAGGCCACGTGAGCTCCATCAGCTGCGCTAATGGGGAGCAGCTGAACTGCATGCATACACAACATACCTCCCCCCTAGGATGGGATGAAGTCCCTCAACCATTGTGGGGGCCGGCGGGTGCACTGTGGTCAGCCGGTCGATTCAGCGGTGCTGCCGGAATCAGCTGTTGTGCATGAACTTCCCCCCCGGGAAAACTGCAGTGTTCCATCGAATCCCAGCAAGGGCAGGGATGGGGTATCTATGTGTAGGGGAGGATGGGGGGACCTCTGGGACAACTCAAATCCCCGCTGCTCACTGGAATGAGTGGGGGAACACTCACGAAAACTCCCCCCATCCTGTAACAAAAAATCAAACTCGGGTTGTTCATCCCCGGGTTGGGAGACGGTCTCCTGTGGGTCTATGCAGCCTGTTAAGCTGAGTCCTGTATTCCCCCCTTGGGTTACATGGGTGGGGGGCAACCCTAATGCTGACTCTTCAAAATGCCCACTTTCCCCCGTGGCTTCCGTGACTCTTCTCCTAAGCTGATTGGTGTGTCTCCACCACAGCAACCCCGACCCTGTCTTTACTTGGTGCGATATGGGCCTGGTTTGTTCCACCACTTCCCTGGGTACCCATGTTGGCCCTGAGCTCACATAATTTCTGCAGTACACTGGATCGCCTGCCCTGAACACTTTCCTCTGATCTACCGCAACATTCGTGCCTCTATCCTCCACCCTGGAAGAATCCAAGTGGTCAAACAATGTTATGAGTCTTCTTCGCATCAGGATCTCTGTGGGGGAATGCCCCGACACAAGCGGAGTAACCCTATAGCACAGGAGGAATTTGCAGAGCTGTAGCTCCAGGTCCGCCAGACCCATCCTCCTTAGTGCCTCCTTTGTAGTGTGGACCAGGCGCTCTACTTGACCGTTTGTGGCAGGGTGAAACGGAGCGGAGGTAACATGCCTGATTGCATTCCGTTCAAGGAATGCCTCAAATTCAGCGGACGTGAATGTGGTCGCGTTATCCAAAATTAACACATCGGGCAGGCCAAAACACATGAACACCTTCCTCAGGTGTTTGACTGTAGCTGCGGAGGATGTGTTTCGCACTGGAATGACCTCTAGCTATTTCAAAAATGCGTCAACCACTAACAAGAACATTGTACCCCAGAAGGGCCCCGCAAAGTCCAAGTGGACCCTTGACCACGGTCCATGGGCTGTGTCCCACTCCCTGGGGGGTTATCTGTTCTCCTCAGGCTGTGAGTGTTGGCAACTTTCACATGCACCCACCAACTGCTCTATCTCCTTATCTATGTTGGGCCACCAGAAATAGCTCCTAGCCAGAGCTTTCGACTTCACGATCCCCGGGTGACTCATGTGTAGCAAATGGAGCACCTTGGCTCAAAAAACCTCAGGAATTACTACCCTCTGGCCCCAGAGGAGGCATCCTCTCTTGAGCGAGAGCTCAAAACGTTTCCTGAAGAACGATGCAAGTTCCTCGGATGGGGACGTTGCAGGCCAGCCCTTCTTTACCCATGCCAATGCCTGGGACAGAACCTTGTCTTTGGTGGTTGCCTTGGCGATATCTGAGGGCACGATGGGGGGCGAGTCGAGAGACTCGATGAGCAGCACCTGGTGATCTTGCTCAACCTTGCACTCGGGTTCCCCCAGCTCCGGTAGGGGAGACCTGGAAAGCGCATCCATGTGAACGATGTCTTTCCCTGGGCTATGTACCAGTGTGAACTGGTACGCATTTAAGAAAATCACCCATCATAACATTTGTGGGGATAGAATCTGGGGAGTGGGCTTGGCTGTGACAAAGATTCCCAGGAGGGGCTTGTGGTCTGTGACAATGATGAACTCCCTCCCATACAAGAAATCATGGAATTTCTTTGTCCCTGCGATGATTGCAAGGGCTTCCCTATCCGTCTGTACATAGTTGCACTCTGCTTTCGAGAGGGATCTTGAGTAGAACGCAATCGGTGCCTCCCTCCCATTGTCAAGCACGTGGCAGAGGACAGCCCCAACACTCACCGGTGAGGCATCACACACAAGTACTATGGGCTTTCTGGGGTCCAAATGAGTTAATATCGCCTCAGAAGAGAGGAGCCACTTTAATTCATTGAATGCCCGCTCTTGACCCTCCCCCCACAGCCTGACTGCATCCTTCTTCAGGAAGCGGTGCAGCGCTGCTGCCACGGATGCCTTCCGTGGGAGGAAAGAGTGATAGAAGTTTAGGAGCCCTAAGAACGACTGTAGCTCTGGTTTGGCGGCTGGTCTGGGGGCGTCCCGTACTGCCGCAATCTTGGATTTTGATGGTTTTACTCCATAAGGGGTGATTCGAAACCCCAGAAACTCAATCTTGTTTGCGTATAACACACATTTGTCCCTTCTCAGGCAATACCCAGCCCTCTCGAACACAGATAGTACCTGGTCTAACCTCTGGGCTAGCTCTGACTCATCCCCAGCTTTTATCAATACGTCATCAAAATATGGCAAGACCTTGTACCATTTGGAAATTATGGCAGTCCCCAATGAGGACATGGGTGAAAGGTCTTCAGCTTATAAGAAGTAAAAGATTATAAGGCTGGGAAGAAAAGAGAAAAGTTGGAGATAAGTGTTTTTCTGTTTGTATAGATGTCGTAGTTTTGTCTTTTTTTAATACATTTTTTTCTTTTATGTTTCTCGCTTTACTATGTCAATTTTATTGTCTTGTTTGCCTTAAGAAAAAATAAAAATTATAAAGGACAAAAAAATGGCAAGACCCCAGGGAGACCCTTAAGGAGGCATTCCACAAGTGCCTGAAATATCCTGGGGCTGAGTTCATGCCGAACTGGAGGCGCGTCACCTTAAACGCACCCTTGTGCGTAACTATCGTCTGGGCAGCTGCGGCCGCAGGTGTAACCGTTAACTGTTGGTAAGCCTGTGATAGGTCCAACTTCGCAAAGCATTTACCCCCGAGTAACTTGGCCAGCAAGTGGCTAACTACCAGCACAGGGTAGGCATTTGGGTGAATTTCCTTATTGATTGTACACTTGTAATCAGCACAAATTCTAACCTCACTGTTAGATTTCATGGCAGTTACAATCGGTGTCACCCAATCTGCAGAGTCCACCGGAACCAAAATCCCCTGACCCACCAGTTTGTCCAGCTCTGCTTCGATTTTGTCCTTTAGTGCAAAAGGCACTCTTCACGGCTTGAGCTGTATGGGGCGAACAGAAGGGTCAATATCAAAGTCCACTGGAGGCCCCCTGTACTCCCCAAGTCCTTTCTCGAAGACCGCGGGGTGTGCATTGCACACATTGTGAATGGGGTCACCTCGGACAGCGTTGATGCCAGTCAGTGCAATGCCCAGCGGTTTGAACCACTGGTTCCCTAGAAAACTGGACACCCCCTTAAGAACCACCAAGGGCAGCTTCCTCGTGAAGTTTTTGAAACAGAGGGTGAATTCTCCCACCCCCAGGATTGGAATGGAGTTACCCTGAACGTCCTGAGGGCTCTCAGTTTGGGGCGGTCCCTAGGGGGTATTCGCAGAAACTCCATCTGCGAGACTATGGAATAGGCAGTCCCTGAATCCACCTCCATCTTTACTTGGACCCCCTGCAACAGTATCTTCACAAAAAAATGGGTGTGTCAGTCTGACACACATCTCACCACAGTGTCCCCCACATGCACTTTCCAGATAGACTCGTCCTTTCTTCTGTAGTGGCTGGTCTGGTCAGGGTCTCGGTTTCTGCATTGTCTGCACACCTTCGCTATGTGTCCTAAACATCCGCAGTTGTGGTGCTCTGCTTTCTTGAAGGGGGCATTTCTTCCAGTCATGTGAGCCCCCACACCCCTCGCAGCGTCGGCTTGCTTTGGTGGTGTCTCTCTTTCCGGATGGCCTTTTTCTCACTTTCTGGACCTCTGGCTCGCTCTCGCTAGATCCCGAAGAGGATGTGGCAGTGGCGGCCGCGGCTCTCGACTCTCATGTGCGGTGTGATGAACAGCTGTGGGCTTGCACCACGGACCTCGTCCTGCATGCCCGTCCTCCATCCTTTACCGCCTCAGCAGCTTGTGCAGCCCACAAGACCTGCTCGAACTTGATGTCCTCGTCTCGGGCTAACAGTTTCCGCTGAGCCTCTTCATCCCACAGGCCGAGTAGGAGACGGTCTCGCAACGCCTCGGCCAGGAAGGCTCCCCACCGGCATGGACCGGTCACCAGCCTCAGCATGGCTACGTACTCCGCCACAGTTTCTCCAGGCCGTTGGTCTCACCGGCTAAATACTCATCTTGCCGGGAACACGGACACCTTTGGGCAGAAATGTGCCCACAGGGCAGCATGGATTTCAGCCAGTGGTACCGTCTTGAGTACCCCCGGCATCAGAAGATTCCTTGCCAGTTCCAGGGTTGGCAACCCACACTGAGCCAGTAGGCAGGCTCACCTTTGCGTTTTGCCCTCAATGTTCTCCGCGTCCATCGCGTACAGAAACTATTCCTCATAGAGGTCCCATGACTCTGGCTGGGAAGTATCGAACGGAGAGAGGGTGACCCTGTGGGATGCCATTATCCCACCTTCACCGCCAATTTGATGTAGGCAGATTGATTGCACATGAGCCGGCAGATGGGCTAAACACTACTTTATTGTAACATGGTCAATCTGTACATGAGGCAATGGTGGAGCCTTGCCACCTTATATATGGTACATAATACATTTGAATCTCACCCAAAGGTGCCTATTGGTTGCAGTATCGGTGACGTCTTTCTGACATACTGCATACCTGACATAGTTCACTTGTGGTGGGAAGGTTTCCCACGCTAGTTACTCATTGGGTAAATTGGGGCCATGTGAGCTCCATCAGCTGCGCTAATGGGGAGCAGCTGAACTGCATGCATACACAACATCTATGGAAGGATATAAAATTATATTAATATCACACATTTCCACTTTGCAGCTTCTCATCTGGTAGAGTAAGCTTTGGGGCATCGAGCAAGCAAATGATGCCAACTGTGGTGTAATGGATAGAGTGACGAACTAGGACTCCAGAGGTCTGGGTTTGAATCCCTGCTCAGTCGTGGAAGCTCACTGTGGGTATGGACATACCTGTCAACCTTCCCAGATTGGCTGGAATTTCCTGATTTTCAGCGCCGATTTGCACCATTTCCCACCCGCAGCTGCAAAAACCCCGGAATTGGCAGCGGGGGGGAAAGATGTACTGTGCATCCGTTCTGTGCAGATCGCCTTCTACACATGCGTAGAATGCTTTCATGCTTGCACAGAACCGTTTGCGCAGGTCCCGTATTTTCCAGAGCCGCGGTTGACAGTTATGGGTATGGAATGGGTAAAACCACTCCTTAAATATCTCACTTACTATATGTCAGTTCTGCCATGACAAAAGGCAAACGTCATGACAAAAGGCAAAAGGGGGCTGTGTTAAAAAGGACTGTTTATCAGCCGAGCTACCACATATTTCCCAGCTTGGAAAGAAGGAAGCATAACCACCTAGTCCACCGGTGGCTTCACAACACGGTGGAGTGTGGGATGAGTGGAACACCAGGTCCCATGTTCCCCGTGTATCACGACACATTTCAGTCCTGGTGTTAGATCCTGCATGTCTCATTTCATGTGTGCCGCAGGAGATGGCTCCTTGATCATAGTGTGTGGGTCACTTCATGGCAAGATGGGAACCACCTTAAACAAATTCCTGCCAGTTACATCTTAAACAAATTCACGCCAGTGACTTCATCGCAAGATGGGAGCCATCTTAAACAAATTCACATTTCCTGCTTCAGGAAAATGCATTCTCGGATATGAGTTGCAGTCGACAACAACAAATACCTCTTGACCTCTACCTATGGGGGAATCTTAAAGGTTGTGGTGTACCATAGAAAACCAGCTACACTGGCAGTACTTAGGGAAGGAATTGAAATGGCATGCACAGTGATACAAATGGACACTTTGGTCAATGTTCAGTGTTGGGATTCAGCAGGTTCACCCCAGTTCCCCAGAACTGGTAGCAGAAATTCTGGTTGGCCCCGCCCATCCATGTTTTGAAATAATGCATGGCTTTCTCCATGGCCACACCTACCATACCACACCCACAGAGTAGGTAGTAAAAAGTTTTTAAATCCCACCACTGTCAATGATGCTCATGCAGAAGTGTCTGGATACTGATGGTAACCACTTTGAGCACCTCTTGCAATTGCAGAAGTCAAATATGGCTTTTTTTTTGTTATCGGTATATATTGAGTATTACAATTTTCATACAGTTTTTCCTTTCGTAAAATGTGTATACATTTTGGCACCCTCTGTATTTAGGAAACATAAGATTCTCTGACCCACTCCAAAACTGAACACTTTTTTCTTCACAGAGTCTTCATGAGTTACCTGCTATTTATTACGTTGGACTTAGTTCTATGTATGTTGGTGTCTCATCATGGTTGTATGGGATCTTTGCCCCATTCAAACATATCATAGTCATCTTTTTGTTAGTTAGATCATAGATTCATAGAATAATTATGTTGAGGTCACTGGGCTGGGTGCCATTTGGGAGGCAAGTCAAGCAGTAGCTCACATCTATGCTGGCCTCTTCATTTTGTCATCCTATTGTTTATTCTCCCTGATGCATCCAGAGGTACAAGGGTTTTGCTGAGCAGAAGAGGGGCCCTGGATCCTTTGGTCTACCACCCTATGCTGTGCCATGATGCATTGGTATTACCAATTTATTATGGCCATATTTTACTTTAGTTGAAATCTTTGTGTGTGTCCTTCCCCACAGATTCTCCCTCCTCTCCCCTCTTACCATTATGGCTACAACATTATATTTTTTCCTTCCTGTACCAAATCTGTTTGCAGGCCCACCCCCCCAAAAAAAGGACTCAGACACTGGTGAAAGTGGATAACGGCATTGGGCCACATTTATTGATTCATGCCCTAGTCCGAAGTATAAATTTCGATTGGTACTCAACCAATTATAATTCTTAAGGCAAGCAGGCCGCAGTAACACTGGTAAGGTACCTCCCAAAATTGCCAATGGCAATTGGTTACAATGTATCCATTTGTATCAATTTGTTTGTTGGCAACAAACAAATTGTTGACCGTAGTCAATAAACTAACTACTGACCCCACCCTCTGACGCGTATCCGTAAAATCATGGGGTGATGCATGCTGCCTAGCTCGTGCCATCACCCCATTGCCTGGTTCGTTGTTGACCGGACAACGTTAACCAACTTGTGCCTATCTAGTGTTGTCCAGTCAATTGCGAACCTGCCGGATACCTGTGGGTCATAAATATTTACCTTACCAGTGCTACCCGCCACACGGGGAGGCTTCAATAAAGGCTCACCGCCCCCCCCCCCAGACCGTCAGCTCGGTCAACAGGCCTGCTTGCAGATCTTCCAAAAAGAGGTTCATACCTCTTGGCGACAGATGGACCCCATCCCCTGCGTAAAGGTCACAATTTTGAAGACTAATATCAGGGTGTCGGACGACGCACCCCTAGCCCTTGTCTGTCATGAACCGGGCTACTGCCCTGTTCACCGAGCGCCGAGCACGGTCAAGGGCCTGGAGGTTAATGCCCCCCCTGTAAGCGTGATGCGGTATCATGTCCGACCAAATCAGGGTTGTGGCAGGCCACTCATAATGCAAGTAAGCCAAGTCACCGCAGATCGCATGTTTCAACGACAGGCCGGTGACCTGGCCCAAATCATTACCCCCGAGGTGTATAATCAGGACATCAGGCGGGTCAGCATCCCTGATGGAAAAAAGGAATGGCAACAGTTCCCGCCATAACATCCCGCGCTTACCGTACCACCTTAGACATGCGGACGCACATAGTCCCAGCTGGGGTCCCCACTCTGTCGCCGCAGCATACTGTGCTGCCCTGTGCACATAGCTATGGCCCACCAGCCATACTGCCACCGGTGTGATCCGACACCCAGGGTCTGTCGAAGAAAAAGGGAAAGAACAGTGACCTAACTGGTACTCACAATTGAAGTGGGCGAACATATAACTGAAAACACTGCGATCCCCACCTTCCCATCTGGCGTATCTCAGCCCCAGAGTACCCAATTGCAGCTGCAGTAGAAGCAGCTCCAATTCTAAAAGAATGGGTGCCGTAACGAGCCCCGGGGAGGCCAACACTGGATAATGCCTTACCGGTCACCTTCCAAAATTGAAATTTAGTAAGGGGAGACCCATCTTGGTGGCAGAAAAACGGGCCGGGGCGCATACCACGCAGTGCAAGAAACTCTCGTAGGGCACCAACCGGACAGATGTCTGCCATTGAACATCGTAGCAGTCTTACACCACTGCCTACACCATGCTGATCAACTTTTGAGGAACGTATCCTCATCTGAGCCCACTCATCAGAAACATAGACATCTTCGAGTTCCAGTGCCCTGCGCGTCGCATCCGCCTTAGACAGTAGCACCAGCTCACTGATGCGGAGCGCTCCAAAAAAGGCCACCGTGGTAGCCGCATGAAACAGGGCTGCCTCATACCTGTCAAAACACAGGTCATGCCAGCCCCGTGCAAGGTGGGTAAGTACCCCTGGAGAGATTGGGTGGCGGTTGTCCGGGCAGCGTCCACACTTCCGTGCCCGCCCTTCCAAAACATGTCGTATACGGAAATCATTCGTGCTGTCAGCATAACCCCCCACCTTGTCCATAAATGCCAGTGCTGACAGCCTAGATGCTATGGTGCGGGGAGCTAAGCCCTGACTGTGCAGGTAAACCATGAATTGAAGAACCTGGGCCACTGGTATAGGCCAGATGACTGGCAATCGAAATTGGGCACAAAAGGCCTGGAATGTACTTAATGCGTGGAGATACGCCTTACGCGTGCGGGGCGCCAGAGACATGCCGATCGCCCGGTTCACCTCTCCTTGCCAAACGTCCATATGGTGTCCGGGAGCGGCGAGGGAAATTCCTCTGCGTCCGGGGCCAAGGCACAGAACCGGGAGATCTGCAAGCGGGACAAAGCATCAGCGATGTCGTTATTAATACCTGGTATATGCCTAGCCCGAAATAACACATTGAGGCGTAGGCTGCGCAAAACAAACTGGCGCACCAATTCCATAACCCTGGGTGATTTCGACGTCTGAGAGTTGACAATGTGCACAACCGCAGCATTGTCACACCAGAAATGGACGACCGAATTGGCCCACTCCGCACCCCATAGCATCAAAGCTCCCAGAATGGGAAAGAACTCAAGGAACGTGAGATCACGTAGACGCTCCGTGCCCTTCCAAGCTAGTGGCCATTGGCCATATGCCCACTTCCCCTCAAAGTAAATCCCATAACCCAGGGACCCTGATGCATCCGACTGAACCTGGAAACGAGGGGAGACCAGAAGGTCAGACCTCCAAAATGAAACCCCATTGAACTCTTTAAGGAATTGAAGCCATATCAGCAGATCATCCCTCATACCCCTGTTCAGTCGGACCCTGTGGTAGGGCCTGGACAAGCCGGCCATGGCGTCACACAAGCGTCGAGCAAAAGCTCTGCCAGGTGCAACCACCCTGCAAGCGAAGTTAAGGTGACCATGAAGTACCTGTAGCTCATGGAGGGACACCTTACGTTTGGCCAACAAGGCCGAGATCAACAAAGTGATTCGGGAAACCTTGTCAATGGGTAACCTGGATGCCTGCGCAACCGTGTCAATTTCGACACCCAGGAAAGTGAGCTTGGTGGATGGGCCCTCGGTCTTTTCGGGCGCTAAAGGGACACCAAGTTCCTGCATTAGCGTCTGAAATGTGTTGAGGAGACGCATACACGTGTCCCAGCCCCGTTCACCCCCGAACAAAAAATCATCGAGGTAATGGGCTACAGACTGAGATCCCGACCTGCGAACAAAGGCCCACTGGAGAAAGGTGCTAAAGCGTTCAAATGCCGAGCAAGATATGGAGCAGCCAAAAGGCATGGCTTTATCAAAATAAAACTTGCCTTGGAATTTGAAGCCCAACAACTCAAAGTCGCCCGGGTGCACAGGCAGCAGACGGAACGCCGACTTGATGTCACACTTGGCTAATAGTGCACCCGGGCCACAAGAGCGCACCATGCGCAGGGCCTGGTCGAATGATGTATACCTGACCGAACAAAGGTCATCAGGGATAGCATCATTGACCGAATGGCCAGCCGGGTACAACAGGTGGTGAATCAGATGAAACTCCCCCGGCGTCTTTTTGGGCACCAACCCCAAAGGGGAAACCTTCAAATTGGGAAATGGCGGGGCGTGAAAGGGACCAGCCACCCTACCTGCATTGACCTCCTTGGCGATGCTGAGGGTGGCCACCTCCTCCCTGCCCCTAAGGGAAATTAAGTTGGGCGCATCTTGGGGGGACCTCTCCCCTTCAAACGGAATGTGAAACCCCCACTGGAAACCTTCCAGCAAGTAATCAGCGTCTCCCCTCCTTGGGTATGCTGCGAGCCAGCGCCCCAACATGACCACATCAATTGGGGAGGGGGCCTTTTGATTGACCAGCGCCCTCAGCGGCAGGTCTGCCCGTTCCTTGTCCACCTCTACCCCTGCCCCGAAACCCGCCAGCTCGCGGGCACGCAGCAGCGGCGTGGGGGCCAGCGCAAGAGGGACACTCGTGCTTGTACCGGCACTGCTTTCTATTACATGCACAATTGGCCGAGAAGCTCCAGCACAGCAGGCGGGCTGGAACCCCCTGCCCCGCCACCTGGCGGGGTGCCTGGGCTGGAGCAGCTCGCTGGACCGCATGTCCACAATGGTACCTCTCCCCAGGCGCAGGGCGCGTGAGGGTCATATACAGAAGCCACAGCTTCTGGCAGGGCTCATCCCACCTCATCTCCGGGTGCAGGGGCACTCTCATTCGAAATTCCTCGTCGTAAGCCAACCACGACGGGCCAGGGAAATCAACCATTGCCCTGTAAATGTTGTCCAAATACTGGACCATCGGAATGGCCAGATCAGGCCGGGCCCTGAGGTACACCGCCATGTATATAAGATATGCGGGCAACCAATTGGCCCACGTGCGTGGTGGCTTACGACGGCGGGACTGCTCCTTGTCCTTTTCGTCTTGCCCCTCCCTCTCTTCCTTGGTGGGTTCCCTGTTTAGCAGGGAGAAAATGTCCACGTACTCCCCCCGCCAAATTTTTTCTTTAGTGGCTTGTGCCAAGTGATCCCCAAGGGGCAAGGAGTAACCGGCCATCGGGAGCGCTGACACCGGCATGGCAACAGTGCGGGGCACCAAAAATGGGGCTGCAACCTGCCCTGAAACCCCCGCAGCACTCCCTGTAACAGGAGGACCCCCACCCCACGCGGGGCCTGTCATCGGCAAAGCCGCACCTGGGTACGCTGGGGGTTGCTGTCCCACACTTCCCACTTGACGTGGCCACGGCCACTGTAGGCCCTCCCCAGTTGTGGATGGTGGTGTGGGTGCATTAATTTGAACTGGATACTCACAAGTTGCACCCCCGTGGGCCGCCCCAACTGGGGGTTCCGGCCCACGGCGGGCGTTGCAGCTCACGACCGGAATCGAGCTCGGCGGACACACCTGACCCCTACCAGCTGGAGGTATCTGCTGCGCGGGTAGCTGCGAGGCCGCGGCGGGCACTGGCCCGCGGGCCTCAAGCAGCTCAACCCGGCCGGCCGCCTGCTGAAGATTGGCCGGCGCCGCGGAGAACTGTAGGCCAAAAGGTGCCCCCGATTGGGTGGATACCCCCATGGACGCCTCCAAGGCTGCCACGCGGGCCAGAAGGGCGTCCACATTCACAGAGCCCCCAATGCAAAGGGGGCCAAGGGGGGCGTGCGACCCACTGACCGCCATGCCTGGGGCCGGTGCAGAAGTACTTGGGCCCGAGTATGGCCATGGCCGAAGCTCCGGCCCCTGAGATACCTGCTAGGGAAGAGGCCCCAGCCCACCCTCCTGGGAAAAAAACAATGGCCGGGGGATGCAGGCCAGAGGCCGGAGGCCCAGCGGCGCTATGCCCACCCCCCTGTCCCAGGCCCATGGCCGGGGAATGCGGGCCAGGGGCCACAGCCCCCGCTGGGCCAGCCTGGGGCTGTCCAGCCTCAGGCCATGGGTTGATCTGCCCCATCCCGCCGGTCCCGGCGGTTGCCCCTGCAAAGGGGGCCAGCTGAGTGGGCGCAGTCGTGGTCTTCCGACCCGGCTGCCGCCTCCTCGTCGGGCGAGCTGAGTTCGCCATCGCCTTCCTTTTAGAAGGCATCGATCCTGGGTGGGAAGCCTGATAAGCAGGCAAGAAACTGCTCGCTGCCCAAACGGAGGCTTCCCTGCAGCGCGGAGAGCGACGAAGCTAAAAACTTCTCCTCTCCGTTGCTTTCACAAAATGGCAGCTCAGCTGCCTCGTGGCCACCCTTTTAAAGGGTGCTGGCCACACACCCTAACTACCCGGAAGCCCAAGTCCGGTGAGGGGGGGCTGCAAAGAGCGTGGCGGCCATTTTGGCGCCGCGCTTGCATTTGCTTTGCTTTACAATTTGGATTACAGCATTTAGAAAAGGATTATAAGCAAACTAAAGATGCAGTGAAAAGGTGTGATAAAGGTCAAAGTGAACAACTTTGGGGTTCTTTTTGGATGAAAGTATGGAATTAGTGTGATTGATTTGCCTTCTATAATATAGTTCAGTTGATGTGTTCCTCAATTTTGATTGTAGTGCAGTAAAGTTTATCACAAGAAATTACACGTATTGTAACATTCGTCCCATTTGTGGAAGTTTGAAAAAAAATATATCTTTCAGCATACACTGTTGTTTTTCTTACAAGTTATGCTGAAATTGCGGGTAATTCTAAAGTAAACAAATGACAACTGTACTATATCTTATGTCACTGCTTACTCATTACCAGGGAGAGAAAGTGACATCTTCTTTCCTCCAAAGCTGAGCTTCATTGCATTCTGTACCCTCCGGAGCTCATTAGTTGCTATAGAGAGTCTCCTCACAAATAATGTATATTATGTAGCAATCCAGGACAGTTGCGAACTGAAAACTCCAGGAAAAACCAATCACTTCAGTAAGATTCTGAAGGAAATACTAGATTGGTTTGAGTGATAACTTAATAGCATGTGTGCACACGAAATATCTTGGAGAGGACCCAGGAGATTTTGCAGGTGACATCTGTTGTTGCCAGTTGGAAAAACCATTTATGCAAATCAGTGGCACATGAAAATGCCGA
Source organism: Bradypodion pumilum (assembly GCA_035047305.1). Lineage (NCBI taxonomy): Eukaryota > Metazoa > Chordata > Lepidosauria > Squamata > Chamaeleonidae > Bradypodion > Bradypodion pumilum. The sequence goes on from JAWDJD010000003.1 coordinate 172,812,281, forward strand.
GGATCACAGGGATCAAACTTGGCTTGAATTACAAATTAATTTAAGCAAAGACAGCAAACATAAGGCTCAGGGGCCTCATCAGACCTTTTTAATGGATTCCCAGTGTGTGCTGTGGCATAAACCACACTCAGCTACATGGAAGACTAAACTAAGCTGATATTCTTAGTGCACCAAAGGCTTATGCAGTCATAGCTGCCATTTGTGATACAGATGATTCTGTTATGTATACCTCAGATCTTACAGACAGGCACCTGTTGATTTTTAAACATTTAACCTATGAAAATCAGCAAAAAATAATGCATTTTAAAAGGATTTCACCCTCATGGGTGCAGCAGTGTGCCATGCCACAGGGGTTGATCCACTCCCCAATGCGGTGATCCCGATATTGGGAAGTCTGCCTGACAGGTTAGGTGTTAACTGACTTTGTCTGGATGGGGTTATTCTTCCACTGAATGGTCAAGTTGCGGATCTAAGTGTAATTCTGGACCTGGCAATATCAATGGAGAATGTGGCTACTTAGCAGGTGTTGGGTTTTCAGAGATTTGACCAGATTTCCTTGACCTTGGCCCTCTGAAGCCTGGGGGCTGCAGTTGCCTACCCCAAAGAAGGCCTCAACTAAAAACTGGGCCTTCTTGGTAGTGGCTCCATCAATTTGAAACACCTATCCTCTTCATTTTTGCCAGGTTCCCTCCTTCCAGTTGCTTCATAAAAATGTCAAGGTGGAGCTATATAATGAGTTTTTGGGGAACATCTTGCTTCTGTGTTAATTTAATGTAAAGGTTTTTTTTCTCTTTGCTGTGTTGATGTATTTCTTCTTTTACCAACATTGAGCTTAGGTTTAATATTTTAATTATGCTATGAAGAAACTCTGTCAAGGATTCAGGTGTTTGCGTATATGTGGTATCAGCGCACACAATTGGTATACTGGCCCTGACAGAACCCCGGTGATGGGTGATCACCTCGTTACCAGGGGTTCCTGAAGGGACAGAAATTGGGGGAGCGGAATATTAGATAGGGTTTAATTCACCCACAGCTGACCTGACAGGCAGCTCGGACAATAGGAAGCTAATGACTAACTCGCTAGTCATGTCATGGGTAATCTCGCATCTGCGGATTACCTTAAATCCTAAAACCAATACCAGCCACATGTTTACCCCAGATAGCTTGGAACAATGGAGTTCCCCTGTCATTGATTAAGTTAGTTAATTAACTCCCCTGAAGAGTTTCCCAATTAACTCATGTAAACATGGCATATGGATTCTGCCAGATCGCAGTTCTTTTGCATGCAGCCTGTACATGATAAATACTGATGATTTGCCTCATTAAATCACTGGTCTTCGTTCCATCTTGCCTCGTGTCTCATTGCTTGACCAGTCTCCTCCAGGACCCAACAGCCGCTTCGTGGCCCCGATCCAACATATGGTGACCCCAACGTGATTCTACTCGTGAGTAAATGATCTTCGCGGTCTGGTTCTACGCCAGAACCATGTCCGAATCGTCCCGGAGGACAGCGCGGCAGCTCTGGTCGGAAAGCCATCCGATCTGAGTGACAGCTACACGGCAAGGCATTCCAGAGAGGCAGAGCACGCTCCAAAGCTCTGAGGCAGCTTGCTCTGTGGAAACGCGTTCCGCTCAGGGTCGGCTGTGAAACCCTGACTTCAGTGCAGAGGCTGCCGAGGGCCCGTGGCAGCAGTCCACGCTCTGAGCTCCTTCCCAAAGGTTCGTCATGCCAGACCTGTTACCTGAACTCAGACGCGTCGCTTCGTCCTGAGAAGGAAAACTTCAAAGGACTGGCAGGTAATATGGGGACTTGTCTTCAGAGGCAATGTCTGACCGCTAACCAGAGAGTTTACTTAATGGAACTCAAGGCCCTGGCCAGGGTATCCCAGACACGCATTCACAGCGCTAAGTTAGTGGAGCTTTTGGCATACTTGGGGGATCATTGTCTGCTTTATCCAGAAACAGGCATGCTTAACCTCCAACTTTGGGACAGGATAGGAGCCTGCATTCAGCAAGCCCCGAGAGCTCCAGATTGCATAATCAGCACATGGAGCAATTGTAGGAAGCTCTTAGCAGAGGTAGACCCAGTCCAGATAGAGACCCAGGAACCCCCAGCGCAGTCAGAGCTATCAGCCCCAATGGCTCACTATCCGTCATTTCAGCTCAAGCAGGGTAGTGTAGGGAGCTTTCCCTCAGTGACAGCTGCAGACGTCACTGATGGAATGCATGGAATGAGAAGCGCTGGCGCTTCTCTGACAGTTACAGGTTCCCAAGCTACCAAGAGTTCCATTCAGCACATGGTTGAGGAAGAGATCAGTAAGGGGGAGTTGCCAGCAGAAGAACTAGCTGAGTTTAGACAGATATGCCCAGTTCTCATAGAGATAGATGCCCTCATGGGTCAGCAGCAAACAGTCCGTTCGCCAGTTCCGTACAAGCTGCTTATGGCTTTACGGAAGGCCATCACAGAGACAGGACTTCAGAGTCGCTTCACCAGGGGCACGCTTCAGCAAGTGTGCGAAACCATGATGCTCATTCCGTACGACTGGAAAGCCGTCATGAGAATGATGCTCAACCCCAGCCAGTATTTGCTATGGGACAGCGAGTATCGTCTCAAGGCACAGGCAAGGGCTGCCAGGATGGGCGGAGCAGTAATCCCTGACCAGCTATATGGTTCAGGTCCATTCGAATCCGTTGATGTGCAGAACGCCTTGCCAATTGCCACCCTTCAGTTGGTGGCTGAGACAGCCTTCAGGGCTTATCTCAAGGTCCCAGCAGCTGGCAAAGCAGCCAAAAATTACACAGCAGTCAAACAGGGCACTCAGGAGTCCTACATGGACTTTATCAATAGACTGGAGGAAGCAGTCAATAGAAAGATCGATAATGAGCTAGCCCAACAGGAGCTCATGATGAAATTGGCAAAAGACAATGCCAACCTAGACTGCCATAAGATCTTGCAGTCACTGGGCAATCGTCCCGATTTGACTGTCATGGACATGATCAGGGCTTGTGCCGACATTGGTACAGATTCCTACAAAATGGGTCTGTTGGCAGCGGCGGTACAAGGCGGTAGGAAACCCAAGAACAAGACCAAAGGAGCATGTCACAATTGTGGCAAGATTGGTCATTTCACTAGGGAATGCTGATCCAGCAAGGGCAGCGGCCAACATGCCGGCCGTCCCAAGACTCCGAACACCCCATGTCCAAGGTGCAATAAAGGATTCCACTGGGCCAGGAACTGCCTGAACTCGGGAAACCGGAACGCAGACTTGTCTCTGGCCCCAGTCCAAACAGAGACCTCAATCGCTCTGGGAGAGCCAGAGCTGGATTAAATTCCGATCACATTCCCTGCATTCTGGAGGCGCCTAGAGGCAGCTCTAGAGGCAGATTTGACTTGCCAGTCAGAAGTCACATGTGACTTGCCAGGCACAGTCTACCTGGTCAATTCCCCATACATGGGACCCCTGCCTAAAGGCTACATAGGTTTAGTTTTGCCCCGCAGTATTGCAGGAACACGAGGAATTCTTGTAATTCCGGGAATCATTGACTCCAATTTTTCGGGTGTTCTCCAAGTTCAACTCTGGACACACCTACCCCAAACCATTCACAAGGGAGACACGTTAGCGCAACTGATCATGGTTCCTTGTAACTTGCCAGCAGGCAGCCAGGAAAGGCTCAGGGACAGCTCAGAGTCCAGGTCGGAAGACCGCTCGAGTGCAGAAGGGGCAGTGCAAGGATACCAGGTTTTAGTGGCAGTGGAGACCAACATAGAGAGGAAGCGGCGGCCAGTCATAAAGGTATTTTTAAATAAAAAACATTTTACTGGGCTGCTAGACAACGGAGCTGATGTCAGCGTGGTCAGCCAGAGTCAGTGGCCACGTGAGTGGGCTCTCGAGCCGGTCTCCGATGTGTGGGGGGTAGGCAGTGTCCAAGAAGCGTTTAGAAGCCTAGATTGGGTAGAAGTCACGATCCCTGAAGCGGACAGCACAGCGGTCATCCGGCCGCACATTCTGGATGTGCACGTCAACCTTTGGGGGCGAGACATTCCACAGCAGTACCGTGCCACTCTTACCTTCGGGTAATGGCTCTACCGCTTAAATGGCTGACCAACACGCCAGTCTGGGTAGAGCAATGGCCGGTAGTAGGGGAGAAATTAGTCACCCTGAAACAGTTGGTGAAAGAGCAGCTAGACGCAGGACACATAGAGCAGTCCACCAGTCCTTGGAATTCGCCCATATTTGTTATCAAGAAAAAGTCAGGGAAGTGGTGACTCCTTCACGATCTCAGAGAGATCAATAAATGTATCCAGCCAATGGGACTGCTTCAATGCAGCATCCCGAATCCAAACATGATCCCAGAGAGTTGGGAGATCTTGGTCGTAGACCTAAAAGATTGTTTTTATGCAATTCCCTTAGATGCTAGGGATCAGGAAAGGTTCGCTTTTACAGTGCCAGTCATGAACCACAGAGAGCCTACACAACGTTACGCGTGGAAATATTTGCCACAGGGATGCTCAACTCACCCACCCTGTGCCAAATTTACATTCACAATGCACTGGAAAAGTTCCGAAACCTTCACCCCACAGTCTTAGTGTGTCATTTCATGGATGACATCCTGGTCGCAGCGCCGCAACTCGGCAGCGAAATGTTTAAAAACCCCCAGGCCACTCTGGGGGAAAAAGGGTTACTCTTTGCCCTGGACAAAGTTCAGAGAACCGAGCCATTTTCATACTTGGGCCATCGGCTTCTCCGTTCTTTCGCAGCACCAGTTTTGCCACAGATCAACTGAAAAGAGTCAGTCACCCTTGTAGAATTGCAGCAGATTCTGAGGAATATTAATTGGGCCAGACCGTATTTCAGACTAGATACGGATCTTTTGAAACCGCTCTTCTCGCTGCTAACGCTAGGTAAGCAGCCGGCAGACTGAATACCCATTCCTCGAGAGGTTCGCTTGACTCTCGAAAAGGTCAACCAAGTTCTCAGCCAGAGATGGGTGGACAGGATTAGTCAGGGGCCATATGCTCCGATTCTAAACCTGTACACCGTTCGGACTGGATCCATGTTTACCGGAGCCCTAGGGGTGGACTCAGAGCGGGGGGTGAATATTGTGGAATGTTTCTTCCCGAAACATTGTTCCTCCGCAGGAACTGGTCTCCGCGGTGATTTACCGAGGAAGGCTGAGAGCTAGGGACATCTCAGGGCACGACTTAGCAAAAAATGTGGTCCCATTCACAAAAGAGCAAATTCAGCAACTGATGCAGCTTGGTGACTCGCTTCCGATTGCTTTGGAAGGATTCACTGGATGCTTGGCATACCATTTGCCGAAAGACCCCAGACTTGTCTCGCTTCAAACGCAGATAGTCAGTTTGTGTGAGTTATTGTCACTGGTTCCACTTCAGGGGGCTAGGACAGTTTTCACTGATGGGGGTCGCACATATGGTGTTCTTACTTGGCAAGAGGATCAAGCTTGGCGCACGCTTCTAACTCTTCCACAGAAGTCCACGCAGCGGGCAGAGTTGGCAGCGGTGAACCTCGCCTTGCGCACCTTTGCCAAAGAACGCTTAAACATAATTACTGACAGTCAGTACGTTAGGAATTTGCTTCACAGTCTACCGGGAGTGTACATCACTCCCGTGATAGACAAAAATTTGTTGAGTCTTTTTCTCACAACTCAATTTCACTTGCAGAACCGCACCGAAGCGCTCTATATCGCCCACATAAGAAGCTACCAGGACTTGCCTGGTCCGATTTCCGCGGGCAATAGCAGAGCAGATGCAGCCGCAAAGGAAATTCAGCAATGGTCAGTTTTGGGAGTCTTCACAACTCCAATTCATCAGAATGCCAAAGCACTCGCATGGCAGTTCAACCTGCCACTTTCCCAAGCCCAAGGCATAGTCCGTTCCTGTCTGCATTGTGCAGGGGCAGTAGGGGGCCCCTCATGGGGGGTCAACCCATGAGGGACAGAGGCCAACCAGGTGTGGCAGATGGATGTCACACATGTTCCACAGCTTGGCAGATGGCAGTACATGCACGTTTGCATTGACACCTTTTCGCAGTTTGTTTGGGCTACAGCACAGAAGGGAGAAACGGCTTCCCATGTGGAGCAGCATCTCCTTTCCTGCTTCGCGGCCATGGGCAAACCATGGCACGTGAAGACCGACAATGCTCCAGCTTACAGCTCCAGGCAGATGGCCACCTTCATGGCCACCTGGGACATTAAGCACACCTTTGGCATTCCGTACAATCCGCAAGGGCAAGCGATTGTGGAACGGGTCAATCAGATGCTTAAGTCCTACATTGACAAACAAACAGAAAGGGGGGAACCACCAGCCCTCCCCAAAAATCAGGGTCAGACACAACATTGTCTGAACAAGGTATTGTTTACGTACAATCACCTTATTTTTTTTCGGATTGCACTCCACAGGAGAAGCACTTCCATCCCACGGAGGCTCTCCCATGGCCGATGGTGCATTAAAGAGTGCCACCGGATCCTTCCTGGAAGGGCCCGGCACCACTCATAACATGAGGGAGAGGGTATGCTGCAATTATGTCTCCTACAGGCATCATCTGGATTCCAGCCCGGTGTGTCAAGCCTCACTTCGAGTCCAATGGCATGGACCCAGGCAGTTCCGGACCCGATCCCGGAGATGGAGGAACTAACCCTGATGGGGAGAGCCAAGCGGAGGAGGCGGCGACAGCAGATGACAGCGCCGAAGATCACCTGGGGGATGGCCAAGTCCCTGTGCCAGAAGACGGCGGATGCTGTTCGGCGGGAGGACAAGGAGCCGACACCGGAGACACATCTCGATTGCAGCCTTTTCCCTGATTACAGCTAATTCCATGATGACCACCATCATCTTGATCCTTTCCCTGCTTGCGGGGGGAGGCATTCAAGCAGCTTCACTGGAAGCCAACAACCTGATGCCAGGCAGAGATCTCTCTGCCCGGCTGCAGTACAACGTTTGGGAAAGATTGGCAAACCTCGTCAATCAGTCCGATTTTTGCCTGAGGCAGACCACCGCTTCTGCCTCTATTCTGAGCACTTGTCTCATCCCGGTGTGTCACTCCCCAGATGCGCGCATCAGGAATGGTGACTGGTTGGTGAAGCGGATATTTGGTCCATTTTACAAGACTGCCTTTTCAATGTATGCGCATTGGGGAACCCAAGTCACCAAAGTCTTACCGGCTGATGCAGCCACTCTCTACACTCCCTGAGTGGCGGTCAGCCCGAACTCTACTTGTGCTCGTATGACCGGCTGTTCCGCGGTCAAAGGTCCACAGCGCCGTTGCCTCGACTCCGGCAACAGCAACTGGACTTGCAATAACCCAGACTGCTTGACCAGTCTCCTCCGGGACCCAACAGCCGCTTCGCGGCCCCGATCCAACAGGTGTAATATGTTGTCTTGCTGGTTTCATAAACTATCCATAGTAATATCTATCTATCTATCTATCTATCTATCTATCTATCTATCTATCTATCTATCTATCTATCTATCTATCTATCTATCTATCTATCTATCTATCTATCTATCTATCTAGATAGATAGATAGATAGATAGATAGATAGATAGATAGATAGACAGACAGACAGACAGACAGACAGACAGACAGACAGACAGACAGATAGATAGACAGACAGACAGACAGACAGACAGACAGACAGACAGACAGACAGACAGACAGACAGACAGACAGACAGATAGATATACCATACCCAAACACCTGAAACCTTGACATAGTTACTTCATAACATAATTAAAATATTAAGCAAATTAAAATATTAAACAAATATTAAGCAATATTAAGCATCATATATATGGCTGGATAGCTCAGTATTTTAAGTATCTGTTTGCTATTCAATTCCCCACAGTGCTTCCTGGGAGATGAACCAACCTTTGTGACCTCAGCCAAGCTGCAGAATCCCAGTGTGCCTCCAGAAGAAGGGTAAACCGGTTCTGTGTATTCTCTATCTACAAAACCCTGGAAAGGGTTACCATAAGTCAGAATTTACTTGACAGCACTAAATAAATAAATAATATTTAAATAACAGAAATGCAAGTTGATCAAAAGTTTTGAGAATGAGCACCAGCTGTTAAAAAACCAGGATTAAAACCATTACAGTCAACCCTCACATAACAACGTGTTCGGATAGCATCATTTTCGCTTAACAATGCATCGTTATGCACCACGTGTTCCCCCGCATAACAACATTTTTAGTGTCATTGTCCAGACAACAGCGCTAAAATAACTGTCATTATCCAGACAAAAATGCCGTTATGCGGGAAACTCCATTGAAACCTGGATAACAACAAAAATCACTTAGCCACGCTACTTGGGGAACCAAGTAACGTCGTTATGCGAGGGTCTACTTATTTGAATTAGTCATCCAATGAAACAGCAAGTTTCAGCCCATTAAACTGTGGATTCACAGTATAAGTTAAATAATTAATAATGAAAATGGTAGGTTAAAGTACATTATTCCTGTGAGTACATTGTAGACACTTTTAGTACAGGTAAATGTATGGTGTAATTCTAAAATGTCAACATCTTAAATGAGAACTTCCATAGTCACCCAGCCAGATTGGTACATAGAACTTCATTTTCAAAAAAGAAAGAGAGCATGTATGCGGCAGACAAAAATGCATCAGCAGAGTCCAAAATTCACCCTTCCCTCCTCTAAAACGGAAGATACGGGGATGATAAGGAAGAAAGAAACTGGAAAACAAACTGAGCCACCGTAATGTTTGCGGACCAGATCTCAAGAGCAAACAGGCCCTGGCCTAGGATAACCAGTTTAACATGCTTTAATTAAAGGATTCTCAACCTGCAACCCATGGGCCAGATGCGGCCCGTGATACCATTTCATGTGGCCTCTCACCGGCTCCACCACACCAGGAAGTGCCATGTGATAGAGGAATGGCAAAATGGCTGTCTGGCCCCTGAAGGTGTCTGAGGGAGCATGACCTGGGCCCCAGCTTAAAAATGGTGTGAACTCCTGCTTTAATTTCTATAGACCTGACCATGTTGGCCCAACTGAAGTTTTCCAGAAAGATTTTCATTTGATCTTGTCTGTTTGCACTAGCTGGATGCTTTTTCTCCATATTTCTGTGTATAAAATTTAAGTGTGCAAATCTGAGTACTTACTCCATTTTACGCAATGCCCAAACTGTTTATCTATTCTGTCTTCACCCACACTGGGTACACATTTCATTTAAAATTCAAATTTATTTTGAGAAGGTTAATTCATTAAGTAAAGCACACTGCCAAAATATCCAGATGGAGCCGGTGACACAACAGAGCACAGGTATCCAAAAAATATTTTTTAAAATGTCATATATTTTCACAAGAGGAAACTTAATTAATACATTCCTTGATGTTTTTCCCCAAAGGCTGCCCAAAAAAATAATTTAGTGGTAAACATATTGCTAGGAGATAAGATTTTTAAAAATTAATGTGACATATGGCTTGCTATGCTCATTAGCTATCACATATGACTTCTTCCTTTACTTCATACTGTGGATAACAATGCTCAGCTCAATTGCTTTTATGAGGTTCATTTCCAAAATTCTTCATGAATTCTGTACGTTAAGGTAATTTAAAAAAGCCAAAACTGTGCTGTTCAGCATTATTTCATTTCCTCAATTTCGATAAATTGTAGAAGCACCCATGTCTCATCTTCTTATTTTACCTCTTTGGGTGTCAAGGGAAATACAAAGTTCTTACTCTGGCACTTCTAGTGGTCTCCTCCGGTATTATTTGGCATTCTTGTTTCTTTGATGTTGTCTCTCCACCTTCCTCTGGGTCTGCCACACACTCTTTGTCCTTCTCTCCCTTTTTAAATGTCATATATTCTCCCACATAAGCACCCAGTTAGAAATACCAATTTGAACTAAAAACTGTACACATTCCATTTCATTTGTAACTAATTCCATTTCCCACTATCGAAAATACAGATTGCATTGCATGATAATTGTAACTTAAGAGGGATAACTTATTGCCTTTGTGGAGTGAGTGGAATTTGAAGATTAAAGGTTGAAACAACATACCACAAAAAAGATGAAGTTTATAATTACAGAGATAATGGGATTAATCAAATGCAGAACGGAGGCGATACCTTTTATAGGGTCACTTTAAAAAAAACTGCAGTGGCTCAAGTGGCTAAGACACTGACTGGGAGGCGGAAGGTCAGCAGTTCAATTCCCTAGTACTGTAGGACGAAATGAGCTCCCATCTTTGTCCCAGCTCCTACCAACCTAGCAGTTCAAAAGCAAGAAAATGCAAGTAGATAAACTGGGACCACTTCGGTGGGAAGGTAACAGCGTTCCGTGCGCTCCTGTGTCTAGTCATGCCTGCCACATTATCACGGAACCATCTGCAGAAGCAGACAGCGCTGGTTCTTCGGCTTTGAAACAGAGATGAGCACTGAACCCTAGAGTCGGATACGACTGGCTTTCAAGCAAGTAAAACCTTTACCTTTACCTAAAAAAACAAAAACAAAACCAGTTTCTTTTTGTTAACAGAACTACCAGAGATAATGGGCTTGGCCATGGAAATCTGCAGGATGAATGCTGTTTGTTTCGAGTACTAGCTTGTGCTGCAACTCACACTGCTGCCTCATGTTGTAGCTTGTGTGCTGAGGTGATGATAAGGTGAGTAAGTGTTTAGTGTACCTCAGGCCAGCAGTTTATATGGTTCAAATGTTTTAAAAAGAAACTAAGAAGAGCTATTTTTATTGTTTTTTACATGTTGACCAAAATATTGTTCCAGACTCATTTGATGTGTATGAAATAACTACATAGATGAATTTATGTCTCTTCATATAAAGAGGAAGTAGCAGACTCTATTATTTACATTAAATAGAGTTTCTAGGTTAAAGAGACTCTGAAAACGCCGCCGCCACGAGCGCCATGTTCTCCCCGCCCCAACCATTGGCGGGGAGATAACGGGAGTCTCCCAAGGACCGGGAGACTCCGAAAACGCCGCCACCGCGAGCATCGCGCTCTCCCCACCCCAACCACTGGCAGGGAGATAAAAAACGCCGCCACCGTGAGCGCCGCATTCTCCCCGCCCCAACCACCGGCGGGGAGATAAAGGGAGTCTCCCAAGGACCGGGAGACACTGAAAACGCTGCCACCGTGAGCACCGCGTTCTCCCTGCCCCAACCACCGGTGGGGAGATAAAGGGAGTCTCCCAAGGACCAGGAGACACGAGTGCCGCGTTCTCCCCGCCCCAACCACCGGTGGGGAGATAAAGGGACGTTGCGCCTCCTAGTTCCTTTGTTGTCCAGGAGGTTGGCAAGGGAGGCTGTTTGATGTTTTTGTGGCAGTTTTCTACTTCGTTGGGACGTTTGGGGGATTTTGAGTATTGGGATACTGCTGCTTTGTGACTGTATTGTTTCTAGGATGTATCTGTTTTATATTATTGTAATTGTATTTCTATCATCTTGTTGTTCGATGATATTGTATTTTTATATATGTTTTAAGCCGCTTTGAGTGGCACTTGTGCTAGGAAAGCAGGATAGAAATTAAACGTAATAATAATAATAATAATAATAATAATAATAATAATAATAATAATAATAATAATAATAATAATAATAATAATAATAATAATAATAATGGAGTGAAACCATCCTACACTTGGCCCGCGCGGCAGCCATTTAGCTGCTGCGTGCTTTGCTGGCCCCGCACCGAGACACGGACACTGCCTCGAGGAAGTTGGGGGCATGGCCAGCCAACCCCTATAAAAGGGGTGGCAATGGCTGTGCTCCCCAGCAGTTCCCCAAGATCCGGCTGGGCCAGGGCGTGTTTGAGTGATCCTCTTGCCCAGCCGTTTCCCTGGCTCTCGACAGAGAGCCTATAGGCCCCCTTCTTGCCCGTGAATGGGCCGGTTGGGGTGCTCCTTCACCGAAGGTACTCGGGGTTTTCTTCCCCTCGCCCGGCAGTTACTCAAGATCCGGCTGGGCCAGGGCGCATGAGCGATCCCCTTGCCCAGCTGATCGGAGATTGTGTGGTGGTTTTGGTGGCTCTTTGCAGCCACTGGATTGCACAGCCACTCACAGGGGGAGGGTAGGGTCGGAGTGGCTTGGTATTTTTGAGAAGCTCACTATTTTGAGCCTCCTGGAGATATTGGAGCCGCTTGCCCAGCCTGCCCAGGGAGGTCTCGGGTTCAGATCCCGGACGAGCACCCGGGGCATTTCCTTGCGGTTCGGCTGTCCAGGGGCGTGTTTGAACACTTCTCCTGTACAGTAGGTCCGGGAGTTGAGCAATACTTGAGGCACATTTTAGGGTTGTTGGAGGCTGCTTGCCCAGCCTGCTCGGTGGGCGCCATTGGTCAGGGATAAATGGCGGCTGCAGAGGCTTTTGAGGGGTGCCTATTGGTTCCTGCTTATAAACGCCGCATCTGCAGCAATAAATTGGGTGTTTCTTTGGGCTCTCAGGTTCTGCTGCTCATGGCGCCTAAAAAGAAAAAGAATATGGTTTCAGGTACCACGTCAGCCCACCTTTCAAGAACAAGCATACAGGTTGCTCCTAGCCCACGACTTGAGTCCAGACAATGGCCCACCACCAAGCTGGAGGGCTTGGGGTGGGTCACAGGCACCACAGCCACTGCAACCGGCTGGGTGCGTAGAGGTGGGTGCAAGGGCTCACTGCTCAGCCCAGGGGGTGGCGACAACGACAATGCCCGCTTTGACCCAAGCCCAGGACTTACAGAGACAGCATCCTCTGCAGGGTGTATACCCTATTGGCCCAACAGCCCAAGAGGTACGTTTTGCGTCCCTTGAAAAGGCCTTTGGCCAGGGTTCGAATGCTGGACCCTCAGGGTCTGCAGGCACTTTATTTGCAGAAACCAGTGTCTCTCAGCCTCCAGTTTCGATGGACTGGAGGCTGGCCTGCTTTGAGGTGGCACTGCTGGCCATGCATGAAAATGGCTTTGGGGTGATCGGCGCTGGCCAGCATGTGCAGGCACCAGGAGTGGTGAACCATGGATTGCCAGGGGCAGCGCAGCCAAGCTCAAATACGGTCATGAGCTCCAATGCCACTGTTACCTGAACTCGTCGGGGGGTGCGGCGACACCTGGTGAGTGTGATGGACAAGTTACCATACCTATGTTAACCAATGTCAACCAAACGCAAGCTCCGGATTGGCAAGCCTTGGCCAATGCAGCAGGCTCAAACTCCTTCGATGCAGACTCCAATGGGGGCTACCACTCAGCCAGGGTTTGGGGGTGCGCGAAATCCACAAGTGCTGCCCGGATTTCCTACTGCTAATCTGGTGTTGCCTTGTCCTGCATGGCCTCATGGCGCTTTGGTCACCTCTGCCTACCACATGGTGCCCACCTCGGCCTTGCCAACTGCAAGCGTTTCCCTACCCCTAGGTGACCATCTGTTGCTGGCCACTAGGGAAAAGATTTGGCGCAGGGAATACGTAGATTTGTTTAGTTTACTAAACAGAGAACCAACAAGAGAAGAGAAAGAGAAGGAGGATGACAGGGACAAGGAGTTGTCCCACCGTTGCAAGCCCCCACGCACGTGGGCCAATTGGCTGCCGGCCTATTTAATATACACGGCGGTGTCGATTTGGGCTCGTCCCGATTTGACACTTCCCCTTATACAGTATCTTGACATAATTTATCGGGCTTACATAGATTTTCCGGGTCAGGCACGGCTAGCATATGATGAAGAATTTCGAATGCGGGCTGTGCTTCACCCGGAAATGCATTGGGATGAGCCCAACCAGCTACTTTGGTTATTATATATGACCCTGTCATGCCCGGCTGCAGGGGACAGATATCATTGTGGTCACGTCATACAACACAATTACCCCGCCAGACGGCGGGGCAGGGGGTTCCAGCCTGCCTGTTGTGTTGGAATTTTTCATCTGCGGCCGGATGTTCCTGTAAACAGTGTAAGTACAAACACAAATGCACTATTTATTTGGGGCCGCATTTGGCCACCCACTGTCCAAGAACAGGGGGAGCGAGATGGAAGGGGCAAGCTCAGCAGGGTGCAGGCCGAGCAAACACGGATTCAGTGTCATCTTCTAAAAGCACCCACCCCAATCAAAACTGAGGTACTTGAGCAGTGGCTATGTGTCTACCCCAAAAGGGAGGATGCAGAATATCTTTTGCAGGGATTTCTTGTGGGGTTTCGCATACCCTTTGTTGGTGTGGAGGCCCCACAGGATGCTCCCAATTTGATATCATTGAGAGGGAAGGAGGATTTGGCAAAAGAGAAAATATTTAAGGAAATAATGGAGGGACGGGTCATGGGACCCTTATGTTAATTTGAAGGTATCGCCCCTGGGACTCGTACCCAAAAAGGTCCCAGGTGACTATTGTTTGATTCACCATTTGTCCTACCCTGCAGGGGGGTCGGTCAACGATGCAATACCGGACAAACTTTGCTCTGTCAGGTATGCGTCATTTGATCAGTCAATTCGTATGGTTCGTGCCTGTGGTCATGGGGCACTTATGGCCAAATGTGACATTAAGTCTGCATTTTGCCTTCTACCAGTACACCCAGACGACTTTGAACTCTTGGGTTTTCGGTTCCAGGGACAATATTTTGTCGATAAGGCTATGCCCTTTGGATGTTCTGTGTCATGCTCAGCTTTTGAGCGTTTCAATACATTCTTACATTGGGTTTTTGTCCACCGCACTGGAGTGTGCATGGTGATTCATTACCTGGACGATTTCTTGTTTGGGGCTGCCGGGGGTTCTGGGGCGTGTGGACAACTGCTTGCCACATTTCAAGAACTTATGACTGAATTGGGGGTGCCCTTAGCACCTGAGAAGACTGAGGGGCCTGCTACTAATTTAGTTTTCCTGGGAATTGAAATTGATACAGTGGCTCAAACGTCTAGGTTGCCCATGCACAAGATAGCCCGCATTTCGAATGCTATTAAGGCCCTTCTGGTTAAGCGCAAGGCTTCACTTCACGAACTACAAGTTCTCCATGGGTACCTCAATTTTGCATGCAGGGTTATGACGCCTGGCAGAGCCTTTGCAAGGTGATTGTGTGATGCCATGATTGGTTTATCTCGCAAATATCACAGGGTGCGACTTACTAAGGGTATCAAAAATGACCTGCAAGTGTGGCTGGACTTTCTCTCAAATTTCAATGGTGTGTCCTTTTGGCGGGCAGAGCGTTCGGATCAGCCCATGTTTCAGGTGCAGTCGGACGCGTCTGGAATGTTTGGCTACGACATTTATTTCAATGGGCACTGGTCATATGGCAAGTGGCCAGAGACTTGGCAGTCCACGGCATTGCTTCGTGACCTAACTTTCCTAGAATTCTTTCCAATTTTGGGTGCCTTGCTGCTGTGGGGGAAGAAATGGGCGAACTCTGTAGTACACTTTTGGTGTGACAATGCAGCTGTTGCCCACATAATAAATGCCCAGACGTCCTGTTCCCCAAGAGTAATGGCCCTGGTACACCACTTTGTATCATGTGCATTGTGCCTAAACATACTTTTCAAGGCTAGACATGTACCAGGCATCAATAATGACATTGCTGACGCTTTATCCCGATTACAGATACAGCAGTTCAGGGCCCTGGTGCCGGAGGCCAACGAGCTGCCTGTACCACTCCCAGCTGAGATATGGCAATTTTGCATGGAGAAGTAAGATGGGCCATTGGGTTATCGCTGGCTAGCAGCATGCGTAAGGCATACTCCCTCACGTACAGGGCCTTTGAGATGTTTTGCAATGAGAATTCACTTCCATGTATTTGGCCCATCCCAGTGGACCACCTACTTCAGTTCGTGGTGCACCATTGGTGGCCGATTGTCTGCCCTGGCTTTCCATGCAAAGATTAATGGTTTTGCAGACACTACGTCTGACTTTTGGGTTCGTAGAGTTTTGGAGGGTTGGGCTCTTGAACACAGCTCTTGCCCTGATGCACGACAGCCCATATCCCCTGATACACTGGCGCGACTAGCCACAGTTTGGCTGGTGGTTTGCACTGATAGTTATGAGATGGCACTTTTTCACACTGCTACTTCAATAGCGTTTTTTGGAGCTCTCAGAATTAGTGAATTAGTTACAGCTTCTCGCAAGGATACGTCCCACAGGGCATTGGAGCTCTCTGACATCTCCCTTACTCACAACTGTGTTCACTTAAATGTGTGTTTTTCTAAAACCGACCAGCGGGGAAAGGGCGCTACTCTGATGCTGAATAGGTGAGGCGATGCCAATATTTGCCCGGTTCTGGCTCTGTGTACCTTCCTACCCATGCGTGGTTTGGCATCTGGTCCCTTACTTTGTCACAGGGATGCTTTGCCCTTAACCAGGTACCAGTTCTGGAGGGTTATTACGGTGGCCTTAGCCAATCTGGGTCTAGATGGGGTGGGTTTTAGGACTCATTCTTTTCGCATCGGCGCTGCATCGATGGCAGCCACCTGCAGCTACTCAGATGCTGCAATTAGGACAATGGGTAGGTGGGGATCCAGGCGCTTCCGATCTTATGTACGTCGTTTGTTGCAGTAGCACCCTGCTTGTTTGTCTTTCTTTCTTTTCTTTCAGCTCCTGACTATGTGGTTGCACCAGGATACACCGGACGTTTTGGGTGTTTCTCGTGTATTGGCCCGGGAACGATGGTCTCAAGATAGGGCAGTGGCCCGACGTATAGGTAACATCAGTTTGGGGACAGTGGTCCCGCATCACCTGATCCGGATACAAATACCCAATTTGTATTGCGGTGATATGGTGCATATTTCAGCCAGAGGTATGGACCTCTTCCTGGTGCCTAACCAAGCGGGCCGGTTGATCAAGTATGCGGTCAAAGGGGGGGGGAGTTGGTGAACTCCTCCCCGTGTGGCAGATAGCACTGGTAAGGAAAGAAATGCATGACCCATTTAATCTGGTATACACAGTTGGTTGGCCATAGTGAGGACATGAAATAAACAAGATGTGTGAATGGCCAACCAGCTTTTAACTAAAACTGTTGCTATGCTTAACCAGCAGGCAACTCCTCCAATATTTACAGGAGGCATTCCAATATGAGGTGCTAAATAGTAGCAGCCTGACTAGGGTCCACAACGTGTTTCAGTGGAAACAGGTTGTGGACAGGGTCACACAGTTTATTGCAGTGGTAGCAAATTGTGATGTGCATTTAAGTTGGGTTCATAATTACAGTACTCCTTACCAGTGCTATGACGGCCCGTTTGGTTCTTGGCAGTAGCCAAGCAAAGTTAAAATAAAGTTAATAAAGTGGCCCAATTTTTCATCCAAATGAAGTGTCCGTGTCATCATTGGGGAGTGGGTCCAGCAATGGCACACTGTGATCTGCTACTTGGAATGGTTTATCCAGACCTAATGTCACAAGTGAAGCTGGTTGGAAGATAAAATGAAATTGTGGAGTAAAGTAAGGAAATGAAGCTTCTTCTTCTTCCGCATCTAGGCCAGATGTGAAACTGCCAAAATGAAGCCACCTTTTGGTATGTTCATTCTTCAGTTCCTTTTGCCTGACCTAGTGTGAGAAAGTTTAGCCAGCACAACAAAGTTGCCTTTGCACAGGGTACACCTAATTGTGGTTCCAAAATACCACAATCTTTGAGAAGGCTTTTTCTGTGTATCCAAGTAAATGGAGCTGAGGGAGTAGTTGTAATCCGCTCCTTTCACATGGATGCTCTTATTAATGTATCCACTCCTTGCTTATATCTCTACTTTAGAACATATACAAATAAATTAATATGGCTGTTCCACAAGGTCCTTGATTAGGGTCACTGAGTCTCAAATTCAAAGTGGAGCCTTAGGAAATTGCTGTGCTTCAGGTGAGGATGAGTGGATCAGGAATAAGTTTGATCTTATGTGAGGTAGTAGCTCCAAACTGGGTACCCATCTCCATTCATTCCCAGCTGGTGGCAGGACTCGTTGCCTTAGTGTGAACAGGTATGTGTTTGTTTGTGTGGATGTGAGTATGCACACACACACACTACTTAAGTGATCCTGTGGCCCCAACTGCATACACTAGCCCAGTGGTGGGCTACAAAAATTTTTACTACCTGTGGGCAAGGTATGGTGGCCATGGCCAGAGGAAAAGCCCTGCGTTACACGTGAATTAGGACTACTTTATTTTAAAACTTGGCTGGGTGGGGCCAGCCAGAATTTCTAGTACCAGTTCTGGTGAACTGGTGCGAACCTGCTGATGCCCACCACTGCACTAGCCTCTCTCCTCTCTCCTTTTTATTATGCCAACAATGGGGCCCATCATGTCGTTTGGAGCATGGTCAGGAGAAGAGCCCCACCTCAGTCCATATAGATTTATATGGAGTAATTGTAAATACTAGAGTGAAGAAAATACAGTATTCTGATCTACTGAGGTTTTTAAAATGCAGAAGGTGAACTTTGTAAAATAAAACATGGAGAGTGGAAGTAAGGAAATTCATTGTATGTGGGACTGAACTTTTACCAAAAGGGAATGTTAATCTAATCAGCAGCCATGTTAGTCTGTTGTAGCGAGAGAGAGAAAAAAAGACATGATAAGTCTTATAGCCATGTTGATGAACCTTGGCACTACAGATGTTCTTGGACTTCAATTCCCAGAAGCCCAATCCCCCATGACTCCAGATGAATGGGTTTGCTGCGATTTATCCGGCCCACGCCACCCCCATTGCTCCTAGAAGCGGAATTAAAATGCGCCCATACGAGGGCGGCGCAGGCTGGAAAAATCGCAGTAAATCCCTTCATGTGGAGTCATGGGGGATTGTGCTTCTGGGAATTGAAGTCCAAGAATATATGTAGTGCCCAGGTTTGCCATTACGGTCTTATAGCATCCTTAAAGCTAACTAGATGTTATTTTTCATAGTTATTTTTTGTGTGGCCAAGCTTATGAAAAAATAAAAGCTAGTTAATATTAAATGGCCTACAAGACTTTTGGTTTTTCAAAAGGAAATGTGAAGTTAAAGTTTTATCACTGGATTGGAAGGTAGGCAGAGAGATCTATTGGTTTCAGATCAAAGGATCCTGTTCATCTATAAATTCTACCTCACCTTTATTTATTTGTTGTTACTTTTGAAGCCAACTTTTTTCTTTTAATGCTTAAGAAGTAAAACATGTGTGTTATGTATGTATGTGTGCATGTTCATTGTACTGTAAAGGCAAGAATGTAACCACTCCAAATACAAACGATCTCAGCTGTAAAGGAACGCGAGCAGACAGCCCATAGAGGGCAGCTGCGAGCGTTCAGCCTCACATGGTTCACATTGCTCAATCACGGACAGCCGCGGGAAAACCTTCCCCGCATTCAGCAGCAGAAGAAAGATCTGCATTCAGCAGCAGGAAAAGAGGCGTGCCTGGGCGAGGCCACGCTGGTAGCAGCCAATGAGCTACCGTGCTACAAGATTCAAATGTAGAGGGCTACTGTATATATTGAGATGTATCACCGCCATTACCTCATGCTTCACCGGAACACCATGCAATAAACCTGTGTTAAACCAACCCTTCGGTTGTTCTGTTGTCTTTGGTCCCATACACTAAATTGGCGACGAAGGTGGGATATGGCTGCCCACGGGACCAAGACATGCGCCGGCTACGAAATCAGGAAGCCGGGAGACTTGGAGCTGTTTGAGATAGACTTCAACGCAGCGCTGGTGGAGCTCGAAGTCTCAGATGAGGCCAAGAAGAGGGCCATTTTCGTCCGCATGCTCGGACACGAGACCAAGAGGACTTTGGTGGACCTGATCGCGCCGAGGAAGGTGGGCGACCCCAAAGCCACAGAGCTCCTGGCGGCGCTGCGCGCCCATCTCCGGCCAGCGATAGCGATGTTCCCCGCTCGGAGCGCGTTCTGGAGGCGAGTCCAGGCGCCCGGGGAATCAGTCGCCGAGTTCGCCGCGGCCCTGCGGCTGGCCGCCGGCCCATGCAAGTGGGAGACCCCAGAAGTCACCCTCCGGGACTGCCTGCTCTGCGGTCTGAGGGATACCGAGACTCAGCGCGCGCTGATGAAAAAGGAGCCGCCTCCCACGTGGCAGCAAGTCCTCGACACGGCGCAGGCCGCGGAGGCCACGACTGCCGGGGTGCAAGAGCTTCGGGACTGGCGCCCGAAGCCCGCCAAGGCAGAGAGCTCGGTGCGCGCGGCCCGGCGAGCTTCGAACTCGTCTGCGGAGAGCGGCGACGACGAGGACGTCCGGAGGGTCCAGAGAGAGGGCCGGTGCTGCGACGGCTGCGGCGCCGCCCACGCCCGCGCCAAATGCCCATTCCGCAAGGCCGAGTGCCACAACTGCGGCCGGCGCGGGCACATCGCCAAGGTCTGCCGGAAACGGCGCGAGGCCACAAGGAGTTCTCCAGACCGCTCGGCGAGGCAGGACCGCACCACGAGGCCAAAGGACGGCACCCGGACCACGAGGATGCGGGACGGCGTAGGGCGCATCTCAGACGACAGCGAGGACGACGCTCCGGTTTGCAGCGTGTCCACGGAGCACCCCCGTTACTTCGTTGAGGTAGTAATACAAGGGGCCCCTGTTAGAATGGAGGTGGACTCGGGTTCGTCATACTCTATTATTTCCCAGGGAGAGTTCATGAAAATCGCCCCCCGCGTGCGGCCCAAGCTCAAAGCGTTGAGGGCCACACTGAAGGACGTGCAAGGGAACCGCATCCCAGTGTTGGGGGTTGGGAAGTTCCAGGTCCAGTTTAAAAAGCACACCGCAACGCTTCCCCTAGTCGTCCTCAAGGGAGTCCTCAAGGGAGTCCTCCTTGGGACTCAATGGTTCCAGCCCCTGGGGTTGTTCATTGGGGGGGGTGCACGCCGTGGGAGCACACGCCACCGGGACTGATCCAATACAGAGCGTGTGCGACGCGCACCCCGAGGTTTTCAAAAAGGGGCTCGGAAAATTCAAGGGCCCCCCAGTGACTTTCGACCTGGACCCTGGAGTACGTCCAATCAGACTTAAACCGCGCAGAGTGCCTTTCGCACTAAAGGACAAAATAGAGGCGGAGTTGGACAAATTGGTGGGCCAGGGGATTCTTGTTCCTGTTGATTCTGCGGAGTGGGAAACTCCAATTGTAACAGCGCTCAAGGCCAACGGGGAGGTCCGCATATGCGCTGATTACAAGTGCACCATCAATAAGGCGATCCGCCCTAATGCTTATCCGGTGCCGGTAGTCAGCCACTTGTTGGCCAGGTTACACGGGGGGAGGTGCTTCGCTAAACTCGACCTGGCCCAAGCCTACCAGCAACTCCCAGTGACCCCCGCCACAGCTGCTGCACAGACCATAGTCACCCACAAAGGGGCGTTCCAGGTATCGCGCCTCCAATTCGGCGTGAATTCGGCGCCCGGGATTTTCCAGTCACTCGTGGAACGCCTCCTGAAGGGGTTAGAGGGGGTGTTACCCTACTTTGATGACGTATTGATTACAGGGGGGAGCCGGGCCGAATTAGCAACAAGGTTGGGAAAGGTCCTGGCAATATTCGAAAAGGCGGGGTTGCGGTTGCGAAAAGACAAATGCGTTTTCTTCGCAACTGAGGTTGAGTTCCTAGGGTTCCGTGTTACTCCCGAGGGAATCAGGCCATCCCAATCCAAGGTGGCCGCCATCAAGAAGGCCCCTCGCCCCACCTCCAAGCCTGAGTTGCAGTCGTTCCTTGGACTGCTCAACTTTTACCACTCCTTCCTTCCGCGGAAGGCAGCAGTAGCGGAACCGCTACACAAATTGTTAAAAAAGGACGAGGCATGGAAGTGGGGCGATGACCAGGGGAGGGCTTTCAATGACCTGAAGCGACTCCTGGCATCAGATGCGGTACTGACCCATTTCAATCCCAAACGCCCAGTGGTCCTGATATGCGATGCATCCCCGGTGGGGGTGGGGGCGGTGTTATGCCACGTACTGGAGAACGGGAGGGAGGCCCCGATAGCGTTCTACTCTAGGTCCTTGTCCCAAGCGGAGAGGAACTATGCCCAGACAGACAGGGAAGCACTAGCGATAATTGCGGGGACTAAGAAATTTCATGATTTTGTGTACGGCCGCCCCTTCACCATAGTGACTGACCATAAGCCCTTGCTAGGCATTTTCACCGCAGATAAGCCCACACCCCAAATCCTGTCCCCGAGAATGCTCAGGTGGGCCATTTTTCTCAACGCGTATCAGCACGCGTTGGTATACCGGCCCGGGAAGGAGATCAGCCATGCGGATGCCCTGTCGAGGTCCCCCATTCCCCGGGATTGCTGCCACGTGGGCGAGGTAGAGAGGGACCACCAGGTCTTAATGATAGAGGTCCTAGACTCCCCTCCAGTAGTACCGGCCGACATCGCTAAAGCAACCGGCAAGGACAAAACGCTGGCCACAGTTTGCTCCTGGGTACAGAAAGGGTGGCCCGTGTCTTCCCCAGCAGCGGAATTCGACACATTTTTCAAAAAGAAACTAGAGTTGTCCCTAGAGAGGGGTTGCCTTTTGTGGGGACAGCGGGTAGTGATCCCCACGTCTCTCCGGCCGAGGGTGCTTAAACTGCTGCACGTCAGCCACCCGGGGATCGTCCGCTCTAAGGCACTGGCCCGCAGTTACTTTTGGTGGCCCCAGCTAGACGCCGACATCGAACACATGGTCGGCACTTGCGAAGCATGCCAAAGCTCCAGGCCAGAAGAGGCCCGCTCGCCACATAGGGAGTGGGACGCAGCAAGGGGGCCCTGGTCCCGGGTACATGTAGACTTTGCTGGCCCGTTCAGGGGAACGCTTTTCCTCCTTGTGGTGGACGCGTTCTCCAAGTGGTTGGAGGTCATCCCAGTCTCGAGCACCTCCTCGGCCACAACAATTAAACAGTTACGGAGGGTCTTTTCCACGTTCGGTTTACCCGACACCCTCGTCAGCGATAACGCTAGCTGTTTCACGTCCGCCGAGTTCGGGGCGTTCATGGAGCGCAACGCCATTCGGCACATCACCTCCGCCCCCTTTCACCCGGCCACCAACGGCCAAGTAGAGCGCCTCGTGCGCACCACGAAAGACGCGCTGCTGCGCATGGGCCCCGGAGACCTCGACCTGAAATTGTGCCAATTCCTGCTAAGGTACAGGGTCACCCCATTGGCGTCAGGGTACTCCCCCGCAGAGCTGTTGATGCGCAGGAAGCTGGCCACGGGAATCTCCAAGCTAGACCCCACGAGAGTAGAGGACAAAGGGTGGAACATAGGGGTGGAACCCACAAAGAGTTTCAGCGTAGGCGCCCCGGTGCACTGCAGGAACTACGCCAACGCGGGGCCAGCCTGGGTGCCGGGCACCGTAATAGCACAAACCGGCCCCGTCTCATACCGCGTGGAGACCAGTACAGGTTTCCTGTGGAGGCGACACGTGGACCAACTCAGGCGCAGGGTTCCCGGAGAGCAGGACGGAGTCGAAAATAGCGTCGAATCAGCGTTAGGGTACTCCCCCACCCGCTTAGCCCAAGGGGGAGGAAAAGGGGAACATGGGTCCCCACCAAGGGGGGAGGAAAGGGAATCGATCCACAGAGATCTTTTGCGGGAGTCCGCGGCGGAAAGGAAGAGCCCCGACCACACACATACCCCTTGGAAGTTTCCCCGAGACACAGACGCCCATAGAAGTTTAGACGTTGATTTACAGTACCAGGGGGAGTTAGCGGAGTGGTCCCCCACCCGTCCTAGCGAAAAGAGGGGTTTCAGTTCAGCCCCTGGTACTTCCAGTCCCAGCAGCCCCTGTGAGTTAGAATGCAATATAGCGCCAATTTCCCGGAGACCGACACCCCCAAGACGGGAGGCAGCAGCGAGTCCGCCCACCACAGTCTCAAGGTCCCCCGAGCGGGGATCAGAAGGTAGCAGAACCTCAAGGGCGACCTCATCGGTTCCGCAGTTCACAATAGGAGGGTCCCCGGGGTCCGAGAGCAACAGGCAGGGGTTCACCTCCCAACTGTTCATTCCATTCCCATCCCCGGGGGCAAGGCAGGCACGGACCCCCCACAGAGCCACTAACGAATCCCCGTTTCCCGTTGCAGGACAAGCACCCGCGGAGTCAGGGATCACAGGCTCTCCAGTACTAGGTCAGACGCAGGCACGCCCCAAGCGCACGTGCGGCAAGCCACAATGGTTGCGGGACTTCGTCCCATCCTAGGGGGGAGGGATGTTATGTATGTATGTGTGCATGTTCATTGTACTGTAAAGGCAAGAATGTAACCACTCCAAATACAAACGATCTCAGCTGTAAAGGAACGCGAGCAGACAGCCCATAGAGGGCAGCTGCGAGCGTTCAGCCTCACATGGTTCACATTGCTCAATCACGGACAGCCGCGGGAAAACCTTCCCCGCATTCAGCAGCAGAAGAAAGATCTGCATTCAGCAGCAGGAAAAGAGGCGTGCCTGGGCGAGGCCACGCTGGTAGCAGCCAATGAGCTACCGTGCTACAAGATTCAAATGTAGAGGGCTACTGTATATATTGAGATGTATCACTGCCATTACCTCATGCTTCACCGGAACACCATGCAATAAACCTGTGTTAAACCAACCCTTCGGTTGTTCTGTTGTCTTTGGTCCCATACACTAAAATGTGTCTCTGTGTCTGCGTATATTAAAGATGTGTCTGGCTTTGTTGTTCAAAATGAACTCAGGCCCAGATACACTCAATAAAAGCTGAGGTCCATTCTAAGCTTACCAGGACTTTCTTAGTCTCCACACCTGATATTTGATTAGAAAGTATCATCTACAAATCTATGAATAGCATAAACACAAAGATTTATGTAGTTTCAGTCTGTCTGCAAAATCATGGAGATTTATTGACCCTCAAATGATCCATTATGCATGGCTAACACAGTCACATGTTGGGTAGCAAAGTTATACTGTTTTGGGAATAGGCTTCTCAATTTCATGGTGGCCAATTTGTATATTGTTTTAAAAATCAAAAACAAAATTGTAGGATTGGGGCCGTGAGGAGGCCCTTAGGATCCCGGAGGAGACTGGTCAAAGGAACGACACGAGGCAAGATGGAGCGAAGACCAGTGATTTATTGAGGGAAAATCATCAGTATATATTATGTCCAAGGCTGCGCATGGTAGAATGGTCATATGACAGAAAATTACATCACCCATTTACCCGGGTTAATTGAGAACCTCTCTTGGGGAAGTTAATTAACTAAGACAAACACTGACCATTGTCTGAGGCTTAGGCTAGGGTAAATATGGCTTCTATTTGCACCAGGGATTAAGCTTAACTCAGAGTGAGTAATTGCCTAATACGTAACAGAGGTTAGAGATTTGCTCTCTCAGCAGAGCCGCTGTTCAGGTCAAGGAATTGGGTCTTAATTTCTCTGCCCGCAGAGCCCACGGCTCAGGGAGCGTTCTCCCGAAGTGGCCTCTGCACGGGCCGTTCCATGCCATTGGGGCATGGGGAGACCACATTTCCCCTTTCTGTTTTATTTAAGTACCTGACCGACGACTCTGCATAGGAGGGGCATCAGCGGCTGAGCGGGAATGACGCTTCGGGGTTCCTTCTTGGGGCGGTACCTTGATATCAGTGAGGGAATACATTGTGCAAAGCAGCAGAGTGCGATGCCTAGTATAATCACCCCCACGACCACTTTGAGTACCGTTTGAAGCCACCCCCACGGAATCCATGACCACATCCAGTTCCACAATGAACTCCACCAAGTTCCCCATGCAGACCCTTCTGTGATGCCCTGGACTATGGTGTGGAGATCAGTGAGCTGACTCTGTGCTTTGTGGGTATTGTCTGCGAGGTTAAAGCAACACATGTCATGGACAGACTTGCAGCCCATATGATGTAACAACAGGGGATTATCGATAGCTGCTTGATTATCCAGTATGGCGTGGCGAAGCTCTGCCTGCTCCTGGTCGAGCAGCGCTATTGCTGAGGAG
Organism: Bradypodion pumilum; assembly: GCA_035047305.1. NCBI lineage: Eukaryota > Metazoa > Chordata > Lepidosauria > Squamata > Chamaeleonidae > Bradypodion > Bradypodion pumilum. The sequence goes on from JAWDJD010000003.1 coordinate 172,838,078, forward strand.
GTGTGGTTGATGGCTTTTGCTAATCCGCAAGCCAATTGACCAATTCTCCGAGCGTTGCCTATGGCTAAGCCTGACACGCTGAATATACTGACCACAGCCTGGTTTTTCAGAGCTGTGGGTCTGAATCCAGACTGCTTTCTGTAGCAAGGCAAGATAATGAGATGTGTCATTGATTTACTGTGACCTGGGGTGATTCTGCAGCTTCTCTGCAACTTCTGGCGTTGTGCGAATGTCTTTCTAGCACCTATGGGGAGGTGTGAAGATAAACTGGGGATTACCGGCTACCGGGTGCTCAATCTTTCCAAGCAATGGGCCGGTGCAAGCATGGGCCGGTCTGGCTTCCTTTGGTGGAAGCTGGCCGTTATTAACAACATACAGAAATTCAAGTGTCCCTTGCAAATCCCAACTGGAGCATTGTACAAGGCATGAATAAATAAAGAGCAACTACAGGTAATAATAGCAATAAAAGACATTCAGCAGCTTTTCGAAGGATGAGGCTTCTCTTCTTGGTGGGGTTTCATGTGTAACTTGAGCTTGGAAAAGTCTTGTTTTGGGGAAAAGCATGGTCCTCAGAAGTAGCACTGAGTATGCAAAAATGTTCATAGAAATGTCTTTGGAAATGTAAGTCATAAAGGAAGACGGACAGCTGATGACATCCAGGACAGTGACTGGTGCCGCTCTTTGCAATCGTCCGGGTCTGATTCTGGCCTCTGGGACCTGCATGGGGAAGAGACTTGTTTGGGAGATAAAAATTCTGAAAGAGTTAGTTAGTTTTTGCACTTATAGGATAGCAATTGCTGTGCAACTATGGGACGTTGTTCCCCCCCTTTCTGTTTGTTTGTATTAATGCAAACGTGCATGTACTGCCATTTGCCAAAATGTGGGGATGTGTGACGTCCCTTTGTCACACCTGGATGGCCTCTGTCCCTCATGGGTTGACCCCCCACGAGGGCCCCCCCGGTGTCCCTGCACGATGCAGACAGGAACGGACTATGCCTTGGGCTTGGGAAAGTGGCAGGTTGAACTGCCTTGTGAGCGCTTTGGCATTCTGAAGAGGGAATGCATGACTCTGAATTGGAGTAGTGAGAAACAAACTTAGCAAATTTTTGTCTAACGCGGGAGTGATGTATGCTCCCGGTAGACTGTGAAGCAAATTCCTAGGAAACTGGCTGTCAGCAATTATGTTGAAGCGTTCTTTGGCAAAGGTGCGCAAAGCGAGGTTCACGGCTGCCAACTCTGCCCGCTTGCGGAAGAGTCAGGAGCGTGCGCCAAGCTTGGTCCTCTTGCCAGGTAAGAACCTAATATGTGCGACCCCCATAAGTGAAAACTGTCCTAGCCCCCTGAAGAGGAACCAGTGACATCAATCCACACAAGGTGACTCTCTGCGTTTGAGACGAGTCTGGGGTCTTATGACAAACCTTGGTGCATGAAGCGCCAGGCTTCCCTTGGGTAAAGTTCTCAAGAAGGCCCCCCTGCGCACATCCATTCATGGTGTGCGTGCACACGTTTAGAAGAGTGCCAGATGGTGGCTTAGCCTTTTGCCTGTGCTTAGACTAGCAGCAAAAAGGGAAGGGGTGGCCTAAAAATGCCTGTATCTGATTGAAAGGTGTGACCTGACTGCGCTCTTAAAATGGTCCTAGGCAGTCCTGGCTAATGGGTGGCACTCTGCACATGCTCAGGAGCTCAGGGACTAATCCTTCCTCTGTGCTCTGGAGTTTGCAAAATGTGTCTGCACACTAGAGAGGGTGCTGTGGGCCAGGTGCCATACTTAAAATGACCTACTAAGACTTATTAAAAACAAGCCAACTATGACGTGCCAGCTGTAAGGAAATAACACACAAAGATGAAAAGACACACAAGTTAAACATTTCCAGCAGGGAGTTCCACTGGCGAAAGGAGGGAAGGAGGAAAGACAAGTCAGAAGTTAGCACAATGGGAATGCAACAACTCTTATCATAACGAAATCAGATTAGGTCAGGTAACTCTGGAGCCTGTGAAAGGAAGCAATTTAAGGCTGTAGAAAGAAAGAAATTGGTTAAGGCCTGGAGAGGAATTTTGTTCCTATAAAAAGGTAACAATTAAGCTTTTTCTGAATATACAGAGCGCAAGAATGTTTGCGTGCTTTTTCCTGTGAAAGGGGTACAATGAGTGAGTTACTTTGCACAGATTAAAGTCAAAATACCAGAACAGTATCTTTCCTAAGAGAATGAAGGAGAGTTAGAACGATTCTCAACCTGCGGCCAGATGTGGGCGAGTGGGCCAGAGCCCACGTTGCCCTGCCACTACCCCCACCAAGCCAAGAAGGGCTGTGTGGCGCAGGAAGGGCAGGATGACTGTCTGGACCCCCGGAGCTGCCTGAGGCCCCGGAGCTTTGGCCCCTGACTTTAAAAGGTTGAGAACCGAGGTTACAAGATGATAACACAATACACACATGAAGACAATGCAATTCTCTCACTCCTAGTGAGATACGACTTCCAGACGCTAAGAGACATTCAAAAAACCTTAAACACAGAGATGGGGGTTTGAGGAACACAGACGTAGGGAGGGGCCCCATAGCTTATGATACAGTGAGGAAAACTCATAGAAGTGATTTTTGTCTTCAGATCGCACTTCTGAAAAGAAAAATCTGTAAGAGTTGCAGAACCGGCTTCCAAGAGTGGCTTAATCCTTTGACAAAGAAAATTCTCAAGGGAGGAAGGGGGAACCACCCCGCCCTATTGCAGGTTAGGATTCCCCCCCCCCCCCCCTCCTGCTTAAGCTGCGAAGCAGGCAAGGCAAAGGGGCTTTGTTCATCATGCTTTCTCAAACTTTTACACACATTTATTTACGCATTCGCACATTCCTCCCCTGATCTGCAGCGTTCTGTACTACACATGAGGAGATGGCTAATACACAGCTGGCTATTTTACAACCATCTGGGTGCTTCTACTTAGGGGCAAGTTTCTCTGGGCTACTCCCAAGGTGAGACCAGCAGCTTCTGCCTGTGCCCTGGGGGAACTCGGGGTACTGTTGCTGGGATGGTTCCTCTGGCATAGCCAGGGCGATGGCTGCCTCCTTTCTAGCCTGGGCCAAATGCATGCCAGGGTGGCCATTTGGCATTAAGACAATCTTTTGAAGATCTGCCTGGTCTAGATTCGCTTTCTCTTCTAAGGTGTCTCATTTTGCCACACTGGAAGCAGGCGCCTTGGGGTTTTGGCACTGTTCTGCGCCTGAGTGTGGCAATGGGTCTGCTCTGGAGCCCTGCGTGGCCAGGGGCCGTGCAGATTTCCGTGAGCAGTGGGCGCTGAGCAGCCCTGCCTGAACGTGTGTCTGCCTTCAGATAGGCTGAGCACAGCAGTTGGGCGCTAGCTAATTGTGCCACTGGCAATTTCCCCGTGAATGGATCTTCCTCACCCCTGCGCTGAATGGAGTTCTTTCTTTGCAGGGAACTTTTAACTGTCAGAGAAGCGCCAAGGCCTCTCATGCCATGAATTCCTTCAGTGACGTCTGCAGCTGTCACTGAGGGAATGCTCCCTACACTGCCCTGCTTAAGCTGAAATGGCGAATAGAGACTCCTTGGGGCTGATGGTTCTGACTGCGCTGGGGTTTTCTGGGTCTCTATCCGGACTGGGTCTACCTCTGCTGAGAGCTTCCTACATTTGCTCCATGTGCGAATTATGCCCTCTGGAGCTTTCGGGGGTTGCTGAATGCAGTCTCCTATCTGATCCCAGAGCTCAAGGGTTAACGTACCTACTTCTGGGTAAAGCAGGCAGTGTTCCCCTAGGTACACCAAAAGTCTCGCTAGCTCCCTTCTGTGAAAACGCAAATTAAATATCCTGGCCAGGATCTTGAACTCTCCCTCACGAGTTCTTTGGCTAGCGGATGGATGCTGTCGCTGAGGACAGGTCCCCATATTACCTGCGATTGGGTCCTCGGAAGATTCCTCCTCGGCACGAGTCGACGCGTCTGTGGCAGGCAATAGGTTCTGGCGACGACGCTTCTGGGTAGAGCTCGGAGCGTGGACTGCGGCCACGGGCCCTCGGTGGCCACTGCGCTGTCAGGGGCTTACAGCTGCCCTGAGCGGAACGCGTTTTTCCCTTTGGCGCAAGCCGCCGAGAAAGTCGGGAGCAAGCTGTAGGATGCCTCTCTGTAATGCCTCGCCGCTTGGGCCGTCTTCCCGATCGGCTGGCTTACCGACCGGGCTGCCGCGCTGTCCTCCGGGATGATGGGACAAGGTTCTGGCACAGAACCTGGCTGTGCTGATCGCTTACTCATGAGTAGACCACTCGGGGGTCGCTTACTCTCGAGTAGATCACATCTCGGGGTCACCAGATGTAGGATTGGGGCCGTGAGGAGGCCCTTAGGATCCCGGAGGAGACTGGTCAAAGGAATGACACGAGGCAAGATGGAGCGAAGACCAGTGATTTATTGAGGGAAAATCATCAGTATATATTATGTCCAAGGCTGCGCATGGTAGAATGGTCATATGACAGAAAATTACATCACCCATTTACCCGGGTTAATTGAGAACCTCTCTTGGGGAAGTTAATTAACTAAGACAAACACTGACCATTGTCTGAGGCTTAGGCTAGGGTAAATATGGCTTCTATTTGCACCAGAGATTAAGCTTAACTCAGAGTGAGTAATTGCCTAATACGTAACAGAGGTTAGAGATTTGCTCTCTCAGCAGAGCCGCTGTTCAGGTCAAGGAATTGGGTGAATCAAACCCTATCATTTATCCACCCCCCTTAATTTCTCTGCCCGCAGAGCCCACGGCTCAGGGAGCGTTCTCCCGAAGTGGCCTCTGCGCGGGCCGTTCCATGCCATTGGGGCATGGGGAGACAACACAAAGTGTCACAGGCATTGCTGTTCCCCCTCCTTCACTGCTGCTAGCATTGACATCCTATCAACAATTTTTAAAAGTTGGCACCTCATTAAGATAATTTAGAGATGTTCACATCCTGGATAAGTGCTGTTTATTATTACACCTGCATTTTTAATTTTTCTGTATAATAATAAAATACACACACACACACACACACACACACACACACACCAGGAGATGTTCACACCTCTCCTACTGTCTTTCAATTTGCTGACATGACAAGAAGCTGATAAGATATTCCCTTCAGAGTTGGAGGCAAGCTGTTAAAATGAATCAATTTTTCCCTATCCTCTTTCTTTACTGTCCAGCTGTCATACCTCTACTTGGTGATCAGGGATACAAGAGTGTGGATGATCTTGGCCTTGGTCTCTAGTAACACATCCTTATACAATAGAACCTCAGATAAAGTCCAAACTCCATTCCACATGTTTGGACTTTATCCGATTTGGGACTTTATCCGAATCAAATGGGCGATGCATTGAATAACGTCTAAAAATTGACTTTATCCGAGGTTCCTATACCAAAAACCTCAGATAACGTCCATTTTAGTGCCATAGGGGATGGCTCTGTGATCATAGTGTGTGGGTCACTTCATAGCAAGTTGGAATCCACTTTAAACAAATTCATGCCAGTGGCATTTTTCCTGCAGTCCAGGAAAAATGTATACTCGGATATGAGTTGCAGTCATCATTGTTGACAATTCTTTTCTTTTACAGTTGTACTGTGATTTAGATTCAGAACATTATTGCCAAATTGGTCCACTTTTCTTGGTCACTTTCCACTGAACTCTTTGTTAATTGGCTTCCTGCCAATGGCTGACTACAAATACATAGTGAATTCTAGCAGAAAGGCACTACCACACTCAGGTTCTGCTGATAGGCCTCTGATTGGTCACTGCTGGAAAAAGGATGCTGGATTTGATAGGCCTTTGGCCTCATCAACAGGAGCCCTTCTTATACTACAGCAGGACATTTAAGTTTCAATTTCTTGCCTAAGAGATAGATTAAATGGGACTCTTAGTTCCATGATCTTATACTACTGCTCTCATCCTTTTCTGTTGGTCTACATCCTGCTAAATGCTTTCCTCAGAACTGACTTGATGATACACAAATATTAGCATCATCATTAATTCACAGAGTCCTCTATTGGGAGGGAACCTAATTCTCCTACCATTTCTTACACTTCTAGAATTAAGGAAATTTCAAAAACCCAAACCAAAACAGACATCAATGATTAGAATTGCCATGTGGCTAAATGACAGATCATTAAAAAATACAATTTAAACATAGTACTTTTCCTGTGTTGGATTGCTCTTTTACACAAACCACCTTTATTATATAAAACTGGCACAGTAACATTCCTTTGCAAAAATAAGATTGGGAGAATCCATGTATAGACTGATTAGAACCAGTCTGAGTGTGGTTTTTTTTTTTGATATTTACACTGGTATTTAGTAAGTTCCTTTATACTGACACCTTAAAAGGTAAACCATAAAAGGGATGACCATGTGTTTGCAAAACTGTGTATTACACAGATACAGTGATCAGGAAGCAGCAGTTGACTTCTACTTGTTCTTAAGTATACCTTCAGTGGCAAGCCTATAATCCTATGCGAAGCAGCACCAACTTGGTTTTGTCTAACCCTGATATGGGGAACTTGTGACCACCACCTTGGATGTTGTTGAACAACAAAACCCCTTCTCCTCTTCTGGCTATGTTGGCTCAATAAGATGGGAGTTGCAGAACTATGAAAGATTCCCTGCCCCCGATCTATCTTCAGAGCCAAGCAATTGTTCTTCCTTATCGCAGTAACAAAATATAAATTCTTGATTTGACTCTGGTCATATGTCTGGATCTTTTGAGAATTTAACTGATATGCCAGACGATATTTGACTGTGCCTTACTGAATACCACCATGTGCAATAATTCTATTGAGCTCCATGAGTGTTTTATGTTTGTCCGCAACTACAGTAAGATTTCCCCACCGTGTACAAAACCAGTTATACATATAATAAATGGCTCAAACTATTGTGGAGCAGGAGAGCTTTTTCTTCCCTCTCTTTGCTTCTTTCTTCAGCTGTGGTCCTCATGTATTATTAATCTATTACTTCTGTACATAGTATAAACAGAAAAACTGCCTTCTGGTTTTACCTCCTATCTGGGATATTATCAGTTTACATTAGTTTATTCTCCAACTAATGTCTAGGGACTAGATATTTGACAAACCAAACTGTGATTCAAGCATCCTTCCAAATAATTGGTTTTCATATCCAGCTTTAGAGGATTTGTCACAATTGAGGTAATAGTGATTATGTAACAATTATGTTAGAATTAAATGCAGAGATTGCCACTTATATTCTTTAATTGGTAAGGGAATGCAAAAGCCAAATTTAATATTTATAGTCTCTTCCATATTCGTACCTTGTAGCGAATGTCTGCCGCTAGGCGGCGCTAGGTCCCGGAGGAGACTGATCAATGACAATACGAGGCAAGGAAGCAGGATCAGATCAGTGTTTATTGGGAAAATGCGTACACCTTTTATAGACCAGACGGCCAGGAGAAAACAGCTATCACCAATAAGCCACTCACAATACCTGTTTACTCAGGTTAATTGGGGAAACTCTTCAGGGGAAGTTAATTAGCAGGGGTAAACATTGACAGAGGAAGCCCTATTGTTTCGGGCTTAGAGGTTGGGCACACATGGTCCCTGTTTGCGCCGGGGATTAGCGCCAAGCCAGGGAGATGAGTGTGTACCCAATTACACGCAGGAGATATCGATCTGTTTGCCTGGCAGAGCCGCTGGTCAGGTCAGGTAATTAGGTGAATCAAACCCTATAGCCCTATAATTTATTCACCCCCCTTAATTTGGCTGCTCGCAGAGCCCACGGGCCAGGGAGCCTTTCTCCCGAAAGTGGCCTCTGCCGGGCCGATCCATGCCCAAGAGGGCACGGGGAATCCGCATCTCCCCTTACTTTTTTATATTAAGAGCCTGACTAGCGACTTTACGCAGAAGCGGCACCAGCTGTTGGTCAGGGATGACGTCACGGGGTCTCCTATTATGGCGGCATCTAGAGATCAGTGAGGGAATACATTGAGCAAAACAGCAGACTGCAATGCCTAGTATGACTACCCCCACCACGACTTTAATTACCGTCTGGAGCCACCCCCATGGGATCCATGACCACATCCATTTCCATAGTGAGCTCCACCAGGCCCCCCATGCAGAGCCCTCGGTGATGCCTGCGACTATGGTGTGGAGATCTGTGATCTGGCTTTGAATCTTACGAGAGTTGTCTGTAAGATTAAAGCAGCACATACCGTGAAAAGACTCGCAGCCCAAGTGGTGCAGCAATAGGAGATAGTCGATAGCCGCTCGGTTATCGAGAATGGCGTGGCGAAGTTCCGCCTGCTCCTGATTGAGGAGTGCTATTGCTGAGGAGGTATGGTTGATGGCCTTTGCTAAACCGCAAGCCAAACGACTGATCCTCTTTGCGTTGCCGACGGCTAAGCCTGGCACGCCAAAGATGCTGACTGCCAAGGAGAGATATTCGGCAGGTCTCATCACTCTAAAGCTGCTTTCACATGAGCTGTCTAACAGGGTGGTGCGAGTGTGCCGTATGAGAGAAGGAACATGGGATACATTGGAAACAGTGGGAACATTGGGGCTAGGGGCAATCATATCCTTGGTGGGGAGCAAGAGTGTCAACCGGCTAATACAACATATAGAGTCTGTAATATTGGCGGGAATGTAGTTGAACGTATACTGGTTACAAGTAAAAAACCATCCGGATGGTAGGGTGATATGTGCATACTTTGAGCCAAGTGACACTGGGTTATTGCAAGTCCAATTGCCGCTGCCTACATCGAGGCAACGGCGCCGGATTCGGCCGGGTCCTGAGCAGCCGTGCATTCGGCCGCAGGTGGAGTTCGGGCTGACCGCCACTCGAGGAGTGTGGAGAGTGGCCGCATCAGCCGGCAAGGTCATGGTTAGCCGCATCTCCCATCGAGCATATTCTGATGAAGCTGATGGGATGTATGGGCTGAAGAGTCGCTTCACCAGCCAGTCCCCGTCCCGGGGGTGTGCGCCTGGAGAGTGGCACACCGGGACGAGGCAGGTGCTGAGGATTGAAGCAGAACCGACGTCCTGCCTGAGGCAAAAATCCGACTGGTTGACAAGGCTTGCCAACCTTTCCCAAATGTTGTACTGCATGCGGGCAGAAAGGTCTCCGCCCGGCATTAAATCGCTGGCCTCCAATGAGGCGGCCTGAACGCCTCCCCCCGCAAGCAGGGTGAGGGTCAGGATGATGGCAAGTGCCAGGGTGTTGGCATGAATCTGGGCAAAGACTGCAGCTGTGAGGTTCTCTGGCGTTGGCTCCTTCCTCTCGCGCCGGACGGTGTCCTCGGCATCATGGCAAAGGATCTTGACCATCCCCCAGGTTATCTTCGGAGCTGCCGTCGGTGGCCGTCTCCTCCGGCGGGTCCTCTCGGTCAGCGTGAGGTCCTCCATCTCCGGGATCGGGCTCTGGTCGGTCTGGTTCCACGCCATGTGGCTCCAAGTAGGGCTTGACGCACCGAGCTGGAATCCAAACGACACCTGTAGGGGACATAACTGCAGCATACCCTCTTCCCCAGGTTATGAGCGGCACCGGGCCCCTCCAAGAAGTGTCTGGTGGCACTCGGTACCGGACCATAGGTCGCGGGAGCGCTTCCGAGCGGCGGAAGTGCTTCTCCTGCGGCGTACAGTCCGAAAAAACATTAAGGTGATTGTAGGTGAACAATACCTTATTCAAGCAAGACTGTGCCTGTCCCTGTGATTTGGGGAGGGCTGGTGGCTCCCCCCTTTCTGTTTGTTTGTCAATGTAGGACTTTAGCATCCGATTGCCCCGCTCTACAATCGCCTGCCCTTGCGGATTGTAGGGAATTCCAAATGTATGTTTGATGTCCCATGTGGCCATGAAGGCGGCCAACTGCCTAGAGCAGTAGGACGGGGCGTTATCCGTTTTCACGTGCCGCGGCTTGCCCATCGCCGCGATGCAGGAAAGGAGGTGCTGCTCCACGTGGGAGGCAGTTTCCCCTCTCTGTGCCGTGGCCCAAACGAACTGAGAAAAAGTGTCTATGCAGACGTGCATGTACTGCCATCTGCCAAGCTGCGGCACATGCGTGACGTCCATCTGCCACACCTGATTGGCCTCTGTCCCCCGCGGGTTAACCCCCCACGAGGGCCCCCCCCGGTGCCCCTGCACAGTGCTGACAAGAGCGTACTATACCCTGGGCTTGAGAAAGTGGCAAATTGAACTGTCTAGCGAGTGCCTTGGCGTTTTGGTGAAAGAAGGCATGACTTTGAATTGGGGTAGTGAAAACTCCCAAGACTGAACGTTGCTGAATTTCCTTTGCCGCCGCGTCCGCTCTGCTATTGCCCGCGGAAATCGGACCCGGTAGGTCTTGGTGACTTCGGATATGGGCAATATAGAGCGGCTCCGTGCGGTTTCGCAAATGGAATTGAGCAGTGAGAAACAAGCTGAGCAAGTTTTTCTCTATCGCGGGAGTGATGTAAGCTCCCGGCAGACTGTGGAGTAAATTCCTAACATACAGACTGTCAGTTATGATGTTTAAACGTTCCTTGGCGAAGGTGCGCAATGCAAGGTTCGCGGCTGCCAACTCTGCCCGCTGCGCGGACTTCTGTGGAAGAGTTAACAGCGTGTGCCAAGCTTCGCCCTCCTGCCAGGTCAAAACACCATACGTGCGACCTCCATCAGTGAAAACCGTCTTGGCCCCCTGAAGTGGGACCAGCGAGAGCAATTCGAACAAGCTGACTGTTCCTGTCTGGAGTGAGACAAGTCTGGGGTCTTTGGGCAAATGGTACGCTAAACTTCCCGTGAACCCTTCCAAGGCTATCGGAAGCGAGTCACCTAGCTGCATTAACTGATGAATTTGTTCCTTGGTGAACGGGACCACAATTTTGGCCAAATCGTTTCCTGAGATGTCCCTAGCTCTCAGCCTGCCGCGGTAAATCACCGCGGAGACCAGCTCTTGGGGCGGAACGATGTTCCGTGAGGATGTGTTAGGCAAGTAGACCCACTCCACAATTTTCGCTCCCTTCTCAGAGTCTACCCCTAACGCCCCAGTGAACATGGATCCTGACCGTACGATGTATAAATTCAGGATCGGGGCATATGGCCCCTGGGCGATTCTATCCACCCACCTCTGGCTGAGAGCTTGGTTCACTTTCTCGAGTGCCAAGCGCGCGTCTCGAGGGATTTTTATCCGGTCTGCCGGCTGCTTACCTAAGGTTAGCAGCGAGAAGAGCGGTTTTAGAAGATCCGTATCCAGTCGGAAGTACGGTCTGGCCCAATTGATATTCCCTAAAACCTGCTGTAACTCTACCAGGGTGACTGAGTCCTGTAAGTTTATCTGAGGCAGAACTGGTGCTGCGAAAGAGCGGAGAAGCCGATGGCCCAAGTATGAGAAGGGCTCGGTTCTCTGCACTTTCTCCGGGGCAATGAGTAAGCCTTTGTCCCCCAGGCTGGCCTGGAGGTTTGAAAACATTTCGCTGCCAAGTTGCGGCAACGCTACTAAAATGTCGTCCATGAAGTGACACACAATAGCTTTAGGGTGAAGGCTTCGGAACTTTGCCAGTGCGTCGTGAACATATATTTGGCACAAGGTGGGCGAATTGAGCATGCCCTGTGGCAAATATTTCCACGCGTAACGCTGCGTGGCCTCACTGTGGTTCACGACCGGCACCGTGAAGGCGAACCTTTCCCGGTCCCTGAGGTCTAAGGGGATTGTATAAAAGCAATCCTTGAGATCTACGACTAGAATCTCCCACCCCTCGGGAATCATGTTAGGATTCGGGATGCCGCATTGAAGCGGACCCATCGGCTGAATGCACTTATTGATCTCTCTGAGATCGTGGAGGAGTTGCCACTTCCCCGACTTCTTCTTAATAACAAAAATTGGCGAATTCCAAGGACTCGTGGACTGTTCTATATGTCCTGCGTCTAGCTGTTCTTTAACTAGCTGCTTGAGAGCAACCAATTTTTCCCCCACTACCGGCCATTGTTCTACCCAGACCGGAGTGTCGGTGAGCCATTTAAGTGGCAACGCCATTACCCAAAGGTAAGCGTAGCACCGTACTGCTGCAGAATGTCTCGCCCCCAAAGATTGACGTGCACGTCAAGAATGTGCGGCCGGATCACCGCCGTGCCGTCAGCCCTTGGGATTGTGACTTCCACCCACTCTCGGCTTCTAAACGCTTCCTGAACACCGCCTACCCCCCACACATCGGAGACCGGCTCAATGGCCCATTCCCTCGGCCACTGGCTTCTGCTTATCACTGTCACATCCGCTCCGGTATCGAGTAACCCTGAGAACACTCTTTTGTTCAAAAATACCTCGATAACGGGGCGCTGTTTCCACTCAATGTTGGTCTCCACTGTCGCTAAGACCTGGTATCCTTGCACTGCCTCACCCGCGCTCGAGCAGTCTGCTGAACCGGACTCGGAGCTGTCACTGAGCCTTCTCTGGCTGCCTGCTGGCGAGTGACAAGGAACCATGATCAGTTGCGCTAGGATGTCTCCCTTGTGGATTGTTTGGGGCAGGTGTGTCCAAAGCTGGACCTGGAGAACGCCTGAAAAATTCGAGTCAATGACTCCTGGAATTATGAAGATTCCACGTGCTCCAGCTACACTACGGGGCAAAACTAAGCCTATAAAGCCTCTGGGTAGGGGTCCCATATACTGAGAGTCGACTAGATAGACTGTGCCCGGCAGATCGCATGTGACGTCCGCCTGGCAAGCCAATTCTAGCCCTGTGCTACCCTTGGGGCTGGTCTGTGCCCTCACAGTGCCTGGGATGTGCCTGGAACCTAGTCTAGTTCTGGGGAGTTCTGGATCTGGGTGAAGGAAGCCTCTGTTTGGACTGGGGCCAGAGACGTGCCCGGATTCCGGTTTCCCGAACTCGGACAATACCTGGCCCAATGATAGCCTTTCTTACACTTCGGGCAGGGGGTGTTCGGAGCCTTGGGACGGCCGGACTTTTGTCCGCCTCCCTTGGATCGGCACTCCCTAGCGAAGTGTCCGACCTTGCCACAAGCGTGGCACGCTCCCTTGGTCTTGCCGTTGCCCTGATGTTTTCCCCCCCTGCACCGCTGCCGCTAGCAGACCCATCTTGTAGGAGTCTGTGCCAACGTCGGAGCATGCTCGGATCATGTCCGTTAAGGTTATGTCAGGGCGATTGCCCAGGGACTGCAAGATTTTACGGCAGTCCAAGTTGGCGTTGTCCTTTGCTAGCTTGATCATGAGCTCTTGTTGGGCCTGCTCGTTATCAATCTGCCTACTAATCGCTTCCTCCAGGCGATTGATGAAGTCCATGTAGGGTTCCTGGGCTCCCTGCTTAATAGCGGTGTAATTCTTGGCCGCTTTGCCAGACGCTGGGACCTTGAAGTATGCCCTATAGGCAGCTTCGGCTGACATTTCTAGAGTGGCGAGAGGCAAATTGATTTGAGCGTTGATGGGCTCAAAGGCACCTGAACCATACAGCTGGTCAGGGATTACCGCGCCTCCCATCCTGGCAGCTCGAGCTTGAGCCTCTAGGCGAAACTCGCTGTCCCAAATCATGTACTGGCTAGGGGTTAGCATCATCCTCATGACGGCTTTCCAATCATGGGGAATCCACATGGTGGTTTCGCACACTTGCTGAAGCGTGCCCCTCGTAAAACGACTTTGGAGCCCCGTCTCGGAAATTGCTTTCCGTAAAGCCATGAGAAGCTTGTACGGGACTGGGGAGTGTACTATCTGTTGTGCGCCCGTGAGCGCGTCCATCTCCAGGCGGATTGGACAAATCTGGCTAAGTTCAGCTAGTTGTTCGACTGACAATTCCCCCTTCTTAAGTTCTATCTCAGCTGTGCGCTGAAGGGCACTCTTCACGACTAGGGAACCTGGAGCTGTCAGAGAAGCGCCAGCGCCTCTCATTCCTTGCATTCCTTCGGTGACGTCTGCAGCTGTCACCACGGGAAGGCTCCCTGCACTACTCTGCCGATAGCTAATTGACGGATAGAGCGCTGTGGGCGCAGTCGGGGCGACTGGCTTGTCTGATGGTTCGACTAACGGGGGTTCTTTGGCCTCTACCCGGCCTGGCTCGATCTGCTCTAAGAGCCTCCTACACTTTCTCCATGTACCAACTATCCCTCCTGGAGCTTTCGGGGGTTGCTGAATGCAGTCTCCTATCTGATCCCAGAGCTTCAGGGTTAACGTACCTGGGTAAAGTAGGCAGTGTTCCCCGAGATACGCCAAAAGTCTCGCTAATTCCCTGCTGTGAAATCGTAATTTAAAAACCCTGGCCAGGATTCTGAACTCCTCCTCATGAGTTCTTTGGCTAGCGGACGGACTTGGCCTATGAGAACAAGTCCCCATATTACCTGCAGATGGTCCTCTGAAGTTTCCTCCTCGGGACGAGTCGACGCGTCTTTTCAGGCAATAGGTTCGGGCGTCTAGTGTCTGGGGTAGACCTCGGAGCGTGGACCTTCTGCCACGGGCCCTTCGAACGGCCTCTGCGATGTCAGGGGCTCACAGCCTGCCCTGAGCGGAACGCGTTTCCCTCTATGGCAACCTCCTCGAAAGCGGGAGCAAGATGTAGGAATGTCTCTCTGGAATGCCTCGCCGCAGGCCGCTTCTCCGATCGGCTGGCTGCCGGCCGGAGCGCCGCGCTGTCCTCCGGGGTGACGGGTCGCGGTTCAAGCACAGGACCGGACCGCGTGGATCGCTACTCATGAGCAGGCCTCTCCGGGGTCTCTTACTCTCGAGTAGAATCACGTCGGGGTCACCAGATGTAGCGAATGTCCGCCGCTAGGCGGCGCTAGGTCCCGGAGGAGACTGATCAATGACAATACGAGGCAAGGAAGCAGGATCAGATCAGTGTTTATTGGGAAAATGCGTACACCTTTTATAGACCAGACGGCCAGGAGAAAACAGCTATCACCAATAAGCCACTCACAATACCTGTTTACTCAGGTTAATTGGGGAAACTCTTCAGGGGAAGTTAATTAGCAGGGGTAAACATTGACAGAGGAAGCCCTATTGTTTCGGGCTTAGAGGTTGGGCACACATGGTCCCTGTTTGCGCCGGGGATTAACGCCAAGCCAGGGAGATGAGTGTGTACCCAATTACACGCAGGAGATATCGATCTGTTTGCCTGGCAGAGCCGCTGGTCAGGTCAGGTAATTAGGTGAATCAAACCCTATAGCCCTATAATTTATTCACCCCCTTAATTTGGCTGCTCGCAGAGCCCACGGGCCAGGGAGCCTTTCTCCCGAAAGTGGCCTCTGCCGGGCCGATCCATGCCCAAGAGGGCACGGGGAATCCGCAGTACCTTGCATTTATCTGACAACTTTTTAAAGTATCTTCATCTGCTACTCTATGCATATTGCATCTATTTTTACTACGCAATCAATATTCATGCAAAAAGCAGAAATATATAGTTGAAAAAGATGCCTGGATCTAGTAGGAAATTACTAAGGTTGGAATTATTGTGTTTTAATTTCTAAGCAGCATAAATCTAACTGCATTTTGAAGTACCGGTACTTCTTTGGCAATATATAAAATGGTTTGGCCTCATTTCTTTCTTGAGAAAGGAAAGAACTTTGCATGGTAAATTAATTTGCTTATCAAAATATACTCTTATTGGTATATATACAGCCAGTGTTACTTTTCCTTGTTTAATGGACTTGAACAATAGGCTGATTCTGCTGCTGCACAAAAGCAATAAAATTATATGTTCTCAGCTAGAAACAAACTTTTGAAATTCTGGAAACTTGAAAGACACTTTATCATATAGCTTAAAGCAGATTTTGGTAAATCAGCCTAGCTGCTTTAGCTACGAGTATCAGATTTGTTTACATTCTCAGGTTCAATGGAAGGGAAAACAATACATTTAGTGGAAGATAATGCATAACTCATGCAACATTAGATATGTTTGAATAAATTCCATTTGGCACAGCTACCTTACACTGGCACATCCCAGTTTGAAATCTGCCCATCATATTAATCTTCAAAGGAAATGCAGATATGTTCAAAGCAAATCAGGTTTGGATGTTATGCAAAAAAGGGGGGGAGGCAAAAAAGAGCCCCCCAAAGTCAGCCAGACGTTACAGAATGAATTATTCAGAAAAAAATTCTTGACTTAATTCTGTGAAATAATTTTTTAGATTTCTGGGTCAAATAAAGGCAACGGGTTTGTGAGGGGAAAACTACAGAAACAAATTAATGTACAGTATCTCAGTTCATAGGGTAACCTTTCCAGAAATTTTCCAACATTAAGCTGTAGTATCATTGTGGATCTTTTTATATTCTTATAATACAATGTACTAACTATCCTATCAATATACTGTACAATAACTTTATTGCAACTGAAATGTACAATAAGGCATCAGCTAACACATCAAGAAGAGTGTTCATGTTGGACATATTAAAACTCCCAAACATTTAGATTACATCTCTCATGAAGATTTTAAATCATAGGTAACACTTTAAACCAGGGGATATACCTTCGTTCACAGTGGGTTTAACTTATTGGTTGTCTGCACCAACTGTGGTATCCTCTGTGATCCTCATGTATTATTTATCTGTTACTTCTGTACATAGATTAAACAGAAACAGAAGTGTGAGGTGGGATTGACTGGACATATCATCAGACAAGGATCAAATAACTCCACCTCTGAAGTTTTTCCTGGTGCTAATTGGGAACAAATTTGTCACAATTATTATTAAGACAAGAGAGTTATTACATTGTTACTGTAATTACAGTACTTTCTAACGTGTGAAAATGTGTTCCAGTTTTTTTAAACTTCCAGTATACATTATAGGTGTAATTTGCCAATATTTATTACAAAATGGTTCAATTAATCTTTTGTGGCAACAGTTCTTCAATGAGACCATAAAATGGCAAACCATTTTAATAGGTCCTGCCTTCCTGCGGAAGAGGGGCACACTATCATGTCAAGTTTCAGCAGGAAATGATCTGACCTTGACAGAGGAGTGGACCTAGTCTACAGGAACTCTACAGCCATAATGTGAAAAAGCAGGTTAATACTTTTCACATGTAATGTGAATATCAATAGGATATCAATATATCAGTAGCAGGACATGAGGAAGTATATTGGAGCCTAGGAGCAGGATATATGAAGTCACTGTCTAAAGCGAGGATTCTCAAACTTCAGCCCATGGGCCAGATGTGGCCCACAGCACCATTTCATGTCCCCCCCCCCACCGCCTCCACCACACCAGGAAGTGCCATGTGGTGGAGGAAGGGCAAAATGGCCATCTGGCTGCCGAAGCTGTCTGTAGGAACGTGACCCAGCCCCTGGCTTTAAAAGACTGAGAACCCCTGGTCTAAAGCTTTAGTCTCACCATGAAGAAATCCTACTGAGCCAAAGTGTGACTGGAGAAATAGATCACATGCTATTGGAACATGGATAGCAAAAATGCTAGATGTTATTACAAAAACAACAGCAACACAACAATAATAGAACATCAATAATAACAACAATAGCAACACCTATAACAATAGCAATAATAACAACAACATATCATCATCTTAAAACTGCAGATCATTGAATTTAGCCCTGTCAAGGTGGCATGGTGGGGAATTGAACTCCCAATCTCCAGTTCTGCAGCCAGATACTGAAGCCCCTGATCATTCCAGCAGTTCAGGAACAGAGCAAAGGAGACATCACAAGACCAGCTTTGTTTATTTCCCCATGTGCTGGCAGGTCAGTCTGATAAGTGAACCACACTTCGCTGTTGTTTATGGATGTGGTCAGGTGTGTTATCTCTCTAACTTCATGTGGATTTAGGTGATATGAAATATTGTTTTGAATTACTTTTGTGGCCATGTTTATGAGGGCTTTCATCTTGAAAGGAACAAAGCCAATGGCATTTCTGATGCAATTTAAGATTAGAAGAACTGTTTAAAACTCAAGCAAAACATCATAAATAAAGAGAATCATGTCCGGTGTAGCAAGGTTTCAATTTTCTTTCAAAAGGAAAAAATTATTTTAATTGAGGTCCAAGGTACTGTAGATGTGTTACAGGAAAGCTCTGCCTTGGTATTCTAGGACTGAGCATTCCCAAGATCCTTTCTCTCTTCTTTTTCTTCTCCCATTGCCAGGCAAAGATGGCAGGCAGGGTTGACAACTTGGTGGAAGATGGGGAAAGAGCCTTGAATATACAACCAGTGCTATATTTTCCTAATTTTATTTCATATGTTTCAGATCTCCTTCTTAATTAGGTTTTAGTATGTGAACTAGATTTGTGTTTTAATTATATTCTTATTAAGTCTCACAATGAACTGCCTTAAGTCCCATTTTTAACATAATGCAAGTGCGGCGCCAATATGGCCGCCGCGCTCTTTGCGGGCCCCCCCACCGGACTTGGACATCCGGGTAGTTAGGGGGCGTGGCCAGCCCTCTTTAAAAGGGGTGGCCACGAGGCAGCCGAGCTGCCATTTTGCGAAAGCGACGGAGAGGAGAAGTTTTCTCCGTCGCTCCCTCCCCCCTTTTCGCCTCTTTCCTCCTTGATTTTGCTAGCCTCTGCTCGAGGCTTCGTTTTCTCTCGCCTCTGTGCTAGAGGCTTGATTCTTTTGGAAGCGACGGGGCGGAGGAATTTGCTCCGTCGCTTCCCCCTCTGTCAGCCTCTGTGCGAGGCTTCCTTTTAGCTTGCTTGCCTCATTGCAAGAGGCTTGATTTCGCTCCTATTGGTTTCCTTTTTGCCTGTAACCAAGCAGAACTGCTGGATAGCTCAGTGGTTTAGGAATCTGGCTGCAAAGTCAGAGGCTGGGAGTTCGATTCCCCATGGTGTTTTATTGCTCGTAGGGGGATCGCGGTGGCTCAAGTGGCTAAGACACGGAGTGTTAAGTGCCTGAGACGCTGACTGGGAAGTGGAAGGTCAGTGGTTTCACTTCCTGTGTACTGCAGGACAGAATGAGCTCCCGTTTTCAGCCCCAGGCCGGCCCTTCAGAGGATCCGGCCCTCGGCCCACGGCTGCCGGTCACGGGCCGGAACGATTGGGAGGAGGGCTTTGTGCTGGCTCACAGCATGTTTTACCCCATTGGGGGCCAGAGTTTTGGGCATGGCCCTATTCTGGCCTGGGCTCTCAAATTAGGGCCTCTGGCCCAATACCTAGCGGGCCGTCCGGCCCACCTATTTACTGTGTCTATCAGATAATGTTTCCTGGTTGCTCTAGAGATTCTCAACCTGTGGCTCGTGGGCCAGATGTGGCCCACATGCCATTTTATGTGGTCTCCCACTGCCTCCACCCCACTAGGAAGTGCCATGTGGTGGAGGAAGGGCAAAATTGCCATGCAACCCCCAAAGCTGTCTGAGGGTACACGACAGCTGGGTCGAGCTTCTCGTGACACGTCGGCCTGTGCCCGCCGCTGTCTCGCAGCTCCCCGTTTGTCTGGAACTGTGGCTGGAGTGCGTTGGAGGTCGCCCCAGAGCTCGATTTCGGTCGCGAGCTCCGACGCCCACCGTGGGCCGGAACCCCCAGTGGGGGCGGCTCGCGGGGGTGCAACTTGTGAGTATTAGGTTCAAGTTGAATGCACACACATCACAGTCCATTTCCAGCAGTGGGGGCTCAGTGCTCTTTGCCTCGCTGATTTGAGGCTGGGGGGCATCACTCGCCATCCTATCCCAGTGCCCCTTGGTTGCATTCTGGCACGAGGTTGGGGGTGGGGGTTTACACTCCCGGGGTGGTACGTGGCGTCACAGGGGCTGTCCAGGTCCTGCTGTGTATGTCCGGCGTACATCATGTACCGGCAATGGCATTGCCAACGACTGGTTATTCATGGCCCCCCAGTGATCATCTGCCCCAGATCATGAGGGAAAAGATTTGGTGGGGGGGGAGTACCTCCCTATGAACTGAGATCCCAATAAGGATAGGAAGTACGGACAGGAGGATAGAGACATTGTGTGGTCCCGCCGTAGTAAGCCACCACGCACGGGGGTGTCCGCCCTCGGGACAGTGCTGAGCATCACAGGGGCTGTCTGGATCCTGCTGCATAGGCCCTTTATACAGAATGTGCAGTCCATGGCTTTGCCGATGGCTGGCTATTACTTGCCCCGGTTGATTATTGGCCGCCGGCCATGAGGGGTAAGAGCTGGAGGGGGACATGTGGATATTCTCCCTATTGAACTGCGAGCCCACTGGGGGGAGAGAGAAGGACAGGACGGCTGAGACAAAGAGATGTCCTATCGTCGTTAGCCACCACGCACCTTGGGGCCAACTGGTTGTCAGCATACCTTGTATGTATTGTGGTATGCCGCAGGGCTTGACCTGTTCGGGCCATCCTGATGTCGATCGGATGGGCCCATGACGGTTGGCTCATGGTGAGGAAGGTTGGACGAGGGTGGCTCTATATCCCGAGGGGAGGTGGGATGAGTCCTGTCAGCAAGGGTGCTCGTGTACATCATTCCCACGGGACTGGTGCCTGGTGATTGGTACCATGGTGGTCATGCTGAGCAGCGGGCTGTTCAGACATTGGCTCCACGCAAACTGGTCGAGCGGGGGGTTCCGGCCCACCTACTGTGTCCGGCCTGCTCAGCTGATGATGGGTGTACTAAGCACCACGGTCGTTACCGACTTAGTGCCCCCCTTTTTTGCGCTGGCCCTCACGCCGCCTCCGTGTGCCCGCGGGTTGGTGGGTTGCGGGGCAGAGGTGGGGGTGCACAGGGGCGAACAGAGCTCCGACTGAAGTAACTAACTTTGTTATGAGCCCCCCCCACCCCAATTATAGTCAGCCTGGAGGGATGTCACTCAGTTCATCCAAGACGGGTTGGGGCGGGAGACCTGCTGGAGGGTTTTCAATGGGGCTTTTGTATCCATTCGGGGGTGTTGGGGGCCCCAGGATGCTACTAATCTGGTTCCCTTCCAGGGTAACAGGGAGGGGGCTCCACGGTCCACAGTTATGGAAGTTGGGGGCCATGAGAGTAGCGGGGGCCCTTCTTGGAACCACCTTTCCTTAGTCGAAGGTATCCCCCATGAAGCTCATACTGAGCTAGAAAAAGGGTGAATGTAATATAATCCTTCGTTTAGCTCACCCTGTGGGTGTTCCGTTCAGGGATGACCTTCCTGATGACCTTGTTCGGTCAGGTACTCGTAGTTGCCTCAGCTGCTATGGGTGGCATGCTCACGCAATTCTGGTGCTGTTTTGGCACAGTGTGATATGCACTCGGCTTCCAGCTTTTTGCCAGTACACCCCATGATTTAGACCTATCGGGTTTTTAGGTTTTGGGGGAATTTTAATTAGATAACGCCGATCCCTTTCTGAATGCGTTAATTCAGGTTCAGCACCCGACCGATGTGGGACTTTCACTCAGTGGGCATTGGCTCACAGGTTGGGGTCTCGGTCTCCAGCCCATTACCTCGACGACTTTTGGGTCCGGGGTTAAACGGGGCTTGGACACGTGTACGCGTCTCCTCATCACGATTCAGACACTCAGGTGGGAACTGGGTGTCCCCTTGGCGCCTGAATAGACCGAGGTCCCATGTTGTAACATCACAATTTTGCCTCGATGCTGTCACGCGGGCATCCAGGTTAACCGGTGATACGGTGGCTTGGATGTCCATGGCGATTTTGGCATTGATTGCCAAACATCGAGTGTGCCCTTGGGAATTGTAGTTAATTCATTGCCCCCCCTTAATGGGTTTGCTCTGGCTCAAATTACTCCAGGGTTTAGATGGGTATCTTATGGGAGGTCAGACCTAGTGGTCTGCCCTAGATATCTAGTACGGTCAGATACCTCCGGCTCCCGGACTGATGGGGTTTACTCCGAGGGTGGGTGCACGGATCGCCCTGCGATCTTACCTGCCTTGCGTTTTTCCCATTTGGAGAGCACTGATGCTATGGTGCAAGGGGTGGGCCTACTCAGTGGTCCAATTTCGGTGTGACAATGCGGTAGTGGTGAACATTGTCGACACCCAGACATGCAAATCCCCCAAGGTCATGACATTAGTCCGTTGATTCTCTTGAGAAGCCTACGCCTAATGTGCTGTTCTAGGCCAGACATGTTATGGGTATTTATAATGACATTCTGCTGCTCTCCACCACCGCAGATCACCTGGTTCCGTGCCGTACTCTGGAAGCAGAGGGATTCCACTCGCCACTTTTGGCTGAGGGTTGGACGTTTGGCAAGGAGAGGGGAACCGGACATGTCGTTCGCACCTCGCACGCGTAAGGCATATCACTCTGCATTCAGGCGTCGTGTTTGGGAGGGGTGGACACGGGAACGTGTCTGCCGCCCTTACGCGCGTCACCCCTGTCCCCAGAGTTTCTACCCACCTTGCACGAGGCTGGCATTGCTTATGTACAGATAGGTGTGAGGTGGCTCTTGGCCACGCAGCTACCACAGTAGCCTTTTTTGGAGCGCTCCGCATCAGTGAGTGGGTGCCAGAGTTGGTGCCAACGGTGTAAGGCGGATGTGTCTCATAGGGCACTGGAACTCGGAGATGTCTCTGTCACACATGAGTGGGCTCGAGTGGGGATGCCGTCCTCATGGGTTATTCAGCACGGTGCAGGCAGTGGTGTATACTGCTACTAAGTTTTTGAGACATCTGTCCGGTTGGTGCCCTACCTGAATTTTCGACAGTGCCTGCTGCGCGCCCCAGCCTGTTTTCTGCCACCGGGTTGGGTCTACCCTTACCTTAGTACAGTCCCTGAGGGTGACCGGTGCCGCATTTCACGGTGTGGTGCCCGTTTTGGCACCATTTACTTAAGATAGGTGTCGCGTTGATCGCGGCTACGTTTGGGGTACTCGGAGGTGGATTGCGTCTACGCACAATTTCAGATATGTACGTCCCCTCACTGTATGAGTACCTAGTTATGTCCTTCACCTTTTTCTCCTCTTTTACAGATCCTAGGGGTCTCAGCACACCGGTGGCAGGGGGCTGGTGGGCCGCAGCTATGTACACTGGGCAGCAGTATATGCTGCAGCGACAGAGAGTGGACCCCAGCTCGGCTGTGTGCATCCGCACGTCTTCTATGGTATGTGCGGCACATGGGGGCGGGAACTGTGGCCATTCCTGCTGTCTGACAGGGATGCTGGACCGCCCGATGTTTTACAGGCGCCTCGGCAGCAGCGGTCTTATACGGATCACTGCTGTTATTAAATTGTCGAGGGGCTGTGACCTGGCATTTTGTATCATGTATGGCTTACATATGGTCGCTATGGTCTAACATCGTGCCGAGACACCAATTTAGGGGAGACGCGGATCTCCCTAGTTCGGACTGTTCCGGCAGTCAGTGGACGGGGCTGTGGCTCCGGCCCGTTCTGAGCATGGCTGTGAGACGGCCATTGGAGTCCGGATGATCGGCTTACAAACAAATTTTGCTGGTAGGCAGGAGAAGCGGTCCACCTGTCGGTCAGAGGTATGTACCTCGTTCTGGGTGTGATGCAAGCAGGCCTGGCGACCGAGCTGACGGTCTTGGGGGGGGCGGTGAGTCATCATGGATGCCTCCCCGTGTGGCGGGTAGCACTGGTAAGGTAAATATTTATGACCCACAGGTATCCGGCAGGTTCGCAATTGACTGGCCAACACTAGATAGGCACAAGTTGGTTAACGTTGTCCGGTCAATGACGAACCAGGCAATAGGGTGATGGCAAGAGCTAGGCAGCATGCATCACCCCGTTATTTTACGGATACGCATCAGAGGGTGGGGTCAGTAGTTAGTTTATTGACTACGGTCAACAATTTGTTTGTTGTAAACAAACAAATTGATACAAATGGATACATTGTAGCCAATTGCTGTTGGCAATTTTGGGAGGAACCTTACCAGTGTTACTGCGGCCTGCTTGCCTTAAGAATTATAATTGGTTGAGTACCAATCGAAATTTATACTTCGGACTAGGGCATGAATCAATAAATGTGGCCCAATGCCGTTATCCACTTATACTGGTGTCCGAGTCCTTTTGTGGGGGGTGGGCCTGCAAAGGTAGCATGTGAACCAAATAAATGTAAATTAAAACAAAACACATTTTCCCACTGAAAAGCAGAGTTACTGAGTTTTGATTAGAGGTGTGCATCTGTTGGGTGAAGAAAAGTAGTAAATTGTAAGTAAAAAAGGTCAAAAAATCAGTTGGACTTACAGCAGAGTTTACTCACCAAATTTTCACTGATTCCACGAACCTCCTGTATTTGCAACTTTTTAATATGGGCAAAGCTACATACAACTGCTAGTTCCAAATAATTGTGTGATACAAGGCACTTTATTGCTTTTGTGGAAATGTTTTGGAAGTTCTTACTTTTAAAAAATGCTTCCATCTCCCTTTCATCTGTTCTCGATAAATTTACAAAGCTATGGCTCACTTGGAAAGGACATCTGCATAAAACAGATTTCCTTTCCCCAAAACAGCTGTTATAACATTAGTAGTTCAGAGTTGGAATTATTAGATTCTCAGAGGGTCAAGTATGACAGATTATTTACAAATGTTCTATGGGTTGTCATTATTATCTTACAGTTGTTGAGTAAATTAGGAATTTACTTCATTCTACTTTAATGCACTTTAATGCACAATGGAAAGCTATGGCGTCCACATGATTTGAACACTGGAGTGCTCCAACCTTTTCCCCATGCTGCTTTTTGAGCCTTTGTCAATAAAGTTCTATTTGTGTGCGTGTGAGTGCGCGTGTATGCCCGCTCACTTTTTACTCATTCTCAGTGAGGCTTGGATGCTGAGAATGAGCTAAAATGAACACCATAGCTGTCAACTGGCTGCTTCTACAGTAAACATTTGGTTTGTTGAAATGGCTTCTAAGTCAATTCTATACTGGAAATTAAACACTTCCCCTGGTTACTAATGATTGGTTCTTCTTTAAGTGCCGTATACAATTCCAAATATTGGCTATTCTCATGACGATCAGCATGCAGTTGCCTTACATTGCCTTATGCATTATGGCATGACACCTGTACCACTGATCAAGTTCCCCGTGTCACTTTCTGGTCCTGAGCCGTTTTGGTACACAAAGTCCTCATTGTCCTCTGGCCAGTATGGATGAAGCTGCTGCCCTCCATCAAGATGGATTCAAGTGGGATTTAATCTTCTTGGGGACCATCTGTAAGAAAAGGAAGTATACCCTGTGCTTTATTCTCTTTCAAAATGGTGATTTCAAATCAGGGGGAGAGAGAAAATATGTAAACATCCTTGCCTCATGAGTTGCCTCATGGTTTAGAAGAAATGAAGCTTAATGTGTGATTGACATGTCTTATTGTAAGATCATTGGTTAGAATCCCTAAGGGGGAGGGCCAAAGGTGGACACTGGGTGTTATGCATTGAATGTAATGATGCAATGCTCCCTTTAACAGAATGTAACCAGTCAATGTATCCAATTGTATCTAATCAGGAACACATTGTAACAGGCTGTATAAGGATGCAAGCTAAGTGGCCACAGGTGGCAGTAGCGAGCATCCAGCTGACATGGTACAGATTCCCCAAATACCTGAAGAGCGGGAAACCTTCCCACCACACCGCACCTGGAGAAGATGGGCATGACGAGCAATGACAAATGTATATTCAAATGTACAGTGTACTATAAATAGAGCTGTTTGTCTGCCATTACCTCATGTTCACCCTGACCATCATGCAGTAAAGTTGTGTTTAGCCTTGTTACGGCTCCTTCTAAATTGGCGACGAAGGTGGGATGGCGTCCCGAAAAGTGAACATTGCGCCTTTCGACACCACGAAGCCAGAGAAATGGGAACTCTACGAACAGCAGTTCCTATATGTGATGGACCTCAAGGGCATCGAGGAAGAAGCCCAGTGCCTAGCATACCTGCTGGCCCAGTGCGGCCTGGAAATGCTAGAGCTGGCAATGAACCTCCTGACACCGAGGCCACTCAAGGAGGTACTCCTAGACGAGATCCTCACTGAGCTGAGGAAGCATTTCCGCCTGAAAGTGTCAGTGTTCCCAGCAAGGCTGGCCTTTCAGCAGCGATGCCAGTGGGCCGGTGAGTTCGTGGCTGACTTCATGGCAGCCCTGAGGGTGGCTGCTGTGCCTTGCCAGTGGGGAATGTCCCTGAGCGAGGCGCTGCGAGACAGGCTCCTGCTGGGCCTGCAAGATGAGGGGGCCAGGAAAAAATTACTGGCCAAGGATGAGAGCATCTCCTTCGAGCATGTCCTACGAATTGCCCAAGCCACTGAGTCAGTACAACAAGCCGAATGGGTGTGCTGGTCCAGGACCGCAATGGTTGGGAGGGGCCCACCTGTGGTCCCAGTCCACAGCTGTTCCTCCCACAGAGAGCAGGGGCCCTCCGAGTCCACCACGTCCACCTCTGACTTCAGTGAGGACGATGATGTGCAGTGGGTGCAGAGGAGGCCCAAGGTTCAAGACCGCGCCACAGAGGACTGCCGCTGTGACGGATGTGGGACATCCCATGACCGGAGTCGGTGCCCATTCCAGAAGGCGGAGTGCCACAACTGTGGGCGGCGCAGGCACATCGCAAAGGTCTGCAGGCGGCAACAGGACGATGGCAAGGGCCAGGCAGAATGGCCCCAATGGAAAGCAGACTGGGTCGGCAGGATCTTCGACGACGATGAGACGCAGGAGCACCACGTGTCTCAATGAGTTCCCAACAACCACAACCAGGCGGTTCACAGCGTGCCTTTGAGGCACCCCCGGTTTTTTGTTGAGGTACTGATACAAGGGGTCCCGGTTAGGATGGATATAGACTCAGGATCATCGTACTCCATCATCTCC
Source organism: Bradypodion pumilum (assembly GCA_035047305.1). Classification (NCBI taxonomy): domain Eukaryota; kingdom Metazoa; phylum Chordata; class Lepidosauria; order Squamata; family Chamaeleonidae; genus Bradypodion; species Bradypodion pumilum. The sequence continues at coordinate 172,864,687 of JAWDJD010000003.1, forward strand.
CACCGGGAATTTTTGCGTATTCCCCCAAAGTCATGCCCCAAGCTGAGAGCTCTAAAGACTAATCTACGGGATGTTCAGGGGAAAAGTATCCCAGTGTTGGGGGTGGGGGAGTTCAAGGAGAAGTTCAAGAGGTGCTCCGCGCAGTGGCCCCTAGTGGTCTTAAGGGACGGGTCCTGCTGCCTCCTAGGGACACAGCGGTTTGGGCCCCTGGGGGATTTCATTGGGGGCATACAAGCCGTGCACACTGACCCGATCGTGGAGGTGTGTAACACACACCCTGCCGTCTTCGAGAAGGGGCTCGGGAAGTTCAAGGGCCCCCCAGTTTCATTCGACATGGATCCCGACATCCGGCCCATCAGGCTCAAGCCACGGAGAGTGCCATTCGCACTGAAGGACAAAATTGAGACTGAACTGGACAAACTGGTGGGTCAGGGGATTTTGGTACCTGTGGACTCTGCCGAGTGGGAAACCCCCATTGTTATGGTGCTCAAGGCTAACGGGGAGGTCAGAATCTGCGCTGACTACAAGTGCATGATTAACAAGGCAATTTGCCCAAATGCGTACCCGGTGTCGTTAATAAGTCACCTGTTAGCAACTTTGCATGGGGGGAGGTGTTTCATCAAGCTAGATTTAGCACAGGCATATCAGCAATTAATGGTGACCCCAGCTGCAGCCACCGCTCAAACCATAGTTACTCATAAGGCAGCTTTTAAAGTAACGTGGCTCCAATTCGGCGTGAATTCGGCCCCAGGAATTTTTCAGTCCCTTGTGGAACGGCTCTTGAAGGGGCTCCCAGATGTTTTCCCTTACTTTGACGACGTTTTGATAATGGCAGGGGGGGGGGAACAAGAATTGGCCAAGAGGTTAGACCGGGTGCTAACTGTGTTCGAGAAAGCAGGGCTCAGGTTGAGAAAAGATAAGCGTGTGTTTTTCGCAGAAGAAGTAGAGTTTCTGGGTTTCCGGATAACCCCTGAGGGCATCAAGCCAGCAGAGTCAAAGGTGTCGGCAGTGCAGAATGCCCCTCGCCCGACCACCAAGGCCGAACTACAGTCCTTCCTAGGATTCCTAATTTTTTACCACTCTTTCCTGCCAGGAAAGGCGTCGGTGGCAGAGCCGCTGCACAAACTACTCAAAAAAGATGTGGCTTGGCAATGGGGTGATAGCCAGGAACGGGCATTACATGGGCTCAAGCAGCTTCTATCCTCCGAGGCTGTCTTGACCCACTTCGATCCCAAGAAACTTGTTGTGTTGGTCTGTGATGCCTCACCGGTGGGGGTGGGGGCAGTCATCTGCCACGTGCTAGAGAGTGGGCAAGAAGCCCCGGTGGCGTTCTATTCGAGATCCCTGTCCAAGGCAGAGCGCAATTATGCGCAAACAGACAGGGAAGCCCTGCCAATAGTTGCGGGAACCAAAAAGTTCCACGATTTCCTCTATGGCTGACCATTCACAGTCGTGACCGACCATAAGCCCCTGTTAAGAATCTTTACCACTAACAAGCCCACCCCACAGATCTTGTCCCCGAGTGGGCCATTTTCCTCAATGCGTACCAGTATGCTTTGACCAATCGTCCCGGCAAGGAGATCAGCCACGCCGATGCCCTTTCCAGGTCACCCCTCCCACAGGCAGGGGACCCAGAGTGTGAGGTAGAACAGGACCACCAGGTGCTCCTGATTGAGGCCCTAGAGTCGCCTCCGATACTGCCAGCGGAGATTGCTAAAGCTACAGCGAAGGACAAGTCGTTGGCCCTAGTCAGTTCATGGGTGCAAAAAGGGTGGCCAGCAACCTCCCCCACGGAGGAATTCAAGGTTTATGGCAGAAGGAGAGACGAGCTGCCCTTAGAGAGGGGCTGCCTATTCTGGGGTAATAATCCCCGAAGCTTTGAGGTCACAGGTACTCAAGATGTTAAATATCAGCCACCCGGGGATCGTGCGCTCCAAAGCGCTAGCCAGGAGTTATGTCTGGTGACCCAAGTTGGACGCAGATATAGAACACATGATTGGCACTTGCGAGAGTTGCCAGAGCTCCCGCCCCGAAGAGTCCCGACTTCCTCATAGAGAATGGGACTCAGCCCGAGGGCCGTGGTCACGTCTGCATTTAGATTTCGTGGGTCCCTTCAGGGGCACCCTGTTCCTCATAATAGTGGACGCTTACTTCAAGTGGTTGGAGGTAATCCCAATGGCCAGTACATCGTCAGCTGCAACGGTTAAGCAGTTGCGGAGAGTATTCAGCTGTTTTGGTTTACCCGACGTACTCGTGAGTAATAACACCATAACTTTCACGTCAGCAGAGTTCCAGGGGTTTATAGAGATAAATAAGATTCACCACATCACCTCTGCCCCTTTCCACCCCTGTACAAATGGTCAAGCGGAATGCTTGGTGAGAACAACGAAGTACGCGCTGCGTCGGATGGGCCCTGGGGATTTGAATCTGCAACTATGCCAATTCCTATTAAGGTATTGAGTAACCCTTTTAGCATTGGGTTTGTCGCCTGCCAAACTCCTCATTCATAGGAAACCCGCCACGATCCTCTCACGCCTAGACCCAACCAGGGGGGAGGACACGAGTAGAAACATAGAAATAGGTATCACCAAGAGTTTCGGAATTGGCGAGGCAGTGCATTGCAGGAATTACGCGGCCGCCGGGCCGACTTGGGTGCCCGGAGTAGTGGTCGGGCAAACGGGGCCAGTCTCGTACAATGTCGAGACAAGCACAGGACTCCTCTGGAGGAGGCACACCGACCAGCTCAGGAGTAGGGTGGTGGGTAGGCAAGACACGAGTGACCAAACAGAGAATTCAACGTTAGGGTTCTCCCCCACCCGTTTATCCCAAGGGGGAGATGCAGATCACTGGAGGGAGGGAAATGACACAAATCCGCATCCTTTTGACTCCCCCGAGCTACAGGAACAATTTGGAAGAGAAGGATTTCGAAGAGTTAGATTTTGAGTTTGGAGACCAGGGGGATTTTTTGGAGTGGTCCTCCACCCATCCGAGCAAAGAGCGGGGTTTTGCTTTAGTCCCTAGAGCCCCCGGTTTCACGTCCCTGGAGTTTACTCCCACACCTAGACCTCCCCAATCCCAGGCTCAGAACCTGCAGCCGATCGCTAACGAGTCACTTTCTCCCATTGCAGGATGAGGACATAGCAATCAGGAATACGCAGGGACCCCAGGTCAAAGCACGGCTGCCACTCGCCCAAAGTGAACATGCGGGAAGCCACAGTGGCTGAAGGACTTGGTCCTTACCTAGGGGGGAGGGGTGTTATGTATTGAATGTAATGATGCAATGCTCCCTTTAACAGAATGTAACCAGTCAATGTATCCAATTGTATCTAATCAGTAACACATTGTAACAGGCTATATAACGATGTGAGCTAAGTGGCCACAGGTGGCAGTAGCGAGCATACAGCTCACATGGTACAGATTCCCCAAATACCTGAAGAGCGGGAAACCTTCCCGCCACACCGCACCTGGAGAAGATGGGCGTGGCGTCACGTGGACAGTAGCCAATGAGCTACCACACCGGCATATTTAAATGTACAGTGTACTATAAATAGAGCTGTTTGTCCACCATTACCTCATGTTCACCCTGACCATCATGCAATAAAGTTGTGTTTAGCCTTGTTACGGCTCCTTGTATTGTCTTCATTGCAAGTCACTAAACTGTGGGAAAAGATATAACTCAGATACGTTCACACTCACACATGCTGACACAGAGACACTCTCTGGAGTGCTATGCTTTAAGCTGCCAAGATGTACAGTAGAAGCTTGAGAGAAAGGGGGGCCTATGGGCTAACCCTTAGAGAACCAGTTTGCTTTGCAGGCACCCCCCCAAAAAAAGGACAGAGACACCGGTATAAGTGGATAACGCCATTGGGCCACATTTATTGATTCATGCCCTAGTCCGAATTATAAATTTCGATTGGTACTCAACCAATTATAATTCTTAAGGCAAGCAGGCCGCAGTAACACTGGTAAGGTTCCTCCCAAAATTGCCAACGGCAATTGGCTACAATGTATCCATTTGTATCAATTTGTTTGTTTACTGTAGTCAATAAACTAACTACTGACCCCACCCTCTGACGCGTATCCGTAAAATAACGGGGTGATGCATGCTCCTAGCTCGTGCCATCACCCCATTGCCTGGTTCGTCGTTGACCGGACAACGTTAACCAACTTGTGCCTATCTAGTGTTGGCCAGTCAATTGCGAACCTGCCAGATACCTGTGGGTCATAAATGTTTACCTTACCACTGCTACCCGCCCATTTGACCAATGTTTACCTTACCACTGCTACCCGCCCATTTGACCAAAGTCAACCATACATAAACCCCTGTATCAAACCTTAGCAACAGTGTGGGATGGGCAAAAAAGCCAGGACCCGGGAGCCAATTGTAGGTTCCAGCCAAAAAATCCCACCCGGCCCCGAAGCGACCAAAATATCACACTGTTTACTAGGGAGGGGGTGGAGGGAAAAACTTCTCCGCTCCGTCGCTTTCGCAAAATGGCAGCTCGGCTGCCTCGTGGCCACCCCTTTTAAAGAGGGCTGGCCACGCCCCCTAACTACCCGGATGTCCAAGTCCGGTGGGGGGGGGGGTGCCCGCAAAGAACATGGCGGCCATTTTGGCACCGCGCTTGCATTGCAGGCACACCCCCCAAAAAAGGACTCAGACACCGGTATAAGTGGATAACGGCATTGGGCCACATTTATTGATTCATGCCCTAGTCCAGTGCTACCCGCCACACGGGGAGGCTTCAATAAAGACTCACCGCCCCCCCCAGACCGTCAGCTCGATCAACAGGCCTGCTTGCAATTCTTCCAAAAAGAGGTCCATACCTCTAGGCGACAGATGGACCCCATCCCCTGCATAAAGATCACAGTTTTGTAGACTAATGGTGGGGTGTCGGATGACGCGCCCCCAACCTTTGTCTATAACGAACCGGGCTACTGCCCTGTTCACCGAGCGACGAGCACGGTCAAGGGCCTGGAGGTTAATGCCCCCTCTGTAAGCATGACGCGGTATGATGTCCGACCAAATCAGGGTTGTGGCAGGCCACACATAATGGAGCTAGGGGCATGCCCTGTCAGGGAATTGTGCCCAGCCCTCCCCCCTGGTTGAAACCTATGGCCGGGGGATGCGGGCTGGGGGCCGAAGTCCCAGCGGTGCCATGCCCACCCACCTGCCCCAAGCCCATGGCTGGCAATTGCTGGCCGGGGGCCGCAGCCCCCGCTGGGCCGGTCTGGGGCTGCAAAGCCACGGGCTAATTTGCCCCATCCCACCAGTCCCGGTGGGAGCCTCCGCAATGGGGGCCTGTCGGGTGGGCGCAGTCGTGGTCCTCCGACCCGGCTGGCGCCTCCTGGACGGGCGAACCGTGTTCGCCATAGCCTTCTTCCTTGAAGGCATTGTAGAATCGCTGGTGGGAAGCCTAAGAAGAAGGCGAAGAGCAAGCTGTTTGCCGCCGAAAAGGGGGCTTCCCTGCAAAGGCTGAGAGCGACGGAGAAAAACTTCTCCGCTCCGTCGCTTTCGCAAAATGGCAGCTCGGCTGCCTCGTGGCCACCCCTTTTAAAGAGGGCTGACCACGCCCCCTAACTACCCGGATGTCCAAGTCCGGTGGGGGGGGGGTGCCCGCAAAGAGCGCGGCAGCCATTTTGGCGCCGCGCTTTCATTATTTCCTTGCTTTGAAATGCTTCCTGATCTTTTGTTGGACTGTATCCTGAATCTTGCTATGCTTTCAATATACACTAATACCTCATACAACGTCCAAACTTGGTTCCACAAGTTAGGATGTTGTATGAATTCCAACTTTGTATGAGGCATGCAAAATCCTAGCTGCGATGCCTCATACAACGTCCAAATTATTGCCACCAATGCTTTGTATAACGTTGTTCCCATAGGTGAGAAAGGGGAGGTGGGGGCTAGAGGCTGGTCCCAGCTGTAAGGCAGCCGGCGTGGCCCATAAGAAGACTTGCCACGCCAGAGTCTCGTCCCCACCTCTCTGCTCTAACCAGAGGAAGCGACCCTTGGTTGTGAGCAGACTGCCCCCAGTTGTGAGGCTGCCGGCGTGAGCGTGGGGGAACCCCCCAAAATATCCAACGCTGACCACTGACTCACACTTGGTCCGCTGCTTGTTGTTGCCTCCCCATGGCTGCTACTGATGGAGCCAAGCGGCCCCGACCTTCCTCGCCCGGTGGCAAACAGGACAGGAGGAACGGGCGAAGAGGAGGAATTGAAGCAAGTTCTGGGGTGGAAGGAAGTTGGAGAACGCGGTGGCGGGAGACCCAACCAGCCTCCTCCTCTTTGGCCACGATGATAGCAGTGCCACCATGCTTGAGAGGAGCGGTCCCTGCGAAGAGCTGCAAGGAAAGGCCGTGGCTGGCCGGCCTGCTAAGCAGCACTTGCTTTCTCTTTCTCTCTTCCTTTGGTGAGAGCGGGGACCACTTTGGTGGGAAAGTAACAGCATTCCGTGCACTCCAGTGTCTAGTCATGCCTGCCACATGACCACGAAAACATCTGCAAAAGCCTCCCCGCTCTCACCAAAGGAAGCGTCCGGTGTATGGATCTGACGTTCTATGACGCGGACGTTGTATGAGGTATTACTGTATTTCTAAAATACCTGAAGAGACTTGGCATGATTACTTGGCTCAATGCTACCTTATCTACACATATCTGATGCTTGGGTTGTCCAGCCAGGGAGCTGCAACTCTGAAGAACAATAGGGCCTACTCAAGAGTAAGGCACTGTAGTGTTACACCATCACCCTTCCCTGTGGACTTCACTACCCAAGGCCATAGTCCTCAGGATTGTCAGGTTAGTTAACTGCCACCTGACAATCTGTGTTGAGTAGCTGGCAGTATGGTCTACTCTATTATTATAGCAGGATAACCTGGCCAGACTAGCTGTGATTGGTTGGAGGAAGTGAAATAATTTTTGTCTACATTTAGGAAATCGTTGTTGAAGCAACACATCAGTTTATTTATTAAATGTATCCAAATATTTTGAAGTATTTAAACTTATCCAGTACTGTATTGTCCAAAGTGAGAAAAAAACATGAAAATGAGGACTTTGGTCTGGAATGAGGTATGAAATTCAGTGCCATTAATTACTGCTTGATCTCCAGAATACAGAACGCTTCCCCCCATCTTCTTTCTTTCTTCCTCACCTCACCCTGGGAGCTATAAAATTTAAATAGCTTTAGTCCTGTTTCTAAATTGTGAACTATCTCATTCAAATCCAGCATGATGGCAAATATCTCACAGACATAAGCATTCAGTCAAATGGGTTGAAATTTGCGGCTTGTGAAGAAGAAAAAGTTGCAATGTTTATCCACCCTACCACCTGAAAAATTAAAGTACAGTAATACAAATAGCATTCACTGTTCTGCTTTCACAAAATGGTATGATTCTTTCTCAGTGGATCCATTGTTGGGGTTTCCAAGTAAGCTTAGGCTTTTGAATGGCACTTAAGCTGACAAGTCTCCTTCAGGATGCCCGATTTTAATCATACAGGGACTGAAATTCTATTGCACAACTCTTTCTGCACTATCGGGATAATGTTGGCGGCAGCAGATCAAAAGTGTCCTTTTAAAAAAATTGGGGGCACACAACACATTGGAATAAAAACCCTGATGGCCTCGTTCCTTTTGCCTATGGGGATTTCAGCCAGCATTACTTTTGTTTCCCCAGTGAGTTTTTAATTTAAATGCAGCTTTTTAAACCCCAAAGTGGTGAAACAATATCAGAAAACCCCAGTTCAGTTCAAACACCACTTTGGTACAGATTGGTTCTTTATCCAAATAATTTCTGAATCCAAAGCAAATGGCTAGTAAACACTTTGAAATTCTTTCAGATACTTGAAAGGAGCCCAGAAATGTAGCTATACCATATTTATGGGAAAACAACATGTTTGTAATGGGGTGCCGGGAGGAACTTTGCTGCCATGCGTTCGGCCCCGGCAAGGGCGAAGAGGTCCTGCTGGCCACTCCATCGGCCGGTGTCCTGGGGCTCTGACCTCCCCCCCTCGCCTAGGACTTAAAAGGCGAGGGATGCCAGGAGGAACTTTGCTGCCACGCGCTCGGCCCCGGTGAGGGCGAAGAGGTCCTGCCGGCCACTCCATCGGCCGGCGTCCTGGGGCTCCGCCCTCCCCCCTCGCCTAGGACTTAAAAGGCGAGGGGTGCCGGGAGGAACTTTGCCGCCACGCAACTGCCTCCTGGCACATCTGGTACTTTGGTAATTTTGTTATATTACGTAATGTTTTCATCCTTTGTGATTCTATTGTAATTATTGATATATTATTTTGATGGGGTGCTGATATTTGTATTATTTGTATTATTGTTGACTGTCCTGCCTTATACTGTATTTACTTATAACATTGTATCTATTATTATAATTTTAATATTGTATCTTTATGTAAACCCTGTGGGGTGTCCCAGGGTCATTTATATGTTAGCCGCCCTGAGTCGGCCATGTGTTGAGTAGGGCGGGATATAAAATTGAATAAACATAAACATAAACATGTGATACCAGCTTGACAGCAAATGTAATCTTTGCCTGGGGCTGGAGATTTGTTTTGGCCTGCAGGTCACATGAAGAGGTAAAGTGTGTTTGTCCTCACATGCTTATATCCTGACAGGCAGTATTTATGAAATGGCAATGCAAATAAAACTCTTTCAAATTCCAATACAAAGATGTGGGTTTGTTTTTTTCTCTCCATAGAAGCCTATTTCTTGTGGCCCAGAAAATGCAATTAACTTTCCAGAGAGAAGTCTGTGAATTTTTCCCACAAGTGGAAATGACCAAAGATTCATCTCTCAGATCAATTGTTCTAGTTCAGTGATGGCGAACCTTGGTACTCCATGTATTCTTGAACTTCAGTTCCCAGAAGCCCTGATCAGCAGGAGTACTCAGGGCCGCCATCGGGGGGGGGGAACCTTCAGGACTCCCATCCCGGGCCCAGAGATGACAGGGGCCCGGCGCCAACGGGAAACCACTAATGTACGCATGCGCAAACAAACCACACATGCGCAGGAAACCACAGGGGTGTGGTGCCACCAGGAAACCACCGATGTATGCATGCGCAAACAAACCACGTATGTGCAGGAAACCACAGCGGCGTAGCAAAAATGTGTGTGTGTGTGGGGGGCACATACCGTGCCTGGAAATTTCTGATGACGGCCCTGGAAGTACTGACTTGGGCTTCTAGGAATTGAAGTCCAAGAACACCTGGAGTGCCAAGGTTAACCATCACTGTGCTAGTTGACTCCTTAAGCATTCTGTTTATTTCTGGGAGGAAATGCCAGAGCCCATGTAGCTCATATCCTTGTGAAGTTTTAACCAAATCCCAGATTCTTTAAACAAGGCTTGTGCCACAGACCAACATAATGGTAGGCTCACAATACAAACCAATAACCATGAACAGAATTTAACTGCTTTTATCCACAATTAAATGGCCCCAAAAGGAAAAGAATTCTGCCCTCTCGTGCCAATTCTAACCTCTTTCACATGATGAATAATCATGCTCTTAAGTTTTGTGCGGATCCTGTTCATTAGCAATTTTCATTCATGATAAAGATGAATTCATTAGCTTCTGATACTGATTAGCTTCTGATACTAATGCAAATCTGCTACAGAGTGACATATAATTAATAGCTAAAAGGAGGATAATAGGGTCCCCGTACAATGTTTACCCCTTCTGTAAAATCCCTCTGATATAGGAAAAGGGTAGAGGTAGATGTGTGTGTGTGTGTGTGTGTGTGTGTGTTCCACCCAATTTGTCTTCCAGATTACAGGATAGTAAGATAGCAGAAATTTAAGAAATAGTCAAGGTTTGCATCACATTGCCTGCATTGCTTCTGGGCGGATGACAGAGAATTATTAATCAAGCATATTTGGTTGAGCTTTAATAGTAACTGAAATGAGGTATGTACTTGCTCACAAATCAATAGATTTCTATCAGTAAATACTGATGACACATGGGCATGTCTTCAAATATATCAGCAAGAGGTTATAGAACAGAAAGGAAGGTGTGACAAGAACGTGAGAGAGGGAGGGTTTGAAGAATTGCTTTTGTGAACTTCCCAGAATGAATCTACTGACTATATAAAAATCAAAGATAAATTCATGCAACATGATTGGGAAACTGTGAAATTCCAATTTCAAGATTTAGGTTTTCCTCTCAAAATGAAAGTGAAACCAAGTGAAAAAATAAATGTAGGAAAAACAAAATATATTCGACAACTTTTAATTTGGACAGTTACCGGTAATTGAATTTTAAATATATACCGGTTTTCACTGCTGTTACAAAGAACAATTTCTATTTATGGTGACAATGGTTAGAAACACCAATCTGGGACTTATTGGAAACAATTGGAGTGGAAATTTGCACAGAATTGCAAAGACCTTGTTGTTTATGTTTATATTCATTGGATTTATACCCTGCTCTACTCAAGCAAAAAGGTCGACTCAGAGCGGCAATACAACAGAGTTCATATACATACAAATGTTAGATATTTTTAAAGGAAAGGACAAACTTTTGGTATCTATTTGCACTAGAAAGAGTTCTGCCATTTTGATGTTTTGGTGGAACCTCAGATAATGTCCAGGATCTGTCAGATTATCAGAGATGCTCAAGGTGAAAACTTGTTTTTTGTTTTGTTTCAGATTCCCCCCCCCCCCAAAGAGGTACCTCTTTCATATTTGTGCCCTATGTTCCATCTGGCACTCATTGAAAAGTACCAAAGACCCCAAAAGCTACCCCAGAAAAACAAAGGCAAGGCAAAAGAATTAACCTGTTCCTGAAACAGGCAACAGTACAACCAAACACCATTCACTGGCATCAAACAAAACTGTACCCCAAATTGCCAAAATATATATCTATAAAGAATGAATGCACACAATAAATTAATGAAATTACATTTTTTAAAAATCAATCAAACAGGGAAAGCATCCCCTACACAGACACATATGAACACATAGAGAGAGAAATAGCAAAATTAACACACACACACACACACACACACACACACACACACACACACACACACACACACACACATCCACACAGCTCTCTTTCCAAGATAAACCAAGACAATCAATCCAGCAAAAAAGGCAAGCAATATAAGTAACTCACACATCATAACCAAAATGACTAGAATAAAGGGAGAGCTCTCTCCCTAATTCTACCTGATGCCTTCACTTTCTTCTTTTCTTTGAGTCCAATGTAGCAGAAGACAGACAGAAAACTGAAAGAAAGAAAGAAAGAAAGAGCTAAAACAATCGCCAAAGAAATTGGCGAAGGGGAACTGTCCAAAAAAGAATCCCAAGAAGGCAAGGAAAAATGCAAATAGTCCAATATAAAAGCAAAGTGCAACTAAGTAGAACAAAAGAGAGGGTGTCAGGAGTTCATATACCACAAGGAATGTATGAAACAAACAAACAAACAAACAAACAAGCAATCAAGCAATCAAGCAATCAAACAAACGAAAGAACGAACGAACGAACGAACGAACGAAAGAACGAAAGAACGAACGAACGAACGAAAGAACGAACGAGCGAACGAACGAACGAACGAACGAACGAACGAACGAACGAACGAACGAACGAACGAACGAACGAACGAACGAACGAACGAACGAACGAACGAACACACCCACTGGGTTCCAACCAATTTGGGCTCTTTTTTGGCTTTGCCATTCCCACTCCCCCCCCCTTCCTGGATGTTCTGTTTGGCTTCTGCTAGGAACCCTCACAATGCTGTTGGATGCAAAATTTCCTATGCACTTTGACATGCAATGGATAAAAGGGTAAACAAAAGAGGAAATCATCATCATTTTAAAAACTGTATCTCTCTTTTTCATTTACCTGAAGCTTTTGTGTTTAAGAAGCTGCGTTTTGAGAACAAATGAAAGAATATAAAAATCAAAGTAAGTACCTATTTTAGCTTTTTTTTTGTCTTGCATCCATACTAATGCAAAAATCCCATTCCAAGAGATTATCATGTCTGTGATTAGGAAATTAAGAGTGACTAATCACTGGGTTGTTTTTTTTTTTTGTTCACTATCAGCCCATACCTGTCAATCGTGGCTCCGGACAATACGGGACCTGCGCACAATGGTTCTGCGCAAGTCGCATTCTATGCATGTGTAGAAGGCTTCTACACAAGCATAAAAGCCTTCTACGCAAGCATAAAAGCCTTCTACGCATGCGTAGAATGCAACTTGCGCAGAGGGGATGCACAGAACCTCTTTCCGCCCGCTGCCAATTCCGGGGTTTTGGCAGCTGCGGGCAGGAAATGGCACAAATTGGTGCCAAAAATCAGGAAATCCCGGCCAATCTGGGAAGGTTGACAGGTATGTATCAGCCTGTGTATGGCATATGTTCTGATGTTGCACTGTGGATACTTTATGAACAATGTACAGAGTGCCATCCATTGTCTGAATTACACAGAAAATTAGGAAGCTGCCTCACATTGAACTGGACCACAGCTATTCATACTGGTTGGCAGTGGTACTCAGGGCCATAGCCAGGATTGTAGATTGAGGGGGAACATTTTTCCAGGAGGGGCAACAATGTCTCACAGAGAGAGAGAGAGAGAGAGTGTGAGTGAGTGAGTGAGTGAGTGAGTGAGTGAGTGAGAGCACTAGAACTTTGTCCAGGGTCGGTGGTGGTCTGTTAACTCAGGGGGCTGATTTCCCCCCCCCCTGGCTACCCCCCCCCCCCCGCTACAGACCTGGTGGCACTCCAGGGTGTCAGGCAGGATCTCCTGGTGGCGGTGTTTAGGATTTTTGCCTGCAAAGTATGTGCTTTGCCACTGAAAACAGCCCCTCCTTAAACTGATCGTCAGTGCTAGACTAGCGAATGATCACCCCACTTCATGGCAGGATGTCAGCTGGAAAGGCTTTTAAGTCTCTTCCCACAATTTGATCTTGTCTGAGTTCAGCAGAGGTTATTCCCACTTTACATCTCCTATTCTGCTTCATCTTCTAGTCTGTTTCTGTTTTGCTTCATCTCCTATTCTGCTTGAAGGAGTTTGAGTCCCAACTCCATGCCCGCTTGCTTTCACAAATGAGCTTCAACTATGAGACAACAAAATATCTGTTTATTTTTGAATGTCTCACCAGCCCCTTTGATCCAGACCCCTGATTCTTTATATATGGGGAAGGGAAGGGAACGGCAGAGTTCAAGGGCAGCATGCCTGGCTTTCCACAGCATGGTGAGTCTGCATGCCTTAAAGGTGAAGGTCAGCATCCTGATGATTGATTAGAAGGTTAAAATGGAAGTTATTAGTGGAATGGAAAAGAAAGAACATCAGGGCGGAGGAGCAGTAAGACACAGTCTCCATAAACAGAAAGATGCCTCAGTGGGAATAAAATGCTCCACTGATGAAGATCAATGATGTCCTTCTGAACCTGTTAGCTATCTACTAACAGTCCATATTGGACACATACATAGATAGTGCAAGCTATTAACTTTGGAACACAACTATGTTTGCCTGTGAGAAGTCAACACCAATGCTTTTAGTTCTGTTTCCTTCAGAACATTTTCAGATCATTAACCCTTTATCTGATGAAGCCCACAATGAAATTCTTTCTCTCTCTCTCTCTCTCTCTCTCTCTCTCTATATATATATATATATATATATATATATATAAAATCTTAGGTATGTTATAAAGATTCAATAACTCACATAATTGTAGGATGTTCCTGGAGTTTACCTCACTGTCAGGAAAGGATGCACTCTTACCAGTATTATTTGTTGACATGGTAAAGGTAAAGGTTGCCCATGCTCGAAAGCCTGTTGTATCTGACTCTAGGGTTCAGTGCTCATCTCTGTTTATAGACAAAAAGCCAGTGCTGTCTGCATCTGAAGACGTTTATGTGGACATGTGGCAGGCATGCCTAGACACTGGAGTGCAGGGAATACTGTTTACCTTCCCAGCAAAGTGGTACCTATTTATCTACTTGCAATTTCTTGCTTTCGAACTGCTAGGTTGGCAGGAACTGGGGCAGAGACAGGAGCTCACTCTATCATGCAGCACTCAGGTCTCAAACTGTTGACCTTTCAACCTTCCAGGCATCAAGTTCAGCATCTTGACCACTAAGCCACTCTTTGTTGACATGAGGGTGATGTGACATGAGTTGTATGCCTGTGCGTTACACTAGCACAGCAAAGTTATAGAGCCACTACCATTTCGAAACATAGGTTCTTTCTCTGAATACTGGTCTGTTATGAATGCTCACAAGGTGAGATAGAAAAAATTCTATGATATTCCTTAGTAGCAGACCCTGCACATACCTGTGGACTGTTAGGACCACATAAAATAAGAGAAGCAGTTTAAAACAAGCAACTAACTTTTGCTAAGCAAGTTACTGTACTTTCAAGACATAAGAGTCTAATCCTTAATCCTAACTAGACAGACACATGCCATAGTGGGCACAAGGTAGAGGAACAGCAATATGTCTTCTCCTTAGAAGAACAGGAAAGGAAATGAGACTGATAGACAAGGTGTAAGAACATTAGTCTAAGAAATATGCAGGTAAAAATAGACATCAGAGAAGCCTTCTGGGTTTCTGGGGGCTGGATAGGATTTAAGAGACAATTGCTTGGAAGAGACTACCCCCACATGATCAAATTAGATCAGTGGTTCCCAACTTGGGTCCCCAGATGTTTTCTGATCAAAACTCCCAGATGCCTTCACCATTGGCTGTGCTAGCCAGGATTTCTGGGAGCTGTAGTCCAAGAATGTCTAGGGATCATTGAGTCCATCTTGTAGTTCAAAATGGTGAACCACTGAGTTAGATTGAAACTGCTAGGGTGGAGCCTCATTTTTAAAGTATTGTGACATTACCACATAAGGTACAGTGAGCATGCTGATAAAAACAGTCTCATGTTCTAGGCAAGTGATGGCCAACTTTGGCACTCCAGGTGTTCTTGGACTTCAATTCCCAGAAGCCCAAGTCAACACACCTCCTGATCAGGGCTTCTGAGAATTGAAATTCAAGAACATCTGGAGTGCCAAGGTTGGCCATCACTGTTCTAGGCTGAGTATGTAACCCAGAAACATGCTGTTTCTTAATTCTTACAGTCTACATCTACTCCACTGAGCCATTACTTTTCACTTCGCCCCTCAAGGTAATGTAAGCAAACAAAATACAGTACCTAGTAACAAATAAATGAAAGCCTGAAGTCAGTTTCCCTGCCATCCCTCATCCTTTCCCAGTAACAAATAGTGAGCATACAAAATATATCATTAAGTACTCCATTATAAATAAGCAGTTTCTAGATAAGTGTGTGAAGATTCGAGTGATTGACATAAAGACAAGGAAGAAGGTTTCGTGCCTGAGGCAAAACAGCAAATGCTACCCCACTGCCAAAGTTGAGAAGCAGGGTAGGTAGCTCAGCCCAAGGCAAAAATCTTACAGTCCTAGATCCTCTTTCCAGCAGTAAAAATATAATTGTGAAAAATGAAATAACTTAACATTTTGTTTCTCTTTCATGACCCCTCCAGTATGCTGTCTGAGACAGCCTCCTCCTCTTGCTTTATGGGAAGACCACCAGTACTACAGTTAGTACGGCCAATAAAAGACCAAAATATTGTTATAAATCATGTTTCACATATACTTGTGTATTAATTACCTCAGAGTATCAGTGTCTAGTGAACTGATGGCTAAATATAAGCATAGGAACAGATAACATCATTGCTGGATGGATGAAGTATCTTTTGTGTACCATTTGATTCAGTGAATTATTTTGTGGTCATGCTGGATTGGAACTGGACTATGTTAGACTGAGAACAAACCCCATACCAGTATTAAGTGACATTGTAGATGACAAGAAGGTTAGCAGGTCAGCAGATTTAGACCTGAGTGCTGTTCAACAGAGTCAACGCCCATCATCTGTCCCAGCTCCTGCCAACCTAGCAGTTTGAAAGCAAGAAGTTGCAAGTAGATAAATAGGTAGCTTTTTGGCAGGAAAGGTAACAGCATTCTATGCACTTTGGCATTCAGTCATGCATGCCACATGACCATGGAAATGTCTGCAGATGCAAACAGTGCTGGCTCTTTGGTTGAAAATGGATATGAGCATTGCCCCCCCCCCCAAGTCGAACACAACTGGCTTTTGAGCAAGGGAGACCTAGCAAGGGAGCTATTGGCTGTTATTGGGTTTTAAACGGGACAAAACATAGCACCCTCCATTACCCACACAGGGCCCTAGAAGTCTCCCCCATGCAATTTTTTGCTCAAAAATTCTGTTTGAGATTATCTGAAGGCAATTTTACCATGTTCTGTGGAGTATGTAGCATCCCTGACCTCACACCTCCCAAACATTTTTTTTTTTGGGGGGAGAAATAATGTAAACAAGAAAACACAGGAACATAGGGAACTGCCTTATGCAAAATATAGCTACAGTACTGATTTTTCTAGATTAATATTATTATTTCTGGCTGGCAGTAGATCTCCAGGGTTTTAGGAAGATCTACTGCCAGTTCAACATGAAAATTCTCACTGTTCTCTGGTGTCTCCCATCCAACTACTAAGAAGGCCTGGCCCAACTTAGTTTCCAAAATCTGACAAGGATAATGGGAAAGGGTGTGTGGATGTGCATGTGTCACAGTAGCTTGCCTAAAAGTTATATTTTGGGGCATCTTTGCTTCTCTCTTCAAGTGTTCAGTCTGCCACACTGAAATGTTATATTAATATTAATGGTATTATATAACAAACTAGCATATTTTGCTCGGCAAACTGGGCATGCATGATGTGTGTGTTGGTGGTTAGGTGTGTTTTGGGTGGTGGTGACTAAATTTGGAAGAATGGTTTTGTTTTAGTTTTCTCGTTGTTTGTTTATGGGGAGATTTTTTCTAAAATATATTAGCTTTTCTGGTTTTGGATTTTGTGTTTTTTGAATTTATTTGATTTTTATTAATTTGGTTATATTTTATTTGGATTTCAAAAAAATATTTATTTGCCTGTAGGATACTCTTCCGGCCTCTTGGTGGGGCTGTGATTAAGAGTTTGATTTTCTTTGTTTCTTCAGTTCTGCTGCGGAGGCATGGTGGGAGGATGTGTTTTTAAGTTGTCTTGTGTTATTATTTTTTCCATTTAGTTGGGATTTTGGGGTGCTGGGCTGGGGGGTTTAAGTAGAGTGTGTATTTAATTAAGTGTTTTTGCTAGTTGTTTATTATTGCTTTTGGATTTTCTATGCTTTTTTGGTTGAATATTTCTGGTTGTTATTTCTTATTTTGAATCTTTCCATATTTATTTTTGTACATTGTATTGTTTGTGGATTTTGAGTAAGGTATTTTTGTGTTGTTGTTATGTTGTAGATAGGTGTTTTTAGTGAGTTTTAATGTTTTTTGTTAGCTTTGTGTATTTTGGATGTGTTTTGATGTGTTTGTTGTTTATTGTTTTGTTGTTTACTGGGTTTATTTGCATTTTTGTTTATTTATTTGTGTTTGTATTTTTGATGGTTGGTGTTGTTTTTAAACTGATTTGTTTTGTTGTGGTTGTATTTTCCGGGGTGAAGAATGGCCTGTCTGTCGTTGCCTCTTTTCCCCATTGCTGTTTCGAGATTACCTTTTTATACAGCAATGTGGAAAATGAAGAGCTGGCAGTGAGCTCGCACTTCGTCCGGTAACATTCGTTAGGTCGGTCAGGGGAGAAGGAGGCAGAGAAGAGCTATCTGCTTCATGATAGTTCTCTCCTCTCGGCCTCCTTTTCCTCTGGCTTACTTAACGGGAGATCTGTGTTTGTGGCTGTGAAGCTGTTTATTTTGTAAAATTGTAGTGCGGAAGGCAACGATCCATAAGGGGTAGCACTCTTCCTTGCAGATTGCTGACTGCTGCTTTTCTATTACCTCCACTGCTGTTTCATGCTAGTTCTCAAAACAGTGGTGTGGGTAGTACATAGGCAGCAGCCAGTCATTTGGCAGGGAGTGTGCCTCCCCTGACGAAGTGCTGCTTGCTGGTGGTTCCCCCACCTCAACTTACCTTGAGGCCGGTGGTGGTCTTGCTGTGTCTTCGGCGGGGTAGTGGGGAGGAGGGGGAGTCCCTCTTCTCCCCATTGCTCTAGGGAAGAAGGCCAGCAGTGGCTTTGCCATGACTTTGGCAGGTTTGGAGTAGCGAGGATGTGAGGTGCTGCATCGGCCTTCGGTGGCCTTGCTCTCCCATTACGTGAGGTGTTATTTTATTTTTTGCATGCCGGCTTTTCCAATGTTCTACACGCTCGTGCCCTTCAGCCTGATTGGCTGAGTAGTTATGGCACGGAGGATGCCGGAACCTGTAGTTGTTTTTTTCTGTCCGCATTCGTGGGGCGGCTGCTTGGACGGTGTAAAGGCAAGTGAAGGGGTCTCAGTACAGGATAGTAGGGATGAGTGCGGGTGTGCATGCCAGACACCAATGGTTAATATCCCTTTTTATAGGTAAAGAAGACTATACATTAAGAAGATCGAGATCTTTCAAAAACTGTAGCATTTTATGTTAGCTATAAGATATGATAGAAGTAATTATTACCTGATTCAAATTTTGAATTTTGATAAGAGGAAAATAGTAAACTTTCTCTAGTTCACCCTTATCAGTAACTGCAGATAGCATTAGTTGACTGAATAAAACAAGATGAAGTTAGCAATGCTAAATTGCTCTTGAATTCCACAGAACAGTTCCTTCAGCTTTCCCTATTAGATCATGGCATGGCTATTGCCTGTGTAATTTGAAGCAATTCCATCCCATAATGAAATATTTTGGCTCTTCTCTGAATATTGCCAGTTGAAATTTTTCTGTAAATCATATTGAATGGTATACTACTGATGAATATAGTTAAAGGGAATAAACAAAAGGATTTCATTTATCTCTAGGATATCAAATAAATAACCTTTTCTGACATTACGACAATATATCCTTACTATATAATACCCACATAATAGCAGATATATGGCTAAAGATGCTCTTTAGTGATGCATGGCAAACCTGGAAATGTATAAGTGGGAGACTAGGAGCTGCCGCCATGTCTGTGTTCATTGTGGGAGGTGTTCAGTGGGCAGATCCCATGGGAGAGCATCTTTGTTGGAGGGATTTTTTTACATACCTCTCTGTCTAATGCTACCATTTGTCTCACTGTGGATGTTCCTGGAATTTACCTCCCTATCAGGAAAGGTAAGAGCCTAGTCAGGACATGGGGGCTTGAACGGTCTAACTAGGTAGTGTTGCCCATCTTTTGTCAATGATGTTAGGCCAGGACTAAAACTCACCAAAGCGTCCTCCATCGGATCCCTTGGCCAAGGGGAAAGTGGTCTGCCTAGCCAGTGGGTGACATGATATCCAAATGGCTTAAAAAATGCATGCAAATGGATTTGATTTCTCAAGTCTATGTGCAGAATGTCATTGCAAAGACATCTGCTAATACATGCACTCCTTGCTGAATAATGACTCCAAGGTATCCAAGGTATCAAGGATGAGTGATGCAAATGTAAAACCTTCCCCTTTCCTTCTTTTCTTTCTGTTCATAAAAAAGGAGTTTTCTGTAAAATAAAAGAAGGGATAAGGATATGTACTGGTATCTAGCAAAATCTTAAACTCTGTAGGAGAAATTGCCAAAAGGTCTGCCTTAGCCTGTATTAATTTAGGTCAAATCCTTCTCACACATCTGCCCCTAAGAACAAGGCTGGTGGGCACAAGAGAGAGGACTTTGTCAGCAGTAGTCCTGTTTCTATGAAATACCAACTCTTGAGGTCTACCAGGCCCTATAATTGCAAATATGTAGATGAATTCCAAAATTGCATTTGTGTTAGGGCAGCTTTTTCTCCCTAAATGGATTTATTAGGTTGCTGAATATAACTGATCTTAGATATAGCTTTCAAGCCATTTTAATATTTAAATATAAACTATTTATAAATAAAGAATATTTAAATCTATATTTATTTAATCTGTATAAATTTAATCTGTAGTTCTTAGTATTTGCCATGCTCTGAAATTGTGTGCTGACATTTTTGCACTATTGGAGCCTACCTGAAGAGGATTAAAGGCAGCCTAAACCTTTCTCTAAATGAACAAACAGATCTGACAGACAGAAGGAACCAACTCTCATCTGTAATTTTAAACTGTTAAAGCAAGATATCTCCTCCTCCACTCCCCCCCTGTGAATTTGACAACTCTAGAGGATAAGTGCTGATAATTTATACATACGATATGTATTCTTGGATGGACACTATGCCCCAAATTATATTCTTCTGTGTTCCAAGACAATCCTAAAGATTTAGATCTGTTTATCTTAAATCTTTAGTACTTTCTGAAAGACATAAATTTAATACAGAAACATATGCTTACTCAAGTAGAGATTAGATGTTATGAATAATTGCTCATAGAGACAGCTCAAACACAATGCTACATTTACTAAGCTAATGTGCATGTAGTTATCATTAGTTATGTGATTATGTAGCGTAAGGGATGAACCCTGCCCTTTATCACTGAAATTGAAGCCACAGAGTAATCTTCTGCATGTCGTAAAGCAATCTTACCCTTCCTCCGCAGAATAACTTTAAGATTTTCTGAGTTTTTGTAACATTTTTACAACGTGCTCACTATTGCAGGCGCACCCCCCAATAAAGGACTCAGACACTGATAAAAGTGGATAACGGCATTGGGCCACATTTATTGATTCATGCCCTAGTCCGAATTATAAATTTCTATTGGTAATTGACCAATCATAATTCTTAAGGCAAGCAGGCCGAAGTAACACTGGTAAGGTACCACCCAAAATTGCCAACGGCAATTGCTACAATGTATCCATTTGTATCAATTTGTTTGTTGACAACAAACAAATTGTTGACCGTAGTCAATATCTAACTAATGACCCCACCCTCTGACGCGTATCCGTAAAATCACGGGGTGATGCATGCTGTCTAGCTATAGCCATCACCCCGTCGCCTAGTTCGTCGTTGACCGGACAACGTTTAACCAACTTATGGCTGTCTAGTGTTGTCCAGTCAATTGCGAACTTGCCGGATACCTGTGGGTCATAATGTTTACCTTACCAGTGCTACCCGCCACACGGAGGGGCTTCAGAGAAGGCTCGACGCCCCCCCCCCCAGACCGTCAGCTCGGTCAACAGGCCTGCTCACCAATCACCCAACAGGAGGTCCATACCTCCTCACGACAGATGGACCCCATCCCCTGCATACAAGTCATAATTTTGTAGGCTAATAGCGGGGTGACGACTGACTCTCCCCCAAGCCCTGTCGACAAGGAACCGCGCCACTGCCCTATTCACCATGCGTCTAGCGCGGTCAAGGGCCAGGAGGTCAACACCCCCTCTGTAGGAATGGCGCGGGATCATGTCCGACCAAACAAGGGTTGTGGCGGGCCAGACTAATGCAGGTAGGCGAGGTCCTCGCAAATCGCATGCTTCAGCGATAAGCCGGTGACCTGGCCCAAATCATTGCCCCCCAGGTGTATGATCAGAATGTCAGGCGGGTCAGCATTCTGGCCTGAAAAAAGGAAAGGCAGCAGCTCCCGCCATTACATCCCGGGCTTACCATACCATGTGAGACTTGCGTATGCACCCAGTCCCAGTCGGGGTTCCCACTCTGTCGCCGCAGCATAACGCGCTGCCCTGTGCACGCAGCTATGGCCCACCAGCCATACTGTCACCGGTGTAATACGACACCCCGGGTCTGTAAAGAAAAATGAGGAAAAGAAGGTAAGGTGACTGAATTGGTACTCACGGCGGAGGTGGGCGCACATAAAACTGAAAACATTGCGAACCCCACCTTCCCATGCTGCGTATGTCAGCCCCGGAGTACCCAAAAGCAGCTGCGGTTGAGGCCGCCCCTATACGGAATGAATGGGTGCCATAGCGGGCACCTGGGAGGCCCACACTGGCCAGTGCTTTGCCCGTCACCTTCCAAAATTGAAATTTAGTAAGGGGAGACCCATCTTGGTGACAGAAAAATGGGCCATGGTGCGTGCCACGCAGTGCAAGGAACTCCTGTAGGGCACCAACCGGACAGATGTCTGCCAAAGAACACCGTAGCAGTCGCACACCACTGCCTACACCATGCTGATCCGTCTTAGAGGAGCGTATCCTCAACTGAGCCCAGTCTTTGGCAACACAGATATCCTCGAGTTCCAGTGCCCTACGACTTGCATCCGCCTTAGACAGCATCACAAGCTCGCTGATGCGGAGCGCTCCAAAAAATGCCACTGTTGTGGCTGCATGAAATAGGGCTGCCTCATATGTATCAAAACAGAGGCCAGGCCAGCCCCGGGCCAACTGGGTAAGAACCCCTGGGGAAATCGGGTGGCGGTCGTCCGGGCAACGCCCGCGCTCGCGCACCCACCCCTCCAAAACATGTCTCACACGGAAGTCAGAGGTGCTGTCCACATGATCTCCCACTTTGGCCATAAAAGCCAACGCTGAAAGCTTAGATGCCATGGTGCGAGGTGCAAGGCCCTGAGCATGCAGGTAAACCATGAACCGCAGAACATGGGTTACCGGGATCGGCCAGGTTCCTGGCAGTTGAAATCGGGTACAGAATGCCCTGAAAGAATTAATTGCGTGGTGATACGCCTTACGCGTGCGTGGCGCTAGCGACAGGCCAATCGCCCGGTTCACCTCTCCTTGCCAATGGTCCATATCTCCTCCGGGAGTGGCGAGGGAAATTCCTCCGCATCCAGGGCCAAGGCATGGAACCGGGAGATCTGTAGGCGGGACGAAGCGTCAGCAATATAATTATTAACCCCTGGGACGTGCCTGGCGCTGAACAGGACGTTGAGGCGCAGGCCGCGCAACACAAACTGGCGCACTAGGTCCATAACCCTGGGCGATTTAGAAGTCTGTGCATTGACAATGTGGACCACAGCCGCGTTGTCACACCAGAAATGCACGACCGAGTTGGCCCACTCCTCGCCCCATAGCATCAAAGCACCCAGGATAGGGAAAAACTCCAGATATGTGAGATCACGCAGGCGACCTGTGCCTGCCCAGGCCGGTGGCCACCCACCATAGGCCCACTTCCCATTGAAGTACATCCCATAACCCAGAGATCCCGAGGCATCAGACTGAATCTGAAATTGAGGGGAAGCCAGGAGGTCATGCCTCCAAAATGAAACCCCATTGAAGTCCCTCAGGAACTGTAACCAGACAAGCATGTCTGCCCTGATACCCCGGGTAAGCCGAACCCTATGGTGAGGCCTGGATAATCCTGCCATGGCGTCGCACAAGCGCCGGGCAAAAGCCCTGCCCGGTGCGACCACCCTGCAAGCGAAATTAAGGTGACCATGTAGCACCTGCAGTTCTCTCAGTGATGCCTTGCGCTTGGCCAGCAAGTCCGAGATAAGGGCCACAATCCTTGACACCTTATCCCCCGGTAACCTAGAAGCCTGCGCTATCGTGTCAATCTCCACCCCCAGGAAGACTAGCTGGGTAGATGGGCCCTCGGTCTTTTCGGGCGCTAAAGGGACACCGAGTTCCTCCATTAGCGTCTGAAATGTATTGAGGAGACGTGTACACGTGTCCCAGCCCCGTTCACCCCCGAATAAAAAGTCATCCAGGTAATGGGCTACAGACCGGGACCCTGACCTGCGGACGAAAGCCCACTCTAGGAAGGTACTGAAACGCTCGAAAGCTGAGCATGATATGGAACAGCCAAAAGGCATGGCCTTGTCAAAGTAATATTCGCCCCGAAATTTGAAACCCAGCAATTCAAAGTCGCCCGGGTGCACCAGCAAGAGGCGAAAAGCCGACTTAATGTCGCACTTAGCCAGCAGCGCACCCGGGCCACATGAGCGCACCATGCGCAGCGCATGGTCAAAAGATGTATACCTGACTGAGCAAAGGTCATCAGGGATAGCATCATTGACCGATCGGCCGGCTGGGTAGGACAAGTGATGGATAAGGCGAAACTCGCCTGGAGACTTTTTGGGAACCAAGCCCAGGGGCGATACCTTAAGATTGGGGAACGGGGGTGCAGGGAAAGGGCCAGCGACCCTGCCCGCATCGACCTCCTTATTAATGCTGGCAGCAGCCACCTCCTCCCTCCCCCTAAGGGACAAAAGGTTGGGGGCATCCTGAGGGGACCTATCACCCATGAAAGGGATACGGAACCCCTGCCTAAAGCCCTGAAGGAGATCATCCGCATCCTCCCCTTTCGGGTACAATGTGAGCCAACACTCCAACATGTCCACATTAATTGGGGAGGGAGCCTTTCGGTGAACCAGCTCCATCTGCGGCAGTCTTGCCCGCCCCCTGTCCGCCCCTCCCTCTGCCCCGCGTCCCTCCAGGCCTGGGACAGGCAGAGGCTGCGTGGGGGCCCGCACAGGTGGGACACTCATGTCTGTACTTGCAATTCTTCCTATTGCAGGAACCATAGGACGAGAAAGTCCAGCACAGCAGGCGGGCTGGAACCCCCTGCCCTGCCACCTGGCGGGGAACCTGTGCTGGAGCCGCTCGCTGGACCGCATGTCCACAATGGTACCTCTCCCCTGGCGCGGGGCGTGTGGGCGTCATGTACAGAAGCCAAAGCCTCTGGCATGGCTCATCCCACCTCATCTCAGGGTGCAGGGGAATCCGCATCCGGAATTCCTCGTCATAAGCCAACCACGACGGGCCCGGAAAGTCAACCATCGCCCGATAGATGTTGTCCAAATACTGGACCATCGGAACTGCCAAATCCGGCCGGGCCCTCAGGTACACCGCCATGTAGATGAGGTAAGCCGGCAGCCAGTTGGCCCACGTACGTGGAGGCTTGCGACGACGTGCCTGCTCCTTATCCTTCTCATCCTGCCCCTCCCTCTCTTCCTTGGTGGGCTCCCTGTTTAGGAGTGAGAAGATATCTACATACTCCCCCCGCCATATTTTCTCTTTGGTGGCCTGTGCCAAGTGGTCACCCAGTGGTAAGGAATACCCCGCTGTAGGCAAGGCCGAGACAGGCACCGCAGAAACTGCGGGCATCTGGAAAGGGGCTTGGACTAGCCCAGGCACCCCCAAAACATTCCCCACAGGGTAGCAAACACCCCCCACCCCGGGGCCCTGTGTGTTAGTTGTCGTCGCCGGGTGGGGCGTCAGCGGCTGTACTGCCGCACCACCCACGCGAGGCCAAGGCCATTGGAAAGCCCCCCCCCAACGTGGCCACGTGTGTAGGTGCACTAGTTTGGAACGCATACTCACATGCCGCACCCCCGCGGGCCGCCCCCACTGGGGGTTCCGGCCCACTGGGGGCGTCGGAGCTCACGACCGCCATAGAGCTCATCGCTGGGGCCTGACCCGCACTGGCCTGCTGGTTGGGGAGCTGCGAGGCAGTGGCCAAAGTCACGCCACGCGCCTCAAGCAGCTCAGCCCGTCCCGTCGCCTGCCGCTGCCCAGCAGACGACGCGTCAAAATGAACCCCAAAGGGAGCCCCAGCGTGGCTGGCCCGAGCCAGGGAAGCCTCAAGGGCCGCAACGCGGGCCAGTAAGGCCTCCACACTGACGAGGGGCCAAGGGCCAGCCGGCCTGCCTGCTACAGGCGTGGGTACAGGTCCTTGTACCCCGGGGCCCGAATAGGGCCATGACCCCACACCCAGGCCCGGTAGGGCCGATGTAGGCACCTGCCAGGGAAGGGGACCACACCACCCCCCAAGGCTGGAAGGCCCCGGGGTGAGCTGCACCCCTATAGAGGAAGGCCCAGTAGAATGGGAAGCACCAGGAGCGGTGTCCACCGCTTGTGGGCCGCGGGCCACAGCCCTTGCTGGACACATGCTTGGGTCCCCCGCCTCCGGCCAAGGGGGAATAGACCCCATCCCACCGATCCCGGTGGGTGCAGGCAAAGGCGGCTGCTGGGGAGGCGCAGCCGCGGTCCTCCGACCCGGATTGCGCCTCCGAACCGCGCGAGCCGCGCTCGCGGCCGCCTTTTTCTTCGAAGGCATCTCAGTCCAACCTATGGGAAGCTGAAAGAAGAAAATCAGCAGCCAAAAGGCTTCCCAGTCAAGGCAAAAGCGACGGAGGTAAGAGGGAAAAACTTCTCCGCTCCGTCGCTTCGCAAAATGGCAGCTCGGCTGCCTCGTGGCCACCCCTTTTATAAGGGAGCTGGCCACGCCCCTAACTACCCGGATGTCTTCGTCCAGTGAGGGGGCCCCCGCAAAGAGCGCAGCGGCCATTTTGGCGCCGCGCTTGCAATAGCATCTTTATGTCTTTTGATGGGAGCCCAGACTTAATGCTTGCCTTCTGTTTCATTCTGCTTTGTTGAACAAAATGATGACAAACTTTAAAACAGCTTTCTGGATTGACAAAGTACCAAGTCTCCATGGGTGGGTGGGTGGAATCCCAACAGATGGGTTTCGCTTGCTTGCTTGCCACTGAACAATGGGGCAGCCACAGGGCCATGCTGGTAGGGCAGGATACCGGGAGGTATCCCGGTGCGCCCCTACTTATAAAACCAAATGTGCCCTTCTGTGCCCACCACCGCCGTGCATGGTCTGCCATGTGGGGAGCTAAACCTGAAGTTTGAGGACCAGAGAAGGCAGTAGGCGGTGGTGGCAGGAGCAGAGCTCTCTGCACAAGCGCTCTCATCACTACTCGGTCATCAGCTCGGTCGCCTTTGTCCACCCCTTTGGAAGCCGATTGGCTTCTAGCCACTGACTGGAGGAAGCCACCACCTTCAGATTGGTTTGGGGGAGCCAGATAGGCCTGTGGGAGAGGGGAACCTGGGTGGTGGTGGCTTGGTTTTTTAGATACAGCAATGTTGGCTTAGTAGTTAAGATGTTGGACTTGAAGACTGGAAGGTTAGAGATGGAGTTTGATACCTGAGTACTGAGTACAAGCCACTTTGAGTGGCACCTGTGCCAGGAAAGCGGGATAGAAATAAAACTTAATAATAATTAATAGTAATAATAATGACAGTTTTCTTCCCAAGGAAGGAGAAATATGGAGTAGTGGGAAGAGCCAGGAAAAAGTGGAGTAAGATTTAGTGGGATACAAAAAAATGTAGCTTTAACTACTTTGTGTAAAATGCAAGAGCATGCATTCACAATAGCAATAAGTTGCAACTTACTGTCTTTCACAATATCCTATTAAACACAGCATGGATCTCATTCCAAAGCTATTTAAAAAAACATTTAAATTGCAATTTGAAGATAAAAAGAAGGGCATTTTCTGAGATAGAAATTCTGGACATAAAGAAACATAATCCAGAGAGATATGCTCTGTATTCTGATTCATAAGAAAGAAGCGGTCAAAGAAGGCATGGGTGAAATTGATCCTTCCACTAGGCAGAGTTTCACTGAAGAGTCTCTGCTGGCAGTCTTGGGTAGCCATTCTTCTTGAGTCCCCCACCCACTCATTCCCATCTTTTGCAGGACAGAGCTATGTGCCATATGGCAAGATTTTTCAACCTCGGGCCCCCAAGATGTTCTTGGACTTCAATTCTCAGAAGGTCTGATCAGCAGGTGCGTTGACTTGGACTTCTGGTAATTGAGGTCCAAAAACACCTGGAGGCCCACAATTGAGAAATCCTGCCATATGGTCTCTCCAGCACAAAGCCTCCTGTTCTCCTAGATAGGGACGTTGTTCCGTGGAATTTGTTAGCATGGCTAAAGTTTTTAACGCAACAATATGCAGCTTAATGGCAAAGGGCAGAGCTAGATGTCCCTGATGATGATGATGATGATGATTTGACTTTCATAAAATGCCACTTTACATTTTTTGACAGATTTCTACATACCTCCCTCCCACCTCCTGATTCTAATTTGAAAAAGTAAGTAGATAGAAAATATAAATGACAGCTTTTCTTCTCAAAGGAAGAGAAACCAAGAGAAAAAAAATCTTGCTGCAGACTAATTATCCCCCCCAAAAATACTCTTTCTGTCCAACAAACTTTGAGATGGAAATATGAAGCTACTACATTCCTGCAAGGATTGAATGTTCATTACAAAGCAAACATTAATGCTCCTTGAAACTTGAACGTTCTCAATACTTATGTATGCAATATGACTCTTCTCTCAAGTCCCTGAGAAAGCCATAACAAAATTTAAAATGTCACTCTCAAACAATTTCACACAGTTGATTCCGACCCTTTGCGACTCCATGACCATTTTCCTCCAGGCACCCCTATCCTCCACCATCCTCCTCAGCCCGCCCAGCTCTGTGCCCATTGTGTCTACAATACCATCTAGCCATCTCATCTTTGGACACCCCCTTCTTCTCTTGCACTCTACCTTTCCCAGCATCAAAGCCTTCTCAAGTGAGTCCTCCCTTCTCATTTGATGTCCAAAGTACTTTAGCTTCATCTTCACTATTTGTCCCTCCAATGAACAGTCAGGGTTGATTTCTTCAAGTATTGACCTATTTGTTCTCTTTGCTGTCCAAGGGACTCCAACACCACATCTCAAAGGCATCTATTCTTCTGCACTCAGCTTGCCTAATGGTCCAGCTCTCTCTTTGACTATGCGAATTTTTGTTTTCAAGGTGAAGTCTCTGCTTTTCACTATATTCCCCATAGCTTGTCTCCCCACAATCAGTCTTTTTATTTCATGGCTACAGTCGCCATCTGCAGTGATCTTAGATCCCAGGAAAGTAAAATCTGTTACTGCTTCTACTTCCTCCCCATCTATTTTCCAGGGACTGATTGGACCTGTTGCCATTATCTTGGATTTCTTGATATTAAGTCTCAAGCCAGCTTTTGCACTTTCCTCCTTCAATCCAGTCAAGAGGTTCTTTAGATCTTCCTCACTTTCTGCCATCAGGGTGGTATTGTCTGCATATCTCAAATTGTCGATGTTTCTCCCAGCAATTTTGATCCCATATTGTGATTCCTCCATCCCTGCATTGCGCATTATGTGCTCTGTGTATAGATTGAATAAGCAAGGTGATAAAATGCAACCTTGTTTTACTCCTTTTCCTATTCCAAACCACTCTGTCATTCTGTGCTCTGTCCTAACTGTTGCCTCTTGGTTCATGTACAGATTTCTCATGAGGTGTATGAGGTGTACTGGTATTCCCATCTCTTTAATTACTTGCCACATTTTGTTGTGGTACACACAGTCAAAAGCCTTGGTGTAGTCAATAAAACAAAAGTATACTTGTTTCTGGTATTCCTTTGTTTTCTCCATGATCCAAAGTATGTTGGCAATGTGGTCACTGTTGCGGGCTTCTCCTCTCTTAGACTAAACTTCCCTGTGAGATTCTACAGACAGCAGTCTAAAAGATTTATAGTGCAGAGGCAGCGTAACACTTTCTCAGAGACTTCCCTGCTCAGGGTATCTTTTGCAGGCAGTTTTTTGAGGTACACTGATTCTCTGATTAATCAGCCTCAGCTGACAATTAAAAATAGCAATGAGGGATTTATGACTGTTTCTTCCAAAACCCAAACATCGCCTTCATACGCTCCCCTCCAGCTTAAGGCACTCTGAGAGTCCAGCATTACCTTGAGATTTGATAATTGCTTCAGTGCAGGAAGGTACCAGCAGAGATAAAGTTGTTTTCAAACCAATCTTTGGAGAGGCCCAGTCCTCTTCTGAGCTGCTGGAATCTAGCCTTCCTGACAAAACCTTAAATTTATGGCTGGTGCTGGACTTCTAAAAATCTCCCCTTTTTCATCTTACAGGAGAACAAACCAGAAACTACTAATATCATCAAATTAGCAGCTTTTATTGGTTTACAAAAATGAGGTAGATTATTATGCGGTTAAAATAGACATTTAAAAATACAGAATAGAAATCATAAAACAAACATGAATAACTAAGCTGACTAAATAAAACTAAAGTCTGGGGCCAGCAACCCCTCCATAGAGATCAGACCAGCATTGTCCGATTTCTAAGGAAAAGAAAAGACAGGCAGCATTTCTCTTAGGCATGAGAAGAGCTGACTTTTGAACACTAAAAGGTATCAGTATTTATGTTTTTCCTTTCATACACCCACCATTGGAAAAATGTCAAAACTCCCAGTTATGTCATCTTGGCGACATTAAGACTGGACACCTGGGCTCTGCCAGCTGTATCTTTGCACCTGCGTGCATGTTTGAGATTCTTATTTCTCTTCCTGTGAGATAAATGTATCTGTCAGATTCTCAGACATAGGGTCTTCAAATATTGGCATCAATATGTGGGTGTGTGAAAGAATGCCTGGCTAACACCTGGACATCTGGTAATTAGCATTACATCATAGAATAAAAATCTAACTGGACATTTCTACTTCACACAATTAAAATTAATGAGAATAAATGTCTTCCTTTTTAATTTGCCCATCACAGTCACTAGTCCCCCTGCCTCTTCTGAAACCGACCAATCTCCACTGATCTTCTCATAGGTCATTATAGATGCCAGCATTGCAATTTTTGCAAACACACTTGGGATGCTAAAGAAATTTCCTTTCCTCAATTGGGCTTCTATCGGAAACTTAATAATTTTTATAATTGTGCCACTGCCGGCTGCATTTATTTGATAATTTGCCCATGTGACAAAATTTATGTGGTTCAGACCAGTCGACCAGTCCGCACACGTGTGGCGGAACACAAATCACGCATCAGGAACCAGATCATCACAGCACCACTGGTTGCACATTTCCTCTCCATGAACCATTCTCATGAAGAATTAAAATTCATAGTTGCAGAGATAGTAAAACCACAACGTTATGCTACCACCAATTTGGAAAAGACTCTTTTGAAAAGGGAAGCCTTTTATGTGCATGTACTTAAATCTTTGGCACCAAGAGGATTGAATCAGGATACTGACTTTTCATGTTTTCTCTGAATGATGGATTTGACTACTTGGGCTTGGGTTTGGAATGCATACAGAATTACCATTGTTACAATGTAACTTTAAGGGACTATTTTTGAGTTTCCAGGGATATTGTCCCTTCATTATTACTTGCATCACCTGTGCATAAAAAAAAACCTGTGGATCTATTCTTTGATTAAGCAGGGATGGTTAAAATAGGTTGCTCTTACTCATTTTGGTAACATCTATTGGCACCGAGAGAGTTAAGCGTGTGAGGCCATGAAGCAATAGGATATGTTAAAATCTTCCTGATGAAGAATCTCGAAAACCATATATCGAAACGGGTTTGAAGCTTACAAGGAAGTTATATTTCATGAAGGATACAGTTTTTGTCAAAGTTACTGGTTAACAGACAGTCAAGCTGGAAGTTTACAATGAAGTTATACTAATGCAAGACAGTCTTTGTCAAGAATATCTAACACTAAGAAGTCAAGCTGAGTGAAACAAAGAGTCTTTATCAGAACTAATTACGGTACTTAAAGACACAGTCTTCACAATACAGCAGCTCAGCAGAGTCAAACTTATGGAGCGACATGCTAACTTAGAGCTTTAGATGCTCACAGTCTTCCGTTACGCTAACTTTTGAAACACAGTTTTTCATTTCAAAAAAGTGACTATTCTTTTTATTTATATTTTATTTATATTTTATTTTATTGTTAAATTTCTATACGGCCCACTCGACCAAGGTCGACTCAGGACAGTTCACAATTACAGATAAAACAGATGAATCAGAATTAAAACCCACCCCCTAAAAAGGGGTGCAAGTACAATGGAACCGTGGGGGAGGGCATACTCCTCTATATCAACCACCCAACGGAAGCCACCCCTCTACCTGCACCCCAAACTTGGCCCACCAGCCAGGTTTTTAGTTCTTTCCTAAAGGGTAGCAACTTCATCTGGAGGTGTAGTTCTACTGGCAGGAGGTTCCAAAGGGCCGGTGCAGACACAGAGAAGGCCCTCCTCCTCGTGCCAGAGAGGTGAGCCCCCCTGGCTGATGGCACAATTAGAGAGCCCCTCCGGTCCGCTCTGGTTGGACGGACAGACATCCTTAGGGTGATGTGGTCTCTTAGGTAACCTGGCCCACTACCATATAGGGCTTTAAAGGTCAAAACCAGCACCTTGAATTGCACCCGGAGGCAAACTGGTAAACAGTGCAACTCCCGAAGCAGTGGTGAGGCATGGGCATAACGTCCACACCCCATCACCACCCGGGCCGCAAAATTCTGGACCAGCTGCAGCCTCCGAATGGTCATCAAGGGCAGCCCCATGTAGAGCGCATTACAATAATCTAGTCTGGAGGTCACCAGAGCATGATTGACCATGAACAAGGAGTCCCGGGCCAGGAGCGGGCACAACTGATGAATCACCCAAAGTTGGGTGAAGGCCCTCCTGGCCACAGCCGCCACCTGTTCTTCAAGCAGCAGCCATGAATCCAGGAGGACCCCCAAGTTGTGCACCGGGTCAGTCTGGGGCAAAATAGCCCCATCCAAAACCAAAGATGGTAGCTCCCGGGATATTATAGGAGATATAAGAAGTTGATTGAACATTGAGAACTTTTGTTTCATGTTGTCTTTACATAACAGCTTAATGATTATTATTTCTACTCTGATATATATTAAAACATTTCAATTTCTCAGACTTTTATATTGGCCTTAACGGTGTTGACATATTAAATGCACCATTTTTATTCCATCATCTTTTAGGGCTTTGAAAAATTCAACTGGGATACCATCATTTCCACTAGCTTTATTGTTTGCAGTGCTTTCTTTGTAACCTTTTCCAGCTTCCTGCAATATCCATCTTCAATAAGAAAAAGGAGTAAATATTCAGTAAAGAAACAAAGATCTCACAACATATTAATAATAAAAAAACAAATGTATTATGTTATAACCTTTACTGCAGTGGCTCAAGTCGCTAAAATGCTGACTGGGAAGCGGAAGGTCAGCAGTTTGATTCCCGAGTACTGCAGGACGGAAATGAGCTCCCGTCTTCATCCCAGCTCCTGCCAACCTAGCAGTTCGAAAGCAAGAAATTGCAAGTAGATAAATAGGGACCACTTCAGTGGGAAGGTAACAGCGTTCCGTGTGCTCCGGTGTCTAGTCATGCCTGCCACATGACCACGGAAATGTCTGCAGAAGCAGACAGCGCTGGCTCTTCGGCTTAGAAACAGAGATGAGCACTGAACCCTAGAGTCGGATACAACTGGCTTTCGAGCAAGGGAAACCTTTACCTTTACCTTTAGAGCACTTCATCACATGCATCAGAAGTGGATTGTAGTTCACAAAAGATTATGCCATGAAATATATTTAAGGCACAAAGGTTCCACAAGATTCACTGTTGGTTTTTGTTGTAATGCGAAACCCTGCTAAGTTGGAATAAAGACACGTCGAGCCTGTGATGTGGTGGTCCAGCCCCAAAATGAGGTGGGCAAAAGGTTTTTATTACCCTGCCTGTGGGCAGAATGACCTTGAGGTGGTTACAGAGTGGCCCTATATGCTAAGCATTTCTACATCCCATCTACACTATAGGAAAGGGTCTCTAATCTAAAGTAGCATCTGTTTCCCTAGGCACTAACAACATCTATCTTAACTCAGGGAAACATCTGTCTCCATTGTCTACCTTAACTCAGGGACACATCCGTGGCTATTGCTAAGCCAGGATGTGGCCAGTCAGTCAGGAAGCAGCTTCAGGAATATATTGTCCAATCCTTATCTAACTTTTCTAGCAAGATCTATGCTTCCAAGTTAAGAAGTCTTGTTCTGGCTAATAGAATGACTGTGGCCAGCAAACGAACCTTTCAGGAAAAGTATTTTAATATCATAAGATTCCCCGTTTACGCGGGCAACCCACATCACTCCCTTTTTATTCATTTAATGCTGCCTGATTGAGGGCTCGCTGAATGTGAGGTAGGAGTTGCTTTGGGGTGAGGTTTCCTCCCGACTTCTGGCGTGAGGTACATATGGACAGAAGTGAAGGAATGCACTGCATAAAGCAGCAAAGCATAATCTTGACTGCTATGATGATGATTATGGTATGGGTGCAGTCTGCATCCACCTCCAGGGGACCCATGACTACAGTGCTAGCCCAATTTTGTCTTCTTGACTGGGGTGTCAAGTTTGGTTACCTGGTCCTGGATTTTGCGTGAGGTGTCTGTCAGGTTGAGACAGTACATGTCCCGGACAGATTCGCAACCCAAATGGTGTCAAAGCAGCAAATAGTCAATTGCTGTGCGGTGGTCTAAGACCGCATGTCTCAGTTCAGCCTGCCCTCTGTTTAACATGGCAATGACTGATGAGGTGTGATTGATGGCTTTCACTGGGGGAGCTAACTTTTTCCCCCAGTGATAGAAATGGTCCTTAGCTACCCTGCAAAAGGGCTTCTCTGGCAATTATGCAAACATTTCCTCACACATAGGGAGGTGTGATTGGAAACAAACACAAAGTAATTAAAGGATTACAATAGGGGAATTCCTTTGACTGTGTGATGATCAACCTTTGTGTAGATGTGGCCCAGTTTGGCTACTTTCCCCCACCCATGGCGAAGATATGCCCTCCTAGCAAGGGATGGTATCGGTGTGGCAGATGTGAGGGTAATATGCAATGGGGTGTGTGCAAAATTCACAACCTAGTTCATATGTCCCTTGAAAATCCCACCTTGAGCATTGTACAAAGGCAAAGAATTCAAAGATATGCAAAGACAATACAAGCAAATAGCAAATAGTGAAACATTCAGCTGCTTCTCTTGACACTGATCCTAGAAGTGGGGTTACATGTGGTGAAGCCATGAATTGTCCCAATTGTCCTTTGATGTGGATTTTATTGTATAACTCAACATGTAACTTGAAGAGTCTGTATTTGTCAGGAAAAAGAGGGCCAAACGGTGAGAATCCCAGGAACAAGAAAACCGTTTGCGGCGAAATATCAAAGTAATAAAAATTGTCAATGTTCGAAAGCATGCTTTAATGCGCAAGTAGACCCGAAGCCCTTTCCAGATAAATTGGCTTTTCCAAGCTTCCTCAGGAATCTATGCACATAAAAACATATACATATCATAACCATTCAATATCTACACCAATATACAATATTACATATATATACATCATATATACAACAGGGAAATGCATTTAAAGTAAATTACCTGCTTGCAATGTAGATATAGTTTCTTCAAGAAATTATAATTTTAATGAATATTTAATTTTATTCACGTCTGAGCCTCAATGAAAATTCTGCAGTGCTCCTCGACGTCAAAGAAGCATCTCAGCAAGACCCGTGCTTCCAAGTTAAGAAGTCTTGTTCTGACTAATAGCATGACTGTGGCCGGCAAACAAACCTTTCGGGAAAAGTAATTTAATATCATAAGATTCCCCGTTTATGCGGGCAACCCACAGGTTTTGCTGCAACAGATTAAGAAGCATATACTTCTGGAAAGAACAGAAAGGGTTCTCTTAAGTTTGACATTTTTATTCAGTTATGGCTGGCTTTGACATTGCTTGGAAACTCAGATTCAGATCTTGCAAATTCAGTATCTGATCTCTTACTCAGATTTCAGAAGACCAGGTTCCACCACTTCTTAGTTCCCCGCCTCCCAGCCATCATTATAAGAGGTGGTCCAATTCACAGATATGGGATCCTATTTGTGCCTGATCACCTCACACAGTGGTTGATGAGTTGAGGGAGTGACATCTTCTATGAGAAGACTCAACCTTTATTCTCTCTCAATCCAACATGTTGCATTCATTGTGAAAATCCTTTCACACAGCATTTCGGTTTGGGGAAAAGGTCTCATTTGCATGGATGTGGCCTTCTTTCCATGTCTAATTACCAAGACTTTTTGGTGGGGGTAGGATAGGTCTCAGGATGGGCAAAAGAAAGATGGGGGAGAAAAAAGGGAAGGAGAGTGAAGGATTTAGCATTTAGTTCTCACAATTTACAAGATTATAGCTTTGCATTAAGTTCACTTGTAACTTTTATAAAAGGCCCAGGGAAAGAAATCCAAACTAATAAATTAAATCAAATCAAATCTATGTACCCTGGTGATAATTTTAGTGTAACTCTTTCCCCCCATAATACATACTGTGATATTTTCATTGATATTAAGCTTCAATTGTACATTTATTAAATAAAAAGGGGCAGATTAACAAAGCTAGCAGTTAGACTTATTATCTGTCTACTCCCCAACCCTCCAAACTGCAGCCAATGTTTGATTAAAGATTTTGTGATTTCTGAAAGGCACTTGATGAACTACACAGACACTGCTGAGTATTAACCATGATGATCTTTGCATCATTAAAATGCACCCATGCCAATCCCAGCTGCTGGTTTTATGATGCCAAATAATTTCTACTAGCACAGTGATGGCGAGTCTTGGCACTCCAGGTGTTCTTGGACTTCAGTTCTGAAAACTGAAGTTCCAGAACACCTGAAATGCCAAGGTTCACTATCACTGTACTAGCAGAAATCGGATCCCCCCCCTTCAAAGATACTTTATAGAGTAAGCCTAAGTGGGGGTGGGGATGTCAATAATATGCATATAGTTAGTGAGGCAAAGTGCAGAGATAATGTCAAGGACAAGCTGAGGTCAGTTAACAAGGAACAGGTGCAAGCAATCATCCTAGCTCAGCTCTGCTGTGATTGACAGTTAATAAGATACATTGTAACCTTAAGTGTTTTGCTAGCTGCTTGCAGAGCTTGTTTTAACAGAGCAGAGCAGAGCTGAACAGTGCTGGATGTAATGCTAATTTACTTTGTCTGTAAATGTTGTTAATATATCAGTTTGATTTAAACTAAATCTGGTGTATAGTCTTCTTTCTTGGACCTATTGCAACTCAGACTGCTACAACACTCACTCAAAAACTAACAGGGTAATGGGCTCAGTCAGCTAAACTGCACTGAGTTGTGGAGGCTCTGCTACCAAGAAAGAAAATATTTGAGCTGGAACTGAATGTCAGTATCTGACAGTGAAGCTGAGGAGGAGAGTGAGCTCCTGAACCAGTCAACCAGTGGAAGTGCTTCTGATGGTGAGGAGGAGGTAACAGACAGTTTGGTGTTACCTGCATCAGGAGACGAGATGGCGCAGTTCACAATGGTACTGGTAGATAAGCTATCCTCCAGCAATTATTCTATTTTGTCTATGAAAATGGAGCATTTTCTGAAACGAAAATCACTGTGGAGGTATGTAAATAATCCACCAGCAGCTCCAACAGCTGCAGAGACTGTGGGGGATGAGAAGGCTTTAGCACATATTGTGTTGTCAGTCTCAGATGACCAACTATTGTATTTGCGTGGGAAGAATACAGCTAAGCAAGCTTGGGACTCACTCAGAGATGTATATGCTAGAGTTTCCACTGACTCTTTTATTGCTTTAATGAGGCATCTGTATAAACTTTCTATGCAATAAGGTGATTCAGTTCAAGGGCACTTAAATGCCTTGACCGAATTATTTCAACAGCTTCAGGACAGGGGGGGAAACTTTCCAAGAGATTAACAAAGTCTATATAATACTGAGCTCTGTTTCTGAGGACTTTCCCCCTATAATTACTGCACTAGAGAGTGTTGACTCTGGGCAATTATCTCTGAATTATGTTTCTTCATGTTTGTTGAAGGAAGAAATGAGAGTCAATGCCAAAATACAAATAGTAAATAAGCAACGTCCTAAAGAGGAGCCCAGCTGTGAGGCTAAGCAAAGGAATTCTGTGGGAGACAACAGACCTGCTACTGCCAGTATTTTACAGCAGACAGCTTCCAGAGTGAGAAAATGTTATTTATATGGTTCAACAAATCATCTGCATCGTTCTTGCCCCCAACTCTGGAAGAAGCAAGCTACTTGCAATTCAAGGTCGGATGTGCAGGCTAAGTTGGTGACTACAGAACCAGCTGAAGATAATTTATGACTGCTCAACAGTGGAGGAAGTCAGCATTTTGCAAAGTCTGAAAGATGTTGGTTTTGAACAAGGTGTTGCTGAAACCTGCAGTTTTACCAATATGGTAAATGGTTCAGAGGTACAACTTTTAGTTTTTGTGGATGATGTCTTGTACATATATGACAATGATTCTCAACTAGAGTGGTTTATAAAAACGACAGAGAACATATTCAAAATGAAACATCTGGGACCTATAGCAAATTATTTAAGCATAGAGATTTCTCAGAGTTCAGAGGGCTTT
Organism: Bradypodion pumilum; assembly: GCA_035047305.1. Lineage (NCBI taxonomy): Eukaryota > Metazoa > Chordata > Lepidosauria > Squamata > Chamaeleonidae > Bradypodion > Bradypodion pumilum. The sequence goes on from JAWDJD010000003.1 coordinate 172,902,574, forward strand.
TTTGAGCTGTGTAAGGGAAGTAAAATTGAAAACAGTTGAATGAGTATGAAATGCTGGATGCAACACCAATGTCCACAGGGTACTCTAAAGAGCCTGATGATGTACCATGGGATGATGTAATAAAATACCAATCTCTTTTTGGGTCTTTACTGTACCTAGCAAACTGGACACGAGCTGATATTGGTTATGTTGTTCATTTGTTGTGTCAGAAGTGTTCTGCTCCACACAACAGTGATTGGGTCACAGCCAAGCATATTCTACATTATCTAAAGGGTACTATAGAATACAAATTGATTCTGAAAGTGACTGATGAGCTCAATTTGAAATGTTATTGTGATGTCAGCTGGGCTGATTGCTCAGATGGAAAATCAACAACCAGAATTGCTATTTTCCTGGATGAAGCTTTAATTATGCATAGGTTTGTAAAACAATATTTGATAGCTAACAGTACTTGTGAGGCAGAATTTGCAGCTATAAGCCATTGTATTCTTGAATTAGAATGGTTGTATCATTTGTTAACAGACATGAAGATAAAATGCCTATACATGTTAAATGCGATAACTCTGCAGCAATTCATTTAACTGAAGAAGGAAGTGGTAAAACAAGAAGTAAGTAAAGGTAAAGGTTTCCCTTGCTCAAAAGCCAGTCATATCCGACTCTAGGGTGCAGTGCTCATCTCTGCTTCAAAGCCAAAGAGCCAGTGCTGTCTGCTACTGCAGACATTTCTGTGGTCATGTGGCAGGCATGACTAGACACCAGAGCTCACATCTTAATATGTTATCAGAATGTGAAATCTACAGTTGCTGATAGATTTATACAACTGAAAAAATGCTAATCAGAATGCAGATGTTTTTACCAAAAATCTTTGTACTGATGTGTTTAAAAAATTCAGAGATGGGTTAAATATCTCTCACATTGCCTAGGAGGAGTGTCAATAATATGCATATAGTTAGTGAGGCAAAGTGCAGAGATAATGTCAAGGACAAGCTGAGGTCAGTTAACAAGGAACAGGTGCAAGCAATCATCGTAGCTCAGCTCTGCTGTGATTGACAGTTAATAAGATACATTGTAACCTTAAGTGTTTTGCTAGCTGCTTGCAGAGCTTGTTTTAACAGAGCAGAGCAGAGCTGAACAGTGCTGGATGTAATGCTAATTTACTTTGTCTGTAAATGTTGTTATTATATCAGTTTGATTTAAACTAAATCTTGTGTATAGTCTTATTTCTTGGACCTATTGCAACAAAGACTGTTTACAACACTCACTCAAAAACTAACAGGGGAGGCTTAGAGTGATGTTCAAAGTGATAGATTCTACGCTGCCACCTCGAGAGCCATGTAGATGTCAGAACTTCATTCATTAGACATAAACATTACAAAATTGAAGTTAAAAATTAAGAAACTAGCTCACCCCATGTTAGGTTAATATGATTTATTAATGTATTAGTGGAAAACTTCAGTTTATTCAGTTTTTGTACCCCAACGGGGGAAAAGCCTACAGTACAGTATTCTGTAAAAAAAAAAAAAACCAAGGTTTATAGTAGCCTAGCCAACCTTGATATCAAAAATCTTTTTAAAAATTTTTTGGAGTGTCCTGTTCATGTAGCAGAAAGAAGTGACAAAGTTGAATTTTTCACCTCTGCAGGCATTATTTTGCCTTGCATCGACAGAAGTTGTGTTATTTTTAATTTTTCCTGTCTATTAGCCAATTACTCCACTCTGTGGGGTACACAAAAAGAGCCTCCTCGAAGATTGTGGTATTTTTGAACCACAATTGTTTGTACCCTGGTAACAGCAACCTTGTGTTGCTGGCTAATCTTTCTCACTCTAGGTCAGGTGAAAGAAATTGCAGAGTGAACTCACCGAAAGGTGTCTTTATTTTTGACAGTTTCACTTCTGGCTTGGACATGGAAGAAGAAGAAGAACCAATTCTGTTTCTCATTCAAACAGATACATTTGCAGGCACCTGTGGGAGGAGCCTTCAGCAATAGGTTGGGCTTACCTTTCCTGTGTTCAGAGTCCATGAGGGGAAAAGAATAATAATCATTCCATCATCAACTTGCACAAAGATTGTTGGGTTACGACTTTATTCCAACATTATTTTCTAAACATTAACCTTGGAAGACTGCAACTGTTCTGTCCTGTCTTTTCTTATGTTTATGGGGCCAGAGCTGTTGAGTTGATTTGGCTGCAATAGGAATGGCATACTATAAAAACAGTAGTTGCCTCTAATCAGATAGACAAACTCTTTGCAGTTGTTAGTTTGGGTTTTTTTATTTTGTGTGTGTGATATTACATGGGGTGGTGGTGGATACAGTGAATGTGGTAATGTAGCTGCAGTGGCTCAAGTGGCTAACACACTGACTGGGAGGCGGAAGGTCAGCAGTTTGATTCCCAAGTACTGCAGGATGGAATGAGCTCCCGTCTTTGTCCCAGCTCCTGACAACCTAGTAGTTTGAAAGCAAGAAATTGCAAGTAGATAAATAGGGACCACTTCGGTGGGAAGGTAACAGTGTTCTGTGTGCTCCGGTGTCTAGCCATGCCTGCCACATGACCACAGAAATGTCTGCAGAAGCAGACAACACTGGCTCTTTGGCTTTGAAACAGAGATGAGCACTGAACCCTAGAGTCAGATACAACTGGCTTTCAAGCAAGAGAAACCTTTACCTTTACTAGCTTTTTTATTGTGTACGGTGTTATTATTGAAAAATGAAGCAGTTATTGTTGTTATAACTTTTGGATATTACTGTTTGTTTGTTTTTTAAATTCAATAACATATAACATGTAACATATAACCCTTCACCCACCAACACGCAACACTCAAAAATCTCACACACCCCGGCCAGGTTAAATATTGCCTGGTCGCTCAAATTTAGGGAATTGGGGGGAGGAGGAGGGAGAGCCTATCCCTTCTATTCTTAATTCCTTCTTTCACTATTCCCCATCTCCTTCTCTTATTTTTCCTCTATTTTAATTCTTTTGGTCCCTATTCTATTCATATTCCTAAATTGTTAACACTTTCTTGCCTGTGCCTATTTATATTTATATATTATTTTTACTTTTTGGCTTTTGGCTTTATCTTTGGACCAAACAATTCTGCATCTTTCTCTTCTCTTATTTCCCCTCCACTTCCATAACCCAAAGGTTTCTCCCTTGAATGGTTTCTCCCCTTTGCTTGATACTCCTCTTTCCCCTTTGATCCTTCTGAACCTTCTCCATAGAGATTTCCCCCCCAGTTTTTCCCAGTTTGGATCTCCCATCTCTATAATTTTTAGTAATTCAAGTTGTCTCATTGCTCCCTTTGGATCCTCTGCTCTAACCACCTTCCCATCATGAAATATCTTTAAGAAGATAGGGAAACCCCATTGATATCTGATATTACAATTAAACAGAATTTCAGTTATCGGCTTCATCTGTCTTCTCCATTGAATAGTCTCATTACTTCAATCATGATATACTTGTACTTTTATTTATTTCTTTAATGCAGAGTCACCATGCTTCCTTAAATAGTCCATTACTTGATCTTTTTTATAACCTGATACAAAAGTAATTATCATATCTCTGGGGCGTTGACCTCTCTTGAAACCTACCTTAAAATTGCTTCAATCTCTTCTTCTTTAATTTGGCCAGAGTCCAAAGCAAAGGTTTGTAACCATTTAACCACTTCAGTTTTTAAATTGTCTTTATCCATGTTGGGGAAAAACTTAATCCTGATGTTTTTCTTTTTCGATTGAGCCTGTAGCTTCACCAATTGCTTAAATCTTTTGTCCATAATATTTTCATGCCTTACTGCAATCTCCACCAAGTCCTTAACCTCTGACTCCAAAGTATTTGTTCTCATGTTTAATGGAGAGATTGATTTTTCTAGAGATTGCACTTCCTCTCTGACCACGTCTTTAACAAACTGTTTAATTTCTTTTTTATCTTCATTAGATTTTATAGTTATAGTTATAAAGTCTTTTAATTCCAACAGAGTCAGATCTCCACTCAATTTTTCCTTAGAAGGTAGTCTTCCATCCATATTTTCAGATTCTTGTTTGTTTATTGGGCTATCGTCTGTGCTGACAAGACGTCTATATGCTTTATCAGATACAGTCTCTTTTTTCCAGACTCTCCTCTTCATTTATTTTGATCCACCACCACTGCAGTAACCCTTGTAAAAAAAAAGTCTCTTACTGTTGTCTCTCTTCCAGTAGCTGATACTATTTGCTCAGCAACTTGCAGCTATCAATAGTCCACAATTATTTTTCCACCAGCTACTAAGAGACTGCAGTTTTATTTTAATTTACAACCACAAAGCTTTATCTTATCACAAAAAGCACCCTGGCTTCCTGCCAGCTCTGTCGGCTCAGCCCAATATGGTGGTTCCTCCCTCTGAAATTAGGATGGCAACAAAAAGAAACAGCTTTAGTGGATAAACTGTAAATTTTTCCAAACCATCTTGTATGAAGCCTATAGTGCTTAATGCACTGTCTTGGTGGCTCATAAGGTAATTAGCATTTTTGCCCTCAATATGCTAGGTACACATCTTACTCACCTCAGAAGGATGGGAGGTTGAGTCAACCTTGAGGATCGAACTCACAATGTCAGCAGTTTTGGCTGGAGTACAGCAATTTAACCATTGTGCACAAAGACTACTTAAATGTTTTTGATCAGTTACATACTCCTGCTGAATTTCCTTGACTGAGTGGGGATTCGAACCCAAGCTTCCTGAATCCTAGTCCATCGCTGTATCCAATATGCTACACTTGGTATTAATGTCACTGTACAAAATATTACAAGTCACTTCCTCCTATATCTGTGGGACATATGCTCTGAGACCTTCCACAGATACCAGAAACTGTGGATAAGAGAAGTCCCTATATTTATCACACATTCCTGAGCCATAGAAGCAGGGGAGAGGTATCAAATGCCTCCATTCTACAGAAGACCTACCAAAATGACTGCCTCTGTTCATTGTAAGCATTATATTCCAGACACTGGCCTCTAGTGACCAGCTCTGGTAATGTGCTATGGAAATTTATGATTTGCAGGATTTTTTTTTGCATATTTTTAGACTTGCAGATAACTGAAACCGTGGAAACAAAACCCATGGATATGAGTGGGGGAGTTACCTGTATTTTAAATATAAGATTGTGTAAGGTCTTTTCAGGTATTTTTCAAAAAAAGGTTATTAATTTAATGTTAATGTATTAATTTTAGTTTCTTATTTCCAAACTCTAGTAGGCTTGTACTGGCCAGACAGAGAACTGTGTGGATTGCAGGCGGAGAGCTTACTTTTCACCATCTAGTATAGTTCACTTTCCACCACCCAAATAGAATTTAGTTGCCTGAATTCTAGGCTGATAGAATACATGGTGACCCTGGAACTTCCTTCCAAATCCAGGAGCCTTGGGAACTGCTGTGCCACTCCTTAAGAGCATTGGCTTTGGGTGACTGTTGCTGTTAGGAGCTTTTTATAGGTGCAATTGACGTCCCAGGATGGAAGCAGCCCTCCATTGGGCTCTATCTTCCTTTGAAAGGGTTCTCCATTTGTCTGATGTAAATCTGATGTAAAGATAAAGAACCATAACTATCAGAGACCTTGAATTTGCTCATCAATAGTTACTAGTGCATGGGCAACCAACTCAGCACACCTGCAAATTGTCTGGTAGTAGCCTTTCCTTCTGAAATGAGAGGCTTCACCATCCTATAAAAATAATTTCTGCTTTTGCTTCTGTAAATATAATTGAGTATATGCCATTAGATGAAAATCAACGCCTTCTCTCTTCCCCTTTGTTTGTGATGTGGAAACGGCCACCCTACTGTCAAGATGGCTTCTTGTCATGCGTTTGGATCCCTCTGCCCTTTACAAAGCAGCCAGAATCTTGTTGAATTTGTGTAGCATAAATAGGCAATAGTGCAAGCAAGCCTACCTACACTTCTGTTGCTTGGTGGTGTTCTTTTGCTGCCTTTATGTTTGGTAAGCAGTTACATATTTGCTTGTGTGGCTTAACATGGGGAAAACTGCTATGCAATCACCCACTATAATTTTGGCCAGTGTCTTTATGAAAAACTGTCTGGCCAGCTTATCCTGCTATGGTAATGGAATAGACGGTATGGCCTACGACTCAACACTGAGTGTCAGGTGGTGGTTAACTAACCTGACAACCCTGAGGACTAACAGCTTGGGTGCCAAAGTCCACAAGGAAGAGTGAATGTCCCCAAGTGAATTAAATCCCACTTGAATCCATCTTGATGAAGGCAACAGCTTCATCAATACTAGCTTGGGGCTGAGAAGGACTTTGCGTGCGAAAAGGGCTCAAGATCAGAAAGTGACTCACGGAAATGGATCAGCGGTACAGGGGTCATGCTGTGATGTGGAAGGTAGATGAAAGGCCATGGCACCATATTCTCAGGGCAGTCTTCTTGGCTGATCGCCATGATAATTGCCTATATTCGGATTTGGATACGGTGGCAGCAGCAGAAGTGTATATGAAAGGGCAGAGCTTGATCAAGTTTCAAGATCTTCAGAAATGTAAGGAACCATAATAATTAAAAAAAATCTCAACTACAGAAGAATTGCTCTGTTTTAAAGACAATGGATTGGATTTAGATTTAGGCTTGTGCAACTGGGCTGGTGGAAGCAGAAATGTTAGTACTCCTTTGTCAGTTTTTCCAGACACCCCTGTTCCCCATCATACTAATAACTGGGGACTTTGCTGCTGAATGATGTGACCTGTGGTGTAGGTGGCTTTTGCTCAAAAGCCAGATGTATCTGACTCCAGGGGTGGTGCTCATCTCAATTTACAGCCAAAAAGCCAGCACTGTCTGCATGTGCAGATGTTTCTGGCTGCTGCCTGGGGGAGGTGTGCATTTTCACCTATAGCGCTGCCAAGGGAGGTCAGAGGACAGCGGGAACTGAGGGGGGAAGGTCCCCAGACTCTCCTGGAGCCAGCAGGGGCAGTAAACAGTCCAGAAATAGCAGCAGAAATGACACCGCTGCTGCCAGCATCTCCACAGCAGTTAGTGCTGCACTGCAACTTCCTGCGGAGGGGGCGGGTACCATTTTGAACTTTGAAATTGTGGCAACAGCCATCTTAGAGTTTAAAATTGCGCGATTTTTGGTCGTAAACCGAAAATCGCTCATAACCCGGGTAATTAATTCAATTTCATTAGTGGTTGCAAACTGCAGCAAATGTAATCCAGGGCAGTCGTATGCCGGAGTCTTACTGTACAGTACTTGCAATTTCTTGCTTTTGAACTGCTGGGTTGGCAGGAGCTGGGACAGATGCCAGGAGCTCACTCAGTCATGCAGCACTCTGGTCTCAAACTGCTGACCTACTGACCTTCTAGTCTTTATGTTCAGTGTCTTAACTACTAAACCATTGCAATCCCTGTAGGAAGCCAAAGAGACCTGCAATAATAACTGTAGGTGGAGCACCTTTTGTGAATAGAGCCTTTCTATCTTCAGAAAGCAATTTCTGAATTCCAGCCATTGCAGAATTTTCTCCAGGAGTAAGTGGCTAGGCTTTTATTGTGAAACTGACATTTCTTTTTTTTCTTATATCAAAAAAGCACAATGCATTCCTGATGTGCTAAATCATTTTCAGTATATATAATATGTCCTTGCATGGTTTCTTTGTGATTAGTTATATTTGTGTAAATGCCACCAATCTAATTTATCTTTTGATTGCTTGTGCAGGCCGGTGATATAGCACAGTGGTAGATAACAGAAAGGTTTTGAATTTTTTTTAAAAAAGTGAATGTCTTGAGCCTGCTGCTTTCATTAGATGAAATCACTAAGCAATAAACAGTGTTTTAAGTATACAAATTTGCTGTGATGCCCTATCACTGAAAAATAACTTATGGGACTGCTCTCAGAGCTTACAAGATATTTGCTTCGCTATAGCCATTTATCATTTAGTATCTTAGATACTCTGCCAACTATCCATGCTTGCAAAATGTATTTCATCCCAGAGCTGTCCAACCAAATGTATAATGCTTCTCTTTATTAAATTCATGGCTCAATTATAATCAATCTTATGCTTTCAATCCCCACTGCATGTATACAATTAATACCAAAAAACAACAACGGAGAACCATTATTTCAGGTGTCTCATTGCAAAAAACGAAGACGTGAATCAATGCCTTAGATAATTGGCTTCGGTATATGATCATATGCTGAATGGCAGTTTTTTGTTGCACAGCTATACAGAAATTGGGTGGATCCAGTTTTCCTGATAATTATGGTAGATTTAAGATGCTCATTGTGGTATAATGCATCGAGTCATGAAATAAGACCGAGGAGACCCAATTTGGAATCTCTGCTCAGCCATAGAAATTCAGTATAGGCTGGTAAAAATCTTTCTTTAAATACTATATCTCACTTACTTTGATAGTCCTATTAGGGTTGCTATAACTTGGTTCCAACATAGTACATGTTAGAAATGTTTAAAGTATCAATAACAAGGCTATTCTCTAACAGGATTATTTCATTAGAACCATGTGTGGAATTGCACAGAGCAATGATTCAGAAAATGTCTAAGTGCAAAGGCAAAAGCATTCTGAAAAACAGACAGGTTATATAGTTTTACATATTTTAAGGCAGGGGTTCCCAACCTAAGGCCTGTGAGCTGGATCCAGTGCCATTTCATGTGCCCCCCTCCAAGGGCATTCAAGAAACAAAATGGCCACCCCTTTGAAGCTGTTGGGACAAAAATGGCCAGCCCCATCATGCAGGCAGGGCAAAATGGCTATCTGACCCTCAAAGCTGACTGAGAGAGCATGAACCGGCCCCTGGCTTGAAAAGGTTGGGAACCCCTGTGTTAAGGCATCATTGAGCTGCTTCTTTTGAAAATTCATCTTGCAGTGTCACTTCTTGGACACTGACCTTGATCTCTGTGTCAGGTTCCTCCTTCTATTCTCGACAAAATCAGCTATCATATTTGCTCAAGTAAGGCACTGACAAAAGAACATTCTTTTGCAAGCTTGCAGGACACAGATGTGCAGATTAATATAGCTGCATTTTAGTATGAAACATAGCATATTGATTCATTATTGAAGAATATATTGCTAATTAAGCATTTGTTCTCTCACACAAACAGGATAGATTTACTTGAACATGGGGAAATAAATCACCATGTATGGATGCAAAAACAGGATAATAAAGAAAACTGACAGGGGAAAAAATGATTCATTTGAAATATGGTGCTGGAGGAGAGCTCTGTGCATACCCTGGACTGCCAGAAAGAAAAACAAGTGTGTCCTTGAGCAAATCAAGCTTGAACTCTTTCTAGAGGAAAGAATGATAACACTGAGGCTGTCCTAATTTGGGCACATCTTGAGAAAGCAAGAATCTGTGGAAAAGACAATCATGCTAGGAAAGATGGACGGTAGCAGGAGAAGAGGAAGACCAAACATGAGATGGATTGACTCTGTAAAGGAAAACACAAACTTAAATTTACAAAAAATAGAGTAGCTTGTCGAAGACCAGCTAGTATGGTTATCTTTCATTCATAAGGTTGTCCTAAGTCAGAGATAACTTGACAAGACACAACAATATCAGGCAAGTGTGACTAGATGTTGGGGCACACAGAACACAGTTACCTTTCCTACCTACCTATCTACTTGCAACTTCTTCCTTTCTAACTGCTAGATTGGCAGGAGCTGGTACAGATGATAGACACTCTCTCTGTCATGCAGTACTCAGTTCTTGAACTGCTGGCATATATCTGGTGACTCTTGACTTTCTGGGGGCGACGCTTCATCGTAGGGAGGCAGGGCCTATTAAAATGGTCCACCCTCAGTGACTAATGGATCCAGTTGGATTCCAGAGGGAACTGGTGGATGTTCCTCTGGATCGGCTACACGATTCACCCGAGGCACTTGTCGACCTGTGGAACAGGACGGCAACAGCAGCCTTGGATGAAATTGTGCCACTGCGGCCTCTCCGAGCCCGTGGGGCTAGGTCATCCCCGTGGTTCACAGATGAACTGCGGGAACTCAAACGGGCAAAGAGACGCCTAGAGAGCCGCTGGGTGAAGACCCGGGATGACTCCGATTGGACACTAGCTAGAGCTCCTATTAGGGCCTACCTAGTGGTGATGGGGGTGGTGAGGCCTTATTGCCTCTGCTGATAATCGCCCAGCTGCCCTGTTCCGGGTAACCAGGTCCCTCCTTGGTAGGGTGGGATCGGTGCCCGGTTGGCAGGGCTCGGCTGAGGACTTTGCTGACCATCTGGTGGAGAAAATCAATCAGATTCATTCAGGGCTGAATCCCGGCGTGGATGGGGAGGGTCAGGGGGGGGGGGGACAGGAGCACAGTCTTGCTGTACGATCTGGGATCAGTTTGATCCTGTTGTCCCTGATGAAGTGGACAGGCTCCTTGCAGCTGTGCGTGCCACTACATGTCCTTTGGACCCCTGTCCCACCTGGTTGGTGAAAGCCTCCAAGGTGGTGACAGGTGGCTGGGCCGGGGCGATAATAAATGCATCATTACGGGAAGGGGTGTTTCCTGCACCGCTAAAACATGCTTTGGTGCGCCCCCTCCTGAAGAAGATATCCCTTGACCCAGCTGTCCTTAACAACTACAGGCCGGTTTCCAACCTTCCCTTTCTGGGTAAGGTATTGGAGAAGGCGGTGGCGCGCCAGCTGCAGAGTGTCCTGGAGGAAGCAGATTATCTAGATCCCTTTCAATCAGGATTCAGGCCCGGGTATGGTACGGAGACGGCATTGGTCGCACTGATGGATGATCTCTGGAGGGAGCGGGACGGGGGGTTATCCATCCGTCCTTGCTCTTCTTGACCTCTCAGCGGCTTTCAATACCGTCGACCATGGTATCCTTCTGGAACGGCTCAAAGGACTGGGGATCCAGGGCACTGTGTTGTCCTGGTTTTCCTCTTTTCTGGAGGGCCGTACCCAGTCAGTGTGGTTGGAGAGTGAGAGGTCCAGCCCTAGGCTTCTCAAGTATGGGGTGCATCAGGGTTCGGTGCTCTCTCCTCTCCTATTTAACATCTACATGAAGCCACTGGGTGAGATCATTTGTTCCCACGGAGTGCGGTACCATCAGTACGCGGATGACACTCAGTTGTACATCTCGGCCCGTGGGGACCCCAGTGATGCCATTGAAATCCTATCTGGATGCCTGGAGACCATTTGGGTCTGGATGGGGGCAAATGGGCTTCAGCTGAATCCCAGCAATACAGAGTGGCTATGGATAAGAGGGCCCGTGTTATCCAGGGAGCTACCATCTTTGGTACTGGATGGGGCTGTTTTGCCCCAGACAGACCCAGTGTGCAATCTGGGGGTCCTTCTGGACTCGCGGCTGCTGCTAGAAGAACAGGTAGCAGCTGTGGCCAGGAGGGCTTTTGCCCAAGTTCGGGTGATTCACCAGTTGCGCACGCTCCTGGATCGGGACTCCTTGCTTATGGTCACTCACGCTCTGGTCACTTCCCAACTAGATTACTGTAATCTGCTCTACATGGGGCTGCCCTTGACGACCATTCGGAGGCTGCAGCTGGTCCAGAATGTGGCAGCCCGGGTGGTGGTGGGGTGCAGACGATATGCCCGCGCCTCACCACTACTTCGGGAGCTACACTGGTTACCAGTTTGTCTCCAGGTGCAATTCAAGGTGCTGGTTTTGACCTTTAAAGCCCTATATGGCAGTGGGCCAGGATACCTTAGAGACCGCATCATCCCAAGAGTGTCTGCCCGTCCAACCAGAGCGGACTGGAGGGGCTCTCTGATGGTGCCATCAACTAGGGGTGCACATCTATCCAGCACCCGAAGGAGGGCCTTCTCTGTGTCCACACCAACCTTTTGGAACCTCCTGCCAACAGAACTAAGACTTGAAAGAGAATTGCTGCCCTTCAGGAAAGGATTGAAGACCTGGCTGGCAGGGCAGGTGTGGGGCCCTAATGGGAACACAGGCCCTGCCTGCTGGCTTATATAAACAACTAAGAACTCTCTCTTCTTTTTAAAGTGGGTGGGATGGGTGGGTCTTTTAAAGTGAGTGGGATATGGGTTTTTTAAAGAGTTTTTAATCTGTTTTAGAATTTGTTGTAATGCCATCCTGAGTCGGGTTCTACCTGAGTGGGCGGCATATATAAATATGACTAATAAATAAATAAATAATAAAATAAATATTCCCTGAGCGACATTTCTTCCACAAAAATTCTTTCATCCCAGAATAATTTCTGACACAAAAGTATTATTATTATTATTATTATTATTATTATTATTATTATTATTATTATTATTATTATTATTATTATTATTATTATTATTATTATTATTATTATTATTATTATTATATTTATTTATTTATTTATTTATTTATTTATTTATTTATTTATTTACTATTAACCACTAAGCCACTGTGGCCCTGAGAATAAAGTTAGGTAAAGGTAAAGGTCTCCCTTGCTTGAAAGCCAGTTATGTCTGACTGTAGGGGGTGGTGCTCATCTCTGTTTATAGCCAGAGAGCCAGAGGTGTCTGCATCTGCAGATATTTCTGTGGTCATATGGCAGGCATAACTAGATGTAGGAGAGCACAGAACACTGTTACCTCTCCCTCTGAAGCGGTACCATCTACTTGCAATTTCTTGTTTTTGAACTGCTAGGTTGGCAGGAGCTGGGACAGACGACGGGAGCTGACTCCATCATGCACCACTTGGGTCTTGAACTGCTGCTGACCTGCTGACCTTCCAGTCATCAAGTTCAGCATCTTAGCCACTAAGCCACTATTCCCCCTGGGAATAAAGTTAGTTGTGGCTAATATGAATCCCATTGTTATCTATGAGTAAGTATTTTACAATTAAATCTAAATCCAACCCATTTTTTAAAGTAAGACTTTCGTATCTGTTGTAGCTACCAATGAAGTTATTGGAAGACTTACAAATATAAATTGAAATGTATTAAATCATCAACAGTCATTTCTGTGTTCTACTCAGCTGTATGCATATAAATACAGTAGACCCTTGCATAACGACGCGTTCAGATAGCGTCATTTTCACTTAACGACACATCATTATGCGCCACGTTTTAGCATCGTTATCCAGATAACGACACTGAAAATAACCGCTTTTATCCGGATAACGATGCTAAAAGCATCGTTATGTGGGAAAACTCCATAGAAACCTGCATAACGACATTTTCTGAATAATTATGCTACTTGGGGAACCAAGTAACGTCACTATGCGAGGATCTACTGTAATTGCAAATAATAATAACAGGTTTGTGTGGAGGATAGTTGTAAATGCATAATTGATATGCAGGTGTAGAGTGGGTGCTAAATTTATTAGCAGATGAGCATGGGATGTTTAGTGCAGAGCTGAATGCTGATTGGCTGTAGTGTTCGGAATCTGAAGAAATCTTATATGAAGTGACAATAAGCCTGTTTTAGGTTGGACAAGGAGGAAGAGTCTATTAATGGAGTCTGTGTGAACAGCTGGCATTGAGTTTAGAAATGGGGAAATAGTTTGTAGTGATGGGTGAATTCTGTATGTGAATATAAAATTATAGCGATTTTTCTCTTCAGTTTGAATGCCTAGCAAATTACCATTATCTGTTCTCATTTATCTGCTCATCCCTAATAAATTCAGATGGTGATTGCAGCCATGAAATAAAAAGGTGACTGATTCTTGGGAGACAAGCTATGGAAAACTTGGGGAACATAGTTAAAAGTAGAGACATTACCTTGCAAACAAAACTTCACATAGTCAAACCAATGGTATTCCCAGTGGTAACGTATGGTTGTGAGAGCTGGACCATAAGGAAAGCTGAGCACAGAAGAATAAATGCCTTTGAAATGTGGTTTTGGAGGAGAGTTTTGAGAGTACCTTGGGCAGTGAGGAGAACAAATAGGTTGATCTTAGAAGAAATCAACCTGACTGCTTCTTAGAAAGTCAAATATTGAAGATGAAGCTAAAATAATCTGGACATCAAATGAGAAGAGAGGATTACTTGAGAAAGCCTTAAGCTGGGAAAGGTGGAGGGCAAAAGAAGAAGGGGCGGCAGAAAATGAGATGGTTAGATGGTATCATAGACGCAATGGGCACAGAGCTGGGTGGGTTGAGGAGGAGGATGGAGGACAGAGATGCCTGGCGGGCAATGGTCCATGGTTGCAAAGGGTCGGAATTGACTGTGCAACTAAACAAGAACAATAAATTCCTTTGGTTTGTTCCCAAATAAAACTCTCCTTGTTATTCATTTTAAGTATAGCTTTAGTAAAATGTATAAAGCATTACACCTCGATGGTCTGCAGGCTTCATAAAAGAAGTCGCAGAGGGAGGAAAAGATGGCAAGGGTGTGAGTTATCAAGGAGCGGAGGCGAAGCAACACCCTAATAAGAAATAGAAACAATGTGCTTTAATATATAATGTACATAAAACCGCAGCTAAAAGAGGAGGAGCCTACGGTAATAGTGAATAGACAAACAATAAAAAACAGCAACGCTGTAAAGCTCAAAGATATCTACAGGAAAACACATTCATAAATCAACAGGTGGTATACTAATAGCTGGATATAGACTGAATATATACACAACAAACCCTAAGGATATATAGATATATCAAACTCAGCGAATCCTGTTGCTGTAAAGTAGATAGTCTAAATAGTCCGTATCAGGAAGTCAGTAGATAGCAAAGACAATAGTCTAAATAGTTCATTTCAAAAGTCCGTATCAAAAGACCATAGGTAACAAGGGGAGGTCAAATAGTGGAAGCCAGAAAGGCTGCAAGCACATATCTTGGAAGAACAAAGTCGTTGCAGAAAAGACAGGTCAATATCCTTCCGGTAAAAAGATATTTCGTGGTATTTGTCAAGATCTGCAACAATAAGAGAGATCAAAACCTCACAATAAAAACTGTACATACACATTTCTTAAACAACTTACATGACATAATTCTATAACAGCAATGATATAAATATGTACAATTCCTCCCTTGAACTTGCAGCCAGAGTAAAGAGGTGTCTGAACTCAGAATAAATCTATCACCTAAAAGTGCCCATTAGAGTAAGACTGTACAACTTGTAAACCACAATGCAGTGAATCACACATGTTTAAGGGAGGAATTGTACATCACTGGTAGAGCTTTTAATGAAGAAGGCCCCAGTTCTAATCCCTGGCACTCCCAGCTGAGACTGTGAAAGACTACTGCCAGCCGTTTTACATTAAACTAAACTAGAACTCTTATTTGAGCAACTGACATTTAGTTGTTGTTAGAACAGTGTACATGCCTGCATACGTAGAATAGGATTGCTATGTTTTCTCATTTCTTAGTCTATTCTCCATAGAGTAATAAAACATATTAATTATGTATATAATTACTTGGCTAGATATTTTATGTTTCAGTTAATTGATTTCTCCTTACTTGTGCTTAATGCTTTGACATAGCTTTCCCTCTCATTATTGATCTGCTACTTTAAAACACTAAAGACCAAAACACAAGTTAACTTTGTTCACTTACACATTTAGCCATGAATGCAGACTTTTCTGATCACAAGAAGAGCAAAGCAACATACGAGTTAAACAGCTAAAGTTTAGTGTCTTGCACGGAAGACAAAGAAGGAGCCGCAGTGGGAGCTAAAACACAGGTTTATTTCATGGTGGTCAAGATGAACATGTGGTAATGGCGGAGGTACAGCTCATTATATACTGCAGTACATACATTTGAATATCGTTGCACGGTAGCTCATTGGCTGCTACCGGCGTGACATCATTCTGAGTCACGCCCATCTTCTCCAGGTGATCCTCGCGCGGGAAAGGTTCCCGCGGCTGCCGGTGATTTGGGGAATGTGAACCATGTGAGCTGAACGCTTGCAGCTGCCCTCTATGGGCAGCTTACTCGCGTTCCTTAACAGCTGGGTTACATTGTAATCATTGTCAGTTTACATTCATACATTCTTAAAGTAATACTGTTACACAACACTCCTCCCCCCTAGGATGGGACGAAGTCCCTCAACCATTGTGGCTTCCCGCACGTGCGCTTGGGGCGTGCAGCTGCGTGGTTTAGCACAGGGGAACTAGGGGCTCCGAGTTCCGCAGAGTCTCGTCCAGCAATGGAAAGGGGGACTCATTAGTCGTTCGGCGGGGGCTCTGCGACAACCTTGCATTGGGAGAAGGGAATGGAACATACAGCTGAGAGGTAAAACCCAGCCTGTTGCCCGTGGCGCCCGGGGACCCCCCCAGCACGAACCTCGGAGCCGACGAGGAGACCCTTGTTTCCTCCGCCCGGTCCCTTGCGCCTGCAACCGGCGTCCTTGCCCCACTCCCTGCTGCCTGACCCGGAGTTCTAGGGGATGGAGAGCGTGAACTTCCCCCAGCTGCCTGGCTCGGGGGGCTTGGTGCTATGGTATACTCTAAAACAAAAGGGCTGGGGGGACTGGAGGTACCAGGGGCTGAAATGAAACCCCTCTTCTCGCTCGGATGGGTGGGGGACCACTCCACGACACCCCCCTGGTACGGTAACGTAAAATCAAACTCATCCCACTCTTTCACAGTATCCTCCTCCTCAGGTGAGAATCTAGGGTATGCATTTGTACCCGAGGACGCTGCCGTGTCTCCCCCTTGGGTTACGCGGGTGGGGGAGGACCCTAACGCTGATTCCCCTTCACTAGTGACTCGCCTTCTGAGTTGGTCAGCGTGCTTTCTCCAGAGTAGACCTGTGCGAGTCTCGACCCTATAGGACACTGGCCCCGTTTGTCCAATGATCGTTCCTGGAACCCACGTTGGTCCCGAAGCCGCATAGTTTCTGCAGTACACCGGGTCCCCTACCGAAAAACTTTTGGAACTCTCTACCACTATATTCCTCCCTTCATCCTCCACCCTGGTCGGATCCAACCGATCAAAAAGAGTTACCGGCCGCTTCCTCATGAGGAGCTCCGCCGGCAAAAGTCCAGAAGCTAGGGGAGTTGCCCTATAGCAGATGAGGAACTGACACAGTTGGAGGTTCAACTCACCGGGACCCATGCGCCGCAGTGCGTCCTTCGTAGTGCGCACTTGGCGCTCTACCTGACCGTTTGTGGCGGGGTGAAATGGGGCAGCGGTAATGTGGCGGATGGCATTCCTCTCGATGAATGCCTTGAATTCCGCAGAAGTGAAGGTACTAGCGATATCGCTAACGAGGATGTCCGGCAGGCCGAAACAACTAAACACCCTGCGCAAGTGTTTAATGGTGGTGGCAGATGAGGTGCTAGTCATGGGGATTACTTCCAACCATTTGGAATAGGAGTTGACTATCAGCAGAAACATGGACCCGCGGAAGGGGCCAGTGAAGTCGACGTGTATCCGGGACCATGGCCCCCGGGTCGTGTCCCATTCCCTATGGGGCAGCCTGGATTCCTCGGGCCGAGAGCTCTGGCAGCTCTCACACGTGCCCACTAAATGCTCTATCTCAGTGTCTATCTGGGGCCACCAGAAGTAACTCCTTGCCAGCGCCTTGGAGCGCACTATTCCCGGGTGGCTGGCATGCAGTAGCCTCAGCACCTTCGCCCGCAACTTTTCGGGGATAACCACCCGCTGGCCCCAGAGTAAGCAGCCCCTTTCAAGGGAAAGCTCTACTCTACGCCTGAAAAATGCCTTGAAATGCTCCTCGGGGGGAGTTGCGGGCCACCCTTTCCTTACCCAGGAACTAACTTGGGCCAGGATCTTGTCGGCCGCCATGGCTTTGGCGAGGTCTGCCGGCACTATGGGGGGGTGAGTCGAGGGACTCGATCAGCAGGACTTGATGGTCCTGCTCTACCTCGCATGCGGGATCTCCTAAACTAGGGAGAGGAGACCGGGACAGTGTGTCCACGTGAGAGATCTTCTTCCCTGGGCGATAGACTAGCTCATACTGATAGGCATTAAGGAAAATCGCCCAGCGTCACATTCGGGGGGATAGAATTTGTGGGGTGGGTTTGCCCGTGGTAAAGATTCCCAGGAGAGGCTTGTGATCCGTCACAACCGTAAACTCGCGGCCGTATAGGAAATCATGGAACTTTTTTGTTCCCGCGATGATGGCTAGGGCCTCCCTATCTGTTTGCGTGTAGTTGCGCTCTGCCTTTGAAAGGGACCTGGAGTAGTACGCAACTGGGGCTTCCCACCCGCTCTCTAACACGTGGCACAACACCGCCCCCACCCCCACTGGGGATGCATCACAGACTAAAACCACTGGCCTCCTCGGATCAAAATGGGTCAGTACCGCATCCGAGGACAGAAGCGTTTTGAGCTCCTTGAACGCTTTCTCTTGCCTGTCTCCCCACCGCCAAACCGCCTCTTTCTTTAGTAGCGCGTGCAGTGGCTCCGCAACAGATGCCTTCCTTGGCAAAAAGGAGTGGTAAAAGTTGAGGAGCCCCAGGAATGACTGCAGCTCCGGTTTCGCGGTGGGGCGAGGGGCGTTTTGTACAGCCGCAACCTTGGACTCGGAAGGCTTGATGCCCTCCGGGGTTACCTTGAACCCGAGAAACTCAACCTCCCTCGCAAAAAATACACATTTGTCCCTTCTTAGTCGAAGTCCCGCTTTCTCGAATACTGAAAGGACCCCGTCTAGCCTCTTCGCTAGCTCTGATTCGCTCCCCGCTGTTATCAAGACATCAAAATATGGGAGCACGGCTGGAAGCCCCTTTAAAAGGCATTCTACAAGGGACTGAAAGATCCTGGGGGCCGAATTCACGCCGAACTGCAGGCGCGTTACTTTAAATGCCCCCTTGTGCGTAACGATGGTTTGCGCGGCAGCAGCAGCTGGGGTTACTGTGAGCTGCTGATACGCTTGCGCCAGGTCTAGCTTGGCGAAACACCTCCCCCCATGCAACGTGGCCAGTAAATGGCTAACCACCGGCACCGGATATGCATTTGGCCGAATGGCCTTGTTAATTGTACATTTGTAGTCAGCGCAAATCCTGACCTTCCCGTTTGATTTTAGGGCCATAACAATTGGAGTCTCCCACTCCGCTGAATCAACTGGAACCAAAATCCCCTGCCCCACCAATTTGTCCAGCTCCGCCTCAATCTTGTCCTTGAGGGCGAAAGGCCCTCTTCTTGGCTTGAGGCGTATGGGTCGGATTTCTGGGTCCAATTCAAAACAAACTGGGGGCCCCTTGTAAGTCCCGAGCCCCTTCTTGAAAACGTCCGGGTGCGCATCGCACACGTCCCGCATTGGGTCAGTCTCTATGGCGTTAATGCTGAACAGTTCAATTCCCAGGGGAGCAAACCACTGGGTTCCCAAAAGGCAACATCTTCCCCCCTTGAGAACCACTAAGGGCAGTTTCTCTGTGTAATTTTTGAACTTCACTGTGAAGTTCCCCACCCCCAACACTGGGATCCCGTAGCCCTACACGTCCCGCAAGTGTGACTTCATGGCCCGCAGCTTGGGCCGCACATTTGGGGGAATGCGCATGAACTCCTTTTGGGACAGGATGGAGTAGGACGACCCCGAGTCTATTTCCATCCTCACTGGAACCCCTTGTAACAGTACCTCTACGTAGAAACGCCGGTGCTCCAGGCCCACACGGTTCACGCCTTCCGCGCCGTCGTTGGCTGAGACCTTTCCGATGCCGGCCGCCTTCCACTGATGTGCTCGAGGGTGTTTCCATGCGCCCTTGTCCTCGGTTCGCCCACGCCTGCAGACTCTGGCGATGTGGCCCTTTCGACCGCAGTTGTGGCACTCGGCCTTCCGGAATGGGCATCTCGTCCGGTCGTGAGATGCCCCACAGCCGTCGCAACGGCGGCCTTGTCGCTCGCTGGTCTGGTGCTTCTCCCCACGTTTCTTTACCTTCTGGACGTCGTCGTCCTCACTGGAGCAGGAGTCCGCCGTCGTGGACGACTCCTCGGAGGTCGCTGGCATGCCTGCGGGCGACCGGGGTGCCTGCCAGGCCGTCTTCACCGACGTCCGCCAGGCCGCTTGCACGGGTGACTTGGCCCTCTCGGTTGCGGCCCCTCGGGACTTGAACACTCTGACCCCACTCCTGGCTGCCTCAGCTGCTTGGGCTTCCCGCAGTACCTCGTTGAACGTGAGGCGATGGTCACGGGTCATCAGCTTCCTCTGGACCTCCTCGTCCCTCAGGCCACACAGCATGCGGTCTCGGAGGGCCGTGTCCAGGTCCTCCCACTGGCAGTTGACCGCCGCGAGCCTGAGGGCCGCCGCATAGGCAGACATGGACTCCCCCGGGCGCTGGTCCCGTCTGTGGAATGCGACCCTGGCCGGGAAAATCGAGACTGGAGGCTGGAAGTGTTCGCCCAGTAGCGCCAGGATGCGGTCGATGGGCACCACGTCTACCTTCCGGGGAGCCACCAGGTTCATCAGGATACGCAGCGTGGCCGGCCCCACCTGGGCAAGGAAGTGCGAGCGCATCTTGGCGTCGTCGTCGATGCCTGCAGCATCCATCGCGTGCCAAAACTGGCACTCGTACAGCTCCCATTGTTCTGGGTCGCTGATATCAAATTGATGATTCTTGACCTTGGGATGCGCCATGGATCCCACCTTCGTCGCCAATTTAGTGTCTTGCACGGAAGACAAAGAAGGAGCCGCAGTGGGGGCTAAAACACAGGTTTATTTCATGGTGGTCAAGATGAACATGTGGTAATGGCGGAGGTACAGCTCATTATATACTGCAGTACATACATTTGAATATCGTTGCACGGTAGCTCATTGGCTGCTACCGGCGTGACGTCATTCTGAGTCACGCCCATCTTCTCCAGGTGATCCTCGCGCAGGAAAGGTTCCCGCGGCTGCCGGTGATTTGGGGAATGTGAACCATGTGAGCTGAACACTCGCAGCTGCCCTCTATGGGCAGCTTACTCGCGTTCCTTAACAGCTGGGTTACATTGTAATCATTGTCAGGTTACATTCATACATTCTTAAAGTAATACTGTTACATACACAACATAAAGACACTGCCATTTTTGAATACAACCCTCCTTACTGAAGTTGGTTTTGCAGTGCCTGCAAGTTCATTTCTATGGGGTTTTGTTGTTGTTCAATTGCACAGTCGATTCTGACCCTCTGCGACCCTATGGATCATTGTCCGCCAGGCACTTCTGTCCTCCACCATCTTCCTCAGCCTGACCAGCTCTGTGCCCATTGCATCTACAATACCATCTAGCCATCTCACTTTTGGCCGCTCCCTTCGTCTTTTGCCCTCCACCTTTCCTAGCATCAAGGCTTTCTCAAGTGAATCCTCTCTTCTCATTTGATGTCCAAAGTACTTTAGCTTCATCTTTGCTATTTGACCTTCTAAGGAGCAGTCAGGGCATGTACTGTATGTTATTCTATTTAATACATGTGAAATATTAAATATGCATGCCTAAGTGTGGCTTTAAATCAGGACTGACACTAATGACTGTTCATTGTCATCAAATATGCAGTGGGAGTTACTACATAGCTTAGAAGATATGTTCCACAATCATTTACATTCCCTCCATGAATGGAGTTCTGCTTTCTGGGGCCCTAGTTTACAATGTAATAAAACCATGAAGCTATCAGATATCTCAAACAACATTGATTCCCTCTGAAATGTTTACAGATATTGATCTGCAGATATATGTGTGTCTTCCTTCCTTGTATGTTATACTTTTCAACCCTCCTCCCCCACAAAACTCAAAAACACCTGTATAAGCTGTGCGAAAGGTGTATTATCCATATACTCAAATCATCTTTAACAGGGGATTATGCAAAAGTATGCAAGATAATAACAGAACTGAAATAAAAATTTGAAATTACCAAACCAAACCAGAAGGATTTGACTATTGTAATTTGATCTAGTCATTTGACAAATCCATGTTGTGGATTAGATTTGATATTCCTACATCTTGGCTGGTTGGAAAAATGAATCAATATAAATAAATGATGAAATGGAAAAGTGATGGCAAAGAAACACCTTCATGTGATGCAAATTTAGCTACATCTGACTTGTGTATCTAGGAAGAGGGAAAGTGCATTAAGAACAGCAGTGAATTAATTTAATCAGCTTTCTGTATTTCATAATGAAGTAGCAGTTGGCTTCTAAGAGTTGATGAGTAGATGCTGAAGTAAGTCACCTGTGAGCATTTATCTCTGTATTAAATGAGGCATGAGGAGACAGGACTTGCAAGATAACCTTCTACAATAGCATTACAATTGTATACTTTAGTTTAATTTGTATAATTTTGCTAAACCTGATTTTCTAGTTGACAGAACCATTCTAGTATAGAAACAAATAGGTCCTTCTTTGAATAAAGCAAATGCTTTTTAAATACAAGTATATACACAAATATACAGACATACACAGGCACATATACATGTTCATTAAATGTGTGTGCAGCCTTCAGACAAATGTGCAAAAACAAGACTAGATCAGAGACATCAATGCAATTCTAGGGTGACTAGCCATTGTTCATCCATTTGGAGCACCACTACCACCAGGGAGTCTATATATTCCATTCAGCATTGGTAAGATTATTTGAATTCAGGAAAAGGGAAAATCAAAATAATGCAGTAGATAGAAATGCCAGTACCAAAGGAGAAGGCAAGTGACAGGCAAACATTTACCTTGGCCTTATAGAACCTTTTGCCTTAAATGCTTTTGAATTTTGTTTGTCTTTTTATTCTTTTGGCTTAGCAATAGCAATAAAAATACACATATATAGCTCCCCATAGTGCTTAGTGCACTTTCTGGGTGGTTTACAGGCAGTTAGCATTTTGCCCCCAACACGATAGGTACTCATGTTGCCAATCTCAGAAGGATGGAAGTCTGAGTCAACCTGGAACCTTGTCAGGAATGAGCTCACAATGTTTTAGGTGCAGTACAGCTGTTAAACCACTGTGCCACCAGGGCTCCTTAGTACCACAAATCCTCTAAACCAGTGGTTCCCAATCTTTTTTTGGCCATGCCCCACCCAATCATCTCTAAAATCCTGATGCCCCTCCCCTGTGACATATAGTTCTTATTATTCAAAGAGCAAAGTCCTATTAACGTGTAGAAAGCCTAAAGGGTCGTTAACGTGATCTAACTCATTCTCGAATTACTCCCCCTTTTAAAAATCAAATTGGCCCCCATGCGGCATGTGCTCCATGTTAGGAACCATGGTGCTAAACCAAAAATATATATGTTGGAATTTTTGGTTCTTTGTGGGTATGATGCAGATCTACCTTGCGAGTTGGGTATACTGGTGGATTTTGGGGGCTCCATGGAAACAATGTCACTTCTTGGAAGACTGGACTTTTGGGAGGCACAGATTCTAGGCTGGTTCCATAGTCATAACCACAACTCACTCTTCTGGGTGCACCAAATTCTAGGCAAACGAGGTAGTATGGCTAAATGACTGTAAAAGGGCCACCCGAACCAGGGCAGTCTGCACAGTGGCTGTATAAACATACAGTGAAAGATAGCTTCCTTGTTATACCTAGCTGTTTTGAGAGAGGTAGCTTCTGATTCACCAATAAGACATTCAACAGCAGTAGCAGCAACCAAAAAGTATTGTGGCAAATTTAATACTAATAAATTAATTCTAGTGAGAGCTTTCATTAATTGTATTTGATAAAGTGGATTATAATCTATACAGACTCAGAGTCAAAATGCATTTCTTTTGTTTTAATTTCCAAAGAAGTAGCCATATTAGTCTGTCTCAGTACGTTGGCAAAAGAAAAAGAGAGCAAAATATCACAGCACATTAAAGACTAATAGTTTAATGACTTTGTTATAGCAGTGAATGTTACCTTATTTTGAATAAGAGTGAAAATTCCAGGGCAAACTAATTCTCAGTTACTGAAGCAGTGTCCAGCTAGAACAGTAGTGGTGAACCTATGGCACACGTGCCAGATGGGGCACTCAGAGCCCTCTCTGTTGGCATGTGCACTATCACCCCAGCACAGAGTTCACCCCACGCCTCTGCAGCACAGATGGTAGCCTGTTGAGTTTGGGCACTCAGTCTCTAAAAGGTTCACCATAACTGAGCTAGAACATTCTTATCATGAAGTACTACATTCATATCTAGCAATGAATGTATTTGGAATTTTATGTCAGTATTATCATGTTGGTTGACAGCATCTTCATATGACAGCATCTTCATATGACAGCATCTTCATATGACAGCATCTTCATATTTTTATGCTGTTTCTGCAAATCAGAGCCTGGGGTTGGTTTAGAAACCATGAATACAAGGTTCAAGAGTCACATGAAGAAGAGTACATATTACAGAGATGGTGCAGAGAAAACACCATACTGAGATAATTTCAGGTGACAGTTGCAGGATACAGGTAACAGACCAGTCCTTGGTCAATGATGTATCTTGAAAAGAATGAGTACTTATTACTAATTGGCTTAAATGAAAAAAGTTTACTCTGTATAAATAGGGACCACTTCAGTGGGACGGTAACAGTGTTCCGTGCGCTCTGGTGTCTAATCATGCTTGCCACATGACCATGGAAATGTCTGTAGAAGCAGACAGCGCTGGCTCTTCGGCTTTGAAACAGAGATGAGCACTGAACCCTATAGTTGGATACGACTGGCTTTTGAGCAAGGGAAACCTTTACCTTTACCTTTACATATACTGTATATGAATCTCTTAAGTATCAAGAAGATGCCCAAATCCATTATTAGTAAATGGTCATCCAAAGGAGAACCAATGTTTGATCTCTGTCAAGTCACAATTTTAAGGGTCACTAGTACCCTGTTTCCCCGAATATAGGACCTCCTCCCATAATAGGACCCCCCCCTTTTCTCCCTGCCTTTGAAATATAAGGCCCCATCCAACAATAAGACCTCCTTACCGCCTGGCTGTAAGGCGGCTGGCGTGGCCCATAAGAAAGTCTGCCACATCGGAGTCTCGATTGCCTCCCCACTCACAACCAATGGAAGTTTCCCCTGGTGAGAGCGGGATCGAGACTCCGACGCGGCAGGTCTTCTTATGGGTCATGCCGGCCGCCTCACAGCTGAGACCGGTCTTGATCGCGCTTCCCCACTCGCAACCAAGGGGGGGGCCCTCATGGGCCGGAGTTTTGGGCATGGCCCTATTCGGGCCCAGGCTCTCATTTTGGGGTTCCTGGTCAAATGCCTGGTGGGCCGTCCGGCCCACCCGGCCCACTTTATACTGGGGGATCTATGGCAGTTGATGCATTGCTAACGCGTTTAGCTGTGCTTGAGGCATCCTTGGGGATTGCACACAACCCCATGTCAGGTGGCCCTTCACTCTCTGCGGGGGGCCCTTCGTGTCCACTGGCTACCTCGACGGCCGCCACACTGCAACAAGCGGCCAGCCGGGTTGAGCTGCTTGAGACACTCCAGCCTGCGCCTGCCGGTGTCTCGCAGCTCCCTGTTCGTCCAGAGCTACAGCAGGAGAGTGGTCAAAGTGGCCCCAGAGCTCGATTCCGGTCGCGAGCTCCGACGCCCGCCGTGGGCCGGAACCCCCAGTGGGGGCGGCTCACGGGGGTGCACCTAGTGAGTATCAGGTTCAAGTTAATGCACCCACATCACAGTCCACTTCCAATGGTGGGGTTCAGTGGCCATGGCCTAGTCAAGTCGAGGCGAGTGGGCATCAGTTGCCAGCCTGTCCCAGTGCCCCTTGGTTCCATACTGGCACAGCGTTGGGGGTGGGGGTTTCCGCCCATGGGGCAGTGCCAGGCATCGCAGGGACTGTCCAGGTTCCGCTGCGTATGCCCCATGTACCTAATGTGCCGGTGACGGCCTTGCCGACGGCTGGTTATTCCTTGCCCCTTGGTGATCATTTGTCCCAGGTCTCGAGGGAAAAGGTTTGGCGGGGGGAGTACAGTTGATGCGAGCGGGCATCAGTTACCATCTTATCCCAGTATCCCATAGTGCTAAATGGTCCCTCATTAAGGGCGGGGGTGTCCGCCCCCGGGGCAGTGCCGAGCATCGCAGGGGCTGTCCGGGTCCTCCTGCGTATGCCCTTGATACAGAACGTGTCGTCGATGGCTTTGCCGACGGCTGGTTATTCCTTGCCCCTGGGTGATCATTTGCCGCAGGTCACAAGGGGTAAGGTCTGGAGGGGGATATGTGGATATTCTCCATATTGAACTGTGAGCCCACTGAGGAGGAGAGAGAGGGACAGGACGACAGAGACAAAGAGCCGTCCCATCGTCGTAAGCCACCGCACACCTGGGGCCAACTGGTGGTCGGCATACCTTATATATATGGTGGTATGCCGCAGGGCCCGGCCTGGTTGGGCCATCCCGATGGTTCCATCTATTGCTAATATTACAGGGCGATGGTTGATTTGATGGGCCCATCACAGTTGGCTTATGACGAGGAATGTGGATTAGGGTGGCCCTTCACCCTGAGAGGAGGTTGGATGAGCCCTGTCAGCACTTGTGCTCGTGTACATGACTCCCACGTGACTGGCGCCTGGTGATAGGTACCATGGTGGTCATGCTGTGCAGCAGGCTGCTTGGACACAGGCTCCACGCTAACTGGTCGGGCAGGGGGTTCCAGCCCGCCCGCCGTGTTCGACCTGCTCAGCTGGCGACGGGTGTACTAAGCGCCAGTGTCGTTACCGACTTGGTGTCCCCTTTTGCGCTGGCCCTTACGCCGCCTCCGTGTGCCTGCGGGTTGGTGGGTTACGTGGCAGAGGTAGGGGTGCACAGGGGCGATCAGAGCTCCGTCTGAAAGAACTAGCCTTGTCAAACCCCCCCTCCCCAATTAGTGTACTCAGGCTGGAGCGATGGCACTCCACTCATCCAAGAAGGGATGATTCGGGGTACCTGCTGGAGGGTTTTCAATGGGGCTTTTGTATTCCATTCGGGGGTGTTAGGGGTCCCAGGATGCTACTAATATGGTTACTTTGAAAGGTAACGAAGAGGTTGCTCCACTGTGCACAGCTATGGGAGTTGGGGCTATGAGAGTAGCGGGTCCCTTCTTGGAACCACCTTTCCCAAGTTGAACGTCTCCCCTATGAGGCTAGTACCAAGGTAGAACCAGGGTGAATGTCATTTAATCCTCCATTTAGCTCACCCTGTGGGTTATCCGGTTAGGGATGCCATTCCTGATGACCTTGTTCAGTCAGGTACTCGTAGTTGGTTCAGCCCCTATGGGTGGCTCGCTCATGCAGTCCCGGTGCTTTCCTGGCACAGTGTGCTATGCACTCGGCTTTCAGATTACTGCCAGTGCACCCAATGGATTTAGAGCTATTGGGTTTTTAGGTTCCAAGGTGAATTTTACTTAGATAAGTCCAACCCCTGCTGACTGAGTTAATTCATGTTCAGCATTCAAACGATTCGGGACTTTCATTCAGTGGGCCTTTGCTCGCAGGTCTGGGTCTCGGTCTCTGGCCCATTACCTCGATGACTTTTGGTTCGGGGATGAACGGGGCTCGGACACGTGCACGCGTCTCCTCACTACATTTCAGACACTCAGGTGGGAACTGGGTGTCCCCTTGGCGCCTGAAAAGACCGAGGGCCCAGCTACTAAGCTCACATTTCTAAATCGACTCTGTCGCACGGGCATCCGGGTTACCCATGAATAAGGTGGCTCGGATCTCCACAGCGATTTTGGCATTGATTGCCAAACATAAAGTGTTCCCTTGTGACCTGCCCTTACTTCCACCCGGCAGAGCATTCGCCAGGCGCCTGTGTGACGCCATGGTTGGCCTGTTAAAACGTCAACACAGGGTCCGGCTGATCAGGGGCATACGGGTGGACCTTCCGGTCTGGCTCAAATTACTCCTGGGTCTCTTCCTGGAGATCAGACTTGATGGTCTGCCCTGGATTTCAGGTACGGTCGGATCCCTCTGGCTCCCGGACTTATGGGGGTTTACTCTGAGGGTAGGGGGACTTACGGCCGATGGCAGCACCCATGGCTTGGCACCGATCGCCTCCGCGATCTTACCTTCCTTGAGTTTCTTCCCATTTTGGGGAGCACTGATGCTATGGGGCGATGAGTGGGCCTACTCAGTGGTCCATTTTTGGTGTGATAATGCGGCAGTGGTGCACATTGTCAACACCCAGAAATGCAACTCCCCCAGGGTCATGACATTAGTTTGTCTATTCTTTTTGAGAAGCCTACGCCTAAATGTGCTGTTATGGGCCAGACATGTTCCAGGTATTAATAACGACATTGCTCCTGCTTTATCCCGCCTGCAGATCCCCCGGTCCCGTGCCTTACTCCGGAAGCAGATGAATTCCACTTGCCACTCCCAGCCGATATTTGGACGATTGGCGAGGAGAGGTGAACCGGGCATGTCATTGGCACCTCGCACGCGTAAGGCGTATCACTATTGTGTTCATGCGTCGTGTTTTGGAGGGGCGGACACGGGAACGTGTCCGCCGCCCGGACACGCGTCACCCCAGTTCCCAGAGTTTCTGACCCACCTTGCACGAGGCTGGCATTACTTATGTTCGGATAGGTGTGAAGTGGCTCTTGGTCACGCAGCTACCACGGTAGCCTTTTTGGAGCGCTCCGCATCAGTGAGTGGGTGCCAGAGTTGGTACCATCTGTGTAAGGCGGATGTGTCTCGTAGGGCACTGGAACTCGACGATGTCTCTGTCACACATAAGTGGGCTCAAGTGGGCATACGGTCCTCACAGGTTGTTCAGCACGGCGTAGGCAGTGGAGTCAGACTGCTACGAAGTTTTATTGGAGACATCTGTCCGGTTGGTGCCCTACATGAATTTTCGACAGTGCCTGCTGCGCGCCCCAGCCTGTTTTTCTGCCACCAGGATAGGTCTACCCTTGCCGAAATAATGTTACTGAGGGTGACTGGTGCCGCGCTTTGCGGTGTGGGGGCCCGTTTTGGCACCCATTTATTTAGGATAGGCGTCGCGTTGATCGTGGCTACATTTGGAGTACTCAGAGGCGGACATGCGTGTACACGCAATTTCTTATATGTACGTGCCCTCACTGTACGAGTACCTAGTTATGTCCTTAACCTCTTCTCCTCTTTTACAGATCCTGTGTGTCTCTACACACCGGTGGCAGTGGGGCTGGTGGGCCGCAGCTATGTACACTGGGCAGCTGTATATGCTGCGGCGACAGAGAGTGGACCCCGACTTGGGCTGTGTGCATCCGCACGTATGCGATGGTATGGTATGCGCGGCACATGTTGTCATTCCTGATGTCCGTCGGGGATGCTGGACCGCCCGATGTTCTTAATAGGCACCTCAGCGGCAACGATCTTATACGGATCACTGCTGTTACTAAACTGTCGAGGGGCTGCGACCTGGCGTTTTATATCACGTATGGCTTACACACGGTCGCTATGGTCTAACATCGTGCCGAGACACCAATTTAGGGGAGACGTGGATCTCCGTGGTTCGGACTGTTCCGGCAGTCAGTGGACAGGGCTGTTGCTCAGTCGCTTGCTGAGCATGGCTGGGAGACAGCCATTGGACACCTGAGGATAGGCTTACAAAAATTTTGCCGGTAGGCAGGGGAAGGGGTCCACCTGTCGGCTGGAGGTATGTACCTCGTCTGGGTTGGTGCAAGCAGGCCTGGTGACCGAGCTGACGGTCTTGGGGGGGGGGCGGTGAGTCATCATGGACGCCTCCCCGTGTGGCGGGTAGCACTGGTAAGGTAAATATTTATGACCCATAGGTATCCGGCAGGTTCGCAATTGACTGGCCAACACTTAGACAGGTACAGGTGTAATAACGTTGACCGGTCAACGACGAACCAGGCAAGGGGTGATGGCAGGAGCTTTTCAGCATGCATCACCCCGTGATTTGACAGATACACGTCAGAGGGTGGGGTCAGTAGATAGTTTATTGACTACTGTCAACAATTTGTTTGTGTCAACAAACAAATGGATACAAATGGATACATTGTAGCCAATTGCCATTGGCAATTTTGGGAGGAACCTTACCAGTGTTACTGCGGCCTGCTTGCCTTAAGAATTATAATTGGATGAGTACCAATTGAAAGTTATAATTCGGACTAGGGCATTATTCAATAAAAGTGGCCCAATGCCTTTATCCATATACCGGTGTCTGAGTCTTTCTTTGGGGGGTGCACCTGCAAAGACCTTGTGCTAATTTTGGAGTTTTTAAAAATATAAGACAGTGTCTTATATTCGTGCAAACACGGTAGTAACACTGGAAGGTGGAATCTAATGATAGTGTGCTTTGTCCTACAGGGAGTGTAGATATGATGAATTAGTGCTGCATGTGCTTTCTTAGTCAAACTGGAAAGAGCTGACTGAAATAAAGTGAGCTATTGGTTCCCAAAACAGTGCATCCAGTGCACTTTCCGCACTCTTTTTTAAGGCTAGTAGGTGCAGGAAGTGAACGAGAATGCAGACAGGAAATGGAGATGACAATGTTGAAATGGCAGAGAATACAGAGGAAGAACAAGTAAACATTTGGAAAGACAGAGTGCATGAAGGAATTGAGGAACATTGGAAAAATATAAAGAAATACAGGCTATTTGAAGATGGTTCCTTCTTTTCTTCCTATTGAAATACAATATTCCTGTTTAGTGCAGGGAGGGATGTCTCTTAATGGTATACATTCTTTATTCCTATAACCTGTCACATGATACTAGAGAAGACTGGTGTAACAAATCACTAGGATCACATCTCAGTGCCATGTAGAAAAAACACATCTATCAGTCAAACTGAGCTCAATGTGAGGGACACAACAAGCTATAACAGCTCTACTGGTCTGGTCCAAAAAGTGTATGTTAGGAGCCCTGGTGGCACAGTGGTTAAATGACTGTATTGCAATCAAAAGTTTGTGAGTTCGATCCTGACCAGGTATCAAGGTTGACTCAGCCTTCCATCCTTCTGAGTTTGGTAAAATGAATACTCAGCATGTTGGGGGCAAAATTCTAATTAACTTGTAAACCACCCAGAGAGTGTACTAAGTGACATGGGGCAGTATATACATGTGATTGCTTTGCTATATCCCATAAAATGGATAGAATGGGAGCCTTTACATAGGAAAAGATAAGCATATTCACCAGTCATGTGTGGTTAGGTGGGGGTCACAAAACTCCATTGGAACTTTTGTGTTCAGGGAATGAAGAAGCAGACGAGCGAAGTAGTGAAATTCAGCTCTTTATCACTGGGGTTTGAACACAGTTTGGATGGGGCAAAACTCGGACGTATACACTATAAACAGTAACAGTAACAATAATACAACAAGCCCATTGGCACATTTTCAATCCACTTATTTGCATAAGAATAGATACATGAGAAAAAATACATTGTGCTCCTGTCAGAAAACACAGTTAATATACATAACAGGAACCAATTTCCATTTCCTATGCAAGGCCATATTGCAAAATAATAGTAATCATGGAATGGCCAAATCAACCCTGTTCAGCAGAGACACATGGATACATTACAGAGATTCAAGAAGCCACAAAATATCCACATCCAAACTCCCATCCAGTGCCTTTTCCAGGTTAAATGTCCATGTTTTGCTAAAAGACTCACAACAGGAACTTAGGAGTTGGGTGAAACAACCACTTCACCAGTCATGTATGAGTAGATGGGAGCAACGCATCAAGCCACAGACCTCAGGAACCATATTCCACATACAGAAAAACAAATGTTATGCTACATGCTTTCTCTATGATAAATATTACTCTAATATTACTACAGTTGGCTTAATAATAGGGACAGCATTAACTGAAGAGTGACAGCTTGTCTTGCTAGCACATCCAATGAACATTTCATTAAGTGTTAAGATTTCTTTTTTATCCAATTCTATTAAATTTAATGTATAATAATGCAGTCCAGCAGTAATTAAAACTAAATTGAATGTCAAACTAGAATTCAAGAGAACTGGGTTCAAATGTCTAATCATTTATGGAAACTGTGAGAGTTGATGATATGAAACCCTCACATACCTTGAAAGCCTATATTTTAGTCTCCATAAACCAGAAGTGAAAATGAATTTTGAAGGTAATTGACACTTAATTCTCTATATCTTTATTCATTATATCTCACTGAATCTCTTACTATCTTCAAATATTTGAAGGCCTGTCATGTAACAGATGGACTAAACTTTTTTGCTGCATTTCCAGAAAACATTTTTGGTCCACCTACTACATGACAGACCATCAAATATTTGGAACGTAACCAATGAATGTGAATTATAAGAAAGGAGATTCTATTAGGAAGATCTGCCAGCTTGAGGATATTAAAATATTAATAATTGAGTGGTTTGAGATGGATTTGGTTTTGTAAAATATTATTCTGATGTGTGTCTATCACATCCCAATAAATCTAACATAGATTTTATTATCATGTGCCTCTGGCCCATTCTGTTATAGTCCAACTTTTACCTAGCCCCAAAACAGTGTCAGGTGTATGATGTGAAGAGGCACATCATACACATTTGGTGTTCAGTTAGAATATTGTGCAACATTAGACTCTGAACCTATCAATTTTAAAGCATTTTTTAAAACCATGAGAGATGTCAAGAGGAGCCATTTCTTTTTATAGACTTCTGCCATACTTTTAATGGTCTCCTGCTGAGTTCAATATAAGGAATAAGCCAAGCAGTTTAGGCTTTTTTTGAGTCTGCATTCCTAGTTCTGCCAGTTTATGTTATTGTCATGCACACTTACATTCTTGGACCAGAAAATAATGTTTTTTGGGGGGGAAGGGAAAACAAATATCAAAGAAGTGAAAGGTTTGTAAACTTCAACAGTAAATTTGGTTTAGCTTTGTCTGATCATTTATACTGAAGGGGCCTGAAGGGAACAAAACAATTGTGAGGTATTCTGGTGGTTTGAAAAATGGTGTCTACACCTGAGCATCTGGTGGTTTGAAAAATGGTGTTTATACATGAGCATTTCTGTATGTGCATTCACTCCACTGTGCACTGTGCATGTCTGGCCAGACATCCCACTACAGTAATGGAGTAGACTGTACAGCCAGCGACTTAATGCCGATTGCCCCATATAGCAATGAAATCACTTAATAATTAGGTTTGGGCAGAAATGGCATCCCACATAACAATTTTCCCTATGGAAAAAATTGTACAACAATTTTTCAATGGAAAAATCACTTAGCCAAAAAAAAAATATCGTTGTACAATGCATCCCATGGGGGAAATCGCTATACGATGCATGCATCATATAGCAATTGTTCCGTACAACAACGAGCCCCGTGGAATGGATTAAAATCGTTGTATGAGGTGCCACTGTACAAGAATAATCTGCATGTGAAAAGCCAATTAAGATCCAAAAGAGAACAAAATGCACAACCTTAAGGTCTTAAGGTCCTTGGTTAGGGCTTGGAACTGTTAATTTTATACCAGCCTTTGACAGGGAATTAAACTCCCACACCTAAACCACTCAGTGATGCACTGAAGCAGGTTCTGTCCTATTTGGGAGAACCGTTAATGGAAATTCCCCCAGGCCATGCCCACCTGGCCAGCCACGCCCACCTCCATACCCCATTGTGTTGGCCATGCCCACAGATTTGGCCCCGTTCACAGATTTGGCCCCACCCACAGAGGTGGTAGTGCAGAGGTGGTAGTGGGAGTGCATCACTGAAACCACTGTGTTATCCAGGCAGCTCACTATAATGCAGCAACCTCCTAAATTCGTCACAGCATAGAATGTGGTGGTTTTCTTTTCCTTCCCCCAGTCCAGATAGTTCACAGGTTGTGAATTTTGTTCTCTTTTTAATCTTAATTGTTTTTCCACATGCAGATTATTCTTGTACAGTGGCACCTCATACAATGATTTTAATCCATTCCATGGGGCTCGTTGTTGTACGAAACAATTGCTATACTATGCATGCATCGTATAGCGATTTTCCCTATGGGATGCATCATACAACGATTTTTTTTGCTAAGTGATTTTCCCATTGAAAATTTGTTGTACAATTTTTTCCATAGGGAAAATTGTTATGCGGGACGCCATTTCCACCACCACCACCACCACCTAATTGTTAAGCGATTTCATTGCTATATGGGGCAATTGTTGTATGAGGCTCCACTGTACCTTTATTTGCCATATATTGCATTTATAACAGACTAATAAGTACCCAAAGCTGTGTTATGTCAGTGTCATTAAGAGAATTCATATGGTTTTCAGCATAGTTATTATTCTCTTGTACTTGCCAGAGTACTGCAGTTGTCCCTTCCATTTTCTTCAGCTATCTTCCAAAAGTCTTCAGAACTAATCTTTTGACTGCGATACGCAAATTTTACTGAGATTTTAACTTTAGATGATCTGTGCATATCTTCCAGTGCCAGTTTGTTACTATTTAAAATGCTTTCCTACATGAGTTAATGATGTTACATGCATATCAGGCTTAACAAAGCCTGACAGCTGTTTTTTTTCCTAGGGAATGAGATAGGATACTTAACCCTTTCTCTACTTTCTGCTTTTCAAATATGAGTTGCTTCCCCCATTTCATGGGGTTTTAAAATAAATCTGAACTGAAAAGCCCTCTCTATTCTCAAGTTATGCATATAGTAGGGGTTAACTTTGTGGTGACATTCTCTGGGAGAAGGAGAAATCTTCAGACATTTTAGTTGGTGACATGGCTTAAAAGGAAAGCAGCAAAGGAATCGAATTAAAAATAAAAATCTCCCCATTCCAATCCATTTCCCCAAAACTTCAAGAATTATGTCACATTCTAATTTAGCTGTTGTTTTTTCAATGATGTCCAACTGGCAGTCTATTGTTGTAGGTCTCTCACTGCTTGATTCTGCTGGAGCCACTTTGCTTCTTTACTGAGAAGCCACCAATTTATTTCTTTATTTATATACTTATTTTATTCAATTTGTATAGCCACCCAATCAACATGCAACTCCGGGCAGCATACATGAAATCCCCAACATTAAACATTTTTTAAAAAATCCTCAAAAAAATCTCCCAAGTTGCCAAACTCAAGAATTTCCAATGCTAAGATGCTTGATTTTTTCTTCCTGCATTTCTCACCAACCCCTTGTTTCTTTCTGGAGTGATATCAGTTCAGCAATTCCAGTGCCAGGTGTGCAAAGGCCATGGTTCACTGTGGAACACCTTGAAATTTAGCACAAGCTACTGCAAAAGCAACTTCAAGTGAGCATTTGCTTGCAATATGCGGGCAGTGCCACAATCAGGGGGGGACAAGTAGGACTCCAGTCCTGGGCCCAGAGATGACGGGGGCC
Organism: Bradypodion pumilum; assembly: GCA_035047305.1. Classification (NCBI taxonomy): domain Eukaryota; kingdom Metazoa; phylum Chordata; class Lepidosauria; order Squamata; family Chamaeleonidae; genus Bradypodion; species Bradypodion pumilum. Next base: position 172,937,571 of record JAWDJD010000003.1, read on the forward strand.
CATCGGCACCAGGAAACCACCGATGTGCGCATGCGCAAACAGACCAAACATGTGCAGAAAACCACGGGGGCGTAGCAGCGCCGGGAAACCACCGATGTAAGCATGCGCAAAGAGACCACGCATGCACAGAGAACCACAGGGGGCATGGCCAAAATGGGGCCCGGAAATTTCTGATGTTGGCCCTGTATGTGGATTTTTCTATTTGAACAAGATTTTTGCAGCAAACTGCTAAAAGGTATTCAGAGCAAACGAACGAAATCCTTGCATTAAATAGGGATTCCTTGTTTCAGTGGCACAATTTCACCCTGAAATGACATGGAGCAATTTTTAAAGAGAGCTTTGGAGGTTCAGGGAACTGACGAGAGGGTTAACATCCTTTAGTGTTTGGGAATCAAGACAATGGAAACGGCTGTAAGCTAGCCTAGCACATCTTTATTGCATGGAGTACAGTACGAACATGTGGTAATGGCGGACAAACAGCTCCTTTTATGCGGTGGCTCTACAATTGAATATGGCTCTTCGACAGGCATTGGCTACTGTCCAAGTGATGTCATCCTTGGTCACGCCTTTCTTGTCCAGGTGAGGTGAGCGCGGGAATCTTTCCCGCGCAGCTGAAGGCATTTGAGGAATGTGTACCATGTGAGCTGGGCGCTCACTACTGCCCCCGGTGGTCACTAGCTCGCGTCCTTATACAGAAGGTTACAGTGTTACAATTGGAGATTGTTACATCCACTCATTCGTGTGGTTACAATTACATTCAATACACAACACATCCCTAGTCACATTCTCTGTCCAAACCAGGGGTTTTTAACCTATGGCCTGCAGGCCAGCCCTGGCCTGCGGCACCATTTCATGTTGCCCACTTCACCGCCGCCACCACCAAAAGTGGAATGCACCCGTGGCTGTCATAAATGCATTTACAACAGCCATAAATGTGCCTGTGGCTGTCGTAAATGCATTTACAACAGCCACAGATGTATTTTACTGCAGTGTTTATGGTGGGGGGAACCACCAGTCCAGCCCACTCAGCTATCTGAGGGGGTGTGGTCTGACTTGAAAATGTTGAGAATCCCTGGTCTAAACTATGGCACCCATTTTCAACCCAGGGCTTCTTGTGACGTTTAGTTGAAAAAACAACAACCCTGGTGTTGGATATCCAGAGATATCCCAATGAGTTTCATATGGCTTCTTCTTTTAAATACCTACAGACATATTTTTTTCTTTTTTGTTCATGTCAGAAACAACTCAGTGGTGCTTCCAGTTTGGTAGGGTCAATTGACAGGCTGCTGTCATATCACTCACATTCTACAGGGAGGCTTCTTCTGACTCCTCCACAGACAATTTAATCACAATGAATAGTTATACCGCACATTTACCTAATTAATCCTCTTTCAGGTGGTATTTAGGGAATCCAATAACCTAGATTCCTAGTACTAGGGGACCTGTTCCACTTCTGGCAACTTTGACACCCTCTTAGGAAGCCAGCATAGTACCTTTGCTTCTTTAGGCCCTCAAGTTCTCTTTCCAACACTCAGGAAGTCCCTGGTAGATTTCCAATTCCTGGTTGCTTCTGCTGGAATGCCAACCAGATCAGGTAGGATAGAAGAGCAATGACCTTTCAGTTAAAGGCAACTGACAATCCTCTCACCAACCATGGCCTCTAAAAAATGATGAGTCTTCTTTTTTAAAAAAGTTCACAAGCTTTATTATTAATAAAAAGTATAAAAGTCAAAAGGGTAAAAAAAAATTAAAACTAAAGAGGAGCAATCATTCTATTGCATTTCTTTTCCCTACATTTGAAAAATAAGAAACTTATCTAAAGCTATTTCCTGGCCTCAGCTACTAATTTAACTAAAAACAACATTTCTGCATAAGCTTCCACACCAACTTCTCCCTATTCTAGACTTTTCCTCCTCCATATTCCAAGCATGCACTGCAAATTTTTTTACTACCTACTCTGTGAGCTGGCCAAATCTGTGGGCGGGGCCAAATCTATGGGCATGGCTAAACATCCTGCATTATGGGCTATGGAGATGGGCATGGCCAACTAAAGTGGGCGTGACCTGGGGGGATTTCCGCTACCGGTTCTGCAGAATCTGACAGAACCTGCTGCAGTACATCACTGATTGTAAGCCTAACAACACCCACCTTCCGTTCCGTCTCTTTTTCAGATTTAACTATCATTTTCCTCCAAAAGTAATTTCCCAAGCTCAAAAGTTGTTTTGACTATCTTCAAAAGAAAGGAATTTTCACATGGGTGCCTTAAGGTAGAACCCCACTCTTCTGGCCACCTCAAGAAATGAAACTTAAAAGATCTACACACCATACCACATTCCAGTAGATTAACTCTTTCTGGGGAAAGAAAAGGAATGAACAGAAACCATTTTTAAATCACCCAAACTGTGGCCTACTTTCAGATCATTACATGGCTCACTGTTGTTTTATACTAGCATGAGGGCTAACAATGAAAGCTAGCCCCACCATTAGGCAGAGCTTCGTGGCTGCCTTAGGTGGCATATGTACGCTACTTGAGGAGAGAGCTGCATCCTAGGCAGCCTGCTACGTTGGTGCCCCCTAAGCTTCACTGTTGCCTTTTCTGGTTCAGTGGAAGACACTGACCCATCATGTTGAAGAAAATTGAACTAGTCAGCATAAAGACCTCGGATATAGGAGTCAAGAAAAGCAAGCATGAAAAGAAAGATTTTATATTTGAACTATCTTAAGACTGCAATTTTCATATCACATGGTAAAATATCACAGCAGCATCTCATTAGAATTACTCCAAACACTGACAATGCAAGCGTGGCGCCAAAATGGCCACCGCGCTCTTTGCGGGGGCCCCACCCACCCGGACTCAGACATCCGGGTCAGTTAGGGGGCATGGCCATCCCTCTATATAAGGGGTGGCCACGAGGCAGCCTCGCTGCCATTTTAAAAGAGAAGCGACGGAGCGGAGAAATTCACTCCGACGCTTCTTCCCCTCGGCTTCGCCTTTCTCCCTTGAATTTGATCGGAGGATATTCCTCCTCTGATCAGTGCCTGCTTGGGTGGCCATGACACCCAAGCGCAAGGCCCAGGCGGCCCCTAGGCTGCGACTTAGGGGGAGGGCTTGCCCCACCCCCTCGCCCTCCTCGGGGCTACCACTGAGCCGGAGGGCTTGGGCGGCGGCCCCAGAGGGGGTGGCGGGGTCATAATACCCACTGCCACCAATGAGGGTGACCAGGCCTCTGCCTACCCGCCCAGTCTGAGGACTCGGGCGGGGGTTGCACAGGCCTGCTCCCCTGGGGTTTCTACCCATGTTGCGCCTTTGCCCTGCTTGGGGCATAGCAGCCCACTTGGGCGCAGTGTGGGTTTCCACCCCACTGTTCTTCCGGCCCCTCATGGGCTGGATTATTGGGCATGACCCTATTCTGGCCAGGGATTGCCACACAGGTTTATCCCTCATCAATTACCCGGTGGGCCATCCGGCCCATCCAGACCACCTTATCCTGGTGAGTCAGATGCTGTGGATGCTCTCCTGCCCGCATTTCGGCATTGGAGGCATCAATGGGCATTGCTCCACCACCTTCGGATGGTGGGCTTGCCAGCTCTGCAGTTCCGGCCCACATGCCGGCCACGGCTGCGCAACAGGGTTGAGCTGCTGGAGGCCATCAGGCCAGTGCAGGCTGGTGCCTCGCAGCTCCCCATCCAGCCATTACAGCTGGGCACTCCACCGGGGAACGGTCCTGCTTGGCATGGACGCACGGAAACACAGAGCTCAATGGCCATCGTGAGCTCTGACTCCCAACACGTGCTGGAACCCCCAGTGGGGGCGGCCCGTGGGGGTGCACCGAGTGAGTATCCTGGTCAAATCAGCACACCTGTGACTCTAGCTCATAACACTGGAGGGGGGGGTACAGTGGCCATGGCCACAACAGGCCAATTACACCCAGGTTCTTACAGGGGTGACCACCCCAATGCTTTCCCTTAACTTCTCGGGGGTCCGATAGGGCCTATTATGTGTTTCCCCACTCCAATCCATGCCAACGGCGACCCTGCCGATGGCCGGTTACTCCCTACCCCTGGGTGACCATTTATCCCCGGCTATTAGTGAAAAGATGTGGCGTGGGGAATATATTCACATTTTTCCCCTCCTGCAACGTGAACCCACTGAGGAGCAGGTGGAGGGGCAGGACGACAGGGACAAGGAGTTATCCCGTCGCCGTAAGCTGCCTCGCAATGGGGCCAATTGGTTACCGGCCTATTTGGTATCCATGGCAGGATATATAAGGGCCCGTCCTGATTTGGCCATCCCAATGGTCCAGTACTTGGACAATATTTACCAGGCCGTGGTTGATTTCCCTGGTCCATCATGGTTGGCCTATTGTGAAGAACTTAGGATGAGGGCGGCCCTTCGCCCTGAGATGCGGAGCGATGAGCCCTGCTAGCACTTGTGACTAATATACATGATTCTTATGCGGCCAGCGCCTATGCTCCATACGAAGAGTCTAATTTCGGGCAACTACCTCCGTGGCTTTCTTTAGGGCTCTCAGATTAAGTGAGCTGGTACCACTTTCAACAGGGGACATGTTCTGCAGGGCACTGGAACTGGAAGATGTGTTGCTCGACCAGGAGTGGGCTCTGGGGAGGATTCGCTCCTCAAGGGCCGGTCAGTGCGGAAAGGGTAGTAGGCATGGCACTGCCATATGTCTGGTTGCTCCCCCACATGTGTTTGTGGCAGCGCGTGGTTCACGCCCTGGCCTGTCATTTTGCCTGCAGAGTGGTAACATCAGGCAGAGCCTTCGCCAGGCGTCTGGGTGACACTATGGCAGGTCTTTATAAACGACACTGCAGGGTACGGCTGACTAGGGGTTTACGAGCAGACCTGTTGGTTTGGCTCACATTCCAGCAGGACTTTAATGCCGTCTCCTTTTGGATATCTGAGCTTATGGTCAGACCCAGTTCCAAGTGCAGTCGGATGCCTCCGGCTCCCTGGGGTATGGGATTTATTTTGAAGGACAGTGTGCCTATGGTCAATGGCCCCAGGGATGGCAGGGCACGGATCGCTTACGCGATCTTACATTCCTGGAGCTTTTCAATTTTGGGTCCCCTTTATGCTCTGGGGGGACAGGTGGGCTAATTCTGTGGTTCACTTTTGGTGTGACAATGCTGCGGTGGTGCACATTGTCAATGCCCAAACGTCTAAATCCCCTGGAGTCATGGCCTTAGTTCGACAATTGTTCTTAGGTCTGTGCACTTTAATGTGCTCCTTAGGGCTAGACATGTGCCAGGCATTAATAACGATATTGCCGATGCTTTATCCCACCTGCAGATCTCCCGGTTCCGTGCCTTGGCTCCAGACGCAGAGGAACTTCCCTCTTCACTCCTGGCTGAGATATGGATGTTTAGCAAGGAGAGGTGAACCGGGCGAGTGGCATGTCTTTGGCACCTCGCACGTGTAAGGCGTATCAGCACACACTCCTTCACTTTAGGGCCTTTTGTAGGCAAAGGCAGTTGCCTGAAATGTGGCCGATACTGGTCGACCAGGTTTTACAGTATATGGTGCACCTTCACGATCTGGGGTTGGCCCCATGCACCATCGCTACCAGGCTTTACGCCTTGGCATTCATGGCCAAGGCATGGGTCTTTACTGACTGTATGAGTGTCTTCTGCAAACGCCATGTATTGGAAGGGTGGACACGTGGACATGGCCGCCGCCTGGACACATGTCGCCCTGTTTTACCAGGTATTCTGACCCACCTTGCATGAGGTTGGCATAGACTATGTTACAGTAGGTATGAGGAGTCCCTTTTTCATGCAGCTACCACCGTAGCTTTCTCTGGAGCTCTGAGAATCAGCGAGCTGGTCCCATGGTCAAAGGGAGATGTGTCTCGTAGGGCACTGGAACTCGACAATGTGTCTATCAACCAGGAGTGGGCTCAGTTGAGGATTCGTTCCTCAAAGACCGATCAGCATGGAGTAGGCAGTGGTGTTATACTGCTACGATGTACATTTGCTGACATCTGTCCGGTTGGTGCCCTACATGCAATTTTGGCAGTGCCTGCTGAGCGCCCTGGCCCATTGTTCTGCCACCAGGATGGGTCTCCCCTTACCAAATTTCAGTTCTGGAGGGTGACCAGTACCGCACTTCACAGTGTGGGGCTCGTTATGGCACCCATTCATTCAGGATAGGCGCCGCATCGACTGCAGCTGCATTTGGGTACTCTGAGGCTGATATATGTTGGACGGGCAGGTGGGGGTCCGCACGTTTTTTCCTTATATGTACGTCCCCTCACTGTATGAGTACCTAGTTATGTCCTTAATTCCTTTTTCTTCTTTTACAGACCCTGTGTGTCTACGCACACTGGTGGCAGTGGGGCTGGTGGGCCGCAGCTATGTACACTGGGCGGCACAGTATGCTGCATCGTCGGAGTGGGGACCCCATCTCGGGCTGCGTGCATCCGCACGTATGTGGTGGTATGGTATGCGCGGCATGAGATGGCGGGAACTGTTGCCATTCCTGATGTCCATCAGGGATGCTGGACCACCTGATGTCCTGATTCTGCACCTCGGCGGCAATGATCTCACACAGATCACTGGCCTTTCCTTAAAATGTCGAGGTGCAGTGACCCGGCGTTTTTACATTATTTATGGCCGTACACACGGTTGCTATGGTCTGACATCATGCCGAGACACTGTTTTAGAGGAGACATGGATCTCCGTGGTTTGGACCATGCCCGGCGGTCAGTAAACAGGGCTGTTGCCCGGTTTCTTGTTGAGAATGGCTTGGGGACAGCCATTCGACACCCGGGGATAGGGTTACAGGATTTTAGCCTGTATGCAGGAGATGGGGTCCACCTGTCGGCCAGAGGTATGAACCTCTTTCTGGAGGACGTGCAAGCGGGCCTGGCGACCGAGCTGATGGTCTGGGGGTCGGCAGTGGTGAGTCATCATGGACGCCTCCCCGTGTGGCAGGTAGCACTGGTAAGGTAAAGATTCATGACCCATAGGTATCCGGCAGGTTTGCAATTGACTGGCCAACACGTAGATAGGTACAGGGGAAACAGGATTGGCTGGTCAAGGGCGATCCATGAAAGGGGTGATGCTAGGAGCTTCACACCCTGCATCACCTTTATATTTGGACAGATACACGTCATAGGGTGGGGTCAGTAGATAGTATATTGACTTCGGTCAACAATGTGTTTGTGTCAACAAACAAATTGATACAAATTGATACATGTAGCCAATAGCCATTGGCATTTTGGGTGGAACCTTACCAGTGCTACTGCGGCCTGCTTGCCTTAAAGAATTACAATTGGATGATACACCAATTGAAAGTGATAATTCGGACTAGGGCATTATTCAATAAAAGTGGCCCGATGCCTTTAATCCAATACCAGTGTCTGAATCTTTATTTGGGTGGGTGCGCCTGCAAAGAAATATAACACACCACAAAAGAAAAACACAATGACTTTTACAGTGGTACTGTATGAGCAATTTTTGTAAAAAAAAATTAGCAGCTATACAACAAAATGTGGTTCAGAGTTAACATCCAAAACCTGTGAAACACATAGAAAAAGAGTTGTAACAAGATAAATAAATATATCCGTGAACCAAAAATGTGCAGTACTTCTTGAACCACTGAAAATATATACACCCTTCAGCATTTAAAAAGTTGAGCCAATTTTTAAAGTGTTTGGATATTTCTCTTGTTGAATGTTATAATAATTTTGTCAGTTGTAAGACTACATAATTCCGTTGATTATTTATTTATTCATTTAATTATTAGATCTGTATGGCTGCCTTTCTCGCCTCAGCGACCCACCTTTTGGTGAATTCATTCTGTAGTTCCTTTCACCTGACCTAATGTGAGAAAGATTAGCCAGCACAAGGCTTTTGCCTGGGGTATGCCCAGTTGTGATTCAAAAATACTACAATCTTTCTTTCTACCTCAACCTAAAAATGAGCCTAGGGAACAGATCAAGAGGTTCTAGCAGTACTGTATGTCCTAAATTGTTTCTCTTTCTTAATTGGAAGAAATGTTTGACATACCCCACTGACATAGGGAAAACTTCCATTGAGTAAACCAGGTCATGGAATATATCTCAGGTTCTCAAGATAAGTCAGGCAACAAATATGCTGTTCAGACACTGTGTTATGTATTATTGGTTTCTTCACTTTCATTCTATATCAACCAGCTTCACCATTCCATGTAGAAAAGAACCATACCTGTCAACCCGCAGCTCTGGAAAAAACGGGACCTGTGCAGATCGCTTGTGTGCAGGTCGCTTTCCACGCATGCGTGGAAGGGTTTTACACTTGTGTAGAATGCTTCCACGCATGCATGGAAAGCATTTTCCCCCCGCTGCCAAATTTCGGGGTTTCGGCAGCGCGGGGCGGGTTATGACGTCAATCGGCATCAAATTCCGTGGTAATCCTGGCCAAATCGGGATGGTTGACAGGTATGGCAAGAACAAACAAACAAAAAACCCTAACTTCCCATGTGAATGAATATATTTCTCCTCAAGTAAGTTTTAACTCCTATACTGTTTTTAGATGTCATTTTCCCCAGTCCAAGTTGTGTTGTGTTTTATAGCTGGCCACAGACTTTTTCCTCCTCGCTATGTGGACCTTGGTCCCTTGTTTGCCCACCTTTGGCTGGTTTTTGATGGGAGGGAGGAGGATTGTGTGTGATGTTAAAAGATATTTGATGCTGATGTATATTTTTGAATTTGTTACCATGTGATTTGTACTGTATTTGTTATTGTTCTGATTTATTTTTTGTATTGCTATATTGTATTTTGGGATTATTGTATTGTATCAATTATGTTGTTTGCCGCCTAGAGTCGACCTCGGTTGAGAAGGCGGGATATAAATTAAAAATTATTATTATTATTATTATTATTGTTATTATTGTTATTATTATTATTATTATTATTATTATTATTATTATTATTATTATTATTATTATTATTATTATTATTATTATTATTATTATTATTATTATAGACGGAGATTACAAACATTATTATTTTAATTGCAGCTCTGATTAGTTTAGGGAGCCATTGCATTAAGTTGTGTGTGCAAACCTGGAAAATAATGGTTCATTTTTCAAAGGTCTTTTAATGCTAATGGAAAGAGCAATGATGGTGAAGGAGGGGGAAAGACTTATCTCTGATTAACAGCTGGGAGAGTACAGTACAGTGAAATTTTGTGCTCTGTTCAAATTCAAAATGGAGAGCCAAACCTGACTTTTAGAATATATTGAGTCTCCTCTCAGCAGAAAGCTCTTGGAATCTATGCGAGAGTCTTCATTTGAAAGAAATGACTAGTATTTAGGGTGAAATAAATTACTGAGCATAAATTCCTTTCAAAATTTATTCATCTCCAAAATATATTTTTGCATGAGTGAAGAGCTTTAAAAAACCTATCTAGCTCTGACGTTGCATTGTCCTTCAAATGCAATGTCTAACTTGAAAAAGAAATAGAACTGTGATTGCATTCTAGGGCTTCCCATTCAACTACACATAAAAACCAACAATTGCCATTTGAAGCCTCAAACTGCTATTCAGATTGTGCCAAACTATGGCTTACAAGCCTCATGAGATCCTCAGAAACTTCAGCTGCAAATCCTTTGCAATTCAAATACAGAGGCTTAAATAAAATCAAATGAAAACTTTCTTGCCCTGCCAGGGTTTTGACCTTCTCTTTTAAAAAAGTGCATATGGTCTAAAAATAAGGAGGGACTAGTTGGGTTGTGAGACATTCACCATGCAGACACCATTCAAAATACAGGGTAAGAGAGCTCTGTCAATTTCACATTGTTGGATTGTGAGACAAGAATAGCTTCAGGGCTAGCCTTACCATTAGGCAGAGGGAGGCAGATTTTAGATGTTCTGAAAAAACAGAAGCTTTTGAGGTTTTCAGCTTCATGTGTACCAACCTAACTTGAGTAGGCATAGGTACTCCTCTGAACTTTGATTTCATGATGGAAATGAAATGAAATGATGTTTTGACTCAGGAAGCAACAAAACTTGGTAAAGTTAACTTTTTTGGAATATAGTTCCTAGAATTCCCCTGCTAGCACAGCCATTTTCTAAGCCCCAAGTAGAAAATGTTTTAAACTGGCCCTGTTGAGCATTTTTAGGACCCAACATTACTATAAAGTAGGAGTTCTCAATCATTTTAAGCCTGGGGCTGGACATCCATTTTGCCCTTCCTCCACCACATGGCACTTCCTGGTGTGGTAGAGGTGGTGGTGGGTCATATTATCTTAAATCATAGTGGACACAATTCAGAGTAGAAACCCTCAGAAGTTATGGAGATCTTTTGATGTCAATTAGTGTTGTCAGTATCTAAGGACACCGTATAGAAAAACAACTGTTTCAGGCAAAAAAAGCCACAAGAAAACTTTCTTTTTTAAAAAAGAAGTGTTTCAAAAACTTGTACTGTATCAATTTATTGAAAAATTCTTCATAACGTTGACAAAAACATTCATCTGAGGAACAATTAAAAAAAACTGTCATATATCCAAGCCAATCAGGTAATGTGGCTTTTCAAATATAAATTTCCTCATCAGGATCTTTTATATTATACTAGCAAGGTTTGCCCAGCGTTGCCGGGCTTCCCCCCCCCCTCTGTTGTATTAAAGAAGATTCATTGTAATGGTTTGTAATAAAAAAAAAATTTTATTTTTGAAAAACATGTTTAACAATTAACCTTTCATTTTAAAAGTAATATTAAACATTTAACTATATATATATATATATTTCCTCCTTTGTCGTCAAGCGATGTGTGTTTTTTATCTGTAAAACATAAAACATAGGGAGAGATATTGATATTTGTCTATTGGTGTGGTTTTTTTTTTCAAATGTATTGTTTGTGATCCTTAAATTGTTTTACATGTATTTAAATCTGAAAATATTGTTGTTAGAAAATATAATGTTATAATTTTTTTAATATTTTTATATTTACCTTCAGTAAGAGATGTTTTTTTTGTCTTTCAGTTAGTTGATTGTTGATTTGTTGGGTCACCTGTTTAATGAGAATAATGACAAAGTTATATATATTTGTTTTTTACAATATTATAAAATCTCATTGTTTTGTTTATTTACCTTTTTTTCTGGGTCTGTTCAAATTTGATCTTCAAAAAATGTTGAAGCATTAATTCGGCTAGTGCCTGGTTGTATGGAGTTGGTGGATGTCTCATGATAAGTACATGCCTTCGTATGATTGAATCTATATCTAAGTCATCATTAATTTGCTGCTGTGGTTCTCTCTGTTGCGGTTGTGGCTGGTTGTCCTTTTTTTTGCATTGGTGGATTGTTGTGTTTCTTGTTGTACTGTTTGTTTGTTGTTAATTTGTTGTATTATTTCTTCTAATGTTTTATTGTTTGGGTGTTGTTTTATTTCTGTGTTGCTGTCTTGTAGTTCTGCATTTTGCGTTGCTTGATCTTTGTAGTGATGTGCTGTTTTTTTCTGGTAGATTGTTGGTATTTCTTTTTTTGTGATTGTGCTCATTTCTGGTTGTTTATTTTCGCTTTCTTCTGGGTTGTAATTTCTTTTTATTGTGGTGGCTGTTTCTGTTTCCTTTGTTGTGTTGGTTTTTTGGTTTGTGTTGTCGTTGGCTGTTATTTCTGTTGTCTGCTGTTTCCATGGCAATATAAATTTGGGTTTATTTATGATTTGTTTCTCTTTTTTTCGGACAATTAGCATTTGTCCTTGTTTATTTTGTTGCTCCTCTTGTTTGTCTGTTGTGCTTTTTCTGTTGATTTCATAGTAGTTGTCTGCTGTTTCTGTTGATTGTTGTTTCCATGGTAAAATCAGTTTGGATTTTGTTGTGGCTTGTATTTCTGGTGTTTTGATAATTTGCATGTCTGGCTGTTTATTTTCTAATTCTTCTTTTGGAATAATTTGTTTTCTGGCATTTGTTTTTTCCTCTTCCTCTGATTTGTTCTTTATGTAAATTTGGGAGACACTCTCTGTTATTTCTGTTGTCTGTTGTCTCCATGGTAATATGTTTCCATGCTGATATTGCATGGAGTGATGGCTACTTGGTTTCCTGGCTGTGAGTGATTCTTTGGGGTCCTGGATTTTGAGAGTATGTCTTCTTGCTGATTTTCGTTTTGTGTGTAATTCTGGTTTGATGTTTTGTTGCTTTCTTTCTCCATTTCCATTTCTTTTATTTTCCCTCGCTATTGTTTCCCCTCGGTAAGTTTTCCACTCACGATTTTGGCAACTCTCTTTTGGCGGATTAGTTTCGTTTTTAAGCTGTGTGTTTGCCGTATGTGTGTTTAATCTCGTTATCGCGTTATTTTCCCTCACTGTTTTTGGAGTTTGGGAGAGCTAGGTGAGCTAAGTGGATTTGCATGTTTGTAGGTGTGTCTGTGTTCCGTGTTGCTGTATCGCTGTGCAGAAGGCATGGCTGTAAGGGAGTGCGTATTTTCCTTTTAAAGTTTTCATGTCTTGCTTCTTTTCGAAGCGTCTGTGAGTGTTTCTTGGCTGTCTTTGGGAAAGTTTAGGGAAATTCGATGTGTACTGTCGTTGACTTCGGGTGCTTCCTTTACTCGTATTTTGGTAAGTTAAACTGTTTTGATGTTATCTTTTGTAAAGATGTTTAGGTGGTGGGGAGGGGGGCTTTGTTTTGTTATGGTGCTTTGTTTGTGTGGAGTCGTGAAAGTAGATCGGTGTTTCCCCTTTAATATCAGCAGGCAGAGTGGATCGATCCCCCACCCCCCTCCTTAAAACAACTCCGGTTTTAAAGAGAAGAAAAGACGGAGTTTTTTTAAGGAGGGGTGGTGGGGGATCGATCCTCTCTGCCTCATCTTTTGTTTCAAGCCGCGTTTCCAGCCACTGATGTTAAAGGGGAAACTCCATTCGGGAGCTTCAGGCGCCGCGGGTGAGTAAAAGAAAGCCGGCTGCTGTTTGCTTGCCTGTGAGCTGTTTTTCTTTTTAATTTTCCGGGCGCCGTTTTCCTCAGCGTTCTGCGTGGGCACGCAGGACGCTGGGGCTTGTAGTTATGGGTTGGTGCTGTGTGTTTTTGCTGGGTTTTTTTAAAATGCGTTTCTTTCAATTGGCTGCGGCGCGTGTCCGAACGCTACGCCGTGCGAGAGCCTCTCAGCGTGATTGGCTCTGGCGCGGCGCAGCGCAAGGAATGTTGGGAAGTGAAGTTCTTTCCCTTTCTTGCCGTTTATGGGGCTGAGGCCCCCGTGCCGGATTTTTAAATCCTTCGTTGACCTGCGTAGGCAATTCGGCCGTGCGCACAAAGGGTGGGTGCGGGTCAGTAGGGCGACGCATAGCAACCTATAGCCAGTTCCAATGGTGAACACTTGGATTTATAGGTTAAGATCTACAGAGTAGTAAAGAAAGACATATGAAAATACACAGAGCCTAATCGGTACAAAAAATTACTGTTACGTTATAAACTAATAATCCTCATTCCGAAACTATAACAAATTGCATCTCATACCTGATATATAGATATTCATAATTTCATCAGTCATTTTATTGCGTATAGAAGCCTCATTACGTGTTACTTCTTTTCAGGCTTACAAATGTTAGAAAACCAAACACCCAAGGGACTATATATAAATCTTTAAATCGTTAAAACAGACACACATGTGGTTCCTACCTAGCTAACTAGAACTCTTGATTACTTACTTAAAGGGAACTGACAAAACTTATATATTAAAAATCAAGTCCAGAGATACATTATTCTTAAAAATCATTTCACATAAAACAAGAAAGATCTAATTCTTGATTAAGACCAAATGGGGTAAAAGTTCTAAGGTGGTGAATATAAAACACCTCTCTCTGTAGAAGCATCATTTCAACATCTGTTATTTCATAAGATTTCGAGTGCACTACCTCAAGTACAATGAATCTAAACTGATCGTCCATATGGTGTTTTTTCTATATAATGTGCCAAAGTATTTCTTATCACAAGGGCATACCCACATATAAACACAATTTTTAGAGTTGCAAGTGAAAAAACCCTTCAAAATATGAGTATAATTTATCTCCGGAAATTATATTTCCTTAGCTTCTTACGTGAATCTGCAGTATATGCAATTATAACACCTATAATGACCAGAGACTAATCTATTTGAAGGTGTCAGGTCTGTGTCACAATCCGTATGCGAGATCATATTACCAATGGACCAATAAGAACATAAGAACAGCCTTGCTGGAACAGGCCACAGCCCATCCAGTCCTGCATTCTGTCTCACACAGTGGCTCACCATTTCCTTCAGGGTATTCCCAATAGTAGGTCTCCTATTACAACCCGGAATCTCTTCTACTATATGCCAATATTTTAAATAATCTTTTTTATGTTTGGCCATCGGAGAGAAATCCAGGGACCAATGAAGACCTATACTGTCATCCCTATGTTTTTGTGGAAAAAAGTATGTCTAGGAGTACATCTAACATTCATCAAAGACCTCTTAATAATGTTGATAGGGTAACCTCTTAGAGAAAGATTCTCCTCTATAGTCTTAGCAGAATCATAAAAATCCTTGTCAGCAGATGAATTTCTCTTTGCTCTGAAGAAAAGGCTGAAAGGAATATTATTCTTCAAATAAAAAGGGTGAAATGAGCCATATTGTAAATAGGCATTCCTATCAGTTGCCTTCCTGAAAAGTCTCATGTTGAGTCTATTGTCAGTGGAAATATAAACCACAATGTCCAAAAGGAACGTAAAGTCCTTATTATGGGAAAGGTTTAAATTTACATTTTGAAGATTTAACCATTCAAAAAAGTTTTGTATATGATCATAACAGTCAAAAACAAAATAAAGGTTGTCAATGAACCTTTTGAAAACCAGGATGTGGGTGAAAAAGGGATTAACATCTGGATTAAGAATAATGTATTCTCAAATTCAATCATAAAAAGATTGGCCACACTAGGTGCCAAGTGGCTACCCATAGCGATATCCTTGACTTCTAAGTAAAAATCATTGTGGAACTTAAAAAAATTGTTCTCCAAACAAATGTCTAAAATATCAAGAAGGAAATTGGTGGGTGGTGTAGAGCAATCCCTAGAAGATAGAACATTACCAACCACCATTCTTGCTTCATCAAGTAGAATATTGGTATAAAGGGAATTAACATCCATAGTTAATCAGCCCCCGCCCTCTGGCACTAAAAATCCTTCTAATTGCAAAATAAAATGAGATGAATCCCTAACATAAGAGGGAGTGTCCTTAACAAAGGTCCTGATGTGATGATCTACATATTCAGCAAGTGGTTCAAGAAGGGAGTTGATTCCGGAAACAATAGGTCATCCTGGAATAGGCTCACCCGGGTTTGCCAGAGATTCACACGGTTAAAACACAGGTTTTAACTGTGTGAATCTTTGGCAAAAGATGGAAAATAGGGACCCTCGGATGTTTGTTCATGAGGAATCTATACATTTTGTCATTAATATAATTCAGTAACAAACCCTCATATAAAACAACCTTAATTATGGATGTAACTCGAGGCATAGGATCACAAATTAATTTTTTATTAATTTTTGTATCAGATAGTTGTTTAATGGCTTAATCTAAGTAATCTTTTTTATTTAGCACAACAATACCCCCTCTTTTGTCTGCTTGTTTTATGACAATTGAAGAATCACTGCCTAGGTCTTTAAGAAGAGCAATATCTCATGCAGAGAGATTTCTATGCCATCTTACCTTCTTTGATTCTAAATTCTGAATATCTCTCAGGACCAATCTCCAAAATACCTCTATAGACGGATTGATAATGTTTGGACAAAAGGTTGATCTTGGTGAAAAAGCTTCCTTAGAAAATGTTTCAAAATCTTTATAGAAGGCTCTTAACTTTAACAACCGTATTAACTTAAATATGTCGATTCTTGTTTTAAAGGATTGATAGTCCGTGGTAGGAACAAAATTTAAACCTAAATTAGGAGATACAGCTTTCTATCATTTAGTACCCTTGAAGAAAAATTGAAAACTAAACCCTCTTTTTTCTGTGAAAAGTCCTGCATCGTCCTAAAAAAGATGTGGAGGACGAAGGAGATTGTTGGTGGTCCTGAGAGTGTCTGAGATTGTATGCTTTCGGTGGTCTTTTGTCGCTTGAAGAAATATGTCCCTCATTGTCAGTGGTGTCGAACTCAGACTCCAAAATCAGATCCCTCCATGATACTCTTTTATGTTGCTTGTTCGTAGTTTGAAAGCACCAACTGTACACCTTACCACTAAAATAGTCCTGTGTATCCTGATCAAATTTTTTACTTTTAAATTGTAAAAGAGTCTCATTTAATTCTTCCAATTTATGTTGTAAATCAGAAATACTTTTGTCAAAAGAGGATTGAGGATTGTTCTGCTTTAGCAAATCTTTGAGTTTGCCAATTTCAATATCCAGAAAGGAAACCTCTTTGTTGCATTTCTCAATAACCAGTAAAATCAAGTAAAAAAAACCATTTATCAAGTATGGTTGCCCATTTGTCTAAAAAAATCCTTATCATTCGTGAAAAGAGTTGGCCCTTTTTGGATTCTAAGACCCCTAGATATATGTGATGACTTATAGTAATCAGCAAGAAAGGCTGTGTGTAGCTTGTACTTGATTGCTTTCTTTTCAAGATGTTCCAATTTAACAAAATCATAATGTAATGTATCTCTATTAATCCTAAAGGAGACAGTACTATTTAAGATGTGATCTCTATCTTCTTCCGTGTAGGAGAAACCTTTTTCATTAGATGCCATTATGCCAAAAACGACCAGAAAAACAACTATATGGCCAAACGATTTGAGTCCACAGTAAAGAAAAACAACTGTTTGAGGCAAAAAAAAACACCCAAGAAAACTTTCCTTTTTTAGAAGTGTTTCAAAAACTTGTACTGTATCAATTTATTGAAAAATTCTTCATAACATTGACAAATACATTCATCTGAGGAACAATTTTGAAAAAACAAACTATCATATATTCAAGCCGATCCTGTAAGGCAGCTTTTCAAAAATAAATTTCTTCATCAGGATTTTTCATATAGTATCTACAGAGTAATAAAGAAAGACATGAAAATACACAGAGCCTAATTGGTACAAAAATTATTGTTACATTATAAATTAATAATCCTCATTCCGAAACTATAACAAATTGAGTCAACATATAACAAAAAGAAAAAAACATATAAATTGCATAAAACTAAACATTAATTTATAAACAAACATCTAAACAATTTATATTTTTGATTACACCAGGAGTCACCATTACAAAATCTTTACTATTGCCCTCAAATGATCTAAGGCAAGGGCTATCAATGTTTTCACACCGTGGGTTGGACCATGCCCCCTCAGACAGCTGAGTGGGCCAGGCATGTGGTTCCCCCCACCAGAAATGTTGCCGTAAAATGTGTATGCAGCTGTTTACAACAGCCGCTGGTGCATTCATGATGCATTTTCAGCTGTTTTTGCCACTTCTGCCACTTCTGGCAGTGGTGGCGGCAGTGAGGGTGGCACGTTTTTGTCTGTTTTCGCTGCTTCCACTGCTTCCAGTGGCAGTGGCAGCAGGAGTGAGGGTGGCGGACCACATGAAATGGCACTGAAGGCCGAGTCTATGTGAACCCCTACTCTAAGGCTACATTGTTCTATAATAATAATTCCTGGCCCAGATTTAATATGACAGATAAAAAGGGTGGCAGACTGCCTTACTAGGATGGGTTTAGTTAGATATTTCTTGACTGATTACTTGGCCTAGTAATGCATATTATTATGACTGAAGTATCATGGCATCTTTCCCCTACATCAGAGGTGTTTTGTTGAGTACGCTTTGGCCTAGCCTTTATATTCTATCTCTATCTCTCTATAGACTTAAATATCTATCTGTATCGATTGATAGATATATAGATGAATATTATGGAGGGCCCAACCCCCCATTATTTTTGTTAATTTTACAAACTTTATTTTTAAAAATGATATATGATATGAAAGATATAGATATTTATTTTCAAAGGATACAGTATCAACATTGAACTAGAAGTATGAGAGCATCAATTAAAAAAATATGCCTAACTCCACATATGCAGTAGTTTGATTACTATTCCTTAGTCCTTATACAACAGAATAAAATCTTGAGGAAAATATCATACACTTTCTACATGTCTTTGTTGTCGGATTTCCTTTTGTTGCCTATCGGCTTGGGAACTGTAAAGAGGTGGTTACTCTCTCTCTCTCTCTCTCTCTCTCTCTCTCTCTCTCTCGCTGCTGAAGGAGATTTGTGCTGTTGCCTCCATATTAGCAAGAAGTTCTTCTTAGGAAGAAAAAGGTGTTCCCAAAAGGATTCTGGAGAACTCTGTAATGAAAATGAAGCAGTACGTCGCACTGAGGCTATTCTCTCTACCGGTAGTTGTTTCTGAAGTGCAGAACAACAGAAGGAAAGGATGAACAAAGCAAAGCAAAAACACTGCACTTGTTTCTCATAAGGGCATCAATTTTTCATTTCACATTTTAAAAATACATAACGCTGCATGGATTTACATAATCTGAGGATAAGTACTGCATCTTGCTGGCATGAGCTTATAAATGACACCTTTGCAAATTTTGCATTGAATTTGGTCAATAAACAAGCTTGCTCACCTCTTCTACTGATTGAGTCCTCCACCAAATGACTTTGCTTAATGCCACAAGTGTGGCCAGCTCTATTCAGTCATTCAAGATGGCCGAGGGAGCCTTTCTATATAAAAGACACAACTCTGCAGGTAACAATGTCTTTGGAGACCTGTCATAGGGTTTATTGATAACCGTAGAGGAAATAAAAGTTATTATCTAGTAGGGATTTCACCGCCGCTTCTCCCTGGCCCTGTCATCAGCCAGGGCTTCGAGGCCAGCTGTGGTTGCTCTGCCGGAGCCCTGCCTCGGCAGGGATATAAAGACAGTGTGGCCTGACGCCGCAGGACTGCAACGCCACCTCTCCCTGGCCCCTTCATCAGCCAGGGTTTCGAGGTCAGCTGTGGTCACTCTGCCCGAGCCCTGGTGGGGATATAAAGACAGTATGGCCTGACGCCATGGGATTTCGCCGCTGCTTCTCCCTGGCTTCACCGTCGCCACTGACGTTGGTCCTCAGGGGAGAGTGGCTTTGCTGGACTTTGCCTTCCCATGGCCTGATGGCTGGGGGAGGTAGGAGCACCTGTGCTGGCCTCCCGTAACTATTAAAGAACTATTTCGCCCACCCTTGCTGCAGTTGCTGAGCCGTGAGCTTCTTTCCCCCATTATGTGCCGATTTTAGAGTAATTTTTGCACTTTGTATTATAGTATATTATTGTATACAGTGATACCTCATACAACATCCAAACTTGGTTCCACAAGTTTGGACTTTATACGGATTTGGACTTTGTATGAGGCATGCAAAATCCTAGCCGCGGTGCCTCATACAACGTCCAAATCCTTGCTGCGATGCCTCATACAACGTCGTTTCCATAGAGATACATTGTACTGTAACAGTACAGACTTCAGGGCAAAGTCAAGGAAACTGACCGAACTTTAAGAAATCATTGTCTAAAGGCTAAATACATTACAAAAACATGTCAAACAACCATGATTGTCCAAGAACCTGAAGAATGCTGCAAAAATCCCAGGAATGCTTCTAAAAATTCTGATGAAAAAATTCGAAAAAATCCAAAATCGCACTCAAAACCACTCCTAAATACTCTTTGCCTCATGCAAAACCCACAAGAGCAATGCACTCATGTGTCCTGCCTTTTATACTGCCCAGGCACAATGCAACCTGGGGAAAATCTGTGTGTGGTTTGTTTTTTTTTTTTTTTTAAAAAAAAGTTCAATGGCCATTTCCTTTCTTCTCTTTCATTTTGCAGTTTCTGTTCCATGAGATGGCTTTGGACCTTTTTAGCTGGCTTAAAACATCAAAAGCCCTCCTGGTTTTATAAGCCCGGCAGCCTGAAAAGATGTGTGTGAGATCATAGCTGGGCTATGGATGCCAATTCTCTCTTAAAAGAAAGAATGGCTTTACAGCTGCACATTACATGCACCTTTATCTTAGGACAGTGGTGGAGAAACATCTAGAGCAAGGGGTGGCAACCAACGGCCCATGGGCTGGATCTGGCCTGTGGTGCCAAATCCTCTGACCTGAGCCCTCACTCCAGCCGCTGCTGCTGGCGGCAGAATTAGCTACAGATTTATTTACGGCAGCCATAAACAGGGGCGGGGGGCTACCAGTCTGGCCCCCTCAACTGTCTGAGGGAGTGTGAGCTGGCACCTGACTTAAAAAGGTTGGCAACCTCTGATCCTGAGGCACAGAAGGTTTCCAATTAGCCCTGATGCAGGAATGTGCAACCTGTAAGCCAAAACCCAACCCTAGGAAACTATTACTTAGTTTCATTGGTTACCAAAGACTGAATTTAGGTTCTCAGATCTCAGAGCACCAACCGAAGTCTCAAGTAATTGCTATGCTTTATCTAGTTTTCTAGATGGGGAGACAAATTTTTGGGCTTCTGGTGCTGGAGGAGGAGAAAGTTCCTCCTCATTCTGGTTGCCCATCTCTTCACCATTATCAACAGATGCCATGCCTCTCCCAATGCAATTGCTGGAAACCTCAGAGCTTGTTGTCAAAGGATGTGACTGTTCTTTTCCCTTCCAATAATAATGCATTACACACTTGGAGAAGTTCAGAAAATATGGGAATGGCATTGCTTGGAAATAAATGTCTTGATTCTCTGGCATATATGTTGAGTATTTTAGAGCAACCCCAGCATACAATTGGTTGTTAATGTTAATGTAGACAAAGAACTACTGGGAATCTAAACAAAAGTTGGCCTTCCTGCTCCAGGCACAAACCCACATGTAACAAGAAATGTAGCCCTATTTGCATTGAAGGCTGCTAGATGCAGGAAAAAGTCTTAGGACTCTATCCTTATAAATTAGCGTTGAGATTCGGAACAACAACAGTATGATTGAAAGCTGATAAACGCCACCAATAATGCCCCTAACAGTCCTACTACATTATTATTGTACATTTTAAATTGTTTTATATGTCAAGTTTTACCTATTATGTATCCAATCTTAATATTTACCCATTTTATTGTGTCAATTTTAAATTATTTTATATGCAAAGTTTTACCTATTATGTAGCCAATCTCAATATGTACCAATTTTATTGTGTAATTTTTATTGTTGTGTGCATTTTATGTCTTTGTTCTTATTTTTAACTTCTTGCACTTTGCCATGGTCAATTGACTGGTTCAATAAACTGATTGATGTAGGTATGGACAAACATACCCAATGGATGGTTGCCTAGATGGCCACCTAGGCACTGCCAGAAGCTCCCACCACCACTGGAATTCTGAAAACATCACTTACAACTACCACCACTGTGGCAATCGTGCTGCGGGAGGCTTTTTGGAGCATTTTTGCTCCATTTTAAGAATTTTTTTTGCCGCGTATTTGCTGCGTTTCAGCAGCTAGAACGCAATGTTTAGGCACTTCCAATGCCAGGTGGAGCTTCTGGCACTGCCTGGTTTCCCAGTATGGAACCAGGAAGTGCCCAAATGTCATATTCTAGCTGGCAAAGTGCAGCAGACACACGGCCAAAAATTTCCAAAACAGAGCAAAAATGCTCTGAAAAGGAAGAACACCATGAAGCAGCATGTCTCTGAAGACGGTTGAGGAAGTCATTAAAATTGTTCTGGAAGAACAGGCATAGCAGAGGGCCATGTCTCCCTTGATTTTTCTTTTTCTGTTTTGAAGAGCATGAGCTGATAATTTGTCCTTTGCAAATTCAGACTTTCAAGTTGGAAACCAAAACTTCTTGAAAGTGTAAAATAACTTTTGAATAGCAGCAACAACTTTTAATGGATTATTTAGGTTTTACATACACTGTATATAAAAAGGTGACTGATGCTTGGGAGACAAGCTATGAGAAACCTGGGGAACATAGTTAAAAGTAGAGACATCACCTTGCAAACAAAAATTCGCATAGTCAAAGCAATGGTACTGTATTCCTGGTGGTAATGTATGGTTGTGAGAGCTGGACCATAAGGAAAGCTTAGCACAGAAGAATAGATACCTTTGAAATGTGGTGTTGGAGGAGAGTTTTGAGAGCACCCTGGACAGCGAGGAGAACAAATAAGTCGATTCTAGAAAAAAGCAACCCTGACTGCTCATTAGAATGTCAAAGAGTAAAGATGAAGCTAAAGTACTTTGGACATCAAATGAGAAGAGAGGATTCACTTGAGAAAGCCTTCATGTTGGGAAAGGTGGAGGGCAAAATAAGAAGGGGATGGCCCAAAATGAGATGGCTAGATGGTATTGTAGATGCAATGGGCACAAAGCTGGGCAGGCTGAGGAGGATGGTGGAGGACAGAGGTGCCTGTCGGGCAATGGTCTATAGGGTCACAAAGGGTCGGAATTGACTGTGCGACTGAACTACTACTACTACTATTACTACTACTACTACTACTACTACTACTACTACTACTACATCTACATGTATATATTATATATTTTTATGTATTCATGCTTTTAAGTAAACATCACTATCATTATTTCGGAAAGCCTTTTTTCCCCAATGAGGTTCCACAAAAAGCTCAGAGAGGAGCTAAAAACAAAAAAGGATACATATAGGAAATGGAAGGAAGGCCAGACTACAAAGGAAGAGTATAAGCAAGAATTGCAGGAGTGGTATTAGGAAGGCAAAAGCTGAGAATATGCTGAGGTTAGCAAGATATGCTAAAAGCAAGAAAAAAGCATTTCTCAAGTATGTACAAAGCAAAAGACAGAGAAAAGAAACAGTAGCTCAGCTGCTCAATGGGGATGAGAAAATGTTAACAGATGACAAAGAAAAAGCATAAGTACTCAATTCCTACTTAAGCTTTGTCACACACACACACACCCCGGGCTCCCCAAAAGTTAGCATACAACCCTCCAGGCAAGTGTGAAGTACAATAGGAAGGGGCAGGATTGCATTTTGAGATTGATAAAACAAATGAGTTCAAATCCACAGGACCAGATGAACTGCATCCAAGGATATTGAAGGAACCAGCAGAAGAGATCTCAGAACCACTGTTTATCATTCTCCTGGAGTCATGGAGGATGGGTGAAGTGCCAGATGATTGGAGGAAGATTAATCTTGATTTGATCTGGATTCCTGCACTGAGCAGGGAGTTGCATTCAAAGTCCTCATAGGCTCCTTCCAGCTCAATTATTCTAAAATTCAATGAAAACACACAAAGAGCCCAGATTTAAATGGAAGAGGGGGACTCACTAAACTAATGGAACCAACTAATCTCCCTGAAAGAATTTAGAGCTGAAGGTGTTGTTACACAGAAGTCTAATTCAGGGTTTGTTGACTGAGGAACATTATCTTTCTCCAATTTTGGGTGAGTAACACTGTGTTCTATTCATGAGTAGCTTGTGTTTTAGCCTATCTAGGTATTCTTTCCTCTGCATAAATGGAGATTCATGAGGGAATTAGCAAATCAGTTTTCAGCTGATCAGTATTAGAGGGCTCCACAGAGTAAAAGCCCTGGAAAATACAGCTTTCTGATTACATGGACTATGTTTCATTAACTGTGGTTACAGCTTTTTTGAAATTTCCCCTGGCAACATGGGAATGAGTGAAGAAAAAGAGGCTGGACTAGGTGCCTCCACCTTTCTCTACTTATGTATTAAAAAGAAGACCTGGATAGGTCTTGCCTCAAGAGTATCGACAACCTTTCCTATTTAAGAGGGAAACATAAATCTTATTGAACGAATCTGAGTTATTCAGCCCTACAGTACTTTCAGTTCAGCCCTTATAGTTTTTTCTCAACTTAATTCTGTTGTTTTACCTAAACCAATTTATATGATTAAAATACAGAAGAAAGAACAACACAGAGAGCACAAAGATTATTTGATTTACAACAACTCTCCTATTCATGTGGATGAAGCCTAAAAGGCCATTCACTGTTAATAACACATCCCCTCATTGCCCCCTTAAAAATCAAATCCCCCCTCCCTGTGGAGCATGTGGCTCCATTGGGAACCATGGTGCTAGAGAGAACAGATTTTATTCTGAGCTGTGCTTTTCACATCAGATGCAAAAAAAAAATTGCTTAATAAAAGCTAAACGTGGTGGAAATTGAAAAACAAATGCAATACAGCACTGTTACAACCTCAACAGGTGATTGTAAAACTAGTCCTGTAAAGCTGAGAACATTATGGACGCATCAATGCTAAGGTCTCTCATGTTCTGTGATGTTGAATAAAAAATTATATCTGACGGACAAAGCAGAAGTCTTAAATGATTAGGGTATCTTTCAATACAAGGTAAGACTCTCCTAACAGTAATAACACTATGTCATCTAGATGATCCAAAGCATGGTTCTCTAGTCAGCATAGATGAAAACTGACCAAACTATATAAAGTGTACCACATACTGCATACCTTCCTTCTGATTTCTTTGTTATCGGACCCAATTTTACAAAGAAGCACTGTAACGTAACATAGGGTCTTTCTGGGTAGGATTTCATTCTAGAACATCTTAATCCATCAACACTGGACAGATATGGACAAATTCTTCACCCAGTATGGATTTCGGCCAATCAGGGTTGGTCTGTAGCTGAATAGGAGTACTGGCTCCATACAGAAAAAATACTATGTGGATAAATGCTATCCTTTTATTTATCAAATATACAGTTTCCAGTTCGTCAAGAGAGTTAGGCGGAGATCTACAGTGGGGATCTGATATTATTTTCATACAGAACCAGTGTAGAAGGTGGGCAGGAAGATGTGATTACCCCAGCTGTGAATATTATCCTAAATATTATTATCCTAAATAAAAAGGATAAAACTGAGTGCTATGTTTAACTTGTATCTAGGAACAGTCCTCATTTAAGTGGTAAACTAGATCTGCTTTTTCCAGCACAAGATTTTCTCACCTTCATATCTTACGTTCAAGTGTGTATTTGTTTTGTAATTGGTGAATTAAAGGTAGATACAAGCTTAATTGTTTGACTGTTTAGGCACTTAACTCTGTAGCAATCAGGCTTCTTCCATGTCTAGGCTTTCTTTGGGGACACATCTGGTACTGTGCAGCTTGCCCATGGACACACAAGCTGTCTATTCTCCTAAAAGATACAGGGGGGAATTGCATACTCAACCTCTGGCTCCAGAATCAGATATCTAACTCATTGAGCTATCCAGCCAGCTTCCATTCCAAAAATCATCTAGCCATAATTCTTTATTCTAAATTCTTTATTAATGTAGAGATTTTCCCCCATCCACATTCCAGTATCTATGGTTTTAATTATCCTCTGGTCTAAAAATATTCAATTACAAAATCCTGAAATACATAATACATATGTATCTGTATGGTCCATTACCAGAACTGGCCAGTAGAGGCCACTGTATGCAATGTATAGGGTTCATGGTTATCCCTGGTTTCAGCTATCTGTGTTCGATCTTGGAACATATCCCCCACAGATACACTCCAAATTGTAGTACTGTACTACAATTTGCAAAAACAAAAGAAGGAAAAACCAGCGTATTACTTTTGAAATATCTTATTAATATAATTCATTGCCAACTTTACCTTTTATCAATGCTACATATTCCTGAATATACTGGCATTTGCAGTACGATCACAACATCAAGCATTCAGGGCAAAATTCTTTTTATTTCAATAAAAGGGGAGAAGGAAAAGGGAAGAACAGCAAGAAATCAACTTTCTGCTGATTTAATATAGAGGATTGTCAGCAAAAGAAATTTACCAAGGATTTTCAATACTGAAATTGGAGTTAAACTTCATATTGGCACAGAGAGCTCCCCAGCCACAAAGAAGAAGAAAGAAGTCTTACAATTTGCAGCAGATATTCAGGTGGTGAAACCAGTTCTCTATGTAAATCCACACACACACATGCATACAAACTCTTTCTCTCACTAGTATTCATTCTTTCTTTGTCACTCTGCACAACACACACAGAGCAATAAACTCTGAATATAATTCATAGCTCCTTTCTATGCATTATAGCAGAGAATAACATCTCGTAAGTCTCTGAAGAAGATCTCTTCAGAAAGGTGGCTTTACTCAGGAACCATCCATCTTACACATTTTATTTCCTTTTGCATCAAAAACCTCTCAGAGGAGCAATGTCATTGATGTGTTTTGTAAGTTTATTTTTCTTTGCAGTTATGATTTCTCTCTCCTCTCTTTCTAGCTCCCTCCACCCCTTCTAACAATTAAACCTTTATTGTTGAGTTCAATCTAGTTTGTAGGGAAATGAGAACCATATCTGATTTTTATAATGGAAGCAGCCCTCTAGAAAGGCACTTCAAATCAATACCAATGTGCCTTTAATGTTAGTTTTTCCAAGGGAAAATGTCAGTACTAATAAATTCACCCATCAAGTAAGTTAAGAAGATCGTGGTTCAGCAGACATATCTGTTATATTGTGCATATTATCAATATCTTTGTATTTTTCACTGTAATATTTACAGGGCTTCTCTCCCCATGGGTGGAAGGGAAAGAAAAACAGTCAATATGTATATATTGCTTCATTTATTTGCAAGTAGATACAGAATTAAACTAACAGTTAATAATCCTGATAGTGAAACAGAATGTTCATGTTCAGAAGCAGAATACTAGTAAATATGATGGGTATTTCATGTTAGGGAATGTAAGTCTTCACCTCACCCTACTGCAGGAGCACACAGGTGGTGGGACTTTTCCCTGATGTGCTCCATGGGTCAGTCTATTTAGGTCAGAGCAGGATTGTAGACTTCCAGCTACAATGCTCAACTTCCTCTGGTGACAGTCTGGACAAAGATTCCTGTGTCTTCCAGAACCTGCTATGAGAACTGACTCTTTGCACTGATCCTGATGATGGCTTTTGCCTGATATGCCATCTGTGCTTGCTGGACAAAGAAGGACTACTTGGGGTAAGCCTCCACCAGGAGGACAGAAGCTGTAGAACTCTTTGGCTTTGCCTATAATTCCAGCTTGCATTTACCCTGCTGGATTGGACTGCTACTGAACTGTATGGACTTGTAGATAGAAACAACTGAACTGTCTCAGTAGGGTCAACTGAGTAGCCCAAGAGAATATATCTGTTTTTTGTTACAGTTGTTGCACTGTATATACTTGCACCTTTTTACTTCCTGAGTAAACCTACTGCACCAAGATCTGTCTACCTGTTTTTCTCACAAGGGACCACCTTGCCAGGTGCAAACCTCTTGCTGGCCACTGCATACCACTCTGCTAACTGTTTACATTAACATTGGTTATGGGCCCAGAGGCGCAGCTGTAGCCAGTAACCTGAGGACCACGCTCTGCAAGTGTTTGTTTTGCTTCTCTTGTGGCTCTGTTACTGAAAGACCAGAATGGCAGCAACCAATATAGACTTGGTGACCAGACTTGATGGAAGTGATTATACAGTGTGGTCCATCAAATCCTCTTTGCTCCTCAAGAAGGAGGGCTTGTGGGGCATTGTTGCTTATCCACCGGACATTGTCGGCCTGGACCCAAACAATGATGATGACGCCCGCAAGCTGGCCAAATTCCAGGAAGAAAAACAAAAAGCTCTTTACATTATAAGCCTCACATTATGTGGCGAGCAGTCTGCTTCTGAGGGGCACCTAAATGTGTACCATCAGGAGATGATAGATTAGGCAGAGGAGAGCAGATGTAGGATTCAACTTGCTTTTGGGTTCCAAAAGGATGAGGATCCCCAGCATATTGATTCATATTGTCTAATAGTAACATGTAGTTTGATTCTGAGCTTCCTCACCTGGAAAAAGTCTGATGTTTCTATTAATGTTTTGATATACTATTATTTAATACTAATTCTGAAGATTCCTACTCAGAATTACAATCAAGCAGAGGTTAAAGTCTAGATAGGGCTTTAAATACAGCTCTTTAATGGACCCTATCCTCCTCTCCCCAGTTTCTTACACATTTCTTTAACCCTCTTCTGCTAGTGTGTTTTGATGGATGAAAGTAAAATATGAAGCGTCACAGCTAAAATTTGAGTTCTTGTTTTCTAACCAGGTCACATTTTTAAAAAGGAGATGGATAGAAAGAGGTTTCTTTGCCTCTTCAAGAGCTCTTTGTGGTCATTTTATACCATGCCACCTTTGATTAACACAGAAGGAGAAAAAACCCACAGCAGCTAATGTTGTGCATGCTTACTCCGAGTTTGGTGGAACTTTCTCTAAAGACGGTGTGTATAGAGTTGAAGCTTAAATTAAGGCAGGCACATATTTGACTTTATGTTTATTTCATCTATGTAAACTACTTAGAGTAGGGAATTTTTCACTAGATGGGTAATAGAAATAAGCAAGTAAATAAACTAACAAACAAGACTGGGAGAAATCTTATACAGGTACATTCACGGGACACACTGCAGAAACAAGTCATGACCTTAGAAAGAACCAGAATGTGGAATGTTGTTGTTAAAAAGAAAAGTACATTATTATATTACTTGTTATTTTGAATTGCATGAGGCTTGTTTTGGTTACTCATCTCATAAAAGTAATTCAGTTTCTCTAGAACCCTAATAAACTAGAGAGAGACTGAATCCTGCCATCCTTGCTAAGTGCTGAGTCAGTGGACAAGGCCTCCTCAGCCATGGTCTTCATAAACTCCTGGTGAACTTGATTTTATTAGCGTTGGGGAGTGCAATACCAAGAAAAATGTGTGCCAGACACTTCTCAACCCATTGGGCCTTTAGGGTAGGCTGAGTTGCTTTTATTAGCCCCTCAATCTCAAACATTTATTAGCACATCAATCTCTGTCTGACTCCAAGTTACCGTCGCTGAGGTTGAAAAATCAACAGTCTGATGGTGACATTATGGTTTTAACACACACACCAGAGCCACCTGACACCCTGTAAAGATGACTTGTACTGTTGACTGACAGTCAACGTCTGTTTATCCCCAGCCCTCTTGAAGATGCTGATGCTGCTTCTTTTGTCTCTTGACTCTCCATTGTATTCCTTTGGGTCAGAGTGTGGGAAGGGTTTCCTGCCAGATCCTGAGGCCTCCACTGGCCAATAGGGTAAAAAGTCACCTCATGGAACCTCACAATAAACACTCCCCTTCCATACAAAGCAGCATTTCTGCCAGGATCCTGGGCCAAAGGTCCTCTATGTACATAAAATCCACAGCCTGTGTTGCACAAAAAATAGGACCCAGCTCCTCTTCTTCTGGAACTGTGCTCCCAGATGATTCCATCTATGTCCAACCCCCTGCATCTCCTCTACCTTCCTCTCCTTTATTCCTGCCAGCTGTCCACTAACTCTAGCCCCGCTCCTTGCTCAACTGAGTCCCATCACCTGTCTTTACCTCCTCCTCTCTGCCAGGGGATGGCAGCCCTGTATCTGCACCCACCTGAGACCCAGGAGTTATAGTTTCTCAGGCCCTCCTCTTGGACATGGGGAGAGTGCAGATAACCATTTCTGCTGACCACTTCAGTTAAGCAGGCAATCTTGGAGTCAGCTAATTATGGTTTATACCAATAGGGAAGTTGCCCATCCTTGCTTTAGCAGAAACTGTGGAGAAGTTTTGTGTTTGACTGTAAAGCTGGGATAAATTCCCCTGACTTTAGTGAAGCACATCCAGTTTTAGACTAACACAAATGGGAACTGAAACTGTCCTGCAGCACTATAAAAAGAAATAAGCAATGTCTTGCTGACAGGCCTTATAGAATTTAATTGTGTATTAAAGGTTAGAATCCCCAACTGCTAAGCAAACCCTGAACACTTTCTAAATATTGACTTGAAGCTAAAACGTGGGGCTTTACACTCATCATCAAGAATGTTCAAAATGTCAGCCGAAAGCCTTTGCTCTTGAAGTCAATCTATAAAATTCCCTGAGTTGCTCTGGCATTTTGCAGTTGCTTCACAGGGAGCTTCCTCCTTAAAAAAGCAGGGGCAACATATAAGAAACGTTACCCATTAAATGGCAGCCATTGAATCTTAAGCGATCGCTTAATGCACTGCTAAATACCAGATACAACCATACAATCAAAGTTCCTAATAATTATGGATTAACATTCTTCACTTAGCTGTGCATTTTTAAAAAATGTAACAGGTGCAGCTATTTCTTTATAACCATAGCCAGGGAGGTCAGAAATGTGTTTCAGGTTGTCTCAGGTACCACAGTTGCTATGAAATATTGTATTTTTCATGACCAAAGCCATAGTTTCATGATGACTGAAAACTCATCAGCATCAGAGATTATTTTAAATGGGTTTCCATTTGAATTGCAGACCTTCTTTCTTTGGACAAATGTTTCAGTACCTTTAACTTTTAGGAGTATACTGTCCATCTGTCTTTCAGTTTTGAGACAACACCTGGCAAATTGCTCTTGAATACCTGAGACCTGAACAGTGCAGTGCAGTGCTCTCATGCATTGGAGGGGAGGTTGGTTCATGTCTACTAGCTCCATCCTGGCACTGCCTCTTTAGACAGCTATATGTGTCATGACACCCTTATGATTCATGATAAATGCTGTTGAGGATGAAACTCAGTCTGCGTCTTCAAAAAAAAAATTAGCACCTCTTCCAGGGTGTCTGTTGAGTCCGGTGCTAATAAGTACTCTGACCAGCATGATTGGGTCAAACACAAGTGATTTATTATCAGCTCAGGAAATCAGAGGACAATGTACAAGGTGGCTTGCTTATTGTTGTGTCCTAATAGTGTAACCTTCTACATGTGATATCAATGTATCTGAATCAATGTAACCTTGCCGATGAGTAACAATGTAACCTTCAGCTGTATCACATAAACCCTGTAATAGGACGCGAGCTAATGACCACCAGCTGGCAGTAGCGAGCGTCCAAGCTCTCTTGGTTCAAACCCATCAAAGACCGCAGCGCGGGAAGTTTCCCGCCGCTACCTACACCTGGACAAGAAGGGCGTGACCAGCCATGACGTCACGCGGACCAGTAGCCAACGGGCTACCGTGGAGCCACATTCAAATACGTTACTACCATATATATAGAGCTGTTCGTCCGCCATTACCTCATGTTCCCTCTGTCCACCATGCAATAAACCTGAGTTAACCCAGCCTTTGGCTGTGCCTTGTGTCTTGACTCTCATACACTAAATTGGCGACGAAGGTGGGATTATGGATCCCCACGGAGCCAGGACACAGAGCGGGTTCAACATCACCAAACCGCAAGACTGGGAGCTTTTTGAGATGGACTTCCAGGCGGCACTGGTGGAGCTCAAAGTCAAAGAAGACGACGAGGAAAGGAAGAGGGCCATCCTCACCCGCATGCTTGGGATGGAAACCAAGCGGACGCTGGTGGGCATCCTTGCACCGAAGAAGATGAGCGATTTCAAAGCCGGTGACATCATGAAAATGCTGCGTGAGCGTTTCCGACCCTCGAGGGCAATGTTTCCCGCTCGGAGTGCGTTTTGGAGGCGAGTTCAAGCGCCGGACGAGTCGGTAGAAGCCTTCGTAACGGCTATGAGGGTAGCCGCCGCCCCCTGCAAATGGGACCACATCCTAGAGATGGCCCTCAGGGACGGAGTGCTGTGTGGCCTGAAGGACAAGGAAGTACAGCGCAGCTTGATGAACAAGGAGCCACCACCCACACTGGAAGAGGTTGTAGAGGCCGCGGAAGCCGCGGAATCCACGAATGCTGGAGTAGACGAGATGCACAAGTGGCGTGAGTGGCGTCCGAGGGCCGGCAAAGCGGAAAACTCGTCGCACGGGAAGTCCGGTCAGTCGGTGCATGCAACCCGACCGACCTCGAAATCGTCTTCAGAAAGCAGCGATGGCGAGGAGGTCCAGAAGGTCCGGAGAGGCGGGCGCCGCTGCGATGGTTGCGGAGCGGCCCATGAGCACGTGAAGTGCCCATTCAGGAAAGCCGAGTGTTTCAACTGTGGACGTCGGGGGCACATCGCCAAGGCGTGCAGGAAATGGAAAGAGGGCCGGAGACAGTCGCAAGACCGTTCAGCCAGACCGGACCGTCCAGCGAGGTCCAAAGATGGCGCCCGGGCCACGAGGAAGCAGGACGGCGTGGGCCGCATCTCGGACGACAGCGAGGGCGACGCTCCTGTGTTCAACGTGTCTGCGGGACAGCCCCATTACTTTGTTGAGGTACTAGTACAAGGGACCCCTATTAGGATGGAAGTTGACTCGGGGTCCTCCTATTCTATAATTCCCCAGAGAGAGTTCTTGAAAATCGACCCCCACGTGCGGCCCAAACTTAAAGCGTTGAGGGCCACACTACGGGACGTTCAGGGGAACAGCATTCCAGTGTTGGGGGTCGGAACGTTCCGGGTTCGCTTTAAGAGACATTCTGCGGAACTGCCCCTAGTGGTGCTAAAAGGGGGGAGTTGTAGCCTCCTCGGAACACAGTGGTTTCAGCCATTAGGCCTGTTCATAGGGGGGGTGCATGCCGTAGGCGAGGACCCAATACAAGCAGTGTGTGACGCACACCCCGCCGTTTTTAAAAGTGGACTGGGAAAGTTCAAGGGACCCCCTGTAGCCTTCGACTTAGACCCGGAGGTCCGCCCGATAAGACTTAAACCGCGCAGGGTACCGTTCGCGCTTAAGGACAAAATAGAGGCGGAACTGGACAAACTGGTGGGTCAAGGAATTCTCGTTCCTGTGGATTCCGCGGAGTGGGAGACTCCAATTGTAACAGCACTGAAGGCTAACGGGGAGGTGCGCATTTGCGCTGATTATAAGTGTACCATTAATAAGGCAATCCGCCCTAATGCATACCCGGTGCCAGTGGTCAGCCACCTTCTGGCCAGGCTGAATGGGGGAAAGTGTTTCGCTAAACTCGATTTAGCACAGGCCTAACAGCAACTCCCGGTAACCCCCGCCACAGCGGCGGCACAAACAATAGTCACACATAAGGGGGCGTTCCAGGTGTCGAGGTTACAGTTCGGCGTGAACTCGGCACCTGGCATTTTTCAATCGCTAGTGGAACGCCTCCTGAAGGGGTTGGAGGGGGTGTTGCCATATTTTGATGACGTGTTGATAACGGGGGGGAGTAAGGCCGAGCTGGCCCACAGATTGGATAAGGTCCTGGCCGTGTTCGAGAAAGCGGGGCTGCGACTGAGGAAAGACAAATGTGTATTTTTCGAAACAGAGGTTGAGTTTTTAGGGTTCCGTGTCACGCCCGAGGGAATTAGGCCGTCCAAATCTAAGGTAGCCGCCATTAAGAAAGCCCCTCGCCCCACTTCCAAAACCGAGCTTCAGTCATTTCTGGGGCTTCTCAATTTCTACCATACCTTCCTTCCACGGAAGGCGTCTGTTGCCGAGCCGCTCCATCGGCTACTTAAAAAAGAGGAAAAATGGCTGTGGGGTGACGAGCAAGAAAGAGCGTTCACAGAGTTAAAGCAACTCCTCACATCCGAGGCAATCCTGACTCATTTCGACCCCAAACGGCCCATAGTTTTGGTCTGCGATGCATCCCCGGTGGGGGTGGGGGCGGTGCTTTGCCACGTGTTAGACGACGGAAGGGAGGCCCCGATAGCGTTTTATTCAAGGTCCCTGTCCCAAGCAGAGCGGAATTACGCACAGACCGATAGGGAGGCACTAGCGATAGTAGCGGGAACCAAGAAATTTCACGATTTTCTGTATGGTCGGCCGTTCAAGATCGTTACTGATCATAAGCCCCTGTTAGGAATCTTCACTGCAAATAAGCCCACGCCACAGATCCTGTCCCCGAGGATGCTGCGGTGGGCTATTTTTCTTAACGCATATCAACATGAGTTAGAATACCGGCCAGGGAAGGAAATCAGCCATGCAGACGCGCTCTCACGGTCGCCGTTACCATTGTCGGACGACCAGAAGGCAGGGGTAAGAAGAGACCGCCAGGTATTGCTAATAGAGGTCTTGGAGTCACCCCCGATAGTACCGGCCGACATTGCCAGGGCGACCGGAAAGGATAGAACACTAGAGAAGGTATGCTCGTGGGTGCAGAAGGGGTGGCCGGCGTCATCCCCAGGCACGGAATTCGACCCATTCTTCCGAAAGCGAGTGGAGTTGTCTTTAGAGAGGGGGTGCCTTTTGTGGGGCCAACGGGTGGTGGTCCCTACGTCCCTGCGGCCGAAGGTGCTAAAGCTGTTGCACGTCAGCCACCCGGGAATCGTCCGTTCCAAGGCGTTGGCCCGGAGTTACTTCTGGTGGCCCCAGCTGGACGCCGACATAGAGCAGATGGTTGGCACTTGTGAGGCATGTCAATGCTCTCGACCGGAGGTGGCCCGCCTACCGCATAGGGAATGGGACGCAGCAAGTGGACCGTGGTCCAGGGTGCACGTAGATTTTGCTGGCCCATTCCGGGGAACCATGTTTCTCCTGGTGGTGGATGCATACTCAAAGTGGCTGGAGGTCATTCCGGTAAAGAGCACATCCTCCGCCACTACCATTCGCCAGCTAAGGAGGGTCTTTTCCACGTTCGGTTTACCCGACACTTTGGTCAGCGATAACGCCAGTTGTTTCACATCCGCTGAGT
Organism: Bradypodion pumilum; assembly: GCA_035047305.1. Classification (NCBI taxonomy): domain Eukaryota; kingdom Metazoa; phylum Chordata; class Lepidosauria; order Squamata; family Chamaeleonidae; genus Bradypodion; species Bradypodion pumilum. The sequence goes on from JAWDJD010000003.1 coordinate 172,971,962, forward strand.
TCGCAGCATTCATGGAGGCGAATGCAATTCGGCATGTCACATCCGCGCCGTTTCACCCGGCCACGAATGGCCAAGTGGAACGGTTGGTGCGCACCACAAAAGATGCGCTGCGGCGCATGGGCTCGGGAGATCTAAATCACCAAGTTTGTCAATTTCTATTAGCGTACAGAGTGACCCCCTTAGCGTCTGGTTACTCGCCGGCTGAGCTGCTGATGCGGAGGAAACTGACCACGCTTTTGTCCAGGCTAGACCCGTCGAGGGTCGAGGACAAAGGGAAGAACATAGGGTTAGCGGTCTCGAAAGGGTTCGGCGTAGGCGATCCTGTACACTGCAGGAACTATGCCAACGCAGGCCCAGCCTGGGTGCCAGGGACGATAATAGAACAGACGGGGCCAGTGTCCTATCGGGTGGAAACTAGCACCGGCCTCCTCTGGAGGAGGCACGCTGACCAACTGAGGCACCGAGTGAGCGAGGGGCCGACCAGTGGGGCTCAGCGACAGGATTCAGCGATAGGGTTCTCCCCCACCCGTTTAGCCCAAGGGGGAGACAGGGGGAAAGCAGCGAGCCCGACTCGTATCCTTTTGATACCCCAGTTCTATCCGAGCCCGGGGGGAGGGAAAAGGAGTGCGCTTCCCCCGAATCCGATTTTGATTTTGATTTTGCTAGCCGGGGGGGGGTTTTCGGAGTGTTCCCCCACCCATCCAAGCGAGAAGAGGGGTTTTTCGTTAGTCCCCAGTGCCCCCGGTTCTTCCCAAACAAAGCACACACCTCCCAACAAAGCCGCAGAGCCGCGGCAAACCACTAACAAGTCATCCTCTCCGATTGCAGGGCAGGAAGCCAGGGAGCAAGGAGGAGGGAGCGAAGCCGGGGCAGGGCAGCCCGCGCCGAGACCCCAGCGTGTTCGAAATAAGCCATCTTGGCTGAGAGACTTCGTCTCATCCTAGGGGGGAGGAGTGTTGTGTCCTAATAGTGTAACCTTCTACATGTGATATCAATGTATCTGAATCAATGTAACCTTGCCGATGAGTAACAATGTAACCTTCAGCTGTATCACATAAACCCTGTAATAGGACGCGAGCTAATGACCACCAGCTGGCAGTAGCGAGCGTCCAAGCTCTCTTGGTTCAAACCCATCAAAGACCGCAGCGCGGGAAGTTTCCCGCCGCTACCTACACCTGGACAAGAAGGGCGTGACCAGCCATGACGTCACGCGGACCAGTAGCCAACGGGCTACCGTGGAGCCACATTCAAATACGTTACTACCATATATATAGAGCTGTTCGTCCGCCATTACCTCATGTTCCCTCTGTCCACCATGCAATAAACCTGAGTTAACCCAGCCTTTGGCTGTGCCTTGTGTCTTGACTCTCATACACTAAACTTATATACAATGAGAATGGCAGTTACACAAATGGATACATTTCAGTGGGCCTCTGGAAGGCAACAAAATACGAAGTGATGAATCAGTATTGTTTCAGACAGCTCTTTGAATTTGGCGCCTACTGAAAAGGCGTGCTTCCTGGCTTTGCTGCTTGACACGGCTTGTTTAAACACAGAGCAAAACACAGTTCTAATAAATAATACTTGGACACAACAGTGTCTCAAATAGAGGACACAGCCATGCATGAGGATGTGCCCCAGAAAACGTCACCTCCCCTAACTTGAAAAAAACAGACAAGGACACTTTAATAATCCAGTAGTCATTCCAGAAGACAGCACAATCCACAGAATTTACTAGCCTACCTGAGGTTTTATATGGCTCCAGATCCTTGCTGAGAGTGTTGGAGGATGAGACTTTCATGTTTAGCACCCAATGGGGGTAAAAGAGGAAGCAAAGTAGAATACTCTCTTTTGTTTGTAATTCATGATCTTTTGACAAATGTTATTCTTGTTGTTTGATATGTCGCCTTTCTCCTCATAGGGGACCCAAGACAGCTCACAAAAAAAATCACAACAAACATTGTCCAAAGTGAGTCTTTAAAAATGTGAATGATTTGTACTTGCATATATTTTGTCAATTGCACTCATCCCACATGCCAGCAAGGTGATGCTCAAGATAATACAAGATCGGCTTCAGCAGCATGTAGAGAGAGAACTACCAGAGGTGCAGGCTGGGTTCAGAAGAGGCAGGGTTTAGTGTTCAGGGAAGCAAGACAATAGAAGCAGCCGTAGCCTGACTTAACACATCTTTATTGCATGAAGTACAGTTCGAACATGAGGTAATGGTGGCAATACAACTCTTTTTATACAGTCACTATACATTTGAATCTGGTTGCACGGTAGCCTATTGGCTACTGTTGGCATGACGTCATCCGGAGTCCCGCCATTCTTGTCTAGGTGTATCCGTGGCGGGAAGGTTTCCCGCGGCTGTGTATGATTGGGGAATTTGTACCATGTGAGTTGAATGCTCGCTGCTCCCATCTCTGGTAGCAAGCTCGCATTCCAATAGCAGCTGGATACAATGTGTTCTTTACAAATGGCTTAAGTATACATTTCCTGCAGAACTGGTTACATTTAACTTAAAGGCACAGTGTAGCAGTTACATTCCATATTATTCCAAACACAACATCCCTCCCCCCTAAGATGGGACGAAGTCCCTCAACCAATGTGATTCCCCGCATGTGCGTTTGGGGCGTGTGGCTGCTAGGCTTGGCTCGGGGGCCCTTGCACTTCTCTGCTCTCTTGGTTCTTGCCCTGCAATAGGAGGGATGGACTTGTTAGCGGTTTGCTGTAGTTGTGCTACCCCTGACTGGAAACATGGGGGACTGGGATTTCACGTTTGCACCGGCCCTGACTGGGGGGGCCTTGACTGGAAACGTGGGGTAGGGGTGAATTCTAATGTCGAGAAACCAGGGGCTCCTGGGACTAACAAAAAACCCCGCTCTTCACTTGGACAGGTGGGGGACCACTCCGAACTCCCCCTCCCTCCCGGTTCTGAAAATCAAAGTTAAACTCTTCCTCCCCATCAAACTCATACCTTTCTCCCAAAGTATCCCTGGTGTCCACAGGATATGGGCTTGTATCAATCCCCTCCCCCCAGGTGGGGATCGATGATCCGCATTTGTACACGAAGGGTACCCCGTGTCTCCCCCTTGAGATAAGCGGGTGGGGGAGGACCCTAACGCTGAATCCTGTGGCTGGATTTCTGTGTCCTGCCTATTGGTAACCCTAAGCCTGAGTTGATCGGCATGCCTTCTCCAGAATAGACCTGTGCTGGTCTCCACACAGTACGAAACTGGCCCCATTTGCTCAATGACTACTCCCGGGACCCATGCTGGCCCTGCGGCCACGTAATTCCTGTAATATACAGGCTCTCCAATTCTGAAACTTTTGGTATTACCTATTTCCATGTTCCTCCCTTTATCCTCCACCCTTGTGGGGTCCAACCTAGTTAGAAGCATTATAGGTTTCCTGCGCATGAGGAGCTCTGCAGGTGAGAGCCCTGACACGAGTGGCGTTACCCTATAGCACAGCAGGAACTGGCACAGCTGTAGGTTCAGGTCCCCGGGCCCATGTGCCACAATGCCTCTTTTGTAGTTCACACCTGGTGTTCTATCTGGTCATTTGTTGCAGGGTGGAAAGGGGCAGAGGTGATGTGCCGCATGGCATTTTTCTCAATAAATGCCTGAAATTCCGCAGACGTGAAGGTACTGGCATTGTCGCTCACAAGCACGTCTGGTATCCTGAAACAACTAAACACCTTGTGCAATTGCTTTATGGTTGCGGCTGATGAGGTGTTGGACATCGGAATTACCTCCAACCACTTGGAGTAAGCATCTACTATTAGCAGGAAAAGGGTGCCCCTGAAAGGACCCGCAAAATCTATGTGTACCCGGGACCACGGTCCTCTAGTGGTGTCCTATTCTCTGTGGGGAAGTCGGGACTCTTCGGGTCTAGAACTCTGGCAACTCTCGCAAGTGCCGACCATGTGCTCTATATCAGCATCCATTTGGGGCCACCAGAAGAAGCTTCTGGCCAACACTTTAGAGTGTACGATCCTGGGGTGGCTGACGTGCAGTAGCTTGAGCACTCTTGATCTCAGTGACTCGGGAATGACCACCCGCTGGCCCCATAGGAGGCAGCCCCTTTCTGTGGAAAGCTCATCCCTTTTTCTAACATAAGCCATGAATTCCTCCCCAGGGGAAGTCATTGGCCACCCTTTCTGAACCCAGGAGCTCACTAGGAAAAGGGTCTTGTCCTTCGCCGTGGCTTTGGTGAGGTCTGTGGGAACTATCGGGGGTGAGTCGAGGGCTTTGATCAGAAGCACTTGATGGTCTCGCTCCACCTCACACTCAGGTTGTTCTAACTGTGGCAGGCGCAACCTGGAAGAGCATCCGCATGGCTAATGTCTTTCCCCGGGCGATGGACCAGCGTGTGCTGGTATGCATTGAGAAAGATAGCCCATCAGAGCATTCTGGGGAACAGAATCTGTGGTGTGGGCTTGCCTGTGGTGAAAATGCCTAGTAGGGGTTTGTGGTCAGTCACAACGGTGAACAGTCAACCATACAGGAAGTCATGGAACTTCTTTGTACCAGCGACAATGGTGAGAGCCTCCCTGTCCATTTCCACATAGTTGTGCTCCGCCTGTGAAAGTGATCTGGAGTAGAACGCAACTGGGGCTTCCCGCCCATTGTCTAACATGTGGCAAAGCACCGCCCCCACCCCTACCGGGGAGGCGTCACAGACTAGAACTATGGGCTTTCTGGGGTCAAAATGGGCCAGGACCGCTTCTGAAGATAGAAGCCGCATTAATTCTTTAAACACCTTTTCCTGACTGTCTCCCCACCACCAAACCGCATCCTTCTTAAGTAACTCATGCAGTGGCTCCGTAACTGACTCCTTCCTTGGCAGGAAGGAATGATAGAAATTCAGGAGCCCAAGAAATGACTGTAACTCCGGTTTCACGGTGGGGTGAGGGACATTTTGCATAGCCGCAACCTTGGATTTGGAGGGCTTTACTCCATCGGGGGTTATTTTAAACCCAAGGAACTCAACCTCCCTCGCTTGGAACACACACTTGCTCTTTTTCAACCTCAATCCCGCTTTTTTGAAAATCGACAGAACCTTGTCCAACCTCTTGGCCAGTTCCAACACACTCCCCCTGTTATCAGTACATCATCAAAATATGGAAGAACCCCGGGGAGCCCCTTTAACAATCGTTCCACGAGGGACTAGAAAATCCCGGGGGGCAAATTTACGCCGAACTGCAGGCGCGTGACCTTAAAAGCCCTTTTGTGGGTTACAATTGTTTGCGCATTGGTGGCAGCTGGAGTTGCGGTCAGCTGTTGGTATGCCTGCACCAAATCCAATTTAGCCAAAAACATTCCCCCGGGCAACGTGGCTATTAGGTGGCTAACAACCGGCACCGGGTATGCATTTGGGCAGATCGCCTTATTTATTGTACATTTATAATCTGCGCAAATCCTAACCTCCCCGTTAGGTTTCAAAGCAGTCACAATAGTAGTTCCCCACTCCACAGAGTCCACTGGAACCAAAATCCCCTGGCCCACCAGTTTGTCCAGTTCCACCTCTATTTTGTCCTTGAGGGCAAATGGGACCCTCCTTGGCTTGAGTCGAATGGGCCGGATTTCTGGGTCTAGGTTAAATGAAACTGGGGGTCCCTTGAATTTCCCGAGCCCCTTCTCAAAAACCACCGGGTGTGCATTGCAAATGTCCAGGATGGGGTTGGACTCAATGGCATGGATACCCTCTATTGAAATTCCCAGGGGCTGGAACCACTGTGTTCCCAGGAGACAGCAACCCCCCTCTTTCAGGACTACTAAGGGCAGCTTCTCCCTGTGGTGTTTGAATTTCACCTTGAATTCCCCCACCCCCAACACTGGGATCCTGACCCCTTGAACATTCCGCAATTGGGTCTTTAGGGCTTTGAGCTTGGGTCGCTCATTGGGGGGAATATGCAGGAACTCCCACTGGGATATAATGGAGTAGGAAGACCCTGAGTCTATTTCCATCCTAACTGGGACCCCTTGCAACAGTACCTCAACAAAATAACAAGGGTGTCCCAAGGACACGCTGTGGACAACCGTGCTGCTGTCGCCGCCAACCCGCCGGGACACGCGATGCACTTCTGGGTCGCTGTTGTTGGAAACTCTGCCGACGCTGTCCGGTCTCCTCGGGGGATGTTCCGCTGGGCCCTTGTACTCTCCTCACCGTCATCTGCATACTTTGGCAATGTGGCCACTCCGTCCACAGTTGTGGCACTCGGCCTTCCGGAACGGGCACTTGCGTCGGTCATGGGATGCCCCGCAGGCATCGCAACAGTGACTCTCCTTGCCACGCTTCTCAGTAGCCAACTTCCGCACCTTTCGGACGCCCTCATCCTCGCTGACTTCCAAGGATGATGATGCTGGGGATCGATGGTCCCGCCAGGCCGCCAGTACTGGAGTCGATGCCTTGTTGGTTGGTGGGGCCCTTGCCTTGAACAGCTTGACTCTGGCCCTCATGGCTTTGGCCGCCTGTGCTTCCTTTAGGACCTCTTGGAATGTCAGGTCGTGGCCACGGGTCATCAGCTTTCGTTGGGTCTCCTCGTCCCGCAGACCGCAGAGCAAATGGTCCCTGAGGGCTGTTTCCAGGTCTGCCCACTCACATGGGGTTGCCACCACGCGGAGGGCCACCGCAAAGTCAGCCACAGTCTCACCCGGGCGCTGGTCCCATTTCCCGAAGGCAGCTCTGGCCATGAAAATGGACATGGTCAGCTGGAAGTGCTCCCGCAGCGCTGCTAGGAGCTGCTTCACCGGGACCTCTTCCACCTTCCTCGGTGCCATCAGGTTCACCAGGAGCTTCACGGCATGGTACCCCAGCATCATGATGTGCTGGGCGTGCTTTTTTCCCCTCATCGGCAATTCCAGCTATCGCCAGCGTGCTGCGGAAATGCTTTTCGAACCATTCCCATTCCTCTGGCTGGGTTTTGTCGAAGATTGGTTGCGTCTTGTTCCTGTGGGAAGCCATATCCCACCTTCATTGCCAATTTAGTGTTCAGGGAAGCAAGACGATAGAAGCAGCCGTAGCCTGACTTAACACATCTTTATTGCATGAAGTACAGTTCGAACACGAGGTAATGGTGGCAATACAACTCTTTTTATACAGTCACTATACATTTGAATCTGGTTGCACGGTAGCCTATTGGCTACTGTCGGCGTGACATCATCCGGAGTCCCGCCCTTCTTGTCCAGGTGTGTCCGTGGCGGGAAGGTTTCCCGCGGCTGTGCATGGTTGGGGAATTTGTACCATGTAAGTTGAATGCTCGCTACTCCCATCTCTGGTCATAAGCTCGCATTCCGATAGCAGCTGAATTCAATGTAACTTTACAAATGGCTTAAGTATACATTTCCTGTAGAACCAGTTACATTTAACTTAAAGGCACAGTGTAGCTGTTACATTCCATATTATTCCATACACAACACAGGGGGACTAGAGACAACATTGCAAACATACATTGGATCATGGAGAAAACAAAGGAATATCAGAAACAAGTTTACTTCTGTTTTATTGACTACACCAATGCTTTTGACAGTGTGCACCACAACAAAATGTGGCAAGTACTTTAGTGTAAGGGACCAAAGACAATGAAACAGCCGAAGGGTTGGCTTAACACAGGTTTATTGCATGATGATCCGGAGGAACATGTGGTAATGGCGGATGGGTAGCTCAATATATACAGCTGGCTATACATTTGAATGTGGCTCGTTGACAGACTATTGGTTGCTGCCTGCGTGATGTCGTAGGAGGTCACGCCCTTCTTGACTAGGTGAGGAAGTTGCGGGGAATCTTCCCGCGCTGCTGAACCAGGTGGCTGATGATCCATTAGAGCTGGACGCTCGCTACTGCCCTCTGGTGGTCACTAGCTCGCGTCCCCTTATTAGGCTAACATTGATACAGGTGATGGTTATAATGTTGCACACAGGAAGGTTACATTGATAACACATGGTAAAGGTACATTGTTAAAGGCACTGCTTTACAGAACACAACATCCCTCCCCCCTAGGATGAGACGAAGTCTCTCAGCCAAGATGGCTTGTTGCATGTGCGTTTGGGCCGTGAAGAGGGCTGCCCCCCCGGGGGCGTTATTGCTTCTTTGTTCCCTGGTCCCTTGTCCTGAAACGGGAGAGGGAGACTTGTTAGTGGCTTGCCGCTGTCTGGCGGCCTTAGGGGAAGGGAAAAACTCCATTGTGGGCAGACCGGGGGCTGTCGGGGCTAACGAAAAACCCCTCTTCTCGCTTGGACGGGTGGGGGACCACTCCGAACCCCCCCCCCGGTTCTGAAAATCAAAATCTAAGTTGGTAGGGGTACCCGCATTTGTGGGGACTTTTCGCGAGATATGTATGGGGTCGGGTTCCTCCTCCTCAGAAAGATCCCCCAGGGTATCTACGAGGATATTCCCCTCCCCCCTTGGTGGGGGCCCACGGTCCCCTTTTCCTCCCCCTTGGGCTAAACGGGTGGGGGAGAACCCTAACGCTGACTTATTTCCTGCGTGAACCGTGTCCTGCTCATCGGAGACCCTGCGTCGGAGCTGGTCTGCGTGCCGCCTCCATAGGAGCCCTGTGCTGGTTTCCACGCGGTACGACACGGGGCCGGTTTGTTCCACGACTACGCCCGGCACCCAGGCTGGGCCTGAGCTGGCGTAATTCCTGCAATGCACGGGGGCGCCTATGCTGAAACTCTTTGTAACTTCCAGCCCGATGTTCCTTCCTTTGTCCTCTACCCTCGTGGGGTCTAGCCTAGTAAGGATGGTGGTCAGCTTCCTGCGCATTAAGAGCTCTGCGGGGGAGTATCCTGACGCCAACGGGGTCACCCTGTACCCTAGCAGAAACTGACACACTTGTAGGTTCAAATCCCCAGGGCCCATGCGCTGCAACGCGTCCTTCGTGGTGCGGACAAGGCGCTCTACTTGGCCGTTGGTGGCCGGGTGAAACGGGACGGAGGTAATATGCCGAACGGCGTTAATCTCCATGAATGCCTTAAACTCGGAGGACGTAAAACAACTAGCGTTGTCGCTAATTAACGTGTCGGGTATGCCGAACGTGGAAAAGAGCCTCCGCAAATGCCTAATGGTCTGGGCCGAGGAGGTGCTCGTTACTGGGATAACCTCCAACCATTTGGAGAAAGCGTCCACTACAAGGAGGAACAGGGTGCCTCTGAATGGGCCCGCAAAGTCTACGTGCACCCGGGACCACGGCCCCTTAGCCGCGTCCCATTCCCTGTGGGGAAGGCGGGCCTCCTCTGGTCTGGAGCATTGGCAACTTTCACAAGTGCCGACCATGTGCTCGATGTCGGCGTCTAGCTGGGGCCACCAGAAGTAACTCCGGGCCAGCGCCTTGGATCGCACGATGCCGGGGTGGCTGACGTGAAGCAGTCTGAGCACCCACGGCCGAAGGGAAGTGGGAATCACCACCCGCTGCCCCCACAAGAGACACCCCCTCTCTAGGGACAGTTCTAGCTTTTATCGGAAAAATGGAGCGAACTCCTCCGCTGGGGAGGATGCGGGCCATCCTTTCTGTAGCCAGGAGCTTACTGTCGCTAACGTTTTGTCTTTCTCTGTCGCTTTGGCAATGTCGGCGGGCACTACGGGGGGCGAATCCAGCACCTCTATCATGAGAACCTGATGGTCCCGCTCCCCCATGCTCACCTGGCTGGGCATTAGGGGAGGGGGAGACCTAGATAGGGCGTCCGCATGGCTGATCTCTTTCCCGGGCCGGTAGACCAACGCGTGCTGGTACGCGTTGAGAAAAATGGCCCACCTGAGCATCCTTGGGGACAGGATTTGAGGGGTAGGCTTATCCGCAGTAAAAATGCCTAGCAGGGGTTTGTGGTCCGTCACGATGGTGAAGGGGCGGCCATACAGAAAATCGTGAAATTTTTTCGTCCCCGAGACTATCGCTAGGGCCTCCCTGTCCGTCTGTGCGTAGTTTCTCTCAGTTTGGGACAGGCACCTGGAGTAAAATGCTATCGGGGCCTCCCTTCCATTCTCCAGCACGTGGCACAGCACCGCCCCCACCCCCACTGGAGATGCATCACAGATCAGAACTACTGGGCGTTTGGGGTCGAAGTGGGTCAGTATGGCGTCGGACGCCAGGAGGCTTTTCAGCTCACTAAATGCCCTCTCTTGGTCATCGCCCCACTTCCATGCCTGCTCTTTCTTTAGCAGTTTGTGTAGCGGTTCAGCCACCGCTGCCTTCCGGGGAAGGAAGGAGTGGTAAAAGTTGAGCAGCCCTAGGAACGACTGCAACTCGGGCTTGGAGGTGGGGCGGGGGGCCTTCTTGATGGCTGCCACCTTAGACTTGGATGGTTTTATCCCCTCAGGAGTCACACAAAACCCTAGGAATTCAACCTCGGTTGCGAAGAAGACGCATTTGTCCTTTCGCAACCTCAGCCCCGCCTTTTCGAATATAGTCAGGACCTTCCCCAACCTCTTGGCCAATTCCGCCCGACTCCCCCCTGTTATTAACACGTCATCAAAATAAGGCAACACCCCCTCCAGACCCTTCAGGAGGCGTTCCACGAGTGACTGGAAAATTCCTGGCGCCGAGTTCACGCCGAATTGGAGGCGCGTCACCTGGAACGCCCCCTTATGGGTGACTATGGTCTGCGCAGCACCTGCGGCAGGAGACACCGTGAGCTGCTGGTAGGCCTGTGCTAAGTCGAGCTTAGCGAAACATTTCCCCCCGTGTAACCTGGCCAGCAGATGGCTGACTACCGGCACCGGATATGCATTCGGGTGGATCGCCTTGTTGATGGTGCACTTGTAGTCGGCGCATATGCGGACCTCCCCATTGGACTTAAGAGCAGTTACAATTGGAGTTTCCCACTCCGCAGAATCTACAGGCACAAGAATCCCCTGACCCACCAGTTTGTCCAGTTCCGCCTCTATCTTGTCGTTGAGTGCGAACGGCACCCGGCGTGGTTTTAGGCGAACAGGGCGGACCTCCGGGTCCAGGTCGAAAGTCACTGGGGGCCCCTTGAATTTCCCCAGTCCCATTTTGAAGACTTCGGGGTGCGCCTCGCACACCTCCTGAATTGGGTCAGTCCCAACAGCGTGCATCCCCACGGCATGCACCCCCCCCCCAATGAACAAACCCAGGGGCTGGAACCATTGAGTCCCGAGGAGGCTGCAATTTCCTCCCTTGAGCACGACCAGGGGAAGGGACGCGGCGTGCTCCTTGAATTTGACCTGAAATTCTCCAACCCCCAACACTGGAATACTGTTCCCTTGCACGTCCCGTAGTGTGGCCCTCAACGCTTTGAGCTTGGGCTGCTTTTGGGGGGCAATTCCAAAAAACTCCCTCTGGGAAATGATTGAATATGAGGACCCCGAGTCAATTTCCATCCTAATGGGCCCCCCTTGGACTAGTACCTCAACAAAGTAGCGGGGGTGTCCCGTAGACACGCTGAACACTGGGGCGTCGTCCTCGCTGCCGTCGGCGATGCGGCCCACGCCGTCCTGCTTCCGCGTGGCCTGGGCGCCGTCTTTGGGTCTCGCTGGGCGGTCTCGTCCCGCGGAACGGTCTGGGGAGCTCCTCTGGGACTCGCGCTTCTTCCTGCACACCTTGGCGATGTGCCCACGGCGGCCGCAGTTGTGGCACTCGGCCTTCCGGAAGGGGCATTTCACGCGGTCGTGGGCCGCGCCACAGCCGTCGCATCGTCGGCTCTCCTTCCGGACCCTCTGTACGTCCTCGTCGTCGCTGCTCTCTGTAGATGACCTCGAAGTTCGCCAGGCCGCCTGTACCGGAGCCTCTGCTTTGCTCGACTTTGGCCGCCAGTCCTGGAGTTCTTGGACCCCGGCCTTCGTAGCTTCTGCGGCCTGGGCCGCTCTGACGACCTCCTGCAGCGTGGGAGGCGGCTCTTGGTTCATTAATGTGCGCTGGGTTTCGGCGTCGTTCAGGCCGCACAGCACACAGTCTCGGAGGGTGATTTCGACGTTCTCCCATTTGCACGGGCCGGCCGCCAGCCGCAGGGCCGCCACGAACGCGGCGACCGTCTCCCCGGGCGCTTGGACTCACCTCCAAAACGCACTCCGAGCGGGAAACATCGCCGTGGCGGGCCGGACGTGCTCACGCAGCAACTGCATGAGTTCCTTGGCTTTGAATTCGCTCACCCTCCTCGGTGCAATCAGGTCCACCAAGGTCCTTTTTGTTTCTTGACCGAGCATTCTGGTGAAGATGGCCCTTTTCTTCGCCTCTTCCGTGACTTCGGACTCGATCAGTGCGGCCTGGAAGTCCATCTCGAAGATCTCCCAGTCGCCCGGTTTCCTGATTTCGAAACCGGCGCATGTCTTGGTCCCGTGGGCTGCCATCCCACCTTCGTCGCCAATTTAGTGTAAGGGACCAAAGACAATGAAACAGCCAAAGGGTTGGCTTAACACAGGTTTATTGCATGATGATCCGGAGGAACATGTGGTAATGGCGGATGGGTAGCTCAATATATACAGCTGGCTATACATTTGAATGTGGCTCGTTGACAGACTATTGGTTGCTGCCTGCGTGACGTCGTAGGAGGTCACGCCCTTCTTGACCAGGTGAGGAAGTTGCGGGGAATCTTCCCGCGCTGCTGAACCAGGTGGCTGATGATCCATTAGAGCTGGACGCTCGCTACTGCCCTCTGGTGGTCACTAGCTCGCATCCCCTTATTAGGCTAACATTGATACAGGTGATGGTTATAATGTTGCACACAGGAAGGTTACATTGATAACACATGGTAAAGGTACATTGTTAAAGGCACTGCTTTACAGAACACAACAAGTACTTAAAGAGATGGGAATACCAGAACACTTCATATGCCTAATGAGAAATCTGTACCTGAATCAAGAAGCAACAATTAGGAGAGAACACAGAATGACAGAGTGGTTTGGAATAGGAAAAGGAGTAAGACAAGGTTGCATTTTGTCACCCTACTTATTCAATCTATGCACAGAACACATAATGTGCAATGCAGAGATGGAGGAATCACAATATGGGATCAAAATTGCTGGGAGGAACATCAACAATTTGAGATATGCAGACGATACCACCCTAATGGCAGAAAGTGAGGAAGACCTAAAGAATCTATTGATTGGGTTGGGCTGAAAGAGGAGAGTGCAATAGTTGGCTTGAGACTCAATATCAAGAAAACGAAAATAATGGCAACAGGCCCTATCAGTACCTGGAAAATAGTTGGGAAAGAAGTAGAAACAGTGACAGATTTTACCTTCTTAGGAGCTAAGATCACTGCAGATGGTGACTGTAGCCATGAAATAAAAAGACAACTGATTCTTGGGAGACAAGCTATGAGAAACCTGGGGAACATAGTGAAAAGTAGAGACATCACCTTGAAAACAAAGCATAGTCAAAGCAATGGTATTCCAGGTGGTAATGTATGGGTGTGAGAGCTGGACCATTTGGAAAGCTGAGGGTAGAAGAGTAGATTCCTTTGAGATGTGGTGTTGGAGGAGAGTGTTGAGAGTCCACTGGACAGCAAAGAGAACAAATAGGTCGATCTTAGAAGAAAACAACCCTGACTGCTCGTTGGAAGGTCAAATAGTGAAGATGAAGCTTAAATACTTTGACATCAAATAAGAAGGGAGGATTCACTTGAGAAGGCCTTGATGCTGGGAAAGGTGGAGGGCAAAAGAAGAAGGGGGCGTCCAAAGATGAGATGGATGGATGGTGTGGTAGACACAGTGGGCACAGAGCTGTGTGGGCTGAGGAGGATGGTGGAGGACAGAGGTGCCTGGAGGGCAATGGTCCATAGGGTCGGAACCAACTGTGGGACTGAACAACAACATATTTTGTTTCCTTAATATTTCTTCATTAGCAAACCTTTCAGTGCCCTTTCAACTGTGGTCTGCCAAATCACTAGAGACATTTTTCACTCAATACAATTGAGGGGGCTATTAGCAGCCAATCAAAATGTTTGGGGAGATTGGGAATTTTAAAATGTAAAATGGCCTTGAAACCTGTAACAACCATTCTTTTCTTCAATAATTCCTTGTGCGATTACTATGTACTGAGCTACTGGTGCTCTTCATCTTGGATTGTTGCTTCCCTGCTTGTTATGCCTCCATCCTCTCCCTTTCTTTTTCACCTTCTCCCTTGATTCTTGATGGACTTTCCACCCATCTCTTTGGATTATTTTTGCTGCTTCCAAGCAATCTGCTTGGGCCCTTATGCCTTCTTGGGATTATTTATAGGATTTCCCCTACCTGGTTTCTTTGGGGATTCCCTCCTCAATTTATTCCTCCCTTTTATTTTAGTTTTCTGTTGCCTGCTTGCTGCTGCATGCTGGACTCAAGAGAGAGAATGGAAGGCATCAGATGGTAGTGGGGAGAAAATGGATGCAGATTTGATTGTAATATTTGTTTGCTTTTCTTGGTTTTTGGGAGGGGGTCATGTGCATATCTGTTTTATTTAGTTATCTTTCTCTTATGTGGGTAGATGCTTTGGTGTTTTTTTTAATTGATTTTTAATAAAGCCTGTTTAATTTAATTTAATTTAATAGATTTATATACCACCCCATCCAAAGGACTCTGGGCGGTGTACACTAAGACCAATATACAGGTACAATAATACCTCATACAACGGGGGCTGGGGGAGGTAGGAGCACCTGTGCTGGCCTCCCGTAACTATTAAAGAACTATTTCACCTGCCCTTGCTGCAGTTGCTGAGCCGTGAGCTTCTTTCCCACATTATGTGCTGTTTTTAGAGTAATTTTTGCACTTTGTATTATTGTATATTATTGTATACAGTGATATCTCATACAACATCCAAACTTGGTTCCACAAGTTTGGACTTTATATGGATTTGGACTTTGTATGAGGCATGCAAAATCCTAGTCGCGGTGCCCCATATCCTTGCCGCGATGCTTCGTACAACGTTGTTTCCATAGAGATACATTGTACTGTAACAGCACAGACTGCAGGGCAAAGTCAAGGAAACAGACAGGAAACTGCCAGAACTTTAAGAAATCATTGTCTAAAGGCTAAATACGTTACAAAAACAAGTCAAACAACCCTGATTTTAGGGGACAAACCATACAACAAGTTTTTAACCTTTGAAAACTTAATGAAGTGCAGGTTTAAAAGTTAATATGTCCCATCATGCAGCACAGTGTTAATCTGCAGCCATGCGGCCGATCATCCATTTGTACAAGCTACTGTAAACCATTACTGGATGGAAGCAAGGACAAAATGGATTCCAACATGTCCCATCATCCAATGTGCCAAAGAATGGTCCAAGAACCTGAAGAATGCAAAAATTCCAGGAATGCTTCCAAATATTCTGATGAAAAAATTAAAAAAATCCAAAATCACGCTCAAAACCACTCCTAAACACTCTTCACCTCATGTAAAACCCACAAGAGCAATGCACGCATGCATCCTGCCTTTTATACTGCCCAAGCACAATGAAACCTGGGAAAAACCCTAATGCCTCATACAAAGTCACAGCGACTTTGTATGAGGCAACATTTTTCAAGGAATTAGGCGATGTTGTATGAATTTGATGTTGTACGAAGTGGAGTTTGTATGAGGTATTACTGTAAAACAATTTAAAAAACCCATAAAAACATAACAATATTACCCACCCGCCCCCACCGTGACATCTATTATCTAAAAACAAATATAAAATCTTAAAAACCTTTAAAAAAATTAATTACATGAGAGGGAAAACCTCAGATGAGCCAAAAAGGGAGTTGTTGACAATCCCGGCCCCCAGACCCATTTTGCCAACCACGTCTTCAATTCTTTCCTAAATGGTAGCAACTGGGTCTGGAGGCATAGTTCTACTGGCTTATTGTTTATCTATTTACTTGCTTATTGTTTATCTATTTTGTTAAAATCTATATTTTGATGAGTTTTTTTGGGGTACTGATTTGTTTGTTTCTGTAGATGTGAGTGGGCCAGAGACTATGTAAAGATTATATGTAAAACACTTGAAGTCCTCGGAGCACTGTAAGAGTTATTACACACCTTAACAATAGCAACAGCAAATTACACTTGTATAAATGTATAGAAGTATAAGTGTATACAAACTACACCTTGGTCGTTCCGCGAGGGTCTATCACAGCTTACATTTATCCCCTTTGAGATACATTCCAGTGTGAGATCACATAATCTTATCAGTCACATCAAAGTTCATCTAGTTATCAGAGTATGTAATATAGCTGTATTGCTTCATTTCTCCTCAGAGGATGAGAATAAACCATTCTTTCCCTCATGATGAGGTGTCTTTCTAGACATTATTTTCATATACATTTTATTTGTTTCTATGTAGAAAAATTATTCTGACACCATTGTCTATTTTTACAAGCATTAATTATCTTCTTTGTTTCACATTCATGAAATAAATTATTCCAAAAGTGCTGAAATCATGCAACCTTGAAATTATGGGCAAGTTACTTGTAGCTATGAAAAAAGCTGCAGGCAAAAATATATGAAGGCTGAACTTAAGTTGCAGGCAAATACTTTAGTCATGATTCAAAAATGTTTCACAATTGTAGGAGCAAAAAAGTACAATTAAAATACCAAGAAGCATATTTTAATTACATTCAAAAATGCAGGTGCAATTTAGCCTTAAAAGGCACAATCAACATGCAGAGAAAACATATATTTCAATATCAGAGCTCTTAAATATAATAATACTGTACAGTATATGAAAGTTAAATATTTATTACTTAGGCTTTTAGCATAGCCAGACACACAGAAAATTATTTAATATTGTTCTCACCCAGCTAAACCAGCCATTTGAATCTACAGGTATGGGAGAAAATCCATGTTCTTGCTAGTCTGTTCTGCCTGTGCCATGTTGCCTGCACTATCTCATAATGATGTCTGCTGTTGCAGTGTTGCTTCCTTCTTCCTCTATGTTTCCTCTTGCTGAGAGCTGTTACACTCTCTATACTGTATCTACCTTTTTCTTATTATTTTGGTACATTAAGGTAAACAAGTAGATATTCACATACTTAGCTGGTGGCTACTGTTGCAGATAAAATATAAATTCCATGTGCCTAGCCAGTGCACTGACTTGAGTTTGACACTCTAAGTGAACTAATTAGCATATGTTTAGTTTGTTGACATATTCCTTTACAAAGCAATGTATACACAATGTATGCAATTAGATCAACATAAGTAGAGCCATCTTGGAATTTTGAAACCCTCTCTAGTTAAAAGTTGTTTACAGCTAGCTTGCTGAAGAACACACCCAAAAGGGTCTTATCTGAAGTAAGAAGACATGTAAGACATGAAGTAAGAAGACTGAACATGTTAGAATGTATGTGACAAGCAAAGAGAACAGGGTAAATGTACATCATCGAATAGGCTAGTTGAATCTGTATCATCAAGATAAATGTGAAACACCTACCGCCCATAGGGGCCCCTCTGGACTGAAGAATACGTGTGTGAAGAGTATAAAAGGCTGGCTGAATCATTAATGGAGGTCCTGGATCTAAATATGGATACAAGGCCATGCATGCATGCATGATGATATACCAGGATCATGTGTTATTGTGTTATGTTATGCTGTGATTGAAAAACTTAGATAAAATTCTCTTTTTCCATTTCAAAACCTCTCTTGGTGATTTATTTACTTAAAAGCTGTTCATCTTTTTGAGAGTTTAAGTGACAAGTTTCTATACCGCAGAGAAAGACCCTAGTCATATGCTTACCACGTCTGCTATTCCTCACTTTGAAGCATAAAGATGTTTAGGCTGGTGTATGTGTCACACATTTTCATACCTGTCAAGTATCCCGTATTGGCCAAGATTTCCCATTTTTCAGTGCTCGTTCCTCCTCTTCCCCACCGCTGTCCCATATTTGAACGGCGGGGAAAGGGCTTACTGTTCATGCGCAGCCATGGTGCGCATGCGTAAATGGGCTACTGTGCATGCAATGTGACAATGTGCATGCACAAATGGGTTACTGAGCATACACATCCACGTATGTGCAGTAATTTCCCATATTTTACAGAGCCGCGCTTGACAGGTATGCACATTTTCTCCACACATTGGCCAAGGTAAGTACAGTACCTGGTGTTGGGTTGCATTAGGAGGGTGCAACAGGGGGAAGGAAGGAAGGAGAAAGCCAATGCATGTGGCAGAAAAGGGTGTGTCCAATAAAGCAGAACTTCACTTGACATGTGAGGGTTCATATGAACATAAGCAGTACATTTGCCATGCAAATGCAGAATTTGCTACTTCTGGCACCATGTTTAATCTTATGATACCAGTATAATAACATTTGCTTCCTCTGGCACCATGTTTAATCTTATGGTACCAGTATAATAACATACTAGACACAAGAGTGTTGTAATGAATTATGCCTGTCTATCTAATATTTCTAAAGTTTTTTCCTTGTCTGTAAAGTGGGGGTGGGGTGGGGTGGGGTGCGAGGAGATGGCTGCTTTTGTTACTTAGTTGTTATTTTTGTTTTGGGCCATAGATTATTCTCCTGAACCTTCATGTTTGGATACCAGTCACAGAATTGAGTTTAAATTACACAGAGCAAAACACAAATCATACACTTACATTATTATTATTATTTTCAAATGATGGAGGATAGATCAAGGATAATTCCTAACAGACACTGGGAGGTAGTAAGCACTTTGGATCTGTATTTAGTGTTCCAAAAACAACAAAGAAATCAATGTGAACCTTGCACAATGCAAAAGCAGGAGCAAGGTAATACCTTTATTGGATCACATTTTTTCAAATTATTGTTTGTTGGTTGTTTTTCACTTTATTCTCCCTCTTTTCTTTTTTAAAATAAACTAGATTTTTAATATAAATCAATTTTTATTAAAAAAATATGAAAGGAAAATAATACATAAAAGAAGAAAGACATCAATACATAATACAAAATAACATAAAAGTACAAATTACAAGTAAAAATTTAAAAAAATCACATGCTTAAAAATACAATAACAGATAGTGTATATTCACTTTACCTTAGCTTATGTTTAAACAAGATGGTTCAAATAAGGTAATATAAATCATTTTTCTTCTTTCTTTTAAAATCTTTTTTCTTTCCCCTCATTCACTTCATTTTCTTTTCCTTTTGAATGTTATCAAATAATAGTTATGTTATTCAATTTAATTTAAGGATGCATATAAACTTGGCTAATGGGTATTCTTCCCAGCACTAACCCAAAGTTGATGTTCAGTCAACTATATTTAAATATATCCATCCATATGTAGATATGAATATGCCCTTCCTTCTTATGCCTACACCTCACTCAAAGTAGGTAACAATCCTTAATTAAGATTGTTGTAAATCCAGGTCTGGCTCTCTGTTTGTTTGCTTGCCTGTACGTGTCTTGCAGGCGCACCCCCCAAAGAAAGACTCAGACACCGGTATATGGATAAAGGCATTGGGCCACTTTTATTGAATAATGCCCTAGTCCGAATTATAACTTTCAATTGGTATTCATCCAATTATAATTCTTAAGGCAAGCAGGCCGCAGTAACACTGGTAAGGTTCCTCCCAAAATTGCCACTGGCAATTGGCTACAATGTATCCATTTGTATCAATATGTTTGTTGACACAAACAAATTGTTGACCGTAGTCAATAAACTATCTACTGACCCCACCCTCTGACGTGTATCCGTCAAATCATGGGGTGATGCATGCTGAAAAGCTCCTGCCATCACCCCTTGCCTGGTTCATCGTTGACCGGTCAACGTTATTACACCTGTACCTGTCTAAGTGTTGGCCAATCAACTGCGAACCTGCCGGATACCTATGGGTCATAAATCTTTACCTTACCAGTGCTACCCGCCACATGGGAAGGCTTCAATGAAGACTCACCGCCCCCCGCCCCAGACCGTCAGCTCGGTCAACAGGCCTGCTTGCAAATCTTCCAAAAAGAGGTTCATACCTCTAGCCGACAGGTGGACCTCATCCCCTGCATAAAGATCATAATTTTGTAAACTAATGGTGGGGTGTCGGATGACCAAACCCTTGTCTGCCAAGAACTGGGCAACCGCCCTGTTCACCGAGCGGCGAGCGCGGTCAAGGCCCCTGTAAGAATGATGCAGTATGATGTCCGACCATAGCAGCCTTGTGGACGGCCACACATAGTGCAAATAAGCTAGGTCACTGCAAATCGTGAATTTTAAAGAAAGGCCAGTGACCTGGGCGAGGTCATTGCCCCCGAGATGTAGTACAAGGACATCAGGCGGTTCAGCATCCCTGATGGAAAACAGGAATGGCAACAGTTCCCGCCATCTCATCCCGCGCTTACCGTACCAACGTATGTGTGCGGATGCACGCAGTCCAAGCTGGGGTCCCCACTCTGTCGCCGCAGCATACTGCGCTGCCCAGTGCACATAACTGTGGCCCACCAGCCATACTGCCACCAGTGTGCGGGGACACACAGTGTCTGTAAAAGAAAAAAGAGAACAGTGACTTAACTGGTACTCATACCTGAAGAGGGCGAACATATAATGCAAAACGCATAGATCCCCATCTTCCCATACGGCGTATATCAGCCTCAGAGTACCCAAATGCAGCCGCAGTTGATGCAGCACCTATCCTAAATGAATGGGTGCCGTAACGAGCCCCGGGGAGGCCAACACTGGATAGTGCCATACCGGTCACCTCCCAAAATTGAAATTTAGTAAGGGGAGACCCATCCTGGTGGAAGAAAAACGGGCCAGGGTGCATGCCACGCACTGCCAAGAACTCCTGTAGGGCACCAACTGGACAGATGTCTGCAATGGAACATCGTAGCAGTCTAACTCTACTGCCTACGCTGTGCTGATCAACTTTTGAGGACCGTATCCTCAACTGAGCCCACTCATTAGAAACATAGACATCATTGAGTTCCAGTGCCCTACGAGTCGCATCCGCCTTAGACAGTAGTACCAACTCACTGATGCGGAGCGCTCCAAAGAAGGCCACCGTGGTAGCCGCGTGAAAAAGAGCTGCCTCATACTTGTCAAAACACAGGTTATGCCAGCCTCGTGCAAGGTGGGTCAGCACCCCTGGAGAAATTGGGTGGCGAGTGTCTGGGCGGCGGCCACGTTCCCGTGTCCGCCCCTCCAAAACATGTCGTATGCGGAAATCATTCACGCAGTCAGCAAAACCCCTCACCTTGGCCATGAATGCCAGTGCTGACAGCCTGGATGCTATAGTGCGGGGAGCTAGGCCCTGACTGTGTAAATAAACCATAAATTGTAAAACTTGTTCCACTGGAATGGGCCACACTTCGGGCAACTGAAGTTGCACGCAAAAAGTTCTAAATTGAACGAAAGCATGGTGATACGCCTTACGCGTGCGGGGCGCCAAAGACATGCCGATCGCCCGGTTCACCTCTCCTTGCCAAATGTCCAAATCTTGGCCGGGAGTGGTGAGGGGAATTCCTCCGTGTCCGGAGCCAAGGCACGAAACCGGGGGATCTGCAGGCGGGATAAAGCATCAGCAATATCATTATTAATACCTGGTACATGTCTGGCCTTAAAAAGCACATTGAGGCGTAGGCTACGTAACACAAACTGGCGGACCAACGCCATCACCCTGGGCGATTTAGACGTCTGAGCATTAACAATGTGCACTACCGCAGCATTGTTGCACCAAAAATGGACCACTGAGTTGGCCCACTCCTTGCCCCATAGCATCAAAGCTCCCAGGATTGGAAAGAACTCAAGGAATGTAAGATCGCGGAGGCGATCCGTGCCCCGCCATGCTGGAGGCCATTGGCCATAAGCCCACCTCCCCTCAAAGTAAATCCCATATCCCAGGGAGCCGGAGGCATCCAACTGTACTTGGAACCTAGGGGAAACTAAAAGGTCGGATCTCCAAAAGGAGACCCCATTGAATTCCCGCAGGAATTTGAGCCAAACCAAAAGGTCAGCCCTCATGCCCCTGGTCAGTCGGACCCTATGGTGGCGCCTTGACAGGCCAGATATGGTGTCACATAGGCGCCGCGCAAATGCTCTGCCAGGCATGACCACCCTGCAGGCAAAGTTAAGATGACTATGTAGTACCTGAAGCTCACGAAGTGACACTTTACGTTTGGCCAGCAAGGCCAAAATCATCGCAGTGATGATGACAAGGGTGACCTTGTCAATGGGTAACCGGGATGCCTGTGCAACCGTGTCAATTTCAATACCCAGAAATGTGAACGTAGTGGATGGGCCCTTGGTCTTTTCGGGCGCTAAAGGGACACCCAGTTCCTGCATTAGCATCTGAAATGTAGTGAGGAGACGCGTGCACGTGTCCGAGCCCCGTTCACCCCCGAACAAAAAGTCATCGAGGTAATGGGCTACAGACCGAGACCCGGACCTGCGAACAAAGGCCCACTGAAGGAAAGTGCTAAAACGTTCGAATGCTGAACATGAAATAGAGCAACCAAAAGGCATGGCCTTATCTACATAAAACTTCCCTTAGAATCTAAAACCCAATAGCTCAAAGTCCCCCGGGTGCACTGGCAACAATCGGAATGCCGATTTAATGTCACATTTTGCCAGGAGGGCATCAGGACCACAAGAGCGCACCATCCGTAGGGCTTGGTCAAAAGACGTATACCTGAACGAACAAAGGTAATCAGGGATAGCATCATTGACAGAGTAACCCGCCGGGTACGATAGATGGTGGATTAAACGAAATTCCCCCGGGGCCTTTTTGGGTACCAACCCCAGAGGAGAGACCTTCAGGTTGGGGAAGGGTGGTACAGAAAAGGGGCCCGCTACCCTCTTGGCCTCTAACTCTTTGGCATTACTCAGGGCAGCCACCTCCTCCCTACCCTTCAGAGAAAGTAAATTGGGGGCATCTTGGGGTCCCTGCACTCCTTTGAATGGGATACGGAAGCCCCACTGGAAACCCTCCAGGAGGTACCTCGTGTCCTCCCTCCTAGGATAAGTTGAGAGCCATCGCTCCAACATATACACATTAACTGGGGAGGGGGCCTTTTGACTGGCTAGCTCCATCAGCAGAAGCTCTGCCCGCTCCCTGTCCACCTCTACCTCTGCCCCATGACCCACCGGCCTGCGGGCACGCGGCGGCGGCGTGGGGGCCAGCGCAAGAGGGACACTCATGTTTATATCGGCAGTGCCGCTTATTGCACACGCCATTAGCCAAGAAGCTCCAACACAGCAAGCGGGCTGGAACCCCCTGCCCCGCCGGTTGGAGGGGAGCCTGTGTTGGAGCAGCTCACTGCACGGCATGGCCACAATGGTACCTATCCCCAGGCGCCGGATGCGTGGGGGTCATGTACAAGAGCCACAATTTCTGACAGGGCTCATCCCATCTCATCTCTGGGTGCAAGGGCACCCTCATTCTAAATTCCTCATCGTAAGCCAACCACGATGGGCCAGGGAAATCCACCATCGCCCGCAACCAGTTGGTCCAGGTGCGCGGTGGCTTACGATGGCAGGACAGCTCTTAATCTCTGTTGTCCTGTCCCTCTCTCTCCTCCTTAGTGGGCTCATGGTTCAATAGGGAGAATATATCCACGTACTCCTCCCGCCAAATCTTTTCCCTCGTGACCTGGGACAAATGATCACCAAGGGGCAAGGAATAACCAGCCATCAGCAAAGCTGTCACCGGCACATTAGGTACATGGGGCATATGCAGCGGGACCTGGACAGCCCCTGCGATGCCCGGCATTGCCCCGGGGGCGGAAACCCCCACCCTCAATGAGGTGCCATTATGAAACCAAGGGGCACTGGGATAGGCTGGTAACTGATGCCCACTCGCCTCAACTTGACGAGGCCAGGGCCACTGAACCCCACTACTGGAAGTGGGCTGTGATGTGGGTGCATTAATTTGTACCTGATACTCACTAGGTGCACCCCTGTGAGCCGCCCCCACTGGGGGTTCTGGCCCACGGCGGGCGTCGGAGCTCGCGACCGAAATCGAGCTCTGGGGCCACACCTGACTGCTCCCCGGTTGCAGCTCTGGACGAACAGGGAGCTGCGAGACATCAGCAGGCGCAGGCCGGAGCGTCTCAAGCAGCTCAACCCGGCTGGCCGCCTGTTGCAGTGTGGCAGCCGTCGAGGTGGCCGGCGGACACAAAGGGCCCCCTCCCATAGGGTTGTGTGCAATCCCCAAGGATGCCTCTAACACAACTAAACGTGTTAGTAACGCATCCACTGCCACAGATCCCCCAGGATAAGGCTGGCCGGGTGGGCCGGAAGGCCCACTAGGCATTTGACAAGGAGGACCAAAGTGAGAGCCTGGGCCAGAATAGGGCCATGCCGAAAACTCCAGCCCATGAGGGGCCGGAGAAGGAACGGGTTGTGCACCCGCACCAGGCCCTCCCCCACTGTCCTGACCCATGGCCGGCAACTGCGGGCCAAGGGCCGAAGCCCCTGAGGGACCAGCCGGAGGCTGGCCAGCCAAGGCCGGCTGCCAAGCACCAGCCTGCATCACCCCACCGGTATCGGTGGGTATAGCTGGGGTAGTGCCCTGCCGCGGTGGCGCAGCCCTGGTCCTCCGACCTGAAGGCTGCCCCCGTCCTGCGCAGGGCCCAGAAAAGTCCTCCCCTTCGGCCGCGGTTTCATCCGTTTGGGAGGCATATCATGAAGAAAGAGCAAGATCCCTTTCCAGAGATCGAAAACCTAGCACAAAAAAGCACAGCAGCCAGCAAGCTAAAGGCTCTGTGCGAATCCTTCCTTCCCAGCCGGGAAGGACCAAGGGCTAAACAGCCGAAGACTCAAACAAACAGCGACGGAGAAAACTTCTCCTCTCCGTCACTATTTCTAAAATGGCAGCTCGGCTGCCTCATGGCCACCCCTTTTATAGAGGGGTGGCCACGCCCCCTAACTCACCTGGATGTCTGAGTCCGGGTGGGGGCCCCCGCAAAGAGCGCAGTGGCCATTTTGGTGCCGCGCTTTCATTCTGTTAGTCTCTTTGTGTTTTTGTAAGAGCATATTTGTTGTTGTTCAGTCGCACAGACGATTCCGACCCTTTGCGACCCTATGGACCATCGTTCTCCAGGCACCTCTGTCCTCCACCATCCCCCTCAGTCCTCCCAGTTCTGTGCCCATTGTGTCTACAATACCATCTATCCATCTCATCCTTGGTCTCCCCCTTCTTCTTTTGCCCTCCACCTTTCCCAACATCACGGCCTTCTCAAGTGAATCCTCCCTTCTCATTTGATGCCCAAAGTACTTTAGCCTCATTTTTACTATTTGACCTTCCAATGAGCAGTCAGTATTGATTTTTTCTAAGATTGACCTATTTGTTCTCCTCGCTGTCCAGGGTACCCTCAAAATTCTCCTCCAACACCACATTTCAAAGGCATCTATTCTTCTGCGTTCAGCTTTCCTAATTGTCCAGCTCTCACATCTGTAAATTACCACTGGGAATACCATTGCTTTGACTATTCTAATTTTTGTTTTCAAGGTGATGTCTCTGCTTTTCACTATGTTCCCCAGGTTTCTCACAGCTTGTCTCCCAAGAATCAGTCGCCTTTTTATTTCATGGCTGCAATCCCAATCTGCAGTGATCTTAGATCCTAAGAATGTAAAATCTGTCACTGCTTCTACTTCTTCCCCATCTATTTTCCAGGAACTGATCGGGCCTGTTGCCATTATCTTGGTTTTCTTGATATTGAGTCTCAAGCCAGCTTTTGCACTCTCTTCCTTCAATCCAATCAAGAGATTCTTTAGGTCTTCCTCACTTTCTGCCATTAGGGTGGTATTGTCTGCATATCTCAGATTGTTGATGTTTCTCCCAGCAATTTTTATCCCATATTGTGATTCCTCCATCCCTGCATTGCGCATTATGTGCTCTGTGTATAGACTGAATAAGCAGGGTGACAAAATGCAGCCTTGTCTTACTCCTTTTCCTATTCCAAACCACTCTGTCATTCCGTGTTCTGTCCTGACTGTTGCTTCTTGGTTCATGTACAGATTTCTCAGGAGGCATATGAGGTGCTCTGGTATTCCCATCTCTTTAATCACTTGCCACATCTTGTTGTGATCCACACAATCAAATGCCTTAGTGTAGTCAATAAAGCAAAAGTAAACTTGTTTCTGATATTCCTTTGTTTTCTCCATGATCCAACATATGTTGGCAATGTGGTCTCTAGTCCCCCTGCCTCTTCTGAAACCAGCCTGCATCTCTGGTAATTCTCTTTCCACATGCTGCTGAAGACTATCCTGTATTATCTTGAGTATCACCTTACTGGTGTGTGGGATGAGCGCAATTGTTCGATAATTTGAACATTCTTTGGCATTGCCCTTTTTTGGGATTGAAACATATACTGATCTTTTCCAATCCTGTGGCCACTGTTTTGTTTTCCAAATCTGCTGGCATATTGAATGCAGTAATTTGATGCCATCATCTTTTAGAGCTTTGAAAAATTCAACTGGGATACCATCATCTCCACTAGCTTTGTTGTTTTCAGTGCTCTTTAGGGCCTTTCTGACTTCACTCTCCAGGATGTCTGGCTCAAGTTCAATTTCTTCATCATTGTGACTATCAGGAGTGTTGAGGTCCTTTTTGTAGAGTTCCTCTGTGTACTCTTTCCATCTTTTCTTAATCTCTTCTGCATCAGCTAGCTCCTTTCCGTCTTTGTCCCTTATCATGGTCATTTTTGCTTTAAATGTTCCCTTGATTTCCCCAATTTTTTTTGAAAAGATCTCTGGTTCTGCCTCTTTTGTTGTTTTCCTCCATTTCTTTGCTGTTCTTTTAGGTAGTTTTCCTTATCTCTCCTTGCTTTTCTTTGAAATTCTGTGTTCAAATGGTTGTATTTTTTCCTTTCTCCTTTGACTTTTGCGTTCCTTCTTTCCTCTGCTATTTTAAGAGCCTCATCAGACAACCACTTTGCTTTCTTACTCTTTTTTTCTTTTGGTATGGTTTTCTTTGCTGCTTCCTGCATGATGTCCCTCATCTCTGTCCATAATTCTTCTGGCACTCTATCTATTGAGTCTAAGCCATTGAATCTGTTCATCACCTCCACCGTGTATTCTTTAGGGATGCTGTCTAGGTGATATCTGTCTGGTCTCTTTGTTTTCCCTATTTTCTTTAGTCTAAGCCTGAATTTTGCAATCAGTAGGTTGTGATCTGAGCCACAGTCTGCTCCAGGTCTTGTTTTTGCTGACTGTATGGAGGTTCTCCATCTTTGGCTGCAGAGTATGTAGTCAATCTGGTTTCGGTGTTGGCCATCTGGTGATGTCCAGGTGTAAAGTCGCCTCTTGTGTTGCTGGAAGAGGGTGTTTGCTATGACCAGTGCGTTCTCTTGGCAGAACTCTATCAATCTTTGCCCTGCTTCATTCTGTGTTCCAAGACCGAACTTGCCTGTTATTCCCTCCACTTTTTGATTGCCTATTTTGGCATTCCAGTCTCCTAAAATAATTTGGACATCATTTCTTGGTGTCTGTTCTATGAGGTGTTGTAAGTCCTCATAGAACTGGTCCACTGTGGCTTCATCTGCACCCATGGTTGGTGCGTATATTTGGATCACAGTAACATTGAAATGTTTGCCCTGAATTCTTACTGACATTCTGTCATTTTTGAAGTTGTATCCCATTACTGCTCTTCTCCCTCTTTTATTGACAATTATGGCTACTCCATGTCTTCTAAGGTTTTCTTGTCCACAGTAGTAGATATGATGGTTTCCAGAGCTGAATTCGCCCATCCCTGTCCATTTTAGCTCACTGATTCCCAAGATGTCAATGCTTATTCTTTCCATCTCATTTTTTACCACTTCCAGTTTACCTTGGTTCATTGATCTCACATTCCATGTCCCTATGCAGTATTGCTCCTTACATCATTGCATTTCTCCTCCCCCTTCCTGTCCCTCCCCTTCCTCCACTCTGTGGTGCTAATCATCCTGTATCATCTAGCCTGCTCCTTTGTTTTGCCTTTTGTTTTGGTCAATAGGGTTCTCTTGGCAAGCTTTGTGGCGTGGTTTGCCAGTTTCTACGCCATTTTTTTTCTCGCATCATACATCATATCACAGTTTTAAAAGTTTAAAACAGTTTAAACAACATATTATCATGCATATTATCACACAGAGCATATACCTCTAAGAAAATCGGACATTTGACATGTGGCATGGATACTGAGGCAATTAGAAATGTGTACTAGGGATTTTTGGGGCTTTCAAAATGCATTAAATAATCATAATTAATTTTGAGGCATGCTTGTGTTCAAAGTCTGGAGTCATTGTCAGTCCTTAGGTGAAAGGAGTCCTTCACAGGGTTTTCTGTCAAAAGTAACTGAAAATAATCCAAGGAATAGACTTGTAAATCTATCTCTTATTTTGAGGCAGCACCCTTTATAATCACAGAGTCAACTGACTTCTCTTTCAGTGAGCTGAAGGGGCGCAGCATAGCGTTGGGCATTCCTAAGTGCAAAGCGGCTGTGGCTTCACTCAGACCTGATGGCTGTAATGCATGGGTCAGCAACTTTTTAAAGTTAGGGGCCAGATCACGCTCTCTCAGACCGGGGGGGGGGAGGGAGTCGGACTGGAGATCCCACCACCATAAATGCTGCCGTAAACGTGTCAGCAGCGATTGTAAATCCACAGTGGTGGCGGTGGCAGCGGTGGCTGGAGCAAGGGCCAGATTATTTGGTGATATGTGCTGGATTTGACCCACAGTCGTAGGTTGACGACCCCTGCTATAATGTGTCCAACTATGACAATGTACAGTTTTGCTTGACAGCTGTGATGTGTTAAAGCAAACTATAGTCTATTCTAACTCATGTGTAGCTGGATACTTTCATGAGTTTTATGTAGGATATGTGACTTTGACTTTTATAGCCTTTTGCCTTGATGTGCTGGTTTCCAGTTTGCATCACTAAGCTGAAAGAGATAAAGTAGGATTTGCAACAATGGTCGGGTATCATTCTCCATTTAATCACTGTTTTCAAAGAAATCAAAATCTCTTCCTATGGGATAGTTTCACCTTGTATTTTCTTAGTCTGACTGTGCATAGGAGAGACTTTTTCATAGTACTCATGTGGTTCTGCTCCAATATTTACTGCCCACTAGTGGGGGGAGAAGAATCATAAGGCAGAGAAAAAAGAAATAAATTGAAGTATTAAGGGTTCACGATGTTGACTAGGCTCCACCCATTCTCTTAGATTCCCCTCTCAGAGGCTACAAACAGTTACTGATGCTATAACTAAAAGTACAAACTGATATGATACTGAATCAAATTAAGTAAAATCTTAGGTTTTACTGTATGGATTAATAGCCGATTAAAAGATTCTAATGTAGGCCACATTTGGCGTTTCCTTGGAGCAAGTATGGGGAACATTTTTTAGCCTGAGGGCTACACTGGCTCCAATAAAGCATCGCTGGAGCTACCTGCCAGCAGCAGGTGAGGTGACATTTCAAAATAGGTAGTGACACCTTCACCATAGATATGCAGCTCTGTAGGTGTCTCTGTGTGGTGTCTGTATAGGTGTCGCATCATCACATTATTTCGATCTGAAGAAAGTATTATCCCTTCTGTTTGGTAAGCTTTTCCTCTGTGTCTTGAAGCAGTGACAGACAGCTCTATAAAGTGTCTTGGGCATTTTCTGCTGCAAAGTTTCACTTGCTCTGTAATAAGGTTTCTGTTTCTCTCCTAGCACCTGGCTACACAAAAAAATCTACAGGACATACCAGGCGTTTGGGGCAGGCTGATTTATAATTATTGTTGTTGATTACATGAACCAGCCTAAAGACCCACACCCCCAACCCACAGTTCTTCTTCTCTACCAGAGACATTTCTACTTTTCAAAAAGTCAGAATTTTTCAATTATTTTCCAAAAGTATGATCACTTTGAACCAATGCAACCAAGAAACAGAAAGAGAGAGAGAGAGAGAGAGAGCACACTTACCTGTCTATGCCAAGTTTCTCTCCCAGGACACATTTTTTACAACTTCTCTGCAATGGGCATTACTCCTGTTTGTTTGTTTAGTTTAACAAGCTCTCCTGTCTGCAGGATAATTTGAGAAAATTGAGTTATTGAAGCAGTTATAGAGAGCAGGGACCCCCCAAGTTCACCACGTCCACCTCCAACTGCAGTGAGGCCGACGACATGCATCGTGTACAGAGGAGGCCTGAGGCTCGAGACTGTGCCAGAGAGGACCGCCGCTGCAATGGGTGCGGGGCATCTCACGACCAGAGCCGGTGCCCATTCCGGAAGGCAGAGTGCCACAACTGCGGGAGGCGCGGGCACATTGCAAAGGTCTACAGGCGGCGACGGGACGACGGCAAGGACCTGGCTGAATGGCCGCAATGGAAAGCAGACGGGGTCGGCAGGATCTTCGACGACGACGAGATGCAGGAGCACCGCATGTCTCGAAGAGTTCCCGACAACCACGACCAGGCAGTTCACAGCGTGTCCTTGAGGCACCCCTGGTTTTTTGTTGAGGTACTGATACAAGGGGTCCCGGTTAGGGTGGAGATAGACTCGGGGTCATCGTATTCCATCATCTCCCACCGGGAATTTTTGCATATTCCCCCAAATTCACGCCCCAAGCTGAAGGCCCTAAAGACGAACTTCAGGGGGAAACTATTCCAGTGTTGGGGGTGGGGGAGTTCAAGGTGCAGTTCAAGAGGTGCTCCGCGCAGTTGTCCCTAGTGGTCTTAAGGGACGGGTCCTGTTGCCTCCTTGGGACACAGTGGTTTTGGCCCCCTGGGGGTTTTCATCGGAGGCATACACGCCGTGCAGGCTGACCCGATCGCAGAAGTGTGTAATGCACACCCTGCCGTCTTCGAGAAGGGACTCGGGAAGTTCAAGGGCCCCCCAGTTTCTTTCGACATGGACCCCGACATCCGGCCCATCAGGCTCAAGTCAAGGAGAGTGCCTTTCGCACTAAAGGACAAAACTGAGACTGAACTGGACAAACTGGTGGGCCAGAGGATTTTGGTACCTGTAGATTCTATGTGTACCCGGTCCCAGTAGTAAGCCACCTGTTAGCAACATTGCATGGAGGGAGGAGCTTCACCAAGCTAGATTTAGTGAAGGCATGCCAGCAATTAATGGTGACCCCAGCTGCAGCCACCGCTCAAACCATAGTTACTCATAAGGGAGCCTTTAAAGTAACATGCCTCCAATTCGGCATGAATTCGGCCCCCGGGATCTTCCAGTCCCTTGTGGAACGGCTTTTGAAGGGGCTCCCAGGTGTTTTACCTTACTTTGATGATGTTTTGATAATGGCGGGGGGGGGGACAAGAATTGGCCAAGAGGTTGGACCAGGTGCTAACAGTGTTCGAGAAAGCGGGGCTCAGGTTGAGAAAAGATAAGTGTGAGTTTTTCGCAGAAGAAGTTGAGTTTCTGGGATTCTGGATAACCCCTGAGGGTATTAAGCCAGCTGAGTCAAAGGTGTCAGCAGTGCAGAATGCCCCTCGCCCCACCACCAAGGCCGAACTCCAGTCCTTCCTGGGACTCTTAAATTTTTACCACTCTTTCCTGCCGGGAAAGGCGTCGGTGGCAGAACCGCTGCATAAGCTACTTAAGAAAGACGCGGCTTGGCGGTGGGGCAAAAGCCAGGAACGGGCATTCAGTGGGCTCAAGCAGCTTCTGTCTTCCGAGGCTGTCTTAACCCACTTCGATCCCAAGAAGCCCATTGTGTTGGTCTGCGGTGCCTCACCGGTGGGGGTGGGGGCGGTCTTATACCACGTGCTAGAGAGTGGGAGGGAAGCCCCGGTGGTGTTCTATTCAAGATCCCTGTCCAAGGCGGAGCACAATTATGCGCAAACAGAAGGGAGGCACTGGCGATAGTTGCAGGAACCAAAAAGTTCCACAACTTCCTTTATGGCCAACCATTCACAGTCGTGACCGACCATAAGTCCCTGCTAGGTATCTTCACCACAAACAAACCCACCCCACAGATCTTATCCCAGAGGATGCTGCGGTGGGCTATCTTCCTCAATGCATACCAGTATGCATTGGCCTACCGACCCGGCAAGGAAATCAGCCACGCTGATGCCCTTTCCAGGTCAACCCTCCAACAGACAGGGGCCCCAGAGTGTGAGGTAGAGCAGGACCACCAGGTGCTCCTGATCGAGGCCCTAGAGACTCCCCTGATACTGCCAGCGGAGATCGCTAAAACTACAGCAAAGGACAGGTCATTGGCCTTAGTCAGTTCATGGGTGCAAAAGGGGTGGCCAGCAACCTCTCCCATGGAGGAGTTCAAGGTTTATGGCAGAAGAAGAGATGAACTGTCCCTAGAGAGGGACTGTCTCCTCTGGGCAGCGGGTAATAGTCCCCGAAGCATTGAGGCCACAGGTGCTTAAGATATTACACATTAGCCACCCAGGGATCGTGCGCTCTAATGCGCTAGCCAGAAGCTATGTCTGGTGGCCCAAGTTGGATGCAGATATAGAATACATGATTGGCACTTGCGAGAGCTGCCAGAGTACCCGCCCCGAAGAGTCCTGACTTCCCCACAGAGAATGGGACGCAGCCCGAGGGCCATGGTCGCACCTACACGTAGAATTTGTGGGACCCTTTAGGGGCACCCTGTTCTTAATAATAGTGGATGCTTACTCCAAGTGGTTGGAGGTAATTCCAATGTCCAGTACATCGTCAGCTGCAATGGTTAGGCAATTGCGGAGAGTATTTAGCTGTTTCGGATTACCCGATGTGCTTGTGAGCGATAACGCCACAACTTTCACATCAGCAGAGTTCCAGGGGTTTAGAGAGATTTATAGGATTCACCACATTACCTCTGCCCCCTTTCACCCCGCGACAAATGGTCAAGCAGAGTGTTTGGTGCGAACAACAAAGGACGCGCTGCGTAGGATGGGCCCCGGGGATTTGAACCTGCAACTTTGCCAATTCTTATTAAGGTACTGGGGTTCGCCATAGGCAGACTAATCAGCAGATGTAGCGAGACTCACTGTTCCCATCTTATCTCAGAGTCCTTGTAACTCTGGGCATCTATGCTTAGCTGTTTCGTCTAGCTGCAGCTCTGTGTCTCCACGGATGTGAGTGAGATACTGTGTGCTGTTTACTAGGCATTGTGACATTTGGGTGACTTGTCCTACTTCTCTCAGCACCCCCAGCCAAGCAATATGGATTCTCTATTGCTGCCTAATGCTATTGGCCCGCGATCCAATTTCCCTTCCAGCCGAGCCAGGTTGGTCTCAAGCTGCCATGCGTAGCCTGACAAACCATTTGGGAAAGGTTGATAGTCAATCAATAATATAGGCAACCCACAAGTGGTGGGCTCCAAAGAAATTTACTAACACACTGTGGGTGTTGTATGGTGGGTCAGGGGAAAAGCCCTGCGTTGCACCCAAATTAGGACTACTTTATTTCAAAACCTGGATGGGTGGGGCCAGCCAGAATTTTTGCTACTGGTTCTAGAAAACTGGTGCGAACCAGCTGATGCCCACCACTGGGTGTGGTCTATTTGACCACATACTGTATACCTAGCTCAATATACAGCCTGGTCTTTCTTTTAATTACCTAATTTTCCAGGTGAATCTCATGGTACAATTTATTTCCTTCGTTATCAGGATACACTACTTTTTTCTACCACTGTTTTTTAAGAATCCAAGCTGAAAAATTCCACCCTGTAGTTCTAAACAGCAGAAACACTGGGGAACCAAATGGTTTTTTTAAAATCTCAATCCCACATTTTAGTGTATGGGACCAAAGACAACCGGACAACCGAAAGGTTGGTTTAACACAGGTTTATTGCATTGCATGAGGTTCCAGTGAAGCATGAGGTAATGGCGGTGATACATCTCAATATATACAGTAGCTCTCTACATTTGAATCTTGTAGCACGGTAGCTGATTGGTTGCTACCGGCGTGGCCTCGCCCAGGCACGCCTCCATTCCTGCTGCTGAATGCAGGTCTTTCTTCAGCTGCTGAATGCAGGTCTTTCTTCAGCTGCTGAATGCGGGGAAGGTTTTCCCGCGGCTGTCCGTGATTGAGCAATGTGAACCATGTGAGAGTGAACGCTCGCAGCTGCCCTCTATAGGCTGTCTGCTCGCGTTCCTTTACAGCTGATATCGTTTGTATCTGGAGTGGTTACAATCTTGCCTTACAGTATACTGAACATGCATACATACATAACATCCCTCCCCCCTAGGATGGGACGAAGTCCCGCAACCATTGTGGCTTGCCGCACGTTCGCTTGGGGCGTGCTTGCGCCTGCCCTAATTCTGGAGAGCCTGTGATCCCTGACTCCGCGGGAGCTTGTCCTGCAACGGGAGACGGGGATTCGTTAGTGGCTCTGTGGGGCGTCCGTGCCTGCCTTGCGCTTGGGGAAGGGAATGGGATGAACAGTTGGGAGGTAAATCCCTGCCTATTGCCCTCGGACCCCGGGGACCCTCCTAGTGTGAACCGCGGCACCGATGAGGTCGCCCTTGGGGAATGGCTACCTTCTGATCCCTGCTCGGGGGACCTTAAGACTGTGGTGGTGGGCGGACTCGCTGATGCCTCCGGTCTTGGCGGTGTCGGTCTCCGGAACATGGGCGCTATATTGCATTCTAACTCACAGGGGCTACTGGGACTGGAGGTACCAGGGGCTGAACTGAAACCCCTCTTTTCGCTAGGACGGGTGGGGGACCACTCCGCTAACTCCCCCTGGTACTGTAAATCAACGTCTAAACCTCTATGGGCCTCTGAGCCTCGGGGGGACTTCCGCGGCTTCCGCGGGGTATGAGTGTGGTTGGGGCTCCTCCTTTCTGACGGGGACTCCCGCAACCCGGGGCTCCTCCTCTCTGGCGGGGACTCCCGCAAAAGATTTCCGTGGATCGATTCCCTTTCCTCCCCCCTTGGTGGGGACCCATGCTCCCCTTTTCCTCCCCCTTGGGCTAAACGGGTGGGGGAGTACCCTAACGCTGAATCAATGCTGGCCTCATCCTCGTCTTGCTCTCCGGGGACCCTACGCCTGAGTTGGTCCACGTGTCGCCTCCACAGGAAACCTGTACTGGTCTCTACGCGGTATGAGACGGGGCCGGTTTGATCTACTACGGTGCCCGGCACCCAGGCTGGCCCCGCGCTGGCATAATTCCTACAGTGTACTGGGGCGCCTATGCTGAAACTCTTTGTGGGTTCCACCCCTATGTTCCGCCCCTTGTCCTCTACTCTCGTGGGGTCTAGCTTGGATATCCCCGTGGCCAGCTTCCTGCGCATCAACAGCTCTGCGGGGGAGTACCCTGACGCTAAGGGGGTGACCCTGTATCTCAGCAGGAATTGGCACAATTTCAGGTCGAGGTCTCCGGGACCCATGCGCAGTAGCGCGTCTTTCGTGGTGCGCACGAGGCGCTCTACTTGGCCATTGGTGGCCGGGTGAAAGGGGGCGGAGGTGACGTGCCGAATGGCGTTGCGTTCCATGAATGCCCTGAACTCGGCGGACGTGAAACAGCTAGCGTTATCGCTGATGAGGGTGTCGGGTAAACCGAACGTGGAAAAGACCCTCCTTAACTGTTTAATGGTTGTGGTCGAGGAGGTGCTCGAGACTGGAATGACCTCCAACCACTTAGAGAACGCGTCCACCACGAGGAGGAAAAGCGTTCCCCTGAATGGGCCAGCAAAGTCTACGTGAACTCGGGACCAGGGTCCCCTCGCAGCGTCCCATTCCCTAGGTGGCGAGCGAGCCTCTTCTGGCCTAGAGCTTTGGCACGCCTCGCAAGTGCCGACCATGTGTTCGATGTCGGCGTCTAACTGGGGCCACCAAAAATAACTGCGGGCTAGTGCCTTAGAGCGTACGATCCCCGGGTGGCTGACGTGCAGCAGTTTAAGCACCCTCGGCCTGAGAGACGTGGGGATCACTACCCGCTGTCCCCACAAGAGGCAACCCCTCTCCAGGGACAACTCCAATCTCTTTTTGAAAAATGTGTCGAATTCCGCTGCTGGGGAAGACACGGGCCACCCTTTCTGCACCCAGGAGCAAACTGTGGCCAGCGCTTTGTCCTTGCCTGTCGCTTTGGCGATTTCGGCCGGTACTACTGGAGGGGAGTCTAGGACCTCTATCATTAAGACCTGGTGGTCCCTCTCTACTCCGCCCACGTGGCAGCAATCCCGGGGAATGGGGGACCTCGACAGAGCGTCGGCATGGCTTATTTCCCTCCCGGGCCGGTATACCAACGCGTGCTGATACGCGTTGAGAAAAATGGCCCATCTGAGCATTCTCGGGGACAGGATCTGGGGTGTGGGCTTGTCTGCGGTGAAGATGCCCAGCAACGGCTTGTGGTCAGTCACTATGGTGAAGGGGCGGCCGTACACGAAATCATGAAATTTCTTGGTCCCCGCAATTATTGCTAGCGCCTCCCTGTCTGTCTGAGCATAATTCCTCTCCGCTTGGGACAGGGATCTAGAGTAGAACGCTATCGGGGCCTCCCTACCGTTCTCCAGCACGTGGCAAAGCACCGCCCCTACCCCCACCGGGGATGCATCGCATATCAGGACCACCGGGCGTTTGGGATTGAAGTGGGTCAGTACAGCATCTGATGCCAGGAGTCGCTTCAGGTCATTGAAAGCCTTTTCCTGGTCGTCGCCCCACTTCCATGCCTCGTCCTTTTTTAACAATTTGTGTAGCGGTTCTGCCACGGCTGCCTTCCGCGGGAGGAAGGAGTGGTAGAAGTTGAGCAGTCCGAGGAACGACTGCAACTCGGGCTTGGAGGTGGGGCGAGGGGCCTTTTTGATGGCGGCTACCTTGGATTGGGCCGGCCTAATTCCCTCGGGAGTAACACGGAACCCTAGGAACTCAACCTCTGTAGCGAAGAAGACGCATTTGTCTTTCCGCAACCTCAACCCCGCCTTTTCGAATATTGTCAGGACCTTTCCCAACCTTGTTGCTAATTCGGCCCGGCTCCCCCCTGTAATTAATACGTCATCAAAATAGGGTAACACCCCCTCCAACCCCTTCAGGAGGCATTCCACCAATGACTGGAAAATCCCGGGCGCCGAATTTACGCCGAATTGGAGGCGCGAAACCTGGAACGCCCCTTTGTGGGTGACTATTGTTTGTGCAGCAGCTGCGGCGGGGGTCACCGGGAGTTGCTGGTAGGCTTGGGCCAGGTCGAGTTTGGCGAAACACCTCCCCCCGTGTAACCTGGCCAACAAGTGGCTGACTACTGGCACCGGATACGCATTAGGGCGGATCGCCTTATTGATGGTGCACTTGTAATCAGCGCATATTCGGACTTCCCCGTTGGCCTTGAGCGCTGTTACAATTGGAGTTTCCCACTCCGCAGAATCAACAGGAACAAGAATCCCCTGGCCCACTAATTTGTCCAATTCCGCCTCTATTTTGTCCTTTAGTGCGAAAGGCACTCTGCGCGGTTTAAGTCTGATTGGACGCACTCCAGGGTCCAGGTCGAAAGTCACTGGGGGGCCCTTGAATTTTCCTAGCCCCTTTTTAAAAACCTCGGGGTGCGCGTCGCACACGCTCTGTATTGGATCAGTCCCGGCGGCGTGTGCTCCCACGGCGTGCACCCCCCCAATGAACAACCCCAGGGGCTGGAACCATTGAGTCCCGAGGAGGCTGCATTTACCCCCCTTGAGGACGACTAGGGGAAGCGTTGCGGTGTACTTTTTGAACTGGACCTGGAACTTCCCAACCCCCAACACTGGGATGCGGTTCCCTTGCACGTCCTTCAGCGTGGCCCTCAACGCCTTGAGCTTGGGCCGCACGCGGGGGGCGATTTTCATGAACTCCCCCTGGGAAATAATGGAGTATGAAGAACCCGAGTCCACCTCCATTCTAACAGGGGCCCCTTGTATTACTACCTCAACGAAGTAACGGGGGTGCTCCGTGGAAACGCTGCAAACCGGCGCGTCGTCCTCGCTGTCGTCGGAGACTCGCCCTACTCCGTCCCGCGTCCTCGTGGTCCGGGTGCCGTCCTTCGGCCTCGTGGTGCGGTCCTGCCTCGTGGAGCGGTCCTGCCTCGCCGAGCGGTCTGGAGAACTCCGGGTGGCCTCGCGTCGTTTCCGGCAGACCTTGGCGATGTGCCCGCGCCGGCCGCAGTTGTGGCACTCGGCCTTGCGGAATGGGCATTTGGTGCGGGCGTGGGCGGCGCCGCAGCCATCGCAGCGCCGGCCCTCTCTCTGGACCCTCCGGACGTCCTCGTCGTCGCTGCTCTCTGCAGACGAGTTCGAAGTCCGCTGGGCCGCGCGCACCGAACTCTCTGCCTTGGCGGTCTTCGGGCGCCAGTCCTGAAGTTCGTGCACCCCGGCCGACGTGGCCTCTGCGGCCTGTGCCGCGTCGAGGACTTGTTGCCACGTGGGAGGCGGCTCCCTTTTCATCAGCGCGCGCTGAGTCTCTGTGTCCCTCAGACCGCAGAGCAGGCAGTCCCGGAGGGTGACGTCGGGGAGTTCCCACTTGCAGGGGCCGGCG
The DNA here is from genome assembly GCA_035047305.1 of Bradypodion pumilum. NCBI lineage: Eukaryota > Metazoa > Chordata > Lepidosauria > Squamata > Chamaeleonidae > Bradypodion > Bradypodion pumilum. The sequence continues at coordinate 173,010,192 of JAWDJD010000003.1, forward strand.
GCCAACCGCAGGGCCGCGGCGAACTCATCGACCGATTCTCCGGGTGCCTGGACTCGCCTCCAGAACGCGCTCCGAGCGGGGAACATAGCTATTGCCGGCCGGAGATGGGCGCGCAGCGCCGCCAGGAGCTCTGTGGCCTTGAGGTCGCCCACCTTCCTCGGCGCGATCAGGTCCACCAAGGTCCTCTTGGTTTCTTGTCCGAGCATGCGGACGAAGATGGCCCTCTTTTTGGCCTCGTCGGAGACTTCGAGCTCCACCAGCGCAGCGTTGAAGTCTATCTCAAACAGCTCCAAGTCTCCCGGCTTCCTGATCTCGTAGCCGGCGCATGTCTTGGTCCCGTGGGCAGCCATATCCCACCTTCGTCGCCAGTTTAGTGTATGGGACCAAAGACAACCGGACAACCGAAAGGTTGGTTTAACACAGGTTTATTGCATTGCATGAGGTTCCAGTGAAGCATGAGGTAATGGCGGTGATACATCTCAATATATACAGTAGCTCTCTACATTTGAATCTTGTAGCACGGTAGCTGATTGGTTGCTACCGGCGTGGCCTCGCCCAGGCACGCCTCCATTCCTGCTGCTGAATGCAGGTCTTTCTTCAGCTGCTGAATGCAGGTCTTTCTTCAGCTGCTGAATGCGGGGAAGGTTTTCCCGCGGCTGTCCGTGATTGAGCAATGTGAACCATGTGAGAGTGAACGCTCGCAGCTGCCCTCTATAGGCTGTCTGCTCGCGTTCCTTTACAGCTGATATCGTTTGTATCTGGAGTGGTTACAATCTTGCCTTACAGTATACTGAACATGCATACATACATAACACACATGGCATATAAAGATTAGACATATTGCAAGTTATTTCATTATTTAAACAGTGCACATCTTATACCAGCATAAAACCCCTAAAATTCTGGAAGTAAGAGGCATTATCCCATGCCATTTCAAAAAAGCAAAAACAGGCATACTCACCCGCCCCTTCGTGACGATATCTATAGAGAGCAGCAAGGAGATTTTTCCTCATCCTTTCTTCCCTAATCATGCGCTGCCTCTAGCCCAGGGCTGAAAGGCGCACTTTCAATTCTGCCTTTCCCGCATGCCTTTGGCTAGGTGCATGCATGGGAAGAGAAGTGCTTCTGGAGGCACTGGGAGGGGGGAGGCAGCCAGCCCACCAACCCAACATGGCCACCTACCAGCAGCGGCAATGGCTCTTCCTCCTCCTCTTCTTCCACCTGGATGGTGAGGGGCTGAGTCTGACCTGCCAGCAGTGCTGGGACAACAGGTGAAGCAAGGCAGATTTCTTTTTTTTTTATTGGGTGGGTGGGGGTGACACAGCCACAATTAGCCACATCCACCGAGTGGGTAGTAAAAAAATAACAGTGCACCACTGCATATATCTAAAGAATAAAGAAAACACACTTTGGGAGTAAAATTTCCTCCACTGCCTGATATTCCTTTAACAACAAATGTCTTACAAAGTCCAAAGGAGAACTATGTTCATAGTCTTCAATTAATTACTTGTTTTCCTTGATTCATTTCACCAGAGTAATATTTGACTACAGGATTTTCCCATTATAGTTGTGTACAGAGCATGGTTTAATTTTTCTTACACTCTTTGTTTTGCATAAGTAGTATAATCTCATGCATGCTAGTACATCTCAGCAGAATTGTCATCCACAGAATGAATTCTGCTGTGTGCATGTATACAGGTTTATACAGAAGTCTAATTCGGACAGATGCAAAGGTTATGTCACAGTTCATAGTACAAGCTGTCTCATGTTGCCATCTTTTTACATCAATAAAGGAACATTTAGCTTAAAATGCCATCTTTTTACATCAATAAAGGAACATTTAGCTTAAAAGTTCAATGTGTTTTAAATGTTTGTTTGGTCTAATAATAGGGATTGTTTACAACATTTCACCTTGACATACCCCAGGGATGAAAGGTCTGCTAATTTAGAAGCAAATCCTATGGAAGTCTTTCAGTTATGTTATCATGCATTGGAATCAGTGCTGTACATCTTAAAATGCATCAAAGCCAATGTTCATTCACAACTTACCATTTATGACATGCTCATTTCCCCTATCTTTTCCCTTTTATTTTTTTAATGTTTTTAAACCTGCAGAGGTTGCATTGTATGCAGATTATAGTTGCACTAGCTGACAATGATTTTAAAAATTAATTAAATCCTTGAAATCTTAGTTTCTTTAGTTAAAGTGATAGGAACTTTCCTCACATAAGCATATGGTGTTTCATATAAAACCACCTACCATTGACCTATGACAATAGAAAAGAAGATTGATTTGCAAGGTGTTTTTTTTATCATGTCAGAAGCACACAAAGGTGCTTTCTGGATTGAAAGGATTTTTGCTGGAGGAACTCTGCTTAGGGGACACCCAAATGAGGCTCCTTTAATGTCCCCAAGATATTTTCCCACTGAAGTGATTCCTATTTATCTACTTGCAATTTCTTGCTTTCGAACTGCTAGGTTAGCAGGAGCTGAGACAGAGACAGGCACTCATTCCATCATGCAGTACTCAGGTCTTGAACTGCCAGCTTGCTGAGCTTCCAGCTAACAAAGTGAGCTTCTTAACCACTGAGCCACTGCAAGTCATGCCCTGATATACAAATATAGTATCTTTTCCAAGGCAGCTCTGCTGCTACTGAAATGCTTGCTTTAGAGTTGGATTTGCCATATTCCAGTTCTCCAAATCTGGACAGCCTAATTTGCATACTTTCAAATAACTGTCAGGCAGATAGATTTGCACATTTTTTCAAATTTTCATATTATGCAAATTAATATGGACTTTTGTACAAGTAAAGCACCTTAATTGTTGCACTATTTTTTTTTCTACAGTATATTTCAGCTCTGGCGTCAGTATAGTGTATTGACTACTCAAGGTCATAGTCCCCTAAATGTCTGTCTGTCTGTCCTGCCACATTCCTATCACCATTTCTCCCGTTGCAATGTCCTCTATTGATAGAATCCTCACCTTCTGCCAGACTGACTCTCTGTCCTCCTTTATTTCACAATATCAAATTCTTTATCACAGGTGTTCGGAACCTACAGCCCACGGGCTGGCGCCAGCCCCGGCCCCTAATGCCATTCCATCCAGCCTGTGGTGACAACCCTGAAAGCAGAAGTGGATGTGTTTACGACAGAAGTAAATGCACCCACACATGTGCAAACCCACCCACTGCAGCATTTGAGGCAGGGGCAAACCACACGTCCGGCCCACTCAGCTGTCTGAGGGGGGGTGGTTTAGCCTGTGGTGCAGTAAGGTTGGGAACCCCTGCCTTATCATATAGCATTCCTGTTATGGAATACTGAACTAGACAAAATCACATTCCACACGCTAAGACAGATTTAGGAGTTTTTATTATTAATATTGTTTAGCCAAACAGATTCAGGAACGCTTTACCAAGCTAATAGTCCCTGAATGAATATACATTTTCAGAGCCATCTTTTTATAGCATAAAATTTGGAAATTTCTACACATTACATCACTATGGGATAAGCCAAAATTATTAATTAATCTTCTGACATTTTCATTCATATCAGGTTAGAACATTCAGTAACTGTTATTTAGATCATGTTATATAAGGAACATTTCTCATGTCACATCATGTCATGTCACACAAATATTATTCAGCATTACGGTTTTCTGGGTCTAAGAGAAATTCCTGTCAGCTGTACAAAGTGTGCTGAGCTTGTGGACACATGGCCTCCTGTTTACTTTAGCCTCGTCATCAGTTCTATTTGATAGGTCAACCTGATCTGTTTAACTTTACAGAGTATTGAGAAAATAATTTTTACTTTTAAACCAGAATTAATATCTTAATTCTTTCACCCCTATTTCATTCCGAACCATTAAATGGTACCCATTACTTTCCTTCCCATTGCTTCGTGACATTCTTATCCCCACTCTCCATTACTACCCTATAGCTTATCTTCTCATGGTTAAGGTTTCCAACCCATAAAAACATATGAGAGTTTTCAACTCTCTCCCTCCCCCCCCCCAATTTGGCAAACATGAATCTCTCTGTAACTTCTGTCCTTCTCGGTGCATCCTTCCTGTCTTTTAGGACAGAAAAAGTAGTAACTTTACTCTGCCCCCCACCTCCAAGGAGGAAGAGAGAGAAAGACTGAGAAAACAATTCTAAAGCTTATCTTTCCTTTTTCTACATTCTGCCGTTCCAAATTTCATCTCAAGTAGAATATGTACATTTTGAGTGAGAGCTATATTTCGGGGGGGGGGGGGGGATTCCATAATGAGCACAATGCTTGCATAAACTAAATATTTACATGCAATTCCTATACCTACTTGCCTGGGTGCTGATTAACGATGACTAGGCATATATGAGATCACACGGCTAGCATTACAATTTAGGGATGAAAGAGCTCAGAGTTTGAGACCAGAAAGACTAGCAGATTCCTTATATAAGGATGGGTAATTAATGGACACCTTCCTGGTTCAGTATGCAAAAGCTGTGTCTAACTGTATTCCCACAAGTGTAATAAAACAATGACATGGGCCAGAACGGCTGCGTTAAAATAGCACTACAGACAAATTACTATTCATTCCACTAGCCTGCCTGCCTTCCGTTTCTTTCAAAAATGTTGCATTGCTGAATATTGCAGTCTTGAAAAAGTGGAGGAAGCTATTCAGCAGGAAAAAAGAGCTTGTAGAAGAAAGGTTTAACAAAGTGCATGCCTATGTCTTCATTTTCTTATAATTTCTGTTCCTCATTGTGATATGTTTTTCTAAGCTTCAAAAGTTCATTGTGGCTGCATTCATATATCAAGATCTACTGCTCTTCCACACTCCCTTGTCACTTTGCACAGAGGTAATCCAGTTTTCACAAATGGCTATTTCATTTCATTTCAAGTTTAATTTCTATACTCAGCCCAGTGGGCGACTCAAAGTGGTTCAACAGATGCAATACAGTAGTACAGTAATACAGAGAGAGAGAGAGAGAGATAATACAATGATGCAACCAAAATCAATAAATACATAAAAATGCAAAAATACAGCAATGTAACACAATTCCTACATCACAGCAAACGCCGTCTGCAGCCAGTCTGAGACACCCCCATGACCCTTCATCCCAGAGGGGCTCCTTTTATCCCCCCACCAAGTGGAAGGGGTGGGAGGGCGTGGCAACGTTGTGGCGGTGGCTGCTTTGAGCCTCCCGAGGCCACAGGAGGCTCCTTTTATGCCGGCTCCTCTCCCTGGCCCGGCATTGGCTGCGGGGAGAGTGATAGCAGCTGCGTGTGGCATTTGCGGGCATAAAACTCTCCCGCAGATGCCAATGCCACCTCGGCTCTTCTCCCCGGCCCGGCATTGGCTGCAGGGAGAGTGACAGCAGCTGCATGGGGCATTCGTGGGCATAAAACTCTCCCACAGAAGCCAATGCCACCCCGGCTCTTCTCCCCGGCCCGGCATTGGCTGCGGGGAGAGTGACAGCAGCTGCGCAGGGCATTCGCAGGCATAAAACTCACCTGCAGATGACGACGATACCCCGACTCCTGCCCCGGCCCAGCATTGGCCACGGGGAGAGTGACAGCAGCTGCAGGCAGAGTGGAAGCACCTGCGCCGGTTTCCGATGGCCATGGGGGACTTTGTTTTTGCTGAGGGCCTGAGGCCATTTCCGATGTTGAGTTTGTTATGTATGTTGTACCATTTTATATTTATCTTGTATTGATTGTGATCATGTAATTTTTGTAATCTGTAACTATATTCTTTATACTGCATTTTTTTTCTATGCTGTTGCCACCCTGAGTCAGCCTGCACTGAGTAGGGCAAGGTATAAATTAAAATTGAAATTGAAATCCCCTTGCCGTGGTGGTGGCTTCTTCTTCCAGCATCCTGAGGAAACGGGAGGCTCCTTTTATCCCTCCGCTGAGTGGAGGGGGCAGGAGTGTGCGGTAACGCGGCGGCAGCTTCTTCGAGCCTCCCGAGGCCACAGGAAGCTCCTTTTAACCTTTTATTGCTTTAAAGTGGCTCCTAACGTGTGCAGAATCTTGGCCTGGGCTGAGATATAAATCTGACCCCTTTTCAAAATTCTCTCCAATGTTTCTAGCATGAAAATTTAGACTGAATCTCTCAAAGTTGCTTATTAATTTGTATGGAACTAGTGCATCAGTTTGTGTTATTATGCCAAAGGCTTCAGGAGCTGAACTCTGTGATCCCTAAAGTCCCATTGAAAACTGCTGAATAGCTCAGTAGTTCAGGTGTTGGGAGTTTGATTCCTCACTGTGCCTCCTGACAGGGGCTGGATTTGATAATCCATAGCATCTTTTCAGGCTCTTCACTTCAAAGATTAATAATATAATTTTATTACATATCTCAGCCTAGAGGGGAAGAGTTTTATTTCCATAAACTCATGACAATGTTTCACTCAAATGGCTCTTATTTGCTATATTATTTATTCATTACATCTATCCCACATTCACACTGAAACATATTTTTATTACAGTTTTATTACCCTTCCCTCTAAAACAAGATTAAAACATACGGTACAGTATTTTTAAAAGAAAGAAACGAAAGTGAAGAAAAAAGACAACAAAATCAAAATCACAATTTAATCACAAAGTAAAGATCCTGCTGTGGCTTAGTGGTTAAGATGCTGAACTTGATGACCGGAAGGTTGGCAGGTCAGCAGTTCGAGACCTGAGTACAGCATGACGGAGTGACATCCTGTGTCTATCCCAGTTCATGCCAACTTCGCAGTTCGAATGCAAGCGATTGCAAGTAGATAAATAGGTACCACTTTGGTGGGAAGGCACTCTGGCATCTAGTCATCCCTGCCACATATCCACGGAAACATCTGCAAATACAGATAACACTGGCTCTTGGGCTGTAAACAGAGATGAGCACTGAACCCCCTAGAGTCAGATACAACTTGCTTTCAAGCAAGAGCAACCTTTACCTTTAAAGCAAGTATGCAAGCAATGTTTACAAACTAAACTAGAAGAAGCCAGATATAGGCTGAATATCAGGAATAAAGTGTTAATGGTTAGAGTAGTACGACAGTGGAACCAACTGCCTTGAGATGTGGTGAGCGCTCCAACACTGGAAGTATTCAAGAGCAAGGTTGGATAATCATCACGTGCTTTGATTGAAATTCCTGCATTGGGAAGGGGGTTGGACTCTATGGAAGGGGTGCCCAAACCTTTTGGGCCATGGGCCGGTCATGAGGTTCAGAGGGCTGGTTACTATGGTCCAGGGACCAGATCCAGCCCTGACGCCAATTCATCTGGTCCACGAAGCCCTCGTAAAACGTGCCTGTACTGGCTGTCATGGTATTCATAAGGGGTCATGTCATATTTCAGGTTGACATTTGATACATGTAGTGTTAAGATACAGATAGTGGGTTTTCTAGGTTGAGAAAGCTAACTCTCACTTGAAAAGGCACACTGACGTGGGGCGTGGCCAAGATGGCCACCGAGTAACATCTAGATTCGGACGCTCGCGCTTAACAAAGTGGTAACTAATGTGATGGAGTGAAATGGGGAAGTTTTAAAGTGGTAAATTCTAAAGATAAGAACCTTGCCTGTCTTTCTGGAAAATTTTGTGATCTTTTGAGGCTGGATGGTCGAAGTTCGGGAGGCTTCTCTGGGCGGCTGAAGCTGTGACGGCAGTCGCGGCTTTTCTGCCAAGGAGCCGAGAACGGGACTAGCGAGACAGCGGAGAAGGCTTTGGAACTGGCAAGAAGTTGTTTGGCACGAAAATAGCCTGCATGTAAGTGCATGAATGGATCCCTAAACTCTAAAATTGGCTGGGGTTTTCTGCTAAATGAGCTTGGACTCTGAAATGGAAGCGGGTGGAAGCGGATGAAAGCAAGTGGTGGGTTCGTTAATGGTGGCGGTCCTGGAAAACGAAAGTGATCGTGTTTGGGCTATGGTTTTTTTCTGCATACCAGAAGACCGCGCCACGTTTTGACGACAACAAAGTGGATTAATTATCCTGTCTGGGCTATAATATTGGAAGGTGATTGGGAGTTCCCCGGCTCAAACCACTTGGAGAAAGTTTTCCGTTCCTCAGAAGGAGAAGGGGGGCTGGGGTTTTCTCTTACCCAAAAGTTAAGGCAGCCGCTGGAAAATGGCATTTTGATTGTCCGCTTCAAGAGAAGGACTAGGTGGCTTGGCTTTTTGGTTCCTTCACTGTGTGGAATATAAATATCTGTTAGTTTATCGTGGAATATACTGCTCCTCACCTCTTCTCCTCGCTGATTTGATTTTGGGCTTTTTCTCCCTCTGGTCTCTCCCCCCCTCTTTTTTCTTTGGCGGCTTGGTTTTTGTAAAGGAGAAGCTTGGGCTGACTGTTTCCTTGAAGCCCTTTTATTGCAGATGGAAAACGGCTGATTGGATTCTTTGCTTTGGGGAAACGGACCTGCTGTGGATCAACATTTCTTATTTGCTCTTCTTTTTTTTCCTAAGCTGCCTGTTGGGAGAGCTGTTTCCTTCGGTTTTATTTTTGTGGATTACAATAACTTTTTGATCTTCTGTTTGCATATAAATTTTCCTATTGGATCTGTGGAACTAGTGGCTGCAGTGTTATAAGCTTCATTTCAGTGACTAACTTTTACAATGAACTGCAGCATTGGGCTTCGTACATATTACATTATTATGGATAAAGGTACAAGAGGGAAAGCAAAGGAAGAAGAACCAGTTGTAAAGCCTAAGAAGAAAGAAAAAGCACCAATGGAGGAAGCCACTCAGTCTTCATCCCCGCCCACAGTGCCATATGATCAGACTCAAATTATGGTGGAAATTGGCAAGTTGTTTCAAAAATTGGAGAAAAATGAGGATTCAAGGGTGAAAGACAGAAATGAAATGATGAAAAAACAAGACAAGATGATGTCATCAGTTGCAGAGTTTTCAAAAAAGGTGGATTTCACTTTGGGAAAAAATGAGGTAAATGTGAAAGTGGTTCAAATCGAGGTAAATGCCATAAAGGAGGAAGTAAAAGGGACTCAGCAGGTGGTGCGGCAGAATAAGCTGAAACTGGAGGAACAAGAGAGAAGGATAGATGCTGTGGAAGATATGATGAGAAAGCAGAACATTGTGATCCGTCAGGTGGTGGAACGCACTCCGGATTTGTTAAGAGAGAGGGTGGTTCAGTGGTTAAATGGTCTGAATATGGGGAAAGAATTTGTTCAGGAGGATTTTGTAAGCGTATTCCGGGTGGGTCCAAGAAGAGGGAGGGTGGTTCAAAGAAATGTGTTGCTTAAATTTGCGAATTGGGCAGATAAGTTAAAAGTAATGGCCCATCTGAAATGGGTTGGTCCTGATGCGTTGAAATTTGATGGTTCAGATGTTGAAGTGTATAATGATATTTCATTAAAATAAAGAACATGGAGGTATAAGATGAGGCCTGTTACTAAACTATTGATGGGTAAAAATATAAGGTATAATTGGAGATTTCCGCAACAACTGCGTTTTTTCTATGATAAAAGAATGCAAGTTATTGATGAAGGTACTAATCCCTTGGAATATTTGAGTTTGTTGGAATTGGTAAAGGTAGACTCGGAAGAATGGAAAAATCTTAAGAAGGAATTGATGGATTCTGGAGCTTTGGGGAGGGAATATGAGAGGGAGGAAGCCACTGGGGCTACAGGTGGAACACCACAGCAAGGAGAGGAGGAAGAGGAGCCGTCTTTGATCATGGTGGAGGAGGAGATAGGTAAGGAGCAATGAGCATGAGATTTCAGTAACTTTAAGTAGTTACTAGAGGTAGAATGGGCAAATAGCACGTAGCGCCGACAGTAGGGCGCATCTTGCATGTCCCCCCTCTCCCCTCTTTGGTTACAGAGGCGGCTTTTTATAGGAAGGTGGGGAGAGCGAAAGTGTGTGTTTTATGTAGTTGGTATGGTGGTAGGGTTGTTGGTGGCACGCCCAATGGAGAGTTTAAAGCTGGGAAAAGAATTTGGTTATGGGAAGTATTAAAATAATATCGTGGAATGTGAAAGGTACAGGTTCTGTTCTTAAGAGACAGAGATTGGAACTGGCGCTGAAAAAAGGTAGACCAGATATATTGTTTTTACAGGAAACACATCAGAAGTCAAAGGATACGAATAAACTTTATTTGGGATGGATGCAACATTATAAGATGGTGTTTGGTACTTCGAAAGCAAGAGGGGTGGCAATCATGATTTCTAGAAAGTTGGGATTTGAAATTACAAAAAAGATTGCTGATCAAGAGGGTAGATATCTGTTGCTAAGAGGAAAATTAGAGGACGAGGAAATTATGTTGGTAAATATTTATGCTCCGAACGACCACTAAGCAGAGTTTCTTGAAAAAATTCGGAAAATAGTGGAGTTGGAAAATGTTGCAAAAACTATTGTGGCTGGTGATTTTAATTTGATAATGTCAGGATTAGATTGTACAAACATAGCTAGAAGTGGAATTGGTTTGAAAGGGAAGGTGTTGGATAACTGGATGGGTGTTATGGGCTTGAAGGATTCGTGGAGAGAGTTTAAGGGCTCGGAAAGGGCATATTCCTTTTTTTCACACGTCCATGGGACCTATTCAAGAATAGATTATGTTTTACTTTCCGAAAATTTAATTGGGGATATAGAAGGTACGGAAATTGGGATTATTAAGGAATCGGACCATGCTAAAGTATATTTGGAATTGAAAGTATAAAAGAATATTCGAAGAGTAAGAAATTGGAGGTACGATCCTAACTTGTTCAAAGACCAGAAAAGTAAAGAGGTAATTATGGAAAGTTGGAAAGAAAGTTGGCAGTGGAACGACAACAATGAGGTCAATTTTAACGTTGTATGGGATACCATGAAGTCAGTTTTTAGGGGGGAAAGTATAAAACTGGCAAGCTTCAAGTATAAAAAATATAAAGCAGAGCAGATAGAAAAAGAAAGAGAAATAAAACAATTACAGGAGGAGCATGCAAAAAACAAAGACAAATTTTTTTTATGAAATTACAAGGACTTAAGGCAGAAGTAATGGGTAAGGATATTGATAAAGTTAAAAGAGATTTGATCTATTTAAATAGAGAATATTTTGAATTTAGTAATAAGAACTCAAAATTATTAGCAAGAGCATCCAAGGTTAAAAGGGAAAAAAGAGAAATTGGGGTATTGGTTGATAGGCAAGGTTCAAGGTGTAATAAGAATAGTGATAAATGTAAAATTGTTAGGGAATTTTACCAGGTATTATATGCAAAAAAGGAAGTAGATTTGGAGAAGCTTAAAAAGATATTGGAGAGACAATTAGGGAGTGGAATAAAACAAGAGCATAGGGAGAAAATTGAGGAAAAGATTACTGATAAAGAGGTTAAGGAGGTAATAAGCGGACTGAAGATAGGGAAAGCCCCAGGGGATGATGGATTATCGACAGAGTTTTATAAAGAATTTAAAGAGGAGGTGGTCCCGAAATTGGTGAAGTTATATAATTATATACTAGATGGAGGACCAATTCCGACTTCATGGTATAACACTACAATCGTTCTTCTGCCAAAGCCTGGTAAGAATTTGGAAAGAGTGGATTCGTACAGACCAATTTCACTTATAAATCAAGATGCGAAGATCTTCACAGCAATTCTGGCTAACCGTTTAAATAGTTTCATGGGGGAATATATAAATGTTGATCAAGTTGGGTTTTTAAAAGGACGACACATGGCGGACCTGACTAGAAGGGTATTAGATTTAATAGACAATGTTAATCAAACAAAGGAAAAGGTGGGATTATTATCATTGGATATTTTTAAAGCATTTGATTCATTGCAGTGGTCTTCAATTAAGGAAATAGTTAAAAAATATGGGTTTGGGGATAAATTCAATAGGGTTATAGATTTATTATACCAAAAAGGAAATGCTTGGGTTAGAGTAAATGAGGAGCGTACAGATGTGGTAAAGCTAGAGGCTGGTACTAGGCAGGGCTGTCCATTATCTCCTATCCTGTTTATTATGGCAATGGAGATTTTAGCTAAAAGTATAAGGGAGGATTTGAATATAGAAGGGATCATGGGTAATAAAGTGAGTATGTATGCAGACGATACATTGCTTATGGTGAAGCACCCAGAGTTGGTAATGGACAGGATTAAAGATCACTTACAGGTATTTCAAGCTATAACTGGATTAAAGATAAATTGGGATAAATCAGAACTGATGCTGTGCAATTTGAAACCAAGTGAGATGGGTAGGATAGTGTCGACACTTAATATACAAATTAAAGATAAGTTGAAATATTTGGGGATAATCATTTCAAACAACTATGATAATCATTTCAAACTATGACAGCTTGAAAATGGAATTTAAGAACAAAATACAAGAGCTTCAGAAGTTAAAGTTGTCATGGTTCGGAAGGATTGCTATGTGTAAAATGATATTGCTACCAAAGATTAACTTTTTATTTGATACATTAGCGATCCACTTGAAAGAGAAAGAAATCAATGAGTTTCAAAAGATGTTTAATGGTTTTTGTAATGGAGGTAAAAAATCTAGGCTCCCAAAGAAGCTATGGTACTTGTCTCAAAAAAAAGGGGGTTTGGGTATGCCGAATTTGCTAGCATATTATCGAGCTTTTCAAGTTAAAAATGTTGTGAAGATTTTGGCAAGAGAAAAGACAATTTGGGAGCAATTGGAGATGAAGGAATATAGAAATATTGGAAATATGATTTTTTTGGGAATAAATGATAAGGTGAAAAGGTCAAATAATACTATGATGAGAGGTCTCATGGAGGTGTGGAAGAAGGTAAAAAAGGACATGGTCCCAAATCTCTCTCCAATTTTGGAATTGACTGATATGATGTGTTTCCCAATAAAGTTAGATAAGGAAATAATTGAAATATTGGATAAAAATGGGATGCTTTTATTGAAGGATTGGTTAAAAATTTGTGATTCTGATATTGAGCGGCAAAAAATATTTGAGATATTAAATTTGAATTGGTTTCAGAAGTTAAAGGTGGACAACTGGAACAAAAAATATAAAAAAGAAGTAGGGTTAGATAGAATACATACAGAATTTGAGGAGCTGGTAAGGAAGATTAGAAAAGGGGAAAGCAGTATTAAAGGTCTTGTAAGTAAGCTTTATAACATATTGAATAGAGGTGCAGATCCACAGGACGATTTGAAACGGAAGTGGGAACAAAATTTGAATATAACAATTGGGGAGATTGAGTGGAAAAATAAATGGAAAAAGAGGATTATGAGAACAATGTCTGTAAGAATTAAAGAACATAATTTTAAAATGTTGTGGCAATGGTACTTGACGCCATTAAGACTTTACCAGATGGACAATAAAAGAGATAAGTTATGTTGGAGATGTAGAGAATTTGATGGAACATATGAACATATGTGGTGGAGTTGTAAAAAAATAAGGGATTTTGGGGGGAAAATAGAAGGTGAGTTTGGTGAAATAATGGGTAGAAGTGTTAAGTTGGTGTCAAGTACCATTCTTTTAACAAAAGTGGAAGGTTTGGGTTTAAACAAGGAGGAAAAAGAATTATTGGAAATTGTATTGACAACGGGTAGACAATGTATAGCTAGAAATTGGAAAAATGATATAGATATACAGATTGGAGAATGGTATAAAGAAATGTGGAGTTTAGCACTAAATGATAAATTGACATGGGAGATTAAAGTGAAAAGAGACAACTTAAGAGAGAATAGATTTTGGAATATATGGAAACCATTTGTGGACCATTCTTGTATGGCAAATGATAGTTCAGGACCAGTACCATCTCAAAGAAGCTTCTGGAGTTGAGCAGAAAATAAACTCTCCGGGCATTGTATATATCCACAGGGTGATTATTATTTATCTAAAGATTAGTGATAGCACAGAAAGTTCTTATTATTTTGGATCTTGAAATAATGGCTTTTAATATTCGGTGGTTATATAGTAATTAATGAGTCTAGATATTGTTATGTGCTAACATTTAGTAATGTCTGTTAAGATGATATTATGGTTTTGTTTATGTACTGTATTGTTAGTCATTGTTTTCCTTTCTTTTTTGTATGTCTTTGAAAAAAAATTCAATAAAAATTTATTAAAAAGAAAAAGAAAAAGAAAAGGCACACTGACAGGTTTCACAGTAGGCCTTTCTTGCGCAGATTAATTTCCTTATCTCAAGAGATGCATATTTCAGATTCCTTAGGTAGGAGGGAAAACACTCCAGTCAGTGATTTTCCTTTACCTACGTCTCTGCACACATCTCAAAGTCAGCTGGCAGCTCAGAGCCGTCTCTGCACTCATGTCCAATCCCTTTGGGAGGGGGCATAGCACTCAGAGTCCCATCTCTGCACACGGCACCAAGCCTATCTCTGCACTAGCGACTAGAATTCCTGAGGGAGGGGCATCCCTTGTTTTGGTAATAAAAGCAGCTCAATTTGAGTGTTTGACAGCAACTATCTTCAGGAGCGCAAAGCTACATCAGATTGAAGATCCACCATGATAACCTAAGCCAGGTCATGGGAGACTGTAAGCTCCAATCTCCAGGAGAAATTCTCTCTAGGGAAGTGAGTTATTTCTTATTTAAATTCTTTGTTTTTCTCATTTGTAATTTAGTGTAGATTTAGATTTATTCTACAAGATGTATCCTGTATATTTATGAATTATGATTCTCCTTGAATAAAAACATCAAAATACATCTTCAAGTCTCGTCTTTGAAGTAACCAGAAGAAGGAGGATCCAGCAGAGCTGCTATAAGGACTTGTGGCTAGCAATAAAGCCGCACCTCAACATTACCTCAAGATTGGAAGCCTTCCAGAGGGTGTGACAGCTCTGTAGATATGGGAATGGGGAATTAGCAAAATATACCATAAACAGCCTGTCATAGACAGTCGTAGCAATAAGCCAAGCTACCACATAACTGAGCAGAAGTACCAATTTCCCCATTCAATGAGACTTCTTTTCCCCCGTTCATGACACTGGCGTGTTTTATTTCTGCTTACGGGAACGACTAGGGCTTCATGGGCCAGATAAATTGGCATGGTGAGCCGGATCTGGGCCCAAGGCTCTATGGCCTAAAATTCCCCATAGAATCAGTTTATTCTATGATTCTATTATTTAACTGAACTAAAAGGAAAGCATATAAAGGACAAGAAAATTATCGCTATTGGCTCTTGCAGGGAAACTACAAGAAATGGAAATATGGTTAATAATGCCAGGAAGATAGAGAGAGAACATTATACCAATCAAGAGATAAGCTTGCAAGAAAGACTGGGAGTAATGAAGCACCATGAGAGGAGTTGGTTTGTACCAACTACCCCACTTTCCAAGTTTCTAAGACAGATGGAGCAGTAGTTTTGTGTGCCATGACAGCCAAAGCATAAGACAACTCTTAACTGGCATAATGCCTGTTTTATTTTTTTGTTTTCCAAGCAAACTGCTTTCACAATGCATGAACTATCTGCAATTTCAAGTTGCTCAGCCAGTTTATTACTGTGCCAAACTCATCTGTAGATGTCAGACTTCCAGCAGGGCTTGTGAGTGATTATTCTGTGTGCAGGGAAAAGGGGCTGGTATCAATAATAACAGAATGGCACTGCAGAATTGTAAGACAAACATTGTGAGAAGTAGAAAAAGACAAATATTCAGAAAACTTCTAACTTGCATACAAAGCAGGAAACTTTTTAAAGAGCCCCCCAATTGTTTACATGCAGCAGTTCACAGAAAGAGAATTCCCTTTCAGCCAAATTTTGGCGGAGCTGCGCAGTTTGAAAAGGTGATTATTATTTTATCATCATCAGACCTTTAATTTAAAGTTTCCAAGGAGCTTCCAATGGATCACTATTGATCTGGGGCAGGCTTGAGACTGGGGACCAAGCTCAATATGCAAAATTTGCAACCACTGGGATTAAGATCTGTGATGCTGATTTTAGGATATTAAAAGTCCCCACCCCCATCCTGAGGCTACCAAATGCTTCTCTGAGCTGAAAGAAACCTCTAGGAAGCCTCAGAATCATACACATGGAGGGGGGGGGGTGTTTCAAAAACTTTAAATTAAAAATACAGTAATACCCTTATAACGATTTTACAGTAATTGGTTCCATGTGGTCCATCGTTGTATGAAAAAATGCTATATGATACATGTATCGTATAGTAATTTTCCCTATGGGGTGATTCATACAACAATTTTCGACTTCCTTTCCCCCTGGGAAGCATTTCCCAGGGCAAAGGCAGCCCTGTGGGGATTGGGGAAGGCATCTACGGAGGTCCCCTTCCTGTTTTGAAGTAAGGGGACCTCCATAGATACCTCTCCAAAGAGTGCACTTCCCAGGGTAAAAGCAGCACAGCGTGTTTAGCGAAAAGGATTCTCGGTGGTCCCCTTGCCGTTTTGAAATGGCAAGAGGTCTGTAGATCCCATTGGCTAAGAGCACTGGGCTGCTTTTGCACTGGGAAAGTGCTTTCCCAGGGCAAAAGCAGCACAGCACTCAGCGAAAGGGGATTCATTTGGACTCCTTGCCATTTCAAAACAGCAAGGGGGAAAAGTAGCCCAGCGCTCTTAGCCAATGGGATCCATGGACCCCTTGCCATTACAAAAAGCCACCCAGCTTTTGCCTTTTTTTAAAAAAAATGTATCATACAATGATGAAAATCGTTGTATGATACAAACATATTTTTTTTAAAAAAGGCAATCGTATGATTTCATCACTGTGCAATGCAATCGTTATACGGGGTTTTACTGTAAATGTATTTACAACTGCACAGCTCCACCAACAAAATTTCAGCTAATACTAGCAGAGGACCCGGCATTGCCCGGGGGTACCCAACTCGGGCCAAGGAGAGAACTGGGCCCACCCCCCACCCCAGTTGCCTTACCTTTTTGGCTGCTGTCATCACAGCCGCTCTCTCAGCTCCACCACGAGGTGCCATCTCAGCCTGACTCTGGTTGCTGCTGCTGGCTTCCCCAGCAACTACAGTCAGTGGGTAGCCATCACAGCCCAGCCCCTCCATCCTCCCATGGGTTGTGTCAGGCAGAAGGGAGGCTCTATTTGGGTGGGTGGGTAGAGGACCCATTTGGGGGGTTGGAGGCCTGTGGAAGGTGGCGGCCTGGTCCTGTCCTCCGCCCGCCCCCTGGCTGTGTGTTCTCCCTTTCCCCCGTGGCGTGCCTCAGGAGTGCAGAGGAGCCGCGCCGTGGTGGCTGCCCACCAACAGTAGTCGCTGGGGCAGGGTCGGCTGTAATGACTGTAATTGCCGCCATCCATACTGGTGGCTAGGCCATGTGCCACCTGGAATGCTGGACAGACTTTGGCACATGTGTGGAATTTCACGCATGTGCTACAGACTGGAATGGCAGGCAGGGTTAGATGCATGTGTCACCTCTCCTGGTCATTTCTGCCGGCTGGGGGGCGGCATTGCAGCCACTTTTCGGGATCAAGGACCCCGAGGTGGGCTGCCGGTTACCCACGCCGGCCACCCCAGACATTGAAGGTAGGCATGTACCCAGTTTCCAGTGCAATTGGTGCAGGGGTGTCACTTTGTATTAGGGAGCCCTGTGATGTCACGGAGCCCCAGATCTGGTCAGCTGGGAATTGGTTGAGCTGTCGCAATGACATCACAATCCCCCCTGGTTGGCTTTTTTCCCTTGCTTTTTCTCCTGTCGGTGGGGGTATCCCCTTTGCAGATTCATTTAGGGGGTGTACCCCTACCCATGGGGCTTCTCACCCTCACAGTGACCATCTCTTTGGCCCAAGTTATGTGTGTGCCACCGAGTTTCAGCGTGATTGGTGCAGGGGTGTGGATTTGTATAAAGAACATACAGCACCGGACCTTGGTTTTAGTTATATAAATATGGTACACCTTGGGTGTTTAGAACTCTGCAATGAGCGATGCATCTTTCACAAATTAGAAATCACAAACTAAATCCAACTGTTAGTACAAGTGGTTGTTGTTGCTGTTGTTGCTGTTGTTCAGTCACACTTGACAGAAAAGCAGCCATTCAGTCCATGTAATTGATGGAGCCATTATTCAAGAGAAGCAGCAATCTAGAAGAGTCTGAGAGTCCACTGTTGTTGTTGTTCAGTCGCACAGTCGACTCCGACCCTTTGCGACCCCATGGACCATTTTCCTCCAGGCGCCTCTGTCCTCCACCATCCCCTTCAGCCCTCCCAGCTCTGTGCCCATTGTGTCTACAATGCCATCTAGCCATCTCATCCTTG
Organism: Bradypodion pumilum; assembly: GCA_035047305.1. Classification (NCBI taxonomy): domain Eukaryota; kingdom Metazoa; phylum Chordata; class Lepidosauria; order Squamata; family Chamaeleonidae; genus Bradypodion; species Bradypodion pumilum. The sequence goes on from JAWDJD010000003.1 coordinate 173,028,309, forward strand.
GCCTCCCCCTTCTTCTTTTGCCCTCCACCTTTCCCAGCATCAATGCCTTCTCAAGTGAATCCTCCCTTCTCATTTGATGTCCAAAGTACTTTAGCTTCATCTTTACTATTTGACCTTCCAATGAGCAGTCAGGGTTAATTTCTTCTAAGATTGACCTATTTGTTCTCCTCGCTGTCCAGGGGACTCTCAAAACCCTCCTCCAACACCACATTTCAAAGGCATCTATTCTTCTACGTTCAGCCTTCCTAATTGTCCAGCTCTCACATCCATACATTACTACTGGGAAAACCATTGCTTTGACTATTCTAATTTTTGTTTGCAATGTGATGTCTCTGCTTTTCACTATGTTCCCCAGGTTTCTCATCGCTTGTCTCCCAAGACCCAAGAATCAGTCGCCTTTTTATTTCATGGCTACAATCCCCATCTGCAGTGATCTTTGATCCTAAGAAAGTAAAATCTGTCACTGCTTCTACTTCTTCCCCGTCTATTTTCCAGGAACTGATTGGGCCTGTTGCCATTATCTTGGTTTTCTTGATATTGAGTCTCAGGCCAGCTTTTGCACTCTCCTCCTTCAGCCCAATCAAGAGATTCTTTAGGTCTTCCTCACTTTCTGCCATTAGGGTGGTGTCGTCTGCATATCTCAGATTGTTGATGTTTCTCCCAGCGATTTTAATCCCATATTGTGATTCCTCCATCCCTGCACTGCGCATTATGTGCTCTGTGTATAGGTTGAATAAGCATGGTGACAAAATGCAGCCTTGTCTTACTCCTTTTCCTATTCCAAACCACTCTGTTATTCCATGTTCTGTCCTAACTGTTGCTTCTTGGTTCATGTACAGATTTCTCAGGAGGCATATGAGGTGCTCTGGAATTCCCATCTCTTTAATTACTTGCCACATCTTGTTGTGGTCCACACAGTCAAATGCCTTAGTGTAGTCAATAAAACAAAAGTAAACTTGTTTCTGGTATTCCTTTGTTTTCTCCATGATCCAGCGTATGTTGGCAATGTGGTCTCTAGTCCCCCTGCCTCTTCTGAAACCAGCCTGCACCTCTGGTAATTCTCTCTCCACATGTTGCTGAAGTCTATCCTGTATTATCTTGAGCATCACCTTGCTGGCATGTGGGATGAGCGCGATTGTTCGATAATTTGAACATTCTTTGGCATTGCCCTTTTTTGGGATTGGGACGTATACTGATCTTTTCCAATCCTGTGGCCACTGTTTTGTTTTCCAAATCTGCTGGCATATTGAATGCAGTAATTTGACGCCATCATCTTTTAGCGCTTTGAAGAATTCAACTGGGATACCATCATCTCCACTAGCTTTGTTGTTTGCAGTGCTCTTTAGGGCCTTTATGACTTCGCTCTCCAGGATGTCTGGCTCAAGTTCCATTTCTTCATCATTGTGATTGTCAGGAGTGTTGAGGTCCTTTTTGTAAAGTTCCTCTGTGTACTCTTTCCATCTTTTCTTAATTTCTTCTGCATCAGCTAGCTCCTTTCCGTCTTTGTCCCTTATCATGGTCATTTTTGCTTTAAATGTTCCCTTGATTTCGCCGATTTTTTGAAGAGATCTCTGGTTCTGCCTATTTTGTTGTTTTCCTCCATTTCTCTACACTGTTCTTTTAGGTAGTTTTCCTTATCTCTCCTTGCTTTTCTTTGAAATTCTGTGTTCAAATGATTGTAGTTTTTCCTTTCTCCTTTGACTTTGGCGTTCCTTTTTTCCTCTGCTATTTTAAGAGCCTCATCAGACAACCACTTTGCTTTCTTACTCTTCTTTTCTTTTGGTATGATTTTCTTTGCTGCTTCCTGCATGATGTCCCTCATCTCCGTCCATAATTCTTCTGGTACTCTGTCTACCGAGTCTAGGCCATTAAATCTGTTCATCACCTCTACCGCGTATTCTTTAGGGATGCTGTCTAGGTGATATCTTTCTGGTCTCCGTGTTTTCCCTATTTTCTTTAGTCTAAGCCTGAATTTTGCAATCAGTAGGTTGTGATCTGAGCCGCAGTCTGCTCCAGGTCTTGTTTTTGCTGACTGTATGGAGGTTCTCCATCTTTGGCTGCAGAGTATGTAGTCAATCTGGTTTCGGTGTTGGCCATCTGGTGATGTCCATGTGTAAAGTCGCCTCTTGTGTTGCTGGAAGAGTGTGTTTGCTATGACCAGTGCGTTCTCTTGGCAGAACTCTATTAATCTTTGCCCTGCTTCATTCTGTGTTCCAAGACCAAATTTGCCTGTTATTCCCTCCACTTTCTGATTTCCTACTTTGGCATTCCAGTCTCCTAATATAATTTGGACATCATTTCTTGGTGTCTGTTCTATGAGGTGTTGTAAGTCCTCATAGAACTGGTCCATTGTGGCTTCATCTGCACCAGTGGTTGGTGCGTATATTTGGATCACAGTGACATTGAAAGGTTTGCCTTGAAATCTGACTGACATCATTCTGTCATTTTTAAGGTTGTATCCCATTACTGCTTTTCTCACTCTTTTATTGACAATTATGGCTACTCCATTTCTTCTAAGGCTTTCTTGCCCACAGTAGTAGATATGATGGTTTCCAGAGCTGAATTCGCCCATCCCTGTCCATTTTAGCTCACTGATGCCCAAGATGTCAATGCTTATTCTTTCCATCTCATTTTTTACCACTTCCAGTTTACCTTGGTTCATTGATCTCACATTCCATGTCCCTATGCAGTATTGCTCCTTGCAACATTGCATTTCCCCTCCCCCCTTCCTGTCCCTCCCCTTTCTCCCCTCTGTGGTGTTAAGCATCCTGTATCACCTAGCCTGCCCTTTTGTTTTGCCTTTTGTTTTGGTCCATAGGGTTCTCTTGGCAAGCTTTGTGGCGTGGTTTGCCGGTGTCTACGCCATTTTTCCCTCCTCATACATTTTATCACAGTTTTTAAAAGTTTAAAACATTTTAGACAACATATTATCATGCATATTATCACACTTTATATACAGTCTCTATGTCAATTTCTGTATTTAGTTAGTATAAAGTCTCTATGTCAGTTTCTATGTTAAGTCTTCTACATCTGCATATCAGGTACTTATCCTTTGCCTGGGGCTCTGAGTCTCTCCCCTTGCTTTTCCTTCTCTGCCCTCTTCCCGTCTTTCAGTTGGTCTTCTCTTGGCCTTTCCGCTGCTCAGCCGGCTCTCCTCCTCCTCCTCTCCCCCCCCTCCCGGCTGAGGGTGTTTGCCTGGCGGCGTCCGCGGCTGGCTGGCTCTCCTCCTCACCCCTCGGCTGGGGGTGGTTGCCCGGCGGCGGCGTGGCTGGTCCTTCCGCCGCTCGCTCGCTCGCTCGCCCGGCTGGCTGGCTCTCCTCCCCACCCCCCGGCTGAGGGTGGTTGCCCGGCGGCGGCGTGGCTGGCCCTTCCGCCGCTCGCTCGCTCGCTCGCCTGGCTCTCCTCCCCACCCCCCGGCTGAGGGTGGTTGCCCGGCGGCGGCGTGGCTGGCCCTTCCGCCGCTCGCTCGCTCACTCGCTCGCCCGGCTGGCTCTCCTCCCCACCCCCCGGCTGGGGGTGGTTGCCCGGCGGCAGCGTGGCTGGCCCTTCCGCCGCTCGCTCGCTCGCTCGCTCGCCCGGCTGGCTCTCCTCCCCACCCCCCGGCTGGGGGTGGTTGCCCGGCGGCGGCGTGGCTGGCCCTTCCGCCGCTCGCTCGCTCGCTCGCTCGCCCGGCTGGCTGGCTCTCCTCCCCACCCCCGGCTGAGGGTGGTTGCCCGGCGGCGGCGTGGCTGGCCCTTCCGCCGCTCGCTCACTCGCGAGTCCACTAAGTTTGGTTAAAATGCGGTCTAGGTGGTTGAGACGGATTTCCTTGTAAAAAGGGCATGTGGATAATTGATTAAGCATGTTTGGCCCTGCAAGGACACAACCTATCATTTTATTGAATCTCCTAAAAAGGAGCTCATAGGACAAAACATTAAACTTTGCTAGTGAAAAAGCCCTGCGCTGTTGAGGGAGAGACAGATTACAGAAATAGGGAGCCATTTAGGCTCACTTCAGGAGGATCCCCAAACTCAAGGGATAACAAGTTTTATTGGCTGCATCGCAAAGGGTCTGGTAGTCAATATCTAATAGTCTTTGTTTAATTAATCTAAAGACCTCAGGGTCAGTGGATAGTGCCATTGGTTCCAATGCTAGGCCTAGAGATTTAATTTTTCCCTCTGTGGAAGTGAGCCAGCAGGAAGACTGACTTGAACAGGCATATTCTCTAGTACTGCTAAAATATGTGTAGAAAAAACCTAACCAAACAATAATTAAATAATTCCATCCAAATGTCAATACTGTATATAAGTTCTAAACTTTGAATCCTGAAGCTGAGACCTTCATATAAAACAACAAGATTTCTATCCTAATTCCTATATATTTATAATGAGGCAATATTAACAACCACATTAAACTTCCTTGTTTCAATCTGCTAACTATGTGCAAAAACACAGATTCCATGTGTGAGTGTGTGTGTGTGTGTGTGTGTGTGTGTGTGTGAGAGAGAGAGAGAGAGAGAGAGAGAGTGTGTACACTTGTTGCAGCTGGTCATTCAGGAGCTGCGGTGACTCAGTGGTTAAGAAACTCATCTTGTTAGCTGGAATGCTGTCAAGTCGATAGTTCGAGACCTGGGTACTGCATAATGGATTGAGCGCCCGTCTCTGTCCCATCTCTTGGGGTGAAAGGAACCTCATTTGGCCATTCCCTGAGTGGAGTTTCTTCCACAAAAATCCTTTCAACCTAGAATAATTTTTGACACGAAATTATTATCATAGCTGATCATTCAAGGTCAAATAAATAGGAAAAGAAGTGAATGAAGGAGATGAAAGTTCTGGCTAAAAACCTGGGAGATTGGTTTGAGTGTGACAAAAAAAATCATTATTTAGCCATGAATGACTCGTAGCCTCCAGGAGGAGAAAAACAGCAAGAAAAAACTTCTCAAACAAGTAGTAGAATATTTGTGGGGACAGGGCAACACTAAAGGGCCTGCATCTGCTTCTGTAAGCAAATACCATTCAACAAACTTATTTATTCATGGCAAATAGCCACAAAGATTTCTTTCTCCAATGATACACTGTCTGTACAAGCTGGCTCCTCGAGAGAGCAGTTATTTACATAGCTAAATTTCCCCCTAAAAATTATCGGCATCATTTGCTAATGAAAGCTAAATGAGATAACAATTCAGCCCTCCTGTTCTAGCTGATAACTAAACACTGCCAGAGGGGAAATGCCCTGGGATTCAATGTGCTTTGCTTATTTGAACATCAAATATAATTTTGTGCAGTGTGCTATAAAAAGAACCAGTACAGTTGCTGACAACAGATTCACAACTCAAGAGCTCATTCCCAGGCTCCGTGTAGTTGGGAAGACTAGGGCTGCAATTCACTGAGCAACTTAATTAAAGGTTGTATGTGAAACATTTATGAATGCCATTTCCTCATAGCAACTCTTGGTCTCCTCCTTATTTTTATTTTTTTCCAGTTTTTTTTAGTATGTACATTTAATAACTTGGCATCTCTTGAAATCAGAAACACTGATTTATTTTCCAATCCTCTGTTTCTTCAGTAAGAACTCGAACTTCTTTTGGATGGCCCAGCTGTGACCTCAATCTTGACCTCTGAGAATAAGATGTAATTTAGTTGCTTGAGCCAATTGAGAGCATGATATTTTGCTTCCTGCTACTGTAGGTAATGCATCAAGGGAACTGAGATATTATTTGCTAGCACAGATAGAGCTGAAATTGGAAAGGTTTTTAAGGAGCACTAAGCGTATCGTCTCATAATTTAGACAGTGTGGACTCAGAGATGAACATTCATTCACTCTTTGCCATTGGAACACCTTTCCAGTTTTCAATGTCAAATGAAAAGTCAGTCAAAAATGAAAAGAATTTCTGGGGACAGTAAAATGATACCCTTTTAAGGACTGGCCAAGTTTTAGAATATGGCATGTGAGCTTCAGTTTACACAGAGTTCTTTCTCAAGATGGGTATCCCAAAATCAAATGTAACAGAAGGAACATAGGGTTCTGGCACTGGGTGCTGTTTTGAAGCCTGCTTTTCATCTTGACTCAGCCTTGTGCTGGTAATGGAGGAGACTAATGAGAAGTGTGCCTCATTAGGACAGGATGACCAACCAAAAAAGCAGCAGCAGCAGCAGCAGCAGCAGCAGCAGCAGCAGCAGCAGCAACAACAACAACAACAACAACAACAACAACAACAACAACAACAACAACAACAACAACAACAACAACAACAACAACAACAACAACAACAACAATGCAAAGCTATTCCCTATGATGACTCTATATTCAGCCCTGTCAAGGAGACACAGTGGCGAATCAAACTCCTAACCAATACTGAGCTATCCAGCAGTACCTTTTCTTTTATATACCCACAAAAATATATCTAAAGTGGCATATCAAGATTATTTTGCTGTATCTTAGTGGCAATGAGAATGATAACTTCCATTTGTTGTTGTTCAGTCGCCCAGTCAACTCCGACCCTTCGCAACCCCATGGACCACCACATGCCAGGCACCCCTATCCTCCACCATCCTCCTCAACCCGCCCAGCTCTGTGCCCATTGCATCAACAATGCCATCTAGCCATCTCATTCTCTGCCACCCCAATTCTTCTTTTGCCCTCGACCTTTCCCAGCATCAAGGCTTTCTCAAGTGAATCCTCTCTTCTCATTTGATGTCCAAAGTACTTTAACTTCATCTTCAATATTTGACCTTCCAAGGAGCAGTCGGGGTTGATTTATTTTTAAATTGTCCTATTTGTTCTCTTTGCTGTCCAGGGTACTTCAATGATTGAAGCCAAACAGCAAGAAAGAATGAGTAACAAAATAAATTGCTTTTAAAATATAACAAGCCATAAGTCCGTATCCATACTTTTTTCACTTGGTTTCTCAACACTGGAAAATGAGTGGCTTCTATGTGAGGATGAGGTCAACTGAACATGTTTGTATTGGGGGGTAGTGTTAATTGATTGCGCAACAGTATCAGTCACAGTTGATCAGTTTGTACTGTAGCCACCATGTCTGAACCAGTCCACTTGTTCCACTGCTTTCTTCATTCTGCAGAGAATGGAGCACAACACTCATCTCTGTTGATAAGCCAGCACTGTCTGCATCTGCAGACATCTCCATAGACATGTGGCAGGCATGCCTATACACCGGAGTCCACAGAACGCTGTTTACCTTCCCACTGAAGTGGTCCCTATTTATTTACTTGCACTTTTTTGCTTTCGAATTGCTAGGTTGGCAGGTGCAGGAACAGAGATGGGAGCTCATTCCATCCTTTAGTACTCGGGTATCGAACTGCTGACCTGCTGCCTTCCAGTCAGTGTCTTAACCACTAGAGCCACTGCAGTTTCCTATTTATTAATTTAGATGCCAGCAAATAGCAAAATGTTTTATCTGTGGGAGAACCTGATGTTGAGTCTTACATTTCATTTTAATTTGGATGATAAATCATTTTGCATAGGGAAAATGTGAAAAGAAAGCAAACCAGAGGAAACCTGGATAACAGCCTGTTCAACTCTGTATCAGGAGACTACAAAGGGTAGAGTTGTATACATAACAGGGAGTCACCGATCTCTCTCCCAGTGCATTAAAATGGCTTCTAGATATGGGATTTTATTGCATTTTAACTGCATAATCTTTTGAAAGATATCTCCGCCCCTCCCCAAAAAATAAAGGATTCCCAAATTTTATTTGATTGCTAGAAGAAATATAAGGAGATACAAGGAATTTATATTAAGTGTTCATAAAGGAGAAGTTTATTAAAATCTCTGTTATGCAGCTCACTAAGGTGACTTTAAACAAATCACTCTTGCTTCAGCTAACACACTGGTAAGGACTAGTTGTTATTTCCTATCTTAATTAGATACAATGTATCAATTTGTTTACTTAATTAAACAAATTGTTATTGACCCCAACCAGAAGCGCAAATGGTTAACCTCTGCTCCTGACGTACATCCGGTGAACTATAAGGTTTTGCAAGCTGTGTATAGTATAGCATCGCCTTGTTCGTAGTCCACATTTGATTGGCCATCCAACTTTCCCTCTACCTTGTCCTTCTGATGGCCAACCCACTGCGTACCTGCCGGATTCATAGGGGTCCTCCAATTTATCCTTACCAGTGCTAGCCGACACACAGGGAGGAGTCTTTGATGACTTGCCGCCCCCCCCCCCGACCGACCGCTTGGTCACCAGGCCTGCTTGCCAGTAAGCCACAATTAGTACCATGCCCCGGGCAGAAAGGAGCACTCCAGGGCTGTGATGCAACTGGCATCCTCAAAATGGATTGTGTGGAGCTCCACCACGGTCCCCAAAATTCCGGACCTGGGGCCAGTGTTGGCTAAAACCATGCCAGTGACCTGGCCCCCTCCATAGTTCAGACCTGGCGCCAGCATTGGCTAAAACCACACCAGTGACCTGGCCCCCTCTGTAGTTCAGACCTGGGGCCAGCGTCGGCTAAAACCACACCAGTGACCTGGCCCCATCCATAGGTCGTACCTGGAGGCCAGCATCATATGCATCCACGCCAGTGACCTGGCCTCCTCCAATAGTTCAAAAAATTGGGGCCAGCATTTACTATAACCACGCCAACGACCTGGCCCCATCCATAGGTTGGACTTGGGGGCCAGCGTCGGCCAAAAGCACACCAGTGACCTGGCCCCCTCCATAGCTCGGACCTGCGGCCAGCGTTGGCCCAATCCATGCCAGTGACCTGGCCGAGGTCACCAGCACCGAGATGGATATCCAAAATATTAGGTGGACTGGAATTGCCAGTAGATAGAACCAAAAAGGGGGGTAAACATGCCATCTCATTCCACGGAACCAGCACCACATCAGATGTGCTACAGCGAAGCCCCAGGTCTGCGAAATAGTGTGATGGGCATCCCCAACTTGTAGCTGTGGCCAACAAGCCACGCCCGTGCCATAGCGTCCAGAGGTTCAGGAGCTGAAATAGAGAACAGAAAGACCAGTGCCAGCGGGGTGCCGTTGCAACATGGGGTGAACATATAAACGAAGGCGAGCAGATTCCCCCACCAGCCCATACAACGGATGTCATCATCCAAACACCCAAAAGACCACAGCTATCAATGCAGCACCCATATGGGATGAATAGGCACCATGCCGAAGCCCCGGGAGGCCAGGTTGGCAAGGGGGGGCACCAGTAACCCCCCAGAACCGGTAGCGTACCAAAGGTAATCCATCCTGGTGGCAAAAGCTGGGCCCTTGGGTGGTACCCTGGATAGCCAAAAAGGGGTGTCAAAGCTAGCACCAGGTGTATGACTCGTGATGTCCCATTAACCCCGGACATGACTGCCAAAGTTAGGCAGACAGGTGCCCGACAATGGTACAGGTAGCCAATCAACTATTGTGTAAGTGCACCATGTATTGAAGGACATGGTCAACCAGCACGGCCACGAGACCGGCAGAGGTACAACCTGGTAGAATGCAAAAAAAGCCTGAGAAGCTCGTTGATATGCCCTAAGGGTGTGGCCAGGAATGGACGGGCCCATGGCCCTGCTCCCTTCGCCTCCCGATGTCGCCAACTGGTCCTGGAGAGGCAAGGTACTAGGCCCCTGGTGCTAGCGCCTGAAGCTGGGCAATCTGCAGGCGGGATAAGGCATCAGCAATACCGCCATAGATGCCTGGAATATGACTAGCCTTAAAGAAAAATTAGTATGGCGCGAGTAGTGCAATACAAACTGGCGGGCAAGGAACATAACCCTGTGCAAATGAGAGGTGCGGGGGTACAATGAGCACTACTGCCGCATTAGGGCACCAAAATCGTACCACTGAATTCTCCCAGATAGTCCCCCCACAGTAACTAGGTACCCAGAATGGGAAGACAACAAAGTCAAGACCCCGAGCAATCCTGTGCCCTGCCATGTTCCATGCCAGCCTACAGCCTAGTCAATGGAATAACTGCTGTAACCCAACGACCTCATAGCATGAGAGTGGACCTGAAATCTAGGCATAATGCAAAGTTCAAAACATTAAAAGGACATTCCCATGAAGTGGGCCGGAAATGCGGGCCAGACTCAAAGTCAGCTCGCATACCACCCGTAAGTGGGACTCAATGGTGCTCCCAAGATAAACCAACCATGGCATCACTACCACACCTGGCAAATACCTGACCAGGTGAAGGCACACGGCTAGCCAAGCTGAAATATCCATGGAGCACCCGGAGGTCCTAGAGCAAACCCCACGCCCTGCCAACACGGACAAGATAGCATCCAACTCCAGCCAGCCCTGTCCCCTAACAGCCGGGACGTCTGTACTATGGGTCGGTTGTCATCTGCAAAGCTAGTGGCCTACTAGGAGGGCCCCAAGTTGCCCCGTAGCCAATTGCCCTCCCAGCTTGTCCATAAGCAATTGAGAAACCAACAGTTGGGCACCTGTCCCTGGGGCGTGCCCCCCACTGAATCAAATCTGTCCAAATAATGAGCCAAATTGTGTACACTAAGCTGGTGAAGAAATGCCCCTATTGGGAAGGAATGAAACCTTTCCAAGGCTGGACGGGTACAGAACAGCCAAAAAGGGGCATGGCACCACAAAAGAATATTGACTTTGAAACAGAATCCCAGCCATATGAAACCTAATACTAGAATTCATTTGAATGATATAGGTGGGAATACTCTTTATATCCCGTAGTAACAAGGGGAAAAGGCCTCAATTCAAACTGGTCTGAAGCCTTTACAGGGAATGGGATGCAATAACCTCCCTCAAAAGGAAAAACTTTTTCCTAATCTTAACCTATAAAATCAAGCATTAACTGTTGGAACTTTAGATACAATCCTAAACCAAGCCCTACTAGCCTGCACCGACCATTCGTGCACACAGGTGAACTGGGTCTGGAGGTCAACGGAGGATTGAGAAATGCGTCAGTGGGGCAAGAGCCCCACAAATGCGAAAAAGGGAAACAACTTCATTTCCCAACATTCCTTGCGCTGCACCACGCCACAGCCAATCAGGCTGAGAGGCGCGAGCAAAAGGAACGTTCGGAAACGCACCATGGCCAATCAAAAGAAAACCACAGGGAAAAAAGGGTGCACAAGCCGAAAACGCAAATGCCAAACTACAAGCCCCAGTGTCCTGCGCGCCATGAGAGCACAGAACACTGAGAAAACTGGCAAGCAAAAAATAAAAATAAAAACACACCAGGAGCGCAGTCCTCTGCAGCCAGACACAGCGCCTCACAGAAGAAAAAAATGGGGGGGGGGTGTCAAGGGGACAAAAGGCACTGCCCCCCCCTTGAAAGTGAACCCATTCTTAGGTAAGCAAAGCCATCGGATGGCGCTCCATCCGCTGCCTTTACTTACCGCAAAAGGGTTTCACTTTCAGTGAGCCCAAGCCACGGGAACCAAAGCCCCCTCCCCAACGGTGCCTGAAGCTCCTGATCGGAGTTTCTCCTTTAATATCACTGGGTGGGGGTTTACGCTCCCCCTCTCTACTGGCTCCCCTAGGGTTGGGAGGGTTGGGTGGACAAAAGGGGTCTGTCTCCCCAACCCTCCTGACCCCAGGGGACCCGGCAGAGAGGGGATTCCCCTCACACACACACACACACACACACACACACACCATATTAAAGAGAAGAAACCAAGCGGTTACTTCTCTTAAAAAATTGAGTTTTTTTGGGGGGGAATCCCCCTCTCCGATGGCTCTCCTGGGTCCGGAAGGGTTGGGGAGACAGGCCCCTTTTGTCCACCCAACCCTCCCAAACCCAAGGAAGCCAGCGGAAAGGGGGATCAACCCCCCTGATATTAAAGGGGAAACCACAATTGAGATTTCCCTTTTAATATCAGAGGGTGGCCTGGATTCGATCCCCTCTCCTGGGTCCCATAAGTCTGGAAGGTTTGGGGGGACAAAAGGGGTCTGTCCCCCCAAGACTTCCAGAGCCAGGGGACATGGCAGAGAAGGGATACCCCCATAGGACACCACAAAACAAAAACAAAACAATCAAAAACATCCAAAAATACACAAAAACAACCAAAAATAACCAAAAAACAATACAAAGTAAACCAAAACAAAAATTTCAAAACACACACAGCACCCAGCCAGACACCACAAAAAAAACTCAAATAAAGAAAAACAGCTAACTCACCACCACACGACCTCACTCCACGATGACCGGAAAAGAAATGAATAAAGAAAGAGTCTACTTACTGGAAGAAGCTCCACCCAGAGGCCATGAGAGAAAAAACAGTCAAAATACAAGATAACCCTTACCAGCCCCACCTGCTGGCCACAATAGTAAAAACAATTCAAAAAGACACAACAGCCCCACGCAAAAGGCCCCAAGAGTAAAAACAAGTAAAAAACATAACACAAATTCATAATTTTACACAAATCAAAAACATATGTCAATAAAATAAAATAAAAACTATTCAAAAATCCTGTGCTGAATTTTAACTCAAATAAAAACCAAAAACATCTAAACACAGTTTAAAAACATTTATTGTAAAAAACATGTACTTTCACATTTTTAAAATTATTACCTATGGTACAACTATTAAAAATACATACTAAAACATTATTTGGTTAAATAATTTTTTTTAAAAAAAGTATATCATCCTTTTTTTTAATCCACAAAACCAAAATACCAAACAAAACTAAGTGTATAAATAAAAATTTTAAAAAATTCAATTATAGACTAACCTCTTCTTTACAAACATTAACAACAACAAAAAAAAAACACCTTCCAACACCATTTAAAACAGCTCGGCAATGCCGGGCAACCTCTGATATAAATGAAGCCGTCTATCCGTGTATGCTAGAGAAGCAAGGACAATTCATGCATGTATCACAGAGCTGTGCCCCAGTAAACATGCAGAAAGGTGTAGTAAGCCAAGCCACTGTGTGTGATTAAAACTGCAATGGGGATAATGTCAGCCTCACCCATCCCTTAGCAAAATGACTCTGTTGCACTACCATGCAGATAATGCGGGTCCAACCAAAAATGCAATACTACTCCTAAGCAAAGTCCTCACCAAACCCCAAACATTTGTCATTAATGACAAACAATACACGCTCGGCGACTAACCCCACATACATGTACATAGGATGGAGACAGGGAAAGACAGTAACAGTTTATTGGCCACTCCTGCCAACTAGTGGTTCCCCCCCCCCCCAATTAGGGTTTGTGTGTGGAACTGCGCTGGGCAACATGTGCACCAGAAATGTCCTAGAACAGGATAATCGGGATGGCTAGGCCTGGATGAGCTCTGAGGATACTGCGGCATCAATTAGATAGGCCAGCAGCCAGTTGGGTCAGGTGCGTGGGAGGTTTATGACAATGAGCCAATTCCAATCCCATATGTCCCCCCTCTCCTCATCCTCCCTAGCCATCCTAGTGAGCAATAAACTGACAAATTAACACCCTCGGTGCAGGATGCTATCGCAGGTGGCCATAAGGGGGTGATCCCCGACTAACAAGAAATACCGGCCATAGGGTAGGATAGCCATGGAAAATAACAGGTACACCCCTGGCCATTGATCCACAGGAGCCGTGAGCCAACAAGGTGTGTGTCGTGCACTCAGTTAACCACCATACTCACCAGATGCACTTGCCGCAGCTGCCGCCACCGGGAGTTCCAGCTGCTGACAAGCGTCGGGGCTCACGACTGGAGTAGAGCCCATCGGACCTTAGATGGCGACGGCTTATCCAGGTCAGAGGGTAACCAAGCAGCTCCAAGTAGGTCAAACCCCTTCAGAAGAAAAAGCCCCCCCCCGATGCAGCACTAATCTGAGTAAAAGCCGAAGAGCCTGCTCGTCAGCTGCCGCAGGCGGAAGGATCAAACTCACAACCTTTGGGGTGCAGGGCAGCAGTGTACCATTATGCCACAAGGCCTCCATATCCGTGGCCACGTGGTTGCCATAACTAGCCACCAGAGCACACGAATGCTGTTGCACTCCCCACTAATTGGACCCTGCTGTCCATTTAAAATGTCCTGCTGAGAACCATTAGGTGGGCAGGAACTTGGACAAAGACAGGAGTTCACTCCGACCGGCAGTACCCGGGAATCGAATGGCTGACCTACCGCCTCCCAGCCAGCATCCCAGTACCTGAGCCACTGCAGTCCCTGAAAGAGTGCCTAAATTGGGCCGTAGTCCCCGCCCCTTGGATCCTCAACATTGGAGCTAATACCATCCTGCAGTACTCGGGAATCGAACTGCTGCCCTTCCGCCTCCCAATCAGTGTCTTAGCCACTTGAAAATATTTTTTAAGGGGATGCCTGAATGAGGCACCTTTCATGTCCCCCACCATGCAGCTCATGGGTATTGAACCTGTCTTTCCTTCTCCAAGCCTAGTGCCTTAGCTACTAAGCCACAGGGGGAGCTGCCACTGCAGCCTGCTCCTAGTGTGGGGGGGAGGGAGCCAGCAGCCATCCCATGCCCGGCAGGAGCCGCACTACTCCTGGGCCCCCCCAGTCGAGAAAGGCTCCTGGACTTATCAGGCCCAGGGTAGGTCCTACTGGGTGGTGCCATGGGCCCTGTAGGCCCTGTGAGGTTCCCTCTAGGGGGCCTGCCCAAAGCTGGGCAGGCCCTCCTGTTTGGCGCCAATATGGCACCTGGCCGGTCCCTGGAAGCCGAGCTGTGCAGCAAAGCGCTGCATGAAAAGGCAACCAAGCGCCGCCGCCTGGCTCGGTCAAGCAGTGGGGGCGAAAGCACCCCTCGGTTGGCTGAACCATCCCTGGGCAGCCCGTGCGATGCCGCACGCCTAAGCCGCTCGGCACGGCTCCCTTCGATCGGCTGGGCAGAGGAACAAATGTGTCCTGGCCCAGCCGATCTCAAGAATGCCGACGTGGCGTGCCGAGTCTCCCCTCTTAAAGGGGAGCTCAGCTCCGCCCCTCCATCGGCCCCATGCCCGTCTCTAAGGGGGCGGGGGTGGCAAAGTGCACGGCAGCCTGATTCCGGCTGTCCCTTTGCATTCTTTTGTCATTGGTTATATGAACCTTGGTAACAGGGCTGAGGGAAGCAAATATAAAGGATTTACCAAAGCTGTGGCAAATTGGATATAATTCAGTTCCAACATTACTTTAAAAAACTACCCTTTGCCAACCCAGATTTTGTCAGAAGAACATCCAAAGGAAATCTACAAAATAATAAGTGGCCAGAACTGGGAAACCCATTCCTCCCTGGTTAACCAGCATCTAGGTATTAAATCTAATTCAATTAGCATAATCAAATATAAAATAATCTAGTTCCAAAATATATTAACTTTAAGTTGATTATCGGAATACACATTTCTCATGAAGCTCTTCTTCTTATTTCTCTCTGCTCTGAAATTCTAGCAATACATTCCAATCTTGATCTGATGTTTATGGGGTTGGATGTTTGCTTTAGATCTGCTCAAGCTGCTGGAAAAATTGTTTGAAGATGTCTTTAAAGGAAGTGAAAAGGCCCAATGATTGGTGATTAGGATTTATAAGAGCCAGGCTTAAAGAATGCAAGACAACTTGCAGTTCTTAAGGGACCTAATTAAGAACATGTAAATTTCATTCTTATCTGTGTTGTAACTTGAAAAGAATTGGAAAATGAAATGCCCTGTAATCCTAAAGTTTTGTTGCTGAAAGACAGATGTGTGTGTGTGCATTTAACCTTAAGCTAGAATCTAATGTTCTCAGGATATGCTTTCTCTCACATGCATGATTCTTGCTTTACGTTTTTTTTTAAAAAAAAGATCTTTATTGTCTGAAAACCTTATGCATCACACAAAAAACAGTCAAATCCTTGCAAGAGACAATGGGCATTCTCTAATGTTTATGTCTCTCCAGATTCCAGTCTGAGTAGAAGAGCATTAGATTTTGCTGCCAGATTCTTATTTTCAAATCAAATAGGCTGAAAGCTTGAAAATCTCACTGAAGGGAAGGGGAGGAGAGAATTGGTTCTTTCTGTCACAATCTGCTCTAAGTCTCTCCTCATTACTGCAGTTGTCAAGACTAGGAACAAATCTCCTGTTTCGATGCTCAACTGTAGCCTTGGGAAACAGCAGCACCTTCAGAAGGTAATGACTTCACATCCATCTGTGTTGTCTTGTGTTTGAAAAGACCTTCTAGCTACTTCCCAAGGCTGGTTTATTCAACTAGGGACGTACAGACCACAAGAAAGAAACATGCAGCAAGCATCAATAACATGTCAAGCCATGAACTAATTTTTGAGGCAAGAGCCTGCACTTCCACAGGTATCTCCTGAACTCATTGAGTGTTGTGTTAACAATGTTTTCTTGTTCTTCTCTCTCCTGTGTTAAAATCCATGTGCTGAAATACACGATCACTTTAGTTCAAGGCTGCATTTGAAGGGGTGGGGGGGGGGAATGATATTTTTCCCAATTTCAATTTAGTTTGTAGTCCAGCTAACATCTGTTAAAAATCTAATTAATCCGGCATTCTAAAAAAAATTAAACCCAGGAATCAAAAGTTTCTAGGCTAATGGTGTTTACCGAGCCATAAGAGTGAGTAGAAAAAATATGAAGAAGCAAGCCAACAGCCACTTTAATCAACTACTTTCTCTTCTTCCATGACCTTAGCTGCATCTCTCCTGGGCTTAGAGTTTCAACTGTTGGAGGAAAAGAAAGCTGTCTTTACAAATTCCTCTAACTCCACAAATACTTCTAGGTAAAGGTAAAGGGCACCCTTGCTTGAAAGCCAGTCGTATCCAACTCTAGAGTTCAGTGCTCATCTCTACTTATACCTGAAGAGCCAGCGCTGTCTGCACTTGCAGGCGTTTCCGTTGATATGTGGCAGGCATGCCTAGGCACTGAAGTTACCTACCCACTGAATTGGTCCCTGTTTATCTAACTTGCAGTTTCTTGCTTTTGAACTGCTAGGTTGGCAGGAACGGGGACAGAGATGGGCACTCATTCTGTCCTGCACTACTCAGGTTTTGAACTGCTGACCTTCCGCCTCCCAGTCAGTATCTTAACCACTTCTAGCCTTGGCTTAAATGACTTTTTCCAGCATTGGAGTGCAGATTTTAGGTCCACCTGAAAAGAAAAGGAATAGCATCTTGCCTCACTGAGCATAGATAACCATGTGTTTTTCTATATCTATAAAACAGAGGTGTGGTCTTGTATGTGCTCAATAGGCTTCCGCACCCCTGGATGGATCTCTCTGTAACTTGCCACACACCTACCTTGGTCTTGAGAGATTAGCACTGGGGGGTCCTGAATCCCATTTGGGGGTTTATGCCCAAAAAACAGGTCACAAAGGGGCCCCCTGATGGGCAAAAAAACAGGAAAGGTGATAGTGCACACGTGCAAAAGTCCATGCATGCAACACAGCCTAACCAGCTTTCCAGCTGATGGCATGCATGCGCCGACGGCCAAGGAGGTGATGGATGAGGCGGCAGCAGGCAAAATGGTGGTGGCAGAGGCACTGGAGGCTGAGGCACATGAGGAGGCGGCAGTGGTGGCAGGTGAACCAACAGCGGGGCCAGGCTGCAGCAAGGCCGAGCCCCCTCAGACAACTGACTGGGCTGGAGCAGTGAGGAGCAGCAGCCGCGCAGTGGGCCCAGACCTAAAACCATCACTGCCACAGCCGAATGCCTCGTCGTCACCGGACACCCTTGGCCGGCCCAGCCCTGGAGGGAGGAGTGGTGAGAAGCAGCAGCTGCTTCTCACCACTCCCAGCTGTGGGCCCAGCTGTAAAACCACCACTGTATTCTCCGCCAACGCCACACGGCCTTGGCCAGCAATGGCCTGGAGGGAGGAGCGGTGAGGAGCAACAGCTGTGCGGTGGGCCTGGCCATGAACCCACCGCCCCTGCTGCTGGATGGCCATAGATTATGCAGGAGCAGCAGAACAGGCCCTGGGCAAGGGCCGGGATGCCTCAACAGGAAGCAATGTGGGGAAATAAAGCTTGTAGAACTAGACAAGTTGATGCTCCCTGGAATCACTGCAATTAGCTCAGGCCTCGCTACTGCTTCGGGAGCTTTTGGGTGAAACGGAGCCCAGGAAAAGCCTTGGAGGAAGGGGGAAATGGAGCCAGGGGTGAGGCCAGCCATTTTTACTACCGGTACACGCATACTGGTGCGAACCTGTTGATGCCCACCACTGATTTCAACTGTGATTGGATATGTGTTTCATACAGATTGAGGTGTCCGGATTTTGAAAATTAGGTTATGGCAATCCTTCCTATGTCCCACCATTGAGAGAAGCAATTTATGTGGAGACCTGGGGGAACTATAGTGCTGCAGTTGTGGAATGCCCTACCTAAAGAGGCCAGAAAAGCACCAACATTGCCTTCAGTTTGGCATAAAGTTAAAACCTATTTGCTCATTCAAGCACTTGGCTATTAGACAGCTCATGCTTTGGTCATCAGTCCATCAATTCAATCAATGTCTTAATTATTTTAATTGTGGAAGAATTTGCCAGCATTTTAATGTAAAGTGTTTAAATTAAATTACTGTCCTTTAATAAGATTGTATTGATTGCACTCTGCCTTAAGATCCATTGATTCTTTTACAAGCAAACAAACAACAAAATAGCTTATCAGAGAGTAAACAAAACAAAAAGACAAAAAAGTTGTGGCACCTTGAAAACTAACTGCTGCATTTTAATGTTAGCTTTCATGGATCAAGCCCACTTCATCAGACATAAGAGTGAGGCTTCGTGGCACATCAGGTACAGAGGCACACAATGGTTGGCTAGGATAATAGATAAGTTTACAAATCATTGTGGCTTTTTACACCTGGTAATAACAGAAGATCCCAGATTGGTGTTCAAATTTGCTGTAAAGTTTGGCCCTGTTGAGTTGCAAATGGTTAATATATGGATGCAAAACAAACATTGTGACATTACGCATTTGCTAATGAGTTTTCCCTTCAGACCTAGCATCTATTGACCATGCTGTGTGAATGTAGACCATGGTGTGAGTGACCAGGCAGAACACCAAATCCTTCCTTTGTTCTGTGAGGTGGCCTGAAGCTATGGACGAGAGTCACTGACCATCCTTCTTTTGTTCTGTAAAGGTGGTGTGGAAAATGGCAGCATATAACAACCTGTTAGTTGTCACGTATGAAAGTTGATGATGTCCCAGAAACCCTTGACTAATATTAAAACGTTTGAATTTGGTGTTCAGCATATGTATGTACTTAATCTCTGCCATCTCTCTCTGGATTCTTGTCTTGTAATTTTTCTGTTCCAGAATGGCAACTTTCAAGTCTTTTGCAGCGTGTCCAAATACAGTAAAACCTTGAGTTACAAATGGCTTGACCTATGAAAAACTTGTGATACAAAAGGAAATCTCAGGAAAAATTTACTTTGAGACACAAATTTTTTTTAGGTTTTTTTTTTGGGGGGGGTGTCTTCTAATGCTTCCCACGGCTGTGGGAGGATGTTTGAAGCTCCATTTTTTGAATTTTTAATCATGTTTTGGCACCGCCAGAAGCTTTCCCTGGAACCAGGAAGTGCTGAAAACTCTCCCATCCCCTCAACAGCTGATTGGTGGGTACTTTTCCTGCAATTACCAAAGATTGCCACTAGATGGCACTGTCAGAAATGTGCCAAATATACGTTGAAAACCAAAATAATAAGTTCTGAAGCTCAGAAAAAAAGCCAAATAAACATCTTTTATCTGTTCAAATCTCTGGGCCAAAACAGAGTGAATAATTCCAAAGTGCACTTTATGAAGAGTTTTGAACAAAAGAAATATGGTTGTTTGTTTGTTTTTTGCTTTTTTCTGAGCTCCAGAATAGATTTTTTGCTTTTCAATTCATTCCTATAGGAAACCGCTTTCGAGATATGAATTTTTCAAGATGCGAAAACCCTCAAGGAATTAATTAATTTCATATCTCCAGGTTTTACTGTTGATTGAAATTATTTGAAACAGGTTTCTATGTATCACCATTCCTGATATTTGATTTATATTCATTAACTCTTTTGTATAGAGATTGTCCTTTCTTTCCTGGGCCTGTTTTACAATAGATTGCTTCTGGGTATTTGTCTTGCCCGGTTGATTTGTTCTTTAACCATATTGGATGAGTACTGGAGTCTGTGAAATGTATTTTTGTAGATCCTTGAGCTTGGCATGTCTGTCTTGTGGGTCTGAGCAGATGCAGTTGTACCTGAGGGCTTGGCTGAAGATGATGGATTTTGTCATGTATTTGGGATGGAAGCTGGAGGCATGCAGGTAAGTGTATTGATCAGTGGGTTTGCAATATAGTGTGGTACTGAGATGTCCATTTTGTAGCTTATAAAATAGCACTTAAAAATAGCAATAGCAGTTACACTTATATACCGCCGCATGGTGTTTAGTGCACTTTCTAGGCGGTTTACAAGTCATTAGCATTTTGCCAACAACATGCTGTGTACTCATTTTACCAACCTCAGAAGAATGGAAGGTTGAGTGAACCTTAATCTCTGTCAGGATCAAACTCACAATGTTTTGGTTGCATTATAGCAGTTTAAACACTGCGCCACCAGGGCTCCTGGTTTCAAAAATAAGTCTAATATTGGATGGTCTACTTAAAATCTTCATCCACTACACATCTTCAAATTTACAAGGTACGGGCTCTTCAAAAATCAGACATTGGAAATGTGTATTGAAAGCCATTAGTAGTCTGGCACCTTTGAAAACCATAAGTAGTCTGGCACCTTGAACAAAAAAAAATGTATTAGGGCATTTGTCCATGAAAGCTTATGACATAATAAGTATATTCACCTACATCCTTCTTTGTTGTTTCTGTAGCAGCTGGCCAAGAAGCTTATTAAATTCTACTCTTTCGTAATTAGAAACCTATTGAAGCAACATTTTTATTTCAAAAATCTCAGCAATCAGCAGGTGCTAGGTGGTGCGCTTGAAACTGGGTGGTGGTTCGGCAGTCCATAGAGTTTCAGAAGGAAGAAAACAATGATTTTGTAACAAAGAGCAATTTTGATATATCTGCAATATCAGCTCAATTCTGTGTCTACCGCACAATTGCACAGGACAATTTTACCTTGGACAAATCATGTATGCCATCTTCGAATCTGCAAGGCACAAAATTGGGAAAGAAATATATTGTTTCCTAATTTCTTATTGCCATCGAATGGCCATATATAAAGATTGTTATGGAGAATCTGTAGTGTAGAGAACTGTATTATGGTTTTCTATGCAGATGAAACTGTTTGCTTATTACCATCAAGCAATCACAGCATATGTTCTGCTTTAATAGGTATAGTCATTGGGAAGAATATAGCTCCAGTCTAATCAACAAAAATGTCATATCAGTGTGGAAGAAAACTTTGTATACAAGTAATTTGATGACCAACTTAGCTTTATGTCGCAGACCATTTACCACATTGGTTGAGTATTTGAGTGAAGGCGTTTGAAATAAGAATGATAAACCAATCTGGAAATACACCAAAAATATTGATAGTAAGAAAAAAGCAGAGTGACACTTGTCCAAAATAACTACACTGGCAACATACCTGTAAATATACCCAAGAGATGGCAGAAATCAATCTGAGATATTTTTGAAATTCATGGTTGTCATGATCTGGATGAACCAAACTGCATTCATTTTACTTTCTTCCTCCATCTTAGGCTACTTGAAGTCAAGGACAGAGCAAAGGTGGGGAGCCAGGAGCACTTGGAAATCCCCCAGGTATCTAACCAATCAAAATACACTCCACCTTACCTGACAAGAGGGGTAGGAGCAGATCTCTCTGTTTGGAGTCTCTTATCAGTGGTCAGAAATCATTGGAGGCTAAATTTGATTGGTATCTCTTATCTGATAGGGGATTTCCCTTTTTTCATAGGTCACACTGATTTTGAGCAAACCTCCAAGGTGGAGCAACTTTCCTATTTAAGGAGCTGCATCAAGCAACTTAAATTGGGCTCCTAACTACAGACCTAGAGTTTTGTTAGGACTTTGCCCTTATCTCTGAGAAGAGACTAACTATCTGAGATGCTAGTCCTGCCCGGGGCTATGCCAGAGCAAACCTTTGACTAACTCTGTATTTTCTATGTTTCTGTACTTTGTCTTTTTCAGATATTTTGCTAAATAAAACTTTGCTACTATATGGAAAGAATGGAACTCAGTGTATTAGGCATTATGATTTCATATCTAGCTCTCTGTCTCCATGCTACCAACATAAATCCGCATATTCCCTGGTTATTGGAATTCCACCCCGGGGCTTGTGGACAGGTCATGTGAGGCCTCAGTAAGTGCTGCAGGAGGGAATGTGCATGCTGACTCAAACAGGCACAGTTTACTGAACCAACCCATCCTCCTTGCCATGGTCCCTGGTCACCGGTGGGTGCCATAATGGTAAACCTTTATTGGCTTTATGAATGTAATCATTTTACAAAAAAAATCCTGGCTATCAATACATATTGTCTGTGATAAAAGTGTAATTTCTACTGGGATAACAGCAATCTTTCTTGAGCTAACACTGGGCATTAGTGGGAGGAGGCCCTATGTCTGCTTCACTGGTAAAATATTTTTCCGTCAATCCCTCTCTCTGATTGCTTTTTGCTCCCATTATTTTGTCAATAGACCCTCTTCTTCCTCTAACCCTCCTGCTGAAGACTCCATCTTCCCCCCCCCTTTTTTTTTTTGCTTCTGCCAGTAGCTATGAATGGTAACTGTTGTGTTTGAATACATTTATTGCTGTAACATTTTGTATTGTAATTGGGATCAGTATGATCCTCCATTTTGTCTCCTTCTTTTTGGTCTTGAAATATCATGGGATTGCGTTCCCGCCTAAACTATGTAGTCTGTACAGTCTTTGCTCTGGTCCATTGACCTCCCAGTCACCCCCACTCCCCGTCCTGTCATTTCCCGCCCAAATGTATCCATTTCTGAGTGTATATATTGAGCAGTGCTACGCCACTGTTCTCCATGTTCTGACCGCCTAATAAAGTTGTTTGGCCCTGTTATGCTGGCTGCTTCACATTTCTACCAGAACATCAAAGTAACTATAAATAAAGACACATTTTTCTACATTAAATGCTTCTAGAGTGATTTTTACTAAATAAAATGCTAGTTTTGTTCACAACCTTTGGAAGGTGGTATTTGATGAGACTGGACCAATCTTTCCATGCCTGTATGCTATTTTCTTTCTTCCTTCCATACTAACTAAAAGGAATAAGCAAATACCTAGAAAAACCTTTCCCACCAAATTTTCCATTTAAAAAAAAGATTTGCTAATAAATCTTTCCATTATTAACTGAAAGTGTGATGACTATTCCTGAATCTTTTGGGAAATACAGTCCTCATAGCAAAAAAAACCCTTTTCTTTTTCTTGTGTAGTTTGCATACACAGAAGGAAGAGAAGCAACATGGTATCTGTAATTTGCCTAATTAAAGGATGCTACTGCTCTTCATGGGAAATATGAAAAATTAGATCCATTTGAATTTTTGCTGTGCATATCACTTCCTGCTCATGACTTCAAATAAATAATATCAGCCAGTAGTTTTCAGAATGGATCAGCTGGAAGGAGTCAGTGAACCTTTAGCTCATTCAAGAAGAAACCAAACTCTTTTGCCTGTTCTTGAATCAGTTTAATTTCCTTGGTCTATGCTATGCCCTTGAGACAATTTGTACGTGGATTAATTGCATATAGACAACTCTTACGTAAATCTAGCTCAGCAGTCAGACAGTTCATATCAGAAGACACTGCTAATTAGTTAATTGGCACACTATCTGAAGTGTTGTGGGAACACTTGTATCTTTCATGCAGAGGAATTAATCCTTTTCATTCAAGTATTTATACAACTGATCTGATTGTCGGACTTTTTCTTCTCAGCAACCATTCTGATAACAAATTGTTCAGTCAGTGATTTTTTTGGCTTTCTTGTTATTCTGATGTTTATTGGTATTTTGAAATCATAGTTTCCAATCAGTTAATGAGCTTGCATTTAGATATACAGGTGAAACTCAGAAAATTAGAATATTGTGCAAATGTTCATTCAGTTCAATAATGCAACTTAAAAGGTGAAACAAATATATGAGATAGACTCATTACACGCAAAGCGAGATAGTTCAAGCCTTACTTTGTTATAATTTTGATACAGTTTATGGAAACTCCAACCCCCAATCTCATGTACTCCATAATCATCACATAATCTCATGTACGCTGTACACCATGATCATCACAATTATAACGAATTAAGGCATGACATCTCTCGCTTTGCATGTAGTGAGTCTATCTCATATATGTTTCACCTTTTAAGTGAAATGAATGAACATTTTGCACACACAATATTCTAATTTTCAGAGTTTCACCTGTAAGTAACTGGTGTAAGATTCTATCTCATCCTATTCTATTCCTGCAGTATTTTAAAAATTCAGATCTCATTTATATGTGTATGTTGATCCTTGATGATTGGAACATAAACTGGTACTTTGCATGTGTTAATAAAACATAGGATACTTATTGAATATTGAGGACCAGTTTTATCCATTCATACTATAACTGTAGTTTCACAGTCCCCTCACTGTGCTGCCAACAGAGTATTTTTACACACAAAAATAAAACGAGTGAGGGTATCAGCTTGATCTAGCAGTTAGATAAGAGAATTTCAAAGCTTTTTGTTACATTTAATGTACAATTATAAGTAACAGCAAAATTATCTGTAGGCATTGCTAATTCAGAAGCTATAGAAAACATTGAGGAAATATACTAATGCCCCATGGTCTAAGTAAGAGGACTGTTCATCCTATCACTGTGGGAGATGAGCATGGGATGGAAGATCTAAATAAACAACTATTCCTACCAGTGGACTTCATCACACTAGTGCTGTCCCCACTCAACTGCAGAGTGTCACTGGAGAAATGGAGATTGGCCTTTCTATAATCCATACAAGATATGGTAATAAAGACCACCGCCTTGTCTGTTGGGTATATGCTCCAAGACCTATCATGGATACATGAAACCATGTATAAAATAAAGGTAAAGGTAAAGGTTTCCCTTGCTCGAAAGCCAGTCGTATCCGACTCTAGGGTGCAGTGCTCATCTCTGTTTCTAAGCCGAAGAGCCTTAATAGAACCCTATATTTACAATGCAGACAGTGGTCTCTACTGACCAGGTCTGATAATGCACCATAGAAATACATACAGTATTATGTGTTGCAGGGATTTTTACTGAATATTTTTAGACCCATGGCTAGTGGGCATGTATCATTGAATCTACTGCTTACAGCAAACAGTGAAAAAATGACAGATTATGGAAACTGAAAAATGTTAAGGCATAGTGTTCCTTAAAAGTGACAAGGGTGCTTTGCAGGCTACTGCTGCAGTTATCTAACTCTAACTCTCTCTAACTCTAACACACTCACTCACTCACTCTCTCTCTCTCTTTCTCTGTGTGCACCACAAATGAAAGAGAGAGGAAGCAACCAAGGTGCTTAAATTTCTGTGCTCCTAATTATCAGTGTCACAAAAACCAATCATCTATTACTGCTAAAGCAACTTGGGACCTCTGATAAGTTCCCATTATGAATTCATTGCTCTTTTCTTTTTTGCTCCAGATACCGACAGTCTTTGAAGGCTATGTCCATCAGCCTCACACAAACACATTGTTGATAATAAGTCAACTATCAGGGATGATCAACAACGCATGGCTCTGTGGTGCAGTTAGCCAGTCAGGGAACCTCTCACTTGCAGAATGCTAAGCTGATTCCTCTTTTTGTCAATTAACCACTTCTCAGTCTAACACAAAGCAATCATCATGACTGTTTTTTGAAAAGTATGAATGGCGGTGAGCATAAGAGAGAATCCTATAGACCAGTGGTGGTGAACCTATGGCACACATACCAAAGAGAGCACTCACTCAGAGCACTTTCTGTGGGCACATGCGCTGTTGCCCCAGCACAGTGTTCACCCCGCGTCTCTGCCCAGCAGACCAATGGGAGTGCTTCCTCCCTCCTCAGCACAGATTTCATCCCGCCCCTCTGCCCAGCAGCCCAATGGGAGTTCTTCCTCCCTTCCTGCAGCACAAAGTTCACACCACTCCTCTGCAGCACAGACAGCAGCCTACTTAGTTTCGGCACTAGGTCTCTAACAGTTTTGCCATCCCTGTTATAGACCAGGGGTTCTTAGCCTTTTTCAGGCATGGGCTGGATCATGCCCCCTCAGACAGCTGAGCTGGCCAGACTGGTAGTTCCCCCCACCATAAATGTTGCTGTATAACATGTCTGTGGCTGTTGTAAATGCATTTATAACAGCCACAGACTCATTTATGAGCACAGAAAGTAAAACACTCCCAAAAATGCAAACGATAGAAGTGTATTTAATCAAGGAATAATTCACATACTAGTCCTATACTGAGTCGTTCTAGGTAATGGTGTATCAGCTCAGCGCGTAAGTAACATGATAATAACAACTAATGTCTTATCCCGCGTTTCATATCAACATACTAATATCCCAAGGTGACTACGCCCAGAACCTCAAATACACCATACACAAATATACAAAACATACTGGGACCCCGAAATGAAAACTAACACCCCGTTGTACCAGACCCTCAAGTTCCCATATGGAATACAAACATGAACGTTAGTTGTATAACACCGAAGTTTCAATCACGTATGGTCTGTGACAGTCCATGTACAAGGATGTGCTCGCTTGACTGATCGGGCTGGTGTGAGGGGGTGGAAGGTGGCTGTTCAATTTCATAGAAGGGTTCCCAGATGACGAGCATCAATAGGCGATGGTAGACAACGGAAAAACGATGCCCTTCCGGTATTAGGACATTTCGAATATCTTCCTCAAGTATCTACAATAATATACATATAAAAGGTGTAAAATCCACATACTAACTGTCATAAAAACGCCAAAAATGCACGTAAAATCTCACAACCTAACAATTGTATCTATGTGACTTGGTACTCATAATACAGAAACATTACATACCTATTAATCATTAACTTGCGCGTATCGCACCTCTCCTGGCGTTCCTCTCCATGTGTGCACGTGTTAACTACTTGCTCGAAACAACTCTATATATACTAACAAGTAGAGAATGAGGGACATGTGAAGTTTACACACACTGCAGATGCACTCACCATTCCGTTTTTAGATTTAACTATTTTCATTGAAAATAATCAGTTAAAGACCAAACTTTACCATAAACCAACGGATCGTTTTGCCTATTTACAGTATACTTCTTTTCATCCGCACCACCTTAAGGCCAATATCCCCTATAGTTTATTAATAAGGGCTAAGAGGAATTCATCCAAAACCCATGATTATAGAGAAGCTGCTGGGAAAATAACCACTATCCTCAACAAAAGGGGATATCCGGATAATGTAATCAAATCCGCTAAACACAGGACGAATATGCGAGATAGGAACTCTTTACTTAATTACAACGCCAACACACAAAATATACAATCAGGATTATTTTGGTCGGTAGATTATACCCCTATGGCCCATCGCATAAAACAGATTATAAATAAACACTGGCACATATTAGACTCTGTGCCAGGTTGCCAACATAGACCCACCATTGGCTTTAGGAGAACACAAACTATCGGCAACCTCCTCTCACGAACGGATATTATTACTGCAAATAAGACACACCAATCCATTGTAGCTGGACATCATCCCTGTGGCCGTTGTAAATATTGCGCCCACATGTGGACTACCAACCGAGTCAGGGTGCCTAGTAGCAACTTCACCCTCGATCTCGAAGGGTTTACAAATTGTAATTCTAAAGAATCCGTATATATGTTAATCTGCAAATGTCAGTTGGCTTACGTGGGGCAGTCCAGGTGGACTCTCAAGGTACGCCTAGGAGAGCATCTTTCTCGGATTAGGAATAAGGTTGTCCATGCCCCTCTTGTGAACCATTTCCTTCAAGAGAAACACACGATTAAAGACATTAAGGCGGTAGTGTTGGAAACATTCAAACCAAGCAGGTACCAAGTTACCGATATAGATCGTTACCTTCTACAAAGGGAAGCATATTATATCCATCGTTTTAACACCTTAGCCCCGAACGGGCTCAATACCGAATGGGATCTTTCGGCTTTCTTATAAGGCAACAGTTTACGCTCAGCACCCAGAAGAACACATATTGCTTTAAGATCTTTGGAGAGCTCTAAAGTAGATATTGTCAAATTTGTCGGATCACTCGAATCACATGTCCCTCATTCTCTACTTGTTAGTATATATAGAGTTGTTTCGAGCAAGTAGTTAACGCGTGCACACATGGAGAGGAACGCCAGGAGAGGTGCGATACGCGCAAGTTAATGATTAATAGGTATGTAATGTTTCTGTATTATGAGTACCAAGTCACATAGATACAATTGTTAGGTTGTGAGATTTTACGTGCATTTTTGGCGTTTTTATGACAGTTAGTATGTGGATTTTACACCTTTTATATGTATATTATTGTAGATACTTGAGGAAGATATTCGAAATGTCCTAATACCGGAAGGGCATCATTTTTCCGTTGTCTACCATCGCCTATTGATGCTCGTCATCTGGGAACCCTTCTATGAAATTGAACAGCCACCTTCCACCCCCTCACACCAGCCCGATCAGTCAAGCGAGCACATCCTTGTACATGGACTGTCACAGACCATACGTGATTGAAACTTCGGTGTTATACAACTAACGTTCATGTTTGTATTCCATATGGGAACTTGAGGGTCTGGTACAACGGGGTGTTAGTTTTCATTTCGGGGTCCCAGTATGTTTTGTATATTTGTGTATGGTGTATTTGAGGTTCTGGGCGTAGTCACCTTGGGATATTAGTATGTTGATATGAAACGCGGGATAAGACATTAGTTGTTATTATCATGTTACTTACGCGCTGAGCTGATACACCATTACCTAGAACGACTCAGTATAGGACTAGTATGTGAATTATTCCTTGATTAAATACACTTCTATCGTTTGCATTTTTGGGAGTGTTTTACTTTCTGTGCTCATCGACACACCCCAACCGTCCCACCCCAGTTTCTGTTACGACCACGGGATGACGGACAAAGGTTTTTCCTTTTCGTCCGCAGAGAGGGACAGAATTCTAAATAGAGCTACTCCACTCAACTTAGACATACGGACTCAGGATGAACATATGAATAAGCTTGAATATCTCGAAAGGAAACGTATACGTATTGATTTACATTCCTCCTTCTTGTCGGAGTACTACAAAGCCTCTATCCTTCCCAGGGGTCTGTGCATGCCTAAAGGCCCAACACTGTTCACCAACAAGAAAGACTTTTTAGACAAATGGACATCGATTTTGGATCGTTGCTCCTTTGATCTAATATTGTTAATAATTGACCAATGTCACCAGGAAATAGCCTCTTTAGATAATGACATCGACAATCTGAAGGCAACACTGACAACAACCGTAACAGGGGACTCTCCCTCCGCATTAGTAGATTTAGAAAGCAAATTAGGTGCGTTTAAGAACAAAATCCTAGCGTTCAAAAATAAGAAACTTCAAAGAGATCGCAGCGATTATGAGAATGAACGCGTATACCGGTGGCTATTTGCAAAACATAACATACAGAAGCAAGTATCCTGGAGACAACCAGTTGAAACAACAGATTTTGAAACTACCGATTCGGACGGACCAGAGTCTTCGGCAGACGAGAGGCACAGAGACCCATACAATTTCAGGACTAACAGACAGAGAGTAGGATCCGCCATGGCTAGCACGTCCAAAGCCAACAGACAGAGTGATTTTTTAGGACGAAGACCCCAAAAAAGAACCAGAAAGAAATGAATCCCTCCCTGGTCTTCAATCTATCAAGCAGGTCTCTCACGGTAAGAGAAATTCAACTGTTGAACTTGGGTTTGGGCTTTGTTCCTACACCTCACTACTCTCCCTTTAAGACAAAGGTTGATATTTTCAAATTAATTAGGTTACTAAAGCTACGGGCATTTTTTAAGGAAGGAGCAGAGCCAACATGCGCCCCAGTATTATTTGCTCCACCTTCTACCTTTACACCTAACATAGATAATCCCTCCATCGAGGTGTTCAAAAGATTAATCACCCGCGATATTACATCAGCGGAGTCACAGTTCAACAGGAAATTTAATCTCTCCCGAAATGACATCCGACTACTGCAGCACCTAGGAGATGACCCCAATATCATAATTAAGCCAGCTGACAAAGGAGGAGGCGTTGTTCTCCTTAATAGGGAAGATTATCTAGCAGCGGCTCGCTTCCAGCTATCTAATACAAACTGCTACCGGAGGCTTGACCACAATCCGACCGCGCACGTTACCAATATAATCACAGTGGTGTTGCAGGAGGGTTTGACGATGGAAGACATTAATGATAAAACTTACCGCTTCCTGCTTAATAAATGGCCTAGAGTTCCGATTTTTTACCTTCTACCGAAGGTACACAAATTGTCTGGTGATGACCACGTCATCCCATGTAGACCTATAATATCCGCCAACAATTCCTTGTTGGAACCGGTGGCGAAGTTTATCGACCATCATATACGCATGTTTGCAACATGCTCCCCGGCATATATTAAAGATTCTACACATTTTATCCAGATGTTGGAAAACTTTCCCGTTCCAACAGACGCAGTACTTCTAACATTAGATGTTTCCTCTCTTTATACAAATATTCCTCTCGAGGAAGCTCGCACGCTCATCTCCCATCTTTTGGATAGTCGTGCTGATAATCATCCATCATCAGCGTTCCTGTTGGACCTCCTGGATATATGCTTTGAGAATAACTTCTTCAGATTTGAACATTCTTTTTTTCTACAAACACAGGGAGTGTCCATGGGTTCGAATTTCGCGCCCTCGGTGGCCAACATTTTCATGTGCCACTTCGACAGGACTTTCATTTTGGATCCGCGGGTTAACCCATTTTTTTCAAATATTTTATGTTATAAGAGGTACATAGATGACCTGTTTTTTATTTTCAGAGACCACACAGTCATCGACAATTTTTGTACCTGGATCAACACACAACACCACCAGTTGAAGTTTACACACACTGCAGATGCACTCACCATTCCGTTTTTAGATTTAACTATTTTCATTGAAAATAATCAGTTAAAGACCAAACTTTACCATAAACCAACGGATCGTTTTGCCTATTTACAGTATACTTCTTTTCATCCGCACCACCTTAAGGCCAATATCCCCTATAGTTTATTAATAAGGGCTAAGAGGAATTCATCCAAAACCCATGATTATAGAGAAGCTGCTGGGAAAATAACCACTATCCTCAACAAAAGGGGATATCCGGATAATGTAATCAAATCCGCTAAACACAGGACGAATATGCGAGATAGGAACTCTTTACTTAATTACAACGCCAACACACAAAATATACAATCAGGATTATTTTGGTCGGTAGATTATACCCCTATGGCCCATCGCATAAAACAGATTATAAATAAACACTGGCACATATTAGACTCTGTGCCAGGTTGCCAACATAGACCCACCATTGGCTTTAGGAGAACACAAACTATCGGCAACCTCCTCTCACGAACGGATATTATTACTGCAAATAAGACACACCAATCCATTGTAGCTGGACATCATCCCTGTGGCCGTTGTAAATATTGCGCCCACATGTGGACTACCAACCGAGTCAGGGTGCCTAGTAGCAACTTCACCCTCGATCTCGAAGGGTTTACAAATTGTAATTCTAAAGAATCCGTATATATGTTAATCTGCAAATGTCAGTTGGCTTACGTGGGGCAGTCCAGGCGGACTCTCAAGGTACGCCTAGGAGAGCATCTTTCTCGGATTAGGAATAAGGTTGTCCATGCCCCTCTTGTGAACCATTTCCTTCAAGAGAAACACACGATTAAAGACATTAAGGCGGTAGTGTTGGAAACATTCAAACCAAGCAGGTACCAAGTTACCGATATAGATCGTTACCTTCTACAAAGGGAAGCATATTATATCCATCGTTTTAACACCTTAGCCCCGAACGGGCTCAATACCGAATGGGATCTTTCGGCTTTCTTATAAGGCAACAGTTTACGCTCAGCACCCAGAAGAACACATATTGCTTTAAGATCTTTGGAGAGCTCTAAAGTAGATATTGTCAAATTTGTCGGATCACTCGAATCACATGTCCCTCATTCTCTACTTGTTAGTATATATAGAGTTGTTTCGAGCAAGTAGTTAACGCGTGCACACATGGAGAGGAACGCCAGGAGAGGTGCGATACGCGCAAGTTAATGATTAATAGGTATGTAATGTTTCTGTATTATGAGTACCAAGTCACATAGATACAATTGTTAGGTTGTGAGATTTTACGTGCATTTTTGGCGTTTTTATGACAGTTAGTATGTGGATTTTACACCTTTTATATGTATATTATTGTAGATACTTGAGGAAGATATTCGAAATGTCCTAATACCGGAAGGGCATCGTTTTTCCGTTGTCTACCATCGCCTATTGATGCTCGTCATCTGGGAACCCTTCTATGAAATTGAACAGCCACCTTCCACCCCCTCACACCAGCCCGATCAGTCAAGCGAGCACATCCTTGTACATGGACTGTCACAGACCATACGTGATTGAAACTTCGGTGTTATACAACTAACGTTCATGTTTGTATTCCATATGGGAACTTGAGGGTCTGGTACAACGGGGTGTTAGTTTTCATTTCGGGGTCCCAGTATGTTTTGTATATTTGTGTATGGTGTATTTGAGGTTCTGGGCGTAGTCACCTTGGGATATTAGTATGTTGATATGAAACGCGGGATAAGACATTAGTTGTTATTATCATGTTACTTACGCGCTGAGCTGATACACCATTACCTAGAACGACTCAGTATAGGACTAGTATGTGAATTATTCCTTGATTAAATACACTTCTATCGTTTGCATTTTTGGGAGTGTTTTACTTTCTGTGCTCATCGACACACCCCAACCGTCCCACCCCAGTTTCTGTACAGACTCATTTATGGCTGTCACAAATGCATTTATGATGGCTGTAAATGAGTCTGTGGCCAATTGTCAGTGGTAGGGGCCGCTGGAATGAGGTCGGGGGCTGGATTATTTGGTGCTGCAGGTCATTGGTTGAGAACCCTTGCTATAGACCATCTTGACTGCTGCCATTTCATGTTACTAACATTAAACTGATTTTTTCCAGTATAAACATTGTTATTACCTGCTATTATAACCTTTTAATACTGATTATTTTTCTTTCAATTGCTTTGACATGTCTCTGTGATACATTGTAATTTCTACCACTCATCATTGCTGATCAATGAGGAACTGGCATCTTTTAAGGATCAATATCAGGAAGAAAGGGCATGTAACCCCGGTAAAGGAAATTCAAATATAAATGCTTCACTATTTAGACTTTTGTTTCACATACTGCTGATATTTTGGTTACTTAGCTGCAGAATTATGGTGACAAAAAAGACTAATTAGTTTGGTACCATCTTCCCCAAACACTCTTATTTTCAAACATGTCAAAATATTAATAATTATTACCAAGATGTTATTCATAGTTTCATTTCTGTGTGTGCAACAAAGAAGAAAACAGAGTCTCCTCTGGGTATTATAAGATTAGATAGAAATAAACACTCTTGGTTGCTAATAAAGTATGTAAGAATATAATTAAAATACATAATGCTTTCCTAAAAAATTATTAATAATTTATTACTCAATTAGCCTTGTGCCAGAATGCCTTCTTAGCTATATTGATTCATTTAGAAAAGTTTGCTCTCTGAGAAATCTATCAGTTGCTCAGTTTGTGTTTTAAAACTTGATTGGATGAATCATATTATAACCTAATCTGGGGGCAGGAAATCAGATTCTACTACATATATTCAGCAAATGTTTCAAAAAGTCAAGCTACAACATCTTGTTCTTGTATGCCATTAAGTCATTTCCTATTTATGGAAACCATACATTTTAATTGCTTCCAAACAATCCTAACATTAGCAACCATGCTCAGGTCTTATAAGCTAAAGGTCATGGCTTCCTCTATTGATTTCTTTGAAGAAGAATACTTAAAGAAACGTGCAGTTCTAGAAAGTGAAGTGAATGTTTCTCTGCAAAAACAAAGAAGAAATAAATCACCAAGGGTAAATGGCAGGGTTGCCAACCTTTTTAAGTTGGGAGGGCCAGGTCATGCTCCCTCAGCCAGTTGAGGGGGGCAGACTGGAAGTCCCCCTGCTATTTATGGCTGTTGTAAACATGTTTATGACTGCTGTAAATGAGTCCACAGCCAAATCCGGCAGCGGCAGTGTCTGTGGTGGTTGGAGTGAAAATGGGGCTGGATTATTTGGCGCCACGGGCTGTAGGTTACCTACCTCTGGTATATGGGCTACTAATAGAACTAATAGAACTGTTTCACGCCACATACTCTGCCAAAGTCACAAAAAGAATATGCCAGCAAATATGAAAAACAAAATGTTCTGTATACATTCCAATCCCCAATTTAAAAAATTCCAAAGAATTTCAGAATTTCTGAGCAGTTTTCACTTCATTGTCTAGAACTCCAGGTTCTTCGTGATAGGATTCATCTTCAAAAGAGTCCTTATCTTTATTGGCAGCAGAAGGTGGAAGGCAGTAGCAGTACATTGAGAAAGATTGCTCATGCCACATTATTTTCCTGGTTGCTTTCACTGATCACTGATAAGTGAAGGTCCTTAATTTTTTATGTCTCTAATTCTAAAATGTATTTGATCCAGATTTTATTTCCTGTCTTCTTCTTTTGTCATCTTCTGTCCAGGAGCCAATCTTCTTTTTAGAATTAATATGATGTCTGGGAATTATGGTTTGTTTGTTTTTAAAAACTACATTCTTATTCAAATGCTTCAAGACTTAGCACAATCCTTTCACACAAAGCAACATTCTGACTTTTTGAACAATAGATCAGATCCAAAACAATTGGAAGATAAGCTTGTGATGTGGTTTCCCTAAAGGAAAGGGGGGAGGGGGGAATACAATGAAAAATGTATAAGCCATTGGAGGCTACCTAGGAAGACAAAGGCTTATATGTTGAGGTAGTGTTTTAAATTATGTGACCTGTAAAAAATGTATTCTGGCCATAAGCCTTTAAATACTGCACACTTTAATTATCTCATCCTTGCAATAAATAGCCATAGGTCAATACCAGCGAAATACAGGAAGCATTAAAGTACCTTACAGATGGTGTTTAAAAGATTAGGTAAAATTGTCCAGCTTTTTTAAAAAAAGAATTGTAATATCGGGACTGCGTAATAATCTTTTCTCATATGAACTCCTAAAAGCATGGAGGCCAGTAGATGTATCAGTAATTGCAGTACCCATATAATATATTATTAGTAGGTCTAATAAGGATGGAACTAAATTATTGTGAGTGCTGTGAAAAGGTTTTTTTTTCCTTCCATTAATGTGTAGGATTCATTCCCCTCTGCACTGTGCTGTTTCCTGTCTCCACCTATGTATTCTTCACTAATGGTGCCAGCAGCGGAGATCTGTCTAACATGGTGGTGTTACAACATGCATTTCCATTACAATCACTTCACAGAAACCAGATATCATAAAACTCATGTGCATGATCATTCTGGCTGGCAGTGAGTTGTGGGGGAAAAAATCATGTTCAGGTCCCTTTGTGTGTGCTTTATTTTGAAATAGGATTTTGGCCTCTGGTAAGTTCCATCATGAATGTATAAGCCTGGATCCCACTGTAATAGTGAAACTTAAGATTGATGAGAACTAACTTATGCCCTGCTGGTTGCAATAGCTTTGCTGTAGAAACAATTAAGTCTGGATACATCTTGTAAAGTGAAATGATTGGATCCAGTGGTGGGCTCCAAATTTTTTTACTACCACACTGTGGCCATGGTATGGTGGGCGGGGCCAGGGGGAAAGCCCTGTGTTGCACCCGAATTAGGACTACTTTATTTCAAAACTTGGATGGGTGGGGCTAGCCGGAATTTCTGCTACTGGTTCTGGCGAACTGGTGTGAACCTGCTGATGCCCACCATTGATTGGATCCCCACTTGCAAACAAGGCTTTTATCATGCAACCACACTATTTCAAGGGTGTTGTGTCCAAAGGTTTATTCCTTTTCAAAAGTCAAACCGTGCCAAAAATAGAGAGCAAGAAGCGTGCCATTGTAAAAGGCGCGAAATTCAAATACATGTCAGTGCGGTTAAATGTAAAAGTTGAACTTTGTTTGCACCTCTGGAAGCCCACCTAAATGTATCTTGTTTTGCAATGGTCAAATCACTGTATATATAGGGGCCATCCCTGTACATAGTCCCCAGTCCGAAGTATGAGCTGAATAAAGAATCACTGAGTTTAACCCAACGTTGCTGGTTAGAATACTTCTTGTCTCGGACTCAACAAAGGGTGAAACAACAGCAATAATAGTGAGCCATCAAGTCAATGATGACATGATGACCCTTTCCAGGGTTTTTTAGATAGAAAATACTTAGAAGTGGTTTAACATCCCCTTCTTTTGGGGACACCGTGGGACTGTGCGTCTCACCCAAGGCCACACAAACTGGATCTTCTGGGATACATACTGGTGATTACAACGCCCAACCTGTGGCTCTGCAACCAGATAAGTAATTCTCTGAGTCAAATTTTAATTGAGGGGGAGAACAAAATGTGGATCCTCCTTTTGTATCCTTCCTATTTTATCCCTCTGCTGCTTCAGGCCTTTCAGTTCAGTGGGGTGGGAATCTAGTAAGAAAAAGAGCACAGCTGCACAATGCCATCTGATAGCATTAGAAACTCTCAGTCTGGATTATTCCAAATCTGTTAAGGAAATACTCATTGAAATCAATAAATCTTAATTTTGTCATGAGGTTACTGGTTCCAATGAGGCTGACCTGAGCACAACTAAGAGATTATCTACACTGATCTGTATCCCACTTTTCCTTTCATTTTTGCTGCAATTGGGGTTGAATCGTTACAGTGTCTACACATAAAATATATTTTCAGTTAAGCTGTTCCATCCCACCTTCTGTTTTGGTGCTTTCTGGCACAGCACTAGGTTGTCCCCTGTCACCTATAGAGCTGCCTTTATTTAGCCATGTTGCTAATTATCCCATCATATAACCTTTGTAGAAGGTTAATTCACATGCCAATAGAGCTTTGGGCCTTGCTGTCAGAGGTTACAGCCTTGTGACATGTGCAGTGGGTTATCACTTCAAGATAAACAATTTTAAAAATCCATTGTATACTTTTGCCAAATCTATTATTTTTAAAATCAATTCTTTATTTAAGAAAAAAAATTCTCACACCGTGCTGGATGGTGGTCACCAGTAAAGGTTGGGAAGGTGACAGGAACTCAATAAATGCTACTCAAGAAAACATGGGGAAGGAGAGGAGAGGTAATAAAAGCAGGGAGGGGATGGCAACGGAGGCAGCAGGAACCAAAGCACGAAACACAAGAGGTTATAATACCAGAAGCCCCAACAAAGCCTGCTTCCTCCACCAGTTTGTACGGCCCACGGGAGTGAGATGGCTGGAATGGGTGGAAAGAATGGGCTCTAAGGATGAGCAAGAGGAGGAAACTGGTGAGTGAGGGATGATCA
This sequence comes from Bradypodion pumilum, assembly GCA_035047305.1. NCBI lineage: Eukaryota > Metazoa > Chordata > Lepidosauria > Squamata > Chamaeleonidae > Bradypodion > Bradypodion pumilum. The sequence continues at coordinate 173,065,723 of JAWDJD010000003.1, forward strand.
TGGCTTTAAGTCCTAGACAGGGGTACACAGAAAGAGCCTGATATAGTAAAGATATAATAAAGATATAATAAAGAGCTGATATACTGTAGTAATATCGCTCCCTCGCTCTTTTTAGTTCTCCGGCTAATTTTTTAAATTGTATTTTTAATTGGTTTTTTTCTGGTTTAAATTTTTTTATAGTTCTCTAGTGGGATTTATGTAGTTCATGATGTAATTGTTGTACGCCGCCCAGAGTCACTTGCTGAGTGGATGGCAATACAAATGTGACTAATAAATAAATAAGCCTCCTCAAAGGTTGTGGTATTTTTAACCACAATCAGGCGTACTCTGGTAATGGCCACCTTGTGTTGCCAGCTAATCTTTCTCACACTAGGTCAGGTGAAATGAACTGCAGAATAAAACTCACCAAAGGTTAGTGGTAGGCATCAGCAGGTTTATACCAGTTCACCAGAACCGGTAGCAGAAATTCTGGCTGGCCCCGCCCATCCAAGTTTTGACATGAAGTAGTCCTAATTCGGGTGCAACACAGGGTTTCCCCCTGGCCATGCCTACCATACCACACCCACAGTGTGGTAGTAAAAAAAAAATTAAGCCCACCACTGCCAAACCTACCTTCATAAGAACATAAGAACATAAGAACATAAGAACAGCCTTGCTGGAACAGGCCACAGCCCATCCAGTCCAGCATTCTGTCTCACACAGTGGCTCACCATTTCCTTCAGGGTATTCCCAAGCAGATGCCTTCACCTGCTTAGGATTCCCTGGAAATGATATTGAGAGATATCCTGCCTATCTCTCCAACCCGGAGGTTGTCCTTAAGTATCCATAATTATAGCCATTGATACTCTTGTCCTCCATGAACTTGTCTAATCCTTTCTTAAAGCTGTCAAGACTGACAGCTGTCACCACTTCTTCTGGCAGGGAGTTCCATAGACCAGTAATCCTCTGGGTGAAAAAATACTTTCTCTTATTTGTTTGGGAACTAGTACCCAAAAGTTTCATGGAGTGTCCCCTAGTTCTAGTGTTATGCGATAGGGAAAACAGTTTTTCCTTATCTACTTTGTCCACACCATGCATGATTTTATAAACTTCAATCAGGTCACCTCTTAGACGTCGTCGTTCAAGAGTGAAGAGGCCCAACCGTTGCAGCCTCAGATGGTAAGGAAGGTGTTCCAGTCCCCTAATCATTCTGGTTGCCCTCCTCTGCACTTTTTCCAGCTCCATAATATCCTTCTGGAGGTATGGCGACCAGAACTGTACACAGTATTCCAGATGGGGCCTCACCATAGATTTATAAAGAGGCAAAATGACACTTGCTGACTTATTTTCTATACCCTTCCTAATGATCCCTAGCATTGAGTTTGCTTTTTTCACTGCTGAGGCACACTGGGTTGACACCTTCATTGAGTTGTCCACCAGGACACCAAGGTCCCTTTCCTGGTTTGTCGCAGAGAGTTCAGACCCCATCAGTTTATAAATGTAATTGGGGTTCTTTGCCCCAACATGCATCACTCTGCACTTACTAATGTTGAAACTCATTTGCCACTGTTTTGCCCACTCCCCCAGTGTCGAGAGATCCCTCTGAAGCTCCTCACAATCTCTCACAGTTTTCACTACCCTGTATAATTTAGTGTCGTCAGCAAATTTGGCTACCTTGCTTTTTACTCCTACCTCTAGATCATTTATGAAGAGGTTGAAAAGCAGGGGTCCCAGTACTGAACCTTGGGGTACCCCACTCTTTACTTCCCTCCACTTGGAGAAGTGTCCATTTAGTGCTACCCTCTGTTTCCTGTCCCTTAGCCAGTTGCTGATCCAGGACAAGACCTGTCCCTTTATTCCATGACTGGTAAGTTTATTCAAGAGCCTTTGGTGTGGGACCTTGTCAAAAGCCTTCTGAAAGTCCAGATAAACAATGTCAACTGGATCCCCCTTATCCACATGCTTGTTGACACTCTCAAAAAATTCCAACAGATTAGTGAGGCATGATTTGCCCTTGCAAAAACCATGTTGGCTCTCCTTTAGCAGTGCCTTCTCTTCTATGTGCCTATTAATTCTATCTTTTAGGATGGTTTCCATCACTTTACCTGGGACACATGTCAAACTGACAGGTCGGTAATTTCCTGGATCACCCCTGGATCCTTTTTTGAAAATTGGTGTTACATTCGCTACCTTCCAGTCATCAGGCACAAAGCCTGATTTGAGGGAAAGATTATATATTTTGGCTAGGATATCAGCAATTTCATCTTTAAGTTCCCTGAGAACTCGTGGATGGATGCCATCTGGTCCTGGGGATTTGTTAGTGTTTAGCTTAACAAGACATGCAAGGACCTCCTCCCTGGTTATTTCTATCTGGCTTAATTCTTCGGTTTCCCTCCCTACGAAGATAGGCTCTGTTTTGGGCATGTGGCCTCTGTCTTCTTCAGTGAATACTGAAGCAAAGAATTCATTGAGTCTCTCTGCAATCTCTGTTTCCTCTTTAATAACCCCTTGCCTTCCATTGTCATCTAATGGTCCAATGGCCTTCCTAGTTGGGTTCTTACTTCTAATGTACTTAAAGAAGTCTTTGTTATTTCTCTGAGTATTTTTAGCTATACGCTCCTCAAAGTCTTGCTTTGCTTTCCTGATTGTTGCCTTGCATTTGTTCTGCCAGAATTTATGTTTCTGCCTGCTGTCCTCATTCGGACAAGCCTTCCATCTTCTAAATGAGCTTTTCTTGCTCTTGATCACTTCCCGAACAGCTCCTGTAAGCCACATTGGAGTCCTCTTGGACCTGGCAGTGGCCTTTTTCCTTTTGGGTATGCATTCCAATTGAGCCTCTGTTATTGTTTTTGTAAACAGCCTCCATGCCTCTTGGAGTGTTTGGACTCTCTCAATTTTCCCTTTCAGCTTCTTTTTTACTAGTTTCCTCAACTTTGGGAAATTTCCTTTTTGAAAATTTAAGGTCTCTGTGTTAGATTTTATCAGTGACTTGCGGTCTATGTTCAAGTTAAACATAATTGAGTTGTGGTCACTGTTCCCTATTGGATCAGTCACATTAACATCTTGCACCAGATCCTGAGTATTACTCAGGATCAAGTCAAGGATTCTTGTACCTCTAGTTGGGTCTTCAACCATCTGTCCCAGGGAACAATCATTTAGCATATCTAGGAACTTTATCTCTTTATCATGTGCTGAACAACAGTTCACCCAGTCTATGTGAGGGTAATTGAAGTCCCCCATTATAACCAGGCTTCCCTTCTTGGATGCCTCCTTTACAACATTCTCCAACTGCCAGTCTCCCTCAAGAGTTTGGGTCGGAGGCCGATAGTATATGCCTACTGTTAGACCATCCTTGTGGCCTGGTACTCTTACCCACAGAGCTTCTAATGGTGACTCCAAATCACCTAGATATTCCAATTCATACGATTTTATCACTTCTTTGACATACAAGGCCACACCACCTCCCACTTGCCCCTTCCTATCCTTCCTGTACAGTTTGTAGCCTGGGATAACTGTATCCCATTGGTTATCATCCGTCCACCAGGTTTCAGTGATACCAATAATATCAATATTCTTATTTATTGCTAAGTATTCCAGCTCCCCTATTTTGTTCCGGAGGCTTCTAGCATTTGTATACAAGCATTTATATATGCTTTTCTGACACAGTCTTTTGTGTCCAGTTGCATTGTTAGACTGCCTCTTGCATCCTTCTGCTAGAATGCTAGTGACTAGCTCCTCGCTCTGCTCAGTAATTTTTGCATCCTCCTCACTACTCAAGTACACACTTTCCCGAACCGGATGCTGCCCAGCTCCTGTCGGCTTTCCCCCAGTTATCAGTTTAAAAGCTGCTCTGCATTTTGGCCATTTCACCTCTGGCCTAAACATGGAAGAAGAAGAAGAAGAAGTCTTAGACAGGCAATAAGGGAAAGCTCCCAGTACTGGAAGCTGCAGGTCTTCCCCTTTCTTCTGACTTTTTCTTTGTCCACCATTTTGGTCTTTCTCTTTGAAAGGCTCACTTCCCCTTGCACCCGCTTTCTCACCTAGAAAGAAAGAAAAAGCAGAGCTCACCTTCTTGGGCATATGGCTGTTTGGCAGTCCACCCACTCGTCCACTCCAGGCAGGAGGGTTGTGTGAAGTGAAAGATGGAAGAGGAAAGAATGAACATGGAGGTGAGCAATTGGTTGAATGACTGACCAAGGGACCAAGTGGTTGCCTTTCAAAAGAGGCAATGAAGAGACGCAAAGACCAGTGTGGACCCTTGTCATAGGATAATAAATATCTCCAGTATGGACACTCCAGTGAGTGATGAAAGCTACTGTATTTAAGTTCAGATAAGAAAACTTCATATTTCCTCACATAGAGGAAATGTCTATATCCAACCCATAGGATTTTAGAGCTGGAAGGGACCTAGAGGAAGGTTAACTAGTCAAAACCCCAGCTGCCATGAAGAGCTGCACTTTTAAGAGTATACCTCCATTACAAGCTTTTCAAATTATTATTTCTCCCAGTTGGCTTTTGTACAGTGATCACATCCTTTTGCAACCTTTCTTCTTCTACCCTAGTACTGTGTCATCTGCAAGAGCACAGAACTAGTCAAAACATCTGCTCTACATGGGGCTGCCCTTGACAACCATTCGGAGGCTGCAGCTGGTCCAGAATACGGCGGCTCGGGTAGTGATGGGGTGCGGGCGCTATGCCCGTGCCTTGCCTCTGCTCCGGGAGCTGCACTGGTTACCAGTTTGTCTCTGGGTGCAATTCAAGGTGCTGGTAATTACCTTTAAAGCCCTTCATGGTAGTGGGCCAGGTTACCTAAGAGACCACATCGCCCTAAGAGAGTCTGCCCATCCTACCTGGCCAGACTGGAGAGGCTTCCTCAGTGTTCCATTGGCTAGAGGGGCCTGCCTCTCTAGCACAAGGAGAAGGGCCTTCTCCGTGTCTACCCCAATCCTGTGTAACCTCCTGCCAGCAGACTTAAGGCTACAGTCAGAATTGCTGCCTGTTATGTATTGAATGAATACTGCAAGTCCCCTTTAACAGAATGTATCTGGTCAATGTATCCATTTGTATCTAATCAGAGACACATTGTAGCAAGCTGTATAAGGATGCGAGCTAAGTGACCACAGTTGCCAGTAGCGAGCATCCAGCTCACATGGCACAGATTCCCCAAATACCTGAAGAGTGAGAAACCTTCCCGCCATACCACACCTGGAGAAGATGGGAGTGACGATCTATGATGTCACGCGGACAGCATACATGTCAAGTTTTGGATTTGGAAATAAGGGAAATTTCCCAGCAAATAAGGGATACTTGACAGCTATACTTATCCTGTGCTGCCCTCCAATGGCAGCAACAGGGCATTGCAGTCTAATTAATAAGGGATGATGGCGGAAAAGAGGATAAAATAAGGGGTTTTCCCGGTCAATAAGGGATACTTGACAGCTGTGGTGGACAGTAGCCAATGAGCTACCACCCGGGATATTCAAATGTACAGTGTACCATAAATAGAGCTGTTTTGACCACCATTACCTCATGTTCACCCTGACCATCATGCAATAAAGTTGTGTTTTAGCCCTTACTGCGGCTCCTTCTTTGTCTTCCATGCAAGACACCAAATTGGCGATGAAGGTGGGATGGCATCCCGAAAAGTGAACATCGCGCCCTTCGACACCACGAAGCCAGAAAAATGGTAACTCTACGAACAGCAGTTCCTCTATGCAATGGACCTCGAAGGCATCAAGGAGGAAGCCCAGCGCCGGGCATTCCTGCTGGCCCAGTGCGGCCTGGAAACATTGGAACTGGTCACGAACCTCCTGACGCCGAGGCTGCTCAGGGAGGTACCCCTAGATGAGATCCTCACCGAGCTGAGAAAACACTTTCGCCCAAAAGTGTCGATGTTTCCGGCAAGGTTGGCCTTTCAGCAGTGGTGCCAGTGGGCCGGTGAGTCCATGGCAGACTTTGTGGCAGCCCTGAGGGTGGCTGCCATGCCTTGCCAGTGGGAAGCATCCCTGAGCAAGGCACTGAGAGACAGGCTCCTGCTGGGCCTGCGAGATGAGGGGGCAGGAAAGAACTACTGGCCAAGGATGAGAGCATCTCTTTCGAACATGTCCTGCGCATCGCCCAAGCCGCCGAGTCAGTGCAGCAAGGTGAACGGGTGTGCCGGGCCAGGACTGCCGCGGTTGGGGCCCCCCCGCCGGCTGTCCCAGTCCACAGCTGTTCCTCCCATGGAGATCAGGGCCCCTCCGAGTCCACCACGTCTGCCTCCGACTTCAGCGAGGATGACGATGTGCAGTGGGTGCAGAGAAGGCCCGAGGTTCGAGACCGCACCAGAGAGGACCGCCGCTGCGATGGATGTGGGGCATCCCACGACTGGAGCCGATGCTCATTCCGGAAGGCGGAGTGCCACAACTGCGGGCGGCACGGGCACATCGCAAAGGTCTGCAGGCAGCGTCAAGACGACAGCAAGGGCCAGGCGGAATGGCCCCAATGGAAAGCAGACAGGGTTGGCCGAATCTTCGATGACGACGAGCCCCAGGAGCACCACGTGTCTTGACGAGTTCTTGACAACTGTGACCAGGCGGTTCACAGCGTGCCTTTGCGGCACCCCTGGTTCTTTCTTGCGGTACTGGTACAGGGGGTCCCAGTAAGAATGGAGATTGACTCGGGGTCATCGTACTCCATCATCTCCCACCGGGAATTTTTGCGCATTCCCCCCAAGTCACGCCCCAAACTGAAGGCCCTAAAGACTAATTTGTTCAGGGCAAAAGTATCCCAGTGTTGGGGGTGGGAGAGTTCAAGGTACAATTCAAGAGGCGCTCCGCACAGCTGCCCCTAGTAGTTTTAAAGGAAGGGTCCTGCTGCCTCCTGGGTACGCAGTGGTTCGGTCCCCTGGGGGTTTTCATTGGAGGCATACATGCCATATAGGCTGACCCGATCACGGAGGTGTGCAACGCACACCCTGCCGTCTTTGAGAAGGGGCTAGGGAAGTTCAAGGGGCCCCCAGTCTCATTCGACATGGATCCTGACATCCGACCCATCAGACTGAAGCCAAGGAGAGTGCCTTTCACACTAAAGGACAAAATTGAGACTGAACTGGACAAACTGGTGGGTCAGGGGATTTTGGTACCAGTGGACTCCGCCGAGTGGGAAACCCCCATTGTTACGGCGCTTAAGGCTAACGGGGAGGTCAGAATCTGCGCTTACTACAAGTGCACGATTAACAAGGCAATTCGCCCAAATGCGTATCTGGTGCCAGTAGTAAGTCATCTGTTAGCAACCTTGCATGGGGGGAGGTATTTTGCCAAGCTAGACTTAGCGCAGACATACAAACAATTAATGGTGACCCCAGCTGCAGCCGCCGCTCAAACCATTGTTACCCATAAGGGAGCCTTTAAAGAGACACGCCTCCATTTCGGTGTAAATTCAGCTCCAGGAATCTTTCAGTCCCTCGTGGAAAGATTGTTGAAAGGGTTCCCAGGTGTTTTCCCTTACTTTGATGATGTTTTGATAATGGCGGGGGGGGACAGGAATTGGCCCAGAGGTTAGACCGGGTACTAACCGTGTTCGAGAAAGCGGGGCTCAGATTGAGAAAGGATAAGTGTGTGTTTTTCGCTGAGGAGGTAGAATTTCTGGGTTTTTGAATAACCCCCGAGGGTATCAAAGGTGTCGGCTGTGCAGGATGCCCCGCGCCCCACCACCAAGGCCGAGCTACAGTCCTTCCTAGGGCTCCTAAATTTTTACCACTCTTTCCTGCCAGGAAAGGTGTCGGTTGCAGAGCCCCTACACAAATTTCTCAAAAAAGATGTGGCTTGGCGGTGGGGGGACAGGCAGGAATGGGCATTCAGAGGGCTCAAGCAGCTTCTATCTTCCAAGGCTGTCTTGACCCACTTCGATCCAAAGAAACCCATTGTGCTAGTCTGCGATGCCTCACTGGTGGGGGTGGGGGCAGTCCTCTGCCACGTGCTAGAGAGCGGGCGAGAAGCCCCGGTGGCGTTCTATTTGAGATCCCTGTCTAAGGCAGAGTGCAACTACGCGCAAACAGATAGGGAAGCCCTGGCGATCGTCGCAGGAACCAAAAAGTTCCACGACTTCCTTTATGGCAGACCGTTCACAGTCGTGACCGACCATTAGCCCCTGTTAGGGATTTTCACCACAGATAAGCCAACCCCTCAGATCTTATCCCCAAGGATGCTGTGATGGGCCATTTTTCTAAACGCGTACCAGTATGCGTTGAACTACCGCCCCGGCAAGGAGATCAGCCATGCCGACGCCCTTTCCAGGTCACCCCTCCCTCAGGCAGGGGACCCAGAGTGCAAGGTAGAGTGGGACCACCAGGTGCTCCTGATCGAGGCCCTAGAGTCGCCCCCGATTCTGCCAGCTGAGATCGCCAAGGCTACGGCGAAAGATAAGTCACTGGCCCTAGTCAGTTCATGGGTGCAAAAGGGCTGGCCGGCAACCTCCCCTACGGAGGAATTCAATATTTATGGTAGGTGGAGAGACGAGCTCTCCTTAAAAAGGGGCTGCCTGCTCTGGGGCAGCGGGTAATAATCCCCGAAGTTCTGAGGTCTCAGGTGCTCAAGATGCTGCATATCAGCCATCCACGTATCGTGCGCTCCAAGGCACTAGCTAGAAGTTATGTCTGGTGGCCCAAACTAGATGCAGACATAGAACACTTGATTGGCATTTGCGAGAGCTGCCAGAGCACCCGGCCTGAGGAGTCCCAACTTCCGCACAGAGAATGGGACACAGCCCGGGGGCCATGGTCACGTCTGCACATGGACTTCGCGAGTCCCTTCAGGGGCACCCTTTTCCTTATAATAGTGGACTCTTACTCCAAATGGTTGGAGGCAATCCCGATGGCCAGCACATCGTCAGCTGCGACGATTAAGCAATTATGCAAGGTATTCAGCTGTTTCGGTTTACCTGATGTACTTGTGAGCGATAACACCACAACTTTCACGTCAGCGGAGTTCCAGGGTTTCATAGAGATTAACAAAATTCGCCACATAACTACGGCCCCTTTTCACCCTGCTACAAATGGTCAAGTGGAACGCCTGGTGCGAACAACGAAGGACGCACTGCATAGGATGGGCCCTGGGGAATTGAACTTGCAACTCTGCCAATTCCTACTGAGGTATCATGTAACCCCCTTAGCATCAGGTCTGTCACCCGCTGAGCTCCTCATACGGACGAAACCCGCCACGATCCTCTCAAGGTTAGAACCAACCAGTGTGGAGGACATGGGTAGAAACATAGAAACGGGGGGCACCAAGAGTTTTGAGATTGGCCAGGCAGTGTACTGCCGCAATTACGTGGCCGGCGGACCTACCTGGGTGCCTGGGATAGTGGCCGGGCAAACAGGGCCAGTCTCCTACAGCGACGAGACAAGCACAGGACTCCTCTGGAGGAGGCACGCCGACCAGCTCAGAGGTAGGGTAGTAGGAAGGCAAGGCTCAAGTGACCAGGCAGAGCATTCAGTGTTAGGGTTCTCCCCCACCCGCTTATCCCAAGGGGGAGACACAGGGCACAGGGGGGAGGGAAATGAGACAAACCCACATCCTTTTGACCTCCCGGGTAACAGGGACAACTTGGAAGAGAGGGAGTTTGAGGAGTTGTTAGACTTTGATTTAGGAGACCGGGGGGATTTTTCGGAGTGGTCCCCCACCCGTCCAAGCGAAGAGCGGGGTTTTTCTTTAGTCCCTGGAGCCCCCGGTCTCACATCCCTGGAGTTTACTCCCACAACTAGACCTCCCCAATACCCGGCTCAGGACTCACAGCCAGTCGCTAACGAGCCACTTTCTCCCACTGCAGGATGGGGGCAGAGTAATCAGGAGCGTGCGGGAACTCTGGCCCAAAGTGCAGTCGCCGCTCGCCCAAAGCGAACATGCGGAAAGCCTCAATGGCTAAAGGACTTCGTCCTCACCTAGGGGGGAGGGGTGTTATGTATTGAATGAATACTGCATCCCCTTTAACAGAATGTATCCAGTCAATGTATCCATTTATATCTAATCAGAGACACATTGTAGCAAGCTAAGTGGCCACAGGTGGCAGTAGCGAGCATCCAGCTCACATGGCACAGATTCCCCGAATACCTGAAGAGCGGGAAACCTTCCCGCCATACCACACCTGGAGAAGATGGGCGTGACGATCTATGATGTCACGCGGACAGTAGCCAATGAGCTACCACCCGGGATATTCAAATGGACAGTGTACTATAAATAGAGCTGTTTTGTCCGCCATTACCTCATGTTCACCCTGACCATCATGCAATAAAGTTGTGTTTTAGCCCTTACTGCTGCTCCTTCTTTGTCTTCCGTGCAAGACACCAAACTGCCCTTTAAGAAACGGTTGAAAACCTGGCTGGCAGGGCAAGTTTGGGGGGGCCGACGGGGTGTTGACTCCCGCTCGTTGGCTCTGTTGAGTTACTTGTCCCTTTACTGATTGTGGGGAGGGGAGGGTCTTTTTAGATGGGTTGGTTTTTAAAGAGTCTTTTATTGTAGTTTTTATGGGGGGGGGTTGTAATGTTTTTATGTGATTGTGCACCGCCCTGAGTTGCCCTAGGGCGAGATATAAATCCAAGTGAATAATAAATAATAATAAAATAATTACACCTTGGAACAATGGAACTGACAGCAATCTTAATGTGATAACTTCCTCTTCCCTCCTTTATTTCTTCAACTTTGCATTTGTGTTCTCCTACCAATAAAAACAAATCTCCAGTATGAGAATGCTTTGGTTTCAGCAACAGTGACTCCTAAATAGGGATGTGTTCACTGCTTTCTTTACATCAGATTGTTTGCATAAATGGTGCAATTTTTCAAGCATGGCAAAATGCACAGACTCTAACTGGAATGTGCTAAATCAGGGAAGTCATTTAATTGGGACATCACTCAGGGATCCATATTAAGCCCAGTGATAATTAATAGTGATGAGTGCTGGGTAATCAAGAGTATAATTTCCCTTTCTGGAATGCTCTCTGAAGATTCTGTTCAGCTAATATCTTTCCCTCCTAGATTATCATTTGTTCCAGCTATTTATATCACAAAGAACAGGTTTCTGTCTCTGGCACCTGCCCAAACAGGGCTGGCTGATCAATCAATCACACCTTCTCTATTATTGGCCTTTCTTTATACTCGTCAGGAGAGGTGATACCAAGATGCCATTTAGCAGTGAGCAATCCAGTATTTAGACAGCTGTTCACAAATAACACTAATACAGTTAACATCATCACTACCCTCTTTCATGCTATTATCACTGTAGCTGCAGCACTATGTAAAAGGACCTGGAATACTGTATCCATTCCTCTTACAATTATACCAGTATTCAGAATTAGAGATTTCTTAATGCATTTCTATACCACCTATCTGGGAGGTGTTCCCACTTTGGACAGTTTCCAACAATAGAGAAACATAACAAATAAACAAATTAAATTTAAAATACAATATGTAACATAAACTTAACACAACACAACCTCCACACAGTGAATATTAGCAAGACAAAGAATATCTAATTTGCTGTTGCCATTTTTCAACACATACATAGCTTGCCATTAAAGCTCTTGTTATTTATGACATAAACTCTTGGGAAGATATAATTGACATAATGCTTCGCTGGCAAAACATTCTAAATGTGATAATTGCCAATAGCTTCTCTTTACTCTTCTTAATTTAACTTTATCTATTGCTTTGTTATTTTTATAGCACACTGGATAATGATGCCTGTACTTGCTCCCAGTTAATTCAGAATATTACCACAAATGAAACACTATACATTGTTTAATTATTAAATTAAATGCTGTACATTAAATACTATAAATAAAATAGATGGACTTTAACAGTAGATTGTTAAAAAAGAAAAGAAAAAACAAAAAATATCACATTATCGATATTCTGCTAAAATATTCTTGACACATGGTTGTTTGTTTGGATTGATTAATTATTTTGGTAGTTATTACAGTATACTGATTTTTGCTTTCATGTTCAATGGAAAATTGCAGATAAATTCTACATCAACATTGTAACTTCATAGATTGTAATGTGTATTAATGCAAAAATCTATACAGATATAATATGATTGGTTGATCATTAGGCCAACCACCAATGCTCAGAAAAGTCTGTAAACTTTAAAGATTACAAGCTGTTCATCAGATAGCATGTTACAAAGTAATACGAGAAGGGAATAGTAGGCCAGGCAGATCCTCAGTCATTGTTGTCTGCATAATGTCCTGGGATATAATGGAATAAGAATGATTAGTCTTCTTCTGCGGCCTCTGAATGACCTGGGACTATATCGCCTATAATCTAGTATAAATGGCCAGGAGGGCCTTTGCACAATTACGTGTAATTCGCCAGTTATGCCCGCTCCTGGATAGGGATTCCTTGCTCATGGTCACTCATGCCCTAGTTACCTCCAGACTTGATTACTGTAATTTGCTCTACATGGGGCAGCCCTTGACGACCATTCGGAGGCTGCAGCTGTTCCAGAATGCGGCAGCCCGGGTAGTGATGGGGTGCGGGCGCGATGTCCATGCCTCGCCTCTGCTTCAGGAGTTGTACTGGTTACCAGTTTGTCTCCGGGTGCAAATCAAGTTGCTGATTCTGACCTTTAAAGCCCTTCATGTTAGTGGGCCAGGTTACCTAAGAGACCGCATCGCCCCAAGAGAGTCTGCCCAACCCACAAGGGCGGACCGGAGGGGCTCCCTCAGTGTTCCATCGGCTAGAGGGGCTCGCCTCTCTAGCACTAGGAGGAGGGCCTTCTCTGTGTCCGCCCCAACCCTATGGAACCTCTTGCAAGCAGATCTGTGGCTACAGACAGAATTGCTGCCCTTTAGGAATGGGTTGAAAACCTGTCTGGCAAGGCAAATATGGGGGACCAATGGGGTGGTTGCTCCTCCTCGTTGGCTCTATTAGTGGATTGGTCCCTCTACTGATGGGTGGGGAAGGGATGGGTATTTTAGATTGGGGATGTTTTTATAGAGTTCTTAATGCATTTTTATTATTTTAATTGGATTTTTAGGGGTGTATGTATAGTGTTTGTGTGTTGTGAGCTTCCCTGGGTTGCCTTAGGGCAAGTGGGCGGGATATGTTTAAGAAATAATAAAATAAATAAATGGTGGCTAGAGATGATAGGAATTCCTAACACCTTTGAAGAGGTCTACATTAAGAAAGTCTGCCTTAGTGGATCAGTGTTTTTCATAACATCGTCCATTATATTTGACCTCACAAGCGCTTATACATTTATTTAATTTTGCTTTTGTTTCTTGCTCACCAGAAGCATTTGTCAATCTCATAGCAACGTTATGTGACATGTGAGAGCTGAGAGGCAAAGTCTTGCTCAGAACTGGCTGGTGTTATTCACACCTGACTAGCAATACACACAAACTGCTCAAAAGAGGGTCACTCTGAGAGCTTGAGCAAGGAGAACGTTCTCCCTTTCCCCTGCTGCCTGCCACTGCCTCTATGTGGAGAAGGACTGTCTGAGGTAGAAAGTATATGCTACACACAGAGTATCCGTACAATTGGGAAATCTGAAGAGCAAGGATCCCTGTTTGTGTGGAGAAGGTCTGCACAGAGTAGACTGTCCTTATTCTGAGAAGGCGATAGGTGGAAAGGTCAGACTCGACCGCTTTCCCTGCTCATATTTCTAAATAAACTTGTTTTTAAAAAACTGAATAGGGCTATGGTTTTGGCAACATTGAAACGGGTGCTCCACTGTGTCATGTGAAGAGGAAATGAATCTCAAAGAAATAACAACCCCTTATGTTCTCTGTATCCCCTCCATATCTCATGCATCCACTGGATCTGAGGCAATTTGGGCAATTTGTATTCCTTGGCTTGAGGTCATGAAATCTTTGGCCTAATTTGAAAAGCCCTCAGAAAATGACAATGCAAAGTTCTGGTCCATGATATAGAGGAGAAAAGAGAGAGCAGGGAATAGGCTGATGAAAACAGAGAGAGAAAGGAAGTATGCTTATATACATGCAAGTCTGGCTTCATACATTACTGGCTTTAAGTCCACCTATGGATGGCATATTCCCCCTCATCATCCCTATAAATGTACTCTTTACAAGGAATAATAGTTGCCTGCCCACAATGTTTCTATAAACTCTGGTGAAATTAAAGGCAGTTGATTTTACAGGTATTGTGGAGTGATTATATCACCTCATTTTCATAGGAGTAGGTTGTTGGTTTTTTTTTTAAAGGTACACACAAACCCAAAAATTTACTATCAAAGGTAATCTGTGATAAATTCTCCAGTTTTCAGAAGATAACGTAATATCCAAGTCAAGCATTTGATTACAAAATTGTCTTGGAAAAAGCATACAGATCAGTTTCAAACACTTTTGAAGTAAGCACTACTGAGATCAAATACTTAGTTTTTAGGATTGCAATACAGCGACACAACCACAGCTATATTGCTAACAATACATTTCCATAGTGAGGGCAACAATTTATTAAACAACAAAAACACAAACATCCAGAGTGATGAAAAGAAAGTAGCTTTTGTTAATAAAGCATCTTATTAATATGTTTACAATAAAACCTCCAGGATTTCTCAGTACTATAATTTCAGTTGACAAACATCTGTTTGTTTAATAAATTGCAGCTTAGTGGTTAAGATGCTGCGCTTGAAGACTGGAAGGTCAGAGTTTGATACCTGAGTGCTGCACAATGGATCTTGGGGACATGAAAGGAGCCTCATCTGGGCATCCCCTGAGCAAAGTTTCTCCAGCAAAAATTACCCAGAGTAATTTCTGACACAAAATGTATTATTAATAAATTAGCATTGCAAGAAGTCTTGTTTTTTAAACTCTCTTTATAATGAGAAAAATGTTAAATATACAATAAATTTCAAATAACTTGTCAGGAAGGATGGGTTATAAAGGGGGTAAACTTTTTTTTCCTTGGTATACTGCCAAAGCTTCTTAAAACATGAAGTACATTTTGTTAAAGATCTTTAGGGGGAGAATAATCTTGGAAGCATTTCTTTCTAAAGCTGTCAGAACAGCTTGAAATGCTATCACTGCAGAAATAACCAGGGAAGAAACACCATCTGAAGGTCACATTTTTATAGGTTTCCAAGTAAGAAACCTTATTCAGAAGAATACTGATGTTATATTTTTATGCTGCTAATATTTTCACATGAATAATGAAAAGGAACAGGTAGAAGCTTCTTTTATATAAATGGTATATATTTTGCCATGTTGCAACATCTTCTGGATGTGGTAAGGATTGACAGACATTTTCCTAAAACATAAAATAATCTTAGTTTGTTTCTCTAATATCCAGTTTGGCTTCCACTTCCAACACCAGTGATGGCAAACCTTTTAGAGACTGAGTGCCCGAACTGCAACCCAAAACCCACTTATTTATCATAAAGTGCCAACACAGCAACAGGGGAGGGAGGAAACAATCCCATTGGACTGCTGGGCATAGGGGTGGGGTGAAGTCTGTGCTGGGGAAGGGAGGAAGCGCTCCAATTGGACTTCTTGGCAGAAGGGCAGGGTGAACTCTGTGCTGGGGTGACTGCATGGGTGCCCACAGAGATGGCTCCAAGTGCCACCTCTGGCACACGTGCCATAGGCTTGCCACCACTGCCCTACACTCTACTGTTTTTACAAAATTTAATGTTCAGTTATTTGCTGTTGGATCCAGAAGTCTGATCCTCCTCCACCTCTCTTCAGCTTGTAATTCAATGTATACTTCTTCCTAATTTGCTTTACTTTGTGTTGTATACCTCAGTGACTGTGTCATCATCAGGGAAGAGGGCTATTACCTATTACTGCAACCACTTTCACCAGAACATTATTCAGTGGTAAAGCTCAGGTAGTGAAGAATTTTATAAACACTCAGGCATGCACCAAAAAATCAGGTGACTTTTGGGTGGAGAGTTTTACTGAGCTGCAATGGAACGCTTCTGTGTAAAAAGCTGTCTCATAATTTGGCAGTTATGTTCAGAAGACATGTGACTGAATATAATCACATTGTGATTGTGAGATTGTAGACGCCTTTTAACTGTAGTTCTGAAGAAGTCTTTTGAGAGTCCCCTGGATTGCAAGGAGATCAAATCAAATCAATCCTAAAAGAAATCAACCCTGATTGTTCCTTGGAAGGAGAGATGCTGAAAAGGCAATGAAATGAGAAGAGAGGACTCACTGGAGAAGGCCCTGAAGCTAGGTAAGATCAAAGGCAAAATGATAAGGGGTGGCAGAGGATGAGGTGGTTAGACAGCATCATTGACACTGTGGGTGTGGATCTCGACAGAATTCAAAGGATGACGGATGACAGAGGAGCTTTCATGCTGTGATCCATGGGTTGGACTCAACTGTGTGACAGAACAACAAAAATGATTAAAATGGCAATCCCAAACACTTGAAGAGGTCTTGGAATAACACCTAACCCAGTTGCAGCAAGGCAACCACCCCCAAGACTCTCCAAAGATTTTGGGATTGCCCTTTTAACCATATCACCCAGTCAGGACCTCCTTGCCCCACCTGGTATTTATATTTATTTTAGCTGTTGAGTGAAAATTATTTTCTATAAACTTTGTCTTTTCTTAATTTGTGTAGCTTGAGTAGCACTAAATCTCTGCACCAGATTTAGGGGGAAGGTATAGAGAGGTGCCTGTGACTACCCAGGCAGTGTCTAACTTATTAGAGCCATGATGGCGAACCTTGGCAGTCCAGACGTTCTTGGACTTCAATTCCCAGAAGTCCCAGAAGTTTGTAAGTTTATACCCGACACCTTCATGATTTGTTTCAGCTGGTCCTTATAACGCTTCAGAGGAGCATCACAAGCAGTGGTGGGGTTCATTTTTTTTTACTACCTACTCTGTGGGAGTGGTATGGTGGGTGTGGCCAGGGGAAAAGTCTTGCATTGCACCCAAATTAGGACTACTTTATTTCAAAATTTGGATGGGCGGGCCAACCAGAATTTCTGCTACTGGTTCTGGCGAACTGGTGCAAACTTGCTGGTTCCAGACCAATTGCCTGTGAGGTCTTGTACCAGAGCTAGGTTTCCTGTAAACTATTTGGCAAGGAAGCCTGGAACCATCCATATAGCAGACATGCCCTATTCATCTAAGACAAGGGCCTATGATGGAAGCTTCAATGCTGTTTACATTCGCTTTCTCAAAAACTGTGATGTTGGTTACATAGTCATACCACTTGATGTTCAAGACTGGAAGGTCGGAGTTTGATACCTGAGTTAGGAATCAGAGGAACCACTTATTCTGATTACCAACTCGGGTATCAAACTCCAACCTTCCAGTCTTCAAGTTCAGCATCTTAACCATTTCAGCCACCTCAGTCCCTTATAAGTTGGAAAAACTTCAAAAATGCAAAACTGCAAGAAAGTATAATTTTAGAGATCTATGCTTTGCTTGGCATGTGTAAGAGATGTAACTTCAGAGAACTGATAAAAGCTAAATATCCGACCACAAAGTCTGCCACTTTGTTAAAGGAACTCTGCATCCTATTTGACATGTCTGTTTCCTGTGTTGTTGTTTTTTCATGTTATAAAACCATGTTCTTTGAACCTGTGAAATCATCCTCCTTAGAGGGTGGACCCCTTGCTGTACATCTTCAAATTTTCAATAAACCCCTAAATTTGTGACAGCTGGTGTGATTTGTCTCCATCACCAGCACCATACCTTTCAAGTTTTGGGAAATTTCTGTCAAATAAGGAAAATTTCCCGGCCAAAACGGGAAACTGGAGCTATGCTTATCGTGTGCTGGCCTCCAGTCTAACTCCAGTCTAATTGCAGTCTAACTAATACGGGATGACGGCGGGAAAGAGTGTAAAATATGGGGGGTTGACAGAAATTTCCCGAAACTTGACAGGCATGACCAGCACATGGACCTAGGGTACTCCATATCCCATCAGAATAGAGCAGAAGTCCCCAAACTATGGCCCTTGGGCTGGATCCGGCCCACAGCACCTAATAATCTGGCCCATGCTGATCTTGAAAGCAGAAGTAAAATGCACCCACACATTTGCAAAACACTGTCATAAAGCACCCTTGGCTGTCATAAACATGTTTACAACAGCTGCAGGTGCATTTACAGCAGTGTTTTGCACATGTGCAATTGTGTTTTACTTCCACTTCTAGTGGGAGGAACCACATGACTGGCCCACTCAACCACATGACCGCCTATGGCACAAAAAGTTTCAGCACCCTTGGAATAGAGTAACAAAACCTATATATAAGTTCTCCAATAATTACATTTTTGGATTAAAACTCCTAAATCTCCCAGCCAGCATAACCACACGCCAGTCATAATTTTTCCAAACACAAGTTCAGTATTGTAGCAGCAGCAATGTTGGCCTGTGATTGCACCAGCGTCATTGGTAACAAACGATGCAGGCCCAGTTTATGAATTATAGTGAGAATTCTGCAAGAGTGTTTAAGAACATGGCATTTAAGTATTGATTTGGGTGAGCTTCGCTGTAACCAAACAAGCTGTGCCAAGAGAGATCTATCCAGGGGATTATTGCTTTTGAATCTCAACTAGAGGCAGGCAATTGAAGTCTTGAAGACAGAACTGAAGGGGTCAAGATGAGCCTGTTACAAGTGCCTTATAGGATTTTAGCTTGAATCGATTTTCTATCATCCACAGCCCATATGAAATATGGTACTCTTATTCCTGTTTTAGTGCATTCATACAAAAATCTTTGGGGAAAAAGAGAAGCCCAAACTTGCTATTCAGTAGAAAGGAAATGAAGTGGTGCCTTACTTGCAGCTGATGTCTGGTGTAACATATCCCATTTTTGAAAATACTAATCATAATCTGCAATTCCAGGAAAAGTAGGGTGCTCTGTTATCAGGTTCAAGTAACTGAAAGAACAGAGGATGTTTATATGATAGAAACTAATCCTGCTTTTGGAAGAGAAAAATGAACAATCTTACTCTTTTTCTAAAGTTCTAAAGCAATCTGGCTGATTAAAAGCAGGAGCCAAAGTTAAAGAGCGGGAGGAAAGTGCCAACAGAATGTAATAAGTCTCAAAAACAAAATTTTAGTGTAAGGGACCAAAGACAATGAAACAGCCGAAGGGTTGGCTTAACACAGGTTTATTGCATGATGATCCGGAGGAACATGTGGTAATGGCTGATGGGGAGCTCAATATATACAGCTGGCTATACATTTGAAAGTGGCTCGTCGACAGACTATTGGTTGCTGCCCGCGTGACGTCGTGGAGGTCACGCCCTTCTTGACCAGGTGAAGAGGTGGCGGGGAATCTTCCCGCGCTGCTGAACCAGGTGAATCTGAGCCATGAGAGCTGGACGCTCGCTACTGCCATCTAGTGGTCACTAGCTCGCGTCCCCTTATCAGGTTTACATTGATACAGCTGAAGGTTATAATGTTGCACACAGAAAGGTTACATTGTTAACACATGGCAATGGTACATTGTTAAAGGCACAGCTTTACAGAACACAACAAAAATGCAGGTGAAATCTGGGTTACCTGAATGCCCCATTGAGTACAGCTCATAACTATGTACTCAAAAATGGAGCCAATCTTTTAGTAAATAGAGTCTGTGCTCTATGTGTCTGATCCTCAAATGACATATGGCTTGCATCAAAACTACATTTTAGATGCAGATTTAGCTTAAAAAGATACTTTGGAATACAATTTTGGTTTATGTTGAAATAGATACTTCTTTTGTAGTTACAATTACTACATGTCAGCATAAATTGGCATCTAGAAAGCAATGCTTAACAATAATAATTATGTGCCCTCAAGTCAATTCTGACTTATGGTGACCCGTTTCATGGCTTTCTAGGTAGAGAATACTCTGAAGTCATTTACCATTAGGAGAAGCAAAAGCTTGCTTACAGATGCTGAACTTATTCAGAAGTTTATTGCAAAAGTAAGCAAGCTAGACAAATCCCTAAGGCTGACTAACACAGGTTGTCATACAGATTAGGTAGTTTGCCTTATCTTTAATTGCTAGATGAAGGCAGATAAGAGGAATTGTATTTGTTTACTTGCTACATATATATCTTGCTTTTTCTCTAACATGACTGTTAATGGAAATCTTCCTGATTACTTTACTTGACCTGAATGGCAGGTCAGACTGACATTGATTAACTCAAAGTCATACAGTGAGCTTTATGGTTTGTCAAAGAGTATAATTTGGTTCCCAAACCCATGTCTATTACTCCTTATTTTACACCAGGGATTCTCAACCTATGGCCCATGGGCTGAATGCAGCCTGTGGCACTATTTCATGTGCCCCCCCCCCACCACCACCACCACTACCTCCACCACACCAGGAAGTGCCATGAGGTGCAGGAGTGGCAAAATGGCTGGATGAGGGAGTGTGACCCAACCTCTGGCTTAAAAAGGTTGAAAACTCCTGTTTTACACCATGCTGACTTTGCTGCATGGAACAGGAGTGTGGAACCAAAGTCAGAATTACAGTTATCAATTTTAAAGCTGAACAGAGGGGATGTTTATACAGGCCCACATCTCATTCTGCTGGACATTTTTGTAACGGATTGGTCCACTTTTTCTTCTGGTGTCTGCAACTGTTGTATGCCATAGCGGAGGAAATTTCGGTGAAGCACCACTTTTGAGCCTCCATCAGGGTTTCTACCACTTTGTGCCATTCTTTTTTTAAAAAATCTATTATGGGAATGTTATAAAAGAGAGGGAAGCAGATGACAGAACTGCTTCCTGTATAAATATCTGACTAGCAGGTTGTTGATACTGGCAAATTAAACACTTCCCCTGATTATCTGGGGATGATCAGAAGAGTAACTTTCCCCCTTAAATTCAGTAGAGGATCAGTGCAATGGAACACACACACACAAAATAAAAAAAGAATATATGTACTAAAATTATTAATATGTGGAGTTACATCAAAAGTAAACATTCAAAGGTTAATGAAGAAATGCTAATGTTGCAAGTGTCTGAGTTCTGCTGGCTAGTAAAGCACCTAGAATGGCCAAAATGCTAGTATGAAGGATAAGACCAAGAGGGGGCTGACAGAAGGAACCATGGAGACCAGAAGAAACAATGTTGTGTGTTTTGTTTAAAAAAAGGGGGGACCAACAGTAGATGGTGCCACTTCGGACAGTAAGAACAGTGTGGATCTGAGAGGAAATGCCTTGAGGCAGTGAACAAGCAGGTTGGAAGGCCACACAGAAAGGGCTGTACGCAGTCCGTGGGTCACAAGTTGGGGATTCCTGCAATAGATAATATAAATTTTCTGTCAGAAATAATTCTGCATTGAAAGGATTTTTGCAGAAGAAATACCAGTAGATAATTACCCTTCTGCTGCAACAATCATGCACCAAACTTAAGGGGAAACTACATTTTTGCTGATCATCCTTGGACAATCAGGGGAAGTATTTACTCTGCTGCAATCATAAATTATATCTGCAAACTAAATAATTTGTATTGTTGCTGCCACTGTACAATTGAAGCAAATCAAACACTTCCCAATTCCCAATTGTTGGGGGGGAGGGGAGGCCAGGTAAGCATAATTTGGAGGTGCAAAGTGCCATTGGGATGCATCCGTTCATCCCATACCACAACATCCTAAAATTGGGCAGTTTTGCCAGGCTTTAACTCTGCCACTTCCTTGCAGCCTCAAACTCGCTGAGCACCTTTCTCCTCAAATGTCTTGGATGCTGTCTTTATTCTTGGCATTTCAAAGGGTGCTATTTTCACACATTTCTTTTGGTGAGAAGTATCTGAACTGGTTTTCTTTTCTTTAAAATAAATTTTATTAATTTTTCAAAAGAAAATCAAACAGAAATATATTTCAATACAGTGCAAAATACAATACAATACATAAACGAAAATAAAGATTATCTTATTCATTATTTTAAACTGGCCCCATTTTTATATATTAATGCATATATTTCATTCCTGGATACCACACACACACACACACACAAATATATATACACACACATAAACTACGGTAATATTGAAAATAGTGCAAAGACAACAGCCTCCACTCATCTGAACTGGTTTTCAAAACTTTTTTTATATTGCCATGATAAAGAAATTAACTTATGTTTGTGCACAAGAAAATTGGTTGTATGAGGATAAATGAAGAATGTACATCAGGCTATATTTGTTACATTTGTAATGACACCTCTAAAGAGAGTTGAAGGGGAAAGGAATTAGAAAGGAAGAAGGAAGAGGCAGACCATGGAAATGGGATATATTTACAGATCCCAAAGTACATTAAAAAGATAAAATCAAAATCAAACATTCTTACCACATTTTGCTCTATTGATACTCTGTATTTATTCACAGTCTTCAGTATGTATGTATCCACAGCCTTCCATAAAGTTACAACTCAAAAGTTCTTTTCCTTGAGATAATCCGACCTCAGCACAAACATCTAATTGCTGATAACAAGATGTGTATGTAATCAGCATTTTGACAGATCATGACTGGTTCCATTTTCATTTTAAAAGCCCATTGACTATGTAATTGCCACACTCTTTTTTTCTCATCATACTTGGCACCCACCCCTTCCCCACATGCTATGTATGCATATACCTGTGGCCTAATTGTTAAGGCCAATGTGTCCGAGAGAATGCAGATTGTCATCCATGAAAGCACACACTGAAATCAATCTGTTCCTGTTTAAGGCCCCATTTTAATTCATTACGTTGCTGTGCCCATGTATATCCACGAGCGGTGAAGGATTCTGGCCTGAATCCTTTTTACAGCCCTTCTTATTGAGAAAGAAGGAAATGAGCCTTTGGGTTCTCCATCCAGAGCTGGTAGAAGGCATTGGGTCAAAAAGACAGAGGCTAGCTGGATGATTCTTACTTCAATACTAGTTGACAGGACCGCATCTTCCATGGCCACTACTGGAGTTGGTTGCCTTGGGAATCCACAACAGGTTGTGTCCAACCTCTAATCTTGTCTTCACATTCAGTCATGGAAGGTACAGAGAGGGTTTTCCCCACCCCTCAAAACTTTTGTGTGTGTGATTTTCAGCCCTCATTGGTCCCTTATTTTTCTTGCAAAAAAGGAGATTTGTTTTTTAAAACTCTAGCAGACGGAAATAAGTTAAAATGCTTCCATTTTAATATCCTCAAAATACCCATTTTTGAAAATAGGAAGTTGATGTTGAACTACATCCAATTTCCTTTTCCTTTCCTTTCCACCTTCCTGATCTTACTTCATTTTTGCCATTTCTGGCAGTCTGAAAGTCCTCAACTAGTCCCAAATTGGCCTCTCAAGTCATTGTAGTAGACCATGCCTGCGCTGAATCAGACATTGAATACTAAGCCAATACCTACATAAATTCCACTGATTTAATAGATCTAGTTTACTTGGAACTAAAAAGAATAGATTCATTTCCCATTCCATTCCCAAGAAACTGCTACCTGAAGCAAATAACTTAATTTGCTCAATGCTATGGTTGGCTCCGTCTTCACCCTTTCCAGCCCAGAACTGCCAAATGAAACCACAAAGCAAGTACGGAACTAAAAATACATGGCTAAAGCATTCAGTGGGAAAGCATGTAAGAGTAATTTCTGAGCCCTCTGCAATCAAAGGGTAAGTGCAAACTGAGGCAAGGGACTTTACAAAAGAGAAACCATCCAAAGAATATTGATTTATTTTTCTTTTAATCCCAGCATGGGATATATTTCTTCTCAGTAGCAAGCATGGGTCATTACTAATTTATCAGCATGCCACAGACATTTATCATCACTATTTTAACAGAGATCTAAATTGACACTGATGTCCACTTAGATCAGATTAGGCTTGGTTCACAGACGGCTTCTCTGTATTCACTTAGCTGAAACTTTGGGTTACTGCCTGATGCTTTCCCACATGTAGAACCAAAGGCTGTGTGAGAAACTCCTTCAGGGCCATACTAAGTTGTTTGCTTTCTGAGTCAAGTGATATGACAGCGGGCTTTCCCTTCTTTGTACAGAAGCTGACTGTACATGGAATGGAAGTTGAATCTTACATTTAATTTTTATTTATTGGTTCAGTTTCTATACCAGTGGTGGCAAACCTTGGCACTCCATGGGTTCTTGGATTTCAATTCCCAGAAGTCCAAGTTAGCACTCCTGCCTTAGGCCTGTGGAGTTGGCTTCCACCACCATTGGATAAAAGGAATGAGGGTGTCTGATGGTGGGTTGGTGGGTTTTGTTGGTGTCATCCTCCCCCTCTGAAGACATGGTCTCTGGGTCTGGTTCCACATCAGATTCTATGTCAGATTCAGAGTCCCTGTCAGGTTCTGTGTAGGAGTCTGCTGGGTTAACTTTTAGAAGACGCCTTGGTGAGGGTCTTGGGTGGGCAGGGCTGGCCCCCAGGTCCTCATTTGTTGGTGGCTGTCTCATGGGAGACAGACTGTTCAAAAGTTGGGTGAGTTGCCCTTTAAATACTGTGAGGCTGTCTGTTTCTTGTTTACTAGGAGACATACCTGTCAAGTATCCCGTATTGGTTGGGATTTCCCATAATTTTATGCTGCTTTTCTTCATTTTGCGCCCAGAGCTGCCACCATCCCGTAATTTGTTGGCAGGGGAAAGTAGTTACTGTGCATCCCTTCTGTGCAGGTCCCTTCTGCGCATGTGTAGAAGGGTTCTGCAGAAGGGGATGCGTAGAAGGCTTCTACACATGCGTAGAAGGGACCTGCGCAGAATGGTTCTGCACAGGTCCCGTATTGTCTGGAGCCATGCTTGACAGGTATGCTAGGTATGCTAGGAGATCTTGTTGATCAGGAGTTCTCAACCTTTTTAAGCCAGGGTCTGGGTCTTTTCTTTCCCCTGGGTGGTAGTCTGCCTTTGTTTGGCATGTTTCAGGGCTTGGGATAGCAGGAGCTGGTGGATTATGCAGTTAGCTTTCGGCCATGTTGGCCCCTCTGCTGCCACCCCTTATAGTGCTTAGTGCACTTTCTGGGCAGTTGACAAGTTAATTAGCATTTTGCCTCAACATGCTGGGTCCTCATTTTACTGACCTCAGAATGATGGAAGGCTGAGTCAACCTTGAGTCCTCATCAGGATTGAACTCACAACCTTCTGATTGCAGTACTGAAGTTTAACCACTGTACCAACAAGGCTCTTAGACCAAAAAGATGTTCCTTTGTCTTAATTAAAATGACTTTCCTATATGTCATGCTACAGGCTATGAAGAATAACTATTTACAATGCTTAGGTAAGCTGCCCCATGATTCTGGTTACAAACCTGTCTTGTCAGTGGGAAAGAGTCAAATTGTTTCTAGCTGAAGCACACAGATATTTAATTTATGCATTTTTATAAAACCAATTACTCTTACACCACAACATTTTGTCTTGTTTTATTTATTACCTGATATGGGTCAGAGATAAAATGAGTGTAAGAGAAGGATGTCAGAAAAAAGTTCCTTAAGCTATTTGTGAAAGGTTTGGAAGGAGGAGGCCTGATACACTTCTATCAGTAATGAATTCTAAAGAAACAGGATCACTACTGAGAGTGTTACAGTAATCAATGTAATTCGTGTTGCAAGCAGCTTCTCATCCAGGTGAGGATACAACTGGTCAGTCTGCTGAAAATGGAAGAAAGTAGGCCTGGCCAGAGCCAATATTTGCTTCTTCACAGAGAGAGATAGGTCTACTATTGCATTGGCAATGGGCAATGGACCTCCACCACTGTTGAAGGCAAGACAAATGTTTTGGAGGTGTAGGGCAGGCGGCATGAATAGTAGAGTGAAGGGGATGCTTAGAAAGAATGTTGGGGCAGCCATAGTTATACTCAGAATCTGCCACCTGATACCATGTCTGATCTCAGGCTTTTCAATTTGTCAATACAGCAATACACCCAAAATTGTTCGCTTTTGCTTCCTCAGCAAATGCTGAATGAGTAATGAGCCACAAACCATGCAGAGTATGTTAATGGAAACACATTGGCTTGCCCCCAACTTTTACCTTTCTGATGGTAGGTTGGTCTTCGGAAGGCAACTGATGGACCAAGGATGTCTTGATTGACTCACCCAAGGGAGGTGCAGACAAACTAAACATATCACTTCTGACCAAACAGAAAAGTTTGCTCAGCAGATTTTTCAAACTTGCTGCATGAAAATTAGAAAATTATTCATGCAGATTAGGCATGCGTCCTATTAACATCAGATCAAATGTAAATAAAGAAACTGCATGTAGCAAAGTGGTTTGGATTATAGAGGCTACAGGAGAAAGGTGAACTGGTGTGGTATACAAACAATGCTGCCTTCTGTCTTGGAAGTGATAACCTTCTAGTTACATGAGTTCAATTGTTCTATTTCTTCATGGATAATGTGAACCGCCTGTCAGCCTGATATATATTGAATACTAAACCTGGCCTTTACATTATTGCACAGAAGGGAAATGTGTGGCCTTCTGGATGTTGTGGGACTGCATTTTTCATGATGACTTACTACAGATCACTATTTCCCAGTCTTTGGTTTTTGGACTTCAGTTCCCAGAAGCCTAAGTCAATCCCCAAAGCACTGATCAGCCAATGTACTGACTTAGACATCTTGAATTGAATTCCACCAGTGTTCTGCAGAACATAGTTTGGGAAATGCTGCTATAGATTATGCTGGCTGAGGTTGATGAGAATTGCAGTTCAATAATGTTTGGAAAATCACATGGTCCCTTTACCTCCATTGGTGGTGCCTCTTCAACATTCATGTGGACCAAATTACCCCATGAAAGGAGGCATTAAGGAGGAATTCTTAGGGAGTCCCCCTTAACTTTTATGTTTGACTGCATGTTCTGAGTTCCTCTCTTGTCTAACTTTGACACCCTTTAAATTATTGTCATCATCATCTGGGGCTGTTTTTTTATTATTATTTGAACCAAGTAGGCAGGCACCATGCTAAACTAATAATTCCAAGGTTTTAACACAGCAGGAAAAACAGAAAGAGACCTCTACAGAACTAATCAAGATTTTAAAGCAGTTGTCAGGATTTTAATCACATATATACTTAAGGTTCATTTAAGCTTGAGAAGAGGAAACACTTTTCAATCTTTATCTACTTTGGTATTCATCTAGCTTTATTACTTTATAAATGTCACTTGTGACCCTTTATTGGAGAGACTAATCAAGGATACAGCCTCTAATGAAGATGATCTTTCATTATCAATGCTCATTAAAGGCCTAGGGAAGGATGTTGGTACTTTATTTTAAAAAATGTGCAATATAACAAGGCAGAGGAGAGTAAAGCAAAGCCTTCCACCCCAGCTTTTAAATTCTACATTCAGTTATGGAAGATTTTTCAAATAGATTTCTTGTAAGCTTGGCTTTGTGTTGGTATCAGTATTTTCTGACACCTTTCATTAAAACAAACAGAATTTGTAGCAATAAATTTGAGTAACATGCAAAGCTGCCCACACTCTTTGTTCTTACATGTATCTTTAACAGCAGCCTGATTCTCTTCATGCCCATTTGGAGATGATAACCAATGGTTTACTTTCAGGTGAATAATAGGCAATGATCTTACTTGCAAAGGCATATATGGTGCTACCGTGCAAGGTGGACATTTACTTAGCTGGCTGCAATCCATGCTAAAACAAAAATGATGCAAATTATTCATTCTTGTGTTACTGTAATTAGAGACATTTCTATCATTAGGCACTTAGAGAAGCTATCTCAAGCAACAAATACCGGAAGATGGAAAACAGCAATAAGAAGGCTTTACATAATTGAATTTGCTCTTTTCAGGTATGTTGTCCCATTTACAATGCTGCAGTAAAATTCAACTGCCTGCACAATCAACTTTTGTAATGGTGGGATAACAGGTGAGGAGACGTCATCCTGTCCTTCTCCTCAGATATGTGTGTTGCACCATTCCTGAGAGTAATTATCACACTGTACGTTCTTTTGGTGTCTTGCACGGAAGACAAGGAAGGAGTCGCAGTAAGGACTAACACAGGTTTATTGGTTGATGATCAGGATGAACATTCATACATTTCTTAAAGCAACATTGTACATACATAACAGTTCTGGAGCTCAGTTCCTAATATCAATACATTTTCTTTACAGGTCTAGATAACATTGCAAATACAAACCTGTCATCTCAGTATGATTGATTTGTGTATTATCTTCACTGTTATTTTCTATTCTTCATTGTCATCTACAGTGTTTAGCTTCCAAACTCATCCAGTTTAGTAGCATTAAATGGAAGTTTCTTAACAAGCTGCAAAATTATTCTTGTGTCTTGTCATATCATAAGTTAAGAGCTCCTTGATCCAAGCTATAAATGCTAAGCTTGTTTTTAAAGCCAAGCTCCATAAAAGATAGGCGCTCTCCTTTATTAGGGTTAATAATGCTTTCCCCTGCCAGATGAACCCTTAATTGTATCTTCATGGCTGTTTTGAATGTAATGCTCATCAACTGTAATTTCCTTGTGCACCAAGAGCCCAGGGCATGATGGAAAGGGCACCAAGTAAATCGAGGTTGGTTCTGGCAAATGAATTCTGACACTCAGCATTTATGTCACTTATCACCAATATGCATAAGAAGTACTGTACAGTACTTAGATAAATAAAAGAAGCAGGAGAATCCTTGGCTTGCCAGATGTTTTGGACTGCCTCTATTAGAAGACTGAAGTCATACAGCCAATGGTAAGAAATTATGGGAATTATAGCCTAAAATGTTGGGCAGGCCAAATATCACATTCCTCTAACACAGGGATTATCAGCCTGTGGCCTGCAGGCTGGATATGGCCCATGGCAATATTTCATGTGGCACCCCACCACCTCCACCACACCAGGAAGTGCCATGTGGTGGAAGAAGGGCAAAATGGCCATCCAGCCCACAAAGCTGTCTGAGGGAGTGTGACCCTGGCCCCTGCTTAAAACGTTGAGAACTCCTGCTCTAACAGCACCTGACTGCAAGAGTAAGCATGTAACTTCCGTAACTAGGGTGAGTGATCAGACCTTTGCCCCAGAGTTCCCAAATTTAGAGGCTGCTGAAACTATAGTTGAATCTACTGATGAGTGTCAGAAAATACTTCCCAGCTCTATCCACTTTTATTTTTTTTTTAAAAAGCAGAAGCTTTCCTCTCTTTGGAGGTAAGCATGACATTCTTCTTCTTTGGGAGAGTGAAAATATCTATACATGAGGATCAGGTAAATAACAAAGTATTACTTCCCCTAGGTCTGTGTTCTGTATGTAGCAGTATTACTTTAAGAATGTATGAATGTAACCTGACAATGATTACAATGTAACCCAGCTGTTAAAGGAACATGAGCCAGCTGCCCAGAGAGGGCAGCTGCGAGCATTCAGCTCACATGGTTCAAATTCCCCCCAATCACCGGCAGCCGCGGGAACCTTCCCGCACAAGGAACACCTGGAGAAGATGGGCGTGACTCAGAATGGCGTCACGCAGGTAGCAGCCAATGAGCTACCATGCAACCCGTTTCAAATGTATTACTGCAGTATAAAATGAGCTGTACCTCCGCCATTACCACATGTTCATCCTGACCATCATACAATAAAGCTGTGTTTTAGCCCTCACTGTGGCTCCTTCTTTGTCTTCCGTGCAAGACACCAAATTGGTGATGAGGATGGGATCCATGGCACATCCCAAGATCAAGCCTCACCAGTTCGACATCAGTGATCCCAAGCAATGGGAGCTGTACGAGTGCCAGTTTTGGCACGCCATGGACACTGCAGGCATCGACGGCGAAGGGAAGGTGCGCTCACACTTCCTAGCCCAGGTGGGGCCGGCCACGCTGCACATCCTGATGAACCTGGTGGTTCCCCGGAAAGTTGATGCAGTGCCCATTGACCACATCCTCACAATACTGAGGGAGCACTTCAGGCCACCCGTTTCCATTTTTCCGTCCCGGGTCGCATTCCACAGGTGGGACCAGCACCCGGGGGAATCTGTATCCGCCTATGTGGCAGCCCTTAGGCTGGCAGCCGTCCACTGCCAATGGGAAGACCTGGACATAGCCCTCTGAGACCACATGCTGTGTGGCCTGAGGGACGAGGAGGTCCAGAGGAAGTTGATGACCTGCGACCATCGCCTCACATTCAATGAGGTACTGCGAGAGGCCCAAGCGGCCGAGGCAGTGAGGAGCGGGGTCAGAGTTTTTAAGTCCCGAGGGGCCACACCTGAGAGGGCCAAGTCACCCGTGCAAGCGGCCCAGCGGACCTTGGCGCAAGTGGCCTGGTGGGCCTCCCGACAGCCCACAGGCACCCCAGCAACCTCCGAGGAGTCATCCACGACTGCGGACTCCTGCACCAGTGAGGACGATGATGTGCAGAGAGTAAAGAGGCACGGAGAAAAGCACTGAACCAGCAAGAGAGGAAACCACCGCTGCGATGGCTGCGGGGCATCTCACGACCGAACGAGGTGCCCATTCCGGAAGGCCGAGTGCCACAACTGTGGCCGGAAAGGCCACATCACCAGGGTCTGCAGGCACGGGCGAACCGAGGAAAGGGTGCATTGAGACACCCTCAAGCACACCAACGCAAGGCGGCCAGCATCGGAAAGGTCTCAGCCAACAACGATGCGGCAGGCGTGAACCGCGTGGGCCTGGAGCACCGGCGCTTCTTCATAGAGGTACTGTTACAAGGGGTCCCGGTTAGGATGGAAATAGACTCGGGGTCGTCCGACTCCATCCTGTCCCAGAAGGAGTTCCTGCGCATTCCCCCAAATGCGCGCCCCAAGTTGCGGGCCATGAAGTCATACAGGGTTATGGGATCCCGGTGTTGGGGGTGGGGAACTTCATGGTGAAGTTCAAAAGGTTCACAGAAAAACTGCCCTTAGTGGTTCTCAAGGGGGGAACTGTTGCCTTTTGGGAACCCAGTGGTTTGCTCCCCTGGAAATTGAACTGTCCGGCATAAACGCCATAGAGACTGACCCAATTTGGGATGTGTGCGATGCGCACCCGGACATTTTCAAGAAGGGGCTCAGGACTTACAAGGGGCCCCCGGTTTCTTTTGAGTTGGACCCAGAATTCCGGCCCATATGTCTCAAGCCAAGAAGAGTTCCCTTCGCCCTCAAGGACAAGATTGAGGTGGAACTGGACAGATTGGTGGGGCAGGGGATTTTAGTTCCAGTTGATTCTGTGGAGTGGGAAACTCCGATTGTTACAGCTTTAAAATCCAATGGGGAGGTCAGGATTTGCACTGACTACAAATGTACAATTAACAAGGCCATTCGGCCAAATGCATATCTGGTGCCTGTAGTTAGCCACTTACTGGCCACGTTGCATGGGGGAGGTGTTTTGCCAAGCTAGACCTGGAGCAGGCATACCAGCAGCTCACGGTAACCCCAGCTGCTGCCGCTGCGCAAACCATCGTCACGCATAAGGGGGCATTCAAGGTAACGCGCCTACAATTCGGCGTAAATTCGGCCCCCGGGATTTTCCAGTCCCTCGTGGAACGCCTTTTAAAGGGGCTTCCAGGTGTGCTCCCATATTTTGATGATGTTTTGATAACAGTGGGGAGCGAATCGGAACTAGCTAGAAGACTAGTCAAGGTCCTCTCCATATTCGAAAGAGTGGGGCTGAGGTTGAGAAGGGACAAATGCGTGTTTTTTGCAAGGGAGGTTGAGTTTCTCGGGTTCAAGATAACCCTGGAGGGCATCAAGCCATCCGAGTCCAAGGTTGAGGCTGTGCAAAACGCCCCTCGCCCCACTGCGAAACCGGAGCTGCAGTCATTTCTAGGGTTCCTGAATTTTTACCATTCCTTCTTGCCAAGGAAGGCATCCGTTGCAGAGCCACTGCATGGGCTACTTAAGAAAGATGCAGTTTGGTGGTGGGGAGATAGGCACGAGAAAGCGTTCAAAGAGCTCATGGCGCTCTTATCCTCGGATGCCATTCTGACCCACTTCGACCCGAGGAAACCAGTAGTTTTGGTCTGTGATGCATCACCAGTGGGGGTGGGGGTGGTGCTGTGCCACGTGTTAGAGAGCGGGTGGGAAGCCCCGGTTGCCTTCTATTCCAGGTCACTTTCAAAGGCAGAGCGCAATTATGCACAAACAGATAGAGAGGCCCTGGCCATAATCGCAGGAACAAAGAAGTTCCACGATTTCCTATACGGCCGCAAGTTCACGATTGTGACTGATCACAAGCCCCTTTTGGGAATCTTCACTACAGGCAAGCCCACCCCACAAATCCTGTCCCCCAGGATGCTGCATTGGGCGATTTTCCTCAACGCCTATCAGTATGAGCTGGTACATCGACCAGGGAAGGAGATCTCTCATGCAGACGCGCTATCCCGATCTCCCTTCCCTAGTTTAGGAGACCCCAAATGTGAGGTAGAGCAGGACCACCAAGTCCTGCTAATCGAGTCTCTCGACTCACCCCCCATAGTTCCCGCTGACCTCGCCAAAGCCACGGCGGCCGACAAGATCCTGTCCCAAGTTAGTTCCTGGGTGAGGAAAGGGTGGCCCACAACTCCCCCCAAGGAGGAATTCAAATCATTTTTCAGGTGCAGAGTAGAGCTTTCCCTTGAAAGGGGCTGCCTTCTCTGGGGCCAGCGGGTAGTTATCCCAGAGAAGTTATGAGCTAAGGCTACTGCATACCAGCCAGCCGGGAATAGTGCGTTCCAAAGCACTGGCCAGGAGCTACTTCTGGTGGCCCCAGATAGACACGGATATAGAGCATTTGGTGGGCACATGCGAGAGCGGCCAGAGCTCTCGGCCCGAGGAGTCCCGGCTGCCCCATAGGGAATGGGACATGGCCCACGGGCCATGGTCCCGAGTACACGTCGACTTCACTGCCCCCTTTCGCGGGTCCATGTTTCTGCTGATAGTCGACTCATACTCCAAGTGGTTGGAAGTTATTCCCATGTCTAACACCTCATCTGCCGCAACCGTTAAACAATTGCGCAAGGTGTTCAGCTGCTTCAGCCTGCCGGACGTCCTTGTGAGCGATAACGCCAGTACCTTCACGTCTGCGGAATTCAAGGCGTTCATCGAGAGGAATGCCATCCGGCATTTCACCTCTGCCCCGTTTCACCCCACCACAAATGGTCAGGTAGAGCGCCAATTGCACACTACGAAAGAGGCACTGTGGCGCATGGGTCCCGGTGAGTTGAAACCTCCAACTGTGTCAGTTCCTCATTTGTTATAGGGCAACTCCCCTAGCTTCAGGACTGTCGCCGGCTGAGCTCCTCATGCAGAGGAAGCCAGTAACACTTTTTGATCCGACCAGGGTGGAGGATGAGGGGAGAAATATAGAGTTAAGAAGCTCCAAAAGTTTTGCGGTAGGGGACCCGGTTCACTGCAGGAATTATGCAACCTCGGGACCTACGTGGGTTCCAGGAACGGTCATTGAGCAAATGGGGCCAGTGTCTTACAGGGTTGAGACTAGCACAGGTCTACCTTGGAGAAGGCACACTGACCAACTCAGAAGGCGAGTTACCAGTGAAAGGGAGTCAGCGTTAGGGTCCTCCCCCACCCGTGTAACCCAAGGGGGAGACACGGGGACGTCCTCGGGTACAAATGCATACCCTGGATTCTCAGACGAGGAGGAGGATACTTTGAAAGAGTGGGATGAGTTTGAATTTATGTTGCCTTACCAGGGGGGTGTTGCGGGTCCCCCACCCGTCCGAGCGAGAAGAGGGGTTTTAGTTCAGCCCCTGGTACCTCCAGTCCTCCCAGTCTGTTTGTTTTAGAGTTTACCCCATCACCAAGACCCCCGAACCAGGCAGCAGGGGGAGGTTCGTTCTCTCCATCCCCAAGAACTCCGAGTCAGGCAGCAGGGGGTAGCGCAAGTACGCCAGTTGCAGGCGCAAGAAACCGGGGGGAGAAAACAAGGGTCTCCTCATCGGTTCTGAGGTTCGTGCTGGGGGGGGTCCCCAAGCACCACGAGCGACAGGCAGGGGTTCACATCCCAGCTACATGTTCCGTTCCCCTCTCCAAATGCAAGGTTGTCACAGATTCCCCGTCAAACGACTAATGAGTCCCCCCTTTCTGTTGCAGGACGGGAGTCTGCGGAACTCGGAGCCCCTAGTTCCCCTGAGCTTAGCCAAGCAGTCATACGCTCCAAGCGCACATGCGGGAAGCCACAATGGTTGAGGGACTTCATCCCATCCTAGGGGTAGGAGTGTTGTGTATGTAACAGTATTACTTTAAGTATGTATGAATGTAACCTGACAATGATTACAATGTAACCCAGCTGTTAAAGGAACGTGAGCCAGCTGCCCATAGAGGGCAGCTGCGAGCGTTCAGCTCACATGGTTCAAATTCCCCCAATCACCGGCAGCCGCAGGAACCTTCCTGTGCAAGGAACACCTGGAGAAGATGGGCGTGACTCAGAATGACATCACACAGGTAGCAGCCAATGAGCTACCATGCAACCCGTTTCAAATTTATTACTGCAGTATAAAATGAGCTGTACCTCCGCAATTACCACATGTTGATCCTGACCATCATACAATAAAGCTGTGTTTTAGCCCTCACTGCGGCTCCTTCTTTGTCTTCCGTGCAAGACACCAAAGTCTGGCATCCTCCTCATAAGAGCAGGCCAACTTGGTACATATTATTGTACTGGGTACTATTGTGTCCTAAGAATCTTGCATCTTTTTGAATGCTGCACACTTCCTCTTCTGCTTTAGATTTTTAGACCTTAAAAGGAGATTCTGTTATGAGGAGAATGGAAACCTTTGGCAGATTTCACCCATTGCATATAGTAATTAATAAATTGCAGGGTAGCAAATAGACTCTGGCCAGGTTGTCCTGCTATGGCAATATAGTAGACCATATTGCCAGCGACTCAACATTGATTGTCAGGTGGTGGTTAACTAATGTGACAACTAAGGACCTTGGGTGGTAAAGTTCACAAGGAAGGGTGATGGTCCCCAAGTGTATTAAATCCCACTTGAATCCATCTTGCTGGAGGGCAGCAGCTTCATCAATTGCCTCGGGTTGATAAGGACTCTGTGTGCCGAAAGGGCTCAGGACCAGAAAGTGACTTGAAGAACTGGGTGTCACGCTGCGATGCGGAAGGCAAATGGAACACTACTGCATTATATTGTTCCCAGGACAATCCTCATGGCTGATCACCATGATGAAAGTTGATACAGTATTTGAAATCAGATACAGCACTTGGTGGTGGTGGTGGTGGTGGTGGTGGTGGTGGTGGTGGTGGTGGTGGTGGTGGTGGTGGTGAAGCAAAGTAGACACAAAAGTAGGTGATGCTTGTCCTAAACAGCTTCATTCTCCCAAACAACAGCAAAGCCCACACACATACCCCAAATTTATTTTGTGCCAGCCAAATCCCTACAAGTTTCACAATTCTCTGTGAGTATTCAGAGCATAAAAATATGCCTTTCAGATTCCACTCTGAAGATACAGTAGATGTGATGCTAGTTACTTTCCCCAAGTGACAGAAGAAAACTTAAGCAAGAAATGTTATCATTTTGCTTGGCAGAGCAGAAAGCAATGGCATGTGGTTGTTTTGCTTTGTTTTAATGTTCCTTTCTTCTGACTGTCCTCATCCATTTTACATATTCTGAGGAATTGCCGCATATGAAGCTGTCTCAGTCTGGAAAGCTGATTCGCATAGTAAAATTAGGATAGCCTGTTTTCAAAACATTCCGCTTCTCTGGAGCTACCCTTGCCTTCGGAAATGGCACAACATTGTGTAGGCAAGTAATATTCAGAATGTAAGGTACCATATATGTTGCAATTTATACAAGCTTTGACAGTGGCCCCATTCTACCCTATCATCATGGTGCTAACCCTGAAATGAAGAATGTGACAATATAGCAATAACAATTAAATGTATGTTGCCTTACAGAACCCTCTGGCCATTTCACAAAGTACAGTAAAACCCCTACTTACGAAAAAAAGTCCGTTCCATAGGCTTTTGCTTAAATTGGTTTTTTATGTAACTTGAAGCAAACCCATAGGAAAAAAATTTTATGTAACTCGAAGCAAACCCATAGGAAAAATGAAATTTTTATGCAAATTGAAGCAAAGACATAGGGAAATTAATATTTATGTAACTCGAAGCAAACCCATAGGAAAAAATTTTTATGTAACCCGAAGCAAACCCATAGGAAAAATGAATTTTTTATGTAAATTGAAGCAAAGACATAGGGAAATTAATATTTATGTAACTCGAAGCAAACCCATAGGAAAATGTGTAAATCGGGACATGGTTTTAGCACAAAATCATTATGTAAGTCGAATTTTATGTAATTCGAGGTATTTGTAAGTCGGGGTTTTACTGTACTTATTTTATTGACCTTGGAAGGATGAAAGGTTGAATCAACCTTGAGGCCATCAGGATCAAACTCAGATCACAAGCAGAGTTTTGGTACTGCACCTTAACCATTGCACCACAGGCCTTACAGCAGGGGTGCCAAACATTTTGGTCTGGGGACCTGACCATGCCCCTGGAACAGCTGAGCAGGCCACACCACACACCCGGAACAGCGTGTGTTTGTGCATGTGTGTCCATATTCACTTTCTGGTTCAGCACAGACATTTCTGTGCATGTGCAAAAGTGGCCATATTTACTTCCTGGTTTGGCACAGACGCTTCTGCACATGTGCTTAAGGGGTCATATTTAATTCCCAGTTTGGCGCAGACACTTCTGCACATGTGCGAGCATGTCTGTGTGCCAAACCAGGAAGTAAATACGGACACTTCTGTGCATGCACAAGGACATCCACACAGAACCAGGAAGTAAATGTGCCGAAGTGTCTGTATTCACTTCCTGGTTTGGCAAGGGCATCTGTGGTATCCGCGAGCACAATTGGTACACTGTCCCTGACAGAAGTCATGGCTTGTGAGATCGCTCCGAGCCATTGGCTCCGAGGGGACAGAAATTGGGGAGCGGATTAATAGCCATAATTAATTCACCCATATCTGACATGACAAGCGGGCCGAGCAAGAGGAGATTGAATGTCTAACTAGTCAGTTAGGAAATAGGTAATATCGCACCTACAGATTACCTATAGCCCTAAAGACAACATTGGCCATGTTTACTCCTGGATAAGCATGGAACAATGAAGTTCCCCTGTCAGTGTTTAATTTAGTTAATTAACTTCCCCGGGAGAGGTTCCCAATTAACCCGTGTAAACATGAGATGTGATTCTTGTCAGATGACAATTGTATCACACGCAGCCCTTTTGCCTTCTATATATGCTATGATTTTCCCTGAATAAATCACTGGTCTTCGCTCCATCTTGCCTCGTGTCTCCTTCCTGACCAGTCTCCTCCGGGACCCAACGGCCGCCCCCGGGGCCCCAATCCAACAGGCATCATGGGCCTGATGGAATGGCTTCAGGGGCTTTATCTGGCATATGGTCCATAGTATGGGCATGCCTGTCTTAGAGCTTACAGATGTGAATCTCACAACTTCATACTCTTGGTGGAAAACCAAGAAAAATGTGCCTCTCCCCTCACATATAAGTGTCTCAGACCTGGCCCAAGAAATATTACAGGACATCTCAAGGATTTTTCTGGTGTGTGTGTTTGTTTGTTTGTTTGTGCCAATCTATACAAAACTGTTACAGTTTCTGCACAAAATGAAGTCTTTCTTGCTCATGGTTTCCTGGAAATGACACTGAGCTGCACAACAAGTGTATGTGTGGGGAAAACAAAATATACTGGGGAAGCTAGGAAGTCTAATTTCCATAGGAAGCCAAGAAATCTCACTGGTACATTAAAAAGCCCTGCAAAGAGTCTAGTCAGCCAGCTCAATGCAATCTCTGAGATATTTTTTGAGTACCTTCCACAATCCTTAGTCTTGAAAAGAAAATGTTTGGTTTTTTGAAATCTTTTTTTTTGAAATCTCATTTTTGTCATCTCAATCTCATTTTTGTCACAAAAATCTCATTTTTGTCATTATTTTGTGAGGATTAGGGATATGAAATTATTTAGGGTGAACATTTGTGGGGAATAAGACTGTTGATAGCCAACTACTCATGGTGGCTATATATAAAATAAATAAAATAATGTACTCATGTCTTTCTTACAGACATGTCCATCAGCATCATGTGGGCCAATTGGGCGATTCCAGAGCATGAAACCATTTTGAAAGTAATGTATTAGCCATCACTTTTTCAGGTTTACATGTTACTCGATACTTGTTGCTTTTTAACAACTTTATAATTAATTTTTAAATGGCTTAGCAAAAATATCACAATGGCCACTCCTTGAACAAAATAACAATCAAGCAATGTAGGCGCTACTTAATAATAATTGTATGCCATAGAGTCATTTTTTTTTAACTTGCAGTGACCCTTTCCAGGCCTTTCCAAGTAAACTACACGAAAGTGGTTTACCATTCCGTTCTTCCTGGAATGCCCTGGGACTGTTCAGCATTCTCTTGACTACACGGGCTAGCTCTTCTTCCAGGAGGCACAATGGGGAATTGAACTCCCAACTTCTGGCTCAATGTCGATCATCAGGTGGTGGTTAAGTAATGTGACAACTAATTGTGGTGAAGTCCACAGGGAAGGGTGATGGTCCCCAAGTGGATTAAATCCCATTTGAAACCATCTCCAACCACTGAGTTATCCAGCCAATATGCTAATGTTGCACCACCCTTTTTATAGGCATTGATGTTTATATTTCCTAATCTGATATTTATATATTGTTGACAGCCTTGAAAATTCTTAAGCTCCAAGAGTCAATGCAAACTTTCATAGACTCTTTTTACTCAAGCAAAAACGTATTGATTAGAGAAACAAAAACAATATCTCTTATCTATGTTTTGTCCCAAGCTAGCAGATTCAATGCAAAATCTCATTAACACTGCTTTGGTAGCAAACACCATGCATTCTCTATGGTAATTGCTACAGCTGGACTTTTCCATAGGCTTCACTATTCATGCAAATTTTAGCATGTTTGGTCACAAAGGGAAGAACATTACATTCCTAAGTGCTCACCTTGCCATCTGTCAGTTAAAATCTATGGAGGATAATCAATTATTTCTGTGTGCTCCCTCTGCACTGCTGTTTTCAGCTTTTTCCTCTCTTCTGGCTTCTCAGATCAGCTTGGCTTAATTCCATTGTGGCTCAGCTGACTTTGTACTGCTGGCTTGGATCTTGCTAGCTGGCCCTTTGTTTACAATAATAAATAGAAGCAGCCGTATTCTGGCTAACACATCTTTATTGCATGAAGTACAGTTCGAACACAAGGTAATGGTGGCAATACAACTCTTTTTATACAGTCACTATACATTTGAATCTGGTTGCACGGTAGCCTATTGGCTACTGTCGGCGTGATGTCATCTGGAGTCCCGCCCTTCTTGTCCAGGTGTGTCCGTGGTGGGAAGGTTTCCCGTGGCTGTGCATGATTGAGGAATTTGTACCATGTGAGTTGAATGCTCGCTGCTCCCCTCTGTGGTAGTAAGCTCGCATTCCAATACCAGCTGGATACAATGTGTTCTTTACAAATGGCTTAAGTATACATTTCCTGTAGAACCGGTTACATTCAACTTAAAGGCACAACGTAGCAGTTACATTCCGTACTATTCCATACACAACATCCCTCCCCCCTAGGATGGGACGAAGTCCATCAACCAATGTGGTTTCCCGCATGTGCATTTGGGGTGTGCGGCTGCTGTGCTTGGCTTGGAGGCCCTTGCACATCTCTGCTCTCTTGGTTCTTGCCCTGCAATAGGAGGGATGGACTCGTTAGCAGTTTGCTGTGGTTGTGCAGCCCCTGACTGAAAACGTGGGGAACTGGGGTTTCGCGTTTGCACTGGTCCAGACTGGGGGGCCCTTGGCTGGAAACGTGGGGTAGGGGTGAACTCTAATGTCGAGAAACTGGGGGCTACTGGGACTAACAAAAAACCCCACTCTTTGCTCGGACGGGTGGGGGAACACTCCAAAAAAAAACCTGGTTCTGAAACTCAAAATCAAACTCTTCCTCCCCGACAAATTCGTCCCTCTCTTCCAAAGTATCCCTGGTGTCCAAAGGGCATGGGCTTCTATCAACCCCCTCCCCCCTAGGTGGGGATCGCCGATCCGCATTTGTACCTGAAGGTTACCCTGTGTCTCCCCCTTGGGATAAGCAGGTGGGGGAGGACCCTAACGCTGAATCCTGTGGCTGTATGTCTGTGTCCTGCCTATTGGTGACCCTACACCTAAGTTGATCGGTGTGCCTTCTCCAGAGTAGACCTGTTCTGGTCTCCACACAGTACGAAACTGGCCCCGTTTGCTCAATGACTACTCCCGGGACCCAAGCCGGTCCTGCAGCTGCGTAATTCCTGCAATATACAGGCTCTCCTATTCTGAAGCTTTTGGTATTTCCTATTTCTATGTTCCTCCCTTTATCCTCCACCCGTGTGGGATCCAACCTAGTTAGAAGCGTTACAGGCTTCCTGCACATGAGGAGCTCTGCAGGCAAGAGCCCCGAAGCGAGCGGCGTCACCCTATAGCACAGCAGGAACTGGCACAGTTGCAGGTTCAGGTCCCCGGGGCCCATGTGCCACATTGCCTCTTTTGAAGTTCGCACCTGGCGTTCTACCTGGCCATTTGTTGCGGGGTGGAAAGGGGCAGAGGTGATGTGTCAAATGGTGTTTTTCTCAATGAATGCCTGAAATTCCGCAGACATGAAGGTACTGGTGTTGTCGCTCACAAGCACGTCTGGTATCCTGAAACAACTAAACACCCTGCACAATTGCTTTACAGTTGTGGCTGATGAGGTGCTGGACATCAGAATTACCTCCAACCACTTGGAGTAAGTGTCTACTATAAACAGGAACAGGGTGCCCCTGAAGGGACCCACAAAATTTACATGTACCTGGGCCATGGGCCATGTCCCATTCTCCGTAGGGAAGTTGGGACTCCTCAGGTTGAGAACTTCGGCAATTCTCGCACTTGCCGACCATGTGCTCTATGTCAGCATCCATTTGGGGCCACCAGAAGTAGCTTCTGGCCAACGCTTTAGAGCGTACGATCCCGGGGTGGCTGACGGGGTGCAATAGCTTGAGCACTCTCGATCTCAGTGACTTGGGAATGACCACCCGCTGGCCCAATAGGAGGCAGCCACTTTCTGTGGAAAGCTCATCCCTTTTTCTAACATAACCCGTGAATTCCTCCCTGGGGGAAGTTGTTGGCCACCCTTTCTGAACCCAAGAGCTCACTAGGGAAAGGGTCTTGTCCTTCGCCGTCACTTTGGTGAGGTCTGCGGGAACTATCGGGGGTGAGTCAAGGGCTTCGATCAGAAGCACTTGATGATCTCGCTCCACCTCGCACTCAAGGTCTCCTAACTGTGGCAGGGGCGACCTGGAAAGAGCATCTGCATGGCTAATATCTTTCCCTGGGCAGTGGACCAGCGTGTGCTGGTATGCATTGAGAAAGATAGCCCATCGGAGCATTCTGGGGGACAGAATCTGTGGCGTAGGCTTGCCTGTGGTGAAAATGCCTAGTAGGGGTTTGTGGTCGGTCACAACGGTGAACGGTCGACCGTACAGGAAGTCGTGGAATTTCTTTGTTCCAGCGACTATGGCAAGAGCCTCCCTGTGCATTTGCACGTAGTTGTGCTCCGCCTGTGAAAGTGATCTGGAGTAGAACGCATCTGGGGCTTCTCACCCATTGTCTAACACATGGCACAGCACCGCCCCCACCCCTACTGGTGAGGCATTGCAGACTAGAACTACGGGCTTTCTGAGGTCAAAGTGGGTCAGGACCGCTTCTGAGGATAGAAGCCGCTTTAATTCTTTAAACGCCTTTTCCTGACTGTCTCCCCACCACCAAACCACATCCTTCTTAAGTAATTTATGCAGTAGCTCTGCAACTGATGCCTTCCTTGGCAAGAAAGAATGATAGAAATTCAGGAGCCCAAGAAATGACTGCAATTCCGGCTTTGCGGTGGGGCGAGGGGCATTTTGGATAGCCACAACCTTGGATTTGGAGGGCTTTACTCCATCGGAGGTTATTTTAAACCCAAGGAACTCAATCTCCCTCACTAGGAACACACACTTGCTCTTTTTCAACCTCAACCCCGCTTTTTCGAAAATTGACAGAACCTTGTCCAACCTCTTGGCCAGTTCCGACACACTCCCCCCTGTTATCAGTACATCATCAAAATATGGGAGAACCCCAGGGAGCCCCTTTAACAAACGTTCCACGAGGGACTGGAAAATCCCGGTGGCTGAATTTACGCCGAACTGCAGGCGTGTGACCTTAAAAGCCCCTTTGTGGGTTACAATTGTTTGCACAGCGGCGGCAGCTGGAGTTACGGTGAGCTGTTGGTACGCCTGCGCCAAATCCAATTTAGCAGAAACCTTTCCCCCGTGCAACGTGGCTAATAGGTGGCTAACAACTGGCACTGGGTATGCATTTGGGCAGATTGCCTTATTTATCGTACATTTATAATCTGCGCAAATCCTAACCTCCCCGTTAGGTTTAAAAGCAGTCACAATAGGAGTTTCCCACTCCACAGAGTCCACTGGAACCAAAAAACCCTGGCCCACCAATTTGTCCAGTTCCACCTCTATTTTGTCCTTGAGGGCGAATGGGACCCTCCTTGGCTTGAGCCGAATGGGTCGGATTTCCGGGTTGAGATCAAATGAAACTGGGGGCCCCTTGCATTTCCCGAGCACCTTCTCGAATACCGCTGGGTGCATATTGCAAGCGTCCTGGATGGGGTCAGACCCAATGGCATGAATACCCTCTATTGAAATCCCCAGGGGCTTGAACCACTGCGTTCCCAGGAGCCAGCAACCCCCCTCTTTCAGGACTACTAAGGGCAGCTTCTCTCTATAGTTTTTAAACCATACCTTGAATTCTCCCACCCCCAACACTGGGATTCCAACCCCTTGAACGTCCCGCAAATGAGTCTTTAAGGCCTTGAGCTTGGGTCACTCATTGGGGGGAATACGCAGGAATTCCTGCTGGGATATGATGGGAGTAGGAAGACCCCAAGTCTATCTCCATCCTAACTGGGACCCCTTGCAACAGTACCTCAACAAAAAATTGGGGTGCCCCAAGGACACACTGTGAACAGCCACACTGCTGTCGCTGCAAACCCGCTGGTACACACGATGCACTTCTGGGTCGCTGTCGTCGGAGACTCTGCTGATGCCGTCCGGTTTCCTCGGGGGACATTCCGCTGGGCCTTTGTAGTCTCCTCACTGTCATCTGCATACTTTGGCGATGAGGCCCCTCCATCTGCAGTTGTGGCACTCGGCTTTCCGGAACAGGCACTTGCTTCGATCGTGGGATGCCCCGCAGCCATCGCAACGGCAACTCTCCTTGCCACGCTTCTCAGTCGCCGCCTTCTGCACCTTTCGGATGCCCTCATCCTCGCTGACCTCTAAGGAGGAGGAGGAGGGTGATGCTGGGGATCGATGGTCCCGCCAGGCCGCCTGTATTGGAGTCAATGCTCCGTCAGTTGGTGGGGCCCTTGCCTTGAACAGCTTGACTCCGGCCCTCATGGCTTCAGCCACCTAAGCTTCCTTTAGGAACTCTTGGAATGTCAGGTTGTGGCCACGGGTCATCAGCTTTTGTTGGGTCTCCTCGTCCCACAGACCGCAGAGCAAACGGCCCCTGAGGGCAGTTTCCAGGTCTGCCGCCACACGGAGGGCCGCCGCAAAATTGGCTACAGTCTCACCCGTGCCCTGGTCCTGTCTCCCGAAGGCAGCTCTGGCCGTGAAGATGGACACGGTCGGCTGGAAGTGCTCCCACAGCACTGCTAGTAGCTGCTTGACCGGGACCTCTTCCACCTTCCTTGGTGCCACCAGGTTGACCAGGAGCTTCACAGCGTGGTACCCCAATGGTTTACCATTCCCTTCTTCTGGAGGCTGACTCTTCTGGGGTACTCATTGAGGAGCTGAACTCCCAACCTCTGACTTCATAGCTAGATACCCAAACCACTGAGCTATTTCTCTTACCTGAGCCAAAGCATAATAATTCACCAAGAAGTGACTCGCAGAACTGGATCAGTAGTATGGGGGTCATGCTGTAATGCAGAAGACAAATGAAAGGCCACTGCATTATACTCCCAGCACTGTCTTCATGGCTGATCGCCAAGAGAATCATCAATATTGCACAACGAATGCTTCATTGTATGAATTTTTCATTCAATGGATCGTTGTGTGGGGTTCCACTGTACTCCATAGCTCTGCTTTGCAGTGCTGAGAACATTATACCGACCTAACCTATTGTGATATACAAGCATACATACAACATTGGTATTTTTTAAAAAATCACTGTTGAAATCTGCATGCATTTTGCCAGGCCTGAAGCTAAGAAATTATCAGCCTATAATATCCATACACAATTTGATTTGGGTAATTAATTGTATTCAAGTTTATGTTTCAGTAAACACCTAGGTTTGAGGCTTGCTCAAGGTTTAATGGGTAAAATCAATAATAAATGATCCCCTTTCTGGTACAGTCTTTGTCTTTTAAACCCCATGTTATTTTCATTATATTTGTAATAGGTTTCAGACTATAAAATTTTTACTCTTCAAACTATAAAGAATAGCAAGAAGAGAAAGAAAAAGCTTTATTCTCTGTACTTCACAACATACCTTAGTACTGAAAAGACCTTAAAGAAATGAATTGGAGCAGATATATGAGGGACATTCTAATAAGCATGGCAATAATGTGCTATTAAGCCAGTATGCTATGAGAAATATTTGGCACTTTGCTGTTCCTGAGAGGTAGTTAGAACATAAGCCAGCTACCTTTCTTCTCTACTGTTAAGATTAAAAAACCTTTAACTTATTTCCTACTGTGAAAACCTACCAATCCCCTCCATTTTGCTTACCAAGCTTTAAATGTAATTTCCCACACACAGAGTTTTTCATCAGCATCTGAAATAGATAACTGTTGAACCAATTTAAATATAATTCTCAGTGTTTGGAAAAACAAACATCCAGCCCAGTATGAAGGTTGTATTTTAATTCTGAGGCAGATGTTGGTGTTTGGCACTTAAGCTAAGTTGCTGTGAAAAGTACTTTTCACTTGATGGGTGCTGTTCTTTACATGCATTAATGTTTCGATTGTTCTCTTAAATTCTTGTATGT
Source organism: Bradypodion pumilum (assembly GCA_035047305.1). NCBI lineage: Eukaryota > Metazoa > Chordata > Lepidosauria > Squamata > Chamaeleonidae > Bradypodion > Bradypodion pumilum. Next base: position 173,110,599 of record JAWDJD010000003.1, read on the forward strand.
TTTGGCTGTTTTATCAGTTTTATCTTTAGGGGCTGTGGTGGCCCAGTGGTTAAGAAGCTCACCTTGTTAGCTGGAAGGCTGGAAAGTCAGCAGTTCGAGACCCAGGTACTGCATGTAAGCCTTACAACATCCACACTGCTACAGATCGCCATTATGGACACACCAAGCCAAGTGGAGGAGACAAGGATTGAGGCGGTGGAGGTATTGTGTATACAAGCAGCCCTCCCAACTCTGCACACAACTCAGCTGCCAAAGTAGCACAGCTGAGGAAGCTCAGCCCATGCGACTTCAACTAACCAATCAGTAGCTAGTGCGGGAAACCGCCCAGTTTCAGGTGAGACTCAGCAGCTATTCAGCAACCCCCGCTGACATCACGACTAGCGCAACCAATGGGGTTCTGTGGCGGGAGTTTCAAATACAGTATATAAGGAGCTGCTTCTCCTAAATGTGCCCATGTACAGATTGACTATACTGCAATAAAGAAGTGTTTGGCCCTCCTGCTGCTTTCGAGTGTAATCAATCTGCCTACATCAAAGGAGGTGGCAGTGGAAGCAGAAGCTGGAGCGAGGGCATGGCCCAGATGATTTGGTGTCATGGGCTGGATCTGGCCCGTGAGCCATAGGTTGAGGATCCCTGTTATAAATCAATCAAATAAATGAGGGTGTGTGGAGAGGGACAAATATGACCTTCAATGCATGATGCTACTACATATTCCCATCACACATTTTACCATACATATCCCTGGACCAGAAAGTAGGGTTTTTAAAATTATACTGGCCAGGATGAAATTGACAGCCATGCTGCCTTGGCAGTGGAATATTTCTCCTGGAATATTTGGGTCATTTCTTCATGAATTCAGCAAAGAATACTTAAAACTGTAATAATTTGGGTGTTGGAAAAATGAAATTGAGAAATTCATCCATCCAGTCTGAGAGCTTTGAGTACTGTACTTCACTCTTAATTTTGGGTGATGGGGTATTCAGCTATTTTTGTTGTGCTGCATTAGAATTACATCTCCATCCCTCTCCATAACAAGCTCCTAATCTTTGACACCAATATGGCAAATAAGTGTAACATAGTGCTTTCCATTCTCAGAAAAACTCAGCCTATTGAATTTGGTTGGTGCAGGTAGCTGGGATTTCATTCAATTTGTTTTTGATAAGATACTGGAAAACTTCTTCATTAGTTATATGGAAAGAACTTGATTTTTTTTTAAAAAAATTGAAATTTAAATGAGACACCAAGCTGACAAGATGCATCTGGTCCTACTTAACAGTCCTACGTTTACATATATCTTCCACTTGTATGACCAGCTCCTTGTCAAAAAGTATCTGGTAGAGAATGCCCAGTGGCCTGAGATCTGCAGACATACTGGTAGAATCTTCTCTCACTATGGAACTTACTTAAAGAACAAAGTTCATTTTGCTACCAAGAGTCACTACTCTATCCATTCAGACATATCACAGTGTACAGCTGTATCATGACTCTACCCCTTCAGAATACTCATAGAGAATCACCCAAGTGATTTCTTTCCTGATTAGTGACACCAGGAATGGGAGGTACGTGGCCTGCCATGCTATATCAGAACCAGAGCTCCCATAATTCTTCACACTCTGCTATGTTGGCCAAAGGGGATGGGAGTGGAGGCTTTGAAACCATCCAAAGGGCTATGTATTCCCCAGCCTGGACTGAATTATTAACTAAACAGGTCAGGATCCTGTTGCTTGTCTCTACCTGTGTGAAAGATAAGCAACATAGCTGCTGATAAAAGAATTCCTTTCTCAGGTTTGCATCTGTCCACCTCTTTGTCCACATTGTGCATGAATCACTCTTACCTTGTGCAACAGTGGCCATATGATAATTCAAGCAGCTTTATACTGAATCTTGAAATATTTGGAGATCTAACACTTAAATGATTCTATAATTCTTTACAATTTACATATGTTGCAATTTGCTAGTGAGTTTACCCTTCTGTCTTGCATCCATTTACTAACCATTTTGCATTTCAAAAGGATGAAGCTCCACGACTAATCTGAATAACAGGTGATACCAGTTGTAAAAAACCACATTCATTTGTATACTTATCTGTTATGCTAATCATTCTGTACCTCTGTACCTGGTGTGTATAAATTGATGCCATGAAGCCTCACTCTTCTGCCTGACAAAGTGGACTTGATCCGTGAAAGCTAACATTAAAATACAGCAGTTAGTCTTTAAAGTGCCACAATATTTTTTTGTCTTTTTGTTTTGTTTTGTTTACTCTCTGATATGCTTGAAACACAGACTAACACATCTACCATTTCAAAAATCGATATCAGTGCATCAATTGTTCTGGTCTCTGTCAGGAAACAGTGTGAGACAAAATGAAGTACTGTACTGTGTAAGACTAGGGATCTGCCTGTTAGATTATTTTTGCTTCTGAATCTTGTCTCCCCTGATCTGAATATTCCCCTAGTCTGCAATACAAACAACAGCACACTCTTCAAATAGCTTTGAAATTTATGGAAAACTCCATATGATAGGTGAATAGTGGGGTGATAGTAACTAGGGGTGAACAACGTACCTGTACATCATTCCAAGAGCTAGTTTTACATTTTAATTAACTTGGAGGTGGCTCAATGGTTAAGAAGCTCACCTTATTACCTGGAAGGCCGGCAAGTCGGCAGTTCGAGACCCAGATACTGCATGATGGATTGAGCACCCATCTCTGCCCCAGCTCTTGGGGACATGAAAGGAGCCTCATTTGGGCATCCCCTAAACGGAGTTTCTCTTGCAAAAATCCTTTCAACCCAGAATAATTTCTGACATGAAATTATTATTATTATAGCAGAAGAGTGATATTTTGTTACAAGTTTTACTTTGTTGCTTTTTTTAAAAATGTATATTTTTTTTGAATCCCATGGAAATGTTCTTCTCTGCACCTTGCTGGGTCTGACTGGCATCAGTTCCCTGAAGCTTCAGACCAGAGTATTCCATATCTTGTTTGGTCTACAGGGCTGCAGTGGTTCAAGTGGTTAAGATGCTGAGCTTGAAGACTGGAAAGACAGGGTTCAATACCCAAGTACTGCATGACTGAGTAAGCGCCCACCTCTGTCCCAGCTCCTGCCAACCTAGCAATTTTAAAGCAAGAAATTGCAAGTAGGTAAATAGGTACCACTTCGGTGGGAAGGTAAACTGTTCAATGCACATGTCCATGGAAATGCCTGCATATGCAGACAGCGCTGGTTCTTTGGCTAATAAACAGAGATGAGCACTGAACCCTAGATTGGATACAACTGGCTTTCGAGCAAGAGTGACCTTTACCTTTGACATACTGTGCATAGCAAGGCCACTGAGTTTCCAAGAGAAAGAGAGGGGAAGAATAGAGAGTGAGTTTATATGAAAAGCAATTCCAAAGGTCTTGTAGAAATAGGGTAAGAGAAAATGCAATGGTATGCACATTTAAAAATAAATGTTTAGCAGGCCATGGGTTAAAAAAACACAATTGTAAGGGGAAATGCCTTTCTATGGCTGAGAATTAGACTTCTTAAATTAATAAAAATGCATTCTTCCTGAAAGAGTTGTCATTTTGTAGTGGTCAGCAGCTGGACACAGATGAGATCAGACCACGACGTAGGTGAAAACAGCAAAATACTTTTATTATCTGCTAGCCGAGACTTCAGTGGAATAACTTCCAAAAGACTGAGAACCTATCATCATACCCCTCAAGCGCCGCTCCAGAATATACGGGAACTGTTCCAGTCCGGGTGCGCATGTGCAGGAAAAACTCCATTGTGCATGCACAGAACCCATTTGTCCATGTGCAGAACACGTTTACACATGCGCAGATGGTCTCTGTGTGTGTGTGCAGTAGTCCCTTTCCCCGCCATTCTAAATAAGGGACGGCACCAGGAAAGGGGAGGATTGCGTGCCAAAATACGAGATTTCCTGGCCAATCTGGGATACTTGACAGGTATACCTATCATACTGTGAAGCACACTTTTATAACTTCTTGTAGGCTCAGAAATGGTACATTCCCATTGGTTACAAAAGATACATTCTCATTGGTTACAAAGAATAAGCACCAATCAAATTATTCATTTCCTTATATGGTGATCAGACTATATGTTATATAACAGGTTCATGCTCTATACTGATTGGCTAACTTTTATTATACCACAAATTATTGTCCATTTTCTTAATAAACAATTATTTTTAACCAAAACAACTATTTTCTACAATTTTAATTCCTTATAGCTACCTCAATTTCTGCACCCATAGTCTCTAGAGATTTCAATGTATAGGCAGATTCAAAACTCTGAGACTTGTTCTTATCAAAGTTTCAGTCCTGTTTTTGCAGGTTCATCACATTTACTTATTTTTAGCCCAGAACCATTGCTAGGCAGCAAGTAATTGCAAATCAGCATACAGTAAAGCAAAGTAGCATATGTAATGAGGAAGGGACAATTTTATTCCCTGCTACAAGAAATAGTGGATAGCTCAGTATTTTTTCTCAGTGTTTACTGTATCTATTGTAAAAAGCAAGTTTCACACCAGTTGCAACACAATAAATCATACAAACAATCCTAATTCTGCAAAACATTGCAGAGTTTCATTTGAAAGGTGGCAAATTTTTTTTAATGGCACATTTTAGATTTCACTGTGGATGCATTCTCTATGAAAAGACAATCCTTTGTCTAAGGCACAATGGATGTTTGAATGTTTCTGTTATGTGCTATTCTAGTACTAGTGCTTGTGTTGCTCTGCTGCACTGGTCTGACTCTTAGTGGCTTTAAATGCAGAATGTTGTGCTCATGAATTTGCTTTCTTAGCTGGTTCCATTGGTAAATACACAGAGGTTCTTGCGTGAAGACAGTCTCTGTGCCTTATTATTATTATTATTATTATTATTATTATTATTATTATTATTATTATTATTATTATTATTATTATTATTATTATTATTATTATAATAAAATTTAACCTTTTTGTTTTTTGGACTGTCTCTTCCAGAATTCCCCACCTAGCATGATCAGCATCCCCTGTATCTGTGGGCCCAGGTCCAAATATTGGCTCCACCTGACAGTCAAAACTTCAATTCTTAGCAACCCCTGCCTCCTCTGCTAAAACCCCAACAGCTCTGTGGGCACAAAAGACATAAAAACATAAGAACAACCTTGCTGGAACAGGCCACAGCCCATCCAGTCCAGCATTCTGTCTCACACAGTGGCTCACCATTTCCTTCAGGGTATTCCCAAGCAGATGCCTTCACCTGCTTAGGATTCCCTGGAAATGGCATTGAGAGATATCCTGCCTATCTCTCCAACCCGGAGGTTGTCCTTAAGTATCCATAATTATAGCCATTGATACCCTTGTCCTCCATGAACTTGTCTAATCCTTTCTAAAGCTGTCAAGACTGACAGCTGTCACCACTTCTTCTGGCAGGGAGTTCCATAGACCAGTATGCCTCTGGGTGAAAAAGTACTTTCTCTTATTTGTTTGAGAACTAGTACCCAAAAGTTGCATGGAGTGTCCCCTAGTTCTAGTGTTATGCGATAGGGAAAACAGTTTTTCCTTATCTACTTTGTCCACACCATGCATGATTTTATAAACTTCAATCAGGTCACCTCTTAGACGTCGTCGTTCAAGAGTGAAGAGGCCCAACCATTGCAGTCTCAGATGGTAAGGAAGGTGCTCCAGTTCCCTAATCATTCTGGTTGCCCTCCTCTGCACTTTTTCCAGCTCCATAATATCCTTCTGGAGGTATGGCAACCAGAACTGTACACAGTATTCCAGATGGGGCCTCACCATAGATTTATAAAGAGGCAAAATGACACTTGCTGACTTATTTTCTATACCCTTCCTAATGATCCCTAGCATTGAGTTTGCTTTTTTCACTGCTGAGGCACACTGGGTTGACACCAAGGTCCCTTTCCTGGTTTGTTGCAGAGAGTTCAGACCCCATCAGTTTATAAATGTAAAAATTGAAAATTGGTGTTACATTCGCTACCTTCCAGTCATCAGGCACAAAGCCTGATTTGAGGGAAATATTATATATTTTGGCTAGGAGATCAGCAATTTCATCTTTAAGTTCCCTGAGAACTCGTGGATGGATGCCATCTGGTCCTGGTGATTTGTTAGTGTTTAGTTGAACAAGACATGCAAGGACCTCCTCCCTGGTTATTTCTATCTGGCTTAATTCTTCGGTTTCCCTCCCTACGAAGATAGGCTCTGTTTTGGGCATGCGGCCTCTGTCTTCTTCAGTGAATACTGAAGCAAACAAAGAATTCATTGAGTCTCTCTGCAATCTCTGTTTCCTCTTTAATAACCCCTTGCCTTCCATTGTCATCTAATGGTCCAATGGCCTTTCTAGTTGGGTTCTTACCTCTAATGTACTTAAAGAAGTCTTTGTTATTTCTCTGAGTATTTTTAGCTATACGCTCCTCAAAGCCTTGCTTTGCTTTCCTGATTGTTGCCTTGCATTTGTTCTGCCAGAATTTATGTTTCTGCCTGCTGTCCTCATTCGGACAAGCCTTCCATCCTCTAAATGAGCTTTTCTTGCTCTTGATCACTTCCCGAACAGCTCCTGTAAGCCACATTGGAGTCCTCTTGCACCTGGCAGTGCCCTTTTTCCTTTTGGGTATGTATTCCAATTGGGCCTCTGTTATTGTTTTTGTAAACAGCCACCATGCCTCTTGGAGTGTTTGGCCTCTCTCAATTTTCCCTTTCAGCTTCTTTTTTACTAGTTTCCTCATCTTTGGGAAATTTTCTTTTTGAAAATTTAAGGTCTCTGTGTTAGATTTTATCAGTGACTTGTGGACAAGACACTTCTGGAATGTCCTGTCAGCGATGCAGAGCTCACATGCACCTGTATAGTTTAGAAAGAAAGCTTGTGGAGAAGGAGAAGTGCTACATTTTCCCCTCCAACCTCCTTGTTGTCTCATATCACCTTCCCATGTCCCGTTTCTTAACACAGGGGACAATGTATTGTAACCCAGAGAGTTGCTACTAGCTGTATTGATCAGAATGGAAACATGGGTTGTGTAAGTTGGGGAGGATTACTTACACTTTAGAGCAGTGATGGCAAACCTTGGCACTCTAGGTGTTCTTGGACTTACGCTCAGTAAACCCATTCATGTGGATTCACAGAGACTTGAGCTTCAGGGAATTGAAGTCCAAGAACACCTGGAGTACCGAGGTTTACCATCACGGCTTTAGAGGGACTAGTTTGATCCAGATAAACACTTTGCTGTCTATTAATTACATTTTTCTTTCAAAATCAAACTTAATGTTACTGTGTCATATATGGGAGAAATTGCCCACTTTTAACATATTTAGGACTGTGTACCATTACATGATGGTGACTATGGTGGCTCAGTGATTAAGACACTGAACGTGACAACTGGAAGGTCAAAAAGTCAGCAGTTCGAGACCCGAGTGCTGCATGATGGAGTAAGTTCCCATCTCTGCCCCAGCTCCTACCAACCTAGCAGATCGGACACGAGAAATTGCAAGTAGATAAATAGGTACAACTATGGTGGGAAGGTAAAAGAGTGTTCCATGCACTCTGGTGTCTAGTAAGGGCTGCCACATGACTACAGAAATGTCTGCAGATGCTGACAGTGCTGGCTTTTTGGCTATAAACAGAGATGAGCACCACACCCTAGAGTCAGATACGACTGGCTTTCAAGCAATGGCAACCTTTACTTTTCCTTTAAGTAGGGGTAAGGGTCACAGTTCATTGTGTATCTTAACCATAGGAAAGCAGGCAGAAGTCTATCCTTCCTGTTAACGCACCGCAAGTATGTTGTATCAGAGACTTTAGTGTTCTGGAAATAATAGGCAGCAGCCAGCTCCTGGACTTGCGGCTACTGCTCGAAGAGCAGGTGGCACCCATGGCCAGGAGGGCTTTTGCACAGCTTCGTGTAATTTACCAGCTGCACACGCTCCTGGACCAGGACTCCCTGCTCATGGTCACTCATGCTCTGGTCACCTCCAGATTGGATTATTGCAATGCGCTCTACATGGGGCTGCCCTTGATGACCATTCAGAGGCTTCAGCTGGTCTAGAATGCTGCTGCTCAGGTGGTGATGGGGTGCGGTCATTTTGCCCATGCCTCGCCACTGCTCTGGGAGCTGCACAGGCTCCCAGTTTGCCTCTGAGTGCAATTAAAGGTGCTGGTTTTGACCTTTAAAGCCCTTCATGGCATGGGTCCAGGGTATCTAAGAGACCACATCTCCCCAAGGCTTTCAACCCATCCCACCAGGGCAGACAGGAGGGACTCAGTTGTTGTCCCATCTGCGGGACCAGGAGGAGAGCCTTCTCTGTGTCTGCCCCAGCCCTGTGGAACCTCTTACCACTAGAACTCCATCTCCAGTCGGATCCCCTATCCTTTAGGAAGATGTTAAAGACATGGTTGTGCCAGCAAGTGTCGGATGAGTCCGATTCCACCTCACAAGCCCACTGGCTCATATAGCCTGCTTGAGGGATCCAGTGTATTTCTGTATTTTGTTGCTGTTTTATCTTGGGGGAAGGGAAGATCTGGGTAGTTTTTTAATGTTTGAATGTTTTAGGTTTTTATATACTGTTTTAGTGGGATTTGATTGTTTTTAGCTTTTGATGTTTTTAACTGTTTTTATTCATGTTGTTAACCACCCTGAGTGGTGTTCCCCACCAGAAGGCAAGATATAAATTCATAAAAAGCTGCAGGGGGTCCTGGATGAAGCGGATTATCTGGATCCCTTTCAATCAGGTTTCAGGCCTGGATATGGTACAGAGACGGCATTGGTCGCACTGGTAGATGATCTCTGGCGGGAGTGGGACAGTGGTCATCTGTCCATCCTTGCTCTTCTTGACCTCTCAGCCACCTTCGATACTGTCGACCACGGTATCCTTCTGGAATGGCTCAAAGGATTGGGGATCCAGGGTACTGTGTTATCCTGGTTTTCCTCATTTCTGGAGGGCCGGACCCAGTCGGTGTGGTTGGAGAGTAGAGGTCCAAGCCTAGGCCTCTGCGTTATGGGGTGCCTCAGGGCTCGGTGCTCTCTCCTCTACTATTTAACATCTACGTGAAGCCGCTGGGTGAGATTATCCGTTCCCATGGGGTGAGGTATCATCAGTATGCTGATGATACCCAGCTGTACATCTTGGCCCGTGGGGACCCCAGTGATGCGGTCAATGTCCTATCCAGGTGTCTGGAAGCTGTCGGGGTCTGGATGGGGGACAACGGGCTACAATTGAATCCCTCCAAGACTGAGTGGCTATGGATGGGGGCCCCCGCATTATCCAGGGAGCTGCCAACTTTGGTCTTGGATGGGGCTGCTTTACCCCAGACAGACCTGGTACACAACTTAGGGGCCCTCCTGGATTCGGGACTGCTACCTGTAGACCAGGTGGCAGCCGTGGCCAGGATGGCTTTCGCACAGCTTCGCGTCATCTGACAGTTGCGTTCGCTCCTGGACCGGGACTCCCTGCTCATGGTCACACATGCTCTGGTGACCTCCAGGCTAGATTATTGCAATGCGCTCTACATGGGGCTGCCCTTGATGACCATTCGGAGGCTACAGCTGGTGCAGAATGCAGCAGCCCAGGTGGTGATGGGGTGCGGGCGCTATGCTCGCACTTCACCATTGCTTCGGGAGCTGCACTGGTTACCAGTTTGTCTCCGGGTGCAATTCAAGATGCTGGTTTTGACCTTTAAAGCCCTACACGGTAGTGGGCCAGGATACCTAAGAGACCGCATCGTCCCAAGAGTGTCTGTCCGTCCAACCAGAGTGAACCGGAGGGCCTCTTTAATTGTTCCATCTGCCAGAGGGGCTCGCCTCTCTGGCACACGAAGGAGGGCCTTTTCTGTGTCCACACCAGCCTTGTGGAACCTCCTGCCAGTAGAGTTGCGGGAGCAGATGGAGCTGCTGCCTTTCAGAAGATAATTAAAAACCTGGTTGGTGGGGCAGGTGTGGGGCCCGGATGGAAGAGTGGCCCCCGCCTGTTGGCTTATAAAATGAAGCCTCCCCATCTTTTTAATGTGGGCAGTTTTAATGTGGTTAGTTTTAATAGGTGGGTGGGTATGTTGGGGTTTTAATTGTTTTTAATATGTATGTTTTAATTTTGCTGTGAGCCGCCCTGAGTCGGGTTCGCCTGATTGGGCGGCATAGAAATTTGAACAATAAATAAATAAATAAATAAATATGGGCCAAACACACAACTTTATTTGGAATAAGAATAGGTGTCCAGAGCTAACCACACACCCTCACATTCCTTAGCTATCTCTGATCAGAACTGACAGTTGGGGGAAACCGTTAGAACCATTGACAGCTCTGTCTTGTGCACTTCTCGTGCAGAACCCTCCCGGAGTCTCGCGAGACTTTGGACCATGGTAAAGCAAATACATATTAAACTCTTTCACAACAAGACAAAATGGCAAACACATTTCCTTAAATACACAACAAAGACCTAGCCTGACTAGTCATTTAGATGTGCTAGAAATAAGCAGCTTTGCCTTCCAAATATAGTGCAAATACTGATATGTGGCTGATAGTTTATTGAAAGTATATTAAAGCAAACAATGTTCTGGTGAGGAGTCTGTGGAAAAAATCAGTATCATTTGTGGTCAGACGATATTCATGAGTTGATCTCTTGGCCTTAGCCTTCTGTCATCCCTCTTTAAATATTTCATTGTCAAGAGCACTAAAGTTGCAATAGGAGAATCACAAAATAATGGAGTTGGAAGGGGCCCATCAAACCATCAAATTCAACCCCTACTCAATGCAGGAATCCAAATTAAAGCATATCTGACAGATGACTGTCTAATTTTCTCTTGAATGCCTCCAGTGTTGGAGTGCTTACCACCTGCTGAAGTAATCTGTTCCACTGTCATTCTGCTATAACAGTTAAGATGTTTTTCCTTACAGTCACCCTTTCTTTATCTGGCTTCCTGTAGTTTCAGCCTGTTATTATTACATGACCTAGAATCTTGGATGATCCAGAACACATCATGCCCTTTCTCTTTATGACTATCTTTTAAATATTTGGAAAGGTCTATCATTCCCTCTCCCCCATCTCCTTTTCTCAGGACTAACATGCTCAGTTCTTTCAGTCTTTCCTCATAAAGTTTGTTTTCCAGTCCCCTGATCATTCTTGTTATCAATCTCTGAATTTTTTTCCATTAGTCAGCATCCTTCCTAAGATGTGATATCCAAAATTCCTCCATACATTTCTCTGAAAGTCTGTTCCACTGAACTGAGTGGACTTTACTTCATGGACCCATGAAGGTCTGCACTATAAAAATCTTGGGCTCACTTGACACATATATGTTATCCATACAAGATTCCATGGAGAACTCTCAATGTAATCTGGACAATATGCAAATGAAAACCAGTGTTGTTCATTGCAGTTTCAATATTAACTAAACCAGTGGTACTTTCAGTAGACCAGCCATAGTAATTGTTGCCCAGGACTGAATCCATATACTTTCCAGGTTACACTCAAGATTTCTCTATGCAGTTCAGAGTAATGGGCAAGATTAGGACTGTATGCAGAAAGGCGACAAAAATATACATCCAGGATATATGTACAAATCAGTCCTGAAGATTTGTGGTGTCCAGTTCAAACAGCCTTGGGTGCCAAAGTCCACAGGGAAAGGTGATAGTCCCCAAGTGGATTAAATTCCACTTGAATCCATCTTGATGGAGGGCAGCAGCTTCATCAATACTGGAGATTTCAAGCTGGTCCAATCAGAATTTTGTTCTGGTGGGAGATACTCTTCAGCAAATATCCATTCAGCAAGATTTGCTATTATTATTTTTATCTCCATACATTTAGCTTAGCCTCCTCTGGTTTAATATTTAGAGCCTGAGAAGTGTGCAGAAAACCTTTCCTCCATTTTAGCCATTGGTTAGGGGTTTGGTATTGATTAAGTGAATGTGCCTGGTGCTCCATTACCTTACTTTGTTCATTATTTGCTAGCACCACTCAGGGTATTTCCAGAGGTGCAGTACCAGCCAAATAACAGACTTTTCCCATGGGGGTGGGTTTCAGGCAGACAGTAGTAATTCTGCATGACTCATTAAGAATTACAACCACTTTGGCATATGCTGATCTATAACATATGGCTCTGTCATATTCTCTTAATCTCTTGATGTCACACAATTATAGCTATCTGGATAGCACAATATTTTTGGTGTTTGGCTGCAGAGCCAGAGGTTGGGAGATTGATTCCCTGTGATGCCTCCAAGGATTTTGCATGCCTTATACAAAGTCCAAATCCATATAATGTCCAAACTTGTGGAACCAAGTTTGGACATTGTATGAGGTATCACTGTATAGTTTTGAACCTAGTAGGTTTGGTATATGGCTCAGTGAATCATGAGCTTCAGTGGCAAAGCAAGTAATCTGCTGGCATTTTGTGTAATTCCCTGTTCCCTTCCTGATAAAGCAGTAGGCAAGTAAAACACATTTCTTTTCTTAGTGCAAAAGAAGGAGTGCATTGGTAGTGTGGGTGGACCATGTGTATTAAAGTCGGTGGCGGTGGCTGCTACTCATATCCAAGCATACATCTTTCCTGGAAGTTATTATCACAATTGATGGATGTGTCTCTGATGACTCAATAAAACGACCCTGGCATGAAACATGCAACCATACACATTGCACTGAATTGGTGTGCATAGGTGGAGGGCGTGGTTTGTAGGAAAATTGTTGGAACTTCCAAAAGTCTTAGGGACGCCAGACTTGCAAAAGACCTGGCCGAAGGTCCTTAGCCATGCATCCTGACAAACAAACCTTGCCCTTAACTAACTAAACCTTATCTATGGAACCTCAAGAAACTTCCCTTGAGATATTTCCTGATATTGTGCAAGACCCCTAGCATGTCCCTGATCACGCACCCAGCATGCTTCCTGAGTCATGCCACTCCCGTGACTGCCTATGCACACCAATTGCTAACTGACATGACCACCGCTTGTAATCCCTTCATATGTCTCTTTGCTCACACCAGTTATTAACTGCCACGTATGCCTCTGGTAAGAAACTCTTGATGTACTCAATAAAAGGGTGGACGGCTTTCCCATTGGGAAGATGGTGATCATCGTGGCCAGCAAGGAAAAAGAACCCTGAGTCTCTCTTTACTACAGTGGTTGAGTCTGACAGAGCTTCCATGCTTGTCGCTTAGTCTCTTCATGTCTGTGGCATTCTCCTTCGAAGTGATTGGTAGCAGCAGAGATGGTTTGGTGCCAAAGTGGGTGATCTATGGCTGCTGCCTCCCAGGTTTGCGGGTTTATGCCTGACACCTTCATGGTTTGTTTCAGCTGGTCCTTATAACGCTTCAACGGAGCTCCATGAACTCTTATATCGGAGCTGAGACATATGGGGACATAAAGAATTTATGCATTAAAATACTGTACAACAAATGGAAATGTAACCTATTGGAGGTGAGTTCTTGTTCCCCTGAAATGTCTTCCAAAGAGCTTGGCCAAGCAAACAAGCTGCTATTTGCAGGCATGATCACTGTATTACAGAAAGCAAAATGAAGAACATAAGGGGGGGGGGCTTACTTTGTTAGGCACTTCAGGCTTAAGAGGCTGCTTTTCTGTAGCTGGAGTTGGTCTCTAATGAGCTGTTTCTAGCAGCTCATCTTTTATGGATTAGAAGTTTCCAGTAGTTAAGGCGTGACAGAGGTATGTTAATTAATTTCCCTCAAATGTATCTAAATGTCCTTCACACACAGCTGACAAACAAGATAAGCAGCACAGTTCTGATTTAATTGTTTACCCTGCCCCAAATAAGATGGAAGGCACTGAATCCAGTCTTCTGCCAAACTGTAATCTCATTGCTATCCACTTGACTGTTACTGTGGTTAACAACTGACAATGGCCCAAAATTCTGAAGTGGAGTAATGCCCAGATTGTGATACCATTCAGATACTTCCCAGAAGGAGATATTAAATAATTCATGGGCAAATTTCTGTTGTCTCTGTATATAAAAATGTTTGTCACCATTAGGATCCACAAGCAGAAATAACATTGGATAAAGGATATTGGCAGAAATTGGTTGCTTGGTGCCCCTTCGATGGTGTGGGGGGAAGGAATTCCCATGATTCTGTGCCAGTGACCATGCTGACTGGCGGTTGTCTCGAGGGCATCAAATAGTGAATCACACAGTTATTGACTGATCCACAGTGTTTAACGTTCTAACCAAACAGGTGAATTTTGGAAGACTATAGTCAGACACTATGACAAAAACATTAGCATATTAATCCAAACATCCTGTTTATTTTGCTGGCCCCATGCATTTTAATGTGCTCTTATCCAGCAGGATGCTTTGAGGCTGAGATGATAAAAGAACACTCCTTCCATTTTGTGCCTTTGAAAAACAAAGCGCTGATAGACATTTTTTAAATTAAGGGAACAGAGATAAAAAAAAACCAGAGTCAAATCTTCAGAGCAGATCTATTCACTTTGTCTTAAGATCACCACCTTTCCAAATGTCACACTGTCTCCTCAACAGCCTTAGATGTGTGAAGCATTAAAAACAAAAATAATGGACAAATAGCTTGGTGGTTTAGGCATCTGAGCCAGAGGTAGGAAGCTTAGTTCTTCACTGTGCATCTCAGGAGGAGAGCCAGCCTGTGCGGTCATGGGCAAGAAGTACAATCCCAGGGCATCACTAGAAGAAGGGGATAATATACAACTTCTGTGTATTCTCTACCTAGAAACCCATGAAAAGGGTCAGAATTGACTTAATAGCATGCAATTAATGAACAAATGTCATAGGTAGGTTGGTAGGTATATATCTTGGCAAGTTCTGTAGATGCAAAGTGACATTTCTGTGTTGTGAAATATGAACCAAATTGTCAGGTACACATGTGAGATTTCTATAGAAAAAGACATGTGTCCCTTCCAATGACAATTTCTAACTAAGAATGTGACTGCACACCAAGTGAAACATGAATTCATTCCCTATGAAGTTGGACTGGAGAAAGAAGAGAAAGCTTTGTTTGAAGCTTGTAATACAGCTCTCTTGTAGCCCCACAGGAGGCACAGTTACATGGAATTACCTAATATCTGCAAACAAGGTTTGTCAGGTAGTTTCCTCCTCTTGTTTCCTCCTTTCATTATCTGTTTTGGGGAAGGAGTGGCTATGTGCCCTAGTGTAGGAATCGGGGCCGCTAGGACGGCCGTTGGGTCCCGGAGGAGACTGATCAAGTAACGATACGAGGCAGTATGGAGCGAGATCAGATCAGTGGTTTATTGAGGGAAAAGCATCATCATATATAGATCAGAAGGCAAGGCAGGGAAAAACCGTCATCTGACAGAAAATCACATCACCTATTTACTCGGGTTAATGGGGAATCTCGCTCGGGGGAAGTTAATTAACTCGGGCAAACACTGACAGGAAAGAACCATTGTCTGAGGCTTACGCCGGGGTAAACATGGCTTCTATTTGCACCAAAGATTAGGCTGATCTGTGGGTCAGTAATTGCTTAATGGGTAACGGAGGTTAGCGATCTGCTCTCTCAGCAGAATCGCCGGTCAGGTCGGGTGTGGGTGAATCAACCCTTATTATTAACCCACCCCCCTTAATTTCTGTGCCTGCAGAGCCCACGGGCCAGGAGCGTTCTCGACTGAGATGGCCTCTGCGAGGGCCGTTCCATGCCAACTGGGCATGGGGAATCCGCACCCTAGCACAACAGCTGTCATAAAAAATAGAAGAGGTCATAAAGTTTGTATGGAAGAAATGGTTTGTTCAAAAATAATGAACCTCACATGTGCCCATTCAAAACATATCTACAGAAAAACTCAATGACCAATCAAAACTTTCAGTTAGAGCAAAAAAATTATGTAGCTCAATCTGGACATGATCTGCAAAGCAGATAAATCTACACTTCCCTAGGTGTGAAGTGTATCATTTAAGAATAAATGATAGGGGCACATGATCATAAGAGGATACAGGTTATAAGAAAGGCAGTTGGTCATTATGAATGGCCTGGGTGTTTATCAAATACAAAGAATGCAGAAAACTGGGTTTCTAATATGGGGCTTCAGCAGAGTTGTGACCAACTGCAGCTCTGTGCTCACGATCTGGCATTTCTAACAGAAGTCTGTAATATTATCCATCCACCATGCTAGACATGAGCAAGATGGCAGCTCCCGTTCATCCAAATCATGATGAAGAGAGAGAGAGCTAGAAGTGAAAGTTGATACACATGGTTCCTCTCAAATGCTTCTGGTGTTGAATTGTCTAATGGGACATCAGAGCCAGAGGCCAGCCAATAACACTACAGTACACAAAATAGTGTTTTGCACCAGATTAGTTAACAGTAGCATTCAAGAAGACACATCTTACTTTGTAAATAGGGTTTTTTTGGTTGCAAAAGTTTATTGGAGATTTGCTTTCATCAGTAATGTATTGCCTGTTGTGCACATAATTAGCACTACAAATCAGTTTTTGGAAATGACAAGGACAATGAATAGCAATTTTACTTTGTGGTTTGGAAAATTCAAGTAGAAGGTGATTCAGCATTCAAACCTAGTCCAGGGACACAATGAATCTGTCACCACATCAATAGCACTACAACAATAATTTATATTTTACTAAGTTGCTTTAGCAGGAAGAAATAAATAAAGCATCACAATTACATATCCAATTCATATTGGCAGAATAATGAAAGTTTGTGATAAAATGTGGACTAGTGGAGAGAGGAATTCTGGATTTGTGTGTAGTGTAAAGGGAAGACTATAATACATCCTAATGAATACACCATGATTTAATGCAATCTGAAGAAAAAGATATGATTCTTAATTTAATCCTAAGAAGTGCCTTGAGACTGACACAGAGAATGAAAGCGCGGCGCCAAAATGGCCGCCACGCTCTTTACGCCCCCCCCCACCCGGACTCAGACATCCGGGTGAGTTAGGGGGCGTGGCCACCCCTCTATAAAAGGGGTGGCCACGAGGCAGCTGAGCTGCCATTTTAAAATAGCGATGGAGAGGAGACGTTTTCTCCGTCGCTGTTCCTTCGACTCTTCGGCTCTTTAGCCCTTGGTCTTTCCCGGCTGGGAAGGAAGGATTCGCACAGAGCCTTTGGCTTGCTGGCTGCTCTGTGTTTTTTGGCGTCAGGTTGATCCCTTCAGGGGCTTCGGCCCTCGGCCCGCAGTTGCCGGCCATGGGTCAGGACAGCGGGGGAGGGCCTGGTGCGGGTGCACAGCACGTTTCCCCTCCGGCCCCTCATGGCCGGAGTTTTGGGCATGGCCCTATTCGGCCCCAGGCTCTCACCTTGGGGTTCCTGGTCAAATGCCTAGTGGGCCGCCCGGCCCACCCGGCCCACTTTATACTGGGGGATCTGTGGCAGTGGATCCGTTGCTAATGCGATTAGCTGTGCTTGAGGCATCCTTGGGGATTGCACACAACCCCATGGGAGGGGGCCCTTCTCTCTCTGCTGGGGGCCCTTCGTGTCCACCGGCTACCTCGACGGCTGCCACACTGCAACAGGCAGCCAGCCGGGTTGAGCTGCTTGTGACGCTCTGGCCTGCGCCTGCTGGTGTCTCGCATTTCCCTGTTCGTTGAGAGCTACAGCCGGGGAGTGGTCAGGTGTGGCCCCAGAGCTCGATTCCGGTCGCGAGCTCTGACGCCCACCGTGGGCCGGAACCCCCAGTGGGGGCGGCTCACGGGGGTGCACCTAGTGAGTATCAGGTTCAAGTTAATGCACCCACATCACAGTCCACTTCCAGTGGTGGGGTTCAGTGGCCATGGCCTCGTCAAGTCGAGGCAAGTGGGCATCAGTTGCGAGCCTATCCCAGTGCCCCTTGGGTCCATACTGGCACAACATTGGGGGTGGGGGTTTCCAACCCCGGGGCAGTGCCGGGCATCGCAGGGGCTGTCCAGGTTCCGCTGCGTATGCCCCGTGTACCTAATGTGCCGGTGACGGCCTTGCCGACGGCTGGTTATTCATTGCCCCTTGGTGATCATTTGTCCCAGGTCACGAGGGAAAAGATTTGGCGGGGGGAGTACGTGGATATATTCTCCCTATTGAACCGTGAGCCCACTAAGGAGGAGAGAGAGGGACAGGGCGACAGAGATCGCCTCCGCGATCTTACATTCCTTGAGTTCTTTCCAATCCTGGGAGCTTTGATGCTATGGGGCGAGGAGTGGGCCGACTCAGTGGTCCACGTTTAGTGTGACAATGCTGCGGTAGTGCACATTGTTAATGCTCAGACGTCTAAATCACCCAGGGTGATGGCGTTAGTTCGACAGTTTGTGTTACGTAGCCTACGCCTGAATGTGCTTTTTAGGGCCAGACATGTACCAGGTATTAATAATGATATTGCCGATGCTTTATCCCGCCTGCAGATCCCCCGGTTCCGCGCCTTGGCTCCGGACGCAGAGGAATTCCCCTCGCCACTCCCGGCCGAGATTTGGACATTTGGCAAGGAGAGGTGAACCGGGCGATCAGCATGTCTTTGGCGCCCCGCACGCGTAAGGCATATCATCATGCTTTCGTTCAATTTATAAATTTTTGCGTGCAACTTCAGTTGCCCGAAGTGTGGCCCATTCCAGTGGAACAAGTTTTACAATTTATGGTTTATCTACACAGTCAGGGCCTCGCTCCCCGCACTATAGCATCCAGGCTGTCAGCACTGGCATTTATGGCCAAGGTGAGGGGTTTTGCTGACAGCAGGAACGATTTCCGCATACGACATGTTTTGGAGGGGTGGACACGGGAACGTGGCCGCCGCCCGGACACTCACCACCCAATTTCCCCAGGGGTGCTTACCCACCTTGCACGAGGCTGGCATAACCTGTGTTTTGACAGGTATGAGGTGGCTCTTTTTCATGCGGCTACCATGGTGGCCTTCTTTGGAGCGCTCCGCATCAGTGAGTTGGTACTACTGTCTAAGGCGGATGCGACTCATAGGGCACTGGAACTCGACGATGTCTATGTTTCTAATGAGTGGGCTCAGTTGAGGATACGGTCCTCAAAAGTTGATCAGCACGGCGTAGGCAGTGGAGTTAGACTGCTACGATGTTCCATTGCAGACATCTGTCCAGTTGGTGCCCTACAGGAGTTCTTGGCAGTGCGTGGCATGCACCCTGGCCCGTTTTTCTGCCACCAAGATGGGTCTCCCCTTACTAAATTTTAATTTTGGAAGGTGACCGGTATGGCACTATCCAGTGTTGGCCTCCCAGGGGCTCGTTACGGCACCCATTCGTTTAGGATATGTGCTGCTTCAACTGCGGCGGCATTTGGGTACTCTGAGGCTGATATACGCCGTATGGGAAGATGGGGATCTATGTGTTTTGCATTATATGTTTGCCCTCTTCAGGTATGAGTACCAGTTAAGTCACTGTTCTCTTTTTTCTCTTACAGACCCTGTGTGTCCCCGCATACCGGTGGCAGTATGGCTGGTGGGCCACAGTTACATGCACTGGGCAGCGCAGTATGCTGCGGCGACAGAGTGGGGACCCCAGCTTGGACTGCATGCATCCGCATGCATACGTTGGTACGGTAAGCATGGAATGAGATGGCGGGAACTGTTGTCATTCCTTTTTTCCATCAGGGATGCTGAACCACCCGATGTCCTTGTACTGCACCTCGGGGGCAATGACCTCACCCAGGTCACTGGCCTTTCTTTAAAATTCACGATTTGCAGTGACCTAGCTTATTTGCATTATGTGTGGCCGTCCACAAGGCTGCTACGGTCGGACATCATACACGCTTACAGGGGAGGTATTGACCTCCGTGCCCTTGACCGCGCTCGCCGCTCGGTGAACAGGGCAGTTGCCCGGTTCTTGGCAGACAAGGGTTTGGGGTTTGGGGATGGTCATCCGACACCCCACCATTAGTTTACAAAATTATGATCGGCTAGAGGTATGAACCTCTTTTTGGAAGATTTGCAAACAGGCCTGTTGACCGAGCTGACGGTCGGGGGGGGGGGGGCGGTGAGTCTTCATTGAAGCCTCCCCGTGTGGCGGGTAGCACTGGTAAGGTAAATATTTATGACCCATAGGTATCCGGCAGGTTCGCAATTGACTGGCCAACACTTAGACAGGTACAGGTGTAATAACGTTGACCAGTCAACGACGAACCAGGCAAGGGGTGATGGCAGGAGCTTTTCAGCATGCATCATCCCGTGATTTGATGGATACACATCAGAGGGTGGGGTCAGTAGATAGTTTATTGACTACGGTCAACAATTTGTTTGTGTCAACAAACAAATTGATACAAATGGATACATTGTAGCCAATTGCCATTGGCAATTTTGGGAGGAACCTTACCAGTGTTACTGCGGCCTGCTTGCCTTAAGAATTATAATTGGATGAGTACCAATTGAAAGTTATAATTCGGACTAGGGCATTATTCAATAAAAGTGGCCCAATGCCTTTATCCATATACCGGTGTCTGAGTCTTTCTTTGGGGAGTGCGCCTGCAATGTCTGCAGTGTATATAAATTCTGTAGCCTTTTTTCCTTTGGGTTTGTCAACTACAATGCCATCAAGTCCCACACAGGAGTGACAGGAATTATATTTCCAATTGGTGTTAGAAGAAACATTATCTGCGAATAATTTTTCATATACTACTTAGAATGCCAACCTAGCAGTTCGAAAGCAAGAAATTGCAAGTAGATAAATAGGGACCACTTTGGTGGGAAGGTAACAGCGCTCCGTGCGCTCCGGTGTCTATTCATGCCTGCCACATGACCACGGAAACGTCTGCAGAAGCAGACAACGCTGGCTCTTCGGCTTAGAAACAGAGATGAGCACTGCACCCTAGAGTCGGATACGACTGGCTTTTGAGCAAGGGAAACCTTTACCTTTACCTACTTAGAATGTTAACAGATAGCTTTAAAAATTCAAATTCCTTCAGCAATTTTGAAGGTTGCTTAAAATATGATCGATCTATCTATCTATCTATCTATCTATCTATCTATCTATCTATCTATCTATCTATCTATCTATCTATCTATCTATCTATCTATCTATCTATCTATCTATCTATCTATCTGTCTGTCTATCTGTTTGTTTGTTTGTTTGTTTGTTTGTGTGGCACAGAAAGGATAAAAACCAGCATCACAGTTAAAAACTCTAAAACCTATAAAAACCCTATTAAAAATGACTATTAAAAATTAGAACAGTGGCTCCAAAACAAAATCTGTCACAAGGATTAAAGAATTTCAATCATGTCCGAACATGTACTTCAGCAGTAAAGTCAACATATGGAGTAAGAAGTATCAAAGAACCCAACCTCCTGATAGCTTTGATCTTGGAGTTGTTATTCAGCAAGGGGTCCTTGTATGAGTAAACATCTGCATGACAACATTCCGCACAACTTCTGTCCATAGTGAACTGCCCCTGGCAGTTCTTTTCCATGTTGCTCCAACATTTTCTTGAGAAAATATTTCTATCTGCAAAGTGATCTTCCCCTATGTCTTTTACAATCTCTTGGATACCAATTCATTACTCTGGTGCTCCATCTATTGTCACTTGTGAGTGCAACATGGCCAGCCCACCTTAATTTGTTCATCAGGTATTCTCTTACTACGTCTTTTACCAGTCATCTTCACCTGATGTCCTCATTTTTTACTTTATTGCAAAGTAAGATTTCAAGCATTGATCTCTCCATTGTTCGTTGTGTTACTTGCAGCCATTTTTCTTCTGCAGTTGTTAAAGCTCACATTTCATTGCCATATGTCATTGCTTTCAAGACTGTAGAATTGAACAAATTTCCCTTTGTTTCTGTTTTAGCTTTTGACTTCAAGATGGCTGACACTTCTCTGAATTTAACCCACATGGCTCTCTGTCTTCTAGATATTTCTTCTTTTAAATCATTGTCCATCCTGACTTCTTGACCCAAATAAATGTAGCTTTTCACTTATTCTGTTTGGTTTTCACCAAGTTTTATTCCATCACAAGGCAGCTCTTTTGAATTCATAAATTTGTTTTAAGTTTTGTTGACCTTGAGACCTATTTTTGGACCTTCTCTGTCCAGTTCTATAAGCATTTGTTGCAGCTCTGCTGTTGTATTACTTATCGGGACAATGTCATCGGTGAACCCCAAATAGTTTAATTTCTCGCCAACTATTGTGTTACCAGTTTAACTTTTGCATCACCATTTTCAAGACAAGCAGAGAATAGCTTAGGTGATATTGTATAAATAGCAATGATGGTTATTGTACTGTATAGGAATATAACTGTAAATATGGTAGAAGTACCTTAGAAGTCAAAAGTATATAGGATGTGAACACTGAAAAATGTATAAAGACTACATCAAATGGCCTTAGAAACAGACTAGATGGAGGCCAATGTAATAGGTACTTTTAGTAAAGAGACCCAATAATTTATAAACCTGTCAACCTAACTCAAGCTGCAGATAAACTGGTGAAAATGCGTTAAAGCCAAACTCACTAAAAATGTCAAGCAAACCTAACTCCAGAAAATCATCCAAGCAAAATCATCTTGTATCTTTCTTTAGGAATTTATTGAGTGCCAGAATCTGATAAACACACTATTTTTGTTACTGCTGGTTGATTATGATAATGTTTAGACTATGAACAGGTGAAAGGGTAGGAAACAAACACAGAGCAAGAAGGCAAATCCTCCTAACAGAGTGGAAGCAATTGGCAAAATAGCAAAACATTCTTGGAAAAGGAAAGTAAATAGTGAAGCAGCCCAATCTTTGCTTATAAGAAGAAACTTTTTCTGGATTCTCATTGTCCTTCTTTCTCCCTGACGTTCTCCCCATCTTGTTTTTTAGAATCTCATTTAGATGAAACAGCTGAATCAGATATTGGCAGCTAGCTGGTTCATCTTTCATAAGGGTAAGGCTCAGAACATTTCAAGGCGAGACTATGAAAGAGCATTTTCAACAGAGATTGGGTTTCTGGAGAACAGCTTGCCACAGCTTTTGTCTGCCTTCAGTGTCATTTGCCATATCCTTCCCTTGTCCTTCCTGACTTCTGTCTAAGCTAATAAAAATGATGGCTCTGCCCATTTAACTCTGAAGCCTTTGACTTCAACTTCATTATCATGTATGAGCTCTGATTTTCACTCCAAATTAACTTTAATAGGTTAATTTGAGGCCTCTTTAAGCATAAATCTCCCGAGTGACCATTTTATTTGCTCTGCAGAATGAAGCTTAATATTTACCGTTTCTTCCAAGTGGGTTTGTACAGTTGTTGTCATCTCTTACTATCCTTCTCCACGCACACACATGTACATAAAAACACTTCCGTCGTATTAAGTTTAATGATATAAAGACCAGCCAGGAGAATCTCTGGCCATGGCTGGGTGCCAGTGCCTCTTGTGAAGAGAAAAGGATGTGTCACAGCTTTAAAATGAGATGCATGGAATCTTTCCTTAATAAATGAGCTCTTCATGATGATTCCTTGGTTATTTTCTGCTCAGTCTTCAGTGATGTGTGTGGAAAATTAAGAGGTGTCTACATGGAACAGGCTAGGGCAGACAATTTCCCATCTTCTGAAGTATCTTCAAAAGACAGCCCCACCACAATACCAGCAAATTAAACACTCCCTCAGGAAAGTGGGGGAAAAGTAGACAATGTATTAGGCCAGCAATGTTGCACTGCATTCACTATTTAAATTTTTTTTTAAGTAGAAGACTTCCTCACAGAAGCAGGAGAGACAGGAAGGGACAATGAGAGGGATTTTTTTCCTTTTCTTTTGACATGTCTTGAATATTAAATCAAGAACTTGCCCACAGCTGAATCCACCATTGGCTTTATTGTTCCTGTCACATAAGTGAGTCCTGCATACAGAACAAGTGCATTCTTTTCGACGTGTGCTGCAACTGGCCTACTCCATCTTGACACTATCAGTGATGTGAAGGATCCTTTCAGACATTAAGAGATTATAATGGTTTTGCTACCTCAGTGGAACTATCTCTGATGACAATGAAGATTGTTGATACTGGTACTCATGGTATGAATCAATTTCTAGTATGCGCACATGCAAATGCTTACATTTCAAAATGAGAAGTTAGCTTTCATGAGAGTCCATCTTCCCCTGTGCAAGATTAGTTGCCACTGTGCAAGATTAGTTGACACTGCTACATAATTGTATGAAATGAATTTTCATATAAAACCTTATACAGCTGAGCTTGGAACCTTTTTTTAAAAAAAGTAATTTGATACAGTTACATTTGAAAGTTCCTCCACATGTTGGATACTGTTACTTAGAACTACAGTTTCTAAATAAATGTGTAACTTTCTCGTTATTCAAGGCTAACTGAAACAGTTTCATTTCATTGCTCTTCTGTCAGTTTCACTATATTTTTAACTGTATGGTTATTGGTATGCTTGTTTCACGTATATTAGCCCCATATATGTCCAAAAATATATCTTTTTATTTGCTTTTTGCCCACTGACTGAAGCATTTCATTCATTCATTCATTTATTTGAACATTTATACCTCACCCTATATCATAGGATAGGTTATAAATCAGTAGAGATAGATAGATAGATAGATAGATAGATAGATAGATAGATAGATAGATAGATAGATAGATAGATAGATAGATAGATAGATAGATTGATTGATTGATTGATTCACTCATAGACATGTTAGTTTTTCATGTTAAAATATTTATGTCCATGATTTTGTGCATATCTTACTTTTCCAAAATACCACATGTCTTGCAACGGTGCAGATATCAAATACAAGGTGTGCTTTATCTTATAATAATTTCAGTAAGTGTGAAAAGTTATTTGAAAATCTGAACAATAATAAAATTCTATCCCATCTCTATTCAGAAACAGAAATACTTAGTTCTGTGTAAACATGCCTAAAATTTGCTTGGATAAAGATTTTATTGTGGTTTTATGATGGCATCTAACCCACCCAGATATTTTTTCCTGCATCGATGGGGAACATAAATGTGCTCTTAACTGTCTTGATTTTTGGTTGGATTTGTTCAACAGACTTTTCAATGGACATTGCCTTTTGTTTCAAAACTCATCTATCAAAGTACAAAGAGCTTTACATGGGATCTCTCTTAATAGAGCATCTGCTTTTTATTTTATTTTTAATGGAAATTCATAAATTATGGAACATTGGATTTATACAATCCCACAAATCTTTCCAAGAAGATAATCCTGGATATTTGAAAGTGTCTTTGTCTGTTTTCAACTTTTTCGAAAAGTTCAAAAAAATTGAAATTGGTGATGGCTGGAGTTGACATCATTTGATTCTTAGAAGCCAAAACTCTACTAAATGGTATGTAAGTGTGTCTTCAAGTCTTCTTTCAATCATTGGGTTCCCTGGCTTTGTGCTTCCATAGCCGCATTCCTTTAAATGTTGACCAATTTGTGATTCCTTTCTTTTTGCAGAACACACATTTGCAAACAATGTGGAGTCCTCTGAGGGATAGGCTGTTCCTGCATAGCAAGCAATTTTAAAATACTGAAAAATCAAAGAGAAGACAAACTTTGCTATAGATTTAGCAGTGTTATTAATCTGCAGCATCAGAGATAGATTAAGAGTCTGTTAGTGTGTGATAGGTGCTCAAGTGGAACGAAAGCTTACTGATTAGAAGCATCCCTCACCTCACAGAGTTGTGAAGGACAGAAGAATTAGAGCACATACTTTAGCAATGTGAAGCATATTCAATGGCACACATTTATTTATTTATTTATTTATTTATTTATTTATTTATTTATTTATTTACATGATTTCTACCCCACCTTCCTCATCCTTGGATGACCCCAGGCGGCTTACAAAAAAGTTAAAAAAACATACATAAATTAAGAACAACTCCCCCCCCCATACCCTCCCTAACCCCTTAAGAAAAATACAAAAAACAGTTTAAAAACTTATTAAAAAGGATTCAAATAGGAAATAATTTAAAAGATAAAAAGGGGAGGGGGAGGAGGAGAGATAAAAACTGATAGGTACATTAAGGAACAGGCCGAATTATATCAGCCAGCGGGACTGGGCCATCACAGCTGTCGGGCCCCACACCTGCTGGCACAGCCAGCTCCTGAACACCTTCCTAGAGGGAGTAGCTCTGTCTGGAGGTGCAATTCAGATGGTAAAAGGTTCCACAGGGCTGGGACAGACACAGAAAAGGCTCTTCTCCTGGTCCCAGTCATGTGTGCTTCTCTTGAGGAAGGGATCACCACTGAGCCTCTCTGGTCTGCCCTTGTAGGATGGTTGGAATACCTTGGGGTGACGCGGTCCCTTAAGTATCCCAGTCCACTGCCATGTAGGGATTTAAAGGTCAAAACCAGCACCTTGAATTGCACCGAAGGCACACTGATAACCAGTGTAACTCCTGGAGCAGCTGTGATGAATGAGCATAATGCCCACGCCCCATCAACACCCAGGCAGCCACATTCTGGACCAGCTGCAGCTTCCGAGTGGTCATCAAGGGCAGCCCCATGTAGAGCGCATTACAGTAATCCAATCCAGAGCATGAGTGACCATGAGCAAGGAGTCCCAGTCCAGGAGCAGGCATAATTGGTAAATAACATGAAGTTGTGCAAAGGCCCTCCTGGTCACGACCACCACCTGCTCCTCAAGCAGCAGTTGCGAGTCCAGGAGGACCCACAAGTTATGCACTGGATCTGTCTGGGGCAGAGATGACCCATCCAGAACCAAAGCTGGTAGCTCCTGGGATAACATGGGGCCCAGAACCCACAGCCACTCAGTCTTGCCAGGATTCAGATGAAGCCTGTTGTCCCCCATCCAGACCCGAACAACCTCCAGACACCTGGTTAGGACTTTGACTGCATCACTCAGGTCCCCACGGGCCGCTATGTACAGTTGAGTGTCATCAGCGTACTGATGGTACCTCACTCCATGGGAAGGAATGATTTCTCCCAGTGGTTTCATGTAGATGTTAAACAACAGGCGAGAGTACCAAGCCCTGAGGCACCCCTCACAGGAGGGGCCTAGGGCTGGACAACTCACTCTCTAAAAGCACTGACTGGGTCTGGTCCCTTAGAAATGAAGAAAACCAGGACAACACAGTGCCCTGGGCCCCCAATCCTTGGAGCCGGCCCAGAAGGATACCGTGGTTGACGGTATTAAAAGCTAATGAGAGGTCAAGAAGAGGAAGAACAGAGGGATTACCCCTGTCATGTTCCCGCCAGAGATCATCCATGAGTGTGACCAATGCAGTCTCAGTACCATAACCAGGCCTGAATCCAGACTGAAATGGGTCCAGATAATTTGTATAATCCAGAACCTCCTGGAGCTGCCATGCCACTGCTCTTTCCAAAACCTTCCCCAAGAAGGGAAGGTTGGAGATTGGTCTAAAGTTTGAAATAACTGTGGGGTCAAGCTTTTTCAGAAGGGGGCGCACCAGCGCATGTTTAAAAGCTGCTGGGAACACTCCCTCCCACAAGGAAGCATTCACCAATGCACCAACCCAGTTGCCCATTGTAGCCTTGGCCGCTTTGACCAGCCAGGCAGGGCAGCAATCTAATAAGCAAGTGATATCACACACTGCTCTAAGGAGCCTGTCTACTTCATCAGGGCCAACTGGATCAAACTGATCCCAGATAACATGGCTAGGCTCTGCTCCGGCCCCCTCCAGATGATCCAACTCCATGTCAGGCTTGAATCCTGAGCGAATGTGAGCAATTTTCTCTGCAAGATGGTCTGCAAAATCATCTGCAGAACCCTGCCCCCCAGGGCCCCCCCTACCCAGGAGGGACATGGTGACCAGGAACAGGGCCACTGGATAATTATCAGCAGAGGCGAGGAGAGTGGTCAAGTATTAGCAGCAACAGCTTCATGCAGCGTTTTCTTTAGACAGGCAGCCTCACAGGCCTATGAAGAACTGGAGCCTTTATCAAAGTAATTTGGAAAACTACCATTAACTGCAAAGCTTAATGCATAGAAGATGCACTTCAATCCCCAACGTCCTCCATGCCGCGCCGCCCTTCAGCTGATCAGGCTGACAGGCGAGAGCAAAGAGAACATTGGGAAAGCCAGCGCGCCCAATTGAAAATGAACCTCAGAAAAAAAGCCGCCGAACGAACGCAAACAAAACAAACAAAACTTAAAATCCCAGCATCCTCCGTGCCATGACCACTTCAGCCAATCAGGCTGAAGGGTGCGAGCATGCAGAATGCTTAAAAAGCCAGCACGCGAAAAATAAAATAAAAATATGCCTCACACAATGGGAGCGCAAGGCCGCCGCAGGCGGATGCAGCGCTTCACGGCCTTGCTAACCAAAACCCACAAAAAACACAGTGAGACAACCACCGGCCTTCTTTCCCAGAACAACGGGGAGGAGAGGGACTCCCTCTCCTCCCCGCTACCCTGCCGAAGACATGGCGAGACCACCGCCAGCCTCAAGGTAAGTTGAGCCGGGGTGGGGAAAAAAGCAGCAGGCAGCAATTTGTCAGGGGAAGCACACTCCCTGGCGAATGACTGGATGCTGCCTTTCTACTACCCACACCACTATTTCGAGAAGTAGCACACAACAGTGGTGGAGGTAATACAAAAGCAGCAGCCAGCCATCTGCAAGGAAGAGCATCACCCCTTACATATCATTGCCTGCCGATCTCCCGTTAGGTAAGCCAGGGAAAAAGGAGACATCCATCATGAAGCAGATAGCTCATCTCTGCCTCCTTTTCACCCGACCTACCTAACAAACCTTACCGGACGAAGAGCGAGCTGACTGCCGGCTCTTCCTTTTCCCCATCACTGCATCGAAACCTAATTTCAAAACAGCCAGGGGGAAATGAGGAAATGACAGACAAGCTGTTCTTCACACAACAAAACACTACAACAACAAAACTAAATAGTTAACTAAAACACCAAGCATCAAAAATAATAAAACACAAATAAACAAACAAATAATTAAAATAAACCCAGTAAGCAACAAAACAATAAACAACAAATTGAACAAAAAAAACACCCGAAATACCAAAGGCTAATGAAAAACCATAAAAGCACATTAAAAACACCTATCTACAACACAAAAATACCTAACTCAACAAACAATAATATCACAAATTAAACAAATAAATGCAGAAGAAATAATCAAAACAATTAAACACATCTAAAACCCAAAATACAAACAAACGAACAAGCAGAAACACTTTGGGGGGGGGGGTTCTTTCTACTTAAACCCCCCAGCCCAACAACACAAAATCAAAATGAAATAAAAACAGAGTAAACAATCAAGAGCACTTACCAAACATGTGTTCCCTCCATGCCTCCGGAACTGAACTGAACAAAAAAAATAAAATCGCAGTACTCTTAAGAACAGCCCCACCTAGAGGCCAGAAGAGTAAAAACCTGTCAAAAATATGTAAAAAAATCAAAATGAAAAATAAATAAAATAAAATAAATAAAATAAAGTCAAAAACCACAAATTCAAAATGCCACCACCCAAACCACCCCTAACCAAAAAGACACACATAAAAACTGCCCGGCAAAGCCGGGCACAAATATGCTAATCCTTTATTTAAAACACAACACTTCATTAGAACAACATTCATCAAAACTGCATGAAATATCATAAAATACTACAAACTGGCAACAATAAAATTATTAATAACAATAATGATCTTTAATATGGTTGAAGTTATTATGAGCCAACATAACAACAATCTAAAACAGCTGCACATCAGCCTAAGAGAACAAATGGGTCTTTCGCTTGCTCTCTTTCCCCTCACCCGATCACACTTTGTTTTATTCACATGGTACTGGGCTATATCATATGGGCTTTTTTTCTAGGTTCAGTCTGCAAGGAGATAAGCACTGAGAGAACTGTGGTGGGATATTAATCTTCCTTTTCTAGTGTAGTTGGGTAACACTGTAATCCTGTTCATGTTTATTCAGAAGTAGGTCCCACTGAGTTCCGTGAACTTACTCCCCAAAAAGAATATACAGAATGCAACTTAAGTGGGTCTCTGGGAAAATTAATTGCTGAAGCCTAAGCTTCTCTGAGTGGCCGCAGTGACTTAGTGGTTAAGGCACTTAACTTGACAACAGGAAGGTCGATAGGTCAGCAGTTTGAGACCCGAGTGCTGCACAATGGAGTGAGTGCCTCTCATCTGTCCCAGCTTCTGCCAACCTAGCAGTTCAAAAGAAATTACAAGTAGAATAAATATGTACCACTTTGGCAGGAAAGGTAACAGCATCCTGTGCACTCTGCATCTACTCATGCCTGCCACATAACCATGGAAACATCTGCAGACACTGTCTAGAGACAGCACTGACTCTTTAGCTAAAAATGGAAGCTTGAGCTTTTCCTTTACCTTTACTGGGTTCTCTATGTATAGGTCTCAAAGTGACAGCAAATTATTACTTTACTAGTTCAGCTGAAATGCCATTATCTGTGAAACAAGTGGATGAAAAGTATCAAGCAGATTACTGCCCTATCAAACATGCTATATACAGCATGTCGGACACACAGGCTATATCAAAGCAGTTTATTCCTTTGAAACCAAAACTCCTCTGAAGGCTTCATCTTGTAACAAATCCTAGATTCTCTAATGTTTCACTCATGTTTGCACATTTTTGTCATTCCATTTCTGGTACGAATAGGTCTTACTAATTTAGTAGTGTTGACCACTGTTCTACATCCTCATATTTTTAGAGTAATACTGTACTTTCTGCCAATAAAGTAATTCTGCCAGAATAAGTGTGCTAGAGGTCAGTTTTCTTCACTTTTATTCAGCTAAGCAGCAACCCACATTTTAAAAAAAAGACTTGAAACATTTTTATGTTACCTTTGAGTGGAAAATAATGATTTGATTAAAGAACATTGTGTGCTGTGGAAGTTGCCTGAGTATTTTAGTGTAAGCTCTTAGTCTATAGCAGGGATTCTTAACCTGCGGCTCGTGGGCTGAATGCGGCCCATGGCACCATATCATGTGCCCCCCACTACCTCCACCACACCAGGAAGTGCCATGTGGTGAAGGAAGGGCACAATGGCCACCTGGCCCCGAATGCTGTCTGAGGAAGCATAACCCAGCCCCTGGCTTTAAAAGTTTGAGAACTTCTGGTCTATTGCCTCAACAGACACAATAAAATAAAATTGACTCAAAATGGTACAGTTTAGTAAACTAAGCACACTTTCTAGTTCCAAATTTTTATAACAGAGCATTCTGTCTTCACCAATCCCTGGCAAAGCTTTTAGAACCCACTTTTTCACCCATACCTCATATGTATTATATTCTGTAAGTAAGAAGAAGTAAATTTCTAAGCCACGGCTCTTTGAGCAATTCACAACACCTGAAATTGCTTCACTGACATAAGATGTCTCCATTCAGTCTGTGTATGAGTGTGAGAGTAGGTGACTGGGTGTGCAGAAATTTGTGGTAATTATCTTAGAGTGTATCAATCTATTCAGGATGATGATAATGATGATGATTCTGTGTCTAGGCCAGATGCGAAACTGCCAAAATGAATTCATTCTGCAGTTCCTATCGCTTGACCTAGTGTGAAAAATATTAGCCAGCAACTTTACCAGGTTATGGCCAATTGAATATAAAAATACCACAATCTTTGAGGAGGCTCTTTATGTGTACCCCACGATGATGATGCAGTTTGATTCCAATCTATGTCAACCTTCTTAGAGTTTTCTAGGTATAAAGTACTCAAAAGTGGTAGGCCAGCCGCTCATACAATCTGGCACCATGGGGTTTGTCTAAGGGCATTTGGGTGGCTGGTGTTGTGATCCAGCCCTCGACAGACTCTGAAGATGACTTGGATCAGGAGATACTTCCTATACCCAGCCAAGTTCTGCCTTCCCAGCCTGCATCTGACCCTGAGCTCCAGCTTGTACCTGAACCAGAGGATGACTCGAACCAAGAACCTCAGCCTGCTTCTGGCCCAACTCTGACTCCCCAAGCAAATGACTTGTCAGATCAGAGGTCTGACTCTGTCAGTACTCAACCAGAGACAGGTGCCAAATGGTTCTGCAGCTGAGACATAAGAAAGCCAGAGCTCATTATCAGAGGAGGCTCCCAGCTGATACCAATCAGCTGGGAGACTTCTTAAACAAGCTTCTCTCACCAGACAAGTGTTGGTACAATTTTCTATGTGTGAAGACTGACACCCTTCCAGATCCTCCATGTACCTTATGACTTCTTGCCTGCCTTGAGTATGCCCCTGGACATCCTTTGAGCTTGACACTGACTCTGATCCTTACTGGTACCCTGACCTCAGCTTGCTCTTTGGACTTGACTATTGGACTCTCTTTGGATAGACTTTTGCCATGACTCTCTGTGTAGCATCACTGAATGGCAACCCTGCCCTCTGTGTAGGTCAGCACAACAGGGTTCATAATTCCATGAGCCACACACACTAAGGGTGATCTCAGCCAACCTCCATTCCTGAAGCTGCATTGGGGATTCAAACCACTAACTCCTAGATCTGTAGCCAGATGCTCCAACTCGTTGAGCAAAATAAGACAGGATAAAATCATAGATTTCAGTATGGAAGCTCTAGAATTGGCTTCTATGAATGCAAGTTTGGAAAAAGCCAATGTGGATGCACACTTGTGGCTGTGGTTGATGGGCAGAATGAGGCCAAAAAGGTAATGGAGTTAGCACTTGTACCTAGCATGCATCAAAGTGATCAAACATCTAGTGGCAAGTTGCAAAGCATCAGGGAAGACACGTTATTGATGATATGGCCCATCCCCATGACCCAATTTGTGCAATTTTGTGCTTCTTTAAGGGTTCAAGGGTTGGCACCCCATTTCATTCAAGGGCACCATGTGGCTTCAGTCTTTGAGACTAAGGCTAAAGGGTACTTGGACATCAGCAATGATTTTAGGATCTGAAAAGACCTGTATTTAAGGTTCTTTATCTTTCAGAAGGATGCATGTGATCCTCTGTGAGTACAGTATCCTGTTCTTGTCAGCACAGAGAGCTGAGGCAACTGACCTAGGGGGCCCTCTGGGTGTTGGGGGTAAGGATTTGTTGGAATGGAAAGCTAAGAGGGATGGCCTGTTGCCAACATTGTTAGGAGTAAGTCCCTTGGTAGATCCTATGAGAGTGATGATCCACCTCAGTGGAACTGGCATTTGACTGGGGGGGGGGGTGTTGCTGATCATGAAAATGATCAGAGACCTTCAAGAGTTGAGGTATCACTAGCCGAGGTGGGAGTGGGGATGATTATTTGGTCAACCATCCTGTGATGGCATGTTTTGAGAGCGAATTGCAACCCTTCCTATATGGACTGGGCTAGAAGGGGAATAAATAGGAAGCTTGAGGCCTGCCTCCTGGGGATGCAATTTGGTACCCTGAGATGTTCCAGGAGGATGGGTAGACTTTCCAGATGTATGTGTGAATGCTTTTCTAAATGACCTCTGAAGAGGCCTTTTAGCTGTTTTAGACAGCATTTGTGGTGAGAAGAGCTAAGCATGAGTTAGCCCTCACAGGTGGTGGGTAATCCTGGGTTAGAGTGGTAGCAATGAATCTCTCAGGGCAACATTGATCAAGTGGCCACTGGGTTTGTGCCACAATTCATGTAAATCAGGTGCACACATCCGGGGCCTCATGGGTCAACTTTGTGATACAACTAACATCCATTCACGTGAATCAAGTTGGAAACGCACTCAGTGATAATCTCCCCAAGTGAGCTGGCCTGAGTGTGACTGGCACTGCACGGCACTGCACAGGGGCTTGGGAATCACTCATTTGAGGTAGAAAGGACCCAAGAGGGATCCTGCTGCTCTTGTTCCAGGTTTCATAGCACAATCTTTGGCTCCCCTGCAGGTTAAGGGATTTACTAAATTAAATAATTTGTGTCCCAATTTTTAGACCAACTTTTCACGTCTTGCCTCCTTATTTGCTGGGTTGGGGGTGGACAGTGTGACCTCTTACTATGTTACAAGTTACATTTAAATAAATAAACAAATCTCCACTTAATTAAGCTACGATTCCATTTGTGGATTTTTCTAACATTTTGCGATTATCAGTAAAGCTTCTTTTTCTGCCACAGCCTTCAACAAAATTGGACTTTTTCTTAATATGTTTCATTTTGGTCTCCATTAATCAGAAATGAAATCTGGTAATATGTTTCCAGGCTGGTTGATGGCTTTGAAGAACTATTAATCTTGGAGTTGTAGCAGAGAATGCCATCATTAGTCATGGTATAAATTATTCAGGGGATGATTACTAACTGACCAGCTATAGTGCTGATTTAAAAATGCCAAAAATATTTGTAGATTATCTTCAAAAAACAACAAGAGTAATGAAGTTTGTTCCACAGTGTCTTCATACAACCATAAATGCATACATAATTATGTTAGTTTCCTTCTTAGGTAATGTTCTTTACATGCCGTCAGTGTAACATACTAAAAAATGAAAGCAAAATTCATTTACTTTAGATCCAAATGCAAATGATGTTATGAGTTTTTTCTAAGAAAAGCGCTCAGTGACATTGACATACAATGGCTAATTAAGAATCATTCGAGAGTTAATCACAATAAGATTAGAAGTAAATTGCTTGTGCTTGCCTTATACAAAAGGTTTTCTTTATATTTGGTAAAGAAAATATAGTATGTACTGAAAACTGTCTCAGCTGGAATGGTGCAAAGAAAAAGCTTTGTCTGACTGTCAGAAAAGACTCCACAGATCATCCACTTAATTTGTAGTCCATGAAACTCAGAAATGGTACTGAGTTTTTTTAGGGGGAAAGGAAAAGAATTCTTTGACAGTTTGGAGGAAAGGAAATTTTGTCAAAGGAAATGAAATGAAAATATATTCTGTGAAATGTTGGCTTCATTAATATTATATAGAAGTGGTGGCCAACCTATGGCTTGTGGGCCAGCCCCGGCCCATGACACCATTTCATGTGGTCCACCACTGTGGGATCCACGCACACAATTGGTCAACTGTCCCTGACAGAACCCCGGTAATGGGTGATCACCTCGTTGCTGTGGGTTCCTGAGGGGACAGAAATTGGGGGAGCGGAATATTAGATAGAGTTTAATTCATCAATAGCTGATCTGACAGGCAGCTTGGACAATGGAGAGCTAATGACTAACTCGCTAGGCACGTAATAGGTAATCTCACATCTGTGGATTCCTTTAAGCCCTAGAACCAATACTAGCCACTTGTTTGCCCCGAATAACATGGAACAATGTATTTCCCCTGCCGTTAATTAAGTTGGTTAATTAACTTCCCCTGTGCAGACTTCCCCAATTAACTTGTGTAAACATGGTGTGTGAAGCCTGCCATCACAATAGATCGCTACGTTTTTGCATGCAGCCAGAACAGGATAAATACTGATGATTTGTCTTCATTAAATTACTGGTCTTTGCTCCATCTTGCCTCATGTCTCATTGCTTGACCAGTCTTCTCCGGGACCTACCGGCCGTTCCACGGCGCCGATCCAGCTTGCGCAACCCGCTTCGTGGCCAAGATCCAACACACCACCACCCTTGCTGCTACCCAAAGCAGAAGTGGATGCATTTACGACAGCCATAAAATGCACCTGTGCATGCATAAACGTGCCCATGCTTGTCATAAACACTGCCGTAAATACACCCATAGCTGTCATAAATGCATTTTTTTTATTTTTTTTATTTTTTATAAATATTTTTATTTATTTCAAAAAGACAAAAAAGTACAACTAACAAACATACAAAAAAGAAAAAGACAATATCAATACATACAGTATTACTTCAAACTCATAGAAAATAGCACTTAATAGTAATTAAACTAGTTATTTACAATAAACACCACAATGTCAAATACCCTCATTATTTTGTTGTTCAGTCGCACAGTCGATTCCGACCCTTTGCGACCCTATGGACCATCGTTCTCCAGGCGCCTCTGTCCTCCACCATCCCCCTCAGTCCTCCCAGTTCTGTGCCCATTGTGTCTACAATACCATCTATCCATCTCATCCTTGGCCTCCCCCTTCTTCTTTTGCCCTCCACCTTTCCCAACATCACGGCCTTCTCAAGTGAATCCTCCCTTCTCATTTGATGCCCAAAGTACTTTAGCCTCATCTTTACTATTTGACCTTCCAATGAGCAGTCAGTGTTGATTTCTTCTAAGATTGACCTATTTGTTCTTCTCGCTGTCCAAGGTACCCTCAAAACTCTCCTCCAACACCACATTTCAAAGGCATCTATTCTTCTGCGTTCAGCTTTCCTAATTGTCCAGCTTTCACATCCGTACATTACCACTGGGAATACCATTGCTTTGACTATTCTAATTTTTGTTTTCAAGGTGATGTCTCTGCTTTTCACTATGTTCCCCAGGTTTCTCATGGCTTGTCTCCCTAGAATCAGCCGCCTCTTTATTTCATGGCTGCAATCTCCATCTGCAGTGATCTTAGATCCTAAGAAAGTAAAATCTGTCACTGCTTCTACTTCTTCCCCATCTATTTTCCAGGAACTGATCGGGCCTGTTGCCATTATCTTGGTTTTCTTGATATTGAGTCTCAGGCCAGCTTTTGCACCCTCTTCCTTCAAACCGATCAAGAGATTCTTTAGGTCTTCCTCACTTTCTGCCATTAGGGTGGTGTCGTCTGCATATCTCAGATTGTTGATGTTTCTCCCAGCAATTTTGATCCCATATTGTGATTCCTCCATCCCTGCATTGCGCATTATGTGCTCTGTGTATAAGTTGAATAAGCAGGGTGACAGAATGCAGCCTTGTCTTACTCCTTTTCCTATTCCAAACCACTCTGTCATTCCGTGTTCTGTCCTAACTGTTGCTTCTTGGTTCATGTACAGATTTCTCAGGAGGCATATGAGGTGCTCTGGTATTCCCATCTCTTTAATCACTTGCCACATCTTGTTGTGATCCACACAATCAAATGCCTTAGTGTAGTCAATAAAGCAAAAATAAACTTGTTTCTGGTATTCCTTTGTTTTCTCCATGATCCAACGTATGTTGGCAATGTGGTCTCTAGTCCCCCTGCCTCTTCTGAAACCAGCCTGCACCTCTGGTAATTCTCTTTCCACATGCTGCTGAAGTCTATCCTGTATTATCTTGAGCATCACCTTGCTGGCGTGTGGGATGAGCGCAATTGTTCGATAGTTTGAACATTCTTTGGCATTGCCCTTTTTTGGGATTGGAACATATACTGATCTTTTCCAGTCCTGTGGCCACTGTTTTGTTTTCCAAATCTGCTGGCATATTGAATGCAGTAATTTGATGCCATCATCTTTTAGAGCTTTGAAAAATTCAACTGGGATACCATCATCTCCACTAGCTTTGTTGTTTGCAGTGCTCTTTAGGGCCTTTCTGACTTCACTCTCCAGGATGTCTGGCTCAGGTTCAATTTCTTCATCATTGTGACTATCAGGAGTGTTGAGTTCCTTTTTGTAGAGTTCCTCTGTGTACTCTTTCCATCTTTTCTTAATCTCTTCTGCATCAGCTAGCTCCTTTCCGTCTTTGTCCCTTATCATGTTCATTTTTGCTTTAAATGTTCCCTTGATTTCCCGGATTTTTTTGAAAAGATCTCTGGTTCTGCCTCCTTTGTTGTTTTCTTCCATTTCTTTGCACTGTTCTTTTAGATAGTTTTCCTTATCTCTCCTTGCTTTTCTTTGAAATTCTGTGTTCAAATGATTGTATTTTTTCCTTTCTCCTTTGACTTTTGCGTTCCTTCTTTCCTCTGCTATTTTAAGAGCCTCATCAGACAACCACTTTGCTTTCTTACTCTTCTTTTCTTTTGGTATGGTTTTCTTTGCTGCTTCCTGCATGATGTCCCTCATCTCTGTCCATAATTCTTCTGGCACTCTATCTATTGAGTCTAAGCCATTGAATCTGTTCATCACCTCCACCGTGTATTCTTTAGGGATGCTGTCTAGGTGATATCTGTCTGGTCTCTTTGTTTTCCCTATTTTCTTTAGTCTAAGCCTGAATTTTGCAATCAGTAGGTTGTGATCTGAGCCACAATCTGCTCCAGGTCTTGTTTTTGCTGACTGTATGGAGGTTCTCCATCTTTGGCTGCAGAGTATGTAGTCAATCTGGTTTCGGTGTTGGCCATCTGGTGATGTCCATGTGTAAAGTCGCCTCTTGTGTTGCTGGAAGAGGGTGTTTGCTATGACCAGTGCGTTCTCTTGGCAGAACTCTATCAATCTTTGTCCTGCTTCATTCTGTGTTCCAAGACCGAACCTGCCTGTTATTCCCTCCACTTTTTGATTGCCTACTTTGGCATTCCAGTCTCCTAGAATAATTTGAACATCATTTCTTGGTGTTTGTTCTATGAGGTGTTGTAAGTCCTCATAGAACTGGTCCACTGTGGCTTCATCTGCACCCGTGGTTGGTGCGTATATTTGGATCACAGTAACATTGAAGGGTTTGCCCTGAATTCTTACTGACATCATTCTGTCATTTTTGAGGTTGTATCCCATTACTGCTCTTCTCACTCTTTTATTGACAATTATGGCTACTCCATGTCTTCTAAGGTTTTCTTGTCCACAGTAGTAGATGTGATGGTTTCCAGAGCTGAATTCGCCCATCCCTGTCCATTTGAGCTCACTGATTCCCAAGATGTCAATGCTTATTCATTCCATCTCATTTTTTACCACTTCCAGTTTACCTTGGTTCATTGATCTCACATTCCATGTCCCTATACAGTATTGCTCCTTACAACATTGCATTTCCCCTCCCCCTTTCCTGTCCATCCCCTTTCTCCCCTCTGAGGTGTTAAGCATCCTGTATCACCTAGCCTGCCCTTTTGTTTTGCCTTTTGTTTTGGTCCATAGGGTTCTCTTGGCAAGCTTTGTGGCGTGGTTTGCCGGTTTCTACGCCATTTTTTTCCTCGCATCATACATCATATCACAGTTTTAAAAGTTTAAAACAGTTTACACAACATATTATCATGCATAATTATCACACTCTAAAACACAGTCTCTATGTTAATTGCTATATTAAGTCAGTATGAAGTCTCTATGTCAGTCGCTATATTAATTCAGCTACATTTTTCACATCAGCTACTTATCCTTGTGTCCTCACTCCCCAGGTGGGGTTGTTGTCTCTGGGTCCCTTGCTCCAGGGGCATCGCAGTGGCGGGCAGTGGATGTTTTCCCTGTGTCTCAGCTGTTCCTCTTCCTCTGCCTCTGGCTGCAGTGGTGGATGGTGACCTTCTCCCTCCAAGGCCTCTGGATGGTGACTGGGCAGTTGGGGCCTGTGTCCTTCTCTGCCTCTTTCTTCCTTACACCCAGGTTTTAGGATGGGGTGGGAGGGAGGGGCCGATTCTTCACTCACCTCCCTCCTAGGCCTCTGGATGGTTTCTGGGCAGTTGGGGCCTGGTCTTTCTCTGCCTCTTTCTTCCTTACACCCAGGTTTTAGGATGGGGTGGAAGGGAGGGGCCGATTCTTCACTCACCTCCCTCCTAGGCCTCTGGATGGTTTCTGGGCAGTTGGGGCCTGGTCTTTCTCTGCCTCTTTCTTCCTTACACCCAGGTTTTAGGATGGGGTGGGAGGGAGGGGCCGATTCTTCACTCACCTCCCTCCTAGGCCTCTGGATGGTTTCTGGGCAGTTGGGGCCTGGTCTTTCTCTGCCTCTTTCTTCCTTACACCCAGGTTTTAGGATGGGGTGGAAGGGAGGGGCCGATTCTTCACTCACCTCCCTCCTAGGCCTCTGGATGGTTTCTGGGCAGTTGGGGCCTGGTCTTTCTCTGCCTCTTTCTTCCTTACACCCAGGTTTTAGGATGGGGTGGAAGGGAGGGGCCGATTCTTCACTCACCTCCCTCCTAGGCCTCTGGATGATTTCTGGGCAGTTGGGGCCTGGTCTTTCTCTGCCTCTTTATAGGTTATTACTATAACCATAACAGTCATAAAAAAAACAGTGCTACAACTGTTTTTTTTATTTCTTTACAAATTAAACTACACCCAGTGAATATTTACAATGCCCGGAGAGTTTAGTATCTATATCATCTCCAAAAACCACTTTGGGATGGTACAGGCCCAAAACTGTCCCTTGCCATAAGAGAATGATCCACAAACGGCTTCCAAATACTCCAAAACCTATTTTCTTTTAATTTATCCCTTTTTACTTTTATCTCCCATGTCAGTTTGTCATTCAATGCTAAACTCCACATTTCCTTATACCACTCTCCAGTCTGTATAAATACATCATTTTTCCAATTTCTGGCAATACATTGTCTACCTGTAGTTAACATAATTTCCAGTAATTCTTTTTCCTCGTTATTTAAACCCATGCCTTCCACATTTGTTAAATGCATTTATGACAGCCGCAGATGCGTTTTACGGCAGCGTTTATGGCTGGAAGAACCATGTGACTGGCCCGCTCAGCTGTCCAGTGACGTGGTCTGGCCAACAGTGCAAAAAGGTTGGGAACTCCAGTTACATAGCAATGAATCTCAAGTTTGGATAATGCCTTTACTGGGTTAGGGATAGGAACCAAGCCAAACTTTAGTCTGCAGAGGAAGAGTAACTGCCAGTTAAACACTTCTTATCTCTCATATTACCTCTCTTGTGGAATCTAAACTTCAATTTACTTTATTAGCAGTCTGCCTTCATGAGCCAATTCATTACATCAGGACCAATTTTTGATATTGGCCTTAAACCCAAGTTTTATATTATCATTGGCAGAGGGAATGTCCTGGAGAAGATGACATTTAATGTACTTGTAATGTTGTACTGATCCAATAAAGGTAGTGCCCAGCC
This sequence comes from Bradypodion pumilum, assembly GCA_035047305.1. Classification (NCBI taxonomy): domain Eukaryota; kingdom Metazoa; phylum Chordata; class Lepidosauria; order Squamata; family Chamaeleonidae; genus Bradypodion; species Bradypodion pumilum. The sequence continues at coordinate 173,151,152 of JAWDJD010000003.1, forward strand.
TCAGATTTTTGTTGCTATGAATCATTTACAGGGCTATTTTTTGTACTTGTAGTTAATACTTCATGATACTTGACTGTTATTTTAGTGCTGGGTGAAGGAAGAAGTGGACAAAAAGCAGAACACTGGAAGTGGGGGCGGGGAATTTATCCTTTCTTCAACAACATTAAAATATTCTTGCACAATAACAGTGAATTCATTGGTTTCTTGAAATTCTTCACCCTATTCATGGTTCCTGCAGCTTTTCCGGGAAGTTAAAAAAAATCTAATTTTAGAGTGGGAAGTGATGACAGGAAGATCCTAAAACTACTTCTGGTCCATAAGCCAGAGGTTTGGCTTCATAGTATAAATCCACAAATATAACTAGGAATGGTTATGCAACCCACTGCTCTCCAAGTAAATTCTTGCAAGATCAAGATCTTTAACAAACCTACCAACAAACTATATGGTGAACTGTATTAGTCAACTATTAAGACTAATGATTATGATTGAGAATGTATTTATTTAATTGGTACAATCCAATGTACTGTACTGATGACAGTTGTTGAACAAATATTTCATAGTTGAGAAATATGGTAGTAATGGTTCCATCTTCAGTTGCAACTGGTAACTCTGATACTACTCTGATATGTACTCATCTGACTGCCTATTTTTTAAAAAATAAAACATTAATTGTATAAGAAAACAGAGAGAAAGGCTTCAGTAATCATGCAGCTGTTGCTTCTCATAATGGATTGATGTGATGTGTCAAGTATTTTATTGGATGCTGCTGAATTAAGTTTTCATAGATTAACTGGCATATTTAACAAAGCTAGTAATTTTGGAATGAATAACAATGAAATTGTATGCCACTGGAATGTGAAAGACAGGGCTGGCTTTTTAAAACACAGTCTACCTTTAGAGAGGTTCATTTGCTTCTCCTATGATTAGAGGAGTCTCTGTTCTTTGGTTTTATCTCACCACAAAGCTAATTTGATGTGACTTTGAAAATGCATGCTAATAATTCCGTTTCAGACATCCATGTTCATTGTCAAAGGCACCCATAGGGATGCTGGGTCTATTATGCTAGAACGGGGCTACCCAAACTACGGCCCATGACCCAGATCTGGCCCCTGACACCAATTCATCTGGCCCACAAAGCCCTCGTCACTCCAGGAAGCGGAAGTAAAACATGCCCATGCCATAGTGACCTGCTCCCTGAACCACATGACCAGCCCACAGCCCGAAAAGTTTTGGCACCCCTGTGCTAGAAGAACAGCATATCTGTGTTACTGCAGTAGAAAAACAAAACAAAAAAAATGCTGTTAATGGATGAGTTCCTGACCACATGGGGGGTTTGCAGGAACAAGGCATTTAGAGATAGGAAAATGGATTTCTTTTCAGTCCATTTTTAATTTATTTTTATTTTTAAACAAAATCTACAAAATTCATATTTTGGATAGTTTGTAAGGTTTGAGAAGAAATTGGGAGAAATGTAAACAGACTAATCCATTCATGTGCATGGCTTTGAATGTTTAATTCTTAAGAAGAGAGAGACCTGGTGGTGCAATGGCTAAACTGCTGTACTGCAGCCAGAACATTGTGAGTTCGATCCTGACCAAGGATCAAGGTTGACTCTGCCTTCCATCCTTCCGAGGTTGGTAAAATGAGTACCCAGCATGTTGGAGGCAAAATGATAATTACCTGTATTACTTGATTACCCAGAGAGTGCACTAACCACTGGGGCAGTATAGAAGTGTAATTGCTATTGTTAAAAATCAAGGTTTTCACCCTATTGGTTCAACCATATTGTTGCTGATTTAGCATTGCCACTCCTCCTTCCTTCGTTCCTTTCTTCCTTCCTTTGATAGTTTCCTCACCTTCTGTGCAACAGGCAAATGAATCATTCTGGGCCATGTTAGTTACTATTTCAAAATGTGCTGTTTTCAGTTTATGAATTAAACAAGCCGTCATTGTGGAAATGATTGTTACTTACTTACGGGTCCCAAATGATGGCAGTTTACAACTCTGTTTCCAGATGTCAGTTGCTCTGCTCATAAAACAGGGCTGAAAGCATTTAGCCTTTTACTTGCTGTTGAATTACCATTTCCATCAGCCCAAGGCCTCAGAAGCAGTGGTTGGGAATGATGAGATTTGAAGCCTTCCAACATCTGCACGGCTGTACATTCTCATCCCAGAGAAAGTGAAGGAGACATACATTCCTACAGCACTGACCTATTTAGAGCTTCTCATTTGTCTGGCTTTCATGATTATGTCAGTCTTTAACGATCTGTGTAATCTTCAATGAGACTTGGGAATAGGGTGAATTTTGATTGAAGAAAATTGGATCTTTGAAACAAAGCAAATGCCAACAATATGAGGCTCTTACTAGTAAAACTGTATAATTCTTAGAAAAAGGCTCATCATTGTATCCATTTCCAGAGGCCTATGACCAATTCATCAAAGCAGTGAAAAGATCGTTCCAGCTGCCTCTACTAAAGGTGCAGAAGCAATTACCTGAAAGGCCTAACACTGGAAATAGTCACCCAAATGAATAATTCTTTTCACTATATGAGAAAAGAAACTATTTTTTGGCTGCATGTCAATTAATTTATTTGATATCAGATAATAAAAGAGATAATAGGATTAAACTCATGGAAGACATAAAGAGTCAAGAAACAGTTGGAAGGCCTGGAGTTTGCTCAAATGGCTTAGCAACAACCCAACAAAAGACTCTACTCATGGGAATATTTCAGTAAACCAAATAGTCCATCATCTCCTTATAAATGGTACATCTGATAAATGTCATAAGAAATTAGAATGTAAAATTGAAAGAAACATGCACCTCAGGACTACTTCTACACAAACATGACCTAATATAGAAAGAAAGAACTACCAATCTCTTAAAATGGAGAGGACCCCAGGAAAGTTTAGTCATAGGTCTGATCATAAGGAGGATTGGAAGTCATGTAATGAGCTACAAAGTGAAGTCAGCAGAACGAAAGTAAACCTGAGAAAATGGAGGGTTTGCACTAACATAGTCTTTTGCAAGGGCAGAGAAAAGCAGGCAACTTTATACCTGTATCTGTGTACTTTCTGCCCCTCAATATGTACCACGGAGGACTTGCTGTTAGCTTGATATTGCTCTTGATGTTGCCTATTATTGGGCAGAAAGTATCTTGGACTGTGTATGTATTAATCCTGATGCTCCTGACACAAAGAAAGGAATATTGTGTCCATATATGTTTGGGAACTGGTGATTTTGTGTGCTTTTAGTACCTTATGCCATCTTGTGTTGCATAGATTTTTATTTTATTTTCTGAGGGACTGCCTAAACATGAAGAATGTCCTTGAATTTCAGTCTCAGTGGAAATGTAGTGATGAGATTAAATTGCATAACAAATACATAAATATTCAAATTAAGATGTGACCTTGGGGAAATTTCTCCCATATATTCACAGACGGTATGTAACACAGTATTGTAGAGGACAAAATCTCTTCCATTTCACTCTAAGCATCCTTCATTATTAACGTCCTTCAGGAGACATAGAGAAAGGCAGGTTCCCTTCTCTTTATACTAAATTCATTGAAAATAGTAACCAATTAATCTGATCACAATGTAAAAAGATAGAATAAGAACTAATGTTTAAAAGTAGCAATTAAATGTCATTTAGAAAAATTCCATTTGATAAAGCTCATTTTGAAAATATACCCAATGAAATGCATGTTTCTTTACCACAATAAAGCAAGAAACTTGAGCAAGTCTATGGTCCGAAGATAGAACTGAATGGAAAAATTGTGTGCTTTTGCAGCACTAAATTCCATTTAATTCAATGGGTAGACTTTCATGGAAATGTTGCAGGAATGCTGCCTTTATTTAAAGCACAACCTTATCTTTATCATCTTTATCTAATGCTGCATCTTTATCTATGACATGTCAGTTTCAGATGTGTGGGATCCGCAAGCACATCCGGCCGGAGTGACAGCTACGCGGCGAGGCACTCCAGAAGAGGCATCCTACGGCTTGCATCACGGAAACGTGTTCCGTTCAGGGGCAGGCTGTGAAACCCTGATCTCAGCGCAGAGGCCGCCGAGGGCCCGTGGCAGCAGTCCACGCTCTGAGCTCCATCCCAGAGATTTGTCATGCTAAGACCTATTACCTAAAAGGACGCGTCGAAATCATCCCGAGGAGGAAAACTTCGAAGGACCAGGCAGGTAATATGGGGACTTGTCCTCAGCGGCAATGTCCGACCACTAACCAGAGAATTCACATAATGGAATTCAAGGCCCTGGCCAGGGTATACAAAGTATGCCTTCACAGCGTGTTGTGTTCTGTAAAGCTGTGCCTTTAACAATGTACCTTTGCCATGTGTTACCAATGTAACCTTTCTATGTGCAACATTATAACCATCAGCTGTATAAATGTAACCTAATAAGGGGACGCGAGCTAGTGACCACCAGAGGGCAGTAGCGAGCGTCCAGCTCCCATGGATCATAGTCACCTGGTTCAGCAGCGCGGGAAGATTCCCCGCGACCTCCTCACCTGGTCAAGAAGGGCGTGACCTCCTATGATGTCACGCAGGCAGCAACCAATAGTCTGTCGACGAGCCACATTCAAATGTATAGCCAGCTGTATATATTGAGCTACTCATCCGCCATTACCACATGTTCCTCCGGATCATCATGCAATAAACCTGTGTTAAGCCAACCCTTCGGCTGTTTCATTGTCTTTGGTCCCTTACACTAAATTGGCGACGAAGGTGGGATATGGCAGCCCACGGGACCAAGACATGCGCCGGTTTCGAAATCAGGAAACCGGGCGACTGGGAGATCTTCGAGATGGACTTCCAGGCCGCACTGATCGAGTCCGAAGTCACGGAAGAGGCGAAGAAGAGAGCCATCTTCACCAGAATGCTCGGACAAGAAACCAAAAGGACCTTGGTGGACCTGATTGCACCGAGGAGGGTGAGCGAATTCAAGGCCAAGGAACTCATGCAGATGCTGCATGAGCACGTCCGGCCTGCCACAGCGATGTTTCCCGCTCGGAGTGCGTTTTGGAGGCGAGTCCAAGCGCCCGGGGAGACGGTCGCCGCATTCGTGGCGGCCCTGCGGCTGGCGGCCGGCCCGTGCAAATGGGAGAATGCCGAAATCACCCTCCGGGACTGTGTGCTGTGCGGCCTGAACGACGCCGAGACCCAGCGTACATTAATGAACCAAGAGCCGCCTCCCACGTTGCAGGAGGTCGTCAGAGCGGCCCAGGCCGCAGAAGCTACGAAGGCCGGGGTCCAAGAACTTCAGGACTGGCGGCCAAAGTCGAGCAAGGCAGAGGCTCCGGTACAGGCGGCCCGCCGAACTTCGAGGTCGTCCGCAGAGAGCAGCGACGACGAGGACATCCAGAGGGTCCGGAAGGAGAGTCAGCGATGCGACGGCTGTGGAGCGGCCCACGACCACGTGAAATGCCCCTTCCGGAAGGCCGAGTGCCACAACTGCGGCCGCCGCGGACACATCGCCAAGGTGTGCAGGAAGAAGCGCGAAACCCGGAGGAGCTCCGCAGACCGTTCCGCTGGACAAGACCGCCCAGCGAAACCCAAGGATGGCGCCCAGGCCACACGGAAGCAGGACGGCGTGGGCCGCATCGCCGATGGCAGCGAGGACGACGCCCCAGTGTTCAGCGTGTCTACTAGACACCCCCGCTACTTTGTTGTGGTACTAGTCCAAGGGGTCCCCATTAGGATGGAAATTGACTCGGGGTCCTCATATTCAATCATTTCCCAGAGGGAGTTTTTGGGAATTGCCCCCCACAAGTGACCCAAGCTCAAAGCATTGAGGTCCACACTACGGGACGTGCAAGGGAACAGTATTCCAGTGTTGGGGGATGGAGAATTTCAGGTCAAATTCAAGGAGCACGCCGCGTCCCTTCCCCTAGTCGTGCTCAAAGGAGGAAATTGCAGCCTCCTCGGGACTCAATGGTTCCAGCCCCTGGGGTTGTTCATCGGGGGGGTGCACGCTGTTGGGATGCACGCCGTTGGGACTGATCCAATTCAGGAGGTGTGCGAGGCGCACACCGAAGTTTTCAAAAAGGGACTGGGGAAATTCAAGGGGCCCCCAGTGACTTTCGACCTGGACCCGGGGGTCCGCCCAATTCGCCTTAAACCACGCAGGGTGCCGTTCGCACTCAAGGACAAGATAGAGGCGGAACTGGACAAGTTGGTGGGCCACGGGATCCTTGTGCCTGTAGATTCTGCGGAGTGGGAAACTCCAATTGTAACCGCTCTGAAGGCCAACGGGGAGGTCCGCATATGCGCTGACTACAAGTGCACCATCAACAAGGCGATCCGCCCGAATGCATATCCGGTGCCGGTAGTCAGCCATCTGCTGGCCAGGTTACACGGGGGAAAGTGTTTCGCTAAGCTCGACTTAGCACAGGCCTACCAGCAGCTCACGGTGTCCCCTGCCGCAGCTGCTGCGCAGACCATAGTCACCCACAAGGGGGCGTTCCAGGTGACGCGCCTCCAGTTCGGCGTGAATTCGGCGCCTGGAATTTTCCAATCACTCGTGGAACGCCTCCTGAAGGGATTGGAGGGGGTGTTGCCTTATTTTGATGACGTGTTGATAACGGGGGGGAGTCGGGCTGAATTGGCCAAAAGGTTGGGGAAGGTCCTGACGATATTCGAAAAGGCGGGGCTGAGGTTGCGAAAGGACAAATGCATCTTCTTCGCAACAGAGGTTGAGTTCCTAGGGTTTTGTGTGACTCCTGAGGGAATAAAACCATCCAAGTCCAAGGTGGCAGCCATTAAGAATGCCCCCGCCCCACCTCCAAGCCCGAGTTACAGTCGTTCCTAGGACTGCTCAACTTCTACCAGTCCTTCCTTCCCCGAAAGGCAGCGGTGGCTGAGCCGCTACACAAACTGCTAAAGAAAGACCAGGCATGGAAGTGGGGCGATGACCAAGAAAGGGCATTTAGCGAGCTAAAAAGCCTCCTGGCGTCCGACGCCATACTGGCCCATTTCAACCCCAAACGCCCAGTAGTTCTGATCTGTGATGCATCTCCAGTGGGGGTGGGGGCGGTGCTGTGCCACTTGTTGGAAAACGGAAGGGAGGCCCCGATAGCATTTTACTCCAGGTCCCTGTCCCAAGCAGAGAGAAACTACGCACAGATGGACAGGGAGGCACTAGCGATAGTCGCGGGGACGAAAAAATTTCACGATTTTCTGTACGGCCGCCCTTTCACAATTGTAACAGACCACAAGCCCCTGCTAGGCATCTTTACCGCCGATAAGCCCACCCCACAGATCCTGTCCCCGAGGATGCTCAGGTGGGCCATTTTTCTCAACGCGTATCAGCACGCGTTGGTCTACCGGCCTGGAAAGGAGATCAGCCATGCGGACGCTCTATCTAGGTCTCCCCTTCCCCTAACGCCCAGCCAGGTGAGCATGGGGGAGCGGGACCATCAGGTTCTCATGATAGAGGTGCTGGATTCGCCCCCCGTAATGCCCGCCGACATTGCCAAAGCGACAGAGAAGGACAAAACGTTAGCGACAGTCAGCTCCTGGCTGCAGAAAGGGTGGCCCGCGTCCTCCCCAGCGGAGGAGTTCGCTCCATTTTTCAGAAAAAAGCTTGAACTGTCCCTAGAGAGGGGGTGTCTCTTGTGGGGGCAGCGGGTGGTGATTCCCACTTCCCTTCGGCCACGGGTGCTCAAACTGCTTCATGTCAGCCACCCCGGCATCGTGCGATCCAAGGCGCTGGCCCGGAGTTACTTCTGGTGGCCCCAGCTAGACGCCGACATCGAGCACATGGTCGGCACTTGTGAAAGTTGCCAATGCTCCAGACCAGAGGAGGCCCGCCTTCCCCACAGGGAATGGGACGCGGCTAAGGGGCCGTGGTCCCGGGTGCACGTAGATTTCGCGGGCCCATTCAGAGGCACCCTGTTCCTCCTTGTAGTGGACGCTTTCTCCAAATGGTTGGAGGTTATCCCAGTCACGAGCACCTCCTCGGCCCAGACCATTCGGCATTTGCGGAGGCTCTTTTCCACGTTCGGCATACCCGACACGTTAATTAGCGACAACGCTAGTTGTTTCACGTCCTCCGAGTTTAGGGCATTCATGGAGATTAACGCCGTTCGGCATATCACCTCCGCCCCTTTTCACCTGGCCACCAACGGCCAAGTAGAGAGCCTCGTCTACACCACGAAGGACGCGTTGCGGCGCATGGGCCCAGGGGATCTGAACCTGCAAGTGTGTCAGTTTCTGCTAGGGTACAGGGTAACCCCATTGGCGTCAGGATACTCCCCCGCAGAGCTCTTAATGCGCAGGAAGCTGACCACCATCCTTACTAGGCTAGACCCCACGAGGGTAGAGGACAAAGGAAGGAACATCGGGCTGGAGGTTACAAAGAGTTTCAGCATAGGCGCCCCCGTGCATTGCAGGAATTACGCCAGCACAGGCCCAGCCTGGGTGCCGGGCGTAGTCGTGGAACAAACCGGCCCCGTGTCGTACCGCGTGGAAACCAGCACAGGGCTCCTATGGAGGCGGCACGCAGACCAGCTCCGACGCAGGGTCTCTGATGAGCAGGACACGGATTACGCAGGAAATAAGTCAGCGTTAGGGTTCTCCCCCACCCGTTTAGCCCAAGGGGGAGGAGAAGGGGACCGTGGGCCCCCACCAAGGGGGGAGGAGGATATCCTCATAGATACCCTGGGGGATCTTTCCGAGGAGGAGGAACCCGACCCCATACATATCTCGCGGAAAGTCCCCACAAATGCGGGTACCCCTACCAACTTAGATTTTGATTTTCAGAACCGGGGGGGGGGGTTTCGGAGTGGTCCCCCACCCGTCCAAGCGAGAAGAGGGGTTTTTCGTTAGCCCCGACGGCCCCCGGCCTGCCCACAATGGAGTTTTTCCCTTCCCCTAAGGCCGCCAGACAGCGGCAAGCCACTAACAAGTCTCCCTCTCCCCTTTCAGGACAAGGGACCAGGGAGCAAAGAAGCAATAACGCCCCCGGGGGGGCAGCCCTCTTCACGGCCCAAACACACATGCAACAAGCCATCTTGGCTGAGAGACTTTGTCTCATCCTAGGGGGGAGGGATGTTGTGTTCTGTAAAGCTGTGCCTTTAACAATGTACCTTTGCCATGTGTTACCAATGTAACCTTTCTGTGTGCAACATTATAACCATCAGCTGAATCAATGTAACCTAATAAGGGGACGCGAGCTAGTGACCACCAGAGGGCAGTAGCGAGCGTCCAGCTCCCATGGATCATAGTCACCTGGTTCAGCAGCGCGGGAAGATTCCCCGCGACCTCCTCACCTGATCAAGAAGGGCGTGACCTCCTACGACGTCACGCAGGCAGCAACCAATAGTCTGTCGACGAGCCACATTCAAATGTATAGCCAGCTGTATATATTGAGCTACTCATCCGCCATTACCACATGTTCCTCCGGATCATCATGCAATAAACCTGTGTTAAGCCAACCCTTCGGCTGTTTCATTGTCTTTGGTCCCTTACACTAAACAGCGATAAGTTAGCGGAACTCTTAGTGTACTTGGGGGGCAATTGTCCGCTTTATCCAGAAGCGGGTATGCTTGACCTCCAACTTTGGGATCGGATAGGAGCCTGCATTTGGCAAGCACCGAAAGCTCCAGACAGCATAATTGGCACATGGAGCAAATGTAGGAAACTCTTAGCAGAGGAAGACCCAGTCCAGATAAAGACTCAGAAACCCCCAGCACAGTCAGAGCCATCAGCCCCAGCGGCTCTCTATCCGTCATTCCAGCTCAAGCAGGGTAGTGTAGGGAGCTTTCCCTCGGTGACAGCTGCAGACGTCACCGACGGAATGCGTGGGATGGGAAGCGCTGGCGCTTCCCTGACAGCTATGGGTTCCCTAGCTACCAAGAGTTCGGTTCAGCGCATGGCTGAGGCAGAAATCAGCAAGGGGGAATTGCCAGCAGAAAATCTAGCTGAGCTTAGGCAGCTATGCCCAGTTCGCATAGAGGTAGATGCCCTCACGGGCCAGCAGCAAGCAGTCAATTCACCAGTTCCGTATAAGCTGCTCATGGCTATACGGAAGGCCATCACAGAAACCGGACTTCAGAGCCGATTTACTAGGGGCACGCTTCAGCAAGTGTGCGAAACCATGATGCTCAATTCCATACAACTGGAAAGCCATCATGTGAATGATGCTCAACCCCAGCCAGTATCTGCTATGGGACAGCGAGTATTGTCTCGAAGTGCAGGCAAGGGCTGCCAGGATGGGCAGAGCGGTAATCCCTGACCAGCTATATGGTTCAGGTCCGTTCAAATCCGTTGATGCGCAAGGTGCCCTGCCACTCACCACTCTTCACATCGCAGCGGAGACAGCCTTCAAGGCTTACCTCAAAGTCTCGGCAGCTGGCAAAGCAGCCAAAAATTACACAGCAGTCAAACAGGGTGCCCAGGAGTCCTACGTGGACTTTGTCAATAGATTAGAGGAAGCGATCACTAGACCGATAATGAGCAGGCCCAACAAGAGCTCATGATGAAATTGGCTAAAGACAACGCCAATCTTGACTGCCGTAAGATATTGCAGTCACTGGGCAATCGTCCCGACCTGACACTCACAGACATGATTAGGGCATGCGACGATGTTGGCACAGGCTCCTACAAAATGGGTCTGTTGGCAGCGGTGGTGCAAGGAGGCAGGAAACCCTAGAACAAAGGAGCATGCCACACTTGTGGCAAGGTCGGTCATTTCGCTAGGGAATGCCGATCCAGGGGCAGCGGCCAACACGCCGGCCGTCCCAAGGCTCCAACCTCCCCGTGTCCGAGGTGCAATAAAGGCTTCCACTGGGCCAAGAACTGTCCGAATTTGGGAAACCGGAACGCGGGCATGTCTCTGGCCCCGGTCCAAACAGAGACCTCCCTCACTCTGGGAGAGCCAGAGTGAGATTAGATTCCAATTGCATTCCAGACATTGCAAAGGCGCAGGCCAGCCCCAAGGGTAGTACAGGGCTAGAATTGACTTGCCAGGCAGACGTCACATGCGACTTTCCAGGCACAGTCTATCTGGTTGATTCCCATTACATGGGACCCCTGCCTAGAGGCTTCATAGGCTTAGTTTTGCCTCGTAGTGTCGCAGGAGCACGAGGAATTCTTGTAATTCCGGGAGTCATTGACTCCAATTTTTCAGGTGTTCTCCAAGTTCAGCTCTGGATGCACCTACCCCAGACCATTCACAAGGGAGACACGTTAGCGCAACTGATTATGGTTCCTTGTAACTCGCCAGCAGACAGCCAGGGAAGGCTCAGGGGCAGCTCAGAGTCCGGGTCGGAAGACCGCTCGAGCGCAAGTGAGGCAGTGCAAGGATACAAGGTCTTAGCAACAGTGGAAACCAACATAGAATGGAAACGGCGACCAGTTATAGAGGTATTTTTGAATAAAAAACCGTTCACTGGGTTGCTGGATACCGGAGCTGACGTCAGCGTGGTCAGCCGAAGTCAGTGGCCACAGGAGTGGGCCATTGAGCCGGTCTCCGATGTGTGGGGGGTAGGTGGCATCCAAGAAGCATTTAGAAGCCAGGAGTGGGTAGAAGTCATGATCCCTGAGGCCAACGGCACAGCGGTCATCCGACCGCACATTCTAGACGTGCACGTCAACCTCTGGGGGCGAGACATTTTGCAACAATACCATGCCACTCTTACCTTTGGGTAATGGCTCTGCCACTTAAATGGCTCACCAACATGCCAGTCTGGGTGGAACAATGGCCGGTAGTGGGGGGGAAATTAGTCACCCTGAAACAACTGGTTAAGGAACAGCTAGATGCAGGACATATAGAGCAGTCCACCAGTCCTTGGAATTCGCCCATTTTTGTCATCAAGAAAAAGTCGGGGAAGTGGCGACTCCTCCACGATCTCAGAGAGATCAATAAATGTATTCAGCCGATGGGTCCGCTTCAATGCGGCATTCCGAATCCGAATATGATCCCCGAGGGTTGGGAGATCTTGGTCGTAGACCTTAAGGATTGTTTTTATACCATTCCCCTAGATCCTAGGGACAGGGAAAGGTTCACCTTTACAGTGCCAGTTGTGAACCACAGTGAGCCCATGCAGCATTATGCGTGGAAATATTTGCCACAGGGGAGGCTCAATTCACCCACCCTGTGCCAAATTTATGTTCACAATGCACTGGCAAAGTTCCGAAGCCTTCACCCCACAGCTTTAGTGTGTCACTTCATGGATGACATCTTGGTCGCGGCGCAGCAACTCGGCAACGAAATGTTTAAGGACCTCCAGGCCACCCTGGGGGATAAAGGGTTACTCATTGCCCCAGAGAAAGTACAGAGAACCGAGCTATTTTCATATTTGGGTCATCGGCTTCTCCGTTCTTTCGCAGCCCCAGTTCTGCCCCAGATCAACTTAAAAGACGCAGTCACCCTGGTAGAGTTGCAGCAGGTTTTAGGAAACATTAATTGGGCCAGACCGTACTTCAGATTGGATACGGATCTTTTAAAGCCGCTCTTCTCGCTGCTAGCGTTAGGTAAGCAGCCGGCAGACCGGATACAAATTCCTCGAGAGGCACGCTTGACTCTCGAAAAGGTTAACCAAGTTCTCAGCCAGAGATGGGTGGACAGGATTACTCAGGGGCCATATGCTCCGATCCTGAACCTATACATCGTTCGGGCCGGATCCATGTTCACCGGAGCCCTGGGAGTGGACTCCGAGCAGGGGGCGAGTATCGTGGAATGGGTGTACTTACCAAACACCTCTTCCCGAAACACCGTTCCCCCCCCCAAGAGCTGGTCTCTGCGGTGGTCTACCGCGGAAGGCTGAGAGTGAGGGACATCTCAGGGCACGATCTAGCCAAAAATCGTGATCCCATTTACAAAAGAGCACGTTCAGCAGCTGATGCAGCTCGGTGACTCGCTTCCAATTGCCTTGGAGGGATTCACTGGATGCTTGGCATACCACTTGCCAAAAGACCCCAGACTCGTCTTGCTTCAAACGAGACAGTCAGCTTGTGTGAATTGATATCGCTGGTTCCACTTCAGGGGGCCAGAACAGTTTTCACGGATGGGGGTCGCACATATGGTGTTTTAACTTGGCATTAGGACCAGGCTTGGCGCACGCTTCTAACTCTTCCACAGAAGTCCGTGCAGCGGGCAGAGTTGACAGCAGTGAACCTCGCTTTGTGCACCTTTGCCAAAGAATGCCTCAACATAATAACTGACAGCCAGTACATCAGGAATTTGCTTCACAGTCTACCGGGAGCGTACATCACTCCCGCGATAGTCAAAAACTTGCTGAGTTTGTTCCTCACAGCTCAATTTCACTTGCGGAACCGTACTGAAGCACTCTATATCGCCCACATCAGAAGTCACCAGGACTTGCCTGGTCCGATTTCTGCGGGCAATAGCAGAGCAAATGCGGCCGCAAAAGAAATTCAGCAGCGGTCAGTTTTGGGAGTATTCACGACTCCGATTCAGAGCCATGCATTCTTTCACCAGAATGCCAAGGCACTCACCAGACAGTTTAACCTGCCACTCTCTCAAGCCCAAGGCATAGTCCACTCTTGTCAGCATTGTGCAGGGGCACCGGGGGGGCCCTCGTGGGGGGTCAACCCACGAGGGACAGAGGCCAATCAGGTGTGGCAAATGGATGTCACACATGTCCCGCAGTTTGGCAGATGGCAGTACATGCACGTCTGCATTGATACCTTTTCACAATTCATCTGGGCAACGGCACAAAAGGGAGAGACAGCTTCCCATGTGGAGCAGCATCTCCTTTCCTGTTTTGCAGCAATGGGCAAACCGCGGCACGTTAAAACCGATAACGGCCCGGCCTATAGCTCCAGGCAGCTGGCCGACTTCATGGCTACCTGGGACATTAAACACACCTTTGGCATTCTGTACAATCCGCAGGGGCAGGCGATTGTGGAATGGGTCAATCGGACACTCAAGTCCTACATTGACAAACAAACAGAAAGGGGGGAACCACCTGCCCTCCCCAAATCTCAGGGTCAGGCACAGCATTGTCTGAACAAGGTGTTGTTCACGTACAATCACCTTAATGCTTTTTCGGATTGCACACCGCAGGAGAAGCACTTCCGCCACTCGGAAGCTCTCCCGCGGCCAATGGTGCGTTACCGAGTGCCACCGGATCCTTCTTGGAGGGGCCCGGCGCCACTCGTAACCTGGGGAAGAGGGTATGCTGCAATTATGTCTCCTACAGGTGTCATCTGGATTCCAGCCCAGTGTCTCAAACCCCACTTGGAGCCGCATGGCGTGGACTCAGGCCATCCCGAATCCGATCCCGGAGATGGAGAACCTCACCCTGACCAGGGGAACCAGGCGGAGGAAGCGGCGACAGCAGATGACAGCGCCGAAGATCACCTGGGGGGTGGTCAAAACCCTTTGCCATGAGGCAGTGGACGCTGTCCGGCGCGAGGATAAGGAACCGACACCGGAGAACATCTTGCCTGCAGCTTTTCCCCTGATCACCGCCAATTCCGTGGTGGCCACCATCATCCTGACCCTCTCCCTACTTTCAGGGGGAGGCGTTCAGGCAGCTTCGCTAGAAGCCAATAGCCTCGTGCCAGGCGGAGACCCTTCTGCCCGGATGCACTACAACATTTGGGAGAGGTTGGTGACTCTCGTCAACCAGTCTGATTTTTGCCTGAGGCAGACCACCACTTCTGCCTCAATCCTGAGCACCTGTCTCATCTTGGTGTGCCATTCTCCAGAAACGCGCACCAGGAACGGCGACTGGTTGGTGAAGCGGATTTTCAGTCCGTTTTACCCAACGGGTTTCTCAACGTACGCACGGTGGGGAACTCAAGTCACCAAGGTTTTGCTGGCTGATGCAGCCACTCTCTACACTCCTCGAGTGGCGGTCAGCCCGAACTCTACTTGCGCCCGAATGACCGGCTGCTCTGCGGCCGGCGGGTCTCAGCGCCGTTGCCTCGACACCGGCAGCGGCAACTGGACTTGTGATAACCCAGAGACAATCAGCTCAATGTATGTTCATGTTACCTTGCCTTCAGGATGGTTCTTTACATGCAATCAGTATACTTGGAATTACATTCCCACCAATGTATCAGATTCCACATGTTGTATCAGTTGCTTGACATTGTTGCTCCCCACTAGGGATATGGTTGCCCCAAGCATGAGTGTCCCTTCACCCATACGGCACGCTCGTGCCACCCAGTTAGACAGCTCATGTGATAGCAACATTAGGGTTTTGAGTAAGGCTGAGTACGTCTCGTTGGCAGTCAGCATACTTGGCGTGCCAGGCTTGGCAACGCTCAGAGAATTGGTCAATTGGCTTGTGCTTTGGCTAAAGCCATCAACCACACCTCCTCAGCGATAGCGCTGCTCAACCAGGAGCAGACTGCAAGCGCGGCGCCAAAATGGCCGCCGCGCCCTTTGCGGGCCCCCCCCCCACAGGACAGAGAATCCGGGTAGTTAGGGGCGTGGCCAGCTCCCTTATAAAAGGGGTGGCCACGAGGCAGCCGAGCTGCCATTTTACCTCAGCGACGGAGCGGAGAAGTTTTTTCCCCCGTCGCTCTGTCGGACCCCTGTGGCTCAGGGGATTAAGATCCTGAACTCGCTGCCTGGAGGGTCGGAGTTTGATTCCTACTGCAAATGCTCTCGTGCTCCGGCTTTCCAGTCAGTGGGTGCTGAGCCCTGGATAGGGATCGTGTTGCTCTATACTCCTTGAATGGCTGGTGAGTGTAAAAATAAAGCGACGGTGAGGAGGAGTTTTTTTTCCGTCGCTTTATTCCCTTCTGCCGCTTTGCAAGAGGCTTGAGTTGCCAGCCTTTGTTCGAGGCTTCCTTTCGGCTTTTCAGCCTATTGCCTTCAGAGCGCGGGGGAGCAGAGAAGTTTGCTCCGTCGCTCACTGATTTTTCAACTTAGGGGTGCCCAAACTTTAAGTAGGACTGCAGTGTATCCAGTGCTACAGAAGCTGACTGGGTTGTTTAAGGTCAGTGTTTCAATTTCTGCGCATGCAGGACAGGATGAGCTCCCGTGCCGTGCCGTTTTCAACCCCAGGCCGGCCCTGCGGGGGATGCGGCCCTTGGCCCACGGCGGCCCGCCAGGGGCCGGGACAATTGGGGGGAGGGCCTGGTGCTGCCTCACAGCATGTTTTTGCCAATTAGGGGCTGGAATTTTGGGGCATGGCTTATTCGGGCACAGGCTCTGAATTCAGGGCCTCTGGGACACTTCCCGTCGGGCCGTCCGGCCCGCCTGGCCCACCTGCTGGGGGTTTACTGTGGCTGGGGGTGCCTGGTTGGCACGTTTGGCTGTACTGGAGGCATCCTTAGCAATCCAGTGGGTGGGGGGTCCTTTTCCGATCTACCGGGCCCTCCTGTCCGCCGGCTACTTCCACCGCTGTCACTCTGTAACAGGCGGCCGGCTGGGTCGGGCTTATGGAGACAGTCCAGCCTGTGCCTGCCGCTGCCTCACAGCTCCCTGTTTGTCCGGTACAGCGATTGGAATGCGTTGGAGGTCGTCCTAGAGCTCGATTTCGGTCGCGAGCTCCGACGCCCACGGTGTGCTGGAACCCCCAGTGGGGGCGGCTCACGGGGGTGCAACTAGTGAGTATGGGGTCAAGTTGAATACGCCCACATCTCAGTCCACTTTCAGCGGGGTGGTTCAGTGCTCTTCGCCTTGCCAATTAGAGGCTAGTGGGGCATCACTTGTCATTCTATCCCAGTGCCCTTGGTTGCATTATGGCACGACCCTGGGGGTGGGGATTTCTGCCCCGGGGCAGTATGTGGCACTGCATGGGCTATCCAGGTCCCGCTGCGCATGCCTGGTCTACATTTTGTACCGACAACGGCCTTCCCGATGATTGGCTAGCCACCACGCACGTCGTGGTTGGCTTATGGAAAAAAAATTCCGTACAAGAGTGCCCCTACACCCGGAGATGAAGTGGGATGAGCCCTGTCAGAAGCTGTGGCTTCTGTACATGACCCCACGCGCACTGCGCCTAGGGAGATGTATCATTGTGGAATTGCGGTCCAGCGAGCTGCTCCAGCGCAGGCACCCCGCCAAGTGGCGGGGCAGGGGGTTACAGCCCGCCTGCTGTGCTGGACCTTCTCGGACAATGGCTCCTGCAATGGGCAGAATTGCAAATACAGACAGGAGCGTCCCACCTGTGTTGGCCCCCACGCGGCCTCTGCCTGTCCCAGGCCTAGAGGGATGCGGGGCAGAGGGTGGGGCAGACAGGGGGCTGGCAAGACTGCCGCAGATGGATCTAGTCCACCGAAGGGCTCCCTCCCCAATTAAGGTGGACGTGTGGGAGAGTTGGCTCACATTGTACCCGAAGGGAGAGGATGCGGGTTATCTCCTTCAGGGTTCTAGGCAGGGGTTCCGGATCCCTTTCATGGGTAATAGGTCCCCTCAGGATGCCCCCAGTCTTTTATCCCTTAGGGGGAGGGAGGAGGTGGCTGCTGCCAGCTTTCACAAGAGGGTCTATGCGGGCAGGGTCGTTGGACCTGTCCCTGCACCCCCGTCCTGGGGAGCATATTATTTCAATGATGCCATGCCTTTTGGCTAGTCCATGGGGGCTCGGTATTCGAGCGTTTCACCACTTTCCTAGAGTGGGCTTTTGTCCGCAGGTCAGGGTCCCGGTCTGTAGCCCATTCCCTGGATGGTTTTATTCGGGGCTGAACGGGGCTGGGACACGTATACACGTCTCCTCAACACATTTCAGACGCTAATGGAGGAACTTGGTGTCCCTTTAGCGCCCGAAAAGACCGAGGGCCCATCTCCACAGCTAGTAGTCCTGGGGTGGAGAGTTACACGGTAGCGCAGGATTCTAGGTTGCAGCGGGATAAGGTGTCAAGGCTAGTGGCCCTTGTCTTGGTCTTGCTGGCCGAGCGCGTGGCATCACTGAGGGAACTTCTGGTGCTACATGGTCACCCCAGCTTTGCTGGCAGGGTCGTCGCACCGGGCAGGGCATTTGCTCTGCGCTGGTGCGACGCCATGGCGGGATTATCCAGGCCCCACCACAGGCTCAGATTTACCCGGGGTATCAGGGCAGACGTGCTTGTCTGGCCATGGGTCCAGAGGTAGTTCAACGGGGTGTCATTTTGGGGTCTGATCTCCTGGCTCCCCCTTGCTTTCAGATGCAGTCCGATACCTTAGGATTCCTGGGTTTATGGATGTACTTCCATTGGAAGTGGGCCTATGGTGGGTGGCCACCATCCTGGGCAGGCAAGGGTCGCCTGCAGGGTCTCACGTATCTGGAATGTTTACCTACCCTGGGTGCTTTGATGCTATGGGGCAAGGAGTGGGCCAACTCGGTTGTGCAATTTCGGCATGGCAACGCGGCTGTTGTCCGCATCGTCACTCCACAGATTTCCAAATCGCCCGGGGTCATGGAGCTGGTTTGTGTTATGCAACCTGCGCCTCAACGTTCCCTTCAGGGCCAGGCATGTCCCAAGGGTTGATAATGATATTACTGCTGCTTTGTCCTACCTGCAGATCTCCCGGTTCCATGCCTCGGCCCCCGGATGCGGAGGAATTTCCCTCGCCACTCCCGGACGAGAGATGGAATGTTGGCAAGTAGAGGTGAACCGGGCGATTAGCCTGTCAATAGCGCCATGCATAGTAAGGCGTAGCACCACGCATTTAGTTCCTTCAGAGTATTATGTACCCGATTTCGATTGCCAGGAACCTGGCCGAGCCCAGTAACCCATGTTCTGCGGTTCATGGTTTACCTGTATGCCCAGGGCCTTGCACCACGCACCATAGCATCTCAGCTGTCGGGTTGGCTTTATGGCCAAAGTGGGAGGTTGTGTGACAGCACCAATGACTTCCGGGTGAGACATGTTTGGAGGGGTGGATGCGCGTGCGCGGGCGTTTCCCGGGCGACCGCCACCCCATTTACCCAGGGGTTTTTTACCCAAGTGGCCCGGGGCTGGCCTGGCCTCTGTTTTGATAGATGAGGCGGCCCATTTCATGCGGCTACTACGGTGGCCTTTTTGGAGGCGCTCCGCATCAGCGAGCTTGAGATGCTGAATAAGGCGGATGCAAGATTTTACCAGGGTTTTACCCAATTGGCCCGGGGCTGGCCTGGCCTCAGTTTTGATAAATGAGGCAGCCCACTTCATGCGGCTACAACGGTGGCCTTTTTGGAGCCCTCCGCATCGGCGAGCTTGAGATGCTGAGTAAGGCGGATGCAAGATTTTCCCAGGGTTTTCACCCAATTGGCCCGGGGCTGGCCTGGCCTCTGTTTTGGAAATGAGGCAGCCCACTTCATGCGGCTACAACGGTGGCCTTTTTGGAGCGCTCCGCGTCAGCGAACTCGTGATGCTGTCTAAGGCGGATGCAAGTGGTAGGGCACTGGAACTCGAAGATGTCTACGTAGCCAAAGACTGGGCCCAGTTGAGGATACGCTCCTCTAAAACAGATCAGCATGGCGTAGGCAGTGGTGTAAGACTGCTACGTTGTTCTTTGGCAGACATCTGTCCGGTTGGTGCCCTACAGGAATTCCTGGCACTGCGTGGCATGCACCACGGCCCGTTTTTCTGTCACCAAGATGGGTCTCCCCTTACTAAATTTCAGTTTTGGAAGGTGACAGCCAGAGCCCTCACCAGGGTGGGCCTACCAGGTGCCCGTTGTGGCGCACATTTGTTCCGGATTGGTGCAGCCTCTACAGCAGCTGCTTTTGGGTACTCTGGGGCTGACATACGCAGCATGGGGAGGTGGGGCTCGCAATGTTTTCAGTTTTATGTGCGCCCACTCCCGCCATGAGTACCAATCCAGTCACCTTACCGCCTTTTTCTCAATTTTCTTACAGATCCTGGGTGTCGTATTACACCGGTGACAGTATGGCTGGTGGGCCACAGCTATGTGCACAGGGCAGCGCGTTACGCTGCGGCGACAGAGTGGACCCCGACTGGGACTGGGTGACCACGCCAGTCTCGCAGGGCATGGTAAGCCTGGGATGTTATGGCGGGAGCTGCGGCCTTTCCTTTTTTCTGGCCTGGGTGCTGACCCGCCTGACATTCTAATCATACGCCTGGGGGGCAATGATTTGGGCCAGGTCACCGGCTTGTCGCTCAAGCATGCGATTTGCGAGGAACTCGCCTACTTGCATTATGTCTGGCCTGCCACAACCCTGGTTTGGTCGGACATTGTCCCGTGCCATTCTTACTGAGGGGGCGTTAACCTCCTGGCCCTTGACCGCGCTAGGTGCGCGGTCAATAAGGCGGTGGCGCGTTTTCTTACCACCAGGGCTTGGGGACGGGTCAGTCATCACCCCGATATTAGTCTACAAAATTATGACTTGTACACAGGGGATGGGGTCCATCTGTCGCGAGGAGGTATGGACCTCCTGTTGGGCGATTGGCGAGCAGGCCTGTTGACCGAGCTGACGGTCTGGGGGGGGGCGTCAGGTCTTCTTTGAAGCCCCTCCGTGTGGCGGGTAGCACTGGTAAGGTAAACAGTATGACCCACAAGTATCCGGCAGGTTCGCAATTGACTGGACAACACTAGACAGGAATAAATTAGTTAAACGTTGTCCGGTCAACGACGAACCAGGCGATGGGGTGATGACGATTGCTAACCAGCATGCATCACCCCTGTGATTTCACGGATACGCGTCAGATGGTGGGGTCATGAGTTAGTTATTGACTACGGTCAATAATTTGTTTGTTGTCAACAAACAAATTGATACAAATCGATACATTGTAACCAATTGCCGTTGGCAATTTTGGGGTGGTACCTTACCAGTGTTACTTCGGCCTGCTTGCCTTAGGAATTATGATTGGTCGTTTTACCAATACAAATTTATAATTCGGACTAGGGCATTGAATCAATAAATGTGGCCCTATGCTGTTATCCACTTTCAATGTTGTCTGTGTCCGTTATTGGGGGGGTGCGCCTGCAATGCAAGCGCGGCGCCAAAATGGCCGCCGCGCCCTTTGCGGGCCCCCCCCCCACAGGACAGAGAATCCGGGTAGTTAGGGGCGTGGCCAGCTCCCTTATAAAAGGGGTGGCCACGAGGCAGCCGAGCTGCCATTTTACCTCAGCGACGGAGCGGAGAAGTTTTTTCCCCTCCACCCCCTCCCTAGTTAACAGTGTGATATTATGGTCGCTTCGGGGCCGGGTGGGAATTTTTGGTTGGGACCCATATTGGCTTCCGGGTCCTGGCTTTTTTGCCCATCCCACACTGTTGCTATGGTTTGATATAGGGGTCTTTCTGTGTTCCTACTGTTGACTTTGGTCACATTGGCGGGTAGCACTGGTAAGGTAAACAGTATGACCCACAAGTATCCGGCAGGTTCGCAATTGACTGGACAACACTAGACAGGAATAAATTAGTTAAACGTTGTCCGGTCAACGACGAACCAGGCGATGGGGTGATGACGATTGCTAACCAGCATGCATCACCCCTGTGATTTCACGGATACGCGTCAGAGGGTGGGGTCATGAGTTAGTTATTGACTACGGTCAATAATTTGTTTGTTGTCAACAAACAAATTGATACAAATCGATACATTGTAACCAATTGCCGTTGGCAATTTTGGGGTGGTACCTTACCAGTGTTACTTCGGCCTGCTTGCCTTAGGAATTATGATTGGTCGTTTTACCAATACAAATTTATAATTCGGACTAGGGCATTGAATCAATAAATGTGGCCCTATGCTGTTATCCACTTTCAATGTTGTCTGTGTCCGTTATTGGGGGGGTGCGCCTGCAAAGAGCTTCGCCATGCCATACTAGATAATCGAGCAGCTATCGATTACCTTCTGTTGTTGCATCATTTGGGTTGCGAGTCTGTCCACAGCATGTGTTGCTTTAATCTTACAGACAACACGCATAAGGTACAGAGCCAGCTCACGGACCTCCACACCCTGGTCAAAAACATCAAGGAGGATGCGACGTGGGGGTGGTGGGATTCGTTATGGTTGTGGTTCAGACGACACTCAAGGTGATTGTGGGGGTGGTAATACTGGGCACAGCAGTGTGTTGTTTCATGCAATGTATTCCCTCACTGATATCAAGATGTCCCCCATGTAGGGAACCACTCCTGCGCAGGGCCGTCTGTCAGGTCCAATCAAACAAGTAAAGGGGGAGTGTGGGATCCGCGAGCACAATTGGCATACTGTCCCTGACAGAGGCCATGCCATGTGAGAACGCTCCAGGCCTCTGGGCTCTGAGGGGACAGAAATTGGGGAGTGGATTAATAGTCATAAGATTGATTCACCCATATCTGACCTGACAGGTAGTCCAAGCAGGAGGAAATTGAATGCCTAGCTAAGCGGTTAGGTAATAGGTAATATCGCACCTGCGGATTACCCCAAGCCACAACGTCAACAGTGGCCATATTTACTTTTGAGTAAGCTAGGAACAATGGACTTCCCCTGCCAGTGTTTAACTTAGTTAATTAACTTCCCCGGGAGAGGTTCCCAATTAACCCCTGTAAGCATGTGATGTGATTTTCTGTCAGATGACGATTCTATCACACGCTGCCTTGAATTCCTATATATGATGATGATTTTCCCTCAATAAACCACTGGTCTTCGCTCCATCTTGTCTCATTACGTTACTTGACCAGTCTCCTCCGGGACCCAACGGCCGCTCCACGGCCCCAATCCAACACAGATGTGACAGTAGTTTCTCATAAAGTTTGCTTAGTTAACAAGCCTTTGTACATTATAGTTGGCATTCACTTGTTTAGAGTTGGCAGTGAATCACAATTTATTTGGTTGGTTACGTTTTGGACTATTAGGACTATTTTTTAAAAGCAAAATAGTAAATGCTAGAGAAAACCTACACCTGGCTGTGTAGGAAAAGTAAGAGCATATTGGAAGTCAATCACCATACAATTATGTGCCACTAGGAGGTCCTCTTCTTCTTCTTCTTTCATGTACCAATCAAACCTTGGCCTGCCAAAATGAAGCCACTTTGTTCACATTGTCATTTCCCAAACCCAAGTCCTCATCGGTGTATGTCTCTGGCAGCAATCGGCAGATCAGTAAATGAGCCAGATTTTGTGTCTTTCCACATTCACACCATATGTTGCTGTCTGCCAGCAGCCCCCACTTAAGCATGTTGGTCTTGCATTTAGGGACTCCAACCCTCAGCCTGTTCAGGGTCCTCCGACATAGGGCACATGAAATGGCCCCGCAGGCCTTAGGTTGGGAACCCCTGGTATAGATTCTCTCCTTGTCAAGAACTAGCCTTGATGTAGTGCTGTCAACTACCATGTGATTGTGGTTAGTAGTGCGGCAATAGTTCTGAATACTCATCACATGTCAACTCTCAAGAATCTTGTGCTTTGAAAGGCTGAGGTGACGTAACTGGAATGAATTCTTTTTAAGGAGATAGCAAGCAAGCTGAAATACTACATATAAATCATTTGTGTTTATTAAATTCATTTCCCAAAGTTCTATCATACTCTATAAAAAAAAGAAGAGGAATAAAGCAGGTGGAGGTCTTACATCCTGGAAGTCAGAGAAATAACTAAGAAAGGAGAAGCTGGTTAAAGCATGTGGTGAACCCTTGTACTGGCTAAGCGTGAGTCAGGAAAAAAATTAGGGGCACCAGTTGGAGCTTATTTTATTAGATCCTGGAAAAGCGACTCAAAGAAAGATAGAGATATTTATTACTATTATGGACCACAGCTCGCAAAGGCCAACTGGAAGATCTGGATGTTTTTGTCCAAAAAAGCAACTTTTCCAAGCTAGCAACCTTATATACTTTACTTTCACTTTACTCAATGGCTTACAGCTAGGTGTATCTACATTTCTCCAGTAACTACTCACTTTCCATAGCCAGGTTAGTCATCAACAATAAAATCCATTTATATACTGTACCCCCATTTCAGGAACTTTTGGACTGTAAATGTAAAACACATTCAGAACTGATTTGGCGATTCTTATGCTGGTTTAATGTTCATGGCAAAAGCAATTACGGTGGATATCACTTTATGCTATGAAGACCTTTATTTCTGTACTACGGCCATTAAGAAAAGGGATAATGTTTGGATGAATTCAAACTCATGCTTAGACTGTAGGCTAAAGGGTATTATTGATCTGCTGCAAAGCAGCAGTTAACATATCTCTGTGCTAGTCACAATCGGTCAAACCATTTTTGGATATTAAAATTTTCTTTGAATAGCATCCACCTATAAACTCTACATGCCGCTGTGGGACATAGTGTTAAATTGGATAATTTTTCACTCCTTGCTTTTTCAGTCTGTTACCACTTTTCCCTGAAATGGAATGAAGATATGTCTCCTTTCGGACCATCCGTCCCCCAACTTTTTAAATAAAAAAAATTCACAATGCATTACTGCTTATACATACTGTATTTCAAGTTTCTTTGTTTAAAAAAAACCATAGAATTGTTCTATTTTGTTTTCAAATGTGTCCTTCCAAAACAGCTTCTCTTATCATTTGGCTATGTTGTATTTCTGTTATCTTCAATTTAGGTGAAATTCAAGGACACCAAGAGAGAAAATATTCACTTCACACAGCAGAAACGTATCAGCTTTTGGCACAAGGAAACAAGATGGAGATGCGCTTTTCACCTAAGGCTCACACAGGCACTCCTTCCAGATGGTGTAAAAGGTAAAGGTAAAGGTTTCCCTTGCTCGAAAGCCAGTCGTATCCGACTCTAGGGTGCAGTGCTCATCTCTGTTTCTAAGCCGAAGAGCCAGCGCTGTCTGCTTCTGCAGACGTTTCCGTGGTCATGTGGCAGGCATGACTAGACACCGGAGCGCACGGAACGCTGTTACCTTCCCACCGAAGTGGTCCCTATTTATCTACTTGCAATTTCTTGCTTTCGAACTGCTAGGTTGGCAGGAGCTGGGTAGAAAACAATTTAATTTGATGGTGAACTGGCCCTTGTGTACTTCCTGAGTCTCATTGAGAGGGGGGGAAACAACAACATTTGCCTTAGATAACCATGAATTTTGCAAGCCTGGAAGGATCTCTCAGAAAAACAAAGGAGTACATAAATAATGCACTCATTTGGAAATGTGAATGACATATATTGTGGGGGAGGGGGGAAATAAACACAAATTGTGCATTTTTGAAGCAGGGAATATATTCAGTCATCAATCTAAATAGATAGTGCAGTCATGAAAGAGAAATCAAGAGATGACAGCAATGGAAGAATTAGAAAAGATGATTAAGTGTTAAGGATGTGTCACTGGAGACCTAGACCAAGATCATCCATACTATGATGTTATTAGTCACCGCATATGCATGTGAAAGGTGGACAGTAAAGAAAGATAATTGATTTGCCTGAAATGTGGCATTGGAGGAGACCTCTGTGGATATCCTGGACCAGTGATGCACTGCAAAAAAATGTACTACCTACTCTGTGGGCTGGCCAAATCTGTGCGTGGGGCCAAATCTGTGGGCCAAACATCCTGCATTATGGGCTATGGAGGTTGGCTTGGCCAACCAAGTGGGCGTGGCCTGGGGGAATTTCCGCTACCAGTTCTGCAGAACCTGACAGAACCTGCTGTAGTGCATCACTGTCCTGGACCCCGCAGAAAGATGAATAAGGAGTTCCTAGAGTAGAGCAAATCAAACCTGAACTATCTCTAGAGGCAAAAATGATGAAACTGAGACTGCCCTACTTTTAGCACACCATGAGAAAGCAGGATTCTCTTGGCATGCTAATAATGTTAGGAACAGTTGAAGACAGCAGGAAAAGAGAAAGATCTAATGAGAGATGGATTGACTCCCTAAGATAAACCACAGGCTTGAGCTTACAAGAGCTGAGCAGGGCTGTTGAGGACAGATCACACATTCATATGGTCGCCATAAGCAAGAGACATCTTGAGTGTACCTAATAACAATAACTAACATTATGGAAAAGGTGGGAGAAGTGTATGAGCTTCAATATAGAAATAAAAGAAAGCCTTCCATCCTAGTACTAATAAAGGGTGGGATGAAAGTGCGCATGAGAGTGGAAGAAACACAATGGGAAGAAACATGAAAGATGTTTTCTTACATCCAGTCTCCAGCAGCAATTATTACTTCAAAGCTGATTATCTAAAATTTCTGGTACTTCTTGGCTTGCTCAGTGCCTTGTTATCTATCAGCCAGAGCTCAAAGGACACCAGTGGTAGAATAACAAAGGTATTGCCATTCCTTCTCATCGTGCAAAATCTGGAACCTTATAACAAGCCACTGAATGTATCTGGGGACAGACCTTTGTGCTGTAATTACCTTGAACTCATTTTTGTTAGGAGGAAAGAGCAGCGGCGTTTTCCTCAACAGTTTCCTCCCATGTTTCCCTCGAGGTATTCAACTTTAATTGAGTTTATTTCTTTTGGGAGGGGTTTAGTAGATTCTATTGCTATTACAGTGGAACCTCACTTTTAAAATGGCTCAGTTAATACATAAAATGCATAACAAAAGGAAATCAATAGAAAATAGTGGCTCCGTTTACAGAATTTTTTCAAAACGGGTTAATTGGTTTTCAATACATTCCTATGGGAAACCACATTTCGGTTAACATAGTTTGGTTTTCAATGCATTCCTATGAGAAATTGCATGCAATACATTCCTATGGGAAATTTGTTTTAAGTAATTTTCACTTTAAGAAATGTCCCAGGGAATGCATTAATTATGGTAACCAAGGTTTTACTGCATTTATAAGTAATTATTTACATATTTATGAATTGGCAATCCACCCCTAGGGCCATAAAGTGTTATATTCACAACAGTAATGTCTGGGGATGAAGCCAGTGGTGCAGAGAAAAGAGAAAGTATAGATCCTCAAAGGTGTGGCATGTGGTTTGTCAACCTGTTCTAAATCTGGGCCCAGGCCACAGCTTGGACACAGAACTGAGAGAATTGGAATAGGAAAATGCAACCCACCTAGTCCAGAATGCTCCTTCTTGCTACAAATACCCTCTGTGCACACCTTCTGCATTTGAAAGCAAACAGATGAGCTTGATCCAACATGATGGAAGAATGTGTAGTTTTCAAGACATCATTGGAATATAACATCCCTTACTCTGGCTACAACAGTGTTGGGTTGATGAGAACTTTGGTACATAAGAACATAAGAATAGCCTTGCTGGAACAGGCCACAGCCCATCCAGTCCAGCATTCTGTCACACACAGTGGCTCACCATTTGCTTCAGGGTATTCCCAAGCAGATGCCTTCACCTGCTTAGGATTCCCTGGAAATGGCATTGAGATATATCCTGCCTATCTCTCCAACCTGAAGGTTGTCCTTAGGTATCCATAATTATAGCCATTGATACCCTTGTCCTCCATGAACTTGTCTAATCCTTTCTTGAAGCTGTCAAGACTGACAGCTGTCACCACTTCATCTGGCAGGGAGTTCTTTAGACCAGTTCTCCTCTGGGTGAAAAAGTACTTTCTCTTATTTGTTTGAGAACTAGTACCCAAATGTTTCATGGAGTGCCCCCTAGTTCTAGTGTTATGCGATAGGGAAAACGGTTTTTCCTTATCTACTTTGTCCACACCGTGCATGATTTTATAAACTTCAATCAGGTCACCTTTTAGACGCTGTCGTTCAAGAGTGAAGATGCCCAACCTTTGCAGCCTCAGATGGTAAGGAAGGTGTTCCAGTCCCCTAATCATTTTGGTTGCCCTCCTCTGCACTTTTTGCAGCTCCATAATATCCTTCTGGAGGTATGGCGACCAGAACTGTACACAGTATTCCAGATGGGGCCTCACCATAGATTTATAAAGAGGCAAAATGACACTTGCTGACTTATTTTCTATACCCTTCTTAATGATCCCTAGCATTGAGTTTGCTTTTTTCACTGCTGAGGCACACTGGGTTGATACCTTCATTGAGCTGTCCACCAGTACACCTAGGTCCCTTTCCTAGTTTGTCACAGAGAGTTCAGACCTCATCAGTTTATAAATGTAATTGGTTTTTTTTTGCCCCAACATGCATCACTCTGCACTTACTAATGTTGAAGCTCATTTGCCACTGTTTTGCCCATTCCCCCAGTGTCAAGAGATCCCTCTGGAGCTCCTCACAATCTCTCACAGTTTTCACTACCCTGTATAATTTAGTGTCATCAGCAAATTTGGCTACCTTGCTATTTATTCCTACTTCTAGATCATTTATGAAGAGCTTGAAAAGCAGGGGTCCCAGTACTGAACCTTAGGGGACCCCACTCTTTACTTCCCTCCACTTGGAGAAGTGTCAATTTAGTGCTACCCTCTGTTTCCTGTCCCTTAGCCAGTTGCTGATCCAGAACAAGACCTGTCCCTTTATTCCATGACTGGTAAGTTTATTCAAGAGCCTTTGGTGTGGGAGCTTGTCAAAAGCCTTCTGAAAGTCCAGATAAACAATGTCAACTGGATCCCCCTTATCCACATGCTTGTTGACACTCTCAAAAAATTCCAACATATTAGTGAGGCATGATTTGCCCTTGCAAAAGCCATGTTAGCGCTCCTTTAGCAGCGCCTTCTCTTCTATGTGCCTATTAATTCTATCTTTTAGGATGGTTTCCATCACTTTACCTAGGACACATGTCAAACTGACAGGTCAGTAATTTCCTGGATTACCCCTGGATCCTTTTTTGAAAATTGGTGTTACATTCGCTACCTTCCAGTCATCAGGCACAAAGCCTGATTTGAAGGAAAGATTATATATTTTGGCTAGGAGATCAGCAATTTCATCTTTAAGTTCCCTGGGAACTCATGGATGGATGCCATCTGGTCCTGGTGATTTGTTAGCATTTAGTTTAACAAGACATGCAAGGACCTCCTCCCTGGTTATACAACATGAGACAACCACACTTGGCTCTTACAGACAATATATGATTCTCTCATTTCTTTCTTGGAACTAGCAGAGTCTGCAGATCCAAACTCTTCCAAACTTCCTGTGCAGGTTCCTTGAAGGCACAACATGTGTACATTTGAAATGTCAACTAATTACTCAACCTTTCAGGTTGATGTGACCCTCCCTTTAGTCTACTCCTTTTCTGCAACATGAGCTGTCAACTAGCTCTAACCTGATCATCCACCAAGTCAGGAAGTTGATGGAATCAGAAATGCCATGTAGCAAAAAACTCATATCCTGCCCATCAGTGTCCTGATGAAAATGACTTTGATAGGGTCTATTTCATCCCATCTGAACAGATGGTTTAAAGTGGTAGCGAGGGAGGGTGTGGAGAGGGGGAGCTGAATCACACTGGGCTTACATCAACCACATTTTTGATACTTACCCTGGAACAGTGAGAGGCAGCCTGGAATAAGCAGGGATTCTTGAAAATAATAAGGCACACTTCCTGGCAGAGTGAGTCATTCACCAAAACCAATTATCAACCAGTTGTAAAGAGAAGCCAGTTGCTTTCTTAAACGACCTGCCTGGGGCCCGTGGATGGAATGATGTGACAAGAAACAAATTTTCAGGATGAGCTTTCAGTTGCTTGCCTTTTACAGATCTTGGGACAACAAAGAATGCACATTTACATAGCCCACACTCCCACATACACTAAACCCACCCAAGGAATAGTTGTATAAAGAATTGGATTTTGCTTCCAAGGTAATTACAACACAAAGTGAATGGAGCGGTCTTAGTGAAATTACTGCCAACTGCCTTTAGAAAATTATTTTCTAAAAAGACATCAAACAAGAAAGACTAATCTCCTATGAAGGTCCAACTTTTCTTTTGGGTGAATAATTTTTGTTTATATTTTACCTTAAATAATATGCTGATATTATTGCATTTTGGGGCAAGGATGGACAATGCAAGCGCGGCGCCAAAATGGCCGCCGCGCCCTTTGCGCCCCCCCATAGGACGAAGGCATCCGGGTAGTTAGGGGGCATGGCCAGCTCCCTTATAAAAGGGGTGGCCATGAGGCAGCCGAGCTGCCATTTTGCGAAGCGACGGAGCGGA
Organism: Bradypodion pumilum; assembly: GCA_035047305.1. Classification (NCBI taxonomy): domain Eukaryota; kingdom Metazoa; phylum Chordata; class Lepidosauria; order Squamata; family Chamaeleonidae; genus Bradypodion; species Bradypodion pumilum. The sequence goes on from JAWDJD010000003.1 coordinate 173,180,966, forward strand.
GAAGTTTTTCCATTTTCCCTCCGTCGCTTTTGCTTTTACCGGGAAGCCTTTTGGCTGCTGAATTCTCTCGTTTTCGGCTTCCCATCGATTGGCTGAGAGGCCTGCGAAGAAGAAGGCGGCTGCGAGCGCGACTTGTGCGGTTCGGAGGCGCAATCTGGGTCGGAGGACCGCGGCTGCGCCTCCCCAGCAGCCGCCTTTGCCTGCACCCACCGGGACCGGTGGAATGGGGTCTATTCCCCTGGGCCAGAGAATGGTGGCCCACGCACGGGGCCAGTAGGGGCTGCGGCCCTCGGCCCGCAAGCGGTGGACACCTCTCCTGGTGTTGCCCATTCGCTGGGCCTTCCTTTATAGGAGCGCAGCTCGCTCTGAGGCCTTCCCCTTGGGGGGTGGTCCGGTCCCCTTCCCTGGCAGGTTGCTACATCGGCCCTAACGGGCCCGGGTGTGGGGTTGTGGCCCTATTCAGGCCCCGGGGTGCAGGGACCTGTACCCATGCCTGTAGTAGGCGGGCCGGCTGGCCCTTTGCCCCATGTCAGCGTGGAAGCCTTATTGGCCCGCGTTGCGGCCCCTGAGGCATCCCTGGCCCGGGCTAGCCACGCTTGGGCTCCCTTTGGGGTTCGTTTCGACGTGTCGTCTGCTGGGCAGCGGCAGGCGACGGGACGGGTCGAGCTGCTTGAGGCATGTGGCATGACCTGGGCCACTGCCTCGCAGCTCCCCATTCAACAGACCGGTGCGGGTCAGGCCCCATCGATGAGCTCGACGGCGGTTGTGAGCTCCGACGCCCCCAGTGGGCTGGAACCCCCAGTGGGGGCGGCCTGCGGGGGTGCAGCATGTGAGTATGCGGTCCAAGCTAGTGCACCTACACACATGGCCACGTTGGGGGGGGGGTTTCCAATGGCCTTGGCCTCGCGCGGGTGGGGCGGCGGTCCAGCCGCTGACGCCCCACCTGGCGATGACAACTACCACCCAGGGCCCCGTGATGGGGGGTGTTTTCTACCCTGTGGGGAATGTTTTGGGGGTGGCTGGGTTAGTACAGGCCCCCTTTCAGATGCCAGCAGTTCCTGTTGTGCCTGTGTCTGCCTTGCTGACGGCGGGGTATTCCTTACCGCTGGGTGACCATTTGGCATAGACCACCAAAGAGAAGATCTGGCGGGGGGAGTACGTGGATATCTTCTCACTCCTCAACAGAGGGCCCACCAAGGAGTAGGGGGGGCAGGATGAGAAGGATAAGGAGCAGGCATGTCATCGCAAGCCACCACGTATGTGGGCCGACTGGTTGCCGGCCTACCTCATATACATGGCGGTGTACCTTAGGGCCCGGCCGGATTTGGCAATTCCGATGGTCCAGTATTTGGACAACATCTACCGGGCGATGGTTGACTTTCCAGGCCCATCGTGGTTGGCTGATGACGTGTAATTCCATATGCGGACTCCCTGGCACCCCGAGATTAGGTGGGTTGAGCCATGCCAGAGGCTGTGGCTTTTGTACATGACGCCCACGCGCCCCGCGCCCGGGGAGAGATACCATTGTGGACATGCGGTCCAGCGGGCGGCCCCAGCACAGGTCCACTGCCAGGGGGGCAGGGGGTTTTCAGCCCGCCTGCTGTGCTGGACTTTCTCGTCCAATGGTTCCTGCAATAGGAAGAATGGCAAATACAGACATTAGTGTCCCCCCTGTGCTGGCCCCCATGCGGCCTCTGCCTGTCCCAGGCCTGGAGGGATGCGGGGCAGAGGGAGGGGTGGACAGGGGGCTGGCAAGACTGCCGCAGATGGATCTAGTTCACCGAAGGGCTCCCTCCCCAATTAATGTGGACATGTTGGAGCGCTGGCTCACATTGTACCCGAAGGGAGAGGATGCGGATATCTCCTTCAGGGTTTTAGGCAGGGGTTACGTATCCCTTTCATGGGTGTTAGGTCCCCTCAGGATGCCCCCAGTCTTTATCCCTTAGGGGGAGGGAGGAGGTGGCTGCTGCCAGCAATGATAAGGAGATCTATGCAGGCAGGGTCGTTGGCCCTGTCCCTGCACCCCCGTCCCGGGGAGCATATTATTTCAATGATGCCATGCCTTTTGGCTGTTCCAATTTGGGCTCGGCATTCGAGCGTTTCTCCACCTTCCTAGAGTGGGCTTTTGTTCGCAGATCAGGGTCCCGGTCTGTAGCCCATTCCCTGGATGATTTTATTCGGGGCTGAACGGGGCTGGGACACGTCCACACGTCTCCTCAACACATTTCAGACGCTAATGGAGGAACTTGGTGTCCCTTTAGTGCCCGAAAAGACCGAGGGCCCACCTACACAGCTAGTATTCCTGGGGGTGGAGATTGACACGGTAGCGCAGGCTTCTAGGTTGCAGCGGGATAAGGTGTCAAAGCTAGTGGCCCTTATCTCGGACTTGCTGGCCAAGTGCATGGCATCACTGAGGGAACTGCTGGTGCTACATGGTCACCTCAATTTCGCTGGCAGGGTCGTCGCACCGGGCAGGGCATTTGCTCGGCGCTTGCGCGACGCCGTGGCAGGATTATCCAGGCCCCACCATAGGGTTAGACTTACCCGGGGTATCAGGGTAGACGTGCTTGTCTGGCTACAGATCCTGAGGGATTTCAATGGGGTGTCATTTTGGAGGTCTGAGCTCCTGGCTTCCCCTCGCTTTAAGATACAGTCCGATGCCTTGGGATCCCTGAGTTATGGGATGTACTTCAATTGGAAGTGGGCCTATGGTGGGTGGCCAACATCCTGGGCAGGCACGGGCCGCCTGCGTGGTCTCACGTATCTGGAATTTTCCCTATCCTGGGTGCTTTGATGCTATGGGGCGAGGAGTGGGCCAACTCGGTTGTCCATTTTGGTGTGACAATGCGGCTGTTGTCCACATTGTCAATGCACAGACCTCTAAATCGCCCAGGGTTATGGACCTAGTGCGCCAGTTTGCGTTGCGCAGCCTGCGCCTCAACGTTCTTTTCAGGGCCAGGCATGTCCCAGGGGTTACTAATGATATTGCTGACGCTTTGTCCCGCCTGCAGATCTCCCGGTTCCGTGCCTTGGCCCCGGATGCGGAGGAATTTCCCTCGCCACTCCCGGATGAGATATGGAACATTGGCAAGGAGAGGTGAACCGGGCGATTGGCCTGTCACTAGCGCCACGCACGCGTAAGTCGTATCACCACGCATTTAATTCTTTCAGAGCATTCTGTACCCAATTTCAAATGCCAGGAACCTGGCCGATCCCGGTAGCCCATGTTCTGCGGTTCATGGTTTACCTGCATGCCCAGGGCCTTGCACCTCGCACCATAGCATCTAGGCTGTCAGCGTTGGTTTTTATGGCCAAAGTGGGAGGTCACGTGGACAGCACCACTGACTTCCGTGTGAGACATGTTTTGGAGGGGTGGGTGCGTGCGCGTGGGCGTTGCCCGATTTCCCCAGGGGTTTTTTACCCAATTGGCCCGGGGCTGGCCTGGCCTCTGTTTTGATAAGATGAGGCAGCCCATTTCATGCGGCTACAACGGTGGCCTTTTTTGGAGTGCTCCGCATCGGCGAGCTTGAGATGCTGTATAAGGCGGATGCAAGTCATGGACAGCACCACTCACTTCCGTGTGAGACATGTTTTGTAGGGGTGGGTGCGCGCGCGTGGGCATTGCCCGGACGACCGCCACCCGATTTCCCCAGGGGTTTTTACCCAATTGGCCCGGGGCTGGCCTGGCCTCTGTTTTGATAAGATGAGGCAGCCCATTTCATGCGGCTACAACGGTGGCCTTTTATGGAGCGCTCCGCATCGGCGAGCTTGAGATGCTGTATAAGGCGGATGCAAGTCGTAGGGCACTGCAACGCGGAGATGTCTGTGTGAACAATATTGGGCTCAGTTGGGGATACGCTCCTCTAAAACGAATCAGCACGGCGTAGGCAGTGGAGTACACTGCTACGATGTTCCTCGGCAGACATCTGTCCGGTTGGTGCCCTACAGGATTTCCTTGCACTGTGTGGCACGCACCATGGCCAGTTTTTCTGTCACCAAGGTGGGTCTTCTCTTACTAAATTTCAATTTGGAGGGTGCCAGGAAGGCACTAGACAGTGTTGGCCCCTCTGGGGCTCGTTGCGGCACCCATTCGTTCAGGATAGGGGCGGCTTCTACTGCAGTTGTTTTTGGGTACTCCGGGGCTGAAATACGCCACACGGGAGGGTGGGGATCACAATGTTTTCAGTTTTGTGTTCGCCCTCTTCAACCGTGAGTACCAGTTTAGTCACTGCACTGTTTCTCACCCCCCTTTTTTCCTTGACAGACCCTGGGTGTCGTTTTACACCGGTGACAGTATGGCTGGTGGGCCGTAGCCACGTGCACAGGGCAGCGTGTTACGCTGCACAGGGCAGCGCGTTACGCTGCGGCGACAGAGTGGGGACCCCGACTGGGACTGGGTGCAACCGCACGTCTCAGGTAGTATGGTAAGCGCGGCATGTTATGGCGGGAACTGTTGCCATTCCTTTTCTACATCAGGGATGCTGACTCGCCCGATGTCCTGGTTATGTACCTTGGGGGCGATGGCTTGGGGCAGGTCACTGCGGTTTGCAGTGACCTACCCTACTCACATCATGTGTGGCCTGCCACATCCCTCAATTGGTTGGACACGATACCGCGGTACGCTTACAGGGGGGCGTTCGGCCTTGAGGCTCTTCACTGAGCCGACACTCCGTGAACGGGGCTATTGCCCGGTTCCTTTTTGATAAGGGCGGGGGACGCGTCATTAGCCTCCCCGCCATCAGTCTGCAAATTACGAGCTTTACTCAGGGGATGGGGCCCATCTGTCGCAGGGAGGTATGGACCTCTGGATTAGTGGACTGGCGAGCAGGCCTGTCGACCGAGCTGACGGTCTTGGGGGGGGCGGTGAGCCTTTTGGAAGCCTCCCCGTGTGGCGGGTATCACTGGTAAGGTAAACATTTATGACCCACAGGTATCCGGCAGGTTCGCAATTGACTGGACAACACTAGATAGGCATAAGTTGGTTAAACGTTGTCCGGTCAACGACGAACTAGGCGACGGGGTGATGGCGATAGCTAGACAGCATGCATCACCCCGTGATTTCACGGATACGCGTCAGAGGGTGGGGTCATTAGTTAGATATTGACTACGGTCAACAATTTGTTTGTTGTCAACAAACAAATTGATACAAATAGATACATTGTAACCAATTGAGTCCTTTATTGGGGGGTGCGCCTGCAATGATCGCCAGTATGTGTGGGAGAAGTGTGTTGCATCCCTTCTAACTCACTGAGGCCACACCATACACCTGCTCCTGGCACACTGCTGGATTTCCTGCCACCCTGGCAAATTTCAGGAGTGCAGGGACAACCTCCCTCCAAAACAAGACGTACAAATAGTATGAACCTTGTTTTAAAGTCAGGTATCGGTTTGGTGAGGCTTCTATGAACATAATTCCATTTGGAAAAAGAGCTGTGCACTAATTGTGCATGTTGTTTTTAGCAAAATTGAACAGCGGGGAAAGAGGTTACTGTGCATGAGTGACCATGGTGCACATGCACAAATGGGCTACTGCACATGCGTGCCATAGTGTGCATGCGCAAACGGGTTACTGTGCATACACGTACACGCATATGCAGTAATTTCCCATATTTTGTGGAGCCGTGCTTGATGGGTATGCATATGATATGTTCTGCATACAAATTGAACAGATAAGGGGATAAAATGGATCCTTGTCTCATTCCTTTGCCTATAGGAAACCAATCTCTCTCTTTCTCTCTCTATTGCATTCCAAAGGTAGCTTCTTGTCCACAGAATAGGTTACGCATTGAGACAATACTATCAATATCTATATTTCTATACAGTATATCTATATCTATATTGTGTGTGTGTGTGTGTGTGTGTGTGTGTGGTTTTGTATCTATTACCCAGCTAATTGGAAATGAGCTTCCCTAAATTCAGTGAGTCTTACTTTTGAACAGAAATAGAGACTTACATTGTCAAACAAGATGGACCCAAGGTCACAACATGTAAAACACTAGCAGATTTTTATAACTATGTGTTTACATTTGCATATAATTGAAAGGTTGTGTACAATATTGTGTACCTATGAGAATGCTTTAAAACTCTCTTTTCTGATATACCCATAAAAATGTAGAAATAATATCTTATAGGAAATGTCAGGACAACAAGAATTTAATTTTCTTTCAAAATGTGATAGTAGGTAATAGCAACCGCAGCCTGCAACATTTCCCCCCTCTTTCGCCATCCTATCAGGCTTCCCCATATGGAAAGATCACCAGAGCTTGAAAAGTTGAAGGAGGACTCCACTTTCTGCCAACCACCTGAAAGCACTGCACTCACACTAATGTGTGAGAGAAAAGGCAGACAGTGGATTAGGCTATACCAGTGATGGCCAACTTTGGCATTCCTGGTGTTCTTGGACTTCAATTCCCAGAAGCCCAAGTCAGCACTCCTTCTGATCAGGGCCTCTGGAAATTGAAGTCCAAGAACACTTGGAGTCCCAAGCTTGGTTACAACTGAACTATACTAAACACACAAGCAGGAATTGAAAGGTGAATGCAAAAGATCTATGTGGTTTATTAGAAACTGCTGGCTCCAACACCTTCAGAAGGACTAGGTTTTGTTTTGTTTTCTTTGTTTGTTGTATGTATGAACTTTTACAATGTTGTATACTGCCCAGAGTGGGAAAATCATTCAGATGGGCTGTAAGAAAAGAATGTCCATCATCCACTCACAAAAAACCTACTCACATCAATGAAATATGTTTCCTGTGCATACAGAGAGCTTTACAAAAGTACTAACCACTGATTTATTCTTGCTTCCTCTTTGCAGGCGCACTCCCCAATAAAGGACTCAGACACCAATGAAAGTGGATAACGGCATTGGGCCACATTTATTGATTCATGCCCTAGTCCGAATTATAAATTTCTATTGGTAATTGACCAATTATAATTCTTAAGGCAAGCAGGCCGAAGTAACACTGGTAAGGTACCACCCAAAATTGCCAATGGCAATTGTTACAATGTATCTATTTGTATCAATTTGTTTGTTGACCATAGTCAATATCTAACTAATGACCCCACCCTCTGACGCGTATCCGTAAAATCACGGGGTGATGCATGCTGTCTAGCTGTAGCCATCACCCCGTCGCCTGGTTCGTCGTTGACCGGACAACGTTTAACCAACTTATACCTGTCTAGTGTTGTCCAGTCAATTGTGAACCTGCCGGATACCTGTGGGTCATAAATGTTTACCTTACCAGTGCTACCCGCCACACGGGGAGGCTTCCCAGAAGGCTCACCGCCCCCCCCCCCAAGACCGTCAGCTCGGTCAACAGGCCTGCTCGCCAGTCCACTAACAAGAGGTCCATACCTCCCTGCGACAGATGAGCCCCATCCCCTGAGTAAAAGCTCGTAATTTTGCAGACTGATGTCGGGGAGGCGAATGACGCGTCCCCCACCTTTGTCGAAAAGGAACCGGGCAATAGCCCCGTTCACGGAGCATCGGCTCGGCCAAGAGCCTCGAGGCCGCACGCCCCCCTGTAAGCATACCGCGGTATCGTGTCCGACCAATTGAGGGTTGTGGCAGGCCACACATAACGTGAGTGGGGCAGGTCACTGCAAATCGCAAGCTTCCGCGATAGGCCAGTGACCCGCCCTAAGCAATCGCCCCCAAGGTACATAACCAGGACATCCGGCGAGTCAGCATCCCTGATGTAGAAAAGGAATGGCAACAGTTCCCGCCATAACATGCCGTGCTTACCATAGCACCTGAGACGTGCGGATGCACCCAGTCCCAGTCGGGGTCCCCACTCTGTCGCCACAGCGTAACGCGCTGCCCTATGCAGCGTAACGCGCTGCCCTGTGCAGCGTAACGCGCTGCCCTGTGCAGCGTAACGCGCTGCCCTGTGCACATGGCTATGGCCCACCAGGCACACTGTCACCGGTGTAATACGACACCCAGGGTCTGTCAAGGAAAAAAAGGGGGGGAGAAACAGTGCAGTGACTAAACTGGTACTCACGGTTGAAGAGGGCGAACACAAACTGAAAACATTGTGATCCCCACCCTCCCATGCGGCGTATGTCAGCCCCGGAGTACCCAAAAACAGCTGCAGTAGAAGCCGCCCCTATCCTGAATGAATGGGTGCCGCAACGAGCCCCAGGGAGGCCAACTCTGGCTAGTGCCTACCGGCACCCTCCAAAATTGAAATTTAGTAAGGGGAGACCCATCTTGGTGACAGAAAAAAAAACGGCCCATGGTGCGTGCCACGCAGTGCAAGGAACTCCCGTAGGGCACCAACCGGACAGATGTCTGCCAAAGAACACCGTAGCGGTCTTACTCCACTGCCTACGCCATGCTGATTCGTCTTAGAGGAGCGTATCCTCAACTGAGCCCAGTCTTTGGCCACATAGACATCTTCGAGTTCCAGTGCCCTACGACTAGCATCCGCCTTAGACAGCATCACAAGCTCGCTGATGCGGAGCGCTCCAAAAAAGGCCACCGTTGCAGCCGCATGAAACAGGGCTGCCTCATACCTATCAAAACATAGGTCCTGGCAGCCCCGTGCCAGTTGGGTAAGAACCCCTGGGGAAATTGGGTGGCGGTCGTCCGGGCTACGCCCACGCTCCCACACCCACCCCTCCAAAACGTGTCTCACACGGAAGTCAGCGGTACTGTCCGCATGTCCGCCTACTTTGGCCATAAAAGCCAGCGCTGACAGCCTGGATGCTATGGTTCGAGGTGCAAGGCCCTGGGAATGCAGGTCAACCATGAATTGAAGTATATGGGCCACCGGGATAGGCCAGGTATCTGGCAGCCGGAATTGGGCACAGAATGCCCTGAAAGAATTGAATGCGTGTTGATACGCCTTACGCGTGCGTGGTGCTAGCGACATGCCGATCGCCCGGTTCACCCCTCCTTGCCAAAGGTCCATATCTCGTCCGGGAGTGGCGAGGGAAATTCCTCTGCATCCGGGGCCAAGGCGCGGAACCGGGAGATCTGCAGGCGGGACAAAGCGTCAGCGATATCATTATTGACCCCCGGGACATGCCTGGCCCGGAACAGTACATTAAGGTGCAGGCTGCGCAATACAAACTGGCGCACCAGGTCCATCACCCTGGGTGATTTGGAAGTCTGTGAGTTGACAATGTGGACAACGTCCGCATTGTCACACCAGAAATGAACGACCGAGTTGGCCCACTCATCACCCCATAGCATCAAGGCCCCCAGGATGGGAAAAAATTCCAGGTACGTGAGGTCCCGCAGGCGCCCCGTACCTGACCAGGCTGGTGGCCACCCACCATAGGCCCACTTCCCATTGAAGTACATCCCATAACCCAGGGACCCAGAGGCATCGGACTGTATCTGGAAACGAGGGGAAGCCAGAAGGTCAGACCTCCAAAATGACACCCCATTAAACTCCTTCAGGAACTGGAGCCAGATAAGCATATCTGCCTTAATGCCCTGGGTTAGTCTGACCCTATGGTGGGGCCTGGACAAGCCTGTCATTGCGTCGCACAAGCGCCGGGCAAATGCCCTGCCCGGTGCGATCACCCTGCAAGCGAAATTGAGATGACCATGCAACACCTGCAGGTCCCGCAGTGATGCCTTGCGTTTAGCAAGCAAGTCCGAGATAAGGGCCACTATCCTTGACACCTTATCCCCTGGTAACCTAGAAGCCTGCGCTACCGTGTCAATCTCCACCCCCAGGAAGACTAGCTGTGTAGATGGGCCCTCGGTCTTTTCGGGCGCTAAAGGGACACCCAGTTCCTCCATTAGCGTCTGAAATGTGTTGAGGAGACGTGTGCACGTGTCCCAGCCCCATTCACCCCCGAATAAAAAATCATCCAGGTAATGGGCTACAGACCGGGACCCTGACCTGTGGACAAAAGCCCACTGTAGGAAGGTGCTAAAACGCTCGAAGGCCGAGCACGATATGGAACAGCCAAAAGGCATGGCCTTATCGAAATAATATTCACCCCGGAACTTAAAACCCAGCAACTCAAAGTCACCCGGGTGAACCGGCAGGAGGCGAAAGGCAGACTTAATGTTGCACTTAGCCAACAGCGCACCCGGGCCACATGAGCGCACCATGCGCAGCGCTTGGTCAAAAGATGTATACCTGACCGAGCAAAGGTCATCAGGGATAGCATCATTGACCGATCGGCCGGCTGGGTAGGACAAGTGATGGATCAGGCGGAACTCGCCCGGTGACTTCTTGGGCACCAAGCCCAAGGGTGACACTTTAAGGTTGGGGAACGGGGGTGCAGGGAAAGGGCCAGCGACCCTGCCCACATCAATCTCCTTAGAAATGCTGGCGGCAGCCACCTCCTCCCTCCCCTTAAGGGACAAAAGGTTGGGGGCATCTTGGGGGGACCTATCACCCTGGAAAGGAATACGGAACCCCAGTCGAAAACCTTGAAGCAGGTAAAACGCATCTGCCCCCCTCGGGTACGATGCGAGCCAACGCTCCAGCATGTCCACATTAATTGGGGAGGGGGCCTTTCGGTGGACCAGCTCCCTCTGCGGCAGTCTTGCCAGCCCCTTGTCCGCCCCTACCTTTGCCCCGCACCCCTCCAGGCCTGGGGCAGGCGGAGGCCGCATGGGGGCCAGCGCAAGAGGGACACTCATGCCTGTACCGGCAATTCTTCCTACTGCAGGAACCATTGGACGAGAAAGTCCAGCACAGCAGGCGGGCTGGAACCCCCTGCCCCGCCACCTGGCGGGGTGTCTGTGCTGGGGCCGCTCGCTGGACCGCATGTCCACAATGGTATCTGTCCCCAGGCGCAGGGCGCGTGGGAGTCATATACAGAAGCCACAGCTTCTGGCAGGACTCATCCCACTTCATCTCAGGGTGCAGGGGAATCTGCATACGGAATTCCTCGTCGTAAGCCAACCATGACGGGCCCGGGAAGTCGACCATCGCCCGGTAAATGTTGTCCAAATACTGGACCATCAGAATTGCCAAATCCGGCCGGGCCCGGAGATAGACCGCCATGTATATAAGGTACGCCGGCAACCAATTGGCCCACGTACGTGGCGGCTTACGACGACGTGCCTGTTCCTTATCCTTCTCATCCTGTCCCTCCCTCTCCTCTTTGGTGGGCTCTCTGTTAAGAAGGGAGAAGATGTCGACATACTCCCCACGCCAGATCTTCTTTTTGGTGGCCTGGGCCAAATGGTCCCCCAGGGGCAAGGAATACCCCGCTGTCGGCAATGCTGACACCGGCACAGTGGGAACCACGGGGGTCTGAAAAGGAGCCTGGACCAACCCAGCCACCCCTAACACATTCCCAACTGAACAAGAGGTACCACCCAAAACTGGGCCCTGGGTGAGCGGTGAAGTCGCCGGGTGGGACGTCGGCGACTGAACCGTCGCACCACCCATGCAAGGCCATGGCCACTGGAATGCTCCCCCAACGTGGGTAGGTGTGTGGGTGCACTAGATTGAACCGCATACTCACATGCAGCACCCCCGCGGGCCGCCCCCACCGGGGGTTCTGGCCCGCTGGGGGCGTCGGAGCTCACGACCGCAATTGAGCTCATCAACGGGGCCTGACCAGCATCAGCCTGTGGAGTGGGGAGCTGCGAGGCAGTGGCCGAAGCCGGCCCACGCGCCTCGGGCAGCTCGACCCGTCCTGCCGCCTGCCGCTGACCGGCAGACAATGGATCAATCTGCACCCCAAAAGGCAACCCCGGGTGGCTAACCCTCGCGAGGGATGCCTCGAGGGCTGCAACGTGGGCCAGAAGGGCCTCAACACTAACGTAGCCCCCTAAGCCAAGTGGGGGCAAAGGGCCAGCCGGCCCACTGGGTGCAGGCGCCGGTCCAGGTCCCTGAACCCTGGGGCCCATATACGGCCACGACCCCAGGCCCGGCCCCTGCAGGGCCGGGGGGGTACCCTGCCAGGGGAGGGAACCCAGCCACCCCCCATGGCTGAAACCCCCCGCAGGAAGCTGCGGACCCATGGAAGAAGGCACCGCAGAATGGGCCGTGCCAGAGGCAGTGGCCACTGCTTGCAGGCCAGGGGCCGCGGCCCCAGCTGGGCCGGTACGCAGACCCCCGGCCTCGGGCCAAGGGGTAATTAACCCCATCCCACCGGTCCCGGTGGGCTCAGGCAAAGGAGGCTGCTGGGGAGGCGCAGCCGCGGTCCTCCGACCCGGCTGGCGCCTCCGCGCAAAACGAGCCGCGTTCGCAGTCGCCTTCTTCTTCGAGGGCATAGCAGCTAATGATGGGAAGGCTAAAAGTCAAGAAAATCAGCAGCCAGAGGCTTCCCCGAGCAAGGCAAGAGCGACGGAGGTAAGAGAGAAAAACTTCTCCGCTCCGTCGATTCGCAAAATGGCAGCTCGGCTGCCTCGTGGCCGCCCCTTATATAAGGGTGCTGGCCACGCCCCCTAACTACCCGGATGTCTTCGTCTGGTGGGGGGGCGCAAAGGGCGCGGCGGCCATTTTTGCACCGCGCTTGCAATGTTTGAGCAATGCAGTCGTCGACTGTTACTCGTATCCGAGTATACATTTTCCCTGGAAACAGGAAATATGCCATTGGCTTGAATTTGTTTAAGGTGGATCCCAGCTTGCCATGAAGTGACTCACATACTATGATCACGGAGCCATCTCCTGTGGCATGTATGAAATGAGACATCCAGGATTTAACACCAGAACTGAAATGTACTGCAGCAGCCTTGAGGATATTAATGTGTGCTTTCACAGCCAGTTCATAAGAACAGCCTTGCTGTAACAGGCCACAGCCCCCAATGTATCCGCTGCACTCCTTTGCATTTGATTCCAGTTTATCCCCAACTGAGGTAACCCCAAGGCCCCAGGGGAATCCAAATGGCCATGGCCAAATCAGCTGCGATGGGGACTGGGCCTGCCCCTGAACCCCCCAAGCCATTGACTTCAAGAACTCACCCCAACTAGCCAGTCCCATTGAAGTCATCACCGCTGGACCGACCGCTGCCTCTGACACCTCTCTGTTTGTGTCCACCGCCACCTTTGTGATCTGCTCCCCCAATTCCCATTCTACTTCCATGTCATCCACTCCTTTCACCTCCAATACCCCAAACTCCATTCTCTTATCACCTAAACCTCCTTCAGCCTGCACCACCACCCTGGCTGAACTGGCATGCTGCGACGGCAGTATTGCTGCTCAGTTAGCTTCCAGCACTGCCAGTCTACAGCCAATCTCCTCCAAAAGACCTTTTAGCACTGCTCCCTTCACTGACCTGATCCCCTTTTTGAGACCCTCCAAACTCACGAAAGGTGGCAGGTTATCCCCTACACCTTCCTCCCTTTCCAATGCTCTAATCCTTTCCCCCAAAGGAGCTAGCTCTGCTGCTGTTTCTTCATCAGAGGACTCGGACAGCAGCTCCTTACCTTGCGTTTTTTTTAACAGGGATAAATTCTCCTTCCCCACACCACCTTGCCCCCTTTTCCTAGACATTCTCCCCTTTTCAATGAAGAGTTCTAAATATATACATAAGAACAGCCTTGCTGGAACAGGCCACAGCCCATCCAATCCAGCATTCTGTCTCACACAGTGGCTCACCATTTGCTTCAGTGTATTTCCAAGCAGATGCCTTCACCTGCTTAGGATTCCCTGGAAATGGCATTGAGAGATATCCTGTCTATCTCTCCAACCCGGAGGTTGTCCTTAGGTATCCATAATTATAGCCAGTGATACCCTTGTCCTCCATGAACTTGTCTAATCCTTTCTGAAAGCTGTCAAGACTGACAGCTGTCACCACTTCTCCTGGCAGGGAGTTCCATAGACCAGTAATCCTCTGGTATCTATCTAGCGCTGGACTGTAATTGCCTTTGCTGCTCACCATTCAATACACCTGCTGTTGCTGACCATTCCTCCTTTTCTTCCTCATTCTTGCCTTCGTCCCAACAAAGGGGATGAGTTGTGGTCTTACATATCATTAAAAGCATTTACAAGAGAAGTACAAGAGTTCAGAGATGTCCTTTCAGAAAACCTTGCAACCTTGACAAACTCACTGGCCAGCTTACCCTACTTTGACAGCTTCTCTTAAACAGATACATATTGCTTTACATTTTCTTTCTACCTCCTTTATATCTACAGTTGTTTTTTTAATGTTACATTTACCAGGCATCATGAGACATGACCCCCTGATCATCCGTTGGCCCCTATACTCTCAAAACACTTTACTAACATTGGCTAATTCTCACACTCCATATAAGAAAGAGAAAAATAAATTACTATTGCCAAACCATTCTCTGTTATGGTCGTGATATTGCTAAGTGGATGGAACATAAATGTCACCTTCCAGCATTTCTTCTTTGCCAGCAATTCACTCATGCATCCTTAAGCTTCTGTTCACGATTTTCAGCTCATTTTAAAAATCACTTGAGAATCATGGGAAGGGTGAGGTCTTAATTCCTTGGCTTAGATACCAAGATCCCACAACAGGAGATTTTAAATGAGAAATGTTGGACATATTTTCAAATACAGTAAAAGCAAATACACAAACAAAACTGCATTTGGCCCTCTTAGCTGAGAAGGGGGGGGGGATGTATCTTGGTCATCTGAATTTTGATTACATCAGGGCAAGCCACTAATTAGGCTAAGGTGGCAAAATCAGAAGGGCCAGATACCGCAAGCGAGTAATTCTACTCCTTTGCTCCTGGTGCTTTAAGTTGCTAACCTGTACTTATAGCTACTGGGTTTCTTCTTCTTTTACTTCTTCCCATCCAAAAACCTGTGTACACATGGCTCAGTGACAGTGATAGTCAGGAAGGGGGTCCTTGCTGTTCTCTCCAACTCTCCGGTGTTGATGCACAGCCTTGGTGATTTATTTGTACACCTATTCCAAATCTGACATGCCACGTATCCAATTGTCAGTTCCAGTCAGTAGATCCTTTGACCCAATGGGCCATTGATAAGTCACTTGGGTTAGCTTCCTTGATTCAATGGGTCTAGGTAAGTATAGACTAACAATGGATTTAAGCTGTAGCATTGACTATGGTCATTGTCCAGATTTGTTTCAGCATGTGTAACAGAAACAGAAACCAAATAAAACAAAAAGTCTTGTGTTATCTTAAGAGTAATGAATTTAATTCAGTATATGATTTGTGTATTGCAGTTTACTTCTTCAGACACAAGGAATACACTTATTTAGCCTATGGATTTAAATACATACAACATATAGTTGAAGAGGTGGGAAACTAGTAAAATGGAATATAGAAGACCAGTTAACGAAACAACACATTCACAGATGAAAAAGAGACACCAAGGGGACACAAAATGGACACGCACTGGGTGTGAATGCACCCGGTGCACGCTTTGCATGCCCTCCCCCCAGGAGGAGACGGGAACACACAGGCAGGGTGTGCCTGCTTGGTGTGGCAGGGAGGAGACAGCAACCCTTTATATGGAGTGGCTTCTTCCTGCCTCGTCCTTCCTAAAAGGCTCATCAGAGGAGAAACAACCCCACCCTTCCTCCCTCAGTGGCAGTATTATTCTGGGTCGCTTCGGGATGGATGGGAATTTTCGCATGGCTCCTGTTTGGCTTCTAGAGTTGTGGCATTTTCACCCATCCCATACTGTTGCTGCAGGTTGAATTGTTTGCAGGAGGTAATCGTCGGTCACTTTGGTGGGTAATGCGGGTTAGTTGATTTCGAATAGCCAGTATAGCTATTTGCTTCGGGTCTGGGTTAATTTGGCGGCTGGCTCAGCAATACCAGGTGGTGGTGGTGGTGGTGGTGGGGAGACAGCAAGGCTGCTGAATTGTGCTGCAGCCCTGGAACAGCTGATCAGAAAGCTTTGGCAGCTTTCTGGCATGGCTGGTTTCCACCGTGGAAGCACAGAGATGGTCTGTCCTCAGACCTCTTGTGCTGTTCCATTAATTGGGTATACAAATTGGTGGGTGTCACCTAATTATTATCATGCACCTGCACTACATAGTCCCCAGTGCAATAGTTTGCCACAGTTAATTATTGGCTAATAAAGTGGCCAGATTGTTTGAACCCCATAACATGTGTCTGTCTCTTCACTCGGGGTGGGTGGGTGTGCAAAGTCTAATTGTGCTATTCAAATGTTAAAGCAACAGGAGGAATACAATGATTCCAATTAGTAGTAAATGACTGAGATGCACACAGTGGAAATGTTTGGCTCATTTATGGCCTGTTTCCTTCTAGGGGGTGCCTCTTCCACATCTGTTTCTTTGATGGACTGCTCTTTTCATTTACCACAAATGAGGGCATGGCTTTCAGGTCCCTTACATTTGCTTTTTCCCCATTCAGAAAGGGAAGAGCTAGGTTGGCTAGGCAAAGGGTACATATCACAGTGGTAGCAGGAAGAAGAGGAAAGAGTGGTGGGCTGGTGAGGCAAAAAGGTTAGGTGACCGTGGCAGTGGTGGGAAGGAAGGAAGGAAGGAAGGACAAAGTGGCAGGGCAGTCTAGGCATGGCTGGGGTGGGAGCAGTGAGATGGAGGGAAAAGGGTGATCTAAGCAAGGAAGTGAATCACACAACCATGATAGCATATAGGCAAGAAGAGGGATGGGAGAGCATGGGTGAGCAGGCTCTGGAAATATCAGTGGGAAGTGATTCTACATATATGAGATGAATAAAGGTGAGAAATGATGGGAAAACAGATGGCAGATGATTAGGTGTCCATCTCATTTGTTAAGACAGATCATTAGTGTTCCTGAACAACAACATGCTGTGTGAACGAGGAGAGATACAGAATTCAGTTCATTTGCTATTCTTCTGGTTACTGCCGAAAACTGGTACAGATGAGAATTTAAACTTAGCCAATGACAAATAATGTGGCTTCATTTTGGCAGTTTGAAATTTGACCTGGACATGAAAGAAAAGAAACATTAGTGTTCCTGAAGTGTTCTTTCAGAACATGATTAAAGAAGCCAAAAAGAGATGTAAGAGCCTCTTCTGTGTTGTTTTTCCATTTGTCTTATCCCAAAACGCCCATGTCTACCAAGTGAACTCTTGACATTCCTACAATATAAAAGAACTTTGCAACCAACAGAATTCTTTAAAACACATTGGCCAGAATCCTAGTGAGTTTGCACAATACAAACAGGGAGTTGGATGACTAGAGTGCCCAATTGTGACAGCTGTTCTGTCACTTGCTCAGGAATGCCCAGTTCTGATCTCAGTTGCATATCTGTCTCATACCTGTCAACTATCCCGTTTTCCCCAGGAAAACCCCTTATATTTACCCCTCTTCCCGCCCCTCCTGTTTTATTAATTTCCCCGTATTTTCCCTTATTTTTTAAAAAAATATCCTGACCGGAGCCCTCACAGGCGAAGCTGCAGTATTTTCTCCGGCCACCAGAGGTTGCTGTGTGGCAGGCTTTTCGCTTGTGGAAGGAGAGAGAGAAGGGGGGTGTTCTGTAGTTTTCCCTTTCTCTTTCCCTTTCCTGCCAGCCACATGGTTCTGGAGGCTTCATTGTGGCTGCTGGGAGCAGGAGTCTACTCTAGGTGAGCGATATATTTCATATATGCAGGGGCAACCTCATGCTTTATTGAGCTGTTTCTGCCCTGCCTCCTGGCTGGAGGATTTCATTTCTAGAGTTCTAGAGTTAACTTGGGAGGGGGGGGTTGCTTGATCACTATATGAGAGAGAGAGGGGGGGAATTAATCCCTTGCTCCTCCACCCTAATTGGGGGGGAGTGTTGCCTGATCACTATATGAGAGAGAGAGGGGGGTTCCCTTGCTTGAAAGCCAGTCATATCTGACTCTAGAGTTCAGTGCTCATCTCTGTTTCAAAGCCGCAGAGCCAGCATTGTCTGCATCTGCAGACATTTCTGTGGTCATGTGGCAGGCATGACTAGACACCAGAGCGCACGGAACACTGTTACCTTCCCACCAAAGTGGTCCCGATTTATCTACTTGCAATTTCTTGCTTTCGAACTGCTAGGATGGCAGGAGCTGGGACAAAGACGGGAGCTCATTCCATCCTGCAGTACTTGGGAATCGAACTGCTGACCTTCTGCCTCCCAGTCAGCATCTTAGTTACTTAAGCCACTGAGTAAACAAGAAAGAAAACAAAACAAAAGTCCCCCAAGAAGATGGGAAAAGGGTTATTTGGCCGACACAGCTTTGTGCCCATTGCATCTACAATACCATCTAGCCATCTTATTTTTGGCCACCCCCTTCTTTTGTCCTCCACCTTTCCCAGCATCAAGGCCTTCTCAAGTGAATCCTCTCTTCTCATTTGATGTCCAAAGTACTTTAGCGTGATCTTTACTATTTGACCTTTAGTGAGCAGTCGTGGTTGATTTCTTCTAGGATCGACCTATTTCTAACACCACATTTCAAAGGCATCTATTTTTCTGCGCTCAGCTTTCCCAATGGTCCAGTTCTCACACCCATACATTACCCCCAGGAATACCATTGCTTTGACTATGCAATTTTTTGTTTGCAAGGTGATGCCTCTACTTTTAACTATGTTCCCCAGTTTTCTCATAGCTTGTTTCCCAAGCATCAGTTGCCTTTTTATTTTATAGCTTCAATCACCATCTGCAGTGATCTTTGGTCCTAAGAAAGTAAAATCTGCCAGTCGTATCTAATTCTAGGGTGCAGTGTTCATCTCCATTTACAGCCAAAGAGCCAGTGCTGTCTGTGTTTGCAGACATTTTCATGTCCATGTGGCAGGCATGACTAGAGCCCAACAAGTCACATGGCTATATTTGGCCATGCCCACATATTTGGCCACACCCACAGATGGGTGTGGCCAAAATTTCCCTTATTTTCAAATCCAAACATTGACAGGTATGATCTGGCTGTGCAACAGAATATTACAGAAACCAGTTGTGTGATCTGCTGTACACACACAATGTTTTGCAATAAGATTCTGGCCTTTAAAACAGTATCGATCCATTTGGTTTCCAGTCTTCTGCAACAGTTTCTCTACTCATTCAGTTTTGCCATATTTCTCCTATCTACATTCTGGAGGTACTGCTGGAGGGCAGACTGGGCAGTCCAGCAGCATTTCCTGACACTCAGCATCAGGTTGAGGACCATTGAGCACCCTGGACAGAAGAAGAATTCCTACAGTCATCACCTGGTTTCCTCTGTTACAATGTTTAGCCTGTTGTTCCATTCTGAATCACTTTAACTGACTCATCCAAAGCTTAGAATAGTTGCTTTGTTTGGCTACATCTCCCAGTTGTTTGACTACATCTCCCAGAATCCCCTACTCAGCATGACCACTGGCTGGGGGATTCTGGGATTTTAAAAAATATATATTTTACTTTTCTGCCAACTGCCAGGTAGCAACATTGCACCGTCTCTTGGAACTATCTGTTGATACAGACGTTTGCTTTCAAGAAGACACAAGCAAGCCTGATCTGGGGGCTTACATGTAAAATGCTTCTTCTCTGAGGACTTATTCCCTGACCCATACCTTTCCTGCAAGATACTCTTCTGAATGCCTGTTCCCAGAGTTCACATTATCTGCTAACCTTTTGATGCAATTGAACAAATAGAAATTCGTTGTCACACATTATTAGTTGTCACATTATCTGCTAACTTTTTGGTGCAATTGAACAAATAGAAATTAGTTGTCACACATTATTAGTTGTCACATTATCTGCTAACTTTTTGGTGCAATTGATCAAATAGAAATTAGTTGTCTTGAGCTCTGCTGACCCTCCTATTCCAAGAAAAAATGAGTTGGGGTTTCAAAAATCACAGGAAGAAATGCTGGCTGTTTTGCTGGAGGCCTTACTGTTTCATCCAGTTCTAAACTTCTACCAGGAAACTGCAACAGAATTGTGTGTGTGGTGGTGGTGGTGGTGGTATTAGAGGTCAAGTATGAAGTTCCAAAAAGTAAGTTACTTCCAGGAAAGGAGATACAGAATTGCAGCAAAACACTCTCTGCCAATGTTCTTCAATAAATGGACTTCTTTTTAAAAAAAATTTTATCCTCGTTCATTTATCTATTTAACTAAAATCAAGGTCTGGTGCTGTATGTTCCTTATACAAATCCACATCCCTGCACCGATCACACTGAAACTCAGCACATACATTCCTTGGGCCAAAGAGACGGTCACTGTGGGGATGTCAACCTCCATGGGGAAGGTTACACCCCCTAAATCAATCCACGAAGGGGACACCCCCACTGTCAGGAGAAAAAGCAAGGAAAAAAAGCCAACCAGGGGGGATTGTGATGTCATTGCCACAGCTCAACCAATTCCCAGCTGACCAGATCTGGGGCTCCATGACATCACAGGGCTCCCTCATACAAAGTGACACCCCTGCACCGATTGCGCTGGAAACTACGTGCATGCCTACCTTCAACACCTGTGGCATGGGTAACCATGGTAACCTTAAGGTCCTTGCCCCCCAAAAGGGGCTGCAATGCTCCCCTGGCTGGCAGAAATGATTAGGGAAGGTGACTGTGCATGTGCGAGAATCCACGCATGCACCTAACCCTGCCTGGCATTCTAGGCTGTGGTGCATGTGCAAAATTCCACGCATGTGCTAACGTCTGCACAATACAAACACGGGGGGCAGGGGTGGGCCCAGGTCTTTCCTTGGCTCGGGTAGGGTACCCCTGGGCAATGCCGGGTCCTCTGCTAGTCAGTATATAAAGTAAGAATGGTCATCCAGTTTGTTATGCAGCCCCTGAGCCTCAAGAGGGGAAAGGAAGGTGTGTCTATATTTGAAGAATTGTTCCTATAGAATAGGGGTTCCCAACCTAAGGCCTGTGGGATGGATCTGGCCCACAGTGCCATTTCATGTGCCCCCACCCCTCCAAGGGCATTTGAGAAACAAAATGGTCACCTCTTTGAAGCTGTTTGGATGCAATGGCCACTCCCATTGTGCTGGCAGGGCAAAATGGCTGCCCAGCCCTCAAAGCTAACTGAGAGAGCAGCTTGAAAAGGCCCCCAGCTTGAAAAGGCCCCCAGCTTGAAAAGGTTGGGAACCCCTGCAGCTATAGATCCATCCAGCAGCATCCTATTTCCTGAAGTTTCAAGTTCAAACCTGAGAGCCCTTAAGGATGGACCCCTTGTGATGTCACACAGGTGAAGCAGGCTAGTCTTGAGAAGAGTCTAGAACTGCTTGTAGGTCAACTGACCAAGGAAAGGGATACTTAATACACAGATGTGTGAGAGACAGGAGTAGAGAGTAATTATCAAATGAAATATTTTAACATTATGGCCAGACATTACAACTTGATCTTCTCCAGGTTCGCTGATTAAAAGTGTGTTGAATACTTTGGTAGCAATTATAGCAAACAGAGACCATAGCTAAGGTCCTTCTTCTTAGCAAAGTCAGCCTTAGTCAGTTTTGGGTATGTGAGGAGAAGGCATTTTCTGCACTGAGTCTGGGAGCCAAGCTATATGTACCCATTACAGTATTAGAAATGAAATCATGTTTAGACTCCACAGGCATGAACCAGGCAGATTTGCCCATCTGAGAGTTCAGACTTGCAAATGAATCTCATGTTTAGCTTCAAAAGATCAATCACAAAACAAACTAATTTGGAAATTATGTGAGGTGAGAAAAAGTCCTGTTGAGATAATCTGAAGGTTTCAATAGTTAAGAGATTTCCTATTCTAATGATGGATTATCTATGATGTATAGTTTTCCCCAGGGATCCTTATTACCTAGTTCCCATAATCAAACTATTAACATGTCTGCTCTTAAGCATGAGAGTCTTCTCCATTGTTATGTGTTGTGGGTATGCATATTAAAATGTAATGTGTCAATGCAATATGTCTTTGCAGTTATGAGCTTCATATAATTTGTAAAATGATTAACAAACGAGAACAATTCCAATAATGTAGTCAGGTGTTTTGGCTTCAATCTTCTACAGTTGCACTGAATAGAAGTGTGCTGTTTCCAAGGTGACAGTTATAAAAGAAAGAGGTGATACCAGGTGTTGTTCCTGATGTGCAGGCCATGAGGTTTTGGGGGTTCAAGTCTATAAATACAGAAGTTTCTCCCTTTTTGCTGTGTACTTGAATATTATATTATATGTGTCTCAGCTACTGACAAATTAGACCAGGGATTCGCAACCCATGTTTCATGGGCCGGATCTGGCCCGTGGTGCCAATTAATCCAGCCCATGGGGAGGACCTCGCCACCACCACTGGAAGCACTTGCAAATGCACTGAAAATATGCTAGAAGCTCAGAAAACCCATGAAAAAACCCAGAAAAGGCAACCAACACCCCCCCCCCCAAAAAAAATGCCGCCCTTGCTCCCACCACTATGGGAAGTGGCAGAAGCAGAGAAAAATCAGAAAATGTGCCATGGGTACACCCGACCCCAACCCCAATGATGCTGCGCCACCACCAGAAGGGGTGGAAGTGGCAGAAAGTACCACACCTCCAGCCCGCAAAGCTGTCTAAGAGGGTGTGGCCAGCCCACAGTGCAAAATGTTTGTGAACCCCTGAATTAGACTATGATATCTTAGTCAAGATTGTGAACTTATCCTTTCTAACATGTATAGTGAGATCTGCTTGTAGTCATAGCACAAGGTTCCAGGAAAGATCCCTTCATATGCAAGGGATTTATTTTTATTTATTTATATTGAGTGGGGGGATGGTTATAATGAGAACAAGCCTCAGCTTCCAAGGAGACTAAGATGCCTTGAGCCATGTGTGGGGTTCCTAGATCTAGACACATATAAACTCCCATTTCACCCAAGCTCAGTGTAAGGAACAAGCTTTCCCACACCATTGGAAATTGTGACTGCCAATCCTTGTTGTTAATTCATTGTTGCTATAGTATAAATAACCTTTGGCATAAATAACCTTTAAATCCCTACATGGTAGTGGGCCAGGATACCTAAGAGACCGCGTCTCCTCAAGATCGTCCGTCCGTCCAACCAGAGCAGACTGGAGGGGCTCTCTAATTGCACCATCAGCTAGAGGAGCTTGTCTCTCTAGCACAAGAAGGAGGGCCTTCTCTCTGTCCACACCGGCCCTATGGAACCTCCTACCAACAGCTACGACTGCAGATGGACTGGCTGCCCTTCAGGAAAGGACTTAAAACTTGGCTGTCAGGGCATGTGTGGGGCACTAATGGAGATGTGACCCCCCCCCCACCTGCTGGCTTGTTTAAGATCCTCCTTCTTTTACAGATGGGGTGGTTGGGATTTCAATGGGGATGGGATTTTATGTATGTGGGATTTTAATGGGGATGGGATTTTACATATGTTTTATTGTTTTTATGCTTTTATTGTAAGCCACCCAGAGTCACTCCGGCAAGTGGGCAGCAATACGAATTCAAAAATTAAATTAAATTAAATTAACCTGGTCTATTTTCTGTTGTGCTATATGTTTCTCCCCCACCAGACCTTCATTGCTCCTGCTGGCTGATAATTGTGGATTGTTGACTTTGGTTTGGACAATCCTTGTTTTAAACCATGTTAATGGTAACCCTTGATTCACTGTTGGCTCAAGGCCTCGGTAGCCAGCTCTTTTGATCAGTAACGTTTTTTTCAGACAATGTCATGGACAGCTGCTTCTGCAAAACCAAGGTACAAACTCTGCCATGTGAAAATACTAGTCAGGTACAAAGGTTGTTGACACAACACTACCGAAATTGCATAGAGCTCTGTGGATGGCTTCTGCTAAAATTCTGTCAAAAATATGGATAAAATGTAACACACTCTTTTACAGACTACATTGTTTAGTATTAATAATTGGGATTGATTTAAGATGTATTAGTCATTCTTATACCTTATATCTAGCAGCTCCATAGGGAATATACAACAAAAACACAAACCCCAAATCTATATAAATCAAAACAAAGGAGGCATAATAAAACAAGCCATCAAAAGCAGCAGAAGCTAAAACAAGAGGTATCAGATAAAAAAATAATATTTACTGTATTTTGTTTCACTCTGAGGAAGTGTTCTGTTTAAAGCACTGGACAAAATAATTGTACTTTTTGAGTACCTCTAAATTAAATGGATGTTAATGAATCCTGAGCCATTAAAAATCCTCTAGGTAAACCAAAGAATTATGTTACTTTGAGAACTGCATGGGTACACAAATGGTAAGCAATTTACAAAGATATGCATTATGATGATATTGTTTTTTGACTTGAATGATTAATTCCAAATTAAATAAATCAAATACTGTAAATAAATTAGTTCCCCAAAACAAGAAAAACTGTTCTTTTTTTCTTTACAGAAAAAGACCTTTTACAGGAAAAACAACCATTCATTTTATAAAGCCTATTTGGTTCTCCTATAATGAAACACCACTCAGTCTGGAAAGAAATCGATGTAAGTAAAAGCACACGTCTCTGGTAGGAATGTATCATCAAAAGTTAAAAGCATTTTTCCTGATTGCAGATACTTTTGCATTATGTTTTTTTTTCTATTGGCAACTGAGCAATAAGGGAGACCTAGATTATGATTTTTGTGTGTGGAGTATTATGTCTAGAGAAAGATAAATCTTTCAGTTGTGTTCTTTCTCCCTCTTTTTTAATTCATTACTTCCAAATTGACCATTTCTAAAAAAAAAAAAAGGTGGTATGAAAATTAATGTAGATTTGTGTGAGCTTTTCTTTTAATTGAGACAATACAGTACTGTGCAAAAGTATTAGACCAACACCTCCTGGTTTGGGGGGGGGATTAAATGAGTGATTTGAGGGATATAACTCAGTCCCTGAGCCACCTAAACACACAACATTTGGAGAGAGTATTATGCTGATTCTACTCTCAGCCCTTTCCAAGCTTCGAGAAATTTGGAGTTAAGGTATCTGAGTTATTTCCCAACCCCCCCCCCAATAAATAAATAAATAAATATATATATATATATATATATATATATATATATATATATATATATATATATATATATATATATATATATATATATATATATATATATATATATATATATATATATATATATATATATATATATATATATATATATATATATATATATATATATATATATATATATATATTGTATTTTCCCGGAACCAGCTGGTGGCGGCCTAAGACTTTTGCACAGTACTATGTGTTTATGACATCTGGCCTAATAGACGTTTTGCCTAGTATTTTCAATTATAATGCCCTTTTGAACGTTATTTTCCTCAATATGCCTTTAAGTGAGCTTTCCTTTTAACACATATGCTTTAATATAATTTTGTATAATATATATGCCTAATATTTTTGTAAGCAGTTTTCCATATCTAACATTTAACTCTACTATAACATTTTGAGACATACAATTGTGAAAAATTATCTGTGTTTTAGTTTGTGTTGTGGTTTTTAGAATGTCAGATAGGTTAACTGTGAAATTGAAAAAGTGAGCAATGATTTTTTCTCCATTCCCTACCTGTAACCTTTGACATTGCTGCCCATTCTGGCCAGTGAAGTCAACTATGATCTGCCCAGATCCACAAAGTGTTTACTATCTTGACCATCACCATTTATGGTAGTGTAAAGAGGAGAACATCCTTTTTACACATTTTAGTAATACTAAAGGTAAGTATATCCCACATAAAGCAATCACTACATCACAGCTTAAGGTTTGAAGTCTGTGGGAAAATGTAACAAAATAACCTGTGCTGTGTTAGTAAAGACAGTAACATTAGAAGAGATGGAACATACAACCATCCCAAAGGCAATATTTTGTCAAAGACAAAAGTCTATGTATGCATGTATGCATGTATGGATGGATGGATGGGTATGGGTGGATGTTGCTATAATTAGATTTTTGTCAAATGGTCACCAAACCACTGCACAACCAATCTGAAAGAAAGTCTTATAACAAAAACGAAATTTGTTAGAACATTAGCACACTGTAACTGAAATGCAGTAGTAAATCTAAACTACAGTAGGCCTATTGAATCAATGGAACCCCAACCCAGCCCAGCCCTGCAAACAGTTGTTCAAATAACAGGGACATTGGCTGCTGGACAAAGTATAACAGGGTGAGCTTTCATCTCCTGAGGACATCAGTGGGTAAACCTTGTCTTGTGTTGCTATGAATGGTGGCTCTGAGACTAGAAGAGCTTTCTCCAAAGATCTCAGAACCTAGGCCAAATATAAATAGAGTCCACTAAGGAGTTAATGTTAATGCTAATACAAATAATTATTATTGTTTATTCTTTTACCTGAGGTATTAGTTTCATTCCCACCCTGAGAATTAATAAGCCAAAGTCAAGCTGAGAAAATTCAGCAGAAAGAAAATTATTTACAGGTACGAAGAGTGTGAAGAAATGCTGACCATTAACTCATCTCAGGGGAAATATTAATCCACAAGCATTTAGCAGCCTCTTGCTGCCTTGTTGGGTTAACGGCTAAAGCTCCAAAATAAGCAAAGCAGGAGAGCAGGGAGATCGAATGCAAATGTTTCTTGACCACAAGTATTTAACAACTTTCAAGGATGCACATGTGGTCCAAACTTTCTTTTGCCAGAAAGAATCTTGGGTCTACAGGTATCATGTTTCTAATGGGAAAGAAAACTGCATGTGATAAATGAGTCCCCACATTGTGTTACAACTTTTGAGTAAACATTGGAACAGGCAAGAATTCAGGTAAGCCTGAGAAAGCAGTTCTAGTCTTTTTGTGGGAGAGTTTACTGGTTTGAAATATACTGTAAACGGAGATGAGCACTGAACCCTAGCGTCAGATACTACTGGCTTTTGAGCAAGGGTAACATTTACCTTTACCTTTACCAGTTTGCGGATTTAAGTTCATTAGGTCATTTATATAGGATTTGCTACATTTCTAACATATTACATGCAAAATAACTTATTTTTATGCCACAACACTTTATTGGCATGGGAAATGACTTAATTGTCCTACAGTCACATTTGTCTTACAGACTGTTTTTGCTAGACACAAAATCTTTTTTGCTTGCCTCCTTAGTTACCTTAGACTGGACAACAAATGGAACCTACATGTAGTTATAGCATCCAATTGTAGCCAGTCTTAAAAGACTGCCTTGGAAAGATTCATTGAATCAACAAGAGGAAAGGAAAGTTAGTGGAATGTGTTGGAGAATGTTACAGTATTTATTTCTGAAAGGGTTGGCATTAAGAAGAGTAAATAACACAGACTTTTAGTGCATGCTGAAAATAATGTTTCAGATAATGTTGCCACAAGGGACACAGCAAATAGTATTCTACTTTACAGAACTAGTACACATAAAAAGTAGCTGAGCTTTCTAATGTAGCCTGTTAAGATAACTATTAAGAAATATCTCAGGTTCCTAGGGCCATGCTATATGAATAATTCTGTTCCATTCGAGAGACTTGCTATTGTCTGAATGTTTGAGTCAGCTGTTCATTTTCTTACTCCTGAATCCTAAGGGGACTCATGCACCATGTGGGTGTCTTTAAAGCAGGGAGCTGGTCACTATGGCCTGGGGGCCAGATCCAGCCCCTGACACCAATTCATCCGACCTGTGAAGGTCTCATCGCTCCTGGCATGTTTTACTTCTGTATGTGCACATTTTACTTCCACTTCCAGGAGCGATGAGGACTTTGTAGGCCAGATGAATTGGCATCAGGGAATGGATCTGGCCCCCAGGCCATAGTGACCAGCTCCCTGAACCATGTGACTGGCCCGCAACCTGAAATGTTTGTGACCCCATTTTAAAGCCTCAAGGATGCTTACTTGCATCAGTTACTTTCCTACATAGCTCAGGAGTTACACTTATATAACACCTGATGCCCACCTACCATTAATAGTCAGGGAAAGCAGACAGGAACATCTTTTAAAAGCATCTTTCATTGCAAATCTGGTGCTTCAGCAGAAACAAAAAACTCCAGCTTAAGAGAAGGATATCTGGACTTCTGTTGTGTATGGAGTATAATGTGCCCTTAAGTAATGTAACCACTCAAATGAGTGGATGTAACAATCCCTAATAGTAACACTGTAACCTTCTGTATGAGGACGCGAGCTAGTGACCACTGGGGGCAGTAGCGAGCACCCAGCTCACATGGTACCAATTCTCCAAATACCTACAGCCACGGGAAGATTCCCGCCACTACCTCACCTGGACAAGAAGGGCGTGACTGAGGGTGACGTCACGCAGACAGTAGCCAATGAGCTACCGAGGAGCCACATTCAAATGTATAGCCACTGTATATATTAAGCTGTTCGTCCACCATTACCACATGTTCCCCCTGACCATCATGCAATAAAGATGAGTTAAGCCAGACTTTGGCTGTTTCTATTGTCTTGGTTCCTGAACACTAAAACTTCTAGATTGGAACTCTCATTTCTCTCTCTCTCTCTCCCTCTCTCTCTCTAATTCTCTCTCTCTCTCAACATTGTTTCTGAGCTGATGGGAGTTGTAGTTCAACAGGATTTGGAAGGCCACACATTCCCAGTGTTTCCCAACCTTTGATTTTTGGACTTCAATTCCCAGAAGCCTAAGTCAATTCCTCAAAGCACTGACAGGCCAATGTACTGGTTTTGGCTTCTGGGAATTGAATTTCCCCTGTGGGGCATCTGCTCCACATTGGAAACCACTGTCCTAACTGTTATACTGTATAGCCATTTGCTCCTGCACTGTGGCACAAGGTTGAGTGGGTAGACAGCAAGATGGCTTAACCAGATGTCTTATAGCTACACATCTCCACCAGCCATTTGAAGAGGCAGTAGTGTCTACATTTGAAGTCTCATTTGCTTTTCACCTCCCCCCTTTTTGTCTTGGGGTGTCTAGCCATGCCTGTCACATGATCGCGGAAACGTCTACAGAAGCAGACAGCACTGGCTATTCAACTTTGAAACAGAGATGAGCACTCAACCCTAGAGTCAGATAAGACTGGCTTTCGAGTAAGGGTGACCTTTACCTTTACTATGCATTCCCTGCCTCTGTAGGCACCTCCACCTTTCTACAAGGATGTCAAGTAACATTGAGAGATGTGACCATCACATACAACAGATCCCTTGTATATCACACATTCTCGTCACATACAACAGATTCCTTGTACAGTATATCACACATTCTCTGTTACAGGGATGGGAGGAGGTCTAGGAGCCACACACAGCCAACCTTGCAATATTGGAGGATTGAACCTACCCCTATGACCTTCACCCCCTAATTTTTCTTTAAATGTTTTCCTCTTACACACTTTAGTGCCCAGCCAAAAAATTCCAATTAAAATTTTGGCCATAGGGTAATGGAATTCTGGAGGTCTCCAAAGCACAGCAAAATTATCCCCTCCAGGCCCAGAAGAAGCTTTTTTTTAAAAAGCCATTCCCCTCCCCCCAGAAAAAAAAATCTGGTGAAAGGGAAATGGTGGGTAGCTCCTGGAATGCTAGAAGTATATAGTATTTTGACTACCTCTCTTGTTAGGAAGATGTGTTGAGGTTTGTTTGGTTATTGTTGTTTTAAAAAACTGTTTTAGTGGTTTACATTAATAACATTAATAAGAAACGGCTTCTGAAGGTGCCTTTTTAAAATACCTATGGAAATTAGATTTTCCAAGACTATTAATCTCTGTGTTACTAAGAGCTGGAAATTTCCTAGACATTGTCTCCAATAAGAGGGCTTCCTTTGCTCTGATTCCCCATGTTGGCTCCACAGACTGCTAGTAAATGTCGGCATTCACCAGATTTGTGACATTTGCTATAAATGTATACATATGTCATATTAAGTAATTTCCTTTAAAGACTGCAGTGCCTCTATTATAAGTCATACCTATGTTGCAATAGCTACCTGCACAGAAGGCTGGTGATGTTACAGCAGGGAACAATAGTTGGCAATTAAAAATCTTCCTACTTCTGTCACGTAGCTTTTCTCGCTCCCGTGTAATCTCTTTCATTATGTGTAAGCCATTGGAACCATGGGATGGATGTAGGAAGTCTTTAATTATAAAAAGTCTTTCTTACAGTAATTTGTTGCAACAGCAGTACTTTGGTCACTATGTGTATATATAATCAGGTTATCCTGCTATGGTAATAGAGTAGACCATACTGCCAGCGACTCAACTGTGAGCATCAGGTGGTGCTTAAGTAACCTGACAACCCTGAGCACTAATGGCCTTGGGTGCCTAGGTCCACAGGGAAGGGTGATGATCCCCAAATGGATATTTTGACTTCTGGTGCATTTCCTGTAAGAACACTATATCGGGTCTATCTTTCTTCAACGCCAATTGCAGCCTCCGCCTCTTAAGAATAGAACCTGTACCCTTCACATTCCATGTTAATATTTTAATATTTCCCATAATATTTAATATTTCCCATAATCTATTTCCTTTCTAACTTCTAAACTCTCCATTGGGCGTGCCATCACCAACCCCTTCCCCCAAAAACACATAATTCAACATATAACACACACTATCTCTCTCCCCACTTTCTTCAAAAAAAAGACTCCTTCGACAACCAAAGAGGGGAGAGGGGGGACATGCAAGATGTGCCTACCTACCAGAACTACGTGCTACTCACCCTTCTATAACATTTAAATACTTTAATTTTTAATAATCTATTTCTTATTGCTCCTTACTTGTCTCCTCCTCCACCATGATCAACGACAGCTCCTCCTCATCATCTTTTCCCTGCGGTATTCCACCTGTGGCACCACCAGCCTCTGCCCTCTCATGCTCCCTCCCCAAAGCACCCGATTCCAGCAATTCTTTCTTAAAATTTATCCACTCTTCTGAATCTGTTTTTACCAGCTCCAACAAACTCAAATACTCCATCTTGACGGAGGGCGGCAGCTTCATCAATCCAGGCCTGGGCTGATGAGGACTTTGTGTGCCAAATCCTCAAGGGCTCAGGACCAGAAAGTGATTCATGGAACTGGATCAGTGGTACGGGGGTCACACTGTGATGCGGAAGACAGATGAAAGGTCACTGCATTATATTCTCAGGACAGTCTTCATGGCTGATTGCCAATATTTGGATTCAGAAGAAGAAGAAATCTAAAAGCATTAATATCAATAACCTTTGGCCAGAGATTCCAAAAAAAATATTTCAGCAGAAATATGTTAAATATCTCTTTTTTCATCACCCCAAAAAATTCAAATGCTGGAAGTGGTCTACTGATTATGCATAGGGGTGTCATTTGCACTGCCAGTGTCACCATATTCATTTAGTTTTCAAATTACTGGTGTGAGATTATAATTCAATGCATCATCTCAAGAAGATTTTAAAGGTCTGCTGAAATGTCTTTTGGCTTTACCTTCCAAGAGCAGTTAAAATTGGCTGGGCTGGGCATCAGAAATCCATATCAGTCTCACTGGCTGTGGAATGGCAGAACAAAATTCAGGATCCTGTTGAAACAGGCAAATACCTGGAGGAAATGGATTAGCAATCCCAGCAGATTTAGGATTGAGATAGACTCTTTTTAGTTATTGGTTTACTAAAATGCAAACTCTCATAGTAATGTGACATAATATAGGGACAATGTCCTCAAATTTTAGTCTTTGGAAAAATAAAAAGAAAGAAAGAATTACAAGTGAAAACACTGAAGAGTACCCAAAGTTTGAAAAACTTGCTTTTTTCAACTGCAGTTGCAGCCCAAAATAATCTACTCAGCATGGGCCAAATTAAGACAGCCAATGTGGAAAACAATAGCAGTGGCCATGTTGACTGAGGGATTTTTGGAACTGAAGTCAAGAGATAACTTTTGCAAATTCATACCTGGAAAGAGCCCCTGTTGTGGAACAGATGCAGTTTTATTAATGCACCTCTGGTCAGAGGTGATAGAGTGACTCCACCACCTGAGGCAGAAGACTTGGGATGTCCTGTAAGCAGTGGTGGGCATCAACAGGTTAGCACCAGTTTACCAGAACCGGTAGCAGAAATTCTGTCTGGCCCCAGCCATCCATGTTTTGAAATAAAGTAGTCCTAATTCGGGTGCAGCACATGACTGTCCCCCTAGCCATGCCCACCATACCACACCCACAGTGTGGTAGTAAAAAAAATTTGAGCCCACCACTGCCTGTAAGGGCTGCAGATGGTTTGTTATTTCAAATTCCCTTTAAGGAGCTACCATTAAACAACCATGAAAGATGGCCAAAGCCTCCTATACCAAATTCGCCTTGCTTGATTTGAGGTACTGTCAGGGAAATGTATTTTCAGTGTTCCTAGCTGCTACTGACAAAAGGAATCTAGGCACAATATCTTAAAATATTATTAAGCAGTTAATTGTATGCAAAAGCCAAACATAATCAGAATACATTATAGAAGTACAATACCTTAAAGATAATACCTTAATAATAAAGAGATGGGCAAATAATATAAAGATTGGCAAATAATATAGAGTTTGGGCAAAGTAAAGAGAGGTTTCAAAAAGATCCTGTATTGGCAATGCTAACTTCTTCTTTTCTCCTTGATTTTATACCTTCCACTCTGTCATCTTTAATTCTTTCACTATATTAATTCATGTTCTGTGGTCAGATTGTTTTTCAGCTAGAAGTTCCTTGTTTTGTAACTGCAACTCACATTACACCTTCATCTTTCCTCCTGTTTTTCCATCGTCTGATTTCTACCACATTTCACAATCATTTTGATTTCACTACACTACAATTAATAATATGGCCATATAGTTAAATTCTCTCTCACACAGTACTAAATTGTAACATGATCTGATGGGTGACATAATCAGTTTATGCTGTTTTGGACAGCAAAATATCTTGGACTGGTCTTAACTACAACTGGAAATGATGCTAGAAATAGCCCATGACTGGAAGAAGAAAATTCTTAACTAATGTGAATATTTGAGCCTCCCAGCCTGAGCTCCTCTTACCTCAAAGATCTGTTTTCTTTGGTGATTGGTCTTCAGGATTTAAGCATGAGATTCAGTGATGCACTCCAAAAAAATTTACTACCACCTCTGTGGGCAGGGCCAAATCTGTGGGTGGGGCCAATGCAATGGGGTATGGAGGTGGGCATGGTCGGCCCAGTGGGTGTGGCCTGGGGAAATTTCTGCTACCGGTTCTCCCGAACAGGGCTGAACCTGCTGCAGTGCATCAGTTCCTTTGAAATATGATTCTGCCTACACATATATGTCAGAAGTTACTTTGATTGTGTTGTTTACAATCTTTTTTAAATTCCTTTACAGTATCTTGGAATTATAAATCTATGATTCATGGCTTGTGGTTTTCATCTTTGTTTGGGTTTAAATATTAATACAGTATAAGGATTGCTTGATCCCACCTGAGTGTAAAAATAGACATGTTTGTGATAGATGATTCTTATTACTGTCAACTTCTACATTCAGTTTGTGTGTTTTATAAACATGTAAGATTTAAGGAAGGAAGGAAAGAAGGAACAAAGGAAAGAAGGAAAGAAAGAAAGAAAGAAAAGTGATTTTACAGCTTATTCACCACCACCACAATAATATTAGGTAAAAGTAAAGATCTCCCTTGCTTGAAAACCAGTCATATCCGACTCTAGGGGATGGTGCTCATCTCCATTTTCAGCCAAAAAGCCAGTGCTGTCTGCATCTGCAGACGTTTCCATGGCCATGTGGCAGGCATGACTAGACATCAGAGTGCACAGAATGCTGTTACCTTTCCTGCTGAGATGGTACCTATTTATCTATTTGCAATTTCTTGCTTTCAGACTGCTAGGTTGGCAGGAGCTGGGACAGATGACAGGCGCTCACTCAGTCAGGTCTCGAACTGCTGATCTGCTGACCTTCTGGTCATCAAGCCCAGCCTCTTAATCACTAAAACACCACAGCCCTACCACAACATTAATTTTGGGCTATTTCTGGCCATAGTTCTCAGTACTGATCAGCCCTCTGGCAAACAAAAGTAAATGTTGGTTAGTTATGAGCTACTAATCGCTGCTCCTGAATAGAAATATTATGTGACATTACCCTGAACTAAAGAGTTTTCTCCTCTGGAAAAATGTCCTAATCAGCAAAAGGAGGGGGAATTCTGGTGTCAGGTTGACTAGAGTCCTATGTAGGTGTTAAGCACTCACATAACTAGAATCAAAAGGGGGAAGGGTGCACCATACATCGTATTCTCCCCTAATAATGTGGGGATCTAAATGACATAGGAAACCAATGGGGCCCCTTTATTTATTTATTTATTTATTCAATTTATATCCCGCCCACTCAACACAAGGCCGACTCTGGGCGGCTAACAACATAAAAAGTAACCCCAGGGCAACCCAAGGAGTTTACAGACAATATTCACAAATACAACAATAATCCTAAAAACAGTTAAAACAGTAAAAAAAGTTAAGACTACCCACCCCCTAAAAAGCAAGGGCTGCAGGATCGAAAAGGCACCATGGGGAAGAGTTCCTCTACACCAACCACCCCATGGTGGTTACCCTTCCACCCGCACCCCACACTTGACCTGCCAGCCAGGTTTTAAGATCCCTTCTGAAAGGCAGCAACTCCGTCCGAAGACGTAATTCTGTTGGCAGGAGGTTCCAGAGGGCCGGTGCAGACACGGAGAAGGCTCTCCTCCTTGTGCCAGAGAGGCGAGCCCCTCTGGCTGATGGAACAATTAGAGAGCCCCTCCGGTCCGCTCTGGTTGGACGGACAGACGTCCTCAGGGCGATGCGGTCTCTTAGGTAACCTGGCCCACTACCATATAGGGCTTTAAAGGTCAAAACCAGCACCTTGAATTGCACCCGGAGACATACTGGCAACCAGTGCAGCTCCCGGAGCAGTGGCGAAGCATGAGCATAACGGCCACACCCCATCACCACCCGGGCAGCCGCATTTTGGACCAGCTGTAGCCTCCGAATGGTCGTCAAGGGCAGCCCCATGTAGAGCGCATTGCAATAGTCTAGTCCGGAGGTAACCAGAGCATGGGTGACCATGAGCAAGGAGTCCCGGTCCAGGAGTGGGCGCAACTGGCGAATCACCCGAAGTTGGGCGAAAGCCCTCCTGGTCACAGCCGCCACCTGTTCTTCTAGCAGTAGCCGTGAATCCAGGAGGACCCCCAAGTTGCGCACCGGGTCTGTCTGGGGCAAAATAGCCCCATCCAGAACCAACGATGGAAGCTCCCGGATTAACGCAGGACCCCCTATCCATAGCCACTCAGTCTTGCTGGGATTCAATTGTAGCCCGTTAGCCCCCATCCAGACCCCCACAGCTTCCAGGCATCTGGAAAGGACTTTGACAGCATCACTGGGGTCCCCATGGGCCGAGATGTACAACTGAGTGTCATCCGCGTACTGATGGTACCGCACCCCATGGGAACGAATGATCTCACCCAGCGGTTTCATGTAGATGTTAAATAGGAGAGGAGAGAGCACCGAGCCCTGAGGAACCCCCCATTTGAGGGGCCTAGGACTGGACCTCTCACTCTCCAACCACACCGACTGGGACCGACCCTTCAGAAATGAGGAAAACCAGGACCACACAGTACCCTGGATTCCCAAACCTCGGAGCCGTTCCAGAAGGATACCATGGTCAACGGTATCGAAAGCCGCTGAGAGGTCAAGAAGAGCGAGGACGGATGGGTGACCACCGTCCCGCTCCCGCCAGAGATCATCCATCAGTGCGACCAATGCCGTCTCGGTACCATATCCAGGCCTGAATCCTGACTGAAAAGGGTCCAGATAATCCGCTTCATCCAGTACCCCCTGCAGCCGACACGCCACTGCCTTCTCCAACACCTTCCCTAAAAAGGGGAGGTTTGAGACAGGCCTATAGTTAGTTAGGACAGCTGGGTCGAGGGAAGATTTCTTCAGGAGGGGGCGCACCAAAGCATGTTTTAAAGGTGCAGGAAACACCCCCTCTCGCAATGATGCATTGATCACAGCCCCAACCCAGCCACCTGTCACTGCCTTGGAGGTTTTCACCAACCAGGTGGGACAGGGGTCCAAAGGGCAGGTAGTGGCGCGCACAGCTGCAAGGAGCCTGTCCACTTCATCAGGGGCAACTGGATCAAACCGGTCCCAGATGGCATAGCAAGACTGTGCTCCGGCTCCCTCCGGACTCTCCCCATCCACGCCAGGATTAAACCCAGAGCGAATCCGATCGATTTTCTCCACTAGATGGTCAGCAAAGTCCTCAGCCGACCCCTGCCAACCGGGCACCGGGGTCCCCCTACCAAGGAGAGACCCGGTAACCCGGAACAGGGTGGCTGGGCGATTATCAGCGGAGGCGATAAGGGTGGTGAAGTATTGTCGCCTCACCACCTCCATCGCCACTAGATAGGCCCTAATAGCGGCCCTAGCTAGTGTCCAATCAGAGTCTCTCTGGGTCTTCACCCAGCGGCGCTCTTGGCGTCTCTTTGCCCGTTTGAGCTCCCGCAGTTCATCTGTGAACCATGGAGATGACCTAGCTCGATGAGCTCTGAGAGGCCGTAGTGGTGCGATTTCATCCAAGGCCGCTGTTGTCATCCTGTTCCACAGGTCGACCAGTGCCTCGGGCGAATCGTGTTGCCGATCCAGAGGAAAATCCCCCAGTTCCCTCTGGAATCCATCAGGATCCATCAGTTGCCTGGGGCGGGCCATTCTAATAGGCCCTGCCTCCCTACGGTAAAGCGACGTACCCAGGAAGTCTAGAGCCACCAAATAGTGATCTGACCATGGCACAGGTGTTATGTCTAATTTCCGTAATCTCAGATCACTCTGCCACCGCTCCGACAAAAAGATTAAATCTGGTGTGTGGCCACTGCCCCTGGTCGGGCCCTGAATTACCTGAATCAGGTCCATATCTGCCATGGAAGCCATGAACTCCTGAGCCACCTCGGAGCCAGTCCCCAGCGAGGGTAAATTGAAGTCCCCCAGAACCATCAGTCTAGGGAACTCCAATGCCAACGCTGAGATGGCCTCGAGGAGCTCAGGCAGGGAGTCCCTTACCCTGCAAGGGGGCAGGTACAGGAGTAAGACTCCCAACTGACCCTTAGAGCCCAGACGCAGAAGCAGGGCCTCACAACCCAGAATTTGTGGAGCAGTAGCCCTGGTGACTCCCAGTGACTCCCTGGCTATGATGGCGACGCCACCGCCCTTACCCTTATCCCTAGGCTGGTGCCAAATACTGAACCCAGCTGGACACAATTCTGACAGAGGAACCCCATCCTCTGGTCTCAGCCAGGTCTCAGTAATACATGCCAAGTCGGCCCGCTCCCCCATAATAGAGTCTTGTATCAGGGGGGCCTTATTACATACCGACCTGGCATTCATCAGCAGCAGCCTAAGGACAGGGTCACCCTGGGTCAGCTGCTCAGGACCTAGAGGTGTAACCGTGGGGCTGGAACGATGGACAGCTACTAAGCATCTGCCCCGCGTTCCCCGGGTGCGGCCCGCCCCTCGGTACCCGCTATATCGCCCCATGCCCATCACAACCTCTATATTGGTCTCCGGAGCCTCCCTGCTTGCCCTGGACAGAATGCTGCCTCCCCTTCCTGGCTGGCCTGGCAATCTCTCCCTCCCTCCCTTCCACCCCAATATAAAACCGCCCCATTCACTCCCCCCACCACCCTCCGCACGGCTCCGGTGGTGATGGAAGTGGTGGGGCATTCTTCCACAACTGTGTTGAACCCTCAACTGCCGGGCAGGGCCCGAAACGCCGGCCGATGGCGAGGCCAGCGAGCCTCTTCGCCCCCGCCGGGGCCGAACACAGCGGCGGTGATGTTTCGTCCGGCAGGCCCCCTCGCCTTTTGAGTCCTGGCGAGGGGCGGGGGGTGGGGCCCAAAACGCCGGCCGATGGTGAGGCCAGCGAGCCTCTTCGCCCCCGCCGGGGCCGAACACAGCGGCGGTCCTTGGCGTTGGCCCCGCATTTGAGGCTGCCTGCCGAAACTCCCTCCAGCTGTACCTGTTCATCTCCCGCCGGTCTGGCCGGGAGGGAAAGAGAGCGCCCGGTGTCCTTGGCGTTGGCAGCGTCGGCCCCACTTTTGAGGCTGCCTGCCGAAACTCCCTCCAGCTGTACCTGTTCATCTCCCGCCGGTCTGGCCGGGAGGGAAAGAGAGCGCCCGGTGTCCTTGGTGTTGGCAGCGTCGGCCCCACTTTTGAGGCTGCCTGCCGAAACTCCCTCCAGCTGTGCCTGTTCATCTCCCGCCGGTCTGGCCGGGAGGGAAAGGGAGCGCCCGGTGTCCTTGGCGTTGGCAGCGTCGGCCCCACTTTTGAGGCTGCCTGCCGAAACTCCCTCCAGCTGTGCCTGTTCATCTCCCGCCGGTCTGGCCGGGAGGGAAAGGGAGCGCCCGGTGTCCTTGGCGTTGGCAGCGTCGGCCCCACTTTTGAGGCTGCCTGCCGAAACTCCCTCCAGCTGTGCCTGTTCATCTCCCGCCGGTCTGGCCGGGAGGGAAAGGGAGCGCCCGGTGTCCTTGGCGTTGGCAGCGTCGGCCCCACTTTTGAGGCTGCCTGCCGAAACTCCCTCCAGCTGTGCCTGTTCATCTCCCGCCGGTCTGGCCGGGAGGGAAAGGGAGCGCCCGGTGTCCTTGGCGTTGGCAGCGTCGGCCCCACTTTTGAGGCTGCCTGCCGAAACTCCCTCCAGCTGTGCCTGTTCATCTCCCGCCGGTCTGGCCGGGAGGGAAAGGGAGCGCCCGGTGTCCTTGCCCTCCAACCTTTGGAAGACACGTTGTGGGAATGCTGTGGAGGTGGTTGCCTGAAAGCAGTAATTATGATTCTAATTACTCAGCGTGGGGGAAGATGCTGAGCAAGGCAGTTGTATCATTGTTTCCATAGTCACAATTGAACTAGCATCCTCAGTGGCACATGCTACTGAGAATTTTCCAAGCACAGAAAATGGCACACTCCCAAAAGTGTGATGAACGATGTATAAAAGTGTTTTAATAACAGGAAATATTCATATACTCGTCCTGCCTTGAGGTATATCAGGCATGAGGTAGGTGTGACACCTCAACTCCAATATAATACAATAACGATTGTTCCTTCTATACACGTCTCATGCCTTCATACTGATAGCCTAACAATGCTACGCTGTAAACCTCAAGCATACAAACATACTGGGACCCCCCACCAAAAATATATATAATAAATATATAATATAATAACAACCCAACATCCCCGTGGTGCCAAGCAAGTGGATTCCTGTGTACAGTCCAAGATGATAGTCAATCATAATACCACTAATGTTCAATTGGTTCTGGTCTCTCAAAGTCCGTGGCCATGAAATGATTTTGCTGGGCTTATAAAGCTGGCACAGGGGTGGAGGGTGGCTGTCCTACTTCATAGAGGGGTTCCCAGACGGCGAGCATCAATAGATGGCTGTAGACAAAAATTCACGATGCCCTTCCGGTATTGGACATTTCGAGTATCTTCCTCAAGTGTCTACAGAGGTATAAATGTAAATGTAGTATAATATACAACCTGTATCAATACACGTCAAAAAATGCCCGTAAAATCTAACGATCTAACTGATGCATCTATGTAAGCTGAAAGTTCTTAGTCAGAAATAGTACATACCTATGAGTCAATAATATGCGCGTATCGCACTTCTGTTGGCGTTACTCTCCATGTGTGCACGCGTTAACTGTTAATTGTCCAAAGCTCTATATATACACACACGAACGGAGAATGAGGAACATGTGATTTAGGTTATTCGAAAGATTAGCTATGGAGCTCCCCCAAGTGTCTTAAAGACGTACTCATTTCTCTTGCTAACTATCGTGCCTTTCTATATCTATAAGAACGCCGAGAGGTCCCATTCAGTGTTAAGCCCGTATGGTGTCAGAGTGTTAAAACGGTGGATATAAAACGCCTCCCTTTGTAAAAGGAACCGATCCACATCAATTATTTGATATCTACTTGGGTTAAACGTTTCCAATACTACTATTTTAATATCCTTAAGTGTATGTTTTTCTTGAAGGAAGTGATTAACAAGGGGGGCATTGGCGATCTTATTCCTAATACGAGAGAGGTGCTCGCTCAGGCGCACCTTGAGGGGTCGCCTGGACTGTCCCACGTAGGCTAACTGGCATTTACAGATTGCCATATATATGATATCTTTTGAGTTGCAATTACTGTACCCTCCTAGTTCTAGGATGAAATTGCTACTAGGCACATTAACTTTATTTGTGGTCCACATGTATGTACAAAATTTACAATGGCCACAGGGGTAATGCCCAGATATGATCGATTGATGTGTCTTACTCTTAGTGACGATATCTGTTCTTGAAATGAGGTTGGCAATAGTTTGTGTTCTCCTAAAGCCAATTGTAGGTCTATGTTGGCAGCCTGGTACGGAGTCCAGTACATGCCAATGTCGCACAATGATCTGTTTTATTCGTTGGGCCATAGGGGTATAATCTATCGACCAGAATAAATCTGATTCGGTTTGTCGTGCCCTAGTGTTGTAATTGAGTAAAGCGTTCCGATCTCGCAAATCTGTCCTGTATTTAGCTGATTTAATTACATCGTTTGGATATCCTCTTTGGTTGAGGATAGTTGTGATCTTATCAGCGGCTTCTATATAATCATTTGCACGGGACGAATTTCTTTTGGCTCTAATTAATAAGCTGTATGGTATATTACTTTTTAGATGATGCGGATGAAAAGAAGTGTATTGCAAGTAAGGAAAACGGTCAGTTGGTTTATGATAAAGTTTGGTCTGTAAGTGATTGTTCTCAATAAAAATAGTTAAATCTAAAAACGGAATGGTAAATGCATCTGTGGAGTGTGTAAATTTCAGCTGTTGGTGTTGTGAATTAATCCAGACACAAAAATTGTCAATGGCTGTGCCATCCTTAAAAATAAAAAACAGGTCATCTATGTACCTCTTGTAACACAGGATATTGGAAAAAAAGGGATTAACCCGCGGATCCAGTATGAAAGTTCTGTCAAAATGACACATGAAGATGTTGGCCACCGATGGCGCGAAATTCGACCCCATGGACACTCCCTGAGTTTGCAGAAAAAAGGAATGTTCAAATCTAAAAAGGTTGTTCTCGAAACATATGTCCAGCAAATTTAACAAGAACGCTGATGATGGGAGATTTTCTGCACGACTGTCTAGCAGATGGGAAATTAACATGCGGGCCTCCTCCAGAGGAATATTTGTATAAAGAGACGTGACATCTAATGTGAGGAGAACTGCGTCTTGTGGAACTGGAGAATTTTCCAGCATCTGGATAAAATGCGTGGAATCCTTGATATATGAAGGGGAGTGTGTTGCAAAAGCCCGTATGTGATAGTCGATAAACTTAGCTACTGGTTCTAGCAGGGAATTGTTTGCGGAAATAATAGGTCTACATGGGATGACGGGGTCACCCCTTGTTAACTTATGTACCTTCGGTAAAAGGTAGAAAATCGGAACTCTTGGGTATTTATTTAGCAGGAAGCGATAAGTTTGGACATCAATGTCTTCCATATATCCAAGAGAACGTCTTTAAGACACTTGGGGGATCTCCATAGCTAATCTTTCGAATAACCTAAATCACATGTTCCTCATTCTCCGTTCGTGTGTGTATATATAGAGCTTTGGACAATTAACAGTTAACGCGTGCACACATGGAGACCAACGCCAACAGAAGTGCGATACGCGCATATTATTGACTCATAGGTATGTACTATTTCTGACTAAGAACTTTCAGCTTACATAGATGCATCAGTTAGATCGTTAGATTTTATGGGCATTTTTTGACGTGTATTGATACAGGTTGTATATTATACTACATTTACATTTATACCTCTGTAGACACTTGAGGAAGATACTCGAAATGTCCAATACCGGAAGGGCATCGTGAATTTTTGTCTACAGCCATCTATTGATGCTCGCCGTCTGGGAACCCCTCTATGAAGTAGGACAGCCACCCTCCACCCCTGTGCCAGCTTTATAAGCCCAGCAAAATCATTTCATGGCCACGGACTTTGAGAGACCAGAACCAATTGAACATTAGTGGTATTATGATTGACTATCATCTTGGACTGTACACAGGAATCCACTTGCTTGGCACCACGGGGATGTTGGGTTGTTATTATATTATATATTTATTATATATTTTTTGGTGGGGGGTCCCAGTATGTTTGTATGCTTGAGGTTTACAGCGTAGCATTGTTAGGCTATCAGTATGAAGGCATGAGACGTGTATAGAAGGAACAATCGTTATTGTATTATATTGGAGTTGAGGTGTCACACCTACCTCATGCCTGATATACCTCAAGACAGGACGAGTATATGAATATTTCCTGTTATTAAAACACTTTTATACATCGTTCATCACACTTTTGGGAGTGTGCCATTTTCTGTGCTTGTTTAAACACCCCAGCCGTCCCACCTCATTAACTGAGAATTTTCCAGCTTTGCCAGAAATCTCCCCTGCAGCATGAGAATGAGACAAGAAACAAGTTTGTTTGTCTGATTGATTGATTGGTCAGTTGGTTGGTTGGTTGATTTTTATTTATTTATTGGCCATGTTTCCCACATTTTGCAGCACAGCCAAATGTAGCAGGATGAAAACCAATGTTTTTCACCTAGGCATGTACAAAAAGAGAGGCTATTGATCAAAAAGACACAGGAAATGCTTCCAGTGCTAATTCATGTGGTTGAAAATGAAAGAAGGCAACAGTTACTGCCTATTTGGATCATGTGCATCTTCCAGAAATCTGCCAGTATTTGTCTTGTAAATGTGCAAAATCTTTTTTCCAAAAGAAAAAGAATTCACACATTGCAACAAGGAGAAACATTATTTGTTATTTATTTACTGCACAAAGATAAATCAACTCAAAATTTACAACACTAATTCTAGTCCATGTGCTTACAACCCAAAGTCTTTATGGTGCCAAGGATGGTTTGTGGTCCCTCAGGCCATTCCAGATGTCCTTCTGAAATTCAGTTTCTATAGAGCATTACCATCATAAAGCCAATGAACAAGCATCAGCACTTGTTTTACTTTTGTTAAAATAATTGGGAGAAATCTCATTAATGTAAACCAAACAATGTATGCAGGCACAGGAAACAATTTAAGAGGTCACTCATAAGTCACAGAAGTTAGCCTGGAGCACTCATTCATGGAGGATTGTTGTAGGAGAATGTGACTTTGTATGTTTATTGATTTTCCTCCTTTCCTTTATTCATTATTTAGTATGGACTGAACTTGGAGTAAATAGAGGCCTCTGAACCATAGTTCAGTGGGACTTATTCATGAGCTGTATTCTTACCAGGGCAACCTTTAGCTAATTAATGTTATTCCTGAAATCACAAGGAGGAACTCAACTTTATCCATCAATCCTATCAACTACAGTAGCACATAGTTTGCAGTAAAAGCTTCATGTTTTAGACTCCAAAGATGTCTTATCCAGCTATAGTATTTATTGAGAGTATTTCTGGGTCACCCCATAACTGAGGCAAAGCTTGGAAATCACAAGTTACAGATGGCCAGCTGTAATTAGCACTGTACCTAAACACAAAAGTGTAAATATTTGTTCTTGGGATAGGAAAGTTACCTTTAATTACATGTAACAATGTAATGATTAGTTGTGGAAACATCTTTTAGTGCTAGGGTCCTCAACCTTTTTTAAATGGGGGCCAGATCATGCCCCTTCAGTCTGTTGATGGGCCAGATAGGAGACAAGGATTCAGGCAGCGGTGGCGGTGGTGAAATAGGGGTGAAAGAATTAAGATAATATTAATTCT
Organism: Bradypodion pumilum; assembly: GCA_035047305.1. NCBI lineage: Eukaryota > Metazoa > Chordata > Lepidosauria > Squamata > Chamaeleonidae > Bradypodion > Bradypodion pumilum. The sequence goes on from JAWDJD010000003.1 coordinate 173,224,379, forward strand.
GTTTTAAAAGTAAAAAATATTTTCTCAGTACTCTGTAGAGTTGAAACAGATCAGATTGACCTGTCACGTAGATCTGATGACGAGGCTAAAGTACAAGCTCAGCACAGTTTGTACAGCTGACAGGGAACCGTAAATAATATTTGTGTGACATGACATGATGTGACATGAGACATGTTCCTTATATGACATGTTCTAAACAACAAACACTGAATGTTCTAACCTGAACTTAATGAAATGTCAGAAAGTCAATTAATAATTTTGGCTTATTCCATAGTGATGTAATGTGTAGAAATTTCCACATTTTTATGCTATAAAAAGATGGCTCTGAAAATGTATATTCATTCAGGGAATAATTTGCTTGGTAAAGCGTTTCCTGAATCTGTTTGGCCAAATATTGACAAATATTGACAAATAAAACTCCTAAATCTGTTTTAGCGTGTGGAATGCGAATTTGTCTAGTTCAGAATTCCATAAGGCTGGCAGTGGTGGTTGGAGTGAAGTTGCGGGCTGGATGAGTTGGTGCTGCAGGTTGTAGATTGAAAATGCCTGTTTTAGTGTAATGAGTACAATTTTCTAGTTAACTTCAAACATTACTCTTAAAGAGCATTATAAATCAGATTGAGAAGAATTTTCGACATGAATTATTTTACCCAGAATTTTAAGATTTTAAAATTTTAACATTTGTGTTAGTTGTTGCCCCAGTATAAATTGTTTTGTTTATTTTTGATATTTTTACTTTTGACCTTCTATTAGTTTAATCCTCTTGATTTTATTATATTAGATATAAAATTACTGCACAGAAACCTATACACATGCCAATATGGGGGGAAATCAACAAAGATACTTTGATGAAAAAGAGAAAAGTGTGGAGATTTTAGTGTTAAAAATCATTAAATGCCCATATAAGAAGTCTGAAAATGTTTAAGAAGACCAAAAACATCTTCACTTCACATCACATGGAATGCAACATTTCAAAAACATTCCATAGTAATCTATGCTATTATGAGAAAGCATTCTCCCTATCAGTCAATTAGTAGTCACACTCAGAAAAGGGTCATTAACCAATTACATCAGTGTCCACAAAGCACACTCTCTTGTATAACGGTGTCTTCTATTTCAGTGATCCTCTGTTTCTAGTATCTGGCATACTAACAATCCTTCTGTCAACATACTAACTCCTACTACCATAGAAACAAAAAGCTCCTGTTACCTGAAAGGATGCTTATACATCCACAGACATTTTGCCAATATATTTATAATTTGTGGAAACCTGATGAGCTAAGTGAAAAGGGCATTGCACTGACAAACACTGGATGATACCGAGTTGCTACTGTTATGTTATGGAATTCTGAACTAGACAAAATCGCATTCCACACGCTAAGACAGATTTAGGAATTTTATTAATATTAATATTAATATTAACAGATTCAGGAAAGCTTTACCAAGCTAATATTCCCTGAATGAATATACATTTTCAGATGAAATGAATGAATATACATCCTTTTATAGCATAAAAATGTGGAAATTTCTACACATTACATCACTATGGGTAAAGCCAAAATTATTAATTAATCTTCTGACATTTCATTAAGTTCATGTTAGAACATTCAGTGTTTATTGTTTAGAACATGTCATATAAGGAACATGTCTCATGTCACATCATGCCATGTCACACAAATATTATTTACAGTTCCCTGTCAGCTGTACAAATTGTGCTGAGCTTGTGGACGCAAAAAGGCTTCTATTTACTTAGCCCCATCATCAGATTCTACGTGGCAGGTCAATCTGATCTGTTTCAATTCTACAGAGAACCGAGAAAATATTTTTTACTTTTAAAACAGAATTAATATTATCTTAATATCTTAATTCTTTCACCCCTATTTCATTCCCTCCTGATTTCTTGAAAATTATTAAAGTTTAATAACTTTTCACATTCTTGCAATAAATAAACATTTCTATCATGTTGATTGCCGATTCCTCAAGCTTCAGCTGGGTGTTGGAAAGACCGCCTCCAGGTTTTGGGTCTTTAGCCAAGCTTCCATCTTCTCACTTGCGTTGATTATTTAAGCAAAATCTATGCATTCCAATCTTTCCAGGGTCTTAAACTGCAAGAGAAAAGATACTTTTGACAGAATATAGTTCTTTTTAGGTTTTGCAATAATCCATCTTGTCAATGTTTAACTATCGATCTCCTGGCTAAGAGCCATGTGTTGCCGTGGAGATGGGGAGGGCAAGCCTCCTGCACTGATTCACATTATTGATTTCTACTGCAGTGACTAAGTTAATAATTTTCTTCTAGCGGGCCAGATCTGGCCATCTGTATATGTTTAGGACAGAAATTCAAATGGGGAAATCGGATACTTTGTACAGAGGGGAGTTCTCATATCATACATTGCCATTGGCTTAAAAAAAAAACCTGGACTTTGATTTCCTTTTCTGCAATGCTTTCAACAATCCCACTTGCTTTCTCAACCTCTTCCTAACTGTGGATTACATGAACAAGGATGATTTCCCTAAGCCTCCCTGCTTTTGTAAGTGTTTCTTACTGGCTTTTCATTTTTTTTGTGTACTTCAAATGTTTTGTATTTTCAAGTCATCAAATTCTTTAATCAAATACAACTCCTGTGTTTGTTTGGCTGTTTAAACATAGCTGTTTTTCACTTTGCTTCTTCTGCTCCCTTTTGCCAACTGTGAGTCTTTTGTTTTCTGCTTAATTGCAAGGAGTCTAGGCATCCTGGGCAGCCTTTGGTATTACTAACCCATAAATGTCCTTTGTTTTCCAAATCATCTGGAGGGCAAGGCCAGTATGTACCTGTACGTCTGCAGAAAAAAATAAACTTCTTGTGCAGGCCTTGAAATTCCTCTAGAGTTAGGCAACTGGACTGTGACATTTACACTTTTATTTCTGCGTACTTTCACATACTGCCTGAAAAAGTTGAGACAAACCTAGTAGCCTTGTAGCTTGGGGCCGACTAGGGATTCAAAATCTTGGGGTTAGCTATCAAGTGCTCAGCTGTTTGTTTGTTTGTTTGTTTTCTGGGATTTCCCAAATTCCTCTGGTTTCTTCAATCATCTCATTCCTCTTGCTTGCAGGAAGCACTACTGATTGTTGCTCTTCTTAAAGCAAGGGCGATCATCTCAGCTCTTTTATATTCTCTCATATTCTTCTTCTTCTCTTGAATTATATTAGCAGGTTTGCTAAAATTGACAGGACCTTTTGCTGCTTCCTTTAAGCTTTCCAAAATCAAATATCTGTACTGTTGAAGACTTGTCCTGTGTGTTGAATCATTAGGATCCCAATTTGGATTTTGTTCAGCAGCTGCCGCCATATGCACTTGCGTCTGGGAAATTTCTATGAAGGATCTTGTCTTTTGCCAATTTCAATTTTTGCTTATCTTCCATATTAAGGAGTGTATTTAGTATTTGCTGCATATCATTCCATGTAGGGTTATGCGTCTGGGCTATAATTCCAATTAATTCAATCACCTCATTCAGCTTGGTACTAAAAGGTCCATAATGCTGTTTCCAATTTAATAAGTCTGTTGTGGTAAATGGTACATATTGGAAAATTGACTGATTTACTTGTTCATCATCTTCCCTCATATGGCTGGTTATCATATCCCTCAATGGGGCCACTATCTCTGTTCTTTTTTTTCATCGTTGGCATGACGTGTGCCATTTGGGTGTTCGAAGGTGGCACCCTTCCAGCTTCATTGTTATAGGGAGAAGATTGGCTGTACCTTTGGAATTTTCCTTCTCCCTGTTCAATTACATCTTTCAAGATCTCAGTTGCTTTTCTTAGTTTCTCTGTGGTTGGGGAAGTCTCACTTCTGTCTGGGGTCTGAAATCTTCCTGCAGAGTGACTGCTTCCTGCATTTGCTAATGCAAGGTCTGGATAAATATGTGGGACTTGGCCATCCTGTGGCGCTGATTTTGGCATGACATAAAGTGGAGGTCTTTGAAACAGAATTTCATCTTTTTCATTTCTGTTTAAAATTTTCAATCTTTCTTCTGTCTGCCATTCTATTTCTGGGGTATTGGATGTTATGACTACTTTCCTACCTAATTTAGATTTCTTATCTTTGGATTTCTTTTCTTTCATTAAATATACCTTTACACATTCAGCCTGGCATTTCCGTAGCCAAGGTGGCCATGGTTTCTCTGCAACTGTTGCCTGCCATACAGACATATAGGGATACTGATCCCATTGTTTATTCTGCGTTATTCTTCGAAACACTCTATTTATAAGACCCAAATCTAAGGAGTCTTCTGGAGGCCACCCTACTTGGAAACTGGGCCATTCATATTCACAAAACTTTCTTAACTCAAATTTTGTTAAAGGGGGTTCATGTATCTCTGGTGTAAATATCTCAAAGTTCTCAAGGAAACACCATAGTGGCATTCTTGGAACACTACTACCACCACCCATTCTAAACTAAACACTACCACTGGCCTGGGGCGCCTGAAAATCAAGGGTCACCATCAGGAACTGCAATGGTTTAACCACCCACACAATATAAATTTTACACACACAAAAATCAGGTTCGCCACCCTAATTTTTCCAGGAACACTGGGTTACCGCCCGTGGTTCATTAAGGACTTAGGAATCGCCGTCCCGTCCCCTTGAAGGTGATCAGGCTCCACTTCCACTTCTCAAATGAGTGGGCACACATAAGTATACTTCTACAGTTTCATACAATTTCATACAATTTTCATACAATTTTATACTTGCCTGCAGGCTTTTGAAAATCCACCTTCTATTGTTCTCCGTCTCTCTTAGCCTTCCGGATCCTTGACTGGTCTGTTTCTTCTGATAGTTAATCGTCACCTCTTCACTGATTTCCTAGAGTAGATTAAAGTTCTACTATGCCGGCATTTTAGGTTATCCCTGGAGAGGCGTCGTTTTATCCCATCAAGAACAGCCGTCTAGAGTGACAATGGCACCTGCTATTTGTCAAGTCAGTCCCGGGCGGAGTTTGCCAAAAATGTTATGGAATTCTGAACTAGACAAAATCGCATTCCACACGCTAAGACAGATTTAGGAGTTTTATTAATATTAATATTAACAGATTCAGGAAAGCTTTACCAAGCTAATATTCCCTGAATGAATATACATTTTCAGAGCCATCCTTTTATAGCATAAAAATGTGGAAATTTCTACACTACATCACTATGGGTAAAGCCAAAATTATTAATTAATCTTCTGACATTTCATTAAGTTCAGGTTAGAACATTCAGTGTTTGTTGTTTAGAACATGTCATATAAGGAACATGTCTCATGTCACATCATGTCATGTCACACAAATATTATTTACAGTTCCCTGTCAGCTGTACAAACTGTGCTGAGCTTGTGGACGCAAAAAGGCTTCTATTTACTTAGCCCCATCATCAGATTCTACGTGGCAGGTCAATCTGATCTGTTTCAATTCTACAGAGAACTGAGAAAATATTTTTTACTTTTAAAACAGAATTAATATTATCTTAATATCTTAATTCTTTCACCCCTATTTCAGTTATATTGTTAAGTCATTGTGATCCTAAATTCTCAAAGTATGTAAGATGTTGAAAGAGTTACTTATCATTGCCACTCCATCAATGAGATTTTATGGCACATGGAGATTTGACTTCAAGATTCCTGAGTCCTGTGTTTGAATCTAAGCAGCCAATCATCAGGCTAAATGTTACTTCCTTCTAAAAGTAACTGTCTTTCCATTCTGAGCTCTGTCTGTGTTTGTACTAGTTTAGTTCTGCCTGTTCTGTCTGAGTGTCCAGCTGTTCAGCCTAGTTCTTTGCCAGACCCACCCCCCAAATAAAGAGACGGACAACTGTATTGGGTTTAAAAATTGGGCCACTTTATTAACTTGCAACTTTAATTAACTGTGTTAAGGCAAATGGGCCGGAATAGCACTGGTAAGGCCTAGTTGTTATTTCCTGATCTTAATTTGCTACATTGTGTCAATTTCTTTACTTCATTAAACAAATTGTTGACCCACGTCAGAAGTGATACTTGTTAACTCCAGCTTCTGACAGACATAGGGTGAACTCTCAAAAGTTTTGCAAGTTTCTGAACTTCGCATTACTTAGTTCATGGTCTGCATCTGATTGGCCAGCCCAACTTTTCCTCTACCTTGTGCTTCTGGTGGCCAACCAACTGCATACCTGCTGGGTTCCTAGGAGTCATCCGCTTTGTCCTTACCAGTGCTAACCGCCAAAGTGATCTGTAATGAGAACCACAACAAACCCCATAACTCAACTATCAGGAACAGTGTGGGATGGGCGAAAACTACAAGAACCAAGGGCCAATGCAGGTTCAAACAAAAATTCCCATCCGGCCCTGGAGCGACCAAAAATAGTCACACTGTCACCTAGGGAGGGGGTGGAGGGCAAACGCGCCCTGGCTCAGCCGATCTTTGCAAAGGCCGGCGGGGGGGGGGGGCACGGAGCTGCCTTTTAAAGGCAGCTTGGCTCCGGCCCCCCACTGGCCCATGTGCCCGTATCTGAGGGGCGGGGCCGGCAAAGCATGCGGCGGTGAGAGTCCCCACCGCCGCATGTCCATTCTGACTCAAAATGTTAGTTTCAGGAAGCCAGTAACTTAGTACCCTCTTGCAACCATCATTTGCTTAAGAGATTTCCTTCCTCTTTTTTTGGCAACCAAGATTAAGTAAACTGCTATATTATAGAATTGTTCTGGAATGAAAACCAGACAAACCGCTTTCCAGCTAAAACAGATTCGGAGTTTTATTATTATTTGGCCAAATAGATTCAGGGACGCTTTAACAAGCTAATAATCCCTGAATGAATATACATTTTCAGAGCCATCTTTTTATAGCATAAAATTAGGAAATTTCTACACATTTCATCACTAATTAATCTTTTGACATTGTCATGCAATTCAGGTTAGAACATTCAGAATATTTGTTCATATCAGGTCACACAAATATTATTCAGCATTATGGTTTCTTGAGTCTAAGAGAAATCCCTGTCAGCTGTACAAACTGTGCTGAGCTTGTGGACACAAGGCCTTCTGTTTACTTAGCCTCATCATTATGTTCTATTTGATAGGTCAATCTGATCTGTTTAACTTTACAGAGTACTGAGAAAATAGTTTTTACTTTTTAAACCAGAATTAATATCTTAATTCTTTCACTACTATTTCAGAATCATAGAATAACTGGATTGGAAGGGGCCTTTTAGGCATTAAGTCCAATCCCCTGCTGAATGAAGGAATTTGAATCAAAGCAGATAAGACAAGTGATTGTTCGACTCTCTTTTGGATGCTTCCAGTGTTTGAGTGCTCACCACCACTCAAAGCAGTTGGCTCCACTGCTGTACTTATATTTTTACCAATTACCTGAAAACATTTTTGACCACACAAGCCTTGTCAGTAGACTTTTTTTACTTCTGCTAAAGCAGTGCCAGAGTATTTGTTTACTAGGAACTAAGAAAAAAGAAAAGTATTGAGCCTTAATTGATTGGGACACTATAGCTGCAACACTCTCCAAAGATTATCCAACAAATCCTACAGTCAGATCTGCCTGTTTCTCACAGTATTGATTGCTTTACTCTTGCCTCAAGTCCTTTTTAACTTCACTGAGTAACACAACCCAGATCTGCAAACTGATTATCTCCTCATTTTGCTGAATGGTAAGCTCAGCTTTTAAAAACAGAGCACAGCAGACATTTAGGACTGTCCTCACCAAAAGCTTATTAGTCTCCCCCCCCCACTACTTTTTATGTTTAATTTGTACAACCTATTTTGTACAATTTATCTGTTGACACCTATGTGTTTTATCTATTAATAACATTACATTTGCAGACATTTGCAAGCTTTTCTTTTTGTTTACTTTCTCTTTGGCTTGTAATTAGAGCAATCAGCATGGGCAGACAAAAGGCAGAAAGATTACCAGCCTTTCCATTCTTACCAGAACATACCTTTTCCGGTTGAATCACTTTATCACAGATCATTATACTATACATAATTACCAAGTTGGGAGAGAGTTTTTGTTTTGTTTTTAGTCCCAAAGGGATCCTGCAATTACCTTTTCAAATTAGAATTGATTAAGCCTAAATATCTGAGGAAATGGAATTAAAGGTTAATAATGTGCAGGCAGCTTCCAGAGGATTTCGTGTATGTTTTAATAAGTCCTACTGGACCACAGATGAAAGATGCCATGCATTCATTGACAAAGGATGCATTTGAGGCTGATGTGAAGGGTGTTTCAGCTGACAAGAATTATTTGGAAGACTCTACATTCAATAGATATACCAATTTTTATCACTTTTCCCCCTGTGTTTTCCCCACAGTCTGAGATAACTTAACTCATTCACACAGCTAAACATCTTAATTTGATTACTAAAATACACAACTCCAACAGCAAAAACTATGATTTAGATATTACTATAGGTAATGGAGGGATATGGCATGGCTTAGTGGTTAAGATGCTGAACTTGATGACTAGAAGGTCAGCAGGTCAGCAGGTCAAGACCTGAGTACTGCACAATGGAATAAACACACATTGTCTGTCTCAGGTCCTGCCAACCTAGCAGCTGGAAAATAAAAAATTGCAAGTTGATAAATAGGTACCACTTTGGCTAGGAAGGTAATAGCGTTCTGTGCACTCCAGCATTTAGGCATGCCTGCCCTGTGACCATGAAAACATCTGTAGACACTGTTCTGTGGCTGTAAACTGAGATAAGCAGCATCCCCTATAGTCAGACATGACTGGCTTTCAAGCAAGGGAGGCCTTTATAGGTAACTAGCATAGGTGCCCGTCTTCTATGGGTTTGGGGGTGAGGCTCAACCCATGGGGTGGGGTAGCTTGGGGAGTTTTTTTTCCTTTTTGCCTCCCCCCACACCATTTGTGATGCCCCCTGGCTCTCAGTAAAGGAACCTGGGCAGACTCACCCCAGTGTGATGATGAGGGAGGGATGGTAGGTTTTGAGGGGGAAATTTAGGAGGAAAGGAAGATGGGAGGGTAAGAAAGAGGGAGGGAAGGAAAGAAGGGGAGAAGAACGGCTGGAGGTAGGGAAGGAAGAATGAGAGCTAATTACCCGGCCTTGGCTAGGTGGTGTTTGTTGTATGTTTAGGTTTTTCAGACCCTGATACACCCGAACACAGACTCTCTCTCTCTCTCTCTCTCTCTCTCTCTCTCTCTCTCTCTCTCTCTCTCAGGCACACACACACAAGTGACTGATCCAGAACCCACTTTCTTGTGCATTGTCTTGCACACACAGAGAGACACACACTCCCTGTCTCTCTGTGTCTCTCACTCACACAGTATTGATGTACATTGAAAGTGTCTCGTTCCAGGGCTGTAGAAGCTTAAATGGAATGGGTTTGTTCCATCCACATCAGGACTTTTCCCCATCAGTCATTCACTCTCAAGTTCAACCAATTGCAGTTCAACATGCAAATCACCTCTCTCCAACATTCTGTTTCCAGGCCTGGCTAGATTCTCTCCGGAATTTCCCCATCAGTCATTCGCTCTCAACCAATCATAGTCCAACATGCAACTTCAGCTCTCTCCAACATTCTGTTTCCAAGCCTGACTGTTAAACTGCCGTTTTTCTCCCATGTCACCATGGGAGTTGTAGTTTCTGTTCTTTTCCCCATTTTGTGGGGCTTAGGCCCCACTCTCAGCCCTCGGACCCTCACACTGCTGATCTCTGTGACAAAAGGTAGGTGTGTGTGTAGCATTACGGGATAGGCTCCAGGGGTATGGGTACGCATTCTGCACATGTACGGCCACACCCCTTCCTTATAGGTATAGATGGGGAACCATAATCCTAACTGTGCAGTGTAACCTATGTTCATCTAGAACTTGGTAAATGCTTTTTTATTCCTGGACTAGAAATCCTTCACTGGACATGGTGACTGGAAATGTCTGGGAGCTGTGGTCCAAAAATATAAAATGTTTCCAAGCTGCAGATTGCTCTACAAGGAGCTGCTATGGAACTAATATGAGAATAGAGGCAATGAACCTGAGGACATGTCTTACCACACAAGAAAGAAAAGCAGACTGTAAAATTAGAGAATCAAGAGAAGCACAGCTAAATGTTCTGTGGTGTGGACTGTTCCTACATCAATGATAATTCCCAAATGGATTTGTACATGAAATAAGGTTGGAGAGGTAACTTTTGAAGTCTGCTAGGAAAAGGTACAGAGAAGCCAACTGAATTTCTAGGCTTGTTGGTAGCTCAGTAGTTTACAGGTAGGTGTCTGGACATTGAGAGTTCGATTCCACACTATCCCTTCAGGAAGAAGAGCCAGATTGTGTAGTTGTAGGTAAGCTGCACAGACTCAGAATGCCCCCAGAAGAAGAGTTGGTAAACCATATCTTTGGATTCTCTACTTAGAAAACCCTAGAAAGGATCACTCTTAGTCAGAATGGACTTGATGGCTATTGTTGTTGCTGTTGCTGACACAATAATAGGTTTCAAGTGAAGCATAAGTAAATTTCTCTGTGGTTGGTCCCAGTGGTGGGAATCAGCACGTTCGCACCAGTACATGTATACCAGTAGTAAAATGGCTGGCCCCGCCCACCTGCCCATCCAGCCTACCTCCTCCATCTCCTAGAAGAGCCTTTGGAGGGGGCTGGCTCCATTTCCCCCTTCATCAAAGGCTTTTCCTGGGCTCTATTTCACCCCAAAGTGCATCCCCAGCCACTCTGGAGCAGTTGGGGAGGCACTTTGGGGTGAAACACAGCCCTGGAAAAGCCTTGGGTGAATGGGGAAATGGCTTCGGATAGGGCTCTTCACTATAGAGCTTTGAAAATAGAAGCCTCTTCTATTTTCATCACTCTATAGTGAACCTGTGAAGCCATTTTCCCCTTGTCGAAGGCTTTTCCTGGGCTCCATTTCACCCCCAAAGCACATCCCCAGCCACTCTGGAGTGGCTGGGGGAGGCACTTTGAGGTGAAACAGAGCTCTGTAAAAGCCTTGGACAAGGGAGAAATGGCTTCAGAGGTTCTGTTGTGTTCTGATGGTTTTACTGTACACATGGATTACAATGTATCTGAGCCAATGTAACCTTGCCTATAGCAACAATGTAACCTTCAGCTGTATCATATAAACCCTGTAATAGGACGCGAGCTAATGACCACCAGCTGGCAGCAGCGAGCGTCCAAGCTCTCTTGGTCCGAACTCATCAAAGGCAACAGCGCGGGAAGTTTTCCCGCCACCACCTACACCTGGACAAGAAGGGCGTGACCTGAAATGACGTCACGCAGACAGTGGCCAATGGGCTACCATGGCACCACGTTCAAATGTATTACTGCTGTATATAAAGAGCTATCGATCCGCCATTACCTCATGTTCCCTCTGTCCACGATGCAATAAACCTGAGTTAACCCAGCCCGAGGCTGTGTCCTGTGTCTTGGTTTGCATACACCAAATTGGCGACGAAGGTGGGATGATGGATCCCCACGGAACAGCCAGGGCACAGAGCGGGTTCAACATCACCAAACCGCAAGACTGGGAGCTGCTTGAGATGGACTTCCAGGCGGCACTGGTGGAACTCAGAGTCAAAGGAGACGACGAGGAGAGGAAGAGGGCCATCCTCACCAGAATGCTCGGGATGGAAACCAAGCGGACGCTGGTGGGCATCATCGCTCCGAAGAAGGTGAGCGAATTTAAGGCGGGCGACATCATGAAGCTGCTGCGAGAGCGGTTCTGCCCCTCGAGGGCAATGTTTCCCGCTCGGAGCGCGTTTTGGAGGCGAGTCCAAGCGCCGGATGAGTCGGTTGAGGCATTCGTGGCCGCCATGAGGATAGCCGCCGCCCCCTGTAAATGGGGCGACATCCTAGAGATGGCCCTCAGGGACGGCGTGTTGTGTGGCCTGAAAGACAAGGAGGTACAGCGCAGCTTGATGAACAAGGAGCCGCCACCCACGCTGGCAGAGGTCGTAGAGGCCGCGGAAGCCGCAGAGTCCACGAATGCTGGAGTGGACGAGATGCACCAGTGGCGTGAGTGGCGTCCTAGAGCCGGCAAGGCGGAAAATTCAGTGCACGGGAAGTCCGGACAGTCGGTGCACGCAACTCGACGGGCCTCAAAGTCGTCTACGGAAGGCAGCGATGGCGAGGAGGTCCAGAAGGTCCGAAAGGGTGGTCGACGCTGCGAGGGTTGCGGAGCGGCCCATGAGCGCGCGAGATGCCCGTTCAGGAAGGCCGAGTGTTACACCTGCGGCCGTCGGGGGCACATCGCCAAGGCATGCAGGAAACGGAAAGAGGGCCGGAGGCAGTCACAAGACCGTGCGGCCAGACCGGACCGTCCAGCGAGGCCCAAAGATGGCGCCCAGACCACGAGGAGGCAGGACGGCGTGGGCCGCGTCTCGGACGACAGCGAGGACGACGCCCCAGTGTTCAGCGTGTCCGCGGGACAGTCCCATTACTTCGTTGAGGTATTAGTACAAGGGGCCCCTATTAAGATGGAAATTGACTCGGGGTCCTCCTATTCCATAATTCCCCAGAAAGAGTTCCTGAGAATCGACCCCCACGTGCGGCCCAAACTTAAAGCGTTGAGGTCCACGCTACGAGACGTACAGGGAAACAGCATTCCGGTGTTGGGGGTCGGGAAATTTCGGGTCAATTTTAAGAGACATTCTGCGGAACTGCCCCTAGTTGTCCTCAAGGGGGGAAGCTGTAGCCTCCTAGGGACACAGTGGTTTCAGCCCTTAGGTTTGTTCATAGGGGGGGTGCATACCGTGGGGGGGGACCCAATACAAGCGGTTTGCGATGCGCATCCCGCCGTTTTTAAGAAAGGACTCGGAAAGTTCAAGGGACCCCCTGTAGCTTTCGACATAGACCCGGAGGTCCGCCCGATAAGACTCAAACCGCGCAGGGTGCCGTTCGCACTCAAGGACAAGATAGAGGCGGAACTGGACAAACTGGTGGGCCAGGGGATTCTTATTCCTGTTGATTCCGCGGAGTGGGAAACTCCAATTGTAACGGCTCTAAAGGCTAACGGGGAGGTGCGCATTTGCGCTGATTATAAGTGTACAATTAACAAGGCGATCCGCCCTAATGCATACCCGGTGCCAGTGATCAGCCACCTTTTGGCCAGGCTGAATGGGGGAAAGTGTTTCGCTAAACTCGATTTGGCACAAGCCTATCAGCAACTTCCTGTGACCCCCGCCACGGCCGCGGCACAAACGATAGTTACACATAAAGGAGCGTTCCAGGTGTCGCGGTTACAGTTTGGCGTGAACTCGGCACCCGGCCTTTTTCAGTCGCTTGTGGAACGCCTCCTGAAGGGCCTAGAGGGGGTGTTGCCTTATTTTGATGACGTGTTGATAACAGGGGGGAGTGAGGCTGAACTGGCAAAGAGGCTGGACAAAGTACTGACCGTGTTCGAGAAAGCGGGGCTGAGATTGAGGAAGGACAAATGTGTTTTTTTCGAAACCGAGGTCGAGTTTTTAGGGTTCCGGATCACACCCGAGGGGATTAAGCCGTCTAAATCCAAAGTAGCAGCCATTAAAAAGGCCCCTCGCCCCACATCCAAAACCGAGCTACAGTCCTTCCTGGGGCTCCTCAATTTTTACCATACATTCCTCCCGCGGAAGGCGTCCGTGGCCGAACCGCTCCATCGGTTACTTAAAAAGGAGGAGCCATGGATGTGGGGTGACGAGCACGAGAGGGCGTTCAAAGAACTAAAGCAACTCCTAACATCTGAGGCAATCCTGACGCACTTCGACCCCAAACGGCCAGTAGTCCTAGTCTGTGATGCATCCCCGGTGGGGGTGGGGGCGGTGCTTTGCCACGTGTTGGAGGACGGAAGGGAGGCCCCGGTAGCGTTTTACTCAAGGTCCCTGTCCCAAGCGGAGCGAAATTACGCACAAACCGACAGGGAGGCGTTAGCGATAGTAGCGGGAACCAAAAAATTTCACGATTTTTTGTATGGCCGCCCGTTCAAAATCGTGACCGATCACAAGCCGCTGTTAGGGATTTTCACGGCGAGCAAGCCCACGCCGCAGATCCTGTCCCCGAGAATGCTGCGATGGGCTATTTTCCTCAACGCATACCAACATGAGTTGGAGTACCGGCCCGGAAAGGAGATCAGCCATGCTGATGCACTTTCGAGATCCCCTTTGCCCTTGTCGGATGACCAGAAGGCGAGAGTTGAAAGAGACCGCCAGGTATTGCTAATTGAGGTTTTAGACGCACCCCCAATAGTACCAGCCGACATTGCTAGGGCGACAGGCAAGGACAGAACGCTGGGGAAAGTTAGTTCATGGGTACAGAAGGGGTGGCCGGCATCGTCCCCGAGTACAGAGTTCGACCCATTCTTTCGGAAAAAGCTAGAGTTGTCCCTAGAAAGGGGGTGCCTTTTGTGGGGCCAACGGGTGGTGGTCCCTACGCCCCTGCGGACGAGGGTGCTCGAACTGCTGCACGTCAGCCACCCGGGCATAGTTCGTTCGAAGGCGCTGGCCCGGAGTTACTTCTGGTGGCCACAGCTGGACGCGGACATTGAGCACATGGTCGGCACTTGCGAGGCATGCCAGGGATCCCGACCTGAGGTGGCCCATCTTCCGCATAGGGAATGGGACACAACAAGGGGGCCATGGTCCAGAGTGCACGTAGATTTCGCTGGCCCATTCCGAGGAACCATGTTTCTCCTGGTGGTGGATGCGTTCTCCAAGTGGCTGGAGGTTATCCCAGTAAAGAGCACGTCCTCCGCCACGACAATTAGCCGGCTAAGGAGAGTCTTTTCCACGTTCGGTTTACCCGACACTTTAGTCAGCGATAACGCTAGTTGTTTCACCTCCGCTGAGTTCGAAGCATTCATGGAGGCAAACGCCATTCGGCATGTCACATCCGCACCGTTTCACCCGGCCACGAATGGCCAAGTGGAACGGCTGGTGCGTACAACAAAGGAGGCGCTGCGGCGCATGGGCCCGGGGGACCTAAATCACCAAGTATGCCAGTTCCTCTTAGCGTATAGGGTAACCCCCTTAGCGTCAGGCTACTCGCCGGCAGAGCTCTTGATGCGGCGAAAACTGACCACGATCCTGTCCAGGCTAGACCCGACGAGAGTCGAGGATAAAGGAAAAAACATAGGGTTGGCAGTCTCGAAAGGTTTCGCCGCCGGTGACCCTGTTCACTGCAGGAACTATTCCAGCGCAGGGCCAGCCTGGGTGCCAGGGACGGTTGTAGAACAGACGGGGCCAGTGTCGTACCGGGTCGAGACTAACACCGGCCTCCTCTGGAGGAGGCACGCAGACCAACTGAGGCACCGAGTGAGTGGGCCAGTCAGTGGGACTCAGCAACAGGATTCAGCGTTAGGGTTCTCCCCCACCCGCTTAACCCAAGGGGGGTTCACTATAGTGTGATGAAAATAGAAGAAGCTTCTATTTTCATAGCTCTATAGCAAAGATCAGTCACATGGCCAACAGGCCATGCCACCCAGTCCCATGGCCATGCCCACAGTGTGGTAGGAATTTTTTTTGATGCCCACCACTGGCTGGTCCTTATTACTTCCACATATTTTTAACCATAACTCTATTCGGTTCACTCTGTGTGTGATGCCGGGAGGGCTTTTTAAATCTTAATGATGCATATTTAGGTATATCTTCAAATTCAATTCCAAATCTAATTTTAGAAGAGTTTTCTCGTGAATGGAAACCAAGGCAAAAGGATGAATTCAAAGTTTGCCAATGGATCTACCTTACTGTCAATGAGAACCAGATTAAACAGCAAAAAGGGGAGGATATTACAGATTTAGGGTGGGTTAATTCAACCCTTTCCTGATGAAATTGAGGCTGTTCTATTTTGGTGGGGGGTGGGGGGGGAGTTTGAAGGCAGCACGAAAAAAAGACCAAATGTGATATGAATTGACTCCCTAAAAGAACTTGCAAAAGCCAAGAGAAACTATTGAGGACAGGACATTTTGGAGTTCTCTCATTCATAGTCACCATAGGTTGGAGAATACTTGATGACACATAAACACAACAACAGCATTAGCTTTTGAAGTTTGATTGCAAGTTTGATCTAATACCTTCATATCTCCTACAAAGGAACTGAAAAGGCCCTCTCAGAGACCATGAAAAGAGATTTGCTAAAATATTTATAATTATCGATTCCTAGATTAAAGAGCATGAAGCACTGATGCTTATACAGTGTGACATCTTCAGAGTAGATTATTATTTTTTTGGAATAGTAACAGTGTTAGTCTGTGTTTCAAGCATATCAGAGAATAAACAAAACAAAAACATTGTAGCATTTTGAAAACTAACTGTTGCATTTTAATGTTAACTTTCGTGGACTTGATCCAAGAAAGCTAACATTAAAATATAACAGTTAGTCTTCAAAGTGCTACAACATTTTTGTTTTGTTTATTCTCTGATTAATATGACATCCGTTATATTCTGTTGTATTGGGTAATGCTGATACCATCTTTTTTAAATGCAAAAGTTGTAAAAGAAAGGGAGGCAGAGGTACCAATTCCTTTGCCACATGGAGCAGGCTGTAAAGCATCATCATTAATATACACCAAATGCAATTAAATCTGACCTTGTAATTTCTTTACAATGTGCTGGCTAACCCTGCTTTTAGCTGGAGTTGCCTCCTAGAGCTTGGAAAACTTACTTCTTTAGACTACAACTCCCATAAACCTATAGCTAGCTGTAGGATTTCAAAAGCTGTAGTCACAAGGTCAATATCATGAGCTCTGTTACATCTAAGGATGGTGCTCATATTTCCTGGGTTTTACTGATGCTACAGTGGATATCCAGAGTACAACAATCACAGGGTTCCCCTTCTACCTCTTTCAGTGGAATTGATACAAAGAATGCAAAGTCTCAGAAGCAGCTGGTGGCTCTGCTACCAGCTAGAAGACAAGTAAGGCTGGTATCAACTCTCATACGTTAATCCTCTACCAAAGTGTTATATATAGGCAGGTGCAAGGTTTTTGGGGGTTTCTGGGGGTCCTAAGGTTTGTTACCCCTAATCCACCACACTGTGGCCCCCACACACCCAGAAACCTCGCATCCCCCTACCTGGTGTGCCTGGCCAGGCCGGGCCGGGGGAGTGGCAGCCCATTTTGGAGTTTGTCACCCTGAAAATGGGCTACAAAGACACCCCCCTCTGCCAGCCAGCAGACACCAAACAGCAATGGAAGAGCAGCCTTGGTGCATCCTGGGGATCGTAGTTCCTTGGGTGGACAGCCCCCATTGAGAAGAATAGAAAGCAGGACTACAGCTCCCAGCAGCCTTTGAGCTCAGGGACAGCATGCCCCTTCCAAGGAGACAGTTGAACAATGGGTGTTTTAGGAGAGACCGGTGGGAACTGTAGTCCCGCTCTCCTTTCTTCTCAATGGGAGCCAGCCACCCAAGGAACTACATGCCCCAGGATGCACCAGGGCAGCATTTTCTCTCACAGAAATACAAACTCCTAGGAGCGGGAGGCTTCGTAAAGCCGGCCAAGCCTCAGCTGCTGGGTTGGAGATGAAGGAGGAGGCACCCTTGGGGGTTCCCCTCATCGGAGGAGGAGGTGACTGTGCCTCCAGGCCTGTCCGGCGCCACAGGGACCACCATGAGGGAGACGAGCGTGCGCAGACAGACAAGGCAACAGAGGGGTAGGGTGCTGGAGGAGTCATTCCCGGGTCTCTCCTTGGCCCAGGTTGGTTATGTGTGTTGTGCAATTGTATTGTGTCATGTTTGATGTGTGTGGCTGTGGTTTGTGTGTCAGCTTTTTGTGTCTGTGGGTGTGTATTGTGTGGGTGTGTCATGTTTCAGTGTGTGTGCAGTGTGGGTGTGTTGTGTCACGTGTGATGTTTCTGGGTGAGTTGTGTGTGTGTTGTGTGTTGAGCTCCGCCAACTCCTGCCACAATACTAGGTAGTGGCAGTAGGGTGGGATGACCCCTCCTTTGGCCGGGTTGGGTCCCTCACCCGGGCAATGCTGGGTACCCCTGCTAGAATATATATATATTGGGGGGAAACACATGTGCATGCATGCGTGCTTACGCATGCATGCACACATGCATACACGCATGTGCACGTGTGTGTGTGTGTGTGTGTGTGTGTGTGTGTGTGTGTGTGTGTGTGTGTGTGTGTGTGTGTGTGTGTGTGTGTGATGTTGAGGATTTCTGTAGACATTGGTGTGCTGAATACTCATCCCTGGAGAACCTCAGCCCAAAATTTAAGGAAAGATACCTACACCAACACGCAGTTCTCCCTCCAATCATATGCCACCTGTTACTGTCATGCTGAATACAAGCCAGTGATTAGTCAACACGGCCTTGCTCAATTAAGGTTTGGTGGGTTTTTGTTTTGTTTTTGTTTTTTTGCAATGACATGCAGAACACATTTTGCAGTGAAGCTGTCACTCATCTCCTTTAGTTGATTTGCTTTTCTATAACTCACTTTTTGTTCCTGTTCTCCCCAGTAAGACTGCTTTGGGGGCTTCTTTTCACAAGTCTGTCTTTCAGCTCCCTTATGGGTACATGTAGATGGACCACCTCTGCTGTCCAGGGATCCTCTTGATGAGGAAAGTACATGTCCACCCATGGGAAATTGTGATAATTTCTGTGGCTACCTCTCACCTAACTGTCCTTCTATGCTCACCTCTCCCTGTTCCTCCTTGCACAACTTTTCCCTCTGCCTCCTCATTTGCCTCCTCACTCAGTGCTTCTTTCACCCATTCTTCTTCAATCACTAGCACTGCTCGGGTTTCATCCAGTCCCCCTGCCTCCTGTCTCTGCCTTCTTGAATTTTCTCTCCCTCAGACACTCCCTTTTCTGTTAGAGTTATAGAGAGTGTGTGTCTTGTATTTGTGAGGGAAAATTACTGTACCTAATTATAAAGTTAAAGGATAGTAGAGAAGATAATGAGGAAATGTTGGGGAATATTATAAAAGGTCCAGCCACCACTGCCATCGCCACCATTGTTGTTTTGATACAAATCTACCATTTGACTCACAGTCAAGGACTGGTATAAATTTTATTATTATTATTCACCTCAATTTAGCCTACCTGATATACAACCCTTCCCTTTCTCCTAATAAGCTCCTTTGGTTTGATTCTTAGAAAAACTCTCCTCATTATTTATTCATAGGCAACATTTTAAAAGATTAGCAATCAGCGAGAACAAAGAGTGTAATACCCATGTCAGCTTAGGCAACACAATAACAAAACCTGAAAAACAAGACAACAAAGCTTACATAAAGAAATATTTTCACTTGAAAATTCAGAAATATTAATCCTAACTGGGCTAGAATGCATTGTCTGTTTGGAAGTGTACCCCAGACACTTTAAACAGGTTTGTTGGGCATTGTCCTTTGGGCTAAAGCCTAACCTAGTGGCACCAAGAAGAGATGGCTAAGTTTTGAAATGAAGGTGCCAGCGAGGTGTCTTGTGGCAGCCTGTGGGGTTTGCAACTCACTGGAGAATGAAACTAATCAGAGGAAATGTCTCCTTGGGTATTGCAATGAGACGCGGAAGGCAGCCATGTGGCGAAGTCCAGCCCCGACCAGAGTCTGGAGCAAGTATTTATTCCCTGCCTAGGGGCGAAGATGCATATCTAAGACAATCGTGCCATCCCCTGTACAGAAGGCTTGTGTGCGTGGCATTCTCTTGAAACCCGTGTCTGGGAGGCTATTCTGAGGCCACCCTGAGGTTAATGGAAAACCCGCACCTAATTGCCTTGGGCTGGTGAGACCCATTGTTCCTGCCCTAATCTCGGGGTCTATGTGAATTGACCCCGTGCACCTAATCTTGTCCCTTGTTTGCTCCTGTTTCCTTGGCTAACTCTATTTGCCCCCAGCCTGAGCCATTGTTTATTCCTAGCCTGCCTGCTTATCTCCCCAATTTCCTCTCCAGCCGAACATGGCCCCAACTAGTTTGGGGACTGGCATGCTGGTCTGTGGACACTGGGCACACCCCTTGGGAGAGGTTTAATATCCAATTAATGCGAGCAACTCACACTTGGGAACATTGTATCTGCAAGGGTATCTCAAGGCAATAGGACCCAATAGGACCCTAGGGACCCCCTCCTCCATGGAGACGTTTCTGCACAGAGGGGAAGTTCTTCCATTAGAGGTTTTATTGTGGCAATATAAATCCCTGCTGCCATTGCTCAGTACTTTGTTGAAGAGAGGTAGACACATGGCTCCAAAGGCTTTTTTGTGGCCTTTGGCTTCATAGCACTCTCCTACTCTATCACCTCAGAATTTTCTTGAAGATATTATAATTCTCCACTAAGGAGTCTCTTCCCCACCCCACCCCACACACAAACACAAAAACAAACATATTCTATAGCATTTCAGGATGCTCTTTTTGGTTTATTTTTAGCATCTTTCATGTAGCCTATCCACAAAAGCCATCAAAGAGGAGTAGAAAGGATCAAAACTTATTAAAAAGATGCAATAGAAATGTCCAAACCAACCAAAAAAATCACAATCAAAAATCTTTAAAACAGTGAGATTAAGAACTGCTTGGAAAGCCAAATGGAGCAGGATTGCCTTGATGCCTTTTTGAGCAAATGAAGCAGTTGGAAACCAGTCACAGCCTGGAGGAGGGAATATGTTCCACAATTCTAGGATGAGGGTGGAGAAATGTTTCCCCTGCATGCTTGACACAAAGGTCTCCGCAAGTCTGTTCACTTGCTCTGCCTAATAAATTTTCAACACCTTTGGTGAGTAATAATCTCAGAAGATAACACAATACAAAAGGAAATGGCATGAATCCTGAAGAAGAGAGATGAATATTTTACCTGATGACAGCTGTCATTTGTGTGCTCATTTAAAACCCAATCCATTAGACAGTGTGTTACTTTCAGAGATTAGCAGAAGAGGAAACATTTCCTGTTGGATAATTAGAGAGGGGATATGAATTGAGAGTTTTATACGAATAATCCATCTGTGCTGCTAACTCCTGACGCCTGAGATATGGCCCTGTCTTTCTAAAATCTCACCATTGTCTGCACATACTATTCTTTATGGGGGAGGAGAGGGAGATAGAACACTGCCTTACTAAAATGCAAACTAAGTACAGGTTAAGAAATAGGTGTGAAATTGCAAATATGACAAATCCCTTCTGTATGTTCTACATGCATGAAAGTGAACTTATTAAACCAATGAAGGTCATTAAATCCCAAGACTAAAGCAAGCTACTGTCAGTTCTTTAGGGAAGCCGAAGGACGATGGAAGTCAGTTATGCCTGGTGTAATTTTGCAAAATGGGAAACATTTTTTTAAAAGTTCATTTAGTTTAACTGTCACATGCAATAATCATTTTATGCTTCAAGGGTAACACATTCTCCTCTTTGCCACCTTTTCTAGCAGCTCCAGTGCTTTGAACGCTTTAACCCAAGATGAATTACCCACTAGAGGTTGTTTAGAAGCGCACTAATATCCCTACAGACTCTTGATAAAGCTCTCAAAATATCCACTTTTTACCGGATGGATATTGAGATTTGTATTTGTTGCTGCACCTTATGAACTGTATATATCCACGTTGGTACTATCTCCACTTCCCAGACGGTGTTGTTTTCGACTTACCTTTTCAAGGAACTGCATGTTGTTACCGCTTGTACCAGACTTCCGCATTGCTACTCACTCCTGCATCTTCCATTGCATTTCTGTGAAGTACGACCCATAAGGAGCTTTATTAGATATTGTAGTTCAATATAGTCTATACTCATTTGATATTCTCGCATATAGACAATTCAGAAGCGACTGTATTTGTACAACACCGTCAGTATTTTAGTATTTTAGTATTTTAGTATATACAGTGATTGGGTGTTTGCATTTAGTTCTTGTAGTTCACTTTGTTATGCATTAAAGTCATACTTTTTGATATTGCCCGTCTTGTTTTCCGGGTGTTCTCTCCCTCCCCAGTGCTTTTAACAGCAACTCAACCTGCTGATATGAACAGTAGATAATGTTTCTACCTACAATGTAAAATGATTCACCGACTGAATTCTACAGATCAAGCAGTTATGAAAGTAATAGGACTTCATTGATATCTTTGCTCATCACCCATAAAGCACATGTGTGGCTTTTTCACATGTTATCTTCTTGAAAAAAATTCCTAGTACAGTATTTCATTTCTTGTTGCTGTTCTAGGCCCTTTTTCATGTATTTCACAATTCACTGACACATCATTATTTATCATGTAAGGAGAAAACAAGGAAGACCCATAGGAAGGTGGAGAGACAACATCAAAGACATATAAGAACACCAAATAACGTTGGTGGAGGCTGCTAAAAATGCCAAAACAAGAACCTTGTATCTCCCTCAACACCTGAAGAAGAAGAGGAAGAAACAACCTCAATGTTCCTTTAATAAAAATAAAATGTGTCTCTTTCTGTGTGTCATTTTTCTTTTATACCTAGACTCATGTCTGTCAGGCATCACATCTAGGCAAGCAAAAATAATGATTCAGTGTACAATTAACAAACACCATTGGTACATAATTTATTAAACAATTGCTGTACAATTATGCGTGTACTAAGAATAACAAAAATATTTTAAAATGTATTTTTAGATAGGATAACCCATCATCCCCAATTTTCCAGCTGTGTCTGAGAAGGTGCTAGGCTCTCCTGTCTCTTTACTCCCATGTCTTGCAATTGTTTAAAAGCAGGCCTCTACAAATTAATACAGTTTCCTACCCTCCTCAATCCATCTTCATCTGCTTCTCTGCTTTGTCACTAGTGGAGACAGTAGGAACTTCCCCAATTGGGATGAGGTATTTTAGAGGCCTATTTTGAGTCTAAAAAACAAACGTTGAATGGGGAAAGCATTGTTTTTGTTGAAATGATAGCCTTTTGCAGTATCACAATTTCCTCTGAGTGACTTGTTGCACACTGAACTTTTTTATGCATACCAGTGTAATTTTAGGATGTGTTTTCAGAGGAGTCCCCTACATCATCAACTCAAAGCAGAGCCAGTGTGAAGCTGACAGGCAGGTACCACATTTGGGGAGCTGTATCTTTAGAGAGAAGCCCAAACTTCCACAGAAGAAGTGGTGCCTGACAGACATGAGTCTAGGTGTAAAGGGTACAGTTTCTAGTGAAGAGCAGGGAAAGTGCCAGCCTCCAGGCCTAAGTGGGCCTGAAGAGATGCCCCGACAGCCCTTAGAGGACCCTGTGGAAGTCCTGACCCTTCAGGTCTCTTCCCTCGCCATGCTACCTGAAATGAAATTTTGCTATAGACTGCTGTCTTCTCAAATCGGAAGGCAAGAGGGCCGTTAAGGTTTCAAACTACCGGCCTACCTACTGTACCAACACATACACTCACACCTCACACTTTACACTGAAATCTGAGACCATGACATCAGGAGTCATGGCCATATCCTCTGACATCATGTGGTCCATGCAGGGGAAATAGCCATGACGCCTGATGTTTGGTGTGAGCGTAGGAGATATCTGGCTAAACTAAATAAGAAAATGCTCCAACCTTGATCTAGCAAACATTCTTTTTGCACACAGTTTGGCCAAAAGACTTCATCAGTGGAGTAAGGCTTGCATGAGGATGATCATCTGTTCCTGCATCAATCACCTGCATTTTTCTGTCATGGAAGAATCTTAACTGTTGTGGAAACCGCCAATTGTATTTTATCCCTTTTTTCATCAGTAATTTTGTTACAGGTTTCATCTTATATCTCCAACCACGTTCCTTAATAGCAATGTCAAAATATACCTCCACATCATTTCCATCAATTTTCAAAGCGCCAGAACCAGCTTGTTTTAAGAAGGCCATTACCTTCAGCTTATCCCCCCAATTTGCAAATTTAACCAAAACATTCCTGTAATCATTTTTCCCCCTTCTTTGTCCCACTCTGTAAGCACTTACAATGCCCTCATTAACAAAATCTATCCCTATTTTCAATTTGTTTAACCAATCAACAATTCTATCTCTTAGCTGGTCTGGCGTTTGTTCAATCATATGGTGAATCACAATATTCTGTTTTCTCATCATTTCTTCCATCACATCTATCCTTTTTTCATGCTCATCCATTTTCACCTTATTTTCCTTCACCTCTTTCTGTATCCCTTTCATTTCCCCTTTCATCGCTTTCATATCATTTTGCATCAATTTAACATTGCCCTCTAACTTATGAATCTTTAATTTGACTTTTTAAAGAAAAATCAATAACCATTCCAGCCAATTTATCCTGTTTTCCCAGAATTTTATTTTTTTTTCTTTCACCCTTGCTTCGTCCATCCTTTCGAATTTCTGGAACAGTTTACCAAATTCAAGGAAAGATCTGTTGGTGTCGGGAGGGATAAGGAGGGATTATGGTGGAGCAGATGAGGGGGTGTTGCAGGAGGAGAGCAACCAGGTGGAGCAGAAGATGACTTATCATTAATTGTGGTGGAGGAAGAGCCAAGCAAAGGATAGAAGGAAAAAAGGAATGAAAGTAAGAATTCTTATAGGGGAAGAGTTTTGCTTTTACAATGTGGAAGGAGCGCTTGAACCATAACTACCATGTGCATCTTACATGATCTCCCCTTTGGATCATGAAGGCAATGTTTTTTTCTTGAAGAAGAAAGTGGGGAGGGTAGTAATGAGTGTTTTTTGTGGTAAGTTTTGTTTTAGATTTTTAGATTTTTGCTTGTCTCCCAAGAATCAGTCGCCTTTTTATTTCATGGCTACAATCCCCATCTGCAGTGATCTTTGATCCTAAGAAAGTAAAGTCTGTCACTGCTTCTACTTCTTCCCCATCTATTTTCCAGGAACTGATTGGGCCTGTTGCCATGATCTTGGTTTTCTTGATATTGAGTCTCAAGCCAGCTTTTGCACTCTCCTCCTTCAGCCCAATCAAGAGATTCTTTAGGTCTTCCTCACTTTCTGCCATTAGGGTGGTATCGTCTGCATATCTCAGATTATTGATTATTGATGTTTCTCCCAGCGATTTTAATCCCATATTGTGATTCCTCCATCCCTGCACTGCACATTATGTGCTCTGTGTATAGATTGAATAAGCATGGTGACAAAATGCAGCCTTGTCTTACTCCTTTTCCTATTCCAAACCACTCTGTTATTCCATGTTCTGTCCTAACAGTTGCTTCTTGGTTCATGTACAGATTTCTCAGGAGGCATATGAGGTGCTCTGGTATTCCCATCTCTTTAATTACTTGCCACATCTTGTTGTGGTCCACACAGTCAAATGCCTTAGTGTAGTCAATAAAACAAAAGTAAACTTGTTTCTGGTATTCCTTTGTTTTCTCCATGATCCAGCATATGTTGGCGATGTGGTCTCTAGTCCCCCTGCCTCTTCTGAAACCAGCCTGCACCTCTGGTAATTCTCTCTCCACATGCTGCTGAAGTCTATCCTGTATTTTTTTTAATTTATTTTTATTTTTTATTTATAGTCATATTTGTATATGCCGCCCACTCAGGCGGAACCCGACTCAGGGCGGCATTACAATAATTCTAGAAATACATAAAAAACATTATAAAAACCCACAACCCACCCCCTTTAAAAAAACCCCATATCCCGCCCACCTTGCTGGCATGTGGGATGAGCGCGATTGTTCGATAATTTGAACATTCTTTGGCATTGCCCTTTTTTGGGGATTGGGACGTATACTGATCTGACATATTGAATGCAGTAATTTGATGCCATCATCTTTTAGCGCTTTGAAAAATTCAACTGGGATATCATCATCTCCACTAGCTTTGTTGTTTGCAGTGCTCTTTAGAGCCTTTATGACTTCGCTCTCTAGGATGTCTGGCTCAAGTTCAATTTCTTCATCATTGTGATTATCAGGAGTGTTGAGGTCCTTTTTGTAAAGTTCCTCTGTGTACTCCTTCCATCTTTTCTTAATTTCTTCTGCATCAGCTAGCTCCTTTCCATCTTTGTCCCTTATCATGGTCATTTTTGCTTTAAATGTTCCCTTGATTTCCCTGTTTTTTTTTTTTGAAAAGATCTCTGGTTCTGCCTCTTTTGTTGTTTTCCTCCATTTCTCTGCACTGTTCTTTTAGGTAGTTTTCCTTATCTCTCCTTGCTTTTCTTTGAAATTCTGTGTTCAAATGATTGTAGTTTTTCCTTTCTCCTTTGACTTTTGCGTTCCTTTGGAATGCCAAATCTAGTGGTATATTATTGAGCCTTTCAAATTAAAAATGTTGTGAAGATCTTGGCAAGGGAAAAAACTATTTGGGAAGAAATTGAGATGAGGGATTATAGAAACATAGGTAAAATGGTTTTTTTAGGAGGTAAGGTGGAAAAGGTAGTAACTAAAAACACTTTGATGAAAGGATTAATGAATGTATGGAAAAAAGTAAAAAAGGACCTGGCTCTGAATTCCTCTCCGATTTTGGAATTGTTAGATATGGCGAGCTTCCCGATAAAGATAGACAAAGAGGTACAGGGAATATTGGATAAGAATGAAGTGTTCCTGGTGAAAGACTGGTTACGGATCTGTAGGGATAATGATAGAAAGACAAACTTGTTTGAACAATTGAAAATGAATTGTTTGCAGAAAATGATGGTAAATAATTGGAATAATAAATATATGAGAGAATACGCTTTTGATAGAGAATTGACGGAATTTGAAGAATTGATTCTAAAAGTTAGAAAGGGAGAAAAAATATTAAGGGCTTAGTTAGTAAATTGTATAATTGAATAAAGAGGGTGATCCACAAGAGGAATTGAAGTCAAGTTAGGATCAAGAATTGAATATAAAAATTGAAAAAGATATATGGAGAAATAAATGGAAAAAGAGGATAATGAGAACCATGTCGACTAGAATTAAGGAACATAACTATAAAATGTTATGGAGATGGTACCTGATCCCAGTGAGGTTACATCAAATCGATAATAAACAGGATAAAATGTGTAGGAGATGTAAGTATACAGTAGGAACTTATGAGCACATGTGGTGGAGTTGCATCATGGTAAAGGATTTTTGGAAAAGAATTGAAAAGGAGATTGGAGAAATATTGGGTAAGAAAATCAAGCTGGGATCGGGTACCACTATGTTAACAAATGTGGAAGGTACTAATTTAAATAAGGATGAGAAAGAATTATTTGAAATAATGCTTACGACGGGTAGACAATGTATTGCTAGAAATTGGAAAAATGACATACGCATACAGACGGAGGAGTGGTATAAAGAAATGTGGAATTTAGCATTGAATGATAAACTAACATGGGAGATAAAACAAAATAAGGGTAGTTTGAGAGAGAACAGATTTTGGAAAATATGGAAACCTTTTGTGGATCACTCACTTATGGGTGTTGAAAGAAACAGACCTGTGCCGGAACAAAGTAGTTTTTGGAGATAAAATTATGAGACACTCTGAGCTCTCCTGGGCAATGTAAATAAACACAGGGTGTGTATATTATTGTTTTTGTTATTGCTTCCTATCCGAATTGGTAATGAATTGAATAAAAATGTGTATGACTCAGTAGTACTAGTAATCAAGTAATATTAAAAAGAAGGCTTTGAGTTAAGGGTAACAATACTTACTGTGTCATATTTAAGTGAATTTATTTTTAAGGGTGGCATTAATGCATTTGAAATATAATGATAGATGAAAAATGTATTAGGATAGGTTGTATCTTTTTTTGTTTATTGACTGTTTTCTTTTGTTTATATAGTATTTTAGTGTATTTTTTATTATTAGTATTTTTATTATGTATTATTGTGTATTTGTATTCGTTGAAAAATTCTAATAAAAATTACTATAAAAAAACAAAAAACAAAAGTTTTTAGTACTTATATCATTCATACAATTATCATATTCTGCATGTTCTATTTTTAATACTCTTATTATCACAATATACATATTCAAATTCAGTTCATAACCTCCAAGGTTTGATACATCTACTAAATAAAACTTCAAAGTCATAGTTACCATACAAAATTTAAAATACTAAACAATTACAAAAAATATCTACCCAGTGTACAATGCCCTGGAGAGCATGGAGTATCTCATTAATTTTCATTCCCAAAAACTCCTTTGACCAGGTACAGGTCTATTCACTTCCTCCCCCTTTAATGAGTCATCCACAAAAGCTTGCCAAACATTCCAAAATCTGTTCTCTTTAACACTACCCTTTTTCTTATTTATCTCCCATGTTAGCTTATCATTCAATGCTAAGTCCTCATTTCCTTGTACCATTCTTCCATTTTTGTAATTACATAATTTTTCCAATTTCTGGCTATACATTGTCTACCTGTTGTCAACATTATCTCTAATAACTCCTTTTTATCCTTATTTAAGTTCATGCTTTCCACCTCTGTCAACAAAATGGTACTTGACCCCAATTTCATTCTCATATCCATAATTTCTCCTATCTCTTTCTCAATTTTTCTCCAAAATCTTTTGCCACATTACAACTCCACCACATGTGTTCATATGTTCCCAATGCATCCTTGCACCGCCAACACATTTTATCTTTCTTATTATCAATCTGATGCAACCTCACTGGGGTCAAATACAATTTCCATAACATTTTGTAATTATGTTCCTTCACACTAACGACATAGTCCTCATAATTCTTTTCTTCCATTTTTTTCCAGTTCTCTTCCGCTATCTTTATTTTCAAATCTTGTTCCCAACTTGCTTTCAACACATCCTGTGGATTACTATCCTTATTTAACAATCTATATATTTTACTCACCAAACCCGTAATACCTCTTTCTCCCTTTCTCATTTTTAGTATCAATTCTTCAAACTCTATCTTTTCTCTTTCTAAGCTAACTTCTCTCAAATATTTACTATTCCACTTGTTTAACAACACTATCTGGAGTCAGTTCATCTTCAACTGTGCATACAAATCTGCTTTTCTGACACTATCTTTACAGGCCCATATCCAGTCTCTTAACAGGAAAACTTCATTTCTATAAAGTACTTCTTTTACCCTTTTGTCTATTTTTATTGAAAAACTTTTAATATCCTATATTTCAATAATAAGAGAAATATCCGGAGCCAATTCCTTCACTTTTTTCCATATTCCCAATATTGTCTTCATCATTTTATTTTTAATAACGATTTACCCCATATTACAGCCCCAAAAGACCATTTTTCCTATTTGTTTAAGATCCTTCATCTCAATTTCTTCCCAAATTACCTTTTCTCTAGCTAAGATCTATACAATGTTCTTAATTTGAAAGGCTTGATAATAATTCCTCAAATTTGGTATTCCTAATCCTCCTTGCTTCTGAGATAAATACCAAAGTTTTTTCACTATTCTAGGTTTCTTTCCACCATTACAAAAATTATTTATCATTTTTTGAAACTCCTTAATTTCACTATCCTTCAGCTGAATTGGAAGAGCATCAAATAAAAAATTAATTCTTGGTAATAACATCATTTTACATAGCGCAATCCTTCCAAACCATGACAACTTCATCTTTTGATATCGCTGTATTTTATCCTTAATTTCTATTTTCAATATTCCATAGTTCAATTTCTTAAGATCTTCAAATTTATTTGAAATGTTTATCCCCAAATACTTCAAATTATCCTTAAATTGTAAATTGCCCTTACCCTTTATCTTTTGTTGTTCTTCCTTACCTATATTACACAATATCATTTCCGACTTATCCCAGTTTATTCTCAAACCTGTCATATCTTCAAATTCCTTTAACTGTTCTTGTATTCTACCTAATGCATTCCCAGGATATTTTGTTATTATCAAGGTATCATCTGCATATAAACTTGTTTCCTAAAAAAACCCCTCAATTTCTTTGTCCTCCCTTATAGCCTTTGCCAACAACTCCATTGCCATAATAAACAATATTGGTGGTAGTGGGCAGCCCTGTCTTGTTCCAGCTTCTAATTTCACTTCTCCTGTAACCTCATCATTTACTCTAACAATAGCTGTTCCATGTTGATATAATTGTTCAATTGTTCTTCTAAATTTGTCTCCAAATCAATAATATTTGACTATCTCGTTGATTGTCACCCATTGTAAGGAATTAAATGCCTTAAAAATATCTAAAGATAATAATCCTACTTTTTCTTTTGTTTGTCCTACTGTATCAATTAAATCTAATACTCTTCTTGTCAAATCTGCCATATGTCTTCCTTTCAAAAAACCCACTTGATCTTCATTTATATAGCTACCCATGAAACTATTCAATCTATTTGCCAATATCACTGTAAAGATCTTAGCATCTTGGTTTATCAAAGAAATAGGTCTATACGATTCCACTTTCTCTGGATCTTTACCAGCTTTTGGTAATAAAACAATTATGGTTCTATACCATGGAGTCAGAATTTGCCCACCTCCAATATATAATTATATAATTTTACAAATTTTGGCACCACTAAATCTTTAAATTTCTTATAAAATTCAGCTGATAACCCATCTTCTCCCAGTGCTTTATCCATTTTCAAGCTAGCTGTTACTTCTTATTTCTTTTTCTGTTATTCTTTCTTCCATTCTATTTCTATGTTTCTGTTTTATCTTATTTTTAATTTGTTTCTCCGATTGAGCTTTTAATTTCGTCAAATCTACCTTCTTTTTAGCGTACAAATCCTGATAAAAGTCTTTGACAATTTTACATTTATCGCCTATCTTATTACATCTTATTCCATCTTTATTGATCAAAATTCCAATTTCCCTTTTTTCTCTCTTTTCTTTGGCTGCTCTTGCTAATAATCTTGAATTCTTATTACTATATTCAAAGTATTCGCTTTTTAGATATATCAAATCTCTTTTTACCTTCTCTATATCTTTGCCTACCAATTCAGTCTTTAATCTTTGCATCCTTTCATAAACTTTCTTATCCTTTGTTTTTGCATGCTCTTCTTGTAACCGTTTTATCTCATTTTTAACTTTATCTTGCGACTCCCTATATTGTTTATTTCTAATACTACTCAATTTAATGCTCTATCCTCTAAAAACCAACTTCATGGCATCCCACACCATATAACTCACCTCATCAGTATCATTCCAATACCAACTTTCCTTCCATTTCTCAGTTATTTGTTCTTTACATTTATGATCTTTAAAAAGTTTGGCATTATATCTCCAATTATGCACCTGTGAGAAAAAAGTGTAAACCCTTTCCGACCCTTTAAGTTCCCTCCATGTATCCTTCAATCCTAGAGATATCATCCATTTGTCCAAAATCTGCTTTTTAATACCTTTTCCACATCTTGCTATATTTGTACAATCTAAATTTGACCTTATTGAGTTAAAATCTCCAGCCACAATCATTTTTTCTTTTGCCAAAATATCATATATTTTATCCAAGAATTCACCTTGATGATCATTTGGTGCATATATATTCACTAATATTACTTCCTCATCATCAATCTTCCCTTTTACTATTAGACATCTACCTTCCGGGTCGGAAATACTGCTTATCATTTCAAAACCCAACCTGGTTGAAATCAGAATCGACACCCCTCTTGCTTTTGAAGTACCATAAGACTTTTCATAAAATTGCATCCATCCTAAAAAAATCTAATTTGTATCCTGAGATTTTTGATGAGTTTCCTGTAGAAAGACTAACTCCGGCCTATCTTTTCTCAGAGCTGATTCAATTCTTCTTCTCTTAACTTGAGACCCTGTACCTTTCACATTCCACATTAACACTTTAATATTTCTCATATTTTAATAACCACTAACTTCTATAATCTCCGATTTCTCCAATGGACGTGTTTCCCTCTACCACACAAAAACAGTACCTATATATAAAACAAAAAACATTCATTTCTACCCTCTCCACTCTTTTCTTCAAAAAAGTCGCCTTTGTCACCCAAAGAGGGGAGGGGGGACGTGGAATATTGCCTACTATCAGACGCTCTAGCGCATTTCTTTTTTTATTTATAAAATAAACTACATTTATAAAGATTCATAAAGACATTTCTTTCCCCTGTATCACCCTATCTTACATTCTCTCCTCTAAACAATAATTCACCCTTCATCAACTACCATCTCTGCTTTTGAATCCAAATCTATCCCTCCTGTCACACCCCCTCTTCTGCACCCCCATAATCTCTTCTTATACCTCCAGATTCGAATAGAGCTTTCCTTAATCCAAGCCAATCTCTTGAAGCTGCCTTAACCAAACCAATTGAACACAAATATTCCAAAGCATCAGTTTCTGCATCAAGTGCGTGCATTTTTTATCATAAAAAAATCTTAATTGTTGTGGATATCTCCAATTATATTTTAACCCACATTCAATCAAAGGTTTTGTTGCTGGTTTCATCTTGTAATGCCAAACACACTCATTAACTGAAATGTCATTGTATACTTCAACATCATTCCCATCAATTTTTAAAATGCCATACCCAGCTTGTTTTATGAAAGCCATCACCTTTAATTTATCTCCCCAATTTGCAAACTTGACCAAGACATTTCTTTGAACACTTTTCCCCCTCCTTGCACCCAACCTATAAACATTTGCAATATCTTCATTAACAAAATTTTTCCCCATTTTCAAACTATTCAGCCAATCAATTATTCTATCTTTCAGCTGGTCTGGCCTTTTCCCCATAAGATTACATATTACAATATTCTGTTTTCTCATCATCTCTTCCACCATATCTAACCTTTTCTCCTGCACATCTACTTTTAATTTGGTTTCCTTTCCCTCTTCATGCAACCCTTTCATATCATTCTGCATCAATTTCATATCTTTTTGCATCGACTTAACACCTATTTCCATCCTTTGGAAATTAAAATCAATCTTTTTGAAAAAATCAGTAAACATTGCAGCCAACTTATCTTGTTTTCCCATCATTTATCTTTTACACTTGTTTCTTTAATTTCACGAAAACCCTTCATATTTGCCTCCTCCATCCTCTCAAATTTCTTAAACAGTTTACCCAACACAACCTAAATTTGCATTGGGTCCATTGGTACAGGTTCCGGCGATGATGTTGGTGTGGGTGCATCTTCAATTGCTGATTTATCTTTCTTCTTGGGCCTCACCACTTCTTCTTCCTTTCCCTTTCTTTTTCCAATTTTTTCCATTGTAACTTCAAATAATAATCTCAGTGCAGCCACACCTTTAATTCCACCAAATCCATCTTCCTGAACAAGTTCCAGATTCAATTATTTGTATAACCTCTTTCAAATAATTATAATATCTTTAACAGTTGAAATCCAGGTATGTCTCCAGGGGTCACACAAGAGCTATGCAGCAACCAAAAATTGTATCTCTTGTACTACAGCCCAAATATAAAATTATAAGCAAATGTCTCAACCTCTTGAGGAAAGAAAAAAAGGAGACACACAGTATCTATATATCCAAAGATAAAAATGTGCACGGAGGAACAATTGTAGTTTTTGAAAGCCAATGTCGGCTAATTTCCTTGGGTGAAATCACTATAGATACCCAGACAATTACAACAAGTTTTTCTTTTCAGTATAACTGGCACCTTTTATCTCACAAGGTGCTAACTGGCAATGTCCTCTTCTTTTTTAAAATTTATTTCCCTGAAGCGGCTTTAACACTGTTATTTTCAGCATTGATTTTTAAAGATTTAGTTTTATTTATTTATTTATTTTAAAAAAACTTTTTAGAGATAGATACCTTCCCCTTTCTATCAGATCAGAAAATCACACAGATCAGAAAGTGGAGAAAAGCAGTGCCAGCATGGAACAAAATTAAAAACAATCCTTGCCAGCTGATTTTTTTTATACAAAAACATTACCCACTTTAAAAAATCAATTCCTCAACCAGCTGCCCCATGTTGAGTTTTATGTTGCATAGTCACTGGTTTTTAACTTTATTTTATCCATGCCAGATCTGTTGCAGATCTGATGTGGATGCCTTCTGGCACAATGTCTTTCCCCCTAGCTTTGTAACTTGCTTCTCATTTTCTGCATTAATAGCATTTAAGATATCTTCTAAATTTCATTTCCTTTTCCACTATATACATAAACCCAAATTTATGATGTTTATTCAAACTGCAATACAGGAGCTCAGAAAAAGCAGGATGTGATAAATATGAACCCAAGTCAATTTGGCCCCAGTATATATGAATTTCCTTCAAAAACCATAACAATTTATAATAAGAGCCTTTCACAGCCATCTTTTGGCATTGCTCTTGAGTCTGATGAGCTATTGTGACAAAGAGGCTTCATTTGGCTTCATTTTGTCTGGGAGGAAAGAATCCTTTTGAATTGAAGAGGATGCTTCTCTTTGAAGAATTGTTCCAATTTCTTCTTTCCCTGACTTACCTCATTCACTTACACAAAATACAGTTTTAGAAAAATATTCAGGTAATGTCTCACTTCTTCTCCCACCTCCCCACCTTAATTTGCAGAAGCTAGCAAAGTATTCTCATCAATTTCCATTTCTTGCATAAGTCTGAACATTTCCTTAGAGGCCTATATGCTGAACTAGTTGAGCATGATGGAAATGTGCATTATAGTGGCTGCATTTATTATTTCCCTGATGGCCATTCCACATGCTACACAGTGACAATTCAAATGCACCACTGAAAGCCACTTCATACTCTGTAGAGCAATTAGTGAGCCTACTAGTTATGGTTTCATCAGTGTTTCACACGATAGAAGGACAGTCTCAAGTCCCTCAGTACATAATAGGTGGGTGCCAACAGACATAGCATGGAGAGTTATTTTTAATAGTGATTGGTTATTGTTATATTTCAATTTCTTTTCCTCAAAGAGTTGGGTAATGTTATATCTATACTTTTAAAAGTAATGGCCAGAATCTTGTTGCTGATTTGTGCTTGTGCATATGAAATGGAATAGGTTTTGGTGGCAAATTGCTGTTCATGAAGGAGCTGCTGCTTGTATCTCTGAGTCTACATCTAATCGTGCAACCAGACACACACTCATGAATAACCAGCAGCTTGATAATGCATAATGGTCTGATGATGAGATTTATTTATTTTCCCTGACACATGCATAAAATGTCAAGAAGATCCTGGCCAATGTTTAGTTAATAGAAGTAACTAAAAATAAGAGAAGTTTTCTTAAACTATACATAGTTACAATTACATCTGTAAAAAGAGTGAACATATCCTTTGATTTGATAGTCATGACATAACTTTGTTGGGCATTGTTATAGGAAAAAACAATTAATTACAAGTGATATTTGTTCCTAATTACATTTGAACTCTGTCCAAAGGTCATAACTAATTCAAATTGCCTAAACCTAAAGTATGTCCTTGAGAATTTATGGGAAATGCTCTGTGCTTCAAACTTTGTGAAGTGTGACATAACAATTCAGGATATGTAAAAGCAACTGACTCAGCTAAAACTGTGCATCTTCCAGCATTCTGCACATCAGATCAGCAGCATATGGGCAAGTATGGCTAGGTTTAAATCCAATACTCTCACAGCAGAGTTTTGTGGCCAACACAACTCAGGTTCAGATATGCCACAAAAAGATCAACAAGGAAGAACAAACCAGGGAAATGTACAAGAAGTAGCCCCTTTCAACAAACAGCCCATGAAAAATGTCTAGTTCTGACAAGTCTCAGAGCCAGGAGTCAGACGTTAAAAAAAAACAACAGCTATCACATAAGAGCAGCAGCTACCCTGATCTCAGTCTTGAACTTGATCTCACGCATATACATCTTCAAATTGACTTAATTTCAAACAGATAGTCCCCCCCCCCAGTTCATAATAATCATGTCTCTATGAGGTGTATTAGGATGTAGGAATTATTGATCCCCTTTACTGGGAGAAAGGTGGTATAAGAATACAAAAAGCAGATAGACAGATAGACAGATAGACAGATAGATAGATTGATTGATTGATTGATTGATTGATTGATTGATTGATTGATTGATTGATTGATTGATTGATTGATTGATTGATTGATTGATTGATTGATTCCACCACCATCCCAGCTTCCTGTAGGAAATTCAGAAAGATAAAAACTTTGTATGATAGTTACATTTTCTTCTAAGTAGATGTGTTTCTATGGCTATTTTATTTCTCCAAAACATACTACAAGCATTACAGATATGTGAGTTTTTTAGACCAGTTTTGCCTTGGCTTGCAAGTAGTGTCAAGTGGTACAAAATGGATACTTTCATGAAGAATCTTGATCCCAATATTATTTTTCCAATTCTTAGGGTAAGGGTTTATTTATTGCTTTGCTAGTGAAATCTGGATAGGCGTGGGTGCGAAATCACCAGTTCCAACCCATTCATGTTTGAGGGGATTGTTAAAGGGGGAAAATCTTCAAATTCTTTCTATTCTGGATATGAAGAAATGTATGAATATTGGCAAATTGCTAAAATATGAACTGTAATAATGCCTCCCTCTGGCTATTTGCAGGTAAATGCATTGTCTGCTGCACAGATGTTAAAGGTGAGAAGTCCTGCCAAAGGATAAACTGAGACATCTGTCTTAAGCCATACCTGTCAAGTTTCAGGAAATTTCTGTCAAAGAAGGGAAATTTCCCGGCCAAAACGGAAAACTGGACAGCTATGTTTATCCTGTGCTGGCCTCCAGTCTAACTCCAGTCTAAATGCAGTCTAACTAATAAGGGATGACGGCGGGAAAGAGTGTAAAATATGGCGGTTTGACAGAAATTTCCCAAAACTGGACAGGTATGGCCTTAAGCAGCAGGTAGCAAGAAGCATCAACAGCTAGTATTGGAAAAGGAAGTTGCATACTATGTGGCCTGCTCTACATCCAAAAAACTATCCTATTGCCTTCAAGTATGTAGGAGGATGCTATCATTTTATTAGTGTTGCAAGAAGATTCATCCTCAATTATAATCATATTTTTTTAAACAGGAAATGGGAGGGATGCCATTTTGTTCTTTGCCCCAGACAGCAAAATGTCAGAGGTCAGCCCTGAATACTGTATGCATTACATCTACAATTTGGCCCTGTTTCAATACAACAGAAGTAGCATTTTGTAAATAAACAATAAGTAAATAAAGTAACCTATCCAGAAGAGGAATAAAGCTTCCAAGATTACTGTGATGAAATGGAAAGTATATCAAGGGCAAAGTGAAAGAGAAATGCCTTTCATCTTTAGCTGTGCCATAACAGCTACAGTTCTAGAATTCTGTCACCGGCGGTTGGAGTTTAGCCAGTGCAAGAAGAGGTGAATCTGGATTGTATGCACAAACATTCTTCTTGGACTTTCCATGGGTCTTTGCCTAATTCCAAGCAATATTTACTCATGTGGCATATAATTTCCATACAGCTCTCTTACTAGTTTTATACATTAAATTAATACCTTCCCAAAACTGTCGCACGCCTGTACAGTATCTCTGCTATCAAACTGTTCAATTTTCTGTTAGAAGTGTGTTTTATTTGTGGTGCAGAGTTGCTCTCTTTTCCTGCTGTGACAGATGCAA
Source organism: Bradypodion pumilum (assembly GCA_035047305.1). Taxonomy (NCBI): domain Eukaryota; kingdom Metazoa; phylum Chordata; class Lepidosauria; order Squamata; family Chamaeleonidae; genus Bradypodion; species Bradypodion pumilum. Next base: position 173,261,582 of record JAWDJD010000003.1, read on the forward strand.
ATTCTGCTTCACACACACACACACCTCGAATCTCCTGCCACGTCACTGTGTTTTAATCTGGAAACTCCAAAATCAGCAGCAGTAGCATCCAGCATGGGTAACACAGAAAACACACCTGAGAGCCAGGGTTGAAGAAGGAACATAAATACCTGTGCTGTGTAGACAAACAGAAAACTGGCTTTATCTCCATTGCAGATAAAATCCATGTGCAAAGCAACATATTTTTGAATCTGAATCCCCCCCCCCTTCTGTACTTCATAGCAAGCAGGGCTGTTTTAGATACTGCACACGTGTCAAAATGTTGCACCTACAATTTCCTCCCTTTCTGCACATCTGGGCCATTCTTTCTTCATTCTCCACACAGCAAAAACACTATTCAGGCCTTCATTAAATAGGTAAAATAAACTCACCGGATGGATGAGGGCACTAACCCTGCCCTACTGCCCTCTTCATTCTCCCACAGAGAATGGAAGGCATGAAGACAGATGCTAGTCTGTTGCAAGAAAATGTTTTGTCGCACATTGGAGACCAACAAGTGTTATTTAGCATCGGTTTTCGAAGACTGTAGCCCTGCTTCTTCAGACGCATTGGGTATGGCCTCTACCATCCATATAGGCTTTCCATGCAAGTCAGAAGCTTCATATTGCAATGCTGCAAAACTTAAGGGTTTTCACAGATAATGATTGTGCTCTGGTTCGGAAACTTACCTCTTTCTGAAGGAGAATAGGAAAAAAACACAATTGAGGGAGGCATGGGAAACAGGTGCTTATGGATCACAGTTGGTAAGTGCCTGGATAGGGCTCTGTTGTAATCCATATAAGTGCCTGCACACACTTTCCTTTGTTCTCTCTTGATTAGGAGACTGAACACCTAAAGCAGTGCTACCAAGGCATCATAGCAGTGGGTTTCCCATATTAGAACACTAGGTCCCTTTCTCCATATTTGTCAGGAAGGCCTTGTTCTATGTATGAACATATTTCAAATGATATAGCAATTAATGTGGCAAAGATGATCTCCAGGAACAAAAAGCAGCATACCATCCAGATGAAGGGGCAAGTCCTAGAGCAGGTAGAAGACTTCAAGTATGTTGGTGCCATAGTCAATAAAAGGGGTCAAGTGAGTCCTGAAATCAATCAGAGGGTGGCAGCTTCTGGCAGACTCTTCTACGTGATCAATAAGGGGGTTCCTCAATAAAGAGGAAGTCAACAAGGCCACTAAGATGGCAGTCTACAAATCAACCTTTGTTCCTACACTCATATATAGCAGTAAGTCATGGTCGCTCACCTCCAGGCATTACAGCCAATTGCAAGCAACGGAGATGAGATAGCCGAGGAAGGTTGAGAAGAAAACCAAGCATGACCGAGTGTGAAACATGACCATCAGACAGAACCTGAACATTCAACCACTGAAGAGTACAATCAAGAAGGGTCAGCTATGCTGACTTGGCCATGTCAACCAAATGGCTGAAACCAGGTTCCCACAGCAGGCATGGGAGACCTGAGTGCAGGATACAAGACCCCGAGGCAGGCCCTGCATCAAGTGGATTGATAACATCAAGGAGGCCCTTCATGTTCGTGGTAGTAACCTGAGGTGAGCCACGGAGCTGTCCAAGGAGATATCCCAATGGAGATCCTTTGTGGAATTATCTACACTGCAAGGTAGAAGAGGAGGCAAGTAAGTAAGTAAGTAAGTAAGTAATAGCAATTTGAGTGGTTCTTAAAAACAGGGCCTTTTTTAATATAATGGAGAACATGAAGATCTCATGGTGGTAGGAGCAACATTCCCAGGCCTGCTCTGTCCTTTCACTTAGTCCTTTTGAATGTCCGAAGGGGGATAGGCAGACATTCTATAGTTCATCAAAAGGCTGTGGTAGTTAAATTGAAAGCATGTGCTGAAGAGGCTTCCATAAGTAATTTTCAAACTGTTTAGACAAAAGACCTGCCCAACCTGAAGAATGGAACCCTTTTTTATTTATTGGTGTATAATTTTTAACTCTCCTTCTATCTCTTCCCCCATCTATCCAATTGTTGTCTATTTTTCACTTTTATAGGCTGACTACACAGGCAAGAGTGCTGCAGGGACAGTTAAAGACAGTGATCAGACAGTGTCTTTGCTAGAATGCACCAGCCAGCCTCCACAGCTTTCCAGGCTCACACCTTTCTGGCCCTTCTACTTGTTTGTTGCAGGTAGGATTGCTCTGGATTCGATCAGTTCCAGTATGTGATCCCTGGAATGAATCCAAAGCAAATCCATTTTGAATCTGCCAATATCATGAGGTGGCTTAATAAGCAAGTGACTTCAGGATACTGGCAAATTAATCACTTCCCTTACTCAGCAGAGGGCAGGAAAAATGAAAATATATATATATATATTGACCATATAAGACAGGCACTCAGCCCTGTGCTAAGAAGCAATTTTAGCAGGATGGGTGGCTACTTGCCTCTGTTCAAAACCGATACCTTAAAGGGAAACACCACCTCTGGCAGTTGCCGTTTCTATTCTTCTTGCCAAGCTCTGCTCTGCGGCAGAAAGTCCAAAGCACTTTGGTAGCTTTGGCAGCTTCTCCCGAAGCTGCCGAAGTGCTTCAGACTTTCTCCCACAGAGCGGAGAGGAGCCTGGTGAGAGGAATAGAAACAGGAACTGCCAGAGGTGGTGTTTCTCTTTAAGGTATGGGTTTTGAACAGTGGCGCACAGCCACCCGTCCAAGTAAAATCGCTCCTCAGCACGGGGCCGCAGGTAATGTTTTAATTTTTTGAATATATGATTTAGTGCATCAACAAGAGTCTTACACAGACCAAAAATTTTTTACTTCCTCTGGTCTCTGCTAAGTAGAAGAAGTGATTAATTTGCCAACATCTGGCAATGGCTAGTTTATTAAGCCACTTCACAATATTGGCAGGTTAAATTAGAACAATCTAATCAGGCCCAACCATTTCCAGAGCAGTTTGTGCTAGCTCCCTGCTGCTGCTACTTTATAGTGTGGGTTGTCCGCTTCACTGATTGGATAGCACCAATCTCGGCTAATTTCCTTGGGTGAAATCACTATAGATACCCAGACAATTACAACACGTTTTTGTGGGTTGCCCGCTTCACTGATTAGATAGCACCCTTCCCGAATGGTTCGTCTGGCTAGAACACAGGCTGGAAACCAACTGAGCTAGGACAGGAACAGAAATTGGGAATGGGCCAATTATACAGGTAGCAAGAGTGACTCCATGTTGCCTTGACTGGGGGCACTGAGAGGAGTAGGCATAATCTCATAATAGTGGAAACTTCCAGGAGAGACACAAGCCTGTAACAGCACACGTCAGCTAGACACAGGAAGTCTTCAAGGTCGTTTAGATTGTGCAATCCTTTAGCAGGTGCAAATGTATACAGTAACTTCTTAGAGCTGGCAAATGTAACTTAGCCAGCAGAATGCCATGTTGGCAATGTATCCTGTCATGAGGTCTCACACAGGCTGTGCGGGGGAGACCTCTATGTAATCCAATAAATACAGCCCTCCCGAGCTATCAGGGTCGGCTGGCTTTCCTTCAGCACTCCTGCCTCTCGTGCCATCCTTCACCTTCAGCACCATAGCCTCAACGGACCATTACAACAGTATAGCATAGTTTGGATGTGAGACTAATGATATATGCCACTTTAAACTGTTTAAGTAAAATGGTAACAATTGTGCATAAAAGGGAAGGAGAACAGCAGGGGAGAACAAAGAAATGTCAAATTTACAGTGGTGGAATCTTGCAACATTACCCACAGTGAAAAAGGAACTTTGTGCATACAAATATGGGCCTATGGTGGCTATTAAGCATTAGTCATATGTTTTGTAACTCAGCATTGAGCAATTTGTGTCATGATAAAAGCACTACAAGTACATAGCTATATTCTGATAGCAATAATCTCCTTTCCTTTGTCCATTCGATTGCAAAATGATATACAGTAGGGCTGTACACAGCTGGGTAACATCAAAAGTAGCCAGCCTGTCCTGGAATTCAAACCTAGAGCTAAAACCCACTGAGTTGCCTCAGCTAACACTTTGCTATGGCTACAATTGTGACATTTTAACCCTTGTCTCGCTTCTCTTTAGGTTCAGTAGAATAACTCTGCACACAACTCTGCCTTCTAAAATTCCAGCAAGCAGGGAGTTAACTCCTTCACCTACTTACAACAGCAGAACAGAAAGATCCCCGCAGTGAGTTAATTGGTATGGGAAGGAGGAAAAACAAATCCACAGCTTTCTTAGCCACTGGCAAAGCTTCATCTATTCAACATAGTTGGCTGCTAAAAACAGTTACCTTGCAAGAGAAGAACGGGCAGTGGGCTGAACACATGTGAGGTGAACCAAAAGCACGGATTCTCAACCTGTGGCCCATGGGCTGGATGACCCATGGCCACCATTTCATGTGGGCCTCCATCACACCAGGAAGTGTCATGTGGTGATGGAAGGGCAAAATAGCTGTCTGGCCCCTGAAGCTGTGTGAGGAAACGAGACCGACCCCCAGCTTTAAAACTCCTGACCAAGAGTTTCCAGAGGCAAGGACAAAAGGGAGCTTTTAAAAACAAGTACTCTGGCTAAAATCGATCAGTAAGAGACACACTTGGAACTGAACTCTGGCTGTTTCTTGAATTGATAAGATGGAGAAGAAGAATTGCAAGCAACATGAAATGCATGTTGATCAAAATATCATCCTGTTTTCAATGTTTGGTTGAAAGATCTGCCTGTTTTCAAGTATCTTCTTAAGAATATACTGGAGCTGATCTAAGACCTTTCTGTTTAACAGATCTTCTTCTGGCCCAATGTCCATAACTTCTCCATACTTAGGGGGTTCCCCTTTTTCATTTAGAGAGGTTTTTACAATACAAATGTTTCCCACACAAGGGAACCTCTCAGGACTGTTGTGCATTCCCATAAAGAGACCCACATAGTCCAAATCGCCCAACCTCCCAGGGCTGTTCTGACACCACCTAATTAAGGCTTGTAAATTGCGAATATCTAAGCTGCCTCCTTCTGGCCAGCTCGGCACTAGATTTTTCTGAGAGGGCCAGTCCTCCCTACATAGAAATTTTAATCTGCGTTTGCTCAGTTTTGATTTCGGGCCTGCTAATTTAACCCAATTTCTGAGAACATGCATCAGAGGAGTTTCTGTGACGAATTTCCCTTTCCCTTTCTGCTTGTGATGGCTCAATTCCACTCCCATGGCTTTTTGAGTCTTGTCTGTGCTCTAGATCCAGAGGCTTGCAGGTTCCGAGTTACGCTCCAAACTACGGGCAGCGTCCCCTGTAATACTTATTTCTAGTGGTGACAGCTCAAAGTATCACTTAATCTTGCTGTCAATTTGTGCTAGCTCAAGGTGGATAATGCAAGCGCGGCGCCAAAATGGCCGCCGCGCCCTTTGCGGGCCCCCCCCCCCACAGGACAGAGAATCCGGGTAGTTAGGGGCGTGGCCAGCTCCCTTATAAAAGGGGTGGCCACGAGGCAGCCGCGCTGCCATTTTGCCTCAGCGACGGAGCGGAGAAGTTTTTCCCCTGCGCCTCCGTCGCTCGTTGGTATTGCCGGGAAGCCTTTGGGTCGATTTTGCTTAGCTAGCTTCCCTTTTTTGCTCGAGATGCCTTCCAAAAAGAAGGCTCCTGCGAATTCAGCTCGGGCTGTTAGGAGGCGCAACCCAGGTCGGAGGACCGTGGTGCCGCCTCCTCAACAGCCACCTTTGCCATCCCCGGCCGGGGCTAGTGGCTTGGGGTCTATCGCACCTTGGCCCGTTCAGAGTGCGGGCGCGGAGGGCGCTCCGGCCCGCGGCCCGCGAGCGGTGGACACCGCTCCTCCTTCCGCCCAACCCGTTGGGCCGACTACTTCTGGGCCGCAGCCTCTCCCGGGGCCCTCTAGCCTTGGGGGGTGGCCCGGTGCCCCGCCTTGGCAGGTTTCCTCACCAGCCCTACCGGGCTTTGGCCCTGGCCAATGGCCATATCTGGGCCATGGGGTGCAGGGAACTGTCCCCATGCAAGGGTCAGGTGGGCCGGCCGGCTCTTTACCCATGGTTACTGTAGACACCTTACTGGCCCGTATTGCGGCCTTAGAGGAGTCTTTGGCCCGGGCCAGTCAGGCAGGTGCCCCTTTCGGGGTACCTTTGGAGGCGCTATCGGCAGCAGGACAACGGCCGGCGGGGAGGGTTGAGCTGCTGCAGGCGGGTGGCGCGGCTCCGGCCACTGCCTCGCAGCTCCCCAGCCAGCAACCTGGCGCGGGTCAAGCCCCGGTGATGAGCTCTACATCGGTTGTGAGCTCCGACGCCCCCAGTGGGCCGGAACCCCCGTTGGGGGCGGCCCGCGGGGGTGCAGCATGTGAGTATATGGTGCAAACGAGTACATCCGCACACATTCCCAATATAGGGGGGACCTTTCAGTGGCCTTGGCCTCGCGCGGGTGGTGCAGGGGCTACGCCGCTGGCGACCCACCCGGCGACAACTACTGCCACCATGCCCGCTGGGGTGGGCATTGGTTCTTACACTGCTGGGAACGTACTTGGGGTGGCAGGGTTAACTCATGCCCCTTTGGGTAGGCCAGCTATCCCCTTTTCGGCTTTGTCGACGGCAGGGTATTCCCTGCCATTGGGTGATCACTTGGCTCAGGCTACCAGAGAAAAGATATGGCGAGGGGAGTACGTGGATATCTTCTCACTCCTGAACAGAGAGCCCACTAAGGAAGAAAGGGAGGGTCAGGATGAGAAGGACAAGGAGCAGGCACGCCGCCGTAAGCCGCCGCGTACCTGGGCTAACTGGCTCCCCGCTTATTTGATATACATGGCGGTGTATTTGAGGGCGCGGCCGGATCTAGCTATTCCCATGGTTCAATATTTGGACAACATATACAGGGCGATGGTAGATTTCCCGGGCCCCTCATGGCTAGCATATGATGAGGAATTCCGTATGAGGATTCCCCTGCACCCCGAGATGAGATGGGATGAGCCGTGCCAGAGACTGTGGCTCTTGTATATGACACCCACACGTCCTGCCCCGGGGGATAGATACCATTGTGGACATGCGGTCCAGCGAGCAGCTCCAGCGCAGGTTACCCGCCAAATGGCGGGGCAGGGGGTTCCAGCCCGCCTGCTGTGCTGGACTTTCTCGTCCAATGGTTCCTGCAGTCGGAAGAACTGCAGGTATAAGCACGAGTGTCCCACATGTTCTGGTCCCCATGCAGCCTCTGCTTGTCCCAAGCCTGGGGGGGTGCGAGGCAGAGGGAGGGGTGGACAGTGGGCTGGCAAGCCTGCCACGGATGGAACTAGTTCTCCGAAAGGCCCCCTCCCCAATTAAGGTGGACATGCTGGAGCGCTGGCTCGCATCGTACCCAAGGGGAGAGGACAGGGAGTACCTTATCCAAGGTTTTAAGCAGGGATTTCGTATCCCTTTTATGGGTGATAGATCTCCTCAGGATGCTCCCAACCTTTTATCCCTCAGAGGAAGGGAGGAGGTAGCCGAGGCCAGCATTAAAAAGGAGTTAGACGCGGGCAGGGTCGCCGGACCTTTTCCCGCACCCCCTTTTCCCAACCTTAAGGTTTCACCATTGGGTTTGGTTCCTAAAAAGTCCCTAGGTGAGTTTCGCCTTATTCATCATTTGTCCTACCCAGCCGGCCGATCGGTCAACGATGCGATACCTGATGACCTTTGTTCGGTCAGGTATACATCGTTCGACCATGCGCTGCGCATGGTGCGCTCGTGTGGCCCGGGTGCCTTGCTGGCCAAGTGCGACATTAAGTCAGCTTTTCGCCTCTTGCCGGTGCACCCGGGCGACTTTGAATTGCTGGGTTTTAAATTTAAAGGGGAGTATTATTTTGATAAGGCCATGCCTTTTGGCTGCTCCATATCATGCTCGGCTTTCGAGCGTTTTAGTACCTTCCTAGAGTGGGCTTTCGTCCGCAGGTCAGGGTCCCGGTCTGTAGCCCATTACCTGGATGACTTTTTATTCGGGGGTGAACGGGGCTGGGACACGTGTGCACGTCTCCTCAATACATTTCAGACGCTAATGCAGGAACTGGGTGTCCCTTTAGCGCCCGAAAAGACCGAGGGCCCGTCGACCAAACTAGTATTCCCGGGGGTTGAGATTGATACAGTAGTAAAGGCTTCTAGGTTACCGGGTGATAAGGTGTCCAGGATAGTGACCCTTATCTCGGAATTGCTGGCCAAGCGTAAGGCATCCCTGAGGGAACTGCAGGTGCTACATGGGCACCTCAATTTTGCCTGCAGGGTGGTCGCACCGGGCAGGGCTTTCGCCCGGCGCTTATGCGACGCCATGGCAGGGTTATCCAGGCCCCACCACAGAGTCAGGCTTACCCGGGGTATCAGGGCAGACATGTTTGTCTGGTTGCAATTCCTGAGGGAGTTTAATGGGGTCTCATTTTGGAGGTCTGACCTCCTGGCATCCCCCAATTTCCAGATCCAGTCTGATGCCTCAGGATCCCTGGGTTATGGGATGTACTTCAATGGGAAGTGGGCCTATGGTGGGTGGCCACCGGCATGGGCAGGCACAGGTCGCCTGCGGGATCTCACATACCTGGAATTTTTTCCCATTCTGGGGGCTTTGATGCTATGGGGCGAACAGTGGGCTAATTCGGTGGTGCATTTCTGGTGCGACAATGCTGCCGTGGTGCACATTGTCAATGCACAGACTTCTAAATCGCCCAGGGTCATGGATCTAGTGCGCCATTTTGTGCTGCGCTGCCTGCGCCTCAACGTCTTGTTCAGGGCCAGGCATGTCCCAGAGGTTAATAACGATATTGCTGACGCTTTGTCCCGCCTGCAGATCTCCCGGTTCCGCGCCTTGGCCCCGGATGCGGAGGAATTTCCCTCGCCACTCCCGGACGAGATGTGGACTATTGGCAAGGAGAGGTGAACCGGGCGATTGGCCTGTCACTAGCGCCACGCACGCGTAAGGCGTATCAACAAGCATTCAATTTGTATAGGGCTTTTGCTACTCGATTTCAATGGCCAGAGACCTGGCCCATCTCGGTGGACCATGTTCTGCGGTTCATGGTTCACCTGCATGCACAGGGCCTTGCACCTCGCACCATAGCATCCAAGCTCTCGGCGTTGGCTTTTATGGCCAAAGTAGGGGGTCATGTGGATACCACCTCTGACTTCCGTGTGAGACACGTTTTGGAGGGGTGGGTGCGCGAGCGCGGGCGTTGCCCGGATGACCGGCACCCTATTTCCCCAGGGGTTCTTACCCAGTTGGCCCGGGGCTGGCCAGGCCTCTGTTTTGATCATTATGAGGCAGCCCTTTTTCATGCAGCCACAACGGTGGCATTTTTTGGAGCGCTCCGCATCAGCGAACTCGTGATGCTGTCTAAGGCGGATGCAAGTGGTAGGGCACTGGAACTCGGAGATGTATATGTTGCCAAAGACTGGGCCCAGTTGAGGATTCGCTCCTCCAAAACAGATCAGCATGGCGTAGGCAGTGGAGTAAGACTGCTACGGTGTTCTTTGGCAGACATCTGTCCGGTTGGTGCCCTACAGGAATACCTGGCACTGCGTGGCTGGCACCACGGCCCGTTTTTCTGTCACCAAGATGGGTCTCCCCTTACTAAATTTCAGTTTTGGAAGGTGACAGCCAGAGCCCTCACCAGGGTGGGACTACCAGGTGCCCGTTATGGCACACATTCGTTCCGTATTGGCGCAGCCTCTACAGCAGCTGCTTTTGGGTACTCTGGGGCTGACATACGCAGCATGGGGAGGTGGGGCTCACAATGTTTTCAGTTTTATGTGCGCCCACTCCCGCCATGAGTACCAATCCAGTCACCTTACCTTCCTTTTTCTCAATTTTCTTACAGACCCTGGGTGTCGTATTACACCGGTGACAGTATGGCTGGTGGGCCACAGCTATGTGCTCAGGGCAGCGCGTTACGCTGCGGCGACAGAGTGGGGACCCCGACTGGGACTGGGTGACCACGCCAGTCTCTCATGGCACGGTAAGCCTGGGATGTTATGGCGGGAGCTGCGGCCTTTCCTTTTTTCTGGCCTGGGGGCTGACCCGCCTGACATTCTAATCATCCACTTGGGGGGCAATGATTTGGGCCAGGTCACCGGCTTATCGCTCAAGCATGCGATTTGCGAGGACCTCGCCTACTTGCATTATGTCTGGGCTGCCACAGCCCTGGTTTGGTCGGACATTGTTCCGCGCCACTCTTACAGAGGGGGCGTTAACCTCCTGGCCCTTGACCGAGCTAGGCGCGCGGTCAATAAGGCAGTGGCGCGGTTTCTCACCACCAGGGCTTGGGGACGGGTTAGTCATCACCCCGATATTAGTCTACAAAATTGTGACTTGTATGCAGGGGATGGGGTCCATCTGTCGCGAGGAGGTATGGACCTCCTGTTGGGTGACTGGCGAGCAGGCCTGTTGACCGAGCTGACGGTCTGGGGGGGGGCGTCAGGTCTTCTGTGAAGCCCCTCCGTGTGGCGGGTAGCACTGGTAAGGTAAACAGTATGACCCACAAGTATCCGGCAGGTTCGCAATTGACTGGACAACACTAGACAGGAATAAAGTAGTTAAACGTTGTCCGGTCAACGACGAATCAGGCGATGGGGTGATGATGATTGCTAACCAGCATGCATCACCCCTGTGATTTCACGGATACGCGTCAGAGGGTGGGGTCATGAGTTAGTTATTGACTACGGTCAACAATTTGTTTGTTGTTAACAAACAAATTGATACAATTTGATACATTGTAACCAATTGCCGTTGGCAATTTTGGGGTGGTACCTTACCAGTGTTACTTCGGCCTGCTTGCCTTAGGAATTATGATTGGTCGTTTTACCAATACAAATTTATAATTCGGACTAGGGCATTGAATCAATAAATGTGGCCCTTTGCTGTTATCCACTTTCAATGTTGTCTGTGTCCGTTATTGGGGGGGTGCGCCTGCAATGCAAGCGCGGCGCCAAAATGGCCGCCGCGCCCTTTGCGGGCCCCCCCCCACAGGACAGAGAATCCGGGTAGTTAGGGGCGTGGCCAGCTCCCTTATAAAAGGGGTGGCCACGAGGCAGCCGCGCTGCCATTTTGCCTCAGCGACGGAGCGGAGAAGTTTTTCCCCTCCACCCCCTCCCTAGTTAACAGTGTGATTATGGTCGCTTCGGGGCCGGGTGGGAATTTTTGGTTGGGACCCACATTGGCTTTGGGTCCTGGCTTTTTTGCCCATCCCACACTGTTGCTATGGTTTGATATAGGGGTCTTTCTTCGTTCCTACTGTTGACTTTGGTCACATGGGCGGGTAGCACTGGTAAGGTAAACAGTATGACCCACAAGTATCCGGCAGGTTCGCAATTGACTGGACAACACTAGACAGGAATAAAGTAGTTAAACGTTGTCCGGTCAACGACGAATCAGGCGATGGGGTGATGATGATTGCTAACCAGCATGCATCACCCCTGTGATTTCACGGATACGCGTCAGAGGGTGGGGTCATGAGTTAGTTATTGACTACGGTCAACAATTTGTTTGTTGTTAACAAACAAATTGATACAATTTGATACATTGTAACCAATTGCCGTTGGCAATTTTGGGGTGGTACCTTACCAGTGTTACTTCGGCCTGCTTGCCTTAGGAATTATGATTGGTCGTTTTACCAATACAAATTTATAATTCGGACTAGGGCATTGAATCAATAAATGTGGCCCTTTGCTGTTATCCACTTTCAATGTTGTCTGTGTCCGTTATTGGGGGGGTGCGCCTGCAATTCCTATCTTGCTTAGCAGACCAATTAATAGGCGTACCTTACAGTTGATCAGACTGATTTTGGTACTAATTTAACTTTCCTCAAGTGGAGGTCATCTCTTGTTGGAAAGTAACCCAATTGGTTCGTAGCGTGGGTGATTAAGCCTCGCTACTAAGCAGTCGCCTTCCCCGTGGTTATTCAGGAAATACGCTACTTGTCCCTACCAAAGAAATTTTGCTATCACGTTGACGAGACGTGGTAGCTGTCCAATAGTCAGCTCAAGGAACCCAACCCTATCTCGCTGAGAAATTAACCCAGGTGCTTAGCCTGGTGAGAGATATACATCACAGTAGCAGTTCAAATTTCTAAATAAAATTTACAGTACCCGAAAATATTAAACAATTCATACATTACCTGATCTAGTCGCAGACTTCAATTTCGTTCTGGTTTAGTTGATTTCTCCCTGGCTTGGTTGTTACTAGGTGGCTCCTTTTGTTAGTTCGTTTTCCCTATGGTTACTCAGGGAAAAAACGAAGCTCCAGTCTAAATCCCAGCGGTGCCTCCAAAAACTGTTACCTGAAAACTGTTTGTACAATTTCCAGTATATTTTAAATTAGTTCGTAGACTGGTGGAGCACTTACCCTTAACAGTAATAAAGAAATAACGTAGACTTTGATTAAGGCAATATAAAAAATAATTTTATTTGACAAGCGTTTAATCTGCAGTGGCCTTCTGTAGAGAAAAAGCTGTCTAAACTAAATCAAAGAACTACGTGAGCTTTCCTAGGTGTAGTCAGGATCGCTGCTCAGGCAACTTCGAAGCCAGCCTTTATACTATCCTATCTCTACAGTTCTACCTGATTTTACATAATAAAGGTTACAGTGTGTGAACAATTTAAGGTTCAAAGAAGGTATGAAAGAAACAAAGGGAATTACTTAAAGGGGATTACTTAATTACAGCAATTTAAAGGAAGTACATGGCCAATACATATGTTATACAGGTATATTTCAAAGGAGATACAAGCAAGAGGGCACTTCAAAGCAGATAGGTGTCAAGGAAGGGGGTTTCAAGGGATGCGATCTTGGGTGCGAATCAAGGAGATAGGGTCTGGATGTGATCAAAGGGATCAAAGAGATGAGATCTGGGTTTCAAAGGTGGGAACCATATGGGGAACCTAATAGCTTGGGGCAATGGAGGGTAATCAAAGGATGTGCAGAAAATATCACTTGGCCAACCAGGGATCGTCCATATCTGAGGCAAGGATTCCAGCGACCAACCACATCAATGGAAATGTCCAAACAGAAGCTATATGGCCCAGCATCATCTAGCCTCAATTTACAATCTAAAGGAAGGTAAATGCAGAATTACCTGGCCTCAGATTTATATGGGTGACATACAGCAAGAGATTGAGGTGTGACATGTTTGGGAACAAGGGACATATACACATCAAAGAAACAACTGAAATATCAAGGAAACAACTAGAGAACAGTACAAGTACACAACTAAAGCAGAAATAAACAACTTTAGATCAAAGGGCTGAATGTGAAAGCTTGGAAACTGTTGGTCACCTTGGTGTGAATGGGAAACCCATATGGTTGGGGGATTTTATTGATTCCTGTGAAATTCAGCCTTCCTGGATGGCCCAGAATAACTGAGGTTATGCTGAGGACATCCTGCTTCAAGATATAAAACAGATTATGTTAAAAATCAAATTTAAATAAAATAATTAATTAATCAGGTGTCTAATAATCAATTGTGCCAGTTCCATTCAAATGGAACTCTCAAACCCCAAAAATCACAATTTAAAACTAAGTCTCCAGGGCTGAGAAATCCTTAGGAGCTACTTTTTAAAAAGTCTTCCTGTCTGCCGCTTTTCTCTGCTGGGTGACAAGTTTTCAGGGGGGGGGGGGGTTAAAATCCACCCTTCCTTTCAGAGTTAACTCCAGGGGAAAAGCCGAGAGGGCGGCTGACCTGAAACAGATAATTTCCCTTTTGCCTCAATGAGCCAAAGCTCTCTCGCAATTTGATTGCATGAACTTCGGTCTACTTGCGTGTAAATGAATGGTAATCGTGTGCTGGTTGTGGATGACTTCAATGGGGGAAAGATTAAAATAAAGGAATAATATTTTATTGGAAATGAAAAGTATATATATATGAGAAAGAAATGTCTATTTCTGGAAATTATGGTATTATGTCTACAGATATTTCCATGGTCATGTGGCAGACATGACTAGATGCTGGAGCATGTGGAACACAACAGAGTGGTGCCTATTTAACTACTTGCTATTTCTTGTTTTCAAACTGCTAGGTTGGCAGGAGCTGGGACAGATGATGGGCACTCATTCTGTCATGCAGCACCTGGGTCTTAAACTGTTGACCTGCCAACCTTCTGGTCATCAAGCTCAGCATCTTAACCACTAAGCCACTGTGGCTCCTTTGACCAAGCCTTAACAAATGGCTAAAAATACATCTGGATTTCTTCAGCTGTGTTTTTAAAAATATGTTTTAATTTATTTGATGGTGGGGGAGGGATATGTTGTACTTTCACAGTTGAAATTAGAGAATCACAGAGCTGGAAGACAGAAAACAAACACATCACGATATAATGCTGAAGAAGACATTTCCTCCCCCATATGTTGGTTTCCCACAAATACATTCCAGAATTGTTCAGTACTTTTCTAATTTTTTTAGTCCACAGTTACACAGTCCACCAAAAGTGTTTGTGGAGGGTGCTGCTAACCTACCATTGAAACAGAGCAACTTAAAATGGTCTTGTCGAAAAGAGGGACTTGCCTTGTTCCAGCTGCAGAACAATCTTAGGCCTTAGGAACTTCAGGGATAACTCTTCTCCCTCCACTGCTTCCTCACTTTCTGGCTGCTGTATTTTCTGCTGACCTTCCACTGTTCCATTCATACCCAAGAGATCTGAAAGATGTGTTAGTTTCTCCAGTACTGCACATCACAGCATGGTGGAAAGTATGAGTTAAGTCCTGCCAAGTGACATAGCACACCTTTCAGTGGATGAACTATTTATATCTTTTCTAGAAATATTATGCACACAGAACTACACGTCTGTGGTATCGTCCCTGTTAGAGGATTAAAAAAAAGTGCAACTACACCTGATACAAAGAAATAAAAACATGGGGGGGGGGGCAGTTGTAGTGGAGGCAGAGTTGTCAACCTAGGTGTTTCCTCTCTTGTCCATCTGTTTTGGTTCCCCACTGATGTCTTCTCCTGAAAGCAGTATCCTAAATAACTTTCCTGTCTTCAATGGAGTTCATCAAGTATTGTCTATTTGTTTTGCCACTCCCTAAATCAGTCTATTTGCTCTATAATCCCATCTTACTAGACATGTAATTCTTTACTTGCTTTGTTTTGGATGCTCAGTGAGAAATCACAGTAATTTTTCTCTTCACCTTTGAAAGGGTGTGGGGGAAATTCACAGAAGGAAGTTGAGCATTTGCAAGATTAATTTTGCACATTTATATGTGTACAAAAATAATGACTGCCTTGTTACCTAGTTTATTAAAATGCAGAATTGGATGAGTTTTTTTCCATCTTTGTGAGCAACTTTGTGAGAAAAGTGCATGTAAGCACTTAACCTCATAAAGGGAAAAATTACAATCAAGGTATTTTGTACAAATTGTGCAGAACACAAACAAAGGGAATCTTCTTTTGCTCTTGAAGAGATAACTTTCACAGGTTTTAGAGCATCTTCAACAGACTTCATGTCAAGATGGCCTTCTGTGGGTGAGAAGCAAAATGTCGACAGGATTGCTTTCACAGCCCTATACATGATGTATAGGGCTGTGAAAGCAATCTTATCAACATTTTGAATGATGCCTTGGACTCCATCTATTAATCCTGACAGCATGAGTTCACCAGAGAAGGTCTGATTGCATCCTTGGGCCTACCTTATTGTTGAATTCTTCATTCAGTCTCTAAAATGTTGCTCATAATTCCAAAGATAGCACAGAGTTTACCTAAAAGTAATAATGTCCAAGATAAAGAAAGAGCAGTCATTTCATAGTCCTTGATACAGATCTTTCCTACACTACTGTCAGACCATTTTCAGAAAATCTTATTAAAAGTTTGCTATGCTTTCTCAACCACTTTATCAGCCATCAGAGTACTCAATATAAAGGAAGCACTAGCCCTAATGTCTTTATATTTAATTCTTGATTTGTGCATCACCATAACTATATACCAGAGCTTAGATGAAATTACTTTAAGGGCTACAGGTCCCACAACCCACACCCCCTGCTAGCATGGTATTCCAGGACCAGGAGCTGTAGCTCAAAAGGGCATCTTTCCCATGCTGTTCTAAATTATACCTATGGTCCGTGGTGGGCTCAAAAAATGTTTTACTACCACACTGTGGGTGTGGTATGGTGAGTGTGGCCAGGGGGAAAGCCCTGTGTTGCACCCAAATTAGGACTACTTTCTTTCCAAACTTGGATGGAGGGGTCCAGCCAGAATTTCTGCTACTGGTTCAGGTGAACTGGTGCGAACCTGCTGTTGTCCATCACTGCCTATGCTAGAAGCATTTTGACATGCTCAAAAACATCACCTCCATCTTGCTTGTCCGTCTTAAGTGACTTCCAGAGCTGAGCCAAAATTACTGTTACCAAAATTAGAGTTTCCGATTAATAAATTAAACCCAATAGCTGGCAGGAAACCAGAAATAAGATGCAATAGTTGCTGAATAGTTGCTGAACCAAAGTCAATTTTATTAAAAGCTGAAAAGAGTACAGCAACAGTCCCCTTTCCAAAAACAAAAGAAAAGATCCAGAGATACAATTACAGTATTCATTTATAGCAGGTTTACACAAAGGAAAATATTATTTTTTTTACTTTATTGATTTGATTTGATTTGAAGTTTAATTTATATACCGCTTATCTCTGCCCCATGGGCAGACTCAAAGCAGTTCACATAAACAAGTTATAATACAGGTTATTGTTCAAAAGGAATTTAGCTAAAACATCCTACCATCAGATTGGTTAATCTCTAAAATGTTCACACTATGAGATATACAGAGGGTTCAAAAATGTATACACATTTTAAGAAAAAACTATTAAAATTGTAATACTCAATATATACTGATAACAAAAGATAAGTACAGTACAAGTCACATTTGACTTCTGCAATTACAAGAGATGCTCAAAGTGGTTACCATCAGTGTCCAGATACTTCTGATTACAGTGAACTACTGTCGCGTCCGGCCCTTATAAGCAGTAGTCCAGAGAACGATGAACAGAATAGCAACAGATGTTTATTAAACAGTCTTTCAAATAAAGCTTACAAGGCACTCCGGACACAAAGATGACTGTATGAATCCCATGAAATCAGTCCCTCCAGACTCTGCCGTAGAAGATTGGCAATGACTAAGCTACACTAATAGTGATAGCGTGTGGAGGAGACCCAGGCTTATCACGTACTGGCTAACTGTGTGGAATGGGTAGTATAGATCTGGTCCGGCCCCACCCTTGTTTACCCCTGGGGCTTATATAGTGTCTCCCCGGCAGTGGCTCCTTGATGCAAAGTAGCGACCCACCGGATAATCTCAACTAACCAATCATAACATGATATATATGTATTTAACCAATGAGGAACAGGATCCAAAACTGTAACCAATCACAGAAATCTGATTAGCATAGTGAGCGCGCCCTGAGAGGGAGATTTTGTGCCAACTTCAGCTCCAAATTAGGATGGCAGGATGCCGACATTTTCTCCTTGCAAGACGCTGCCTGCACAACTTGTAAAGTGTCTTAATACACAACAACTACTGCTTGAGCAACGTTGATCAAAGTGTCCACTTGTATCATTGTGCATGATGTTTCAATTCCTTCCCAAAATACCACCAGAGTAGCCTGATTTCTACAGTACACCACATCTGTTAAGGTCACCTATAGGTAAAAGTCAAGGAGTGTTAAGTCAGGAGAAAGTGGGGGAAACTCAACTGCACCTCTTCGTCCTACCCATTGTCATGGTAAATTATCATCAAGGTAAGCTCTCACATCTTGGTGGAAGTGCGATGGGGCACCATCTTGTTGGAAATACAACTGATCATTCCCAAAGAGACTTCTGTGACAAGCATGTAAACTGTTCCAACATCATAGCAGGAGAAGCAGGACTTTTTGCTGTGCGAGGCCTCCCCGATCTTCCCTGGTGCACATCACACACAGTACCCTGCATCTCAAACTTATCACGAATGCATGCAATTGTTAGGCATGTTAGAGGTTCTGCTGCATACTCACATCTCCATCATCATACTTCCACAACGTTCTTGAATTTCAAATACTACTTCAAAATGGTCTTGTGCCCCTCGAACAACAACTGTGCTTCTGCCATTTTCTTTGACTGTCCTGACTGTCGCATGGTGATGCTAGCATTCATTTTTTTGTGCAAACGTCATACTACCATAATTCAATTCAACTTTGAAAAGTAAGACATAGGTAACATCTCGTAAAATGTGTATACATTTTGGCACTGTCTGTATTGTATCATTAAAAGAATTCAGAACATTCAAAACTAAACTGACAGAAAATGTTACAAAAAGTAGAATTCTGGGGACTCAACCTTTTCATTAAAGGTGTTTATTTTTATTGTCCTTACTTACTACCTCTATTAGCTTTATGTCCCTTTTGATATGCATCCTTCCCAGGAACAAATTGAGATGGGGTACTTTGTTTTCTCAAGCCTGAACCTGCCACAAAAAAGGCTTAATGACTGCTTGATTTAACTTAAGAAAAACAGTTTGTGCAACTATAGAACTGAAGTAAATACTTATGTAGAAAGTGTGGGTATAGCAATTCATTGTGTATTGCTGACTACATGAATGTTAGTGAGTCAGTTCAGCTAACATTACCATGATAATACAAAGAGCTATTTAAAAAAACACAAAATTTATCTTGCAGGGATGCCCAAGAAATGAGTCACTTCTGAGTAACATTTAGTTCCAATACCTTCCCATTAAATACAAATTAACTCCAACAAAATTATCTCACATTCATAAAGCAAGTAAAATATTTTTCCTCTCTCTATTTTTTATTCTTTTGTTCAGATTTTTTTTAAAAAAAGCACTCCAGAGAATGATTACCATTGGACTGAACATATTGCTTTTGGCATCAATCTCTTCTGCCTAACTATATTCAACATAAAGTTGATTTCTACTCAGCACTGGGTCCAGGGGTGGGGGATTAGAAGGTCACACATTCTCCTTCTCTCTCCCCAGCATGTCTGTGTTTTGCAGATCAAGTCCAAAACTGGGTAGCAGGAAATGAGCTTAAACTTGTTTGCCTAATGAAAGAAATTTCTCAAGCAGATCCTCTTGCCAGGCAAAAAATAATCAGACATTTATTATGAAGACTTGGAGGAGACTGGAGGTTAACAGCAATTACCCAATACATATGCAAGTTGTGAGCCAGAGCAGAGGGGCCATTTACAGTCCATTTACACATCACCAAAAAGGAAAATGTGCATCACTAAAAAGAAGGCAAGCGCGGCGCCAAAATGGCCACCGTGCTATTTGCAGAGACCCCCCACCCCGGACTCAGACATCCGGGTAGTTAGGGGGCCTGGCCAACCCCTTTATAAAAGGGGTGGCCACGAGGCGGCCCCTCCGCCATTTTAGAGAAGCAACGGAGTGGAGAAGTTCGCTCCGGCGCTTTTAGTTCTGAGTTTTTTTGCTGCTCCTCCTGTGGCTCGGGTGGTTAAGACGCTGACTCGGAAGGTCAGCAGATCGATTCCCGAGTACTGCAGGATGGTTGGAGCTTGCTCGCAACGTCGGAGAGGGGGAACCCTCTCCACTTCACATTTATTCAGTCCTGCATTGGGACACTGATTGGGTGGCCATGGCCCCCAAGAAGAAGAATGCCGTGGCCCCACAGCCGCGTACATGGGGGAGGGCTCGTCCGACCCCCGCACCCACCTCTCCCGGTGCCACATCGGGCCGAAGGGCTTGTTTGGGGGCTAGGAGAGGGGTCGGCAGGGTTTTGTTACCCACTGCCACCAATGAGGGTGACCAGGCCTCTGCCCCCCCCCGCCCAGTCGGAGGATTCGCGCTGGGGTGGCGCCAGCCTGCCCCACCGGGGCTTCTTCCCCCATGGATTCTGGGGTGCCATGCTTGGCCACAGGGCCATCGGTGGTGTATGCCACGGGACAGGGTGGCCTGACTTGACATGGTGCAGAATCGTGCCCCGCCATGGCCCCTGCACCCCACAGGCTGGACTATTTGGCTTGGCCATACTGCAGCAGGGGGCTGTCACGGGGCCTTGCCCCTCCGCCCGCGATGGGCCTTGGGCTGGATCATGGACCTCCGCCCCATGCCGGGCAACATTTGCCCGGTAGGCCGTCCGGCCCATCCAGCCCACCTTATTTTGGTGGGTCAGATATGGTTGATCTGCTTCTGGCCCACATACTGGCCCTGGAAGCATCAATGGGGATCGCCCCACCACCTATGGACACAGGGTTTGGGCAATCTACAGCCAATACCCACATGCCTATGCATACCTCCCAGCAGGCCATGAGCCGGGTTGAGCTGCTGGAGGCCATCAGGCCCATGCATGGTAGTGCTCCGCAGCTCCCTGGGCAGCCGCCCCAACAGGGCATCCCGTTGGTGCCCAGGGCTACTTGGACTGGAATGGCGGCAGCCCAGAGCTCGACCTCTGTTGCGAGCTCCAACGCCCACCCGAGGCCGGAACCCCCGGTGGGGGCGGCCCAGGGGGGTGCAACAAGTGAGTATATTGGTCAAGTTAGCACTCCATCCATGCTAACACAACATACTAGTGGGATACAGTGGTCCTGGCCTTGCCAGGCTATTTCGGGTGGGCAGTTCCCTACTCAGTACCCTTTGACCACCTGGGCTCCTACCTCTTCCCAGGTTGTGCCAGGGATAACCGCCCCATCTGTGCCAGCTCAATTTCTTGTTGGGCAACAGGCAACATTATTCGCTCCCCCACTCTGATCTGTGCCAACTACGGCCATGCCAACAGCCGGCTACTCCCTTCCCCTGGGTGACCACTTGTCTCAGGCCACCAGGGAAATGATATAGGGGGGAGAGTACGTGGATATTTTCACTCTCCTTAACCGTGAACCTACTAAGGAGGAGAAGGAGGGGCAGGACGACAGGGACAAGGAATTGTCCCATCGTCGTAAGCCCCCCCATACCTGGGCCAACTGGTTACCGTCCTATTTAATATACATGGCAGTATATCTTAGGGCTCGTCCTGATTTGGCCATTCCGATGGTCCAATACCTGGACAATATTTACTGGACTGTTGTCGATTTCCCTGGCCCGTCATGGTTAGCCTATGATGAGGAATTTAGGATGAGGGCGGCCTTTCACCTGGAGATGCGGTGGGACGAGCCCTGCCAGCAACTTTGGCTCCTATATATGACCCCTACACGGCCGGCGCCGAGTGACCAGAACCATTGCGGCCATGCCATACAGCGGTCTGCCACTACACAGGTTCCCTGCCAGCTGGTGGGGCAGGGGGTTCCAGCCTGCCTGCTGTGTTGGAGCTACTCCACCAATGGGATGTGCAACAGGCGCCAATGTAAATTTCGGCATGAGTGCCCTTCCTGTGCCGGCCCTCATGCCGCCTCCGCGTGCCCACGGGCCGGTGGGTCACGGGGTAGGGGAAAGGGATGCCAGGGGTCGGCCAGAGCTCCCTCTGACGCCGCTACGCATTCAAAAGGCCCCCTCCCCAATTAATCTTAGTATGCTTGAACGGTGGCTGTGCGTCTATCCTAGACAGGATGACGCGATCTACCTGCTTGAGGGTTTTACTTTTGGCTTCTGCCTCCTGTTCAGGGGTGTTCGCGCACCTCAGGACGCCCTGAATTTGCTATCTCTCAGGGGTAAGGAGAGCGTTGCTGCGAAGAAGATAGCCAAAGAGGTTAGAGAGGGTAGGGTTGCCGGACCGTTTGACATGCCCCCATACTCAAATTTAAAAGTATCCCCTCTTGGCTTAGTGCCTAAAAAGTCCTCAGGTGAATTTCGTTTGATTCACCATCTTTCTTACCCTTACCCGGATGACCTTTGCTCGGTCCGGTATACGTCTTTTGACCAGGCCTTGCAGATGGTATGCTCATGCGGTCGCGGGGCGCTACTGACGAAGTGCGACATCAAATCAGCATTCCTATTGTTGCCAGTGCACCCTGACGACTTTGAGCTTTTAGGTTTTTCTTTTTGGGTCCAGTTTTATGTGGACAAGGCCATGCCTTTTGGCTGCCCCATTTCATGCTCAGCCTTCGAACGCTTTAGCACCTTTCTTCAATGGGCTTTCGTTCGAAGGTCGGGATCCCGGTCTGTGGCACACTACCTCGACGATTTTTTGTTCGGGGGTGAACACGACTCAGGCACGTGTGGACGCCTGCTCACTACATTTCAGGGCCTCATGGAGGAACTTTGCGTTCCTCTGGCACCTGAAAAGACAGAGGGCCCAGCCACCACCCTTACCTTTCCTGGTATAGACATCGACACCATTGCCCAGACATCCAGGTTACCCTTGGAAAAGGTGACTCAGATCTCAGATGCGATTTTGGCAATGCTTGCCAAGTGCAAGGTGTCTCTCTGGGAGTTGCAGGTGCTCCACGGTCACCTCAACTTTGCCTGCAGGGTGGTGACGCCGGGTAGAGCCTTTGCCAGGCGTCTTTGCGATGCTATGGTGGGTCTTTCCAAAAAGCATCACAGGAAAATGGCCCCAGGAATGGCAAGGCATGGATTGTACACGATCTTACGTTCCTTGAGTTTTTTCCAATTTTAGGAGCACTTATGCTCTGGGGTGACATGTGGGCTAACTCCGTAGTTCACTTTTGGTGTGGCAATGCTACCATAGTGCATATTGTTAATGCCCAAACATCTAAGTCTCCCAGAGTTATGGCCTTAGTTCGACAATTTGTCCTTAGGTCCTTGCGCCTTAATGTGCTCTTTAGGGCCAGACATGTGCCAAGCATTAACAATGATATTGCTGATGCTTTATCCCGCCTGCAGATCTCCCGGTTCCGTGCCTTGGCTCCAGATGCAGAGTTCCCTCTCCACTTCCAGCTGAGATGTGGACCTTTGGTGAGGAGAAGTGAACTGGGCAATCGGCATGTCTTTGGCCCCGTGCACGCGTAAGGCGTATCAGCACATGCTCCTACAGTTTAGGGCTTTTGTAGGGAGAGGCAACTGCCTGCCACATGGCCAATCCCGGTTCACCATGTTTTGCAGTACATGGTACACCTTCGTGGTCAAGGTCTGGCCCCACGCACCATTGCCACAAGGCTCTCGGCATTGGCATTCATGGCTAAGGCATGGGGCTTTACTGATTGCACGGGTGACTTCCGTATACGCCATGTGTTGGAAGGGTGGACACATGAACGCGGCCGCCACCTGGACACACGTCAACCTGTCTCCCCTTGTCTTCTGGCACACCTTGCTCGAGGCTGGCATGACCTGTGTTAGGTATGAGGAGTCTCTTTTTCATGCAGCTACCACCGTAGTTTTCTTTGGAGCTCTGAGAATCAGCAAGCTGGTCCCACTTTCAAAAGGGGACATGTCCCATAGGGCACTGGAACTGGAAGATTTATCTCTCAACCAGGAATAGGCTCAGTTGAGGATTCGTTCCTCAAAGGCTGATCAGCAAGGGAAGGGTAGTAGCGTGATGCTTCTACGATGCACGTTTGCTGACATCTGTCCGGTTGGTGCCCTACATGCTTTTTTGGCAGTGCGTGGTTCATGCTCTGGCCTGTTCTTCTGCCACCAGGATGGGTCTCCCCTTACCAAATTCCAATTCTGGAGGGTTACTGGGATGGCACTTCACAGTGCGGGGGTCCCTGGGGCTCGTTATGGTACCCATTCATTTAGGATAGGGGCCGCATCAACTGCTGTGGCATTTGGGTACTCGGAGGCTGATATACATAGGATGGGCAGGTGGGGATCTGCGTGCTTTTCTTTGTATGTTTGTCCCCTCACTGCATGAGTGCCTCGTTATGCCCTCAATTATCTCTTCTTCTTTTACAGACCCTGTGTGTTTCCACACACCGGTGGCAGTGTGGCTGGTGGGCCACAGTTATGTGCACCGTGTGGCACAGTATGCTGCCTTGTCAGAGTGGGGACCCCATCTTGGGCTAGGTGCATCCGCGTGTATGCAGTGGTATGGTGTGCACGGCATGAGGTGGCGGGAACTGTTGCTATTTCTGATGTCCATCGGGGATGCCGGACCGCCAGATGTTTTGATTCTGCACCTCGGCGGCAATGATCTTGCACAGATCACTGGCCTTGCTTTAAAGATGGCAGTGTGCAGTGACCTGGCGTTCCTTCATCATTTATGGCCATACACACGGTTGCTATGGTCAGACATCGTGCTGAGACACTGTTATAGAGGAGGCATTGATCTCTCTGGTTTTGACCGTGCCCGGCGGTCAGTGAACAGGGCTGTTGCCCAGTTCCTTATCGAGAATGGCTTGGGGACAGCCATTCGACACCCGGGGATAGGGTTACAGGATTTTAGCCTGTATTCTGGAGATGGGGTTCACCTGTCGGCTAGAGGTATAGACCTCTTTTTGGAGGACGTGCAAGCAGGCCTGGTGACCGAGCTGTCGGTCGGGGGGGGGCGGTGAGTCATCATGGACGCCTCCCCGTGTGGCGGGTAGCACTGGTAAGGTAAAATTTATGACCCTTAGGTATCCTGCAGGTTTGCAATTGATTGGCCAACACGTAGATAGGTACAGAGGAAACAGGCTTGGCCGGTCAAGGGCGAACCATGAACGGGGTGATGCTAGGAGCTTCACAGCCTGCATCACCTTGATATTTTAACGGATACACGTCAGAGGGTGGGGTCAATAGATAGTATATTGACTTGGGTCAACAATTTGTTTGTGACAACAAACAAATTGACACAAATTGATACATAATAGCCAATTGCCATTGCCAATTTGGGTGGAATCTTATCAGTGCTACTGCGGCCTGCTTGCCTTAAAGAATTACAATTGGATGATACACCAATTGAAAGTTATAATTCGGACTAGGGCATTATTCAATAAAAGTGGCCCAATGCCTTTAATCCAATACCAGTGTCTGAGTCTTTATTTGGGTGGGTGCGCCTGCAAAGTCAGGGCAAGGCAGTGACTTGTATATAACTTACATAAAATGACAATGCATTTCCCTCAAGTGGGGGAAACAGTGACTAGGTCTTCTGTTGGCTTGCTGAATCTGCTGACCAGGTGGCCACTGTGGATGGTCACTATCAAGGTCTCTTTTTGTGGTGCCTTATCTTGAGGCAAAATGATGAAGCTGAGGCTGCCCTACTTTAGGCATATAATTGAGAAGGCAAGATTCTCTGGAAAAGACAATAATGCTGGAGAATGTTGATGGCAGCAGGAAAAGGAGACCAAACATGAGATAGATAGAGAGAAGCCACAGGCTTAGAGTTGCCATAATTCTCTCCTACAAAATCGAGACAGAAGTATACTTGACAAAATGGGGGGGGGGGCGTTATCTACAAAATAGCTTTTTTAAACAAACATAATGTAATGATAGCTATAAAACACTTTCACATTAAATATATCAATACATAAATGAATTTATTTTCAACAGTTAATTGTTACTGTAAGATGATCTGTTGTACTTCTGAGAAGTCTCGTCACAGTCAACTTTTGATGTCCTCAGTTACAGGAAACACTGGTCACACTTATCGGGCCATGGTGTGAGGCGAGGACATTAAGATTTGTCTCCAGGTATACTCCAACTCCAATGTGGCAGGAAATCACTCGTTTGATGGTGAGAGTTTAGCATGATTTTTATTAAACTGGCCAGGACAATATTTCTGACCTTGAATCTCGGACAATCCTGGTTTTCCGGGACGTATGCCGACCCTACACAGGGTTATGTTTACAAGAGCTGGGCAGGGTTGTTGAGAACAGGACATTTTGGAGATCTCATATTCACAGGGTAAACACAGGTTGGAAATGACTTCATGTCATGTAACAACAACATCTTGAAATCAGACTGAGGCTAAATTGCCCTTCAAATGGAAGGTACTGCAAAAGGACTGGAACACCTTCCTTACCATCTGAGGCTGCAACGGTTGGGCCTCTTCACTCTTGAACAACGGTGTCTAAGAGGTGACCTGATTGAAGTTTATAAAATCATGCAAAGTGTGAACAAAGTAGATAAGGAACAACTGTTTTCCCTATCGCACAATGCTAGAACTAGGGGGCACTCTATGAAACTTTTGGGTACTAGTTCTCAAACAAATAAGAGAAAGTACTTTTTTACCCAGAGGATCACTGGTCTACGGAACTCCCTGCCAGAAGAAGTGGTGACAGCTGTCAGTCTTGACAGCTTTAAGAAAGGATTAGACGAGTTCATGGAGGACAAGGGTATCAATGACTATAATTATGGATACCTAAGGACAACCTCGGGGTTGGAGAGATAGGCAGGATATCTCTCAATACTATTTCCAGGGATTCCTAAGCAGGTGAAGGCATCTGCTTGAGAATACCCTGAAGCAAATGGTGAGCCACTGTGTGAGAAAGAATGCTGGACTGGATGGGTTGTGGCCTGTTCCAGCAAGGCTGTTCTTATGAAGGCTGTTTCTGGCAGCCCTTCAAATCAAGGACTCTCCTTCTTAAAAGAGGACATGCATCTACCTTAAGGGGATATACTAGTGCTCATGTTCTCCATAGACAGGATTTTCTTTTAAATGTACCTGTGATAGGACATGTAAGGAGGACTCCTTGGAGAGGCTTAAAAAACATCTTGGGCTATTGACTGCAAGATTCCATGTTTGGTGGTCTTTCTTGAACTACAGCACACAGAGTCCAAGTATACCCCAACACCTCAAGGTGACCCTCTTCCCTCCAAAATCTATTTTGGGCAAAATCCACTCAAAACCCTGGACTACCATCAGGATGAAAAAGTGGGTGAAGCCTGAATTCCTTTTAGAGATTAAAAAAATTACTTGACTCGGGGGTGGGGGGAGGGGGGTTGAGGCTATTACGGCTGGGAATTGTGTGATGGGTTGACTCTGTAAAGGAAACCACAGACATGAGTCTTCAAGAACTAGCAAGGTTGTTGATGACATTTTTTTAGGACAGTCAATCATAGGTTTGCCATAACATGGAGGCAACAATTGTTTTAGGCCCTGTGGGGGAGGGGGCTTTCCTTCCCAAACCTGGATAGTTTCCAGTTTTGGAAAAATAACATTCCATGGGCCTAAAGAAGCTAAAAAGATGAAAAATCCTGGCAAAGTTGCCCCCCCCCCCACTGTTTAGTGGGAGCAGGGAGGGAGGGTTTGAATAGGAAAAATAATCGAGCAAATTCAGGGATGGGGGTAGTTCATAAGTGGGATATGTCTCCTTAAGGACCATCCATGAACCTTGTGGTCCCAGGACCTCAAAAATTTAACAAGTGTTATTTTTCATGGGTCCTTATTCTTTGGGTAATAGTATAATTAGGATTAATACTACTGACTCTTTTACCAAGGGTTTACGACATACGGCACCTTAATTCCCTTCTGTGTTTTTAAAACAGCTTTGGTCTATCAGTACAAAGAGATACAGTGATGGTGTTAATATAACTACTACTCATCAGTGACTGTTTTAAATTCCACAGCTCCAAAACTGGCTAGACCTCAATTTTAGGCTGTGTTTTAATATCCTTTCATTTTCAGCAGCAGCAGTGAGGCCTGTGTGTCCAAGGCTACTTGCTGAGGCCATCCAAAGGGTGATTATGGCCTTTTTTATGCAATTAGGGATCTGTGCTTTGTTAAGTAGCTGACTGATGCTGGCTACAAACAAAGGACAAGGGCACATGTTTATTATTGTGGGAACAGCACGTCTGCCAAATTTATGGAAGGCATTATTTGAGCTAGAGTTTAGTATGCCCCATTACATTTTAATGGACAGAGGGGAACATGTTCTTTGTACAAAGGGGCAGCTAAGGCAAAGAGATAATTTGTGCACCATCCCTGTGCTCCTTGACTTGTCTTCCTCTCAAAAAAGTCAAAACAATGTTCTATAACATGTTCCATGCCTTATATGATAAGCTATGGCTTACTCTGACATTCTAGACAACTGTTAAAATTAAGACCTCTTGACCATTGCAGGTTTATTATTATCGCTCCCACCCCCAAAGGTAGAACTAAAAGTAGATTTGATTTTCGGTCACAGTGAGATGTCAACTATCAAAATGTGGAAACAAGATTATCTTTGACTGCTGAAACCAGAAAGAAAACAATTTGAAAGCTCTGAATGTATTTTCAATATATTTTCAAATATTTTTCTAACAATGACCATTATTTGAGGACAGCTTTTGAAATCAACTGTCAATAGGCAAGGATTTGTCTTTTGCAATGGGAGACTGCAAAGTGGTGTGAATGTCTTCCTTTTCTTTTTTTTCTTCTCCCTCTTTTTCTTATCTCTCTCTTCTTTTTACAATGTTTTAGGTTCTGTTACGTTGTTATTATAACCTAAGGGTCACAATTGAATCAAAAAGGAAAGCAACAGGGGAAAGGAAAGGAAAAATAAGCAAATTTAGGGACCATTTCTGGTACTTTGTTACATCATTATCATAACAACCATATGAAACATCAGCTGATGGAGGCAGGTCAGGATAGAGAAGAACCAAATAGAAGATGACCCCATCTGAGATGATATAGTGGGGCTTTGCACTTTCTCGCCCCTCTCCCCTTCTTTCTGATGCCTCTGCAATTGATGCTGTGTTCAGATGTATGATGTGCAGGATTGGAGCCTTGTAAGAAGCTGTCCAGCTTTCATGGAGCAACAGGACAAGTTCACACTGTTGCGCACTGAACTGTGCAGAAAAGCTTGAAGTCAGCCATGTAATGCCGACATTAATTCCAGGGAGCTTTTAAGATATGAGCAAGTTAAGTATATTCAACTTACCGGTATCTTTTAACTAATGGCTTCAGTAAAAAGAACATGATTCCTCCCCCCCCCCCCCCCCCGCTAATCTAGCGTCCCAATGCAAGAGCAGACTTTATGACACTATATTTCAGAGCTTGAGCAGTGGGAAAGTCCCAAGATCTGGCACAAACATAAACACAGTCTATAAATTAGAAACAAATAGGGCACTGTCCATTTCAAGATCCCGGCCTGTTTCTAAATTTACTGGCTGTTTGTTGAGAGTTTCAGACTAATGGTGGTATAAAATATTCGAGCCAACTAGCAAAGCAAAGGTTTAGAATGATTGAGAAGTATAGATCTGCCGCACCAGATTAATGGCAGGTAAATTATTGTTAACGCATGCAGTAAATGTCAAGGGCAGTAATTCATTCAGGAGTCTCAGAAGCACCATAAAGGCTCTGCTCATTTAAAAATTGGGCAAAGAACTATGGCTAACCACAACCAGGGAAGTGTCAAAATCCTGGCTGAAACTCAGACATAGCACGAATACATTTCAGTAGGGACAGAAAATTGGATTAGTTACTTTTCTGGATTGCAGTTCCCAGAATTGCCCATCCAGCATAGTTACTGCCATGTTAGCTGGGTAATTTTGGGATTTATAGTTCCAAAAAATGAACTTTCCAAAACAGCGTCCTCTGTGATTCACTAGGACAAAGCAGGGGAACAAAAACTTTTCAGACCCTTTCCCTGAATGCCTTACCTATCGCAGTCACTAGAGTTGCTCTTGGAGCTGTAGCCCTCCCCCCCAAAAAAAACTTGTACAAGCTGCATATATTTATATTTGTAAAGTGTTTGTCAACTAATATGAACATCAGACTCATACATACTCTTCAAACATTACAGGCCAAAGAGATTTTTGCACCCTAGAACTGCAGCTTTAAGATGTGGATTGCTTTTCAAATGAGACCAAAGATCTTTCTGTCTCACACAGTTCAGTTCCCACAGTGGCGAAGATGGCTATAGGTAGGAAGTCTACAGCAGAACAGAAGAAGTGTAATTTTATAATGAGACATGTGGAGAGAACTTTAAAAAAATTGTTTCATTCTCAGTGATTTTTTGAGTCTGGCAATACCAAGACAATGGGTAGCTTAGTAGTTAAGACTCTGAGCTTGACAACCAGAAGGCTGACAGATCAGCAGTTTAAGATCTGAGTACTATGCCACATAGTGAGCTCCTGTTGTCTGCCCTAGCTCCGGCCAACCTAAGAGTTTGAAAGCAAGAAATTGAAAGTAGATAAATAGGTACTTCTTTGGTGTGAAAGGTAACAGTGTTCTGTGTGGTTTGGCATCTAGTTATGCCTGGCACATGACTATGGAAACATCTGCAGATAGAGAAACTGCTGGTTTTTTGGCTATAAATAGGGATGAGCACTGCCCCCTAGAGTCAAGCACAACTATCTTTTGAGCAAGAGTGACCTTGACCTTGACTTATTCCAAGGCATCTTGTCAAAATATCCTTCTAGCACCAAGGAGATTTTCTGTCTTCCCACAGAAAACAGATGAAGTACAGTATCTCGGTTTCCCCTTTTCCTGTTCTTTTCCACAAGGGACTGGCCAGTCTTTCAAATCTCATTGCCCTTACTAGGAAGCCTTACCCAGGAAACATGCCATTTTGCTCAGGGATCATAACAATTCAGGGGGTTCTTCCAGGAGAGGGTGAGAGGGGGAATCACCACAAAGCATCCACAAAATCCTGCCTACATTATTAAAGGCATAAGTTATGCAGCTACTCCAAAGAATGGTACTATATTTCTCTTACTGTAGCAGTGCAGTTAGCCTAGCTTAGCCCTTCAGAAAAGATATGATGTCTCCAACCTGTTCCTCATTCTGCGGGGACCATTTAACACAGACAACGGGGCTTCTTGGAAAGAGGCACTAGCCACAGAAAGCATCCCTCATGACTCTCAATAGACATTGCTGGGCCTTCACATTTAAGTCTAAGACCATGGTTCCCACAGGGGAGCAATTTAAAAATGAGTTATTAACAGTGAATGGCCTTTCAGGCTTCCTCCACATGAAAAGGAGTTCACTTTTTGAATAATAAGAATTATATGTCACGGGGGGGGGATCAGTATTTTAGGTGGGGCATGGCCAAAAAAAGGTTGGAAACCACTGGTAAGGGGATCCTTCCTCAGATCGAGGCCATGCTGATAACATGGCCTGGCAGATCACCAGTGCCTCCATTTGAGGAGCTCGTCAGACCAAAATACTGCGCAATGACACAATGCGAGAGTTTGACAGAAGTATCTGGCAAGGGATATAAATCTTCTCTAATTTAATTTAATTTTTACATTTGTATTGCCACCCCCTCGCCTAAGCGACTCCAGGCAGCTCACAAATAAAAGCATAAAAGACAATAAAACATCCATGATAAAATTGTTTTTTTTTTTAAAAAACCATCTCCATTAAAATCCCACCCAGGGTTTACAGGGTGTATTGGTTTCCTTGTCCATTTGGATTTACTTTTTTTTTTGACATGTTTTTGGGGGAAATGCAATAAGGTTTTGTGTTTTTGTACAAACCAGAAGCATTCTACACAAATAATCTTGTGTTTGAGTCAAATACAAATTTTAATGCTATTCTGAGCTTCTAGCACACAAAAAGCCTCATAGACCAATATCCTGTAGCCTAAATACAAAGCAGAAGAGAAAATGTGTTAGTAGTGTTGTAGTTACATGCTGCCAAGTTATCTCCAACTTATGAGTGTGTGATCTCCAAAATGTCCTTTTTCTCAACAGCCCTGTTCAGGTCTTGCTAACTCAAGCTCATGGTTCCTAAAGTTGGGTGGTGAACTTTAATGCTCCAGCTGTTCTTGGTCTTCATTCCCAGAAGCCCTGATTAGCAGGTGTGCTGACTTGGGCTCTGGGAACTGAAGTCCAAGAACATCTGAAGCACCAAGGATGGCCACCTCTATTTTAGGGAGGCAACCTGTTATGTATGTACAATGCTGCTTTAAGAAATGTATGAATGTAACCTGACCACAATTACAATGTAGCCCAGCTGTTAAAGGAACGCGAGTAAGCTGCCCATAGAGGGCAGCTGCGAGCGTTCAACTCACATGGTTCTCATTCCTCAAATCACCGGCAGCCGCGGGAACTCTCCCGCACTAGCAAACTACTACGGAAGAGGGGCGTGACTTGGACGACGTCACGCGGGTAGCAGCCAATAAGCTACCGTGCGACAAGATTCAAATGTATTGCACTTGTCGTTGTTCAGTCGCACAGTCGGTTCCGACCCTTTGCGACCCTATGGACCATTGCTCTCCAGGCGCCTCTGTCCTCCACCATCCCCCTCAGCCCTCCCAGCTCTGTGCCCATTGTGTCTACAATGCCATCTAGCCATCTCATCCTTGGCCTCCCCCTTCTTCTTTTGCCCTCCACCTTTCCCAACATCAATGCCTTCTCAAGTGAATCCCCCCTTCTCATTTGATGTCCAAAGTATTTTAGCTTCATCTTTACTATTTGACCTTCCAGTGAGCATTCAGGGTTAATTTCTTCTAAGATTGACCTATTTGTTCTCCTCGCTGTCCAGGGGACTCTCAAAACCCTCCTCCAACACCACATTTCAAAGGCATCTATTCTTCTGCGTTCAGCCTTCCTAATTGTCCAGCTCTCACATCCGTACATTACTACTGGGAAAACCATTGCTTTGACTATTCTAATTTTTGTTTTCAGTGTGATGTCTCTGCTTTTCACTATGTTCCCCAGGTTTCTCATCGCTTGTCTCCCAAGAATCAGTCGCCTTTTTATTTCATGGCTACAATCCCCATCTGCCGTGATCTTTGATCCTAGAAAAGTGAAATCTGTCACTGCTTCTACTTCCTCCCCATCTATCTTCCAGGAACTGATTGGGCCTGTTGCCATTATCTTGGTTTTCTTGATATTGAGTCTCAAGCCAGCTTTAGCACTCTCCTCCTTCAGCCCAATCAAGAGATTCTTTAGGTCTTCCTCACTTTCTGCCATTAGGGTGGTATCGTCTGCATATCTCAGATTGTTGATGTTTCTCCCAGCGATTTTAATCCCATATTGTGATTCCTCCATCCCTGCACTGCGCATTATGTGCTCTGTGTATAGGTTGAATAAGCATGGTGACAAAATGCAGCCTTGTCTTACTCCTTTTCCTATTCCAAACCACTCTGTCATTCCATGTTCTGTCCTAACTGTTGCTTCTTGGTTCATGTACAGATTTCTCAGGAGGCATATGAGGTGCTCTGGTATTCCCATCTCTTTAATTACTTGCCACATCTTGTTGTGGTCCACACAGTCAAATGCCTTAGTGTAGTCAATAAAACAGAAGTAAACTTGTTTCTGGTATTCCTTTGTTTTCTCCATGATCCAGCGTATGTTGGCAATGTGGTCTCTAGTCCCCCTGCCTCTTCTGAAACCTGCATGCACCTCTGGTAATTCTCTTTCCACATGCTGCTGAAGTCTATCCTGTATTATCTTGAGCATCACCTTACTGGCGTGTGGGATGAGCGCGATTGTTCGATAATTTGAACATTCTTTGGCATTGCCCTTTTTTGGGATTGGGACGTATACTGATCTTTTCCAATCCTGTGGCCATTGTTTTGTTTTCCAAATCTGCTGGCATATTGAATGCAGTAATTTGACGCCGTCATCTTTTAGCGCTTTAAAGAATTCAACTGGGATACCATCATCTCCACTCGCTTTGTTGGTTTGCAGTGCTCTTTAGGGCCTTTATGACTTCGCTCTCCAGGATGTCTGGCTCAGGTTCTACTTCTTCATCATTGTGATTGTCAGGAGTGTTGAGATCCTTTTTGTAGAGTTCCTCTGTGTACTCTTTCCATCTTTTCTTAATCTCTTCTGCATCAGCTAACTCCTTTCCTTCTTTGTCCCTTATCATGGTCATTTTTGCTTTAAATGTTCCCTTAATTTCCCCAATTTTTTTGAAAAGATCTCTGGTTCTGCCTCTTTTGTTGTTTTCCTCCATTTCTCTGCATTGTTCTTTTAGGTAGTTTTCCTTATCTCTCCTTGCTTTTCTTTGAAATTCTGTGTTCAAATGATTGTAGTTTTTCTTTTCTCCTTTGACTTTTGCGTTCCTTCTTTCCTCTGCTATTTTAAGAGCCTCATCAGACAACCACTTTGCTTTCTTACTCTTCTTTTCTTTTGGTATGGTTTTCTTTGCTGCTTCCTGCATGATGTCCCTCATCTCTGTCCATAATTCTTCTGGCACTCTGTCTATTAAGTCTAAGCCATTGAATCTGTTCATCACCTCCACCGCGTATTCTTTGGGGATGCTGTCTAGGTGATATCTTTCTGGTCTCCGTGTTTTCCTTATTTTCTTTAGTCTAAGCCTGAATTTTGCGATCAATAGGTTGTGATCTGAGCCACAGTCTGCTCCAGGTCTTGTTTTTGCTGACTGTATGGAGGTTCTCCATCTTTGGCTGCAGAGTATGTAGTCAATTTGGTTTCGGTGTTGGCCATCTGGTGATGTCCATGTGTAAAGTCGCCTCTTGTGTTGCTGGAAGAGAGTGTTTGCTATGACCAGTGCGTTCTCTTGGCAGAACTCTATCAATCTTTGCCCTGCTTCATTCTGTACTCCAAGACCAAATTTGCCTGTTATTCCCTCCACTTTTTGATTTCCTACTTTGGCATTCCAGTCTCCTAATATAATTTGGACATCATTTCTTGGCGTCTGTTCTATGAGGTGTTGTAAGTCCTCATAGAACTGGTCCATTGTGGCTTCATCTGCACCAGTGGTTGGTGCGTATATTTGGATCACAGTGACATTGAAAGGTTTGCCTTGGAATCTGACTGACATCATTCTGTCATTTTTGAGATTGTATCCCATTAATGCTTTTCTCACTCTTTTATTGATAATTATGGCTACTCCATTTCTTCTAAGGTTTTCTTGACCACAGTAGTAGATATGATGGTTTCCAGAGCTGAATTCGCCCATCCCTGTCCATTTGAGCTCACTGATGCCCAAGATGTCAATGCTTATTCTTTCCATCTCACTTTTTACCACTTCCAGTTTACCTTGGTTCATTGATCTCACATTCCATGTCCCTATGCAGTATTGCTCCTTGCAACATTGCATTTCCCCTCCCCCTTTCCTGTCCCTCCCCTTCCTCCACTCTGTGGTGTTAAGCATCCTGTATCACCTAGCCTGCCCCTTTGTTTTGCCTTTTGTTTTGGTCAATAGGGTTCTCTTGGCAAGCTTTGTGGCGTGGTTTGCCGGTGTCTGCGCCATTTTTTCTCCTCATACATTTTATCACAGTTTTTAAAAGTTTAACACATTTAAGACAACATATTATCATGCATATTATCACACTTTAAAATACAGTCTCTATGTCAGTTTCTATGTTTAGTCAGTATAAAGTCTCTATGTCAGTTGCTATATTAGGTCTTCTACATTTGCATATCTGTTACTTATCCTTTGCCTGGGACTCTGGCTCTCCTCCTCCTCCTCACCCCTCCACCCCCCGGCTGGGGTGGCTGCCCGGCGGTGGTGGCGGCAGGCCCCT
This sequence comes from Bradypodion pumilum, assembly GCA_035047305.1. Lineage (NCBI taxonomy): Eukaryota > Metazoa > Chordata > Lepidosauria > Squamata > Chamaeleonidae > Bradypodion > Bradypodion pumilum. The sequence goes on from JAWDJD010000003.1 coordinate 173,296,678, forward strand.
TTGCCACTCGCCCAGCTCTCTTCCTCCTCCTCACCCCCGGCTGGGGTGGCTGCCCGGCGGCGGCGGCGGCAGGCCCCTTTGCCGCTCGCCCCGCTCTCTTCCTCCTCCTCACCCCCGGCTGGGGTGGCTGCCCGGCGGCGGCGGCGGCAGGCCCCTTTGCCGCTCGCCCAGCTCTCTTCCTCCTCCTCACCCCCGGCTGGGGTGGCTGCCCGGCGGCGGTGGCGGAAGGCCCCTTTGCCGCTCGCCCCGCTCTCTTCCTCCTCCTCACCCCCAGCTGGGGGTGGCTGCCCGGCGGCGGCGGCAGGCCCCTTTGCCGCTCGCCCCGCTCTATTCCTCCTCCTCACCCCCGGCTGGGGTGGCTGCCCGGCGGCGGCGGCGGCAGGCCCCTTTGCTGCTCGCCCAGCTCTCTTCCTCCTCCTCACCCCCGGCTGGGGTGGCTGCCCGGCGGCGGCGGCGGCAGGCCCCTTTGCCGCTCGCCCCGCTCTCTTCCTCCTCCTCACCCCCGGCTGGGGTGGCTGCCCGGCGGCGGCGGCGGAAGGCCCCTTTGCCGCTCGCCCCGCTCTCTTCCTCCTCCTCACCCCCGGCTGGGGGTGGCTGCCCGGCGGCGGCGGCAGGCCCCTTTGCCGCTCGCCCCGCTCTCTTCCTCCTCCTCACCCCCGGCTGGGGTGGCAGCCCGGCGGCGGCGGCGGCAGGCCCCTTTGCCGCTCGCCCCGCTCTCTTCCTCCTCCTCACCCCCGGCTGGGGTGGCTGCCCGGCGGCGGCGGCAGCAGGCCCCTTTGCCACTCGCCCAGCTCTCTTCCTCCTCCTCACCCCCGGCTGGGGTGGCTGCCTGGCGGCAGCGGCGGCAGGCCCCTTTGCCGCTTGCCCAGCTCTCTTCCTCCTCCTCACCCCCGGCTGGGGTGGCTGCCCGGCGGCGGCGGCGGCTGGCCCCTTTGCCGCTCGCCCCGCTCTCTTCCTCCTCCTCACCCCCGGCTGGGGTGGCTGCCCGGCGGCGGCGGCGGCAGTAATGTACCTCCGCCATTACCACATGTTCGTCCTGATCATCAACCAATAAACCTGTGTTAGTCCTCACTGCGACTCCTTCTTTGTCTTCCGTGCAAGACACCAAATTGGCGACGAAGGTGGGATAATGGCGAATCCCAAGGTTAAGCCTTACCAGTTCGATGTCAGCGAGCCCAAACAATGGGAGCTCTACGAGTGCCAGTTCCGGCATGCGATGGAAGCCGCGGGCGTCGACGATGACGCGAGAATGCGCTCCTACTTCTTGGCCCAGGTGGGGCCGGCCACGCTGCGCATTCTGATGAGCCTGGTGGCCCCCAAGAAGGTAGAAGAGGTGCCCATCGACCGCATCCTGGTGCTGTTGGGCGAGCATTTCCAGCCTCCCGTGTCAATCTTCCCGGCCCGGTTCGCGTTCCACAGGCGAGACCAGCGACCGGGTGAATCCGTGTCCACCTACGCGGCGGCCCTCAGGCTTGCAGCGGTGCACTGCCAGTGGGACGACCTGGACCAGGCCCTCCGAGACCGCATGCTGTGTGGCCTGAGGGACGAGGAGCTTCAGTGGAAGCTCATGACCCGCGACTACCGCCTCATGTTCAACGAGGTACTGCGGGAGGCCCAAGCGGCCGAAGCGGCCAGGAGCGGGGTCAGAGTGTTCAAGTCCCGAGGGGCCACGTCCGAAAGGGCCAAGTCACCAGTACAGGCGGCCCAGCGGACACCAGCGAAAATGGCCTGGCGGGCCCCCAAGCCGCCCGCCGGCACACCAACGGCGTCCGAGGAGTCATCCACTACGGCAGAACCCTGCTCCAGCGAGGACGACGACGTCCAGCGGGTCAAGAAGCAAGGAGAGAAGCGACAGACCCGCGAGCGGCAAGACCGCCGCTGCGACGGTTGTGGGGCATCCCATGACCGCACGAGGTGTCCATTCCGAAAGGCCGAGTGTCACAACTGCGGCCGAAAGGGACACATCGCCCGAGTGTGCAGGCGCGGGCGAGCCGAGGACAAGGGCAATTCGAACCATTCCCAAACGGGCCAGCGGAAGGCGGCCGGCACCAGGAAGGTCTCAGACGACCACAGCATGGCAGGCGTGAACCGCGTGGGCCTGGAGCACCGGCGTTTTTTCATAGAGGTACAGTTACAGGGGCTCCCAGTGAGGATGGAGATAGACTCGGGGTCGTCCTATTCCATCCTGTCCCAAAAAGAGTTTATGCGCATTCCCCCAGATGCGCGGCCCAAGTTGCGGGCCATGAGGTCACACCTACGGGACGTGCAAGGGAACGGGGTCCCAGTGTTGGGGGTGGGGAACTTCAAGGTGAAGTTCAAGAATTACTCCGAGAAACTGCCCCTAGTGGTCCTCAAGGGGGGAGGTGCTGCCTTTTGGGAACGCAGTGGTTCGCTCCCCTAGGAATCGAACTGTCCGGCATTAACGCCATAGAGACTGACCCAATGCGGGATGTGTGCAACACACACCCGGACATTTTCAAGAAGGGGCTAGGGACTTACAAGGGGCCCCCAGTCTCCTTTGACTTGGATCCAGAAATCCGACCCATACGCCTCAAGCCAAGAAGAGTGCCATTCGCCCTCAAGGACAAGATCGAGGCAGAACTGGACAAATTGGTGGGGCAGGGGATTTTGGTTCCAGTGGATTTGGCGGAGTGGGAAACGCCGATTGTGACAGCCCTTAAATCAAACGAGGTTAGGATTTGTGCGGACTATAAATGTACAATTAATAAGGCCATTCGGCCAAATGCATATCCGGTACCCGTGGTCAGCCATTTACTGGCCACGCTTCATGGGGGGAGGTGTTTTGAGAAGCTAGATCTGGCGCAGGCATATCAGCAGCTCTCTGTAACCCCGGCTGCTGCCGCTGCGCAAACAATCGTAACGCACAAAGGGGGCATTTAAGGTAACGCGCCTTCAGTTTGGCGTGAATTTGGCCCCCGGAATTTTCCAGTCCCCCATGGAACACCTTTAAAAGGGGCTTCCAGGCGTCCTCCCATACTTCGACGATGTGTTAATAAAAGCGGGGGGAATCAGAATTAGCGCAAAGGCTAGACAGGGTCCTTTCAATATTCGAGAAGGCGGGCCTCCGACTGAGACGGGACAAATGTGTTTTCTTTGTGAGGGAGGTCGAGTTCCTCAGGTTTAAGGTAACCCCGGAAGGCATCAAGCCCTCCGAGTCCAAGGTTGCAGCGGTGCAAAACGCCCCTCGCCCCACCGCGAAACCGGAGCTGCAGTCGTTTCTAGGGCTCTTAAATTTTTACCATTCCTTCCTGCCAAGGAAGGCATCCGTTGCTGAGCCACTGCACGCACTGTTGAAGAAAGAGGCGGTTTGGCGGTGGGGAGATAGGCAAGAGAAAGCGTTCAGGGAGCTGAAGGCACTCCTATCCTCGAGTGCTGTCCTGACCCACTTCGACCCTAGGAGACCAGTAGTTCTAGTCTGTGATGTGTCCCCAGTGGGGGTGGGGGCGGTTCTATACCACGTGTTGGAGAGCGGGAGGGAAGCCCCGGTAGCGTACTACTCAAGGTCCCTCTCGAAGGCCGAGCGCAATTACGCGCAAACTGATAGGGAGGCCCTAGCCATCATAGCGGGAACGAAAAAGTTCCATGACTTTTTATACGGCCGCGAGTTTACGGTAGTGACGGATCACAAGCCACTTCTGGGGATCTTCACTACCGGCAAACCCACACCGCAAATTCTCTCCCCCAGGATGCTGCGTTGGGCCATCTTCCTCAACGCCTACCAGTACGAGCTGGTCTATCGCCCAGGAAAGGAGATCTCCCATGCGGACGCACTGTCCCGATCTCCCCTCCCAAGTGTAGGGGACCCCACATGCGAGGTAGAGCAGGACCACCAAGTCCTGCTGATCGAGTCTCTCGACTCACCCCCCATTCTCCCGGCCGACCTCGCCAAGGCCACGGCGGCCGACAAGATGCTGGCCCAAGTTAGTGCCTGGGTGAGGAAAGGGTGGCCCACTACTCCCCCCGAGGAACAGTTCAAGCCATTCGTCAGGCGTAGAGTAGAGCTTTCTCTGGAAAGGGGCTGCTTACTCTGGGGCCAGCGGGTAGTTATCCCAGAGAAACTGAGGGCCAAGGTACTGAAGCTACTGCATACCAGTCACCCGGGGATCGTGCGCTCCAAGGCTCTGGCCAGGAGTTTCTTTTGGTGGCCCCAGATAGACGCGGATATTGAACGTTTAGTGGGCACGTGTGAGAGCTGCCAGAGCTCTCGGCCTGAGAAGTCCCGGTTACCCCATAGGGAATGGGACACGGCCCGCGGGCCATGGTCCCGGATTCATGTTGACTTCGCTGGCCCGTTCCGCGGGGCCATGTTTCTGCTGATAGTCGACTCCTACTCCAAGTGGTTGGAGGTAATCCCCATGAACAGCACCTCCTCTGCGGCAACCATTAAACAGTTGCGCAAGCTTTTTGCCTGTTTCGGCCTGCCAGACGTCCTTGTTAGCGATAACGCTAGTACCTTCACATCTGCAGAGTTCAAGACATTTATTGAGCGGAACGCCATCAGGCACATTACCGCTGCCCCGTTTCACCCCGCCACAAACGGTCAGGTAGAGCGCCAAGTGCGCACTACGAAAGACGCACTGCTGCGCATGGGTCCCGGTGAGTTGAACCTTCATCTATGTCAGTTCCTCATCTGTTACAGGACAACCCCCCTAGCCTCAGGATTTTCCCCAGCCGAACTCCTCATGAGGAGGCGTCCGGTAACAATTTTTGACCGGATGGATCCTTCCAGGGTGGAGGATGAAGGAAGAAATATTAACTTAGGGGGAGAGAGCTCCAAAGGTTTCTCGATAGGGGACCCGGTTCACTGCAGAAACTACGCGGCCTCAGGACCAGCGTGGGTACCAGGGACAATCATTGAGCAGACGGGGCCAGTATCCTACAGGGTCAAGACTAGCTCGGGTCTACTCTGGAGAAGGCACGCCTACCAACTCAGAAGGCGAGTCACCAGTGAAGGGGAATCAGCGTTAGGGTCCTCCCCTACCCGCATTACCCAAGGGGGAGACACGGCGGAACCCGCGGATACAAATGCATATCCTGGGTTCCCAACCACAGAGGAGGATACTTTGAAAGAGAGGGATCAGTTTGATTATGATTATGAGTTGCAGTACCAGGGGGGTGTAGCAGAGTGGTCCCCCACCCATCCTAGGGAAAAGAGGGGTTTCAGTTCAGCCCCTGGTACCTCCAGTCCCCCCAGTCCCTTTGTTTTAGAATATACCATAGCTCCAGCTCCCAGGAGACCAACACCCCCAAGACAGGCAACGGGGGGGGAGTCCGCCCACCACAGTCTCTAGAACTCCCGGGCAGGTAACGGGGGGTGGCGAGGCCACGAGGGCCTCTTCGTCGGTCCCGAGATTCGTACTGGGGGGGACCCCAAGCTCCTCAAATGGTAGGCAGGGGTTCACTTCCCAACTGTTCATTCCATTCCCGTCCCCCAATGCAAGGTTACCGCAGAGTCCACACCGAGCCACTAATGAGTCCCCCCTTTCCGTTGCAGGACAGGATTCCGCAGAACCAGACTCCCCTGTGTTAAGTCAAGCGGCTGCACACCCCAGGCGCACGTGCGGCAAGCCACAATGGTTGAGGGACTTCGTCCCATCCTAGGGGGGAGGGATGTTATGTATGTACAATGTTGCTTTAAGAAATGTATGAATGTAACCTGACCACAATTACAATGTAGCCCAGCTGTTAAAGGAACGCGAGTAAGCTGCCCATAGAGGGCAGCTGCGAGCATTCAACTCACATGGTTCTCATTCCTCAAATCACCGGCAGCCACGGGAACTCTCCCGCACTAGCAAACTACTACGGAAGAGGGGCGTGACTTGGACGACGTCACGCCGGTAGCAGCCAATAAGCTACCGTGCGACAAGATTCAAATGTATTGCACTACTGTATATAATGTGATGTACCTCCGCCATTACCACATGTTCGTCCTGATCATCAACCAATAAACCTGTGTTAGTCCTCACTGCGACTCCTTCTTTGTCTTCCGTGCAAGACACCAAACAACCCATCTCACATTTGGCCTTCCTCTTTTCCTGCTGCCTCCAACCTTTCTTTTCCAGAGAATCTTGCCTTATTATAGTGTGCCAGAAGTAGGGTGGACTCAATTTCATCATTTTTGCCTCCATGGACAGTTTAGGCTTGATTTGCAATAGGATGCACTTGTTTGTCTTTCTGGCAGTCCAATGTATCCTCAGACCTTTCCTCCAGCACTATATTTCAAATGAATCTTTTTTTTTTCTTGTCAGTTTCCCTACTGTTCAGTTTTCACAACCTTATATGGTGATCGAGAATACAATATTATGGATGATCTTGGTCTCTAATGCACATCCTTATGCTTGCTCTCTTTGGTTCAGTATTGCATTCTGGTTCTCACACCAGTTGTCAGATCGGTCATACAACATGAACCTGCTGGACCTCTGGGTGGATGCTTGTGAAATTACCTTTTCCCCCAAAAATGTAGGCAAAGACACTAGATATAGGTTTTTTTCTTTTCTTTCCCCTATATTCTTCACCAGGTTTGAAAGTCTGGCCAGGTTATCCTGTTATAGATGATACTGCCAGCAGCTCAACACTGATTGTAACTTGACAACCCTGAGGATGAATGGCCTTGGGTGTCAAAGTTCACAGGGAAGGGTGATGGCCCGCAAGTGGATTAAATCCCACGTGAATCCATTCGATGGAAGGCAGCAGCTTCATCAATATTGGCCTGGGGCTGATGAGGACTTTATGCGCCAAAAAGGCTCAGGAATAGAAAGTGACCCATGGAACTGGATCAGGGTACCGGTGTCACCCTGTGATGCAGAAAGCAAATGGAAGGCCACTGCTTTATATTCTCAGAACAACCTTCATGGCTGATCGCCATGATGATTGCCAATATTTTGAATCATATATGGCACAAGAAGATATTCTCCACCTCTTTTTCTTCCCTTTCGCCCCTACCAGCAAAAGTTTTGTAATAATTGTCCATTTCCTACCGGGGAGTCTCGATGTGCTATGACACCCTTTTGTGAATAGCACCCAGAGAGCCAATATTCAGAATCAGAAACAGCACTTCAAGAAGAAGAAGCTTGTTTCTGGGTGAACAGGGATGCAGGTTTTGATGTGTGTTTGCTCTCATTCAGCACAGCATTACCGGCACTATTATGGCTTTCTGCGAACAACCTGAGAGGTTGGTATCAGGATAAAGTGCTTGTTCAGAAGGCATCAGAAGGTGTACGTGGAAGTCTTTTAAAATGAGATGCAAATGGAGGGAGTGTGGCTGAATATTGGGCTATAAAATTTACTACTCCTGCTTTCAATAACTGATGAGCTACTATTTAAAATCTTGGAAGACCATCAATTCCAGCTGCAAAATAAGTCAGTAAAATTTTACAGTATAAACCACAAAGTGTACATTTGGGAGCCTAGAGTTTTTATATTTTGTTTTCCTATTAATATTTTTAAAAGCCATATGAAAACAGGGCAGATTCCAAAAAAAATTGGCATTGCATATTAAGAGCAATAAATAACCAGTTTTTCACAATTCATTGTGACACCATTCAGAATTTTAAGACAGCAATCTTAGTCATATATTGACATTTCAAAATACAATTTTAAAACAGGTCTGCCAAGTCACTGCTTGGCTTTCCACATCTTTCCGGCAGATGTAACAATGCAGGAAAGAGGGGGGGGGGCATGGCATAGAGTCCAGATTCAATGGTGGAGAGTGACAATAATTTGTTTCAGTGCCCTTGCTAAATGTCATGCTGCACTCAAGGCCAAATATTTTTAAAATTACACACCATCAATAGCATTTGAACAAGAAGCACAGAATGCTGCTGCTGCTGGGGGTGGGGGAGGTACTTCCATGTCTAATACAAACAAAGACAGCCGTGTGGTGCATACACAAAACAAATGCAGGAGGAAGGTGATATCAATAAATCCAATAAAGGCATCACCTTCCTCCTACACGTCTATGTCTGTTTTTCACATTGTAAAGATTTTATACAAGGCTTGTTAAATTCTAAGATTTGCTCTTCCAGCAAAAAAATGCTTTCATTTATATATACCCAAAACTGTATCTGTGCTACATAGCAAATAGCACTGTCTGCATCTACAAACATTTCCATTATCATGTAGCAGGCATGACTAGATGATGAAGCACATGGAATGCTGTGACCTTTTCTACCAAAGCGGTACCTACTTACTTTCAAAATGCTAGGTTGGCAGTAGCTGGGACTGATGATGGGCACTCACTCCATCACACAGCACTTGGCTCTCAAACTGCTGACCTTCCAGTTGCCATGCTCAGCATCTTAATCACTAAGCAACCACAGCCCCAGTAGGTGAACTAGGATCCTTCAATACATGTATGAACTCATCACTCACAAAGTACAGTACCTTTATTTGTTCTGGTGAGACATAAGAACATAAGAACAGCCTTGCTGGAACAGGCCACAGCCAATCCAGTCCAGCATTCTGTCGCACACAGTGGCTCACCATTTCCTTCAGGGTATTCCCAAGGAGATGCCTTCACCTGCTTAGGATTCCCTGGAAATGGCATTGAGAGATATCCTGCCTATCTCTCCAACCCCAAGGTTGTCCTTAAGTATCCATAATTATAGCCATTGATACCCTTGTCCTCCATGAACTTGTCTAATCCTTTCTTAAAGCTGTCAAGACTGACAGCTGTCACCACTTCTTCTGGCAGGGAGTTCCATAGACCAGTAATCCTCTGGGTGAAAAAGTGCTTTCTCTTATTTGTTTGAGAACTACTACCCAAAAGTTTCATCGAGTGTCCCCTAGTTCTAGTGTTATGCAATAGGGAAAACAGTTTTTCCTTATCTACTTTGTCCACACCGTGCATGATTTTATAAACTTTAATCAGGTCACCTCTTAGACGCCGTCGTTCAAGAGTGAAAAGGCCCAACCGTTGCAGCCTCAGATGGTAAGGAAGGTGTTCCAGTCTCCTAATCATTCTGGTTGCCCTCCTCTGCACTTTCTCCAACTCCATAATATCCTTCTGAAGGTATGGCGACCAGAACTGTACACAGTATTCCAGATGGGGCCTCACCATAGATTTATAAAGAGGCAAAATGACACTTGCTGACTTATTTTCTATACCCTTCCTAATGATCCCTAGCATTGAGTTTGCTTTTTTCACTGCTGAGGCACACTGGGTTGACACCTTCATTGAGTTATCCACCAGGACACCAAGGTCCCTTTCCTGGTTTGTCGCAGAGAGTTCGGACCCCATCAGTTTATAAATGTAATTGGGTTTTTTTGCCCCAACATGCATCACTCTGCACTTACTAATGTTGAAGCTCATTTGCCACTATTTTGCCCACTCCCCCAGTGTGAAGAGATCCCTCTGGAGCTCCTCACAATCTTTCACAGTTTTCACTACCCTGTATAATTTAGTGTCGTCAGCAAATTTGGCTACCTTGCTTTTTACTCCTACCTCTAGATCATTTATGAAGAGGTTGAAAAGTAGGGGTCCCAGTACTGAAGCTTTACTCCCCTCCACTTGGAGAAGTGTCCATTTAGTGCTACCCTCTGTTTCCTGTCCCTTAGCCAGTTGCTGATCCAGGACAAGACCTGTCCGTTTATTCCTTGACTGGTAAGTTTATTCAAGAGCCTTTGGTGTGGGACCTTATCAAAAGCCTTCTGAAAGTCCAGATAAACAATGTCAACTGGATCCCCCTTATCCACATGCTTGTTGACACTCTCAAAAAATTCCAACAGATTAGTGAGGCATGATTTGCCCTTGTAAAAGCCATGTTGGCTCTCCTTTAGCAGCGCCTTCTCTTCTATGTGCCTATTAATTCTATCTTTTAGGATGGTTTCCATCACTTTACCTGGGACACATGTCAAACTGACTGGTCGGTAATTTCCTGGATCACCCCTGGATCCTTTTTTGAAAATTGGTGTTACATTCGCTACCTTCCAGTCATCAGGCACAAAGCCTGATTTGAGGGAAAGATTATATATTTTGGCTAGGAGACCAGCAATTTCATCTTTAAGTTCCCTGAGAACTCGTGGATGGATGCCATCTGGTCCTGGGGATTTGTTAGTGTTTAGCTTAACAAGACATGCAAGGCCCTCCTCCCTGGTTATTTCTATCTGGCTTAATTCTTCGGTTTCCCTCCCTACGAAGATAGGCTCTGTTTTGGGCATGTGGTCTCTGTCTTCTTCAGTGAATACTGAAGCAAAGAATTCATTGATTCTCTCTGCAATCTCTGTTTCCTCTTTAACAACCCCTTGCCTTCCATTGTCATCTAATGTTCCAATGGCCTTCCTAGTTGGGTTCTTACCTCTAATGTACTTAAAGAAGTCTTTGTTATTTCTCTGAGTATTTTTAGCTGTACGCTCCTCAAAGTCTTGCTTTCCTTTCCTGATTGTTGCCTTGCATTTGTTTTGCCAGAATTTATGTTTCTGCCTGCTGTCCTTATTCGGACAAGCCTTCCATCTTCTAAATGAGCTTTTCTTGCTCTTGATCACTTCCCGAACAGCTCCTGTAAGCCACATCGGAGTCCTCTTGGACCTGGCAGTGCCCTTTTTCCTTTTGGGTATGCATTCCAATTGGGCCTCTGTTATTGTTTTTGTAAACAGCCTCCATGCCTCTTGGAGTGTTTGGACTCTCTCAATTTTCCCTTTCAGCTTCTTTTTTACTAGTTTCCTCATCTTTGGGAAATTTCCTTTTTGAAAATTTAAGGTCTCTGTGTTAGATTTTATCGGTGACTTGCAGTCTATGATCAAGTTAAACATAATTGAGTTGTGGTCACTGTTCCCTATTGGATCAGTCACATTAACATCTTGCACCAGATCCTGAGTTCTACTCAGGATCAAGTCAAGGATTCTTGTACCTCTAGTTGGGTCTTCAACCATCTGTCCCAGGGAACAATCATTTAGCATATCTAGGAACTTTATCTCTTTATCATGTGCCGAACAACAGTTCACCCAGTCTATGTGAGGGTAATTGAAGTCCCCCATTATAACCAGGCTTCCCTTCTTGGATGCCTCCTTTACAACATTCTCCAACTGCCAGTCTCCCTCAAGAATTTGGGTCAGAGGCCGATAGTATATGCCTACTGTTAGACCATCCTTGTGGCCTTGTACTCTTACCCACAGAGCTTCTAATGGTGACTCCAAATCACCTAGATATTCCAATTCATACGATTTTATCACTTCTTTGACATACAAGGCTACACCACCTCCCATTTGCCCCTTCCTATCCTTGTACAGTTTGTAGCCTGGGATAACTGTGTCCCATTGGTTATCATCCGTCCACCAGGTTTCAGTGATACCAATAATATCAATATTCTTATCTATTGCTAAGTATTTCAGCTCCCCTATTTTGTTCCGGAGGCTTCTGGCATTTGTATACAAGCATTTATACATGCTTTCCTGATACAGTCTTTTGAGTCCAGTTGCATTGTTAGACTGCCTCTTGCATCCTTCTGCTAGAGTGCTGGTGACTAGCTCCTTGCTCTGCTCAGTAAATTTTTGCATCCTCCTCACTACTCAAGTACACTTTTTTTCGAACCGGATGCTGCCCAGCTCCTGTCGGCTTTCCCCCAGTTATCAGTTTAAAAGCTGCTCTGCAGCCTTTTTGATGTTGAGTGCCAGCAATCTGGTCCCATCATGGTTCAAATGCAACCCATCCCTCCTGAACAGATTTGGCTTGTCCCAAAATGTTCTCCAGCTCCTGACAAATCTGAAGCCCTCCTCTCAACACCACCGCCTCATCCACGCATTGAGACTTCTGAGCTCTGCCTGCATGGTAGGTCCTGCGTGAGGGACAGGCAGCACTTCTGAAAATGCTACCTTGGAAGTCCAGGACTTCAATCTTCTTCCTAACAACCTAAATTTGGCTTCCAGGACAGACCGCTTGGCCTTCCCAACATCATTGGTACCAACGTGTACCATGACAACTGGCTCGTTCCCAGTTCTCTCTAACAATCTATGTAGATTTCTTGTGATGTCTGCAACTTTTGCACCTGGCAGGCAAGTCACCATACAGTTATCATGTGCATCACAAATCCATTTCTCTGTACTTCTAATTATTGAATCACCTAGTACAAGGAGCCTCTATCCTGCAATTTGTTCATCTACATACACCTCATCAACCATATTAAGGGAGAGAACCTCAGTTTGTTCCTGTTGTTTATCTTCTTGGATCTCATCAAGTGTGATGAAGGAGAGATCATCAGGTGGAACCAGTTGTTCCTCTGTGTGTTCCTCATCAGGTGTGATGAGGGAAAGAGCCTCAAATTTATTCTGTAATTTCAGACTCTCACAGTGATCCCCTACTCTTCTCCTCCTTTGAGTCACATTCCTCCAAACATCTCCCCCCTGAGTTAGTGAAGGGCCTTCTCCCTCAGAACTGTGCCCTGTCTCTTCTTTGTCCAGCATAGTCTGCTCCACTCTGTCCAAGAACAGCTCAAGCTCCTTAATTTGTTGATGGTTAGATATGCGGACCTCTAGCTGCTGGACCTTCTCTTCTAGTAGTGCAACCAGCTTGCACTTGCTGCAAGTGTAGTTCTCCATATGCTTTGGCAAGAACACAAACATGGCACAAGTATTGCAGGTAACTACAGCTGTTCCCTCAGAATCCATTTTAGCAAGTGCAGTATTCTGGGCCTCAAAAATGTACACATTTACTACCTTTCTACCTAGTGAGACTATATTCTTCCTTTGTTACTAGTTTGCAATCTTGCGCACCATTAGGCGCGCGGGCCTCTAAAGCAGCTCTACTCCAACTGCAAAACTTATGAGTGCTCACTTCCTTTGTTTGGCTCTCCTCAGCAGCAGCTCTGCTTAAGAGCACATGCAGATTCAAAAGGCCATGAAGTCCTGGCCATCTAAAATATCCAGCTTGGCATCTCTGCATATTTGTTTCCTGTGAGAAGATGTAGATCCTAGTTAATAATGTGTTTTCAAAAATCTTCCCTCACCTGACCCCAATTATACTCAAGCTACCACAAATCTGACTAAGGAGTTTGCTCTTTGGTTGAATAAGGGCACAGAAAATGAGGAAGACCTAAAGAATCTCTTGATTGGGTTGAAGGAGGAGAGTGCAAATGCTGACTCAATATCAAGAAAACCAAGATAATGGCAACAGACACTATCAGTCCTTGGAGAATAGATGGGGAAGAAGTAGAAGCAGTGACAGATTTTACTTTCTTAGGATCTAAGATCACTGCAGATTGTGACTGCAGCCATGAAATAAAAAGACGACTGATTCTGGGGAGACAAGCTATGAGAAACCTGGGGAACATAGTGAAAAGTAGAGACATTACCTTGAAAACAAAAATTTGTATAGTCATAGCAATGGTATTCCCGGTGGTAATGTATGGGTGTGAGAGCTGGACAATTAAGAAAGCTGAGCGCAGATGAATAGATGCCTTTGAAATGTGGTGTTGGAGGAGAGTTTTGAGAGTCCCCTGGACAGCGAGGAGAACAAATAGGTCAATATTAGAAGAATACCCTGACTGCTCATTGGAAGGTCAAATAGTAAACATGAAGATGAAGTACTTTGGACATCAAATGAGAAGGGAGGATTCACTTGAGAAGGCCTTGATGCTGGGAAAGGTGGAGGGCAAGAGAAGAAGGGGCGACCAAAGATGAGATGGCTAGATGGTATTGTAGACACAATGGGCACAGAGCTGGGTGGGCTGAGAAGGATGGTGGAGGATAGAGGTGCCTGGAGAACAATGGTCCATAGGGTCGCAAAGGGTCGGAATTGACTGTGCGACTGAACAACAACAAAATTGGCACCTGCCCTGCAACTTTTTGGAAGCCTTATCCTTGCCCATGCCTGAACCTATATTACATATTTCTGTTTCTCTGGGAAATCTCAATGGGAAAACCTACAGACCTTGGTGGAATGGATGCTACACAGTGGTATCAGATTTATTTCTGGCAGAATTATTTTCCAACTACATCCCAAGAACACAAGCAACAGAAAGCAGCTAAGAGGGATTTCAGCAATTACACTACCTGACAAAAAAGAGAAGAGAAACCAAAATAAGTGGGGGAAAGGAGAAAAAGTTACTTACAGCCCTCAGTGATTGGTATATGCAGAAAAGGTCTTAGAATTCATTAGTAGATGATGCTGTCAGTAACCTTCTCCTTAAGCTTGAGGTCAGTGTATTGATTCTTTTGTCTGCCTTTTTTATTTTGGCTTTTAAATACACCACGTCTTTTTTATTTTTATTTTTCAAATGCCATGAATGTTGCAGTTAACAAGAGGAGTCTATAGGGGTACCACTCCACCTTCAGACCTCCCCTGGGTTCTTTGCTCCACCCTGTGGTCATCTTGAACAAACAGAAATACAATATTCTGATAATTATGTATTTACTTGTAGGTCATCCTGCTTTGCTCAGTGATCTTTGCCACCATGTAAATGTGTACTCCCTCCTTAGTAGGAAGAGCAACTTAAATCAGTAGGAATCACATCCAAGCAAATTTGCCAAGCAGTGGGTCTAAGAGATACAGCGAGTGAGAATTATTGTGAAAGTGACATACCAGATGTACACACTGAGAACGCACAACAGCAGCAATTCATGATGTCACAAGCATCTCTGCACCACTAACTTTGTTAGAACCTATGGTAGATTAGGAAAATATTAACTTGATTCAAGACAGAGGAGGTAAGTTGTATTTCAGCAGTTTCACCCCCGAGCCTCACGTTGAAAATCTTTAATTGAATATAGGCTTGTTTTGGTCAGCAGTCATGTGTCACAGGAGAGGGTAGAATCTTCTTATTAGTTTCTGGATATTGCCCTTGTTGATGTCAGATTTGTATCAATTTCTCCGCTGTAGATATGAATGTTTTTTCATCTATGTAGACCGAAGGAAAAACAATGACAAATGGTTGTATATATCTCACATTGGATTGGATGATGGGCGAGCAATTAATTGATTTAGTGGTTGTTATTAGATTCTATAATAGTGTTGCCTGAATAAATGTGGATACCTATGTGCTACTGTTATTCCATTACTCATGTGGGTCCAACCCTTCATGACCCCATGGACCACAGCATCCCAGGCTTCTCTGTCATCCACCATCCTCCGGAGTCCACTCAGATCCACACCCATACTCCGTCAACGATACCGTCTAAACATCTCATCCTTTGCTACCCCTTCTCCTTTTGATATATCCTAGCATTAGGGCCTTCTCCAATGAGCCCTTTCTTCTCATTTGGTGACCAAAGTATTTCAGCTTCAGTATCTGTCCTTCCAAGGAGTAGTTGGAGTTAATTTCCTTTAGGTTCAACTGATTTGATCTCCTTGCAGCCCAGGGAACTCTTAAAAGTCTTCTCCAGCACCACAGTTCACTGATTCCCAGGATGTAAATGTTAATTCTTGCCATCCAATGCTTGATCCCCTCTAGCTTGCCTTGATTCATAGATCTTAAATTCCAGGTTCCTATGCAATATTGTTCTTTACAACATTGGACTTTCCTTTCACAATTAGACACATCCACAGCTGCCTTGGCCCAGTCACTTCACTCTTTCTGCGGCTACTTGTACTTGCCCTCTGCTCTTCCCCGTAGCATATTGGACACCTTCCGACCTGAGAGGATCATCTTCCTGCGTCATATCAGCCTCTTAGTACTGTCCATGGGGTTTTCTTGGCAAAGATACTGGAGTGGTTTGCCATTTCCTTTTCCAGTGGATCGCATTTAGTCTGAATTCTGCTATGACCTCTCTATCTTAGTTGGGCCTATATTCCAGTCTTTCTCAAACTTTTCAGGGCGGGGGCCGGATCACTCCCTTCAGAATGACTGTGTGGGCTGGCAATGTGTTTCTGCATGAGTTCTCATATGGTTTTGGTGAGTTCTCACACAATTTCGGTGAGTTCACATGTGATTTCACAGAAGAACTCACCAAAATTACACAAGAACTTGCTGAAATTGCACGAGAACATGCCGAATTTGTGCAAGAACTCACTGAAATTATGCGAGAACACAAAAAATGTGTGTTTTCACATGAGAACTCACAAAAAAACACATATTTTTGCCATTTTTGGCGCTCCTTGGTAGCGGCAGGGGAAAAGGAGAACGTCGGAGGCCTGATAAAAAGGCTTCAGAGGCCGGGTCTGGCCTGTGAGCCAGAGGTTGAGAATGGCTGCTATATGCCATAGCTCATAGCCTCGTTGAACCAGATAAGCCACCTCACCACAGCTAGGCAACAATCCTTGAGAGGGTGCTATTACTGCATAATTATTACAAGACCCCTACTATCTCATTTACATTTGGCTGCCCTGAGCTACCCACACCATCCCCAAACTCTTACACACAGAAAGAAAAATTACTTAGAAAGTGCTTCAGCTTTGGTGATCCAAGGAGACGTTTCCTGTGCAGCAGGGAAAGAGAACTGCTTTTGAGTGAGTGAATTGGTGCAGTTAGAAGGGCACGCTTGGTTGATTTTTGAGATTGTGATGAGAAAAGCAAGCCTCAAAGGTCTTGATAACACCATTAAATAGTTCTCCGATCTAAGTGTTATCTGGTTCTGCCCCAGAGCGTGAATGATTAATTGGTAGTGATAATGCAAAACTTTTTTTGAAGTTTCAGCATTTTTCAATCTCTCTCTCTCTCTCTCTCTCTCTCTCTCTCACACACACACACACACACACACACACAGACACAGACACAGACACACAGACAGACACACACACACACACACACACACACACACACACACACACAATGGCATTAGGTAGTGTTTGGATTACCTTGACAAAATGACTATATGCAATTTTGCAGGATTAAAAATATTCTCATAGTATACCAGTGATGGTGAACCTTTTAGAGACCAAGTGACCAAACTGCAGCCCAAAACCCACTTATTTGTCGCAAAATGTCAACACAGCAACATGGGAGGAAGGAAACGCTCCCATTGGGCTGCTGGGCATAGGGGCGGGGTGAACTCTGTGCTGGGGGAGGGAGAAAGCACTCCAATTGGGTGGCTGGGCAAAGAGCAAACTCTGTGCTGGGGTGACTGAACAGGTGCCCACAGAGATGGCTTTGAGTGCCACCCCTGGCATAGGTTCGCCACCACTGTACTATACTATTCCTGGTATTGCAGTGTTTTAAATAATAATTTTACTCTCAAAAATAGTCTTCAATACTACAAATGCAAATATCCCAGTCCTACCTTCTTGTCACTATCTTGACAGCCACAATGTTATTTTATTCCATGGCACCTAATACACACCTACACTTCAAGAAATTAATAGAGATTTGTTTTTTTGTTTTTTTTTAAATAGTGTCGACCTTATTTGAAAAAATATTCCATTTGCCTTTTAAAAAACTAAACTGAATGTCATGAATAACTTTTGCAAGTCACTTCTAAAAATATCAAGCATATAACACGGCAATGCCTATTCACTTTGCACGAATTGCACGTCTTCATCAAATTAGGTATTTACTCTTGATATAAGGACTGCAGTGGCTCAAGTGGTTAAGATGCTGACTGGGGAGGTGGAAGGTCAGTGATTCGATTCCAGAGTATTGCAGGACGGAATGAGCTCCTGACTTTGTTCCAGCTCCTGCCAACCTAACAGTTCAAAGGCAAGAAATTGCAAGTAGATAAATAGGGACCACTTCAGTGGGAAGGTAACAACGTTCCGTGCACTCCGGTGTCTAGTCATGCCTGCCACATGACCACGGAAATGTCTGCAGAAGCAGACAGCACTGGCTCTTCGGCTTTGAAACAGAGATGAGCACTGAACCCTAGAGTTGTATACAACTGGCTTTCGAATGAGGGAAACCTTACCTTATCTTACTCTTGATATAGCATTGGTTTCTCATCAAGTAAAAAGATCCAGAGACTTGGCTATGAAATCAGAAGTTAGTGTTAGGCTGCATTTTAAAAGCTTCTGATTTTAAAAAAAATTGTTTGGCTATATTATGCTTTCTAAGAAGTTATTTGTTTTCAGCATGCATTTCTATTGATTCAGTTGTTAGGTGGACTGATGGAGACCCTTGCAGCCATGAAAGTACCTGAGTATAATAATTTCGTGTCAGATATTACAACTAGGTTGAAAGGATTTTTGCTGGAGAAACTCTACTCAGGGGACACCCAAATGAGGCTCCTTTAATGTCCCCAAGTGCAGTCCTCAGGTATCAAAACCCAACCTTCCAGTCTCCAAGCTCAGCATCTTAACCAGTAAGCTACCGGGGGAGCTGCAGTAAATGAGTGATTGGGAGCCAATCACCTCACAGCCTAAACAGCTTCATAGGATTGTTTGTTACAAAGGGGATAATGTTAGTGTGAGAATGCAGAAATCATGTGTATTGCTTTGACCCTCATTGAAGCAGGGTAGGGAACAGATGTTTCTTCAGACTTTTTTTGATCACAACTCTTATCATATCTGTCTTGAGGACAGACTCTACAGCCCTCCCCACTGTCTAGCACTTTTTCTGGTAAAATCATTCTAGTAGCATTTAAGGTAAAAAAAGTATCTTTATTTACAGTTGCCATTTATAGCTATAGTCAGTAGAAACACAGTACATGGAGACAATCTCATATGTTTGCTGCTTGGCGTATGGTCAGATGAAGAATAGGATGATCAACAAAACAATGGAAGCAAAATTAAACAGGAAGATGGGGGCAGAGTCTTGCCTCCAATGCCAAAGGTGGGAAAAGAACTCTTACCAACCAAGTTAGTGGTAAAGGGCAATTACATTAGGATACAAAGTTCACTCCCACTGATACCCAGTGTTAATGCATGCAAGACTGCTACTTTCCTAGGGATCACTGACCAAGATGGCTGAAGGTGGTAGCAGTTGTAATCCAACATCCTTGAAAGGACCAGAAGTGCCTTACTCTTGCTGCAATGTAAAAAATAATTTTGAAGCAGAAATGAAAGAAATACATACACCAAAGTTAAGAAAATACTAAAAAATAATCTCAAGTGGTTTGTCTGTCCCTTCTTCCAGGGGTGTTCTAAAACCATGTAGCTTTCCCAATGCCATACCAGCTATCTGTTCTGGCAGGCACAGTGGAAAAACTGAACTCACAACCTCTGGTTATTTGGCCAGGTATGCCTTCACTCTAAGCTATCCAGCTAGATCCTAAAAACTAACTCTCTCTCCACACACCCCCCAACCCCAATAGACAAGAAGGTTGTCAGCAGAATGCAGAAGTAATATTCTGTTTTGTTTTCCTCTACCACAGTTAAGCAAGAATAGCTGAAAACATAGTTGAAAACCACCTAGATTCCAATATATGAGATATTAAGCTTCCAGAAAGCTTAGGCATTTCTTTGCCTGAGAAAGCAGGCAATTCATCCCAAAATTTCAGATGATACCTCTATGCTCCTGTCACAAACTATGCATAGAAGAGATATATAGTCTCAACCTAGAGACTCCAACAGCTAGATTCTGTCATCCTTTTTCCATTTAGATCTCTCACATAACATATAAAAAAGTGCGTTCTGGCCCCGGTGGGGGCGAAGAGGCCCTCTGGCCACTCCACCACCGGCCTGCTGGTCCCCGCCCTCCCCCTCGAACTTAAAAGGTGGGGGTGCCGGGCGAACTGCCACCACTGCCACCACCGCCGCACATTCTGGCCCCGGTGGTGGCGAAGAGGCCCTCCAGCCACTCCATCGCCGGCCTGCTGGGCCCCGCCCTCCCCCCTCGGATTTAAAAGGCAGGGCTGCCGGGCAAACTGCCGCCACCGCCGCGCATTCTGGCCCTGGTGAGGGTGAAGAGGCCCTCCGGCCACTCCACCGCCGGCCTGCTGGGCCCCAAGCTCCCCCCTCGGACTTAAAAGGTGGGGGGTGCCGGGTGAACTGCCGCCGCCACCGCCACCACTCGTTCTGGCCCCGGTGGGGGCAAAGAGGCCTTCCGACCACTCCATCGCCGGCCTGCTGGGCCCCGGGCTCCCCCCTCAGACTTAAAAAGTGGGGGGTGCCGGGCGAACTGCCGCCACCACCGCCGCTGCACATTCTGGCCCCGGTGGGGGCAAAGAGGCCCTCTGACCAATCCACCGCCAGCCTGCTGGGCCCCATCCTCCCCCCCTTGGACTTAAAAGGCAGGGGTTGAGATGTCATTAATCCCCGTCACCCTCACCACCAGTGCAGGGAAAAAAGCGGTTACTACCCGAGCTCCTTCCCCAACCTGGCATTGGCCACGGGGAAGTAGGAGTACTTGGGTGGCACCTCTTGAAGGGTTTCTTAATGGGGCTTGATTTTGTATTTTGTATTTAATATTGTGTTTTTTCCTGACTTGTAATCTTGTAATTTGATGACATTATTGCTTTATTATTGTATTATTGATTTATTGTGTTATATTTACTTGTGTTATTGTACTATCTTATTGTTACTATGTACACCGCTTTGAGTTGCCCGCTAGGTGAGTAAAGCGGTATAGAAATTAAACTTGAAATGGCGGACCTGACTAGAAGGGTATTAGATTTAATAGATATTGTTAATCAAACAAAGGAAAAGGTGGGATTACTATCATTGGATATTTTTAAAGCATTTGATTCATTGCAGTGGTCCTCAATTAAGGAAATAGTTAAAAAATATGGTTTTGGGGATAAATTCAATAGGGTTATAGATTTATTACACCAAAAAGGAAATGCATGGGTTAGAGTAAATGAGGAGCGTACAGATGTGGTAAAGCTAGAGGCTGGTACTAGGCAGGGATGTCCATTATCTCCTATCCTGTTTATTATGGCAATGGAGATTTTAGCTAAAAGTATAAGGGAGGATTTGAATATAGAAGGGATTATGGGTAATAAGGTGAGTATGTATGCAGACGACACACTGCTTATGGTGAAGCACCCAGAGTTGGTAATGGACAGGATTAAAGATCATTTACAGGTATTTCAAGCTATAACTGGATTAAAGATAAATTGGGATAAATCAGAATTGCTGCTGTGCAATTTGAAATCAAGTGAGATGGGTAGTATAGTGTCAACACTTAATATACAAATTAAAGATAAGCTGAAATATTTGGGGATAATTATTTCAAACAAATTAGAAGAACTTAAACGATTGAACTATGACAGCTTGAAAATGGAATTTAAGAACAAAATACAAGAGTTTCAGAAGTTAAAGTTGTCATGGTTCGGAAGGATTGCTATGTGTAAAATGGTATTGTTACCAAAGATTAATTTTTTATTTGATACATTAGCGATCCGTTTGAAAGAGAATGAAATCAATGAGTTTCAACAGATGTTTAATGGTTTTTGTAACGGAGGTAAAAAAATCTAGGCTCCCAAAGAAGCTATGGTACTTGTCTCAAAAAAAAGGGGGTTTGGGTATGCCAAATTTGCTAGCATATTATCGAGCTTTTCAAGTTAAGAATGTTGTGAAGATTTTGGCAAGAGAAAAGATAATTTGGGAGCAATTGGAGATGAAAGAATATAGAAATATTGGAAATATGATTTTTCTGGGAATAAACGATAAGGTGAAAAGGTCAAATAATACTATGATGAGAGGTCTCATGGAGGTGTGGAAGAAGGTAAAAAAGGATATGGTCCCAAACCTCTCTCCAATTTTGGAATTGACTGATATGATGTGTTTCCCAATAAAGTTAGATAAGGAAAAAATTGAAGTACTGGATAAAAATGGGATGCTTTTATTGAAGGACTGGTTAAAAATTTGTGATTCTGATGTCGAGCGGAAAAAAATATTTGAGATATTAAATCTGAATTGGTTTCAGAAGTTAAAGGTGGACAACTGGAACAAAAAATATAAAAAAGAAGTAGGGTTAGATAGAATACATACAGAATTTGAGGAGCTGGTAAGGAAGATTAGAAAAGGGGAAAGCAGTATTAAAGGTCTTGTAAGTAAGCTTTATAATATATTGAATAGAGGTGCAGATCCACAGGATGATTTGAAACGGAAGTGGGAACAAAATTTGAATATAACAATTGGGGAGACTGAATGGAAAAATAAACGGAAAAAGAGGATTATGAGAACAATGTCTGTAAGAATTAAAGAACATAATTTTAAAATGTTGTGGCAATGGTACTTGACGCCATTAAGACTTTACCAGATGGACAATAAAAGAGATAAGTTATGTTGGAGATGTAGAGAATTTGATGGAACATATGAACATATGTGGTGGAGTTGTAAAAAAATAAGGGATTTTTGGGGGGAAATAGAACGTGAGTTTGGTGAAATAATGGGTAGAAGTGTTAAGTTGGTGTCAAGTACCATTCTTTTAACTAATGTGGAAGGTTTGGGTTTAAACAAGGAGGAAAAAGAATTATTGGAAATTGTATTGACAACGGGTAGACAATGTATAGCTAGAAATTGGAAAAATGATATAGATATACAGATTGGAGAATGGTATAAAGAAATGTGGAGCTTAGCATTGAACGATAAACTGACATGGGAGATTAAAGTGAAAAGAGATAATTTAAGAGAGAATAGATTTTGGAACATATGGGAACCATTTGTGGACCATTCTTGTATGGCAAATGATAGTTCAGGCCCAGTACCATCTCAAAGAAGTTTCTGGAGTTGAGCAGAAAATAAACTCTCCGGGCATTGTATATATTCACAGGGTGATTATCATTTATCCAAAGATTAGTGATAGCGCAGAAAGTTCTTAGTATTTTGGATCTTGAAATAATGGTTTTTTTCTAATATTCGGTGGTTATATAGTAATCAATGAGTCTAGATATTGTTACGTGCTAACATTTTGTAATGTCTGTTAAGACGATATTATGGTTTTGTTCATGTACTGTATTGTTAGTCATTGTTTTCTTTTCTTTTTTGTATGTCTTTGAAATTTCAATAAAAATTATTAATAAAAAAAGAAATTAAACTTGAAATGAAATGAAATGAAAACTACTAGATGCTTCCCACAGAAGATTTCCTTTAACCACACAGCTGCTTTTCCTCGGTCCTTTCTTTTTCTCCTGGACCATACCTGTCAAGTATCCCGTATTGGCCAGGATTTCCCATAATTCAGCGCCACTTTTCTTACTTTCCCGCCCGGAGCCACTGCCATCCCGTAATTTGACAGCAGGGGAAAGTAGTTACTGCACATCCCCTTCTGTGCAGAACCCTTATACGCATGCGTAGGACCCTTATACACATGCGCAGAAGGGTTCTGTGCAGAAGGGGATGCACAGAAGGCTTCTCCGCATGCGTGGAAGGTCCCTTCTATGCATGCATGGAAGGTCCCTTCTACGCATGTGTAGAAGGCTTCTACGCATGCGCAGAAGGAACCTGAACAGAAGGGTTTTGTGCAGGTCCCATATTGTCCGGAGCCACGCTTGACAGGTATGTCCTGGACCAGTAAGCTTCAGATGGAATAATGACCATATATAATTATTTCTCATTCATTTCATGAGAATACAACCAGAAAATATAGGAAATGCAGGATTTTTTAAAAAGGGGAGGGGTCAGAAAAAACATCTTCTATAAACTAATTTGGCAAGCATTTAATGTGAACTTTCCTCACGCTTGAGCAACAGCAGACACCTGACTCCCGTAAATCTAAATAAAATGGTACCCTAATTACTGCCATGACTAACACCTGTACATGTCCTGCTATTACATGGCACAATGACTGGTGTGAAAAGGGTCTTTTACACCAGGTTTGTGCAAGGCATCCTTGAGCATTTCATACAGTACATACACATATTGTATGAGTGTAATTCATTCCAAGCTCGCTAATAAGACTAACTTTCAATACATTATTCCAGTCAAAATGCCAAGGATCACAGAGATTGACAGATGTAGAATCATATTTTTGCATCATCAAGGCAGCTCTCAAAGAGAAATCAACAAACAAACTGGATACTCAAGATGTGGTATTAAGTCTGGTATAAAGAAATAAGAAGAACTGGGGGAAGTTAAGGATAAAAGAAGGACAGGAAACTCAAGAAAACTATAAAATTCTGATGAGAAGTTCCTCATATTGTAGTTTCTTCTTTGGAAGGAGTCAGTCCAGAGTCACATGGCCTCCAATATGCCATTTGGATGCAGCATATCATGCCTCTCCTTAACCTCAAGCAATCCTGTTTAGATTGCACCAGCCTGCTCCAAAAGAAGCTAATATGTGGTTCTGTGATATGTTTCAGAATCGAAATAAACCAAATATTTTTCATGGTTTTTGCAGAGGTGCTCCCCCAAGTGGCAAAGGGCACCTCTTTATTTGGCTGGAAAGGTGCAAAGAGATGATAGTCAAAAAACGTCCCATTAGTAATAACCAGTTCTGTGCCACTACTGTACTTGGGTCTCTGATTAAATCTTTCTTCAGATCATATATTACCCTGTTTGTAATTTTGCACATGCTTGTACGCATAGATCTGTTCATATAGATCAGAACAGGTCTCCCTCACTCATTGTGGGAAGAGGGTGGACCTAGGGAGCCAATCCTATCATAGTGAGTGAGATGTCACCTTAGTTCACCTCTTTTTATCTCTTTTTATGAAGGGGGTAGGTGGGTGGGTGATTTAAGAGTTTTTTACCTGTTTTATATGTTTTTAATTGTTGTAAGCCGCCCAGAGTCAGGTTTGCCTGAATGGGTGGCATAGAAATTAAAAAATTAAATTAAATTAAAATTAAATTAAATTTTGTTCCAGGCAGTACGAAAATTCTCAGCAGCAATTTCTGAACTTAGTTCTCATTTCAAAGAATAGGGCAATGAAGGGTCAGTTTTTCTCATAATTCCAAAGTTTGCAGATTAAAGTCACATTTCTGTGTTAAATATAGTACTAGAAGTTTTAAGTGAGCTGATCATATTAGGTGGATTCAGCTCGTTGTATCCCAGATTCTAAATGCAGCATATCTAGTTAAAGCTGCCTACTTGATGGCTTGAAGCTAGCAGTACTCTAGAAACATAATTTTAAAACTATGAGCTGCCAACATTCATATACATCAACTGAACTTCTGCTGAATTAGTAATTTTTTTCTTTACAGATAGAAGACACAACGCTGGTATGATAAGTGCATAAATCTCTACACCCAAATGAAGTTACAGTTTTTTCTGATTCGATTCTGAAAGACCTATGATGCTTGAGAATTAAATGATTGGGAAAATAATTTATTTCTCATGCTTAGGAATTTTTCTGTAATCTATCTATATAAATACGCACCATAAATGTTTCATAAGCAGACTTAAAAGTAACAGCTGCATTTTCACTAAAAGCAGAGTGCAGCATAACTTTGGATAAGAACTCTTATAAAATATCTTCTTATAACACCCACATTTCATCAATAAATCATGCCTTTTTCCCTTTGAAATATCACAGATACATTAGCTGCACTATAGGAAATAGCCTGAAAATATTTGCTGAAATCTAGTATCATGACTGTATGCATCTTATCCATGTGTTGGGTCCTTGTCCTTTTCTGAGCAGCTGTGGTTTTTTTATAACTATGGGAGTTGGATCCAGATTTAGGTGCTTGCTACAGAATGAGTGAAAGTAGACTTTGCTCTTCCTTCCACCCCATAGAACCAGCCCTTTGGAAATGCTGCACTGGCAGTCAGAGGACTGAGTTAAATGGGATAAGCTAGGATACAGAGGACAAGTGGATTGCCAAAAACCAGGAGAAAAGGACATACTACACCAGGTGGTGGGAATACAAAGTGCATGGAGTACTTCATGTTTGACAGCAGCATACTATGTCCCATTGCAGATTATGAGTACAGTGGACCCTCAATTAACAAATTTAATACGGTCTCCAAGACCTTTTGTAGGGTAGTGGGCCTTTTTGATGTGGATTATCCTGACACACAGAGCTACAATGTTTTGTTATAACTGCTGGAATAAGCTAAAGAGTAAAATACAGTTAGACCATTGGTGTTTTTGTGTCAGGAAGATTACCCTGTAGATGTGTAGCTGTGTTCACCACAAATGTAAGTGACCTCTAAAGCTGGGGTCCCCAACCACCAGGCCTTCTACCCTTGGCGTACTTCGCTGGGTCTTCCCGGCAGGCAGGGTGGGGACATGGGCTTCAGAAACAGTGAATGGGTGGGTGGCCAGGCCCCTCCTCCACATTGCTTAACTCTGTCTGTGTGCAGTGTGCCTTGCTGCCCAAGTCTGGTGGTTTGGCTGGCATGTGGCTGGGCCCCTCCTCCTTGTTTTTGGGCTGCAGCGGGGCTCCTTCCCCCACCTGTGCACAATGTGCACTTTGTCATATTTTGTTGTGTGCTTGCACCATCCGGTGGGGTGCATTTTGCATCCCGCCACCCTCACTTGCGGTCTATGGAAAGGTTGTTTGGCATAAAAGGGTCCGTGGTGAGGGAAAGGTTGAGGAGCCCTGCTCTAGAGCACAGGGGGCAATGCTACTGATAAAGGGAGGAATTGAGTTGGGGTGGGGAAAAGACTCCTCTTCTTTTCCTTCCCTGCTGTTAGAGAGATTTTGCTGAAACCCACTTCCGTGATACATCTGAATTGGATAAATCCAATTGTGCACCCTTGCTACTTCTGAGAAAAGAGCCTGCTACTTCTTTGAGGTGATTGTGATTAAGAACTAAGAACACAGAGCCCTTGACTCAACAATAGCCTAATATCTAAAATCTTGTCCCAAAATTGACCTTGGGACTGAATAGATATTATGCTCTTGTTTTGTGTGTGTGTGTGTGTGTGTGTGTGTGTGTGTGTGTGTGTGTGTGTGTGTGTGTGTGTGTGTGTGTGTGTGTGAAGGGAAGATGGCTACTCAGAAACCAAAACTGGGAAGCTCAAGTAAAAACTGAATAATTGCACATACCTAGATAATGAAACCAGCCCTTGTCTATGGATGCTGGTGGATTACCTTTGGCCCTGTAGATATTTTGAAGTTCATTCCCCAGAATCCCAATCCTGACTATTGACCATTCTGAGTAGGACCTCTGGGAGATAAAGGTGGCAACAGTTGAAACTCAAGTGAGCAATAAATCTTTGGTGGGTGAGGGAGAGGGAGAGATTTCTGGTACAGTGATACCTCATACAATGTCCAAACTTAGTTCCACAAGTTTGGACTTTATACAGATTTGGACTTTGTATGAGGCATGCAAAATCCTAGCTGCAATGCCTCATACAACGTCATTTCCATAGAGATACATTGTACTGTAACAGCACAGACTTCAGGGCAAAATCAAGAAAACAAACAGGAAACTGAAAGAACTTTAAGAAATCATTGTCTAAAGGCTAAATACATTACAAAAACATGTCAAATAACCCTGATTGTCCAAGAACCTGAAGAATGCTGCAAAAATCCCAGGAATGCTTCTAAAAATTCTGACGAAAAAATTCAAAAAAATCCAAAATCGCGCTCAAAACCACTCCTAAACACTCTTCGCCTCATGCAAAACCCACAAAAGCAATGCACACATGTATCCTGTCTTTTATACTGCTCAGGCACAACGCAAACTTTGTATGAGGCAACTTTTTTTAAGGAATTAGGCGATGTTGTATGAATCCGATGTTGTATGAAGCGGACTTTGTATGAGGTATTACTGTATGTGGGTCATTGCCTGTTACTAGTAAACTATCTTGAGAATTATTTGATGGGAAGTCCAAGTAAAACTCATCAATATCATTATAAATAAGTTATAATAATTTATTATTAACAAAGTATGCAACTCAAGGCTATTGAATAGAGCGAGTGTCAATGCAGTTGTAGTACTTATATCTATAATGAGTCAAGAGGCCGGGAAAATAAAAAATATATAAGCTGAAATGCAGGCTGGAAAGAAAGCTAGCCTGTTTCAAAATAGATTGCGCAACTTATAGTCACACTTGGCAGCTTTTCTGGAGCTCCCTGGGTATTTTTGATCACATACAGGAAACTATACAGAGAAGCACACAGTACCTTGTTTTTAAAAAACCAGAAAGACCTCAGTGAAGTCTAAATTGTGTGTTTGTGTGCATTTGTTGAATTGTAGTAGAATGGGGGGGGGGGGACTCGGTAGAATGGAAACTAATGCCCAGAGAGACTGTTGAATAATCAACTTTTTCATTAACTTTGGCATAAGGAAGCTCAGCATCCATTAGCTGTTGGGGCACTAATGAACAGCTAATTGTTTCTGATAATAAAAAGTAAGCCAAAAGGATATCAGGAAACTAAACTTTGCAACTTGGTACATAATGCTGAAAAATTGCCACAATCCAGCAGATTCAAGTGTGCTTAAACAGTTTGAATGCCTCTGGTATACTTAGTTCCTATTGCCAATATATTTTCTGGGGAAAGCTTTAGGGGGACGTTTTATCCAGTTTTAAAGAAACCAAACACCATTTTGATGCACTAAGGATTGGGAAGAAAAGCAATGATCATATGAACAAGTCTTGTCAAAAGTCATACTGGCTCAGTATCTTTTTTGACAAATAGAATTAAAGTAACAGCCCTATTCCAGTCTTCTCTTGCAAGAGAGATGCAGAGATATTGGCTGAAATCCTGTTGCTTAGCATAGTAAATCATAATTAAGATTAAGCCCATTGAATCAATAAGTATGTATTTGGTGAGTCAACTTCTCCATATGTTCCATTGGTTCAAATGGGCCTACTCTGGTTGTGACTTTTTATAGCATAGTAAATTGAAACTAGAGTAAACCCATTTGAATCAATAGAATTTATGGAGAAGTTGACTCAATAAATCCCTACGGATTTAATGGGACTACTCTAGTGCAATTTACACTAACAGGATTTTAGCCACTACAATGTAAGTCCCACTGATTTTAGTTTGGCTTGTTCACAGATAAAAAGACTTGGGATTATAACCTTACTTATTCCATCCCTCTAATTCAAATATAAACAGATGAAGAACATTTAGAACAATCAATAAATAACACAATCTACAAAATGAAGCCAAATCAATCCATGCAACACAACATAGTGGTTTAGCATGGCTAGTAGGATCTGATGGAAAATTCTCCACATACTGTATTTGCTTTCCCTTACAATTATAGTGCTCAAGGGACTTCTGTCATTTCCAATTGTATTTCAGCATGAAAGGTCATTTCAGAAGTGGATGATGATAATCTACACTATGCAATATAGTCCAAATTACATTTTTAGTTTTTAAAAGGATTTATTATTAATTTACTGAGATCTGCTGAAGTTTAAGTCCAGCTCCTCTGATTGAAGCATTTAATTACTTACTGACATACTGCTTTAAATCAAGAGATTAGCAGATGCTGTTCATACAAAAGGTACATAATAGACAATAATGCCATTGACTAATCGAAAGATTTTGTGGTATATTCTCATTGTACTCATATTCATACTGCATTCAAATTCACATTACAAGGGAAAATCTATTACTGTCAATTTGCCCATTTAAGAGCACCACTGGTAACCATAAAAGATTCCTTCAGCTCACCCAGCAACTCCTCAAAATCTGCCCCAGAGGGTTGAGAGATTGTCCAGAGCAAATTTGCAGGGACATAAAAGTAGAAGGGGAAAAGTGAGAGGAAAATTTCCATTACATGCATAGAAACTCACACATGCATCATTAAATGTTGACTCTTTACAGCTTGGTAAGCATTTTGTTTTCATAATGTTTTGATTTTATTCTGCATATTTGAATGCTGTTCTAAAAATAGCAGAATCCCAAGTTAAAATACTCTGGGAAGTGTCCAAAAAATAACTTTCAAAGCTCTGTACTTTTTAAAGAACAAAAGCCGGCATGATTTTTGATATGCCATGGCTATCAGCCATCCAAAAAAAGAAGGGGAGGTAAACATTCCAAGGGCTTGATGTAAGTTCTTTGCATGGGCTTGAAAGCAAGTCTTTGGATCTCAGGCAGTATTTCCACCATAAACCACTTGACAAGCAAGACAGGAAAATTTAATAAGGTGTCATTATATTACATTCATAGCTGAAATATTAAAAGGTTGTATAATGTAGCTACAGGTAACCCTCCCAGATATGGCCATTTCATGACTTACTCATGTCTGTCCTTTCAGAAAATGTGTGTTTTGTAAGGCTTACAAACATTTAATCTATAGTCCTTAATGTTTGGTATGGGAGAAATATTTTGATTGGAGCCCAAATATAGCAAGACTTGTGTTCCCACAGAATTGCAGCTGTTCCAGCAATCCAGTCACCTGACAATGAAGCCGTTATTCATCCCAGTCCTTTAGCATGAGCGTTGCTCTCGCCAGCTGCAGCTCAGACCATTCATTCTGGAAACGTGACACAGTCTTTCAAATTATGGCCACTAGAATGCACGCTGAGGCAAAACCCAAACTGAGAAGAGAACAACTGGCCTTCAGACTTTCACTTGCCTTGCCTTTGGGTCTATTAAATCTCCAGTAATAACTGACTGGTGCTATGGTTGAATATGTGGTGGATAGTATGCCAGCTCAGCATCTCAAAATGCCTGGGGGTGGGAGCATGCAAATACTCCAGTTTCTTGGAGTTTAAAATTGGGCCCAACTGCAAAATGAGCAGAGGAGGAACTCTGATTCCCAATGATCACGGAGGTGGAAGAGGCCATGCCAGATGGACTAGCTGTGAAGGTGCACCTTGATAATATCCTCAAGGCTGCGGCAGTCCATTGCAGTCCCAGTATTAAATCCTGCATGCCTCATTTCATATGTGCCACAGTAGATGACTCCATGATCACAGTGTGTGGGTCACTTCATGGCGTGGGTCACTTCATGGCCAGCTGGGATCTACCTTAAACAAATTCATGCCAATTGTATTTTTCCTGCTTCAGGGGGAAAATGCATTCTCGGATAGGAGTTGCAGACGACTGACGATGATATACATATACAAACCAAATGTCATTTGCTTTCTGCCTTCCATGTAAACTATTCTCCAGTGTCTATTCTGGTTACAGGCGCTGCAGATTCAATAAAGGACATGGATTAGTATTGTGTATGCAAGTAACTCTCCCGATTCCGCACGCAACTCAGCTGCCACAGTAGCACAGCTGAGGAAGCTCAGCCCATGTGTCCCCAATCACCCAATCAACAACTAGCGCGGGAAACCTCCCCGCTATAGGTGATCCTTAGGAAGGTTGCAACAAGCCTTAGTGAGGTTAGGCAGACCTTAGGAAGGTTCGCAGTATGTCCCCCGATGACATCACTGCGACTGCAACCAATGAGTGCCTTTGGGGGAAAATTCAAATACAGTATATAAGAAGCTGCGTCTCCTAAATGTGCCTATGTACAGATTGACCATGCTGAAGTAAAGAAGGGTTTGGCCCGCCTGCCGGCTCCATGTGCAATCAATCTGCCTACATCAAAATTAGGTCTCCCAATCTTTGGTTTTTGGACTTCAATTCCCAGTAGCCTAAGTCAATTTCCCAAAGCACTGATCAGCCAATATACTGTCTTAGGCTTCTGGGAAATGAAGTCCACCAGTGTTCCATGGGTTGCCCTTGGGTGAGGAAAGCGCTATAAAAATGCTGTAAATAAATAAACATAGTTTGGGAAATGCTGGATTAGAACAAAGACCCCATCTAACCCAGATGCTTCCCACAGAGCCCAATCAGATGGTCAGGCAGGACTAGAGAGATAAAATTTCTGGAACTTTTGAAGCCAGGGGGAAGAAGCACATTTTTCTGAGGGGAGGGGTTTCGGGGGGAATTGAAATTTTTGGAAAAAGTGAAACTTTTTTTACAAATTGAACGTCACTCTGTTACTTCAGAACATAAACTATGACTATGTAAAATTTGATTTAGCATACAATTATCACAATAGGTATATTAAAAATACAGTGTATTCAAACAATTATTACAAAGAATTTATTTTAGTTTTAAAATTTATTTGTGATTGTAACAAATGGAGCAACAACCTCCTGAACTATACAGACAAAACCTCTTTGGTTTTGTTAGTTTATATGGAGCAGACCAAAAGAAATTTGAAACCAGATGAAACCATTAACATTAGTAGCAAAGAAAATTATTTAGATTTCCTCGATGTAGGAATGGCTGGCCGCAAGGAAGACACGCGGAGACAATCGTGCGGTGAAGTCCAGCCCCGACCAGAGTCGGGGGTACTTATTTATTACCCTGCCGTGGGTAATCCCCTAATTGGGTGACCCCCTAATACAGAAGGCTTGCATATATGGCATTTTCCAGTGGTCAGGGACAATGCCTGCTCTTGGACCTTGCCCTGTGGTTAATGGACAGCTTGCAGTTAATTAGAGTCGGGCTGGCAAAACCCATTGTTCCTGCCCTAATCTCGGGGGTTTTGCGTATTGACTCCGGGCATCTATCTTTGTCTTCTGTCTGGCTTGGCTTGTTTGCCTAACTTTGCTGCAGCCAGCAGCTGATAATCGTGTTGCTCCACTAGAGCCATCATCTTGGTTTTGCCCTGCTCTACTGTAGCCATCAGCCAAGGCCTTATGATTCACCCTTAATTAGCTAACTAGCCCACACCCCAATTTCCTTTCCTGCCAGGCCCGGTTGGTCCCCGGATCTGTCGAAAGCCGAGCGAACCCCTGGAGAAAGGTTTGGCTAATTATTCCCGCTGGCAACCAACACTCTCCATAGTATCAAATAGACATAAAGCATCCATTCACGTACAAAAGAACTGGTGTGTGTGTGTGTGTGTGTGTGTGTGTGTGTGTGTGTGTGTGTGTGTGTGTGTGTGTGTGTGTGTGTGTGTGTGTGTGTGTGTGTGTGTGTGTGAGTAAGGGACTAAGGTTCAATGAATAGGCATGCAATTTAATCAGAATCATTTTTGAGCTACAGTTATCAGTATCAATTTCTGTCTCTGCATCTGCATCTGCTTTGTTGTGTTTGTCATCAACACAGTTATCATGGACTTCTAAAAACTGAAGGTTTCTCCAGGTTGAAACAAATTTCTCTACCCTTTCACATGTCAGTTTATTTCTTGATTTAATGTGAGTGTTTCCGAACACTCAAGACCAGATTCTTTCTCATACTGCAGAAGATGGGAGAATCTGAAGAAAGTAAGAAGCAAGAGAAGTCAGAGGCTGTGTTGTGCAAAGATCTTACCACCATGTTGTAGGAGGGATATGTTTGGCAGAATCCCAGACTGCATTCATTGATCAAATTCCTGAAGATGTTCTATACTAGTGATGGTGGATCTTGGCACTCCAGGTGTTCTTGGACTTCAATTATCAGAAGCCAAAGTCAGCACTCCTGCTGATGAGGGCTTCTGGGAATTGAATTCCAAGAACATCTGGAGTGCCAAGGTTCACCATCAGTGTTCTATATTCTGCAGCATTTGAAAGTACCTTCTGATGCTTGTTTTATTATCCAGTCAAATGCAATAACACTGCTATCACCACTGATATTTTCATCTTTGAATCTTGGATCTAACAGATTTGCAGCAGAATGATTTGGATGGCAACAAAATTCTTCCCCCTTTTTAAATAACATTTTTCACTTTACTATCAATGGCTCAAGTCGCTAAGACGCTGACTGGGAAGCGGAAGGTCAGCAGTTCAATTCCCAAGTACTGCAGGACAGAAATGAGCTCCCGTCTTCATCCCAGCTCCTGCCAACCTAGCAGTTCGAAAGCAGGAAATTGCAAGTAGATAAATAGGGACCACTTCGGTGGGAAGGTAACAGCGTTCCGTGCGCTCCGGTGTCTAGTCATGCCTGCCACATGACCACGGAAATGTCTGCAGAAGCAGACAGTGCTGGCTCTTTGGCTTAGAAACAGAGATGAGCACTGCACCCTAGAGTCGGATACGACTGGCTTTCGAGCAAGGGAAACCTTTACCTTTACCTTTACTGCATTATAAGTTGAGATGCACTGAGATTCTCAAAAATAGTTGTTTTTATCTTGGCCATTTGATAAGGAATTTCTGACAGAAGTGCACTGTCTGATTCAAATGCATTGAT
The DNA here is from genome assembly GCA_035047305.1 of Bradypodion pumilum. Taxonomy (NCBI): domain Eukaryota; kingdom Metazoa; phylum Chordata; class Lepidosauria; order Squamata; family Chamaeleonidae; genus Bradypodion; species Bradypodion pumilum. The sequence goes on from JAWDJD010000003.1 coordinate 173,330,411, forward strand.
TGCTGCAAAATTTGGCTTTACAATCTTCAGGGAATTATGTAGCTGAAACCAGAAGACATCCTCATCAAGAACAATGTTTCTGACACTCCTGGGTCCTTTAAGATCTTCAGCTATTGCTGTTTCTTGAAGAGCTTCTTTGGTTTTTTTTAGTAAACTTTCAAAGGAGGTCACTGCTCCACCCCAGCAGGTTTTACTACAGATCTTCAGCCTCACTATTTCATTCTTTATATTTCTTCTACTTCTTCTTGAAAACTGCAGCTACAAATGAATAGCTTTTACATGTTTTATAACATCTTTTGCTCATTTATAGATCACTAGCAGAGGTTGCTCGGCCTTGCCGGGCTGTTTTAAATTATGTTGGGATGTTAAATTGTGTTAATGTTTTTAAAAAATTGCTTAGTCTGCAATTTTAATTTTTACAATGTTTATTTATGTAAAAATTTTTTGGCTTGGCTGTTATAAACTGTGATCTGATTTTTTGGGGGGTTTTCTTTGAGTATTAATAAAAGAACAAAGTATGATATATTTTTTTCAAATTGTTTTATGTAATCGAATAATGTTTTAGTTTTTGGAATTTTTTAAAATAGTTGTACCGTAGGTAATAATTTAAATAATGTGAAAGTAAATATTTTTTACATTCAATGTTTTTAAAATATGTTTAGATGTTTTGGGTTTTAATTTGAGTTAAAACTCAGCACAGGATTTTTAAAAACTTTCTCTTGCATTTTATTGACATATATTTGTGATTTGTGTTAATTCGTGTTTTAGTGTAATTTTTTGACTTGTTTTTATTCTTGTGACCTTTTGTGTAAAATTGTGAATTTGTCTTTTTTTTAATTTGTTTTTACTCTTATGGCCTTTTGTTTGGGGCTGTTGTGTGTTTTTGAATTGTTTTTTACTATTGTGGCCAGCAGGTGGTGCTGGTAGGGGTTCTTGTATTTTGACTGTTTTTTCTCTCCTGGCCTCTGGGTGGAGCTTCTTCCGGTAAGTAGTCTCTTTCTTTATTCATTTCTTTTCCGGTCCTCGTGGAGGTAGGACGTGTTTTGGTGAGTTGGCTTGTTTTCTTTCTTTTGTGGGGGTTTTTTATTTGTCTTTTTTTACTTTGTTTTGTTTTTATTGTGTTTTTGTTTACTTTGTATTGTTTATTGGTGTTGTTTTTGTTTTTTATGTATTTTTGAATGTTTTTGACTGTGTTTTAAGCAATTTTTAAAAAATTATTTATTTATTTTTATTATTTTTTTAGAAGCTCGGAAGGCAAAGACACCTTTGCCTCCTGGGGAGAAGAAATCCCCACCAGGGAGGGGTTTTGCTTTTTTCTGGGTTTGCTTGGAAAGGCGTTTCCTTTCCAGGCAACCCAGAGAGAAGTGATTCTTTCTTTTCGGGAGGCAAAGACACCTTTGCCTCCTGGGGAGAAAAAATCCCCACCAGGGAGGGGGTTTGCTTCTTTCTGGGTTTGCTTGGAAAGGAGTTTCATTTCCAGGCAGCCCAGAGAGAAGTGATTCTTTCTCTTCGGGAGGCAAAGACACTTTTACCTCCTGGGGAGAAGAAATCCCCACCAGGGAGGGGGTTTGCTTCTTTCTGCGTTTGCTTGGAAAGGAGTTTCCTTTCAAGGCAGCCCACAGAGAAGCGAGGGCGAGACGTAAAAGGCAACACCAGGAGGGAAACCTTTAAAGACCCAGTTGGAGCCAGGAGGTAAGCGTGGTCGGTTGGGGTTAGGAAGGGTGGGCTAGGTGGTGGGGCGGGGGGGCAGCGTGGTTACTGGGGCCGTGCCTCGCCCCCCACTCCCTAATCAGCGCTACTGCGCTTACCTCCTGAGTCCCGCTGGGTCTTTAAAAGTCTTTCCCTCCGGAGGTTTATTTTTTAACTTTGGTGTGCCACGCTTTGCCAGCCTCCTCTGCACTCGTGTCCCTCAGCCTGAATGGCTGAGGGGTTGTGCAGCACAGAGGACTCTGGGATTCGTAGTTCGTGCTGCAGTTTTTTTCTGAAGCTTATTTTTGATTGGCCACAGGGCGTTTCTCCACGTTCTTTGTGGTCGCACCTCTCAGCCTGATTGGCTGTAGCGCGGCACAAAGAACATTGGGAAATGAAGTTGCTTCCCTTTCTTTGCGTTTGTGGGGCTCTTGCCTTTTCTCAATCCTTTGTTGATCTGAGGACCCAGTTCACCCGTGTGCACGAATGGTGGGTGCGAGCTAGTAGGGCCAGGCTTAGGAACCTATGTGAAGTTCCAACGGTTAACGCTTGGTGTTATAGGTTAAGATTTGAAGGATGCCCAGTTTCATAATATCATTAAGAAGCATGTTTAGCTCATGAGATGCACGTCCTATTGCAATAATATGTGGATACTCATCTATTATGTTCTCCAATGCTGTTTTCATATTGCTAGTATTGTCAGTCAGCAAAGTGAGTGTACTTTACAACGCCCATTTACTGTAGGGTTTTACATATTTTGCAACTGATACACTCTGCAAATTGTCTGTTCTCTCATGTCTCAATGCTTCTGTAAAAAATTGCTTGAGGTATTGTTACCACAAAATTTATAATTCCTTCTCCTCTCACATTTGTCCATTTGTCTGTAGGTAGTGCAAGACACAGTGTTTCATTGATTTTTCCTTGCACAGATTCCATTATGCTTTTTTATTCTAACTCCAAAAGAGGCTTGCTCAAAAGAATGTCTACTGCATAAACTTGAACAAGTCTCCCAGTTTGAGAAAGAGCCATTGATAAACACTCTCTAAGTTTGATTTGTAACCAATTGTGTATCACTGGACACTTGTTAGCTTGCTAATCAGAATATCATGGCGAACTTTGTCAAAAACTTTGCTGAAGCCATGCTATAGTACATCTATAGCATTCCCATCATCTACCAAGGAAGTCACCTTATCAAAAATGAGATAAAATTAGTCTGGCAGGTTTTATTCTTGACATACCATCTTGGCTTCTAGTTATTACTGCATTGTTTACTTTAAAAGATTAAATCCAGATTAATTTTAATAGTTCTAGTGGTATTTTCAGAGGCAAATATCCTCTCACGCAAGGATTTATGTGGGATCCACGCACACAATTGGTCAACTGTCCCTGACAGAACCCCGGTAATGGGTGATCACCTCATTGCCAGGGGTTTCTGAGGGGCAGAAATTGGGGGAGTGGAATATTAAATAGAGTTTAATTCATCAATAGCTGATCTGACAGCCTGCTCAGGCAATGGAGAGATAATGACTAACTCGCTAGTCACATAATAGGTAATCTCTCATCTGCGGATTCCTTTAAGCCCTAGAGTCAATGTTAGCCACCTGTTTACCTCCGATAACATGGAACAATGTATTTCCCCTGTAGTTAATTAATTTAGTTAATGAACTTCCCTCGTGTAGACTTCCCCAATTAACTCGTGTAAACATGATGTGTGAAGCCTGAATTTACAATGGATCGCTATGCTTGTGCATGCAGCCAGAACAGGATAAATACTCATGACTTGTCATCATTAAATCACTGGTTGTCGCTCCATCTTGCCTCGTGTGTATTGCCTGACCAGTCTCCTCTGGGACCCAACGGCCACTTCACGGTTCCGATCCAGCTTGTGCAACCCACTTCACAGCCCAGATCCAACATATGGTGACCTCAAGACGTGATTGTACTCGTGAGTAGTGACACCCCTCGGTCCGGTTCTATGCCAGAACCATGTCCAAGTTGTCTCGGAGGTCAGCGCAGCAGCTCTGGTCAGAAAGCCATCCGATCTGAGTGATAGCTACGCGGCGAGGCATTCCTGAGAGGCAGAGCACACTCCAAAGCTCTGAGGCATCTTAGCGGAAACGCATTCCGTTCAGGTTCGGCAGTGAAATGCTGACCTCATTGCAGAGGCCACCGAGGGCCTGTGGCAGCAGCCCACGTTCCGAGTCCTTCCCAGAGGTTCATCACGCCAAACCTGTTACCTAACCAGACATGTTGATTCGTCCCGAGGAGGAAAACTTCAAAGGACCAGCAGGTAATATGGGGACTTGTCCACAGCGACAACGTCCGACCGCTAACCAGAGAGTTCACTTAATGGAACTCAAGGCCCTGGCCAGGGTAAACCATACACGCATTCACAACACCCAGTTAGCAGATCTTTTTGGTGTACTTGGGGGAACATTGTCAGTTTTATCCAGAAACGGGCATGCTTAGTCTCCAACTTTGGGATAGGATAGGAGCCTGCATTAGGCAAGCACCTAGAGCCCCAGCTAAGGTAATTAGCACATGGAGTGAGTGTAGGAAGCTCATAGCAGAGTTAGACCCAGTCCGGATAGCGACCCAGGAACCCCCAGCGCAGTCAGAGCCATCAGCCCCAACGGCTCTCTATCCGTCACTTCAGCTCAAGCAGGGTAGTGTAGGGAGCTTTCCCTCAGTGACAGCTGCAGACGTCACTGAAGGAATGCATGGTATGAGAAGCGCTGGCGCTTCTCTGACAGTTATAAGTTCCCAGACTATCAAGAGTTCCATCCAGCGCATGGTTGAGGAAGAAACCAGTAAGGGGGAGTTGTCAGCGGAAGATCTAACTGAGCTTAGGCAGGTATGCCCAGTCCACATAGAGGTAGATGCCCTCACGGGTCAGCAGCAAACGACCCATTCGCCAGTTCCATACAAGCTGCTTATGGCTATACGGAAGGCAATCACAGAGACAGGACTCCAGAGTCGCTTTACTAGGGGCACGCTTCAGCAAGTGTGCAAAACAATGATGCTCATTCCATACGACTGGAAAGCCGTCATGAGAATGATGCTCAACCCCAGCCAGTATTTGCTGTGGGACAGCGAGTACTGTCTCGAAACACAGGCAAGGGATGCCAGGATGGGAGGAGCAATAATCCCTGATAAGCTATATGGGTCAGGACAGTTCGAATCCGTCGATGCGCAGATCACCTTGCCTCTCGCCACACTTCATTTGGCGTCTGAGACAGCCTTCAGGGCTTATCTCAAGGTCCTGGCAGCTGGCAAAGCAGCCAAAAATTACACAGCAGTCAAACAGGGTGCCCAAGACTTTATCAATAGACTGGAGGAAGCAGTCAGTAGACAGATAGACAATGAGCAAGCCCAACAGGAGCTCATGATGAAGCTGGCAAAAGACAACGCCAACCTTGACTGCCGTAATATCTTGCAGACACTGGGCAATCATCCCGATCTGACTCTCACCGACATGATTAGGGTTTGTGCCGATGTTGGTACAGATTCCTACAAAATGGGTCTGTTAGCTGCAGTGGTGCAAGGCGGTAGGAGATCCAAAGGCAAGACCAAAGGAGCATGTCACACTTGTGGCATGATCGGTCATTTCACTAAAGAATGCTGATCCAAGAAGGGCAACAGCCAGAACACGGGTCATCCCAAGGCTCCAACCACCCCACGTCCACGATGCAATAAGGGTTTCCACTGGGCCAGGAACTGCCCAAACTCATGAAACTTGTCTCTGGCACCGGTCCAAACAGAGACCTCAATTGCTCTGGGAGAGCCAGAGCTGGATTAAATTCCGGTCACATTCCCTTCATTCCAGAGGCGCAAGCCAGACCTAAGGGCAGTGCAGGGCTAGATTTGACTTGCCAGTCAGAAGTCATATGTGACTTGCCAGGCACAGTCTATCTGGTCAATTCCCAATACATGGGACCCCTGCCTAGAGGTTATATAGGTTTAGTTTTGCCCTGTAGTATCGCAGGAACGTGAGGAATCCTAGTGATTCCGGGATTCATTGACTCCAATTTTTCGGGTGTATCTAGGTTCAACTCTGGACACACCTACCCCAAACCATTCACAAGGGAGACATGTTAGCGCAACTGATCATGGTTCCTTGTCACTTGCCAGGAACTCAGGGACAGCTCAGAGTCGGGGTTGGAAGACCGATCGAGCGCAGAAGGGGCAGTGCAAGGATACCAGGTCTTAGCGGCAGTGGAAACCAACATAGAGTGGAAGTGGCAGCCAGTCATAAAGGTATTTTTAAATAAAAAACCTTTTGATGGGCTATTAGATACCGGAGCTGATGTCAGCATGGTCAGCCAGAGTCAGTGGCTGCGTGAGTGGGCTCTCGAGCCGGTCTCCGATGTGTGGGGGGTAGGCGGTGTTCAGGAAGTGTTTAGAAGCCAAGACTGGGTAGAAGTCACGATCCCCGAAGCTGACAGCACAGCGGTCATCCGGCCGCACATTTTGGATGTGCATGTCAACCTTTGGGGGCGAGACATTCTACAGCAGTACTGTGCCACTCTTACCTTCAGGTAATGGCTTTACCGCTTAAATGGCTCACCAATACGCCAGTCTGGGTAGAGCAATGGCCGGTAGTAGGGGAGAAATTAGTCGCCCTGAAACAGCTGGTAAAAGAACAGCTACACGCAGGACATATAGAATGGTCCACCAGTCCTTGGAATTCACCCATATTCGTTATTAAGAAAAAGTCAAGGAAGTGGCGACTCCTTCATGATCTAAGAGAGCTCAATAAATGTATCCAGCCAATGGGTCTGCTTCAATGCAGCATCCTGAATCCGAACATGATCCCCGAGGGTTGGGAGATCTTGATTGTAGACTTAAAAGACTGTTTTTATACCATTCCTTTAGATGTAAGGGATCGGGAAAGGTTTGCTTTTACAGTGCCAGTCGTGAACCACAGAGACCCCACGCAACGTTACACATGGAAATATTTGCCACAGGGGATGCTCAACTCGCCCACCCTGTGCCAAATTTACGTTCATGACGCGCTGGAAAAGTTCCGAAACCTTCACCCCACAGTCTTAGTGTGTCATTTCATGGATGACATCCTGGTCGCAGCGCCACAACTCGGCAGCGAAATGTTTAGAGACCTCCAGACCACTCGGGGGGGGGGGAAGGGTTACTCATTGCTCCAGAGAAAGTTCAGAGAACCGAGCCCTTCTCATACTTGGGCCATCAGCTTCTCCGGTCTTTCGCAGCACCAGTTTTGCCACAGATAAATCTCAAAGATTCAGTCACCCTTGTAGAATTGCAACAGATTCTGGGGAATATCAATTGGGCTAGACCGTATTTTAGGCTACATATGGACCTTCTAAAGCTGCTTTTCTGCTGCTAACACTAGGTAAGCAGCCAGCAGACCTGATACACATTCCTCGAGAGGCTTGCTTGACTCTCGTAAAGGTCAACCAAGTTCTCAGCCAGAGATGGGTGGACAGGATTGGTCAGGGGCCAGATGCTCCTGTTCTAAACCTGTACATAGTCCGGACAGGAGCCATGTTTACCGGAGCTCTGGGAGTAGACTCCGAGCGAGGGGTGAGTATCATGGAATGGGTGTATTTACCACACACCTCTTCCCAAAACATTGTTCCTCCACAGGAACTGGTCTCCACGGTGATTTACTGAGGAAGGCTGAGAGCAAGGGATATCTCAGGGCACGATTTAGCGAAAATCGTTGTTCCATTCACAAAAGATCAGATTCAGCAGCTGATGCAGCTTGGTGACTCACTTCCGATTGCATTGGAAGGATTCACTGGATGTTTGGCATGCCATTTGCCGAAAGATCCCAGACTTGTCTCGCTTCAAACGCAGACAGTCAGTTTGTGTGAGTTAATGCCCCTGGTTCCACTTCAGGGGGCTAGGACAGTTTTCACTGATGGGGTCGTACATATGGTGTTCTTACTTGGCAAGAGGGCCAGGCTTGGCGCACGCTTCTAACTCTTCCGCAAAAATCTGCGCAGCGGGCAGAATTAGCAGCTGTGAACCTCGCCTTGCGCACCTTTGCCAAAGAATGCTTGAACATAATTTCTGACAGTCAGTATGTTCGGAATTTGCTTCACAGTCTACCGGGAGCGTACATCACTCCCGCAATAGACAAAAATTTGTTAAGTCTTTTCCTCACAACTCAATTTCATTTGCGGAACCGCACCGAAGCGCTCTATATCGCCCACATCAGAAGTCACCAGGATTTGCCTGGACCGATTTCCGCAGGCAATAGCAGAGCGGATGCGGCCGCAAAGGAAATTCAGCAACGGTCAGTTTTGGGAGTCTTCACTACTCCGATACAGAGTCATGCATTCTTTCATCAAAATGCCAAAGCGCTTGCACGGCAGTTCAACCTGCCACTTTCCCAAGCCCAGGGCATAGTCCATTCTTGCCCACATTGTGCAGGGGTGGTAGGGGGGCCCTCATGAGGGGTCAACCCACGAGGGACAGAGGCCAACCAGGTGTGGCAGATGGATGTCACCCGTTCCGCAGTTTGGCAGATGGCAGTACATGCATGTTTGCATTGACACTTTCTCACAGTTTTTTTGGGCTACAGTGCAGAAGGGAGAAACAGCTTCCCATGTGGAGCAACATCTCCTTTCCTGCTTCGCGGCCATGGGCAAACCACGGCACGTGAAGACCAATAACGGTCCGGCTTATAGCTCCAGGCAGCTGGCCACCTTCATGGCCACCTGGGACATTAAGCATACCTTTGGTATTCTGTACAATCCGCAAGGGCAAGCGATTGTGGAGCGGGTGAATCGGACGCTCAAGTTCTACATTGACAAACAAACAGAAAGGGGGAAACTAGTCCTCCCCAAAAATCAGGGTCAGGCACAGCATTGTCTGAACAAGGTATTGTTTACGTACAATCACCTTAATGTTTTTTTTGGATTACACTCCGCAGGAGAAGCACTTCCGTCGCACGGAGGCTCTCCTGCGGCCGATGGTGCGTTACCGAGTGCCACCAGATCCTTCTTGGAAGGGCCCGGCACCACTCATAACATGGGGAAGAGGGTATGCTGCAATTATGTCTCCTACAGGCGTTATCTGGATTCCAGCCTGGTGTGTCAAGCCTCACTTTGAGTCCAATGGCGTGGACCCAGGCACTCCCAGACCCAATACCAGAGATGGAGGGATTAACCCTGATGGGGAGAGCCAAGCAGAGGAGGCGATGGCAGCAGATGACAGCGCCGAAGATCACCTGGGGGATGGCCAAGTCCCTGTGCCAGGAGGCGGCGGACACCGTTCGGCGGGAGAACAAGGAACCGACACCAGAGAACATCTTGGTTGCAGCCTTTTCCCTTATTACTGCTAATTCCATGATGACCACCATCGTCTTGATCCTTTCCCTGCTTGCGGGGATAGGGGGTTCAAGCAGCTTCACTGGACGCCAAGAACCTGATGCCAGGCGGAGATCTCTCTGCATTACAACGGTTGGGAAAGATTGGCGAACCTCGTCAATCAGTCTGATTTTTGCCTGAGGCAGACCACCGATTCTGCCTCTATTCTGAGTACTTGTCTCATCCCAGTGTGTCACTCCCCAGATGTGCACATCAGGAATGGTGACTGGTTGGTGAAGCGGATATTTGGTCCATTTTACAAGACTGCCTTTTCAACATACGCGCATTGGGGAACTCAAGTCACGAAAGTCCTACCGGCTGATGCGGCCACTTTGTACACACCCTGAGTGAAGGTCAGCCCGAACTTAACTTGTGCTCGCATTACCAGCTGTTCCGCGGTCGAAGGGCCACAGCGCCGTTGCCTAGACCCCGGCAACAGCACTTGGACTTGTAATAACCCAGAGACTATTAACTCAATGTTTGCTCACATTACTTTGCCTTCAAGATGGTTTTTTACATGCAACCAGTATACTTGGAACTACATTCCTGCAAATGTATCTGATTCCCTTTGTGTATCAGTCGTTTGACATTGTTGCTTCCCACAAAAGACATGGTTGCCCCAAGCACTAATGTACCTTCCCACATACGGCACGCTCGTGCCACCCAGTTAGACAGTTCATGTGATAGCAACATCAGGGTTCTGAGCAAGGCTGAGTATGTTTCATTGGCAGTCAGCCTGTTTGGTGTGCCAGGCTTAGCCGTAGGCAATGCTCAGAGAATTGGTCAATTGGCTTGCACTTTGGCAAAAGCCATTAACCATACCTCCTCAGCGATAGCGCTGCTTAATCAGGAGCAGACGGAGCTTCGCTATGCCATATTGGATAATCGAGCAGCCATCAATTACCTCCTACTGTTACATCATTTGGGCTGCGAGTCTGTCCATGGCATGTGTTGTTTTAACCTCACGGACAACTCGTGCAAGGTACAAAGTCAACTCACAGATCTCCATAACTTGGTTAAAAATATCAAGGAAGATGCTATGTGGGGGTGGTGGAAATCGTTATGGTCCTGGTTCCCATGGAATTGGCTACAAACAACACTCAAGGTGATTGTAGGGGTGATAATACTGGGAACAGCTATATGTTTCGTGCAATGTATTCCCTCACTAATGCCAAGGTGTCCCCCATGGAGAGAACCCCGGAATGTCCTCACTCCACGTCAGTTGATGCCGCTCCTACGTCGAGCCGTCTGTCAGGTCCAATTAAACAAATAAAGGGGGAGTGTGGGATCCGCGCACACAATTAGTCAACTGTCCCTGGTAATGGGTGATCACCTCGTTGCTGTGGGTTCCTGAGGGGACATAAATTGGGGGAGCGGAATATTAGATAGAGTTTAATTCATCAATAGCTGATCTGACAGGCAGCTCAGACAATGGAGAGATAATGACTAACTCGCTAGGCACGTAATAGGTAATCTCATGTCTGCGGATTCCTTTAAGCCCTAGAGTCAATGTTAGCCACCTGTTTACCTCTGATAACATAGAACAATGAATTTCCCCTGTAGTTAATTAATTTAGTTAATGAACTTCCCTCATGTATACTTCCCCAATTATCTCGTGTAAACATGATGTGTGAAGCCTGAATTTACAATGGATCGCTATGCTTGTGCATGCAGCCAGAACAGGATAAATACTCATGACTTGTCATCATTAAATCACTGGTCTTCGCTCCATCTTGCCTCGTGTGTCTTGCTTGACCAGTCTCCTCTGGGACCCAACGGCCGCTTCGTGGTTCCGATCCAGCTTGCGCAACCCACTTCGCGGCCCAGATCCAACAGATTTATACAATGTGTTATTGTTAAAAACATTATATAACTAGACTATAGTATACTTTTTTGAAATATTTCTATGTAGTCCCCAAGAAGTTTTTTTAAAAGATTACAATATCTATATGTTCCTTCCTGTTGACAAAACATGCTAGATATGATACAGAAATCATCTAAAAATATATTTCTATGTAATGTTGTCTTTATGTACATTGCACATTTTCAACCAATCTCTGGCTTTGAGAAGAAAATTAGATTCAGTATCATTTCAGATTCTTGGTACAGAACAAGGTCACATAGTGTAAAAATAGGTAAAATGATCAATAAAAAGAATATTATTCACAAGCAATTCAAATACTCTCAGCTTTAAACACAAAGATTTTCCTCAGGTTGTTCTATATTCATAATATATTTCATAATCCTATTATATGTAATACTGAACAGCTATCTTCATTTTCGTAGTATTAGTTACATGTGTGTCAAACTATGCCAATCACATTGATATCATTATGCTAGAATGAGTATTTCATGAATTTTTATGGAGAGTGAAATGAAATAGATTCTGGTTTAATAAGCTTTCCGAAGGTCCAATGTGTAGGTTAACCACGTGTGCGCACTTATGTATAGATACAGCCTAACAAAATATGTTTATTTATTTATGTTTATTTACAGAGGTGCAAATATGTATACACATTTTAAGAGATGTTATCTATGAATTACTTTTCAAATTTGAATTGATTTCAGCAAAGCATGTGACAAAGTACCCTATGGTGGTTACATGATCATAAAGAGAGTTAATTTTAGCCTGGCAGGATTGGTTCTTGACAAATCAAAATATCCTTTCTTAGAATGTGAATACATTTTGGCAGCCTCTGTATTTATGCTCAATACTATTACAGTAGAACCCCGCATAACGAAAAAGCTGCATTCCACAGAGCTCTTCACTATGTGGTTTTTTCGTTATGCAGATCAAATGGGCAATACCCCGCATAACAAAAAGAAAATGTTCATTATACAGGGTTTTCATTAACCGGGTATACCCCACTTAATGAAAACCCTGTATAACGGGGGGGATTCATTATGTTGGGTATTGTGATTGCTGCACAAATGCTTCATTGTACGAAATTTTCATTATACAAAGCATTCATTATGCAGGGTTCCACTGTATATGCTGTTACCTCACTTTCAGCTGAATGTGATCTTACAAATGAATGCCTTCCAGAAGCTCCTATTGTTAACTGTCCTGGTGACGTAATGCAAACTGCAGGTCATAAATTCATTTATTGAATCAATCTATCTCATGTTAGGTCTTTCTCCCTTCCTCCTGCCTTCCATTCATCCCAGCATTATTGTCTTCTCTAGTGAGTCTTGTCTTCTGATGATACATATAATGTTCAATAACCTCAATTTAGTCATTTTAGCTCCTTCTGAAAGGGCAGACTTGATTTGATTTAGAACCAATATATCTGTTTTTCTCTCCTCTAACATCACATTTTGAAAGAATCATTTTTCCTGCTCAGGTTTCTTCATTGTCCAGCTTTTACATCTATACACTGTAATCAGGAATACCACAATGTGGGGTGATTCTGGCATTGATCTTCAGTGATTTCAAACACATCTTTACACTTTATGATCTTCTTTAATTCTTCATTACTGCCCTCCCGATCCTCAGTCGTCTTCTGATTTCTTGGCTGCAGCCTCCATTTGGATTGATAACAGAGGTGGAATATATAAAATCTTTAATGATTTAAATTCTTTATGTCAAGAGAAAAAGTATGTGATTTTCTATCTACTACATCCACCCAGAACTTGTAAAACCACTCTTTAAATATCTCAATTACCTTGAAAGCCAAATTAAGGTATATATAAGTCATTTCCAAGAAACAAGGATAACAATTCTCCTCTAATCAATATTTTTGTGTTCTTGACATTTAACTCTAACCCTGCTTTTCCATTTTCTTCCTTTGCTTTCATCAGTAGTCATTTCAAGCCATTTGTGTTTTCTGCCAGTAATACTGGTGTTTCTTCCTTCATTGCCTGAAGTTCATTACCTGATCCACTGATTTTCACAAGAAACTGACTTATTTATGTAGCATTGTGCAGGATATCATTTGCCAGCCACTTTCACCTTTTTGGTATCATTAGAGACTTTGCATTTGCACAAACAGTTTAGAAATGTTTCCTTTGTAGTAGACAAGATCCATTTATTGCTTCATTTATGCAGCTGCAGTGAAAGTTTTTGAGTACTGTATCATCCTAGAGAGTTTCAAGCAAGCTTTGATTGTATCATTCAGATGTTTGAAACCTGTACAGCAGTTGAGGCTAAGTAAAAATCACAATATATCATCAGTTACTCTATTTGGAAAAAAAGTTCATAATAAAAGATCTGAGGATCTTAAATTTAATGAAATTATGCTACATGGCACATTTAGTGTGGGTAAATGACCAACTGTATCAGCAAACAGTTTTTTTTATTGTACCATTAAGTTATTATAATTACCCAATATTAGGCCAGATGGCGAGTAGTTTCTAAAGTCACACCAGGTGTTTCATGATGCAGAGCTAATCACAAAGCTGAAGACTGTTGTGAAACTAATTAGAAATGTGTAGAAATGGCAATGTGGGGCTACGCAAGGGAGACTGACCAAATAATTACAGGATAGCTGAGAGAATCTGACAGATATTGGCTGCAGATTTAAAAACAGAAAGCAAAAACAGATAAAATTAATTTAACTCATCAAAAGCATCTCATTAAATGACTTCATATCACAGTCTGGTATAGATTTACCTGTATTTTAAAACTCACAATGAGAAAAAAATGTGTATGGTAACAATTAAGTAAATTATACATAATGAACTCAGAATAGGTGTTATGTTATGGGAGCTTTTATTGATACAGAGTAAAATAGAAAAATAAAGAATTCAAAGTACTGTATATTTATCTAGGATTGATAGATATTCATTATGTCAGGATTTCTGGCCCCAAGCAAAAACAAGTCAAGAGGTAACTTAAACAGCTCTATCTTCTTTTAATTACAATACTTGTTAGTTATCCTCTGTGTGGGTGCTAGTAATGTGCCCAGTGCTCCAGGAAGCTGCGTTTTTCAAGAGGTACTATTTTCCACTGAGCTCACTGACATTTGTTTACCACTGTTCTTCATCCCAATTCCACCTCACAGTGATTTTGGTCATTCTTGGAGAATGCAAATAGACCATTGTAAACCAGGGGCATCCTTTTAAGACTTTGAGATTTTTTACATACCCCTCACCAAAGGTTCTTTAAAGAACCTTGTGGGGGGTATAAAGGACCCACACCAATTCCTCGACCACATTACCTTACTGGGGTGAGTGAATCCTAAACCAGCCAACGGAGGAAAGATGGAAAGGTGGAGGAAAGCCAAAAGGTGAATCCACTGCATTTTGTCTAGGATAGAGACAAGAAAACATATTTGCAGATGGTTGTTCCCATGAAATAATAAAACTAAGCTACCCTAACCTATTTACATTATCATGGTCCACAGAGGAGAAGCAAGAAGCCTAAAAGACTAGCAGCCAGTCATTAAACAAAAGAGTTGTCTAGCTTTCCCTTGAGCTACCAGCCCTTTTCCAGATGCTTCCACCATTCAGGGTTCTAGGCTACTAGAAGTTTCCAGATCTTAGTTTCCAGATCTTAGTAACTTCCAGAAAGTAACTTCTTGTCCTACACCCCCCTTTCCACTTCAGATGGTACCAGTTTCTCTAATTAACAAGGAGAAATTTCAAGAAATTGGGAGTTTAGTTCTCATCTTGACAAGCAACCACCTGCATTAAGATCATAGCTTTCTTCTAGCTTCACCATCACAGGCCTTTCAGCTAGTTACTGGTTAGCTTTACTGATGCCATCTTAAGCAGCTTCATTATTTCTGCACAGGCTCCTATACATACCTGTCAACCATCCCGATTTGGCCGGGATTACTCCGTAATCCTGTACCGATTGATGTCATTTCCCGACCTGCGCTGCCAAAACCCCGTAATTTGGCATCGGGGGAAAGGAGGCACTGTGCAGCCCATCTGTGCAAGTCGTGTTGCACGCATGCATGGAAGAGCTCTACACCTCCATAGCTCCCTTCCACGCATGTGTAGAAGGCTACGCCGCCTGCGTAGGCTACGCAAGCGGCGTAGCCCTCCACGCGCATGTGTACAACACGACCTGCGCAGACCTGGTCTGCGCAGGTCCTGCGCAGACCGGGTCTGCGCAGGTCCTGAATTCGCCGGAGCCACGGTTGACAGGTATGCTCCTATATCAACTTTATAATCATGGGATAAGAAGTGGAATCTTATGGACCAGGGGCAAGTTGAAAGGTAGGAAGCAGAAAGTAGGACAAATGGACAGTTATCACAACAGAAAGCAGGAATCTGTAATCAAGCTGATGCTTTTTAACTTGTTCATACATGTTCCAGAATGAATGATGAACCGTTAAATGGCCAAGTTATTTTTGGCAACATCAAATTGATTTGGGAGATACAGACACACACAAGGACATCTGGAATAGTCTCTCAAGGCTGGGTAAGTGAACAATAAAACAAAAAATATATTTGAGTAAAAAAAAAGAAGTGTAAATGAGGGAGGTCCAAGGGGTACTGTTTCCCCTTTTACAACAGTGTCTGCCACATATATCTGCATCTAGGAAACCAGCTTCCCATAAGCAGAAATGCACTCTTTGTGCCCTTTCATTTCAGTGCCTGGACAATTTCTGTTCCAAGATTGGAATAATAAACATGTGCCTTTTGTTACTCAATGAACTGGCTATCTCACAGCTCTTTCAAAATTTGGGTATGATGTAAGTTTTCTATCTTTGGACATTTGATCTTTTATTGAAATTCTCGCAAAATTTATCTGTACCTTCTCATTTTCCCAGCTTTAATTGTGGTGTTTCTAATTCATTTTACACCCACACATTCTAATTTTCTTGTCCAATAACAAATTAATAATGATATTAAAAATCAGCTTCTGCCCATGCTCTAGAGACCATAATGATGTAGCTGGCCACATCTCAAATGCCTGCCTCTGAAGAAGAGGAGGGACTACACATTACCAAATATTTGTGCTGCTTTGGCTTATTGGAAAACAGATCCAAGAAGCAGCATTGTGCAGGTAATAGAATTTTGCACCGAGACCACTGACATTTGTCCATCAATTTTTTTCATCCCACCCCACAAGTATGTCCATTCAGGGACAGATGGTGGGAGACTCAGGACAGACAGAACAAGAACAGGAGCATATATGAATCTTGAATTTTCCTACTGCAGTGTTTGGTGATGGCTTCAGTGTAAACAGCTTTGTAAAAGGATAGCCAAATTAATTGAGAAACAATACTATGACTAGTTGACATGGAGGCTCTATGTTGTTATGTGCTGTCAAGTTGTTTTCAATCTATGATAACTCTATGAATAAGACTTCTCCAAAACATCCTATCCTCAACAGCCCTCCTCAGGTCTTTCAAACACTAGCTTGTGGATTCCCTCACAGTGTCAATCCATCTCATGTTTAGTCTTCCTTTCTTCCTACTGCCTTCTACCTTTCACAGCAGAGTCTTGCCTTCTCATGATGTGGGACAGGCTTAGCTTCCTCATTTTTGCCTCCAAAGAAAGTTTGGGCTTGAATTGCTGTAGGATTCACTTGTTCATCTCTCTAGCAGTTCAGGGTATTTACAAAGCTCTCCTCCGACACCATATTTCAAATTAAGCTTTTTTTTCCTGTCAGCTTTCTTTATTGACTTGCTTTTGTAACCATACATAGTGGTTAGGGACGTAATAGTGTGGATGATTTTAGTCTTGGTTTCCAGTGACACGTCCTTACACTAGATGATCTCTTCTGATTCCTTCATTGCTGCCCTTTCAATTTTCAGTTGTCTTCTGATCTTTGGCTGAAGTTTCCATTTAGATTGATGATTGAACCAAGGCATACAAGCTATTTCATTCTATACCACTTCCAAGTTCATGGACTCTGTGTGCCATTTCCCAAGGAGCAAAGGCAAAAAAGGGCTCTGCTTGGCCATAGTGGGAAACAAGATGCTGGACTCTCGAAGGCTGTTTTTGTCATCCACCAGAGATCATTCATGTGTCCTGAGGTGTAGTACAGGTAAGGACCTTCATCAGCATTCAATCTTTGTCAGATTCCCTTTACAAATGTATCACCAAAGAAAAGGTGACAATACAAATGGTAAGCATTCATTCCACAAAGTGTAAAGGCAGTTTTCTTTTAATTATCAAAAAAAAAAAATGAAAGCATAGTGGAATCCTGATGCTTATTTGCCAACTATTCGAGCTCACTGAGCAATGACCTCTCAGACAAGATTTATAGGACTCATTGATTATGAGTCTAATTGTATTTTTTAATTAATTTTTAATATTTGAAAACATACAAAAACAAACTAATGAAAAACACCAATACCAAATATAAAATAACATAAAAATACAGATTACAAAATTAGAAAATCAAAAACTATATTCCCATATTTAAAGAGTGTTTCCATCGGGGGAGTCGGCAATGACTTCTGATTTTACATACTACAATTCTCTTTCCCAGAAAAGGAACGTATCTGTGCTAGGTTGAACCCCCTTTCTTCCAATTAGAACAAAGTCAACAAAAAATTCCCATATTTCCCAAAACGGTGTTTTGACTGGTAACCTTCTTCTTTGTCGTAGATGCATAGTTAATTTTTCATTGAGGGCTAGTTGCCTCACTTCCGCATACCATCTCTTCTTATTGATGTTTTCTCCCTTTTTCCATTCTTTCACAATCATTTGTCTTGCAACCAACAGTAATGTTAACAGTAATTCCTTTCTACCCTCATCCAAATTTAACTGATCTGTTTCCCTCAGTATTGCGAGTTTTGGATCTAGTACAATTGTCATACCCAATATCTTATTTAATTCTTCTTCTATTGTTTTCCAAAAGCATCTTATCCTTTCACACGTCTACCACATATGTGCATATTCCCTTTTGCTTTATTACACCTCCAACACATATCTGATACACTATTATACATTAAGTGAAGTTTAACCGGAGTTAGGTACCATCTCCATTTACAATTGTGCTCTTTTTCTTTGATCGACATTGACTTCATAGAGTCTAATTGTACTTGAACAACATTTTATGCCCATCTTACTGGAACTCCAAAAGTATCCACTTGGGAGAAATTAGCCATCAACATTTAAAAGTGGTAGGGAAGCATTCAAACTTGACTAAGCTTGAAGTGAAGTAATGAGGAATTATAGGTAAAGGTTTCCCTTGCTTGAAAGCCAGTCGTATCTGACTCTAGGGTTCTGTGCTCATCTCTGTTTCAAAGCTGAAGAGCCAGTGCTGTCTGCTTCTGCAGACATTTCTGTGGTCATGTGGCAGACATGACTAGACACCGGAGCGCACGGAGTGCTGTTACCTTCCCACCAAAGTGGTCCCTATTTATCTACTTGCAATTTCTTGCTTTTGAACTCTAGGTTGGCAGGAGCTGGGACAAAGATGTGAGATCATTCCGTACTGCAGTACTCGGGAATCAAACTGCTGACCTTCCGCCTCCCAGTCAGCGTCTTAGCCACTTGAGCCACTGCAGTCCTTAATGAGGAATTATACTCTCTGTTAAATTATAATAATCATGGCAGACTGCCTGCAAAGGGTTAAGATCACAGAGAGGACCTAGAGAAAGTACAGGCAAGGGTAGAAAGAGGCCAAGAAGTTGGCCAGAAGATTTTCAGAGGAAACGTTAAGAAGTATCATGTCCTCTTTCCTTTACCCCAACTATTATAAAATAGAGAGATGGAAGTTGTGTTGCGTAGACCCAAGCACAGGGCCAGCAGCAGATGCAGAATGTTCAAGAAATAAATGAGAGCTAAGACCTGCAATAGTGTGTATAGCGAAGATGTTTGTTTAGATAAAGCTATAGGGTTGTCATGGTTTCCACATGCGACCTTGTCTTGATTTTAAGGTGACATTTTATCCATATAATGTTAAGACACATATTGTAGTTTTCTTAGGCTTAGAAAGCCAGCTTTCATTTTAAAGCACATTGGGATGCCAGGCTGTTAGTCTGACATGACAGTGATGCATTGTTAGAATAGTTGCCTCCCCAAAAGGAGGAGGAAAAAGTGAGTGTCCAGGACTGGACACATTCCAAGAAACACCTGCAGTACCATGAGGTTACTAAGTGACAGTTGGACCAGCTGACCACACCACGAGGGAGATGACGTCTCCACTCATGTCAATCAAACTCTAAATGCCAGGACACCTGCAGAATGGAATTTTCCCAGGGAATGCAAAGGTGGGGGCCACATGCCAAACAGATGGCACTTGCACCTGCAAACTGTCCATGAGGACAGCATGTCCCGTTCCCATGGGAACACAGGTGCTTTCCCATTAGATCACCACATTCCAAATTACCTTTTCTCAATAAAAGGAGTCCAATCTGAGCACTCGGAGGCATTTCTGGAGCAAGGGTGAAACCCTTGTCTCTGAACATCATGATCTTGATTTCAGCGGGAGCTTTTGTCTGACAGCTCCTTAACATGACTCTTCGGGGCTAACACTCAGCCATTAGGGGCAGAACCGCCCCAAGCCAAGAAGCTTGAGCTTGCTAGGGAGATAGCAAGAATTTATTTCATTTATTTGTTTTATTAGCTTGTGTTTTATGTAGTGTAGATTAATTTAATATCTGTATCCAGTATTGTGTTTCCTTCAATAAATCTTCAAAAGCCAGTCATGTTTTGCCTGCCTTTGTAAAGAAGGAGAAGGAAACCCAGCAGAGCAGAAGTGGCTCCATTTGTCCTCATCGTTTCAACACCGGAAGCCTTCCAGAAGTCAGTGAAAGGGATTGCTCTGTCTGTTAAGGGGAGAAGGGGGAGTAGCAAGTCATAAGCTGTGTGTCATAGGCAGCAGCACTAAGAAGCCTAGCTTCTGCCAAGTGATCAATATTACGTGCCATATGCAGAAGGCTACTCTGTCCCTGTACCCAGCGAATCGGGCTAGGGTGAGGAGTGCTCATTAAGGTATAGCAGGATGCTGGATCGAAGGTCTGCCCTGCCGGGTGTTCCCAAGAGAAATATTCTGAGTGCCCAACATAGCCTTTGTGAGGTATTTTCCTCCCCCTATGACTCTGATAAGGGTCACTTCCATCTTGGCAGTTCCAAGATGATGATTATTATACTCTTTATTCTGGTATCCCTTCTAGTTAAAAATGGGATTTTTATTTTCTGTAATTCATGATACTGTGTGCTGTTAAGTTTTTATGTAGCAGCAGTAAAGCGGGACAGTTTTACAAGTAGCTTCAGTTTGAATCACAAGTTCTCCAAGGCCTTTACTCCCTGTTTCAGCCCAGCAATTAAACACTCCACACAATGTTTAGAAAGATAACAAAAATAATTCTTTACTTACAATTGATTCAGAGAGATAAACATGTGCTTTGCTTTGTAAAAGTCTTTTTAGAAAGGTTGCCATGTGCTCAAACAAAATGGTGATCTTACACATACATGCTTCTGCTTGTAAGTCAAAAATAAAAAGAAGAAGACAGAAGGGAGAGACCCGAACAAGGGCTTAGTACAGGAGTGGCCAACCTTTTTATGTCGTGGGTACTGACCATGCCCCCAGAGAACTGAGCGGGCCAGCCCACACACCCCAGAAGTGGGTGCATTTACGGCTGTCATAAATGCACTCACTTCCATGTTTATCACAGCCACATGCAAGTTTGCGCATGCGTGGGCACATTTTAGTAGAGACATAAATGTGCCCACTTCCACTTACGGGTGCAGGTGAGGCAGCGACGGTCCGGATGGGATGGCATTGCAGGCCAGGCCAGCCCCCTGGGTGTAGGTTGGGAACCCCTGGCTTAATAATACTATATATACTCAAGTATAAGTCTAGTTTTTAGCCTCCAAAATGAGATCCAAAAAGGGACCCCGGAGGTCCCAAAACCATGGTGGTGCAAATTCAAACATACAAACATAAATTTTTTAAAAAGCACTAACACTACCATAAAAATTTGAAAACATACCCACACAAATATCTGAATAAATTAATTGTACCACATTTTCATGTATTTTAATTACTGAAACTCACTAGCAGCTGCTGCATTTTCCACCCCCGACTTATACTCAGGTCAATCTATTTTCCTAGTTTCAGAGGTCCAATTTAGGTACCTTGACTTATATTCAAGATGACTTATAGTTGAGTATATACAGTACATAAAAATATTTCAGGTGACGCTAGAGGCGGGAAGATAGAAGCCATTTCTATTGGTTAGTCAAGGATAAATTAACATTAACAACCCATTTCATGCTGGGGTTACTCTCAAATACTCAACATGCCCAGGGGAAGAGTCCTCTGTAGTATTGCACTTGTTCAGTTGTGTGCTTGCAATATCCAACAACCTAAAAATCTAATGTTTTTATTTTAAAATAAACTATCCCTTTGAAAGTTTTTAAAGGTGGCTTTTGTATCCTAAGGAGGAAGGTTCATGATCAGCAGTTAAAGAAACTGTTTCTCATAGATGACAGCTGAGGAATCCAATCTCTTTAGTGAAGGGGGCACAATTCAGGAGACACTTTACAGGGAGAAAGGGGTCCCATTGCTTCTCCTAAATTCTAGGTATGTAATCCATTGATCTAGGCATGTAATCCAAGAGATCTGTTCCTTGGTGAAAAACTAACTACAGCTCCTAAGAATTGAGGATGAAAGAGTTTTATTTTCTTCTACTGCACTTCAACTCTGGGCTGAGAAGCAGACTTGACATCCGTAAGAGTTCAAGTCATTTAACCACATGTGGGACAGATGGTCAGCATTGGATGGGAGCCATTTTATTTTTCTCCCCAATAGAAATTTGAAACTTTTTCAAAGTCTTTAGACATCCTCTGCACTTCATTGGGGGGGGGGGATGGGACACTAGAAAGGGTAGTTCTATCAAAATTGTATTTTCTATATAAGATTCTAAGACAGAAATTATGGTCAGTTCTATATCATCTCTAGAGCAGTGTTTCCCAACATGGGGCACATGCCCCACAAGTACCATGGCTGATTAGTGCTTTGGGGAATTGACAGGCTTCTGGGAATTGAAGTCTAAAAACCAAAGGTTGGGAAACACTGCTCTAGAACTGGGATTCTCAACCTATGGCCCATGGGCTGGATGTGGCCCGTGGCACCATTTCATGTGGCCCTCCACTGCATCCACCACACCAAGAAGTGCCATGTGGTGGAGGACGGGCAAAATGGCTACCCAGGCCCTGAAGCTGTCTGTGCTAGTGTGACCCGGCCCCTGGCTTAAAAAGGTTGAGAACTCCTGCTCTAGAGTAATGGCAAGAGCTAATTTTTAATTCAGTACTCTGGAAAGATGTACCTGTATTTACATTATTATTATTGAAGAAAACAGGGTCTCTCTCCCCCCCCCCCCATCTTTATAGTTCTGTCAGCCAAAATAAATGTAACAGTAGGGGCTTCACACAGCAGATTCCAAAGCTCACATGACTGAGCAGCAATCAGAGCAGGACATAAACAGTTAATTTTAAGAGGAATGATATGACATGCTAGATATATTTTCAAGTTTACAGTACAGTAGTAGGTCCCAGAGCCTCATTCTGACACTGCTCAGCTCTGCATACATTCTGTATATCTTGATCATCATTCTCCTTTAAAAAATAGCATTCCAAATTCTGTCCTGGAGACCCCCAATCTTGGTAGGGTTTAGCTTGGCTGCACCTTAAAAGCAGGAAGGCACAACTCCTACTAATGTCCCTGACTCAGTGTGCACATTAGTGTGCCTTCATTTTTACATTCAGAGCACTAAACAGCCCTTTATCAACTTGGAATTTTTTATTATTATTATTATTATTGGCAGAGGGTTGGAGAATCTCCAGATTAGCTTCAGATTGTGGTATAGCTGGAAAAGAAGGGGAAATCTCCACTTGTTCCACTTCCCTTTAATTAGTAGATTAACAGCATTAGAAAAGGGCTAAATAAAAAGGTTAACCACCCTTCGGTTGGCCAATGCAACTATCATACTAACATGTGTGCAAATGAGATCCTAGGACCACAGGGGAAAGGGCTTCTTTTCAGATTATTCATATACGTATGCTCACACCTTTAGGTGGGGTGATGGTCCCCCCAGTGGGAGAAATGCCACTGGAAACCATATTGGGCCCAATGGCAATACAGTATAAGCAGAGGAGGAACTCTGATTCCTAATTGTCATGGAGGTGTAAGAGGACATGCCAAATTGACTGGCTGTGAAGGCGCACCTTGCCCATATCCTCAAGGCTGTGACAGTCCATTGCAGTCCTGGGGTTAAATCCTGCATGTCTCATTCCATGTGTACTGCAGGGGATGGCTTCATGATCATAGTGTGTGGGTCACTTCATGGCAAGCTGGGAGCCACCTTAAATAAATTCACGTCAATGGCATTTTGACTGCTTCAGGGGGGAAATGCATTCTCGGATTCAAGTTGCAGACCATGACGATGATATACATATGCAAACCAAATGTCATTTGCTTTCTGCCTTCCATGTAAACTATCTCCAGTGTCTATTCTAGGAGGCTGTTTTCATTCTTGCTCTCTTACTTCCTCTCTCTTTCTAATACAATGACAGATAAAAAAAAGAGTGGCATTCCTTTAAAATAAAAGTACCACATGGAAATTAAGTAGTGTCTGAAACTTAAATATAATAAGACAAAGGAGGAAAGCATTACAGCTCATTTGAATCGTCACAAATGATTTACTGAAGTCAACATAAGGTAACCTTTCCTTGTTGTTTGTGGTGTTTGTCTGCATATGGTGTAAAAGTCAAAACAATTCTGCTGAAATGAGATAAAATTAATTAACAGGAGCAGTTGAATGTTCTTTTCGTAATCCCATCCTCTTCCTTATATGTGTAATTCTAAAGTAAACATCTAATTATATAGACATGCCCGGAAACTACAACAAGACTAGGATTACAGCATTACTGTATTGTAATAGATGCGCCAAGATTCAAGACCTGGGTACTGCATGACAGATTGAGCTCCCATCTCTGTCTCAGCTCTTGGAGATATAAAAGGAGCCTAATTTGGGTGTTCTCTGAGCAGAGTTTCTTTCGCAAAAATCCTTTCAACCCAGAATAATTTCTGACACGAAATTATTAGTATAATGGATGCTCCAGCTTTCTTCTTTTCTTTGGCTGTTTCATATATGATTACGTCCCAAGGACCTCTACCTAATGTTCACTTTTCCCCTCTGGAATGAATGGCAGTCATTCATGTGTAAAAAATACAGTAAAGGAATGCATTTGGCCACAACTCTATCGCAGAAGCTAACACTTTCCCCACCCACAGTGACTATAGGCATAAATAATAAAGGCTAGTCTTTGCACATAGCTCTACCCTTTACTCTGGAGTCATATTCTGGACATAGAAGAGACAGAATGTGATTTATAGGCCACATGCCCCACCCCCCTTAAGTCCTTTACAAGACTTACCACAGTGCTGAAAATTTATTGGTCTGAAATGGCAATTTGTGCCCCAACAGCCAAAGGGGTGTAAATTGCCAGACATTTTAGGTTTCAAGAAGAAGAAGTACTGTGCAAAATTCAATGAGTGATGGGGGACACAAATCAGCCCCCAAGATATCTAGACACACCAAAATTGGAAAGAGTCTTCTGCTGACTTTCCTCTCAACCTTCTCCAAGTATCTGAGCTACAGCCCCGGAAATCGCTCATTGAATTTTCCCCAAACCAGCTAGTGGACACCTAAGATCTTAGCACAGTACTGTAGTTATAACCAAATTCCTGGAGAAAGGAAAATTCCATTTTAGTGGCAAAACCTTGTTTCCAGTGCTTCTGGATGCAGTGATTTACATTTGGGGGCAAAAAGAAATAAAATGGGAATCAAAAGTTGGAGAAGGAATGTAGCCTGTCAAAGTCTGAGGGAGGAAAGATGCAATATGTCAGTGCATATATGTCAGAATAGTGTTGAATAGGATATGGAGAACTGGATTTTATAAATAAATGGCATCCATGCCCAAATGTATTCTGGCTGGATCCTCTGTTCACAGCTTCTGGCCTTTCTTTCTTGTCTGTGCTGAATCTCTTTTTCTATGTTTGATGGGATCAGCAGTCCAACAAAGTTGTCCACCCCTCTTTAACAGAATAACAAGATATTGGGGGAGGCATAGTCTGATATAGTCACATATATCCTGATTTCCAGGCATGTGTTAGCTATTCTGAATTACTTAAGTTGATCCAAACCAATTCTAAAAAGAGTGAGTTTTGCTCAGTCTTTGAGGAATTCCTCATGGAAACTGGGGTGGGTGGGAGAGAACCAGGTGGCAAACAGTGACAGCAACAGCTGGTGTGTCCACCTTTGACTAGTCCCTTGCTGATGAATATTTCGGAAGGTTGTTGGCAGCAGCAGCTGCAATACAAAGTAGTGAAACTTTCTTTTAAACAAAAAATGAACCTGTAACTCAGCTATCTCTAAGATTAAAGATTGCTCAAAAATCTACTGGGGCAAATCTACCAAACCACAGGGATCTTTAATTTAGAAGAAGAGAAATGTTTAATTGATGTATTGGTTTATGCCTTTGTGGCATGATGGTGGTAATGTTTGTTTGTTTATACAAACAAGCAAATTAGTACCTTCAATTGACCTCCTGACAACTGAAACATCAAAGAAGGTCTGAGAGGGGTCTCATAACTCAGACTTGACTTTGACTTCAAAAGCCATTCTGATTCTTTCCCAGGAAATATGCAAATAAAGAGGAAAGGTAATAGCTGTGTGAAAACTTCGGCTGCATAAACAACTAATGTGTTTTTCACGGGCTAATTGGATAGACCATTAAGGTATAAAAACATATCAGAGAAATTTGTTTTTCAACCATCTGTTGGATCTGCTTTGATGTGAATTCCTACATTGTGCAGGGGGTTGGGTTTAGCTTAAAAGGCCCCTTCCAACTCAGTTATTCTATGATTCATCCAAGCCTAATTCAGGGCTTTTACTCACCTGCTGTCACTGATGCCTAGAGAGATGCATACCTAAGAACTATACTGATCTCCACTACAAATATCAGACAGCTTTTGTTATTTTTTTGGTATGTTCCTCTTGAAATTGCTCTAAGTTTAGTCTCTGTATTTGTTCCTGAATTTTTGGAAAACCTTTTTTTGTGTAACTGTTTCAAACTTTTGCCCTTTTGTTCTTTATACTTCCCCCCTCTTTAATTAAATACAAAAATTCTTTCAAGCAGCTGTTTAGATTTCTGACTCAGTGAGTTAATGAAGTCTTTGTGCTGAATGGTAAGTTGCAAACTTAAATAATATGTTCAAAAAGATTCAAATGATAATTATTTTAATGTGTTACTAGGGGGGGTGCATGTGTAAATTACTTCTCCAGTTTTAAACATCATTTTGTTGCTGCAGTCTTGAGCATAAGCCCCATTGAATTCAGCATAAGCCCCATTGAATTCAGCAAGACTTACTGATGATTGAGCATATATTGGACTAGCAGAGGTTGCCCGGCATTGCCGGGCTGTTTTAAATGGTGTTTGTATTTATTTATTTTTGTTAATGTTTGTAAAGGAGAAGCTAGTCTATATTTGAAATTTTTAATATGTTTATTTATTTATTTATTGGTGGGCTGTTATAAACTGTGTTTAGTTGTGTTTGGTTTTTTGCTTTTGTGGATTAAGAAAAAAACAAAGGATGATATACTTTTACAAAAAAGAAAATTTAACCAAATAATGTTTTAGTATGTGTGTTTTTTTAATAGTTGTACCATAGGTAATAATTTTAAAAATGTGAAAGTACATGTTTTTTTACAATAAATGTTTTTAAACTGTGTTTAGATGTTTTGTGTTTTTATTTTAGTTAAAATTCAGCACAGGATTTTTGAAAAGTTTTTATTTTATTTTATTGTCATATGTTTGTGATTTGTGTTAAATTGTGATTTTGTGTTATTTTGTTGACTTGTTTTTACTATTGGGGCCTTTTGTTTGGGGCTGTTGTGTCTTTGTGAATTGTTTTTACTTTTGTGGCCAGCAGGTGGTGCTGGTAAGGTGTTTTCTTGTATTTTGACTGTTTTTTCTCTCGTGGCCTCTGGGTGGAGCTTCTTTCGGTAAGTAGTCTGTTTCTTTATTCATTTCGTTTCCGGCCGTCATGGAGTGAGGATGTCTGCTGGTGAGTTCCCTTGTTTTATTTATTTTGTGGGGGGGGTGTTTGGATTTTGTGTTGTTTTGGTGTGTTTTTTGTTGTTTTTGTGCTGTTTGGCTGGGTGCTGTTTGTGTTTTGTTATTTTTGTGTGTGTATGTTTTTGTTGTTAATTTTGGTTGTTTCTGTTTATTTTTGGATGTTTTTGATTGCTGTTTTTTTAAGGGGGTCTTTCCTTCCCACGGGCTGGGCTCGATGCCTGGCCTGTGGAAAGGAAGGGCAGTGGCGGCAGGGGGGTCTTTCCTTACCATGGGCTGGGCTTGATGCCTGGCCCATGGAAAGGAAGGGCAGTGGCGGGGGGTCTTTCCTTCCCATGGGCTGGGCTGAATGCTTGGCCCGTGGAAAGGAAGGGCAGCGGTGGGGGGACCTTCCTTCCCACAGGCTGGGCTTGATGCGTGGCCCGTGGAAAGGAAGGGCAGTGGCGGGGGGGTGTCTTTCCTTCCCGCGGGCTGTGTTGCTGTGATGCACTGCATTTTTATTGGGTTTTTTTGTGTGATGGCTTTCTCAGCGTTCTTCGTGCTCATGGTGCGCAGGACACTGGGGATTGTAGTTTTTATTTTTTGTTTTCCGTTTGTGCTGTTTTTTTTCTGCAGCTCATTTTTGATTGGCCGCGGCATGTTTCAAAACATTCTTTGTGCTGGCACCTCTCAGCCTGATTGGCTGTGGTGCGGTGCGGTGCAAAGAACGTTGGGAAATGAAGTTTTTTCCCCTTTTTTTGCATTTGTGGGGCTGTTGCCCCACTGGCGCATTTCTCAGTCCTTCATTGACCTGCGGACCCAGTTCGCCCATGTGCACGAATGGTGGGTGCGGTTTAGTAGGGCCAGGCTTAGGAACCTATACAAACTTCCAACGGTTAACCCTTGGTTTTATAGGTTAAGATTGTACTATAAATCTCTTATGTAGGGTTGACTTACTGCTATGTTACAAAAAAAGATGGTGTTGAAAATACATACAGCGGTAGCTTGGATAAAGTCCAATTTGGATAAAGTTATGGTTTTCATGTACACATGATGCATCGCATAAAGTCCAAAAGTGCTGAAAAAATGGACGTTATCCGAGGTTTTTGGTATAGGAACCTTGGATAAAGTCCATTTTTGGACGTTATCTGATGCATCGCCCATTTGATTCGGATAAAGTCCAAAATCGGATAAAGTCCAAACTTGTGGAACAGAGTTTGGACTTTATACAAGGTTCTACTGTATCAGGAATGGGTCATGGTAAAACATCCTAATGATTTCTTGTTTTCAGACTGCTAGGTTGGCAGGAGCTTAGAGCTCACTCTGTCGTGTAGCACTCCGGTCTCAAACTGCTAACCTGCCAACCTTCCGGTCAAGGTCAGCATGTTAACCACTAAGCCACACAGTCCCTGTGTTTCTGAAGTACAGTCAGGGCCTGGTTGGGTCTGTGTTCACCCACCAGCTTTTATCAGGTACTCCTCAATGCCCTTTACCTCCATAAGGTACAGGCCCATCCCCTAACCTCTAGAAGCAATGGGTGTTGTTGTTGTTTAGCAAATAATAATGCTCTTTCCACCATCCCCACCTCCACTTCTTCATTTCTTCATGCCAAATGTGGACTAAACACAGGAGAATAAGAGTGTCTGTGTCTGAGTAGCACATTCAACCCTCTCCTCCACCTCAACCTCTCTCCCTCCCACTATTGCAGAGAAGTGAAAGGATGATAAATGAGCCACTACCTATCAGGAAGATAAAAAGGTGGCAATTAACTATATGCAACTAATTTTGAATTGATCTGCTGAAATCGTTTGAAGAGGTAAAAGCTCCCATTGTGTCTGCAGGAGCCCAAAAGGGATGATTTATCAAGCATTAAGAATAACAAGCATGTTTACAAGCCTGCTATTATGTTTTTTAACTGGCAATTGCTCTTCTCCACTAAAGCAGTTTACTTTCACTATTATCTGAGCTAATTGGAGCTTTCTTTGGGGTCCTAAATGCAGAGCAGATTTCTCAGGGAATGAAATC
Source organism: Bradypodion pumilum (assembly GCA_035047305.1). Lineage (NCBI taxonomy): Eukaryota > Metazoa > Chordata > Lepidosauria > Squamata > Chamaeleonidae > Bradypodion > Bradypodion pumilum. The sequence continues at coordinate 173,359,450 of JAWDJD010000003.1, forward strand.
CAGAGACATTCTGGCAAGACTGGCCTGAAGACGTTTTCACACCTCAAATGAGAACATCAAAATAAATTACTCACTTCCACTCCGCTCCTGGAACTGATGCTACAAGTTCCAGAGCTGTGCTAAGGAAGGACAAGAAAGAGTCCTGTCTGTGGCACCTTAAAGAAAACCCATTTATTATAGCATGAGCTTTTGTTGATGAGAGCCCTGTTGTGTTAAAGGTTTCCCTTGCTCGAAAGCCAGTCGTATCCGACTCTCGGGTTCAGTGCACATCTCTGTTTCAAAGCCGAAGAGCCAGTGCTGTCTGCTTCTGCAGACGTTTCCATGGTCATGTGGGAGGCATGACTAGACACTGGAGCGCACAGAACGCTGTTACCTTCCCACCAAAGTGGTCCCTATTTATCTACTTGCAATTTCTTGATTTCAAACTGCTAGGTTGGCAGGAGCTGGGACACAGACGGGAGCTCATTCTGTCCTGCAGTACTCGGGAATCGAACTGATGACCTTCCACCTCCCAGTCAGCATCTTAGCCACTTGAGTCACTGCAGTCCCGCCCTGTTGTGTATTAAGGCACATTTGCAAGTAGCATGGGCAGCGCCTTGCAAGAGGAAAATGGTGGTTTCCCACCATCCAAATTAGGAGCTTAAAGTAGCGCAAAATCCCCCGTTCCAGGGTGTGTTGATTATGCTAATCCAAGCCCTGTGATTGGTTAGTTTTGGATCCTGTTTCCCATTGGTTAATTACATATATACCCTGATATGATTGGTTAGTTACATTTGTCCGGTGGGTCGCTACTTTGTATCAAGGAGGCACCACCGGGGAGACACTATATAAGCCCCACGAGTAAACAACGGTGCAGCCGGACCGGATCTATACTTCCCACTCTGTACAGGTAGCCCGAAAAGTGCTAAGCCTGGGTCTCCTCCATTATGCTACGCTTCTATGATAGCTAACCTTTGCCTCCTACATGACAAGAATCCAGAGGGACTGATTCCACTGGGATTGTATAGCCACCTCTGTGTCCAGAGCACCTTGTAAGCTCATCTCTAAAAGACTGTTGAATAAAGACTTGTTGCTCTTTTGTTCATTGTTGTCTGAACTAGTGCTTATAAGGGCCGGGCATAACAAGCCCTCTTATCAGTTGCATGAAATATCCACAATTTCATGATATGTGTGTTAGAGAGAGAGAGAGAGAGATTTTATACTACAAAGAGGAAAATTTGCAGATTCTCACTGCAGTTTGCATGCTGCTTCTGTCCAGTGAGAAGCAGCTGGCTGTTGTGTCACTGTTATCCTCTTTCCATCTCTGGTTTCCTAAATGGATTTATAGTTTGGTTTTATTTTGTCTTCATTTGGCATCTATTCTTCATATGGTAAAAGCAACTACAATGGAAGAAGCATACTATCTTCATAGCAATAATGCAGGCTACAAGTTTTCTTTTACCAATCTGCCACCCGAGGGTAATACAAGTGTATGTTTTCATTCAGTTGACACTCACCAGTCGCTCCAACCAATATCAGTAATTGTAATTCTAATGATTTTATAACATACTATCATTTTTGTGCCCGGTAAGCCGGGCAGTTTTTATTTGTGTTTTTCATTTCATTTTCAATTTCATTTCAAGTTTAATTTCTATACCACTTTACTCACCCAGCGGGCAACTCAAAGCGGTGTACATAATAACAATAAGATAGTACAATAATACAGGTAAACATAACACAATAAATCAACAATACAATAATAAAGCAATAATGTCATCAAATTACAAGATTACAAGTCAGGAAAAACATAATATAAGTAAAGGGGGGAAAGCAAATAAGTTACACTAGAACTCTCCACAATATGGCAATTTCTACAATGTTAAAGATACAAAATTACAAAGTCTAATACTGATCCTGACACAATACAATTTATCATTTAATACCAACTAGTACCCTCGGCTACTACAAGTCTAAGACGGAGCCCCTAAAAATGCCTCATCTGAAAAGAAAGGGGGTGTCCCACCACATGGCAGCTGTACTCAGGGAACAGCTGTGCTCCCACCCACCCCTGACCAAGGCCAGTCAGGGTGGGGAGCCGGCAGTGTTGCGGCGGCTCGGCGGCGGTGGCAGCTCTTCTAGCCCTGCAGCAGGAACTCAGGGCAGCTGCGGCATGCTCCCACCCACCCCTGACCAAGGTGAGTCAGGGTGGGGAGCCGGCGGTGTTTTTTCATTTGGGGGTGATTTCGGGGGGTACACTATGCAAGCACACACACAACACAACACACACACACGCACACACAACCCCACACACATGCACTAACACACACACACACACACATACACACGCAACCACACACAACACAACCACACACAGAGCACAATCACGCACACAACCCACACACAATGTACACACACACACAAAGCCATGTACACACACAATACACACACTGCATACAACACAACCAAGCACACACTCAATACACACACACATACACAACACAACACAACTACACACACAACACACCCACTCATTACACACCCACACAACACAATCACACCCACAACACAATCACACACACACCATAACTCTGCAGTGAGAGGAGGGGCTGCCCCTCCTCTCCCCCCCTGAAGCCTTGACAACACACACATACACACATACACACACACACACACACACACTTGCTGAAGCTGTGAGGGGGGAGGGGCTCTCCCTCTCTCCCCTGCACAGCCTCAGTGAGGGCTCCTAGGAGCAGAAGGGAAGGCGTTGCTGGGAGGCCAGACAATGGAAGGGCCAGCCAGCATCAGGTAAGTGGGGTGAGGGACAGGGACTGGGGGGCAAGGGGGGCTGGTGGGTGGCATGGTTCCTGGGCCCTTCCCCCCCTCAGTCCCTCTCCCCCGTCCAACTTACCTTTTGCATATGGCGGGAGGTTCCTTCCCGCAGCCTGGCCAGCGAAGCCAGGCCGTGGGAACCCCAGTGGTGCTTCAGGCGGCCGGGGGGGGCGCTTTTCCTTCCTGCAACCTGGCCTCACTGGCCTGGTCATGTGAACCCCAGCGGTGCTTCGGACAGTAGCGACAGGGGGCTTTTCCTTCCCATGGCTTGGTCTCGCTGGCCAGGCTGCGGGAACCCCAGCGGTGCTTCAGGCAGCAGCGAGGGGGTGGTTTCCTTCCCGTGGCCTGGCCCATCCCTCCTGTGCTTGTTCTGGTTGCCCCACTCTCGACGACTGGACCCTTGCGGTGATGGTCGGTCAGTGTTAAGGTAAGTGCAGGCGGCTCGGTACGGGATAGGAGGGACGGGTGCGTGAGCCTTTGTTACATTCCAATGGTTAACGTCCTTCCTTATAGGTAAAGAAGAGATGAAGACAGCATTTCCCAACCTAGTGTTCTCCTAGTGCAGGGGTTAACAACTTTTTAAAACTGCGGGCCGGACCACACACCTTTAGACAGCTGAGTGGGTCGGACTGATGATTCCCCCCACTGTAAACACTGCTGTAAAACACATTCACAGCTGTCGTAAATGCTTCCACTTCCGCTTCTGCTTTTAGTGGCCACATGAAATAGTGCTGTGGGCTGGGTCTGGCCCACAGGCCATAGGTTGAGAATCCCTGTCTTAGCGATTGAGCTGAAACTCCCACTGATATTGTTAGTGGGGGGGGGGGAATAAAGGAAGTAAGAGCTTTAAAATTAGTTGGCTTCAATCCTGCTCTCAATGTACAGTGTACATAGTTACAGAATAAGGCAGAAGCTCTACTCTATTAGTATAACTTGGTTTGTGCTCCATCCAATGGAGATACGCCAGTGTAGTGATATATATATGCTGGTATAATGATACACCTCCAGGGATTTGCACAGAAGCAAAAAAAATAAAAAAAATGAGGCAGAATATAGAGTAAATAAAGCCAGATTTAAGATAGATCAAACTAACTGGTAATATTGTTGTGTTGTCACTATGATCTAAGTTTGCTAACAAATCTTCAGATAGGTTCCAGTTCAGATTAAATTTCCTTTAGATGAGTCTATCCAGACACCTCCTGCACCCCTCTGACTCATTTCAGTGTAAATCTAGACTAGGGATTTCTCTGAGTCTATAGGACCTCCCTCATCAATCAGGATCTAATACATACCTGTCAACCTTCCCGGATTGGCCAGGATTTCCTGTTTTTTGGCGCCGATTTGCTCCATTTCCCACCTGGAATTTGGCAGTGGGGGGAAAGAGGTACTATGCATCCCTTCTGCGCAAGTCGCCTTCTACGCATGCATAGAAGGCTTTTACGCTTGCGTAGAACCCTTTTACGCTTGCGTAGAACCCTTTTACGCTTGCATAGAACCCTTCTACACTTGCGTAGAACCCTTCTACGCATGCGTAGAAGGGTTCTACGCATGCGTAGAAGTGGTCTACACAAGCGTAAAAGGGTTCTATGCAAGCGTAAAAACCTTCTATCCATGCGTAGAAGGTGACTTGCGCAGAACCGTTCTGCGCAGTTCCTGGATTGTCCAGAGCCGCGGTTGACAGGTATGATCTAATAATGTATCTCAGGATGAAGATAATTCCTACTAGATTGGGATTTCTTTCCTGACATCCTATGCTGGCACATGAAAAAGAGATCAGACCAGATTATACCACTGATATTAAGAATGCTTCAGGATAGCAGAAGAAGGATTCTGAGTAAAGAAACTGTGAGCTCAGTTCAGATACCAAGAACAAACTTGTAGGCGGAGCATGAGCTCAGAGTTTACCTCTTTCTTCCTTCTATGCTCATATCTAGGTCTTCAACCACATGGTTTTTTTCCTAATACATTCCATATTTTGTATTTCAGGATTCCAGAAGGGGTAGAAAAACCATATAGCTCCTGTGAGATTGAAGTTTGCTTAATTCTGTAAGGTAAGGAAAGAGGGTGGGATCTACACACATTCTGGGATGGATTTTTAATGTGTTTAGCTTTTACAGCAATACAAACCAGAAACCTTTGTACCATATCACTAATTCTAATTCCATATTAGAATACTATACATTCTTGGAAATTTTAATGTGGTTTATGCCTAATACTCTTGTTGTAAAATCTATACAGAGACTATTTTTCCTCTGTAGAAAGACCTACATACTTCAGATTTAGGGGGTTAATTATATTCATTAGATTAATGGAAGAAAGGCAGAAGTCCTCCTCCTACTCAGTATTCCCATAAATTATAAATAACATTCAATTTGCTAGAACTCCATGGAGAAGACAGTGCCCTTAATCTTCAAATGGATTTCAAGCTTGAGTTTTCATTAATCAGATGGTGGTGGGGTGGTGGGGGGTTCTTTCCAAAGTATTTCATATTTTAGCTCGAAATAGCAAAGGTGACAGCTAGTCTTAGGTGGGGACTAAAAATAAAATCCTGCTGAGAAGAAACCCACAGAAAAAGCCTGCAGATTCCTCTAGAGAGGTTTTGGTAAAGTAATAATATTCTGTGTCAAGATGAGCCTTGAGCCAGTCATTCACATCTCATTATTTTAGAAGAAAGGCTGGCTATAGTAGTTATACTCTGGAGTTCAAATATGATGGTGAGACAGATTTTAGCTTTTGTTTTCAGATATAGAGCTAAATGCTGTGAGCGAATCTATTCTGGTTTAGTAATCTGTACAGGGTGGACCAGAGGTAGAATAAAAAAGACACTTCTGTTCATACTGTACAATTACCACCAGTTTTAACTGCCCCTCCATTATCAAAACAGAAGAATGGAAATAAACATTGAATGAAATTAAGGCTGATAAAAGTAAGTGGCTGGACAAGAAGCAGAGGTATTTATGATAAATAGAAGGTCAGGGAACAATGTTACAGGATATTACTGAAGTAATCCAACACTAGGACTTGGGTTGAGTCTGGTGCCCAGGAAGTTGTTTTATATTGTGTTAAATCCAGAGCTCTTAGGGTGATAAATTTGGAAATTAAACTACTGTACCTGTTAGAAATGGGTGTACAGTATTAACTTGTTGCTGAGATTGAAAACTGGAAACATTTCATTCAATTAGCATTATTTACTTGTTAATTAAATTATTCATTTTGAAATAAGCAGTGTTTTGATCCTGAATGACACATCTATATAAATAAAACAGAAAGGTACATCCGTGTGTCCCGAATGTGTTTCCACGCCCCTGAACGGAGCCCCCTGAAAGCTTGCACAGATTGCATAGCCCAGGTTTGGGGGCAGCGGGTGGGGCATGAGCCCCACAAAAGCCAAATGAAAAAATACAGGCCCCAGCATCCCTTGCGCCATGCCCAAGCCAATCAAAAAGGCCAGAACGAGCACAGGAGGGGTGGGGCAGAGGCCACGCGCACAGAGAGCAAGGGAAGGCAGCTGCTGGGCGTGCACGTGCCTGGATGCCCCCCGCCCCTCCAGTATGTGTGTGTGTTCTCCTGCCTGCGACATTCCTTCCTTCCTTCATTCCCTCCCTCCCTCCTCCACCTCCTCCTTTGGCCAGAGCTTGCCCACCGTGTTCTTTGGGAGGTGAGGAAGCGATGCCCTTTTTGCGGGGGAAGGGGAACGAGCGGAGAAGAGACATGGGTGCAACATGTGTGGATGGAAAGGGGGATTCAGGGACCACCACCCAGAGAGGTATGCACCCCTCTCCAAGCCCCCCTGGCGAAGCCAGACAACTCTGCTAGTAAACTTTAAAGTATAAGTCCCAGAGGTGGTGGGGAGCACAGAAAAGATTGTTTTGTTGATGTAAAATTATATGTATATATGATTCGTTATTTTATGTGGTGAGGATGTGTTTGTGTGTTTGCTTGAATGTTGTTGTATTTTAATAATAATAAAATAATAATCCCAGTGGCCTGGCTTCTTTAATCATGCTGGAAAGCTTTCAATCAGCATGGAAAAGGACAATCCAAGGTAGACTGCAGAATCTTGGCTTCTCTGAATCTGGCAAAATTGGCCATCAAGCAAAAAATATTGGACACAGAGAGGCAACACAGGTGAAGCTGAAACCACAGAACATGTTTTATGCATCTGTCTTTTTTATAAGGACATCCAAGATAAACTCATATCCTCACTGCTCTGCAAATAGCCTGGTTGATCCAACAGCGCTTACACTCACTGGCTACAATCAGATGACAGTCCCACTTTTACAGGCAATACCACCATGTTTTGTGCTACCGTGATCAGGATTAGAAGAACTATTCTGGCAGGCCCTCAGTAGCACAAACCGTAAATGCTATATTGCAATAACAAAAACTGATTTTATTCTATTTCTTTTAACTTTGAATTGATATGTTTTAAATAATATATTTTAACAACATTTTAAGCATTAAAATTTTAAAAAGTTTACCTCTTGTTTTACTGTGCTGGTTGTAGTGATGTAATAAAGTAATTGATTGAGCAGTACAGAAGACCCATTGAAGCATCCTGAGCCAGTGTTCTGCAATGTATTCCTTGTAGCTAAATAATATTTTAACTATAGATATTGCTATTTTACTTACACTGGTAGCATTAGTATTTTTATACACTGTAATCTTAGATTTTATCATATTTTATATCATATGTTTTATTATACTATGCATATACTGTATTATGATTTTACATGATATATAGATCTTATTTAATTGAATTTAGCTACAGCATTCTGCAATCTGATTTATAATCCCATGACAAATGTTGTAAACATTTAATCTATTCTGTTCTGTAGTAATACATTTAAATCTAAATGTAACATGTCTGAAAAAATAATGCAGAGAACAATTGATTGTAAAACATGAGATCTCTTACCTCTATCATAGGGAAAGAGGGGCCTTTATACCTCAAGCAAGACTGGCTCTCCACAGATCCACTAACTCGCTGGAAAAAGACAATAGTGTTTGGAAAAACTGAAAACAGCAAAAGAAAAAGATCAAATATATGGATGGTTTAACTTTATAAAGGAAGCTCCAGACACAGTTAGAAGGACTGAGCAGTGCTGTTGAGGACAGGTAATTTTGAAGGTCATTCATTCTTAGTGAGAGGTGACCTGACTTCTATACATACAGGTGAAACTCGGAAAATTAGAATATCATGCAAATGTTCATTCAGTTCAGAAATGCAATTTATGGCTTACATCTTATGAAACCCCAACCCCCCAATCTCACGTACCCCATAATCATCACATAATCTCATGTATCTCTGCCATGATCATCACAATTATAATGAATTAAGGCATGACATCTCTCGCTTTGCATGTAGTGAGTCTATCTCATATATTTGTTTCACCTTTTAAGTAAAATGAATTAACATTTGCATGATATTCTAATTTTCTGAGTTTCACCTGTATATAAGATGTCTTTCAAAGGCTAGCTTTAAGCAAGCTCCTTTGCGCTTGTATGTTACTGTCCAATGCCACTCTAACAGCAATGAACTACCATACATGTTATATCCTCAAAATACTTTCATAATAACTATTAGATGCCAGTTGCCAATGGATAATTTCATTTGAAAAATGTTTTTATAAATATTCCTTTGGGCTTTAAGTGGAAAATAAAACATCTGACACAATGTGTTGATTGTTTGCAATTTTCTTAACGACCAGAGTGGCCTTTGGTACTTATACCCCCTATTTGTACCTCCTTTCTATTATTCAACTCTTCCCTCTCTTTTTCTTTCTTTCCATTTCACCTTCCCAGAAAACTATTTTTGGAATGTGCAGTTCTGTATTCCAGATGATAAAGGCAACACAAATAATTTAATTTGAATTCATACCTTGCCGGTCACATGAAGAACCTGTTACTGATCTATGTTTTATAGAAATGTACGTGTTTAATGCAATGAAAGTTTTCCATTACAAATGGAGTGAAATAAGGCTTCAATTTTTGAAAAGGAATCTCTTGCAACTCCTGACTCTAATCTTACATCTTATTTTTGTACTGTATTTCTTTTCTCAGATGAGTAATTTTTGGCTGAAACAGAAGAACCCCCAACATTTCCCCACATGTACTAGGTCAAAAGGGCTGGCATCCCTCTTGTCATGACCCTGTAAGCTGATATTCTCCCAGCATGATGAGCCCAAAGATGTCAACAATTTCCCACCTGGGTTCTGCCTCTAGATGTCCACACCTGACATAGTAATCTCTTTCAATCCAAAGTAAATTCTAGCTGCAGAGCATTCTGGAAGTGATCCAATATCTAATTAACATACAGAATTAATTGTTGCAAGCTAGGTTGCTTGCCTCTTAGTCAGTAGACTCTTGAAAGGAGTGGGGGGGGGGGTCATTGAGAATACAGTAAATCTGTTATCCAACACTGCTAACAAAGTTGCATTATGCATATGGCACCTAGTCTTTCTCTTTTTTTCTGAATTAGAAGAGGCGGTGCAAATACCACACTAGTGTCTGGATGCCATGATGGAACTAGATGAAAGTTCAGCAACTTGAGATTGAATCATGATAAAAATGGAGCTGTTTTGGGGTACAGGGACAGACTTTCATGTGCCTCAAACAGACATCCTCTTAAAACAGCAACGCCCTGGCTGCCTTTACCACCTTCCTCCTCCCCAACCCCTTTTCTTTTTTTTCATCAGCAAGGGAGAATAGTCTCTCCTCCTTTACATACCTGTGGACCTTGGAGACAGCATAGTAGATTTTATCTAGTGAGTACATAGACCAACTACAACTGGAAATTTAGAAATGTTATTCTCCATTTTAGATAATACTGTATCATCAAAGATTTATTCATCCTAAGCACTTCAGATCCCATGGTGAGTGAATAATAGAGAGTCATGGTGCAATCATTTTATTATCAGTGCTGGAGATAATTTCAGATGCTGGATCAAGTAAAGGAAATTAATGTAATTAAACTTGATGACTTTAACTTTGCCTATTGTAACACATGATGCTTCAACTCCTCGGTATTACTGCTAAACAACTAAATCAGAAAAATGCAAAGAAAGCATGAGGGAGGCGATGCCTTTATTGGATCACTGAAAAACCAAAACTGAAATGTTGCAAGCTTTCAAGAACAGGCCTCTTCATCAGGCAGGCATAAAATTATTAATAAAAGTTCATGGCACGTTATTATGGTGCCAGGTGTTCTTCATAGAGATGCATGTTGGACAAACAGCAAAAGATTTAATGGCACTTTCAAATCTGCACCAACAGGAAGCTGGTTGCTCACCCCTCCTTCTCCAATAAAGGTATTGCCTCCCTCATGCATTCTTTGCATTTTTTATGATTAAAAAATGGATCACACGGCTAATTTCCTTTGTTTTGCCTATGCAACTAAATCAGGTATCCAAAAAGTCACAACCCAAAAGAAAGGTTGTTTTGTTGGAACAAAACACATCACAACACCCCATAATAGTGGGTTGTTTTTTCTCTAGTAGGCAAAACACACACAAGCATGGATATTTTGAGATTACAGCTTTGAATTTACTGTGAAGATTTATATTGTCTAAGACAGAGGACAAAATATCTAACCTTCCAGCTTGAGTAAGTTTATGAGACAAAGTGAGATTGAACACCATTGTCAGTGAGACACATTTTGCACCAAGACATTCTGCAAACTATAAAGATTTAAGATCAAGCCTTGTCTTTTTCTCCTATCCCATTCCCACTTACTCTTGTAACATCTTTCTGATGAAGAGGTCATCTCAAAAGCTTCCACATTTTCCTTGACTTTTTTGGTTACCGGTACCTAAATATATGTTTGAGCTCACATAGGAATTTATTTTGTGCGTACAAAACAAATTTATTTTTTCCAGTTGTCCTCTTGATATATCCACATGGGTTCAAAAAGCACTGAGGAGCTGGATGCAAATACAGGGCTAAACTTTTCTGGAATGGGAGGTAGAGACAGAGAAATATATTACTATTTGTTAATTGTGAGAAGTGGGGAAGGAGAATCAGGAAAGAGGTTCAGGAGAGGAAGAAAGCTCAGTGAGTGGCAGGAAAAATAGGATGAATAGGTATGTATATTGGGAGTGATGAAAGGGGGAAAGTGGAAGTACAGAAGAGGGGGAGGAGTAATTTGGTGTTTTGTAAGAGTGTAGCATTGTACTGATACATATGGATCATTTTATATTGATGTATTTTACTGTATTTATTGTATATTTAAGGAAGCTGATATGTATTATTGATTTTTTATTATTAGCTCGAGTAGCTAAGACGCTGACTGGAAAGCGGAAGGTCAGCAGTTCGATTCCCGAGTACTGCAGGACGGAATGAGCTCCTGTCTTTGTCCCAGCTCCTGCCAACCTAGCAGTTCGAAAGTAAGAAATTGCAAGTAGATAAATAGGGACCACTTCGGTGGGAAGGTAAACAGCGTTCTGTGCGCTCTGGTGTGTCTACTCATGCCTGCCACATGACCACGGAAACGTCTGCAGAAGCAGACAGCGCTGACTCTTCGGCTTAGAAACAGAGATGAGCACTGCACCCTAGAGTCGGATATGACTGGCTTTCGCGCAAGGGAAATCTTTATCTTTACTTTACCTTGTATTATTGTATTGTTCTGTATTGCTTTGCCACTTCAAGGCACCCTTTGGTTGAGGGAAGTAGGGTACAAATAAAACTATGATGATGATGATGATTTTGGTTTGATCTAGGAAGGTGATCATATGGCTTTCAACCTATTGAACTTTTGTGGAACATCTGCAGAAGAGAAACTTCCAGCCCTAAGACTGCCTGCACATGTACAGCATATATTTTCAAAGTGACAATAATAGAATCTGTTGCACTATGAAAGGTTGTCCCCACCCTTGCACACTTGTGTTTTCTGCCTGCATGCAGAAAGGCAGGGAAATTATTATCCCCACTCCAAGCCCATCTTCCTTTTGGATTACAGCCAGACTTGCTTATATCCACTCTAGATGTATTATTCAGAATGAAAAAACCCTCTCTATGAATGTGTGTTTTTTTTGTTTGTTTTCCTCTCTTTTATAGTTAATTCAAAAGAGGACGTTATCAGGGCTGCTAGGCTTTTAACAAATGCATTATGCGGAGAGAATTCTATCACACATGACAAATTTTTTTCAGAAAGACATCTTCCTGATTGACTTTTGCATTTTAGAAAAAAAATAACCTTGCAAGTGTCACTGGCTAAAGAACGGGGGTACACACTGTAGGTGCCTTAGGCAACCCCAACTCCAGAAGGGAGAGGGAAAAATATGTCCTTTCATGAGAGCTGCACGAATACGCAGCCAGCCATTTCCTTAAAGGAATAAAGAGGGAATTATCCAAGAAACTGGCTGGCTGCCATGTGGCTAGAGAAGGATTAATATACTGTATATATGAAGATACTGTATTCATATTTTGATTCCCAAATAGCTTTTTTTTTCTCCCCTTCTTCGCCTCGCAGCAGCCAAAGGCCAGGCCTCGTTTAGAAGGGGGAAAAGGCCCTTAGCTTCAGAAAGGCAAAGTGTGGAGCTTTCCGAAAGAAGACATTTTGCAGGAGCTGTCCCAAGCGTTGACTAATGGGGGCTCTTCTGCGAGGGGGAGGCTATGCTTGTGCAAACTTTTTAATTGGTTAAACCAAGCCAAGATTAAACCTTCCAAACACACTATGCTTCTTATGGCACATGAGTTTAGGAAAAGGCTCACTCTGTCAAAACCTGCCTGGCTGCGGTGGCTTCTGTTCACTTAAAACTGTTTTCCTACAGCGCCCTCTGTTGGAGGGAAATCCGCCCGCACCCAAAAACAACAACAACAACACACCCTCACTGGGAGGCTGGAGAGTCAATAAAACATAACAAAAAGACAACAAAAACGTTGTGGCACTTTCAAGATTTGTATTTTAATGTTAGCTTTCGTGGAGCAAGTGGCCTGACGAAGCGGACTTGATTCACAAAAGTTAACATTAAAATACAGTACAGCAGTTAGTCTTTACATTGCCTCTACTTTTTTGTTTTGTTTACTCTCTGATATACTCTCATTCTTATAAGTCTATTAAGCCTCACTCTTATGTCTGACAAAGTGGTCTTGATCCACGAAACTAACATTAAAATACAACAGTCTGTTTTTTAAGGTGCCACATTTTTTGTCATTATTTTTACTCTCTGATAGCATATGCCAGTGATGATGAACCTATGGCACGCGTGCCAGAGGTGGCACTCAGAGCCCTCTCTGTGGGCACCCATACAGTCACCTCAGCACAGAGTTCACCCCACCCCTCTGCCCAGCAGCCCAATGGGAGTGTTTCCTCCCCCCAGCACATACCTGTCAAGTTTTGGGAAATTTCTGTCAAATAAGGGGAATTTCCTGGCGAAAACAGGAAACTGGACAGCTATGCTTATCCTGTGCTGGCCTCCAGTCTAACTCCAGTCTAATTGCAGTCTAACTAATCCGGGATGATGGCAGGAAAGAGTGTAAAATACAGGGGTTTGACAGAAATTTCCCAAAACTTGACAGGTATGCCCCAGCACAGAGTTCACCTGCCTCTCTGCCCAAGAGCCCAATGTGCATGTTTCCTTCCTCCCCTGTTGCTATGCTGGCACTTTGCGATAAATAAGTGGGTTTTGGGTTGCAGTTTGGGCACTCAGTCTCCAAAAGGCTCGCCATCACTGTAATATACCCTCATTCTTATAAGTCTACTAGCAGAGGTTGCCCGGCATTGCCGGGCTGTTTTAAATGGTGTTGGAAAGTTTTTGTTGTTGTTGTTAACGTTTGTAAAGAAGAGGTTAGTCTATAATTGAAATGTTTAAAAATTTTATTTATACAAAAAAAAATTGGTGGCCTGTTATAAACTGTGATGAGTTTTGTTTGGTGTTTTGGTTTTGTGGATGAAAAAAAGAATAAAGCATGATATACTTTTTCCAAAAAAATTATTTAACCCAATATTTTTAGTATGTTTTTTTAAAATTGTTGTACCATAGGTAATTTTCATTTCATTTCATTTCAAGTTTAATTTCTATACCGCTTTACTCACCCAGCGGGCAACTCAAAGCGGTGTACATAGTAACAATAAGATAGTACAATAATACAGGTAAACATAACACAATAAATCCACAATACAATAATAAAGCCTTAATGTCATCAAATTACAAGATTACAAGTCAGAAAAAACATAATATAAGTAAAGGGGGAAATGCAAGATGAAGTTGAAGCCTAAATCTCTGTAGTGTAAAGGTCATTCTCTTAGTGGTTGTGTCACACACAAGTCTCTCTTTCTTGTTCATCAGAAGCAAGAAACTTTTATATGAAACTTCTATATGAAATACAGCAACCAAGTTATTACTAGGGTGTTATATACATTTACTACATTCATGCCTCCAACTTTCACTTCAATCACATGAATATCATCTTGGGTAAGTCATGCCAATTACTTTGTATTTAGGGAGCTTAGCTCTTGATTTTCATCTATCAAATGAGTTTCCTGGAGTAGCACTAAGCCTATATCATAGTCCTTTAATTTTTTTGACAAAGGACGAAAATGAAATTGAATTTAAGAATTAATGGACATTAAATAATAAAGAAGCAATAACTAATTTTTAAAAATAACCAACTGCACATGCCTTAATTATTGTCTTAATTATTATAGATACTAAACCAGCTGCAGTTACTTTAGAAAGAAACCATATTTCAAAGGGTCCTCCTCTTCAAGAGTGAAGGTCGATGTTCCCGTATAAAAAGATTCTCCCGAGACTTCTACTATAACAGCTTTGTGGTCACCACATGTAGTTTCCTTAATTGCCTTTCCAGTGAACAAGGAACCAGTTGAACTGCTCCTGAAGGTCCTGGTTTGATTCAGCTGAATTAGTCCTTTATGATACTGCAAGGCAATACGAGCTGTCACACCTGACCCAGTAGGACTTCGGTCAACCTGTGCATCTGCAAATACACATATATTGCTTGTTGGTTCATCGCTGAATTCATCTTTTCCATCTGTAAGTATAGTCCCATAAATGAAAGCTACATCTTCAATTACAGGGTGGTGAACTTTGAACTGAGCCTTTACTGCTTCAGTTACTGCAGATGCTGCATCCACCAGGTCCCGGATCCTTGAAGAAGAAACATCAAGGCCTAACTGATCAGCACTGAGAAATGCATAGAATGCGCCACCATAGCCAACATAATAATTTAAATAATTTAGCCAACGTAATAATTTAAAAAATGTGAAAGTACATGTTTTTCACAATAAATGTTTTTAAACTGTGTATTGATGTTTTTGTTTTTTATTTGAGTAAAAATTCAGCACAGGATTTTTGAATAGTTTTTATTTTATTTTATTGACATCTGTTTTTGATTGGTGTAAAATTGTGATTTTGTGTTATTTGTTTTTACTTGTTTTTACTCTTGGGGCTTTTGTGTGGGGCTGTTGTGTCTTTTTGAAATTTTTTTTACTATTGTGGGCAGCAAGTGGTGCTGGTAGGGGTTATCTTGTATTTTGACTGTTTTTTCTCTCGTGGCCTCTGGGTGGAGCTTCTTCCAGTAAGTAGTCTCTTTCTTTATTCTTTATTCCAGTTGTTGTGGTGTGAGGTCGTGTGGTGATGAGTAGGCTGTTTTTCTTTATTTGGGGTGGTGGTGGAGGTTGGATTTTGTGGTGTTTGGCTGGATGCTGGGTGTGTTTGGAAATGTTTGTTGTCGTTTACTTTGTATTGTTTTTTGGTGTTATTTTTGTTTGTTTTTGTGTATTTTTGAATGTTTTTGATTGTTTGTTTTTGTGTTTTTTGGCGTCCTACGGGGGGATCCCCTCTCTGCCGTCTCCCCTGGCTCTGGAAGGCTTGGGGGGACAGACCCCTTTTGTCTCCCCAAACCTTCCAGACTCATGAGACCCAGGAGAGGGCATCAAATCCAGGCCACCCTCTGATATTAAAAGGGAAATCTCAATTGTGGTTTCCCCTTTAATATCAGGGGGGGTTGTGATCCCCCTCTTTGCTGGCTTCCTTGGGTTTGGGAGGGTTGGGTGGAGAAAAGGGGTCTGTCTCCCCAACCCTTCCGGACCCAGGAGAGCCATCAGAGAGGGGGATCCCCCCCCCAAACTCTGTTTTTAAAGAGAAGTAACCGCTTGGTTTCTTCTCTTTAATATGGGGTGCGTGTGTGTGTGGGGAGGGGAATCCCCTCTGTGCACCAAAATAACCTTGGTGTGGGTGTGAAAAGGTGCCATTGGCTGTTTTGCCTCAGGTCTACTGATTATTCAGGTTTCTTCTTCCATGCCTAGGCCAGACATGAAACTGCCAAAATGAAGCCACCCTTTGGTGAATTCATTCCACATTATTTCGCCTGACTTAGTGTGAGAAAGATTAGCCAGCACAAGGTGGCTGTTGCTTGGGGTATACCTGATTGTAGTTCAAAAATACCACAGGCTCTTTTTGTGTACACCACAATTCAGGCTGAAGATGATAGACAGCTCTGACATCATAACCCATTCTGTGCTGGTATTATTAATAGACTAGCATTTTTTTGCCAGGCAAGCTGGGCAGCTTTTTTATGGGTGATGGTGGTCAGGGTGATCTTGGGGTGCACAAACACACACACAGAGACACACCGAATGTGCGGGGGGGAGGAGGGGCTCTTCCTCCTCCCCCCTGTAGCCTCGGCGAGGACACACACACACACAAACACACACACACACACACACGCCGGAGGTGCGGGTCTTTCGGAGAGAGGGGATTCGCTTCTTTCTTTGTTGTCTGGGGATGGAAGCTTCGTCTCCAGCCAACCAAGAGAGAAGATAACCCCTTCTGTGGAAGACGGTTCCTTCTCTCCGGAAGGTGAAGGCATGGCCTTCGCATCACGGAGTGAAGTGGCTCACTTTCATCGTTCGAAAGCAAGAAATTGCAAATAGATAAATAGGGACCATTTCAGTGGGAAGGTAACAGCACTCCGGTGTCTAGTCATGCCTGCCACCTGACCACGGAAATGTCTGCAGAATCAGACAGTGCTGGCTCTTTGGCTTTGAAACAGAGATGAGCACTGCACCCTAGAGTCGGATACGACTGGCTTTCGAGCAAGGGAAACCTTTACCTTTACCTTTACTATAATTGCCTCCACTGGCTTTGTTTAGGGTGGCCTGTAAGTCCCTGTTGAATCTTTCTCTAAATTTGCTACTTGTTGTATCCAGGGTGTCACAAGTATTCTTGCGCTCATGCAAGGCCGGCCCTACCATAAGGCGAATGGAGCAGCCACTCCAGGCACCCACTCCCAGGGGGCGCCGCAGTGGCAAAGGAAAAGAAAATATTTTGGGGGGTTTTCAATATTTTTTTTGTGAGCATATGGCATGTATGTTAATGACCTTATTTATTGAGACGCGCACAGGTCGAGTGCGTGGGCACCGGGCGGGGCACCGGTGCCACCACACTTCGGTTACATCACCACTGTTGCCACTGCCAGCCATTTTACACGATTTAATATGTATGATTTTTGTGTTTTAAATACTAATTAAAAACAGTGAAAACGCATTCTGTTATCGATAACGACTGTCCCTGTAAAGTTTCAACAAGTAACTTAATTTAACCCCATATATTAGGTGTGACCAAAGGGGCGCCATAGTTGGATCTCGCTCCATCCTAAAACTTGCCTCGGGCCAGCACTGCGCTCATGTACCCACGTAGTTGTCACAATACACTCTCAAAGTGTAAATGGTCTTAAATTGGCCATACTTTATTTCTCTGAAAAAATGTATGATACATATGGACGGTAGGGATTTACAGGCCACCCTGTAGATTGTGTGGCCACTGAGGCCTGAGTCAATCCACAAATCCAGCGTGAGCAGTTGTTATGCTTTCAAACATGATTGAGACTGCCATTCAAGCTGCAGCAGTGCTGTACCCTTCTGATTCTGTGTCCCAATGTAGTCACACTTTGTGACAGATTATTAGTATCATAAATGCATAAAGCAGGCAATGAAAAAAGAGTGCTCATAACAACTCTGCTTTTTTCTAGAGACCATCTGGCTACAGACCTGGTAACACCGTTCCAAGCCACTTACAGTAATATAGTCTGTTTAAAATCAAATTCTTTTTTATTTTAGTAAAGAAGAAAGCATGTAAAAATAGAATGCCTAATGGGTTGTCGGGCCCAGAGGTAATTGACATCTAAATGGTATGCAGTTGCTCAGTTTAAAAAACTTAGTTGGAGTAGCTCTTGTTTCAGAATTTGGCATCAGTTGTGTCTCAATTAATTGAGTCATAGGAAGTAACAATACAGACAGTCAGCCGAACCAATTATTTACAGCAAGCTGCAAAATATCTCCTTTTCAAAGGCATGCAAGAAAGCCAAAATTTACAGTAGGTGAGTCACAGGCCTTTTCCTGTAAGATGCATTTATTTTACAGACCCCTTTCAAAGGTTATAGTAGGCTTACTGGATTACAGCCAAAATACATACTGTATGATGTAATTTAAAGGTTATTAGCTAACTATCGAGTATGGCACATGAAAGATATTCCATTCACCAGCTAATGAATCACACATGTTAGCTAATGTCTGCTGTAGTTACAATTTTAGTATTCTGCAAGACATACAACACATTCTCCAAGGGGACTCCATAGCAAAGATTCAGTGTTCTTGTTCACTGTCATGGAATTTTGTTGGTGGGTTATATTGTTATAAAGCACTTATAGAGCTAAATCCAATTGTTTGTAGCAGGAGGAGATCTATTAAATCAATGACATTTATATGTCAGCTTCATAAGTATCATTAATTCAGTGGATTTAATTTAATTAGGACTAACAGCTGGTTTTGTCCCATCTTTTAAATAGTCCAGAACTTCTGCAGCCAAGTGTTTAAGCTTACATGCATTTTTCTGTCTACCCAAGCCCAATAGCTTCCAATTTAGTTATTAGAGTCAGCAGCAGAAATGTTATATTAACTCTCTCTCTCTCTCTCATTTTGTCTTGTAATAGAATCATACCTGTCAACCTTCCGGGATTGGCCGGGATTTCATGGTTTTCGGTGCCGATTTGCGCCATTTCCCGCCCCACGCTACCGAACCCCGGAATTTGGCAGTGGGGGAAAGGAGGTACTGCGCAGCCCTTCTGCGTGTCACCTTCTATGCATGCGTAGAAGGCTTTTATGCTTGCGTATAACCCTTTTACACTTGCGTAGAAGGCTACACCGCTTGTGTAGAAGGCTACGCAAGCATAAAAGTGTTCTACGCAAGCGTAAAATCCTTCTACACATGCGTAGAAGACGACTTACGCAGAACCATTGTGTGTAGGTCCCGGATTGTCTGGAGCCGCAGTTGACAGGTATGAATAGAATATTGCTCTAAGGCTGCAGTTGTATACCCATTTAACCAAGGCTGCTACTTCATGGTCAAATACCACAGGATTTACTCTGCTTATAAAATGAGTGAATTTGGAATGTTTTTTCTTGACCACAGGAAAGGCATCTTCTTCTTTCATGTCCCAATCAAACCTTGGACTGCCAAAATGAAGCCACTTTCTTGGCTTTGTTGTTGGCCAAACTTAAGTCCTCATTGGTGCATGTTTCTAGCAGTAATTGGCAGACCAGTAAATGAGCCAGATTCTATATCTCTCCACATTCACACAGCATGTTGTTGTTTGCCAGCAGCCCCTACTTGAGCATGTTGGTCTTGCATTTAGGCACTCGAACCGTCAGCCTATTCAGGGTGCTCCAACGTAGGGGAGGTTGAGTTCTTCAGCTAAATCCTCCTTTAATGTTGTTCCTTGTCCAATGAGCTCCTTCCTCCATCTTTTAATTTGGTTTTGCTCTTGTATACCCTCAAGAATGTTTGGTTTTGCCATAAAGCTCTTCCTGGATCTGAGCTGTCAAACTTCATTAGAATCATTATATCCATTCAGTGGACATCAAGGGTCATTCTCTTGCTTAATTCTCTCAGCATCCGCTGCTACTTCTCTCCTTAGGTGGAGAGATACCAACAAAAGGGGTATATTTCCTCAACTGGTGTAGGTTTGAAGCATTCGGTCACTATACGCATGGCTTCATTAACAGGGATGTTAATTTCTTTTGTGTGTGTGGAGACGCTCCATACTGGAGCACCATTCTCTGCTGTGGAGACACTCGGGGCCAAAGCTGATGTAGGCAGCGTGAATGGTTGAGTTCCCAATTTATAATTTTTGAGTTTCCTGATGATATTATTCCTTGTATTTGCTCCCAGAGCAGCTTTTTTCTCTACTGCTGGAAAGTGTCTACTCCATCAGGCCAGAATGATTCTAATGAAGTTTTTCCCTGTACAGATAGTTGTGATAGATTCTTGTAAAGACAGGGGCACATCTATATTTGATGTTTATGTGATGTAGGCAGTTGGAGTTGATGTGCAAGACAGGGGAATATACCCCTACGTTCTTTTCTCTTTACCACTCTGATTTTTTGAAAATTCTTGCATATATGAGATTAGTGCTAGATCACTCCATCACCTTATAAATGGACCATTGTTATTATTATTTCCTGTATCTATGCCCCCACAAAAGAATCACCAGAGGCAAGGCCAGAGAAAGGAAGGAAAGAAAGGGGAGCTATGGGCTGGAAGGTGACTTACATCATATCAGGTATGTATGGTAAACTCCCAAACCAATCCACAGACCCTGTATGATCTCTGACTGTGATTTTAAATGTAATACAACCTGCAAATCAAATTGCAACTAAGTAGACTTGCTCCAATTTGTCTTTCCAGTGTAGTTGCAGCCTAAATATCCTGTTAACTTCAGCTAGGCTTACTTCTGAATAGACATTTTAATAGTAATTGTGTGCTATCAAGCCAATTTTGACTTAAGGCAACTCATTCCAGTGTTTCTAGGTAGTGAATACACATAAGTAGTTTACCATCCCTTCTTCTGGGAGCATCTTAGGACTGTATAGTTTGCCCATAACTACACAGGCTGGCTCTTTTTCCTGAAGGCATAGTAGAGAATTGAACTCCCCACCTCTGTCTCTGCAGCCAGTTACTCAACTACTGAGAGTAGATATTTAGTAACTGTTTGTTTGCAACATATATTACTTTAGTGTCTTGCACGGAAGACAAGGAAGGAGTCGCAGTAAGGACTAACACAGGTTTATTGGTTGATGATCAGGATGAACATGTGGTAATGGCGGAGATACATCACATTATATACGGTAGTACAATACATTTGAATCTTGTTGCACGGTAGCTTATTGGCTGCTACCGGCGTGACGTTGTCCCAGTCACGCCCCCCCCCCTCGGTTCCAGTAGTAGTTTGCAGGAAAGTTCCCGCGGCTGCCGGCGATTTGAGGAATCAGAACCATGTGAGTTGAACGCTCGCAGCTGCCCTCTATGGGCAGCTTACTCGTGTTCCTTTAACAGCTGGGCTACATTGTAATTGTGGTCAGGTTACATTCATACATTTCTTAAAGTAGCATTGTACATACATAACATCCCTCCCCCCTAGGATGGGACGAAGTCCCTCAACCATTGTGGCTTGCTGCACGTGCGCCGGGGGCGAGTGGCCGCTTGACTTAAAACCGGGGAGCCTGGTTCTGCGGAGTCCTGTCTGTTTGAGGAGCTTGGGGTTCCCCCCAGTATGAATCTCGGGACCGACGAAGAGGCTCTCGTGGCCATGCCACCCCCAGTTGCCTGCCCGGGAGTTCTAGAGACCGTGGGGGGCGGACTCCCCCCGGTTGCCTGTCTTGGGGGTGTTTGCCTCCGGGGAGCTGGCGCTATGGGATATTCCAAAACAAAAGGACTGGGGGGACTGCAGGTACCAAGGGCTGAACTGAAACCCCTCTTCTCGCTAGGACGGGTGGGGGACCACTCCGCTACACCCCCCTGGTACTGCAAATCATAATCACAAACAAACTGATCCCTCTCTTTCAAAGTATCCTCCTCTGTGGTCGAGAACCCAGGATATGCATTTGTATCCGCGGGTTCCGCCGTGTCTCCCCCTTGGGTGATGCGGGTGGGGGAGGACCCTAACGCTGATTCCCCTTCACTGGTGACTCGCCTTCTGAGTTGGTCGGCGTGCCTTCTCCAAAGTAGACCCGAGCTAGTCTCGACCCTGTAGGATACTGGCCCCGTCTGCTCAATGATTGTCCCTGGAACCCACGCTGGCCCCGCGGCCGCGTAGTTCCTGCAGTGAACCGGGTCCCCTACTGAAAAACTTTTGGAGCTCTCTCCCCCTATGTTTATATTCCTTCCCTCATCCTCCACCCTGGACGGATCCATCCGGTCAAAAAGTGTTACCGGACGCCTCCTCATGAGGAGTTCGGCTGGGGAAAATCCTGAGGCTAGGTGGGTTGTCCTGTAACATATGAGGAACTGACACAAATGAAGGTTCAACTCACCGGGACCCATGCGCCGCAGTGCATCTTTCATAGTGCGCACTTGGCGCTCTACCTGACCGTTTGTGGCGGGGTGAAATGGGGCAGCGGTAATGTGCCTGATGGCGTTCCGCTCAATAAATGTCTTGAACTCTGCAGACATGAAGGTACTAGCGTTATCGCTAACAAGAACGTCTGGCAGGCCGAAACAGGCAAAAAGCTTGCGCAACTGTTTAATGGTTGCCGCAGAGGAGGTGCTGCTCATGGGGATTACCTCCAACCATTTAGAGTAGGAGTCGACTACAAGCAAAAACATGGCCCCACAGAAAGGTCCAGCGAAGTCGACATGAATCCGGGACCATGGCCCGCGGGCCGTGTCCCATTCCCTATGGGGTAACCGGGACTCCTCAGGCTGAGAGCTCTGGCAGCTCTCACACGTGCCCACTAAACGTTCTATATCCGCGTCTATCTGGGGCCACCAGAAGAAACTCCTGGCCAGAGCCTTGGAGCGCACAATCCCCGGGTGACTGGTATGTAGTAGCTTTAGTACCTTGGCCCTCAGTTTCTCTGGCATCACTACCCGCTGGCCCCAGAGTAAGCAGCCCCTTTCCAGGGAAAGCTCTACTCTCCGCCTGACAAATGGCTTGAACATTTCCTCGGGGGGAGTAGTGGGCCACCCTTTCCTCACCCAGGAACTAACTTGGGCCAGCGTCTTGTCGGCCGCTGTGGCTTTGGCGAGGTCGGCCGGGAGAATGGGGGGTGAGTCAAGAGACTCGATCAGTAGGACTTGGTGGTCCTGCTCTACCTCGCATGTGGGGTCCCCTACACTAGGGAGGGGAGATCGGGACAGTGCGTCCGCATGGGGGATCTCCTTCCCTGGGTGATAGACCAGCTCGTACTGGTAGAAATTGAGGAAGATGGCCCAACGCAGCATCCTGGGGGAGAGAATTTGCGGTGTGGGTTTGCCGGTAGTGAAGATCCCCAGAAGTGGTTTGTGATCCATCACTACCGTAAACTCGCGGCCGTATAAAAAGTCATGGAACTTTTTCGTTCCCGCTATGATGGCTAGGGCCTCCCTATCAGTTTGCGCGTAATTGCGCTCGGCCTTCGAGAGGGACCTTGAGTAGTACGCTACCGGGGCTTCCCTCCCGCTCTCCAACACGTGGCATAGAACCGCCCCCACTCCCACCGGGGACGCATCACAAACTAGGACTACTGGCTTCCTAGGGTCAAAGTGGGTCAGGACAGCACTTGAGGATAGGAGTGCCTTCAGTTCCCTAAACGCTTTCTCTTGCCTATCTCCCCTCCGCCAAACTGCCTCTTTCTTCAATAGTACGTGCAGTGGCTCGGCAACGGATGCCTTCCTCGGCAGGAAGGAATGGTAAAAATTTAAGAGCCCTAGAAACGACTGCAGCTCTGGTTTCGCGGTGGGGCGAGGGGCGTTTTGCACAGCCGCAACCTTGGACTCGGAGGGCTTGATGCCTTCCAGGGTTACCTTGAACCCAAGGAACTCGACCTCCCTTGCAAAGAAAACACTTTTGTCCCTTCTCAGTCAGAGGCCCGCCTTTTCGAATATTGAAAGGACCCTGTCTAGCCTTTGCGCTAATTCTGACTCGCCCCCCGCTGTTATCAACACGTCGTCGAAGTATGGGAGGACGCCTGGAAGCCCCTTTTAAAGGTGTTCCACGAGGGACTGTAAAATTCCGGGGGCCGAATTCATGCCAAACTGAAGGCGCGTCACCTTAAATGCCCCCTTGTGCGTTACAATCGTTTGCGCAGCGGCAGCAGCCGGGGTTACAGAGAGCTGCTGATATGCCTGCGCCAGATCTAGCTTGGCAAAACACTTCCCCCCATGAAGCGTGGCCAGTAAATGGCTGACCACGGGCACCGGATATGCATTTGGCCGAATGGCCTTATTAATCGTACATTTATAGTCCGCACAAATCCTAACCTCCCCGTTTGATTTAAGGGCGGTCACAATCGGCGTTTCCCACTCCGCCGAATCAACTGGAACCAAAATCCCCTGCCCCACCAACTTGTCCAGTTCCGCCTCGATCTTGTCCTTGAGGGCGAAAGGCACTCTTCTCGGCTTGAGGCGTATGGGTCAGATTTCTGGATCCAGGTCAAAGGAAACTGGGGGCCATTTGTAAGTCCTGAGCCCCTTCTTGAAAACGTCCGGGTGTGCGTTGCACACGTCCCGCATTGGGTCAGTCTCTATGGCGTTAATGCTGGACAGTTCGATTCCTAGGGGAGCGAACCACTGCGTTCCCAAAAGGCAGCACCTCCCCCCCTTGAGGACCACTAGGGGCAGTTTTTCGGAGTAGTTCTTGAACTTCACCTTGAAGTTCCCCACCCCCAACACTGGGATCCCGTTCCCCTGCACGTCCCGTAGGTGTGACCTCATGGCCCGCAACTTGGGCCGCGCATCTGGAGGAATGCGCATAAATTCTTTTTGTGATAGGATGGAATAGGACAACCCCGAGTCTATCTCCATCCTCACTGGGACCCCCTGTAACTGTACCTCAACGAAAAAACGCCGGTGCTCCAGGCCCACGCGGTTCACGCCTGCCCTGTTGTGGTCGTCTGAGACCTTCCTGGTGCCGGCCGCCTTCCGTTGGTGCGTCTGGGAATGGTTCAAGTTGCCCTTGTCCTCAACTCGCCCGCGCCTGCACACTCAGGCGATGTGCCCCTTTCGGCCGCAGTTGTGACACTCGGCCTTTCGGAACGGACACCTTGTGCGGTCGTGGGATGCCCCACAACCGTCGCAGCGGCGGTCCTGCCGTTCACGGGTCTGTCGCTTCTTGACCCGCTGGACGTCGTCGTCCTCGCTGGAACAGGGGTCTGCCATGGTGGACGACTCCTCGGATGCCGTTGGTGAGCCGGCGGGCGGCTTGGGGGCCCGCCAGGCTGTTTTCGCTGGTGTCCGCCGGGCCGCCTGTACTGGTGACTTGGCCCTTTTGGACGCGGCCCCTCGGGACTTGAACACTCTGACCCCGCTTCTGGCCGCTTCGACCGCTTGGGCCTCCCGCAGTACCTCGTTGAACGTGAGGCGTTGTTCGCGGGTCATGAGCTTCCGCTGAAGCTCCTCGTCCCTCAGGCCACACAGCATGCGGTCTCGGAGGGCCTGGTCCAGGTCATCCTACTGGCAGTGCACCGCTGCCAGCCTGAGGGCCGCCGTGTAGGCGGACACGGACTCGCCCAGTCACTGCTCTCGCCTGTGGAACGCGACCCGGGCCGGGAAGATCGACACGGGGGGCTGGAAATGCTCGCCCAGCAGCCCCAGCATGCGGTCGATGGACACCTCTTCCACCTTCTTGGGAGCCACCAGGTTCATCAGGATGCGCAGCGTGGCCGGTCCCACCTGGGCCAGGAAATAGGAGCGCATCCTCGCATCGTCGTCGACACCCGCAGCTTCCATTGCGTGCCAGAACTGGCACTCGTAGAGCTCCCATTGTTCGGGCTCGCTGACATCGAACTGGTAAGGCTTGACCTTGGGATTCGCCATAATCCCACCTTCGTCGCCAATTTAGTGTCTTGCACAGAAGACAAGGAAGGAGTCACAGTAAGGACTAACACAGGTTTATTGGTTGATGATCAGGATGAACATGTGGTAATGGCGGAGATACATCACATTATATACGGTAGTACAATACATTTGAATCTTGTTGCACGGTAGCTTATTGGCTGCTACCGGCGTGACGTTGTCCCAGTCACGCCCCCCCTCGATTCCAGTAGTAGTTTGCAGGAAAGTTTCCGCAGCTGCCGGCGATTTGAGGAATGAGAACCATGTGAGTTGAACGCTCGCAGCTGCCCTCTATGGGCAGCTTACTCGCGTTCCTTTAACAGCTGGGCTACATTGTAATTGTGGTCAGGTTACATTCATACATTTCTTAAAGTAGCATTGTACATACATAACAATTACACAGGCCAACAGTTGCTTTGGTGCTGGGGGTTTTTGAGCTGATTTCATATGAATTTGATCCCCTGAATTAGTTTTTACCTAGGAGCTCAAATTTCTAAGATATAACATTTTAGTGGAATATACGTTACACTATCTTAAGTTAAATCAATGGAACAAATAAAAAAACTAAACACAGAATTTTTATTATTATAGTATACAAATACTATTATATACAAAGATAGACAAAAAAGTCATTCATGAAACCAACTAGTCACTGAACACTTTGGAAGCTTCTTTTCTATGACATTCTTGAATGTATTTTGGAACAGTCCCTTTTTAAACTCCAGCAGTAATTTGCCATCATGTGTGTATCCCATCTTCCTTGGTAGCAGTCCTCCATAATTTTAATATCCTAGTGAAATCTTTCACCTTGTTCCTCACTGGTGTCTCCTAAATTTTCAGGAAAACAGTCTAAGTGGCTGTGTAAATAGTGCACCTTAATACGCATGTTACACCCAAGGGATTTGAAACTGTTAAGCATCTCGTTTACCAGTTCAACATAGTTTTCAGCTTTGCGTTTGCCTAGAAAATTTCTGACAACTGCAACAAATGAAGTCCAGGCTTTTCGCTCAGCCTCATTCATCGAATGACAATAGGGCAAATATGCAGGAACCAATCCTTGTATATGTGATTTAGAACTGCACAAAATGGAGTTAGAACTGCACATTTTGCGTAGAACTGCATGTTAAAAAACACTGATCTAAAAAAGTAGAGCAGATAGAGATAAACTGATTTCATATTTGGATTTAGCGACCCAAGTATAGCTAAAATCAGTTCTAAAATCCTAGGCACCAACAAAAAAGTTTTTCTTCTTAAAAAAATTTTATTTAAATATTTGATTGATTAAAACAAAAGACAACATATATATGCACACAAACACAAACAGAGAGAGAAAAGAGGAAAAGAAAAAATATAATTCAACGCTACAAAGCTAATTACATACACTTATAATTTAGTTACTCTATCTAGTCTATCATTAATGACATCCAACAGAGACAGGTTATACATTCCCTAAAAGAACCAATAATAAAATGTACACATAAACATTAACTCTCAATCCAAAATGATAACTGATCCGTAGGAGGCTTGCTCCCTTTGCCTTTAGTTATAGTATGATCTAGGAAGGGCTTCCAAATCTCATAAAAATTTTTTTACTCGTGATACATTTTTTAATGTTTATTTCGCATGTAAGTTTATCATTTAGTGCTATTGTCCAGTTTTGAACATACCAATCTTCAATTTTTATTTGCTTTCCTCCCTTCCACTTAGCAGCTATGCAAATTCTTGCATTCGCTATTAAAATAGATAGTAAATCTGCATTATAGTGATTTGAAATAACATTACCAAACTCAAATATCAACACACTTGGTGCATCCAATTTAATACAGGTACCAAACATTTTTGTTATCTTGTTTTCCACTAACGTCCAAAAACCTTTCACTCTTTCACACTCCCACCACATATGGAGATAAGTCCCAGTCTCTTTTTTACAATTCCAGCATAAACTAGTATTTCCACGATACTTTATAATTGTGCTCCTTTAATCTGATTGATAAATTTCTCATTACTCTATTTTTCCATTTTAGCTTCCAACTATCTTCACTAATGTTTATATTTAGGTCACTTTCCCATGTCTCTCTCATACTATCGTTGGTATAATCCATATCGATTAGCAATTTATACATTTTACCAATTAACCCTTTTAATTCTATTTTTCCAGATCTAACATTGCATGTTAACTTTACAAACTCAGTTAAACTTCTGTTTAGGTCTGATTCAATGGGTTTTTCTTGTAAAATAGAGTTAGAACTGCACATTTCACGTAAAACTGCATGTTAGTTTTCAGCTTTGCGTTTGCCTAGAAAATTTCCGATAACTGCAACAAATGAAGTCCAGGCTTTTCGCTCAGCCTCATTCATCGAATGACAATAGGGCAAATATACAGGAACCAATCCTTGTATATGTGATTTAGAACTGCACAAAATGGAGTTAGAACTGCACATTTTGCGTAGAACTGCATGTTAAAAAACACTGATCTAAAAAAGTAGAGCAGATAGAGAAAATCTAATTTCATATTTGGATTCAGCGACCCAAATATAGCTAAAATCAGTTCTGAAATCCTAGGCACCAACAAAAAAATTTTTCTTGTAGGCCTGTGTTATTTACCCATATCACTTATAAATATCACTAGGGCCCTGAAACTGATGCATAATAAAATTCTATACAATCATAGTAATATAAGAGCAAAACACAAAAATTAAACACCTACAGGTCATAAATAAGGCCACTGAGACTATCATCAGTGACCTTCAGATCATTCTGGACAGTAATACATTTGATGGCCAGTCTGTACTGGCCTGTAGGGAGCCCCCACACCCATCTTAAACAATACTAACACAAAACAGATAGTATGGCATGGAGATGGAAACAGGAACAAGACTCTGTCACAGACATAGATTCCAGTTGCATCCCTTTATCTACATTGTCAGGCATTATTCAACATACAAAAGAGCATAGTCTCACTCTCTCACCACATTCTTTGTATTCTAGTATTGGGTCTAAAGAAGATATTTCCTGCTTTCATGTAGGCTTTGTACATCAAAGTACTAGAATGATAGTGCTATACAACTGAAATGGACTGCAGAGGACATTAGCTCCTTGATGAAGCAGGAAGCCCACAGCAAAAATCATTCCTCCCATATGACCATCCAGCCTACATTTAAAAACCTCAATTGAAAGAGAAGCCACCACATTTCAGCATAGTCTATTCGTTCCAAACAGCTCTAATTTTCACAAAGTTTCCCGCTGAATTTTGTGTTTTAGATTTCCAACCCAGAATCCAGATAATCCATGGTTTTGTTCACCTGTACAGCCTTCACGTAAAAGGAATCTCTCATTTTCAAACCCAGCAATGAAAATGAAAGCACGGTGCCAAAATGGCCGCCGCGCTCTTTGCAGGCCCCCACCCACCCAGACTCAGACATCCGGGTGAGTTAGGGGGCATGGCTACTCCTCTATAAAAGGGGTGGCCACGAGGCAGCCGAGCTGCCATTTTAGAACGCGACGGAGCAGAGAAGTTTTCTCCGCCGCGTTTTTCTCTGCGCTTCGCTCCTTTGTACCTTTAGCGAGTTCCTTTGCTCTTTATACTGCGGTACTCAGGGGACAGGATCGGATCCCTGGCCAGGGATCAATAAGTAGGCAGCTTCTCTCTTCGGCTTGGGAGACATGGCTCCCAAGCGCAAGGCTCCGGCTGCCAAGCAGCGGCCGAGGGGAAGGGCTTTCCCTACCCCTTCGTCTACCGGGGGGCAGCCATCGGGTCGGAGGACTCGGGCGGCACCCCCGCAGCAGGGCAGCAGGATGGCTTTGCCCACTGCCGTCAATGTGGCTGACCAGGCTTCCGCCTGTCAGCCTGGCACAAACTTCCAGGTGGGGCTGGCCGGGTATCCCTGCCCCTGGAGGGCCTTTTCACAGCTTGGGACAGGGTGGCCCAGGTGGGCCTGGTATGGGTTTCCACCCCACCATTCCTCCAGCCCCCCACGGGCCGGAGTTTTGGGCATGGCCCTATTCCGGACTGGGATTCCTATTCGGGTTTCCCCTTCAACAACTGCCCAGTGGGCCGTCAGGCCCATCCAGCCCACCTTATACAGGGGGCTCGGACACCGTTGATGCGCTTCTCGCACGCATTTCAGTGCTAGAGGCATCACTGGCCATTGCCCAACTGCCTTCCGATGGGGGCTTAGCCACCGCTTCAGTTACGGCCCTTTTGTCGATCCCGGCCAACACGTCGGCCGTGACTCTTCAGCGGGCCATCAACAGGGTCGAGCTGCTCGAGGCCATCAGGCCAGCCTAAGTTGGCGCCTCGCAGCTCCCCACACGTTCGGATTTGCCGGTGGGGACCAGCCAGGTGTGGCCCCAGAGCTCGATGCCTGTCATGAGCTCCGACGCCCGCCGTGGGCCGGAAACCCCAGTGGAGGCGGCTCACAGGGGTGCGACTAGTGAGTATCCGGTTCAATTGAGTGCACCAGCGACACTGTCCAGTCACACTGGGGGGGTGCAGTGGCCATGGCCAAGGCAGGTTACTGTGGGTGGGCAGTTGTTTCCACACTGCCCTGTTAACTCCTGGTTGCCAAATGGCCCCTCGGTTAGGGCAGGGGTGTCCGCCCCTGTGGGTATGCCAAGTGTTTCAGGGGCAATTCAGGGCCCGCTGCGCATACCCTCCATCCAAAACATGCCGACGACGGCTCTGCCGACGGCTGGTTATTCCCTGCCCCTGGGTGATCATCTATCACAGGCCACGAGGGAAAAGATTTGGCGAGGGGAGTATGTCGATATTTTCTCCTTCTTGGAGGAGAGGGAGGGACAGGATGACAGGGACAAGGAGTTGTCCCATCGTCGTAAGCCACCTGGTTGCCGGCCTACCTTATATATATGGCGGTATACCTGAGAGCCCGGCCTGATTTGGCCATTCCGATGGTGCAATACCTCGACAATATTTATAGGGCGATGGTTGATTTTCCTGGCCCGTCGTGGTTGGCTTACGATGAGGAATTCAGGATGAGAGTGGCCCTACATCCTGAGATGAGGTGGGATGATCCCTGCCAGCAATTGTGGCTCTTGTATATGACTCCCACACGTCTGGCGCCTGGTGATAGGTACCATTGCGGCCATGCCGTGCAGCGGGCGGCTGCGGCGCAGGTTCCCCACCAGCCAGCGGGGCAGGAGGTTCCAGCCCGCCTGCTGTGTTGGAGCTTCTCAGCTAGCGGCGTGTGCAACAAGCGTCAGTGTCGTTTCTGACATGAGTGTCCCTCTTGCTCTGGCCCTCATGCCGCCTCCGCGTGCCCGCGGGCTGGTGGGTCACGAGGCAGAGGTAGGGGTGGGCAGGGGGCGGTCAGAGCTCCCTCTGACGGTGCTGGCCATGCAAAAGGCCCCCTCCCCAATTAATATCCCTATGCTGGAATGATGGCTTTCCACTTATCCTAGACGGGATGATGCAAGGTACCTGCTAGAAGGTTTCCAGTTTGGTTTTCGTATACCATTTAGGGGTGTTCGCTTAATTCACCATCTCTCTTACCCTGTGGATTCCTCGGTCAATGATGCGATTCCTGATGACCTTTGCTCGGTCTGGTATACATCGTTTGATCAGGCCCTACAGATGGTATGCTCCTGTGGTCCCGGGGCGCTCCTGACAAAGTGCGATATCAAATCGGCATTCCGATTACTTCCAGTGCACCCTGACGACTTTGAGCTGTTGGGCTTTCGTTTCCGAGGAAAGTTCTACGTAGATAAGACCATGCCTTTTGGCTGTTCTATTTCCTGTTCGGCATTTGAATGATTTAGCACTTTCCTCCAATGGGCCTTTGTTCGCAGTTCAGGGTCCCGGTCTGTAGCCCACTATCTGGATGACTTTTTGTTCGGGGGTGAACGGGGCTTGGAAACGTGTACGCGCCTCCTTACTACATTTCAGGCGCTTATGCGGGAACTGGGTGTCCCCTTAGCGCCTGAAAAGACCGAGGGCCCAGCCACCAAGCTCACCTTTTTAGGTATCGAAATTGACACTGTCGCACAGGCATCCAGGTTACCCATGGACAAGGCGACTCGGATCTCCGCGGCAATTTTGGCACTGATTGCCAAGCGTAAAGTGTCTCTTCGTGAGCTACAGGTCCTTCACGACCACCTCAATTTTGCCTGCAGGGTGGTGACACCGGGCAGAGCTTTCGCCAGGCGTCTGTGTGATGCCATGGCTGGCCTATTGAAACGCCACCACAGGGTCCGGCTGACCAGGGGTATTCGGGCAGACCTTTCGGTTTGGCTCACATTCCTCCAGGATTTCAACGGGGTCTCTTTTTGGAGATCAGACCTTATGGTTTGCCCTAAATTTCAGGTACAGTCGGATGCCTCCGGCTCTCTGGGTTATGGGATTTATTTTGAGGGGCGGTGGGCATATGGCCAATGGCCTCATGCATGGCAAGGCACGGATCGCCTACGTAATCTTACTTTCCTGGAATTTTTTCCCATTTTGGGAGCACTAATGCTATGGGGTGACAAGTGGGCCAATTCAGTGGTCCATTTTTGGTGTGACAATGCTGCAGTGGTGCACATTGTTAACGCCCAGACATCCAAATCCCCTAGGGTCATGGCATTGGTTCATCAATTTGTTTTGAGAAGCCTACGCCTCAATGTGCTGTTCAGGGCCAGACATGTACCAGGCATTAATAATGATATTGCTGATGCTTCATCCCGCCTGCAGATATCCCGGTTCCGTGCCTTGGCTCTGGAAGCAGAGGAATTCCCCTCTCCACTCCCGGCCGAGATTTGGACATTTGGCGAGAAGAGGTGAACCGGGCGATCGGCATGTCCTTGGCACCTCGCACGCGTAAGGTGTACCAACATGCTTTCATACAATTTAGAACCTTTTGTGGGCAATTACAGTTACCAGAAGCATGGCCAATACCAGTAGACCAGATTTTGCAATACATGGTTTATCTTCACGGTCAGGGGTTGGCCCCCATACTATAGCCTCTAGGCTTTCGGCACTGGCATTTATGGCCAAGGCACGGGGCTTCGCTGACTGCGTGAATGACTTCCGCATACGTCATGTTTTGGAAGGGTGGACACGTGAACGTGGCCGCCGCCCGGACACACGTCACCCAATTTTACCAGATGTTCTTACCCACCTAGCCCGAGGATGGCATAACTAATGTTATGATCGGTATGAGGTGGCTCTTTTTCACGCAGCTACCACCGTAACCTTCTTTGGAGCGCTCCGCATCAGTGAGTTGGTACCATTGTCTAGGGCACTGGAACTCGACGATGTCTATGTTACACATGAGTGGGCTCAGTTGAGGATACGGTCCTCAAAGGTTGATCAGCACGGCATAGGGAGTGGAGTCAGACTGCTACGATGTTCCATTGAAGACATCTGTCCGGTTGGTGCCCTACATGAGTTTTTGGCAGTGCGTGGTACGCACCCTGGCCCATTTTTCTGCCACCAGAATGGGTCTCCCCTTACTAAATTCCAGTTTTGGAAGGTGACCGGTATGGCACTTCACAGTGTGGGCCTCCCTGGGGTTCGTTACGGCACCCATTCATTTAGGATAGGCGCCGCGTCCACTGCGGCTGCGTTTGGGTACTCTGAGGCCAATATACGCCGGATGGGCAGATGGGGATCCATGCGCTTTGCATTATACGTACGCCCCCTCCATGCATGAGTACCAGTTATGTCATTATTCCTTTTTTTTCTTCTTTTACAGACCCTGTGTGTCCACGCGCACCGGTGGCAGTATGGCTGGTGGGCCACAGTTAAGTGCACTGGGCAGCGCAGTATGCTGCGGCGACAGAGTGGGGACCCCATCTCGGGCTACGTACAGCCGCATGTATGCGAGGGTACGGTAAGCGCAGAATGAGATGGCGGGAACTGTTGCCATTCCTGTTTTCCATCAGGGATGCTGGACGCCCTGATGTCCTTATCCTGCACCTCGGTGGCAATGATCTCGCACAGGTCACTGGCCTCTCTTTAAAATTCTCAATTTGCAGTGACCTAGCTTATTTACATTATGTATGGCCGGCCACGTGGCTGCTATGGTCGGACATTGTGCCGCGACAGACTTACAGGGGAGGCATTGACCTCCGTGCCCTTGACCGCGCTTGCCGGTCGGTGAACAGGGCTGTTGCCTGTTCCTTGCAGACAAGGGCTTGGGGACAGCCATTCAGCATCCTAGGATAGGCTTGCAGGATTATGATCTCTATGCAGGAAATGGGGTCCACTTGTCGGCCAGAGGTATGAACCTCTTTCTTGAGGATATGCAAGCAGGCCTGGTGACCGAGCTGACGGTCGGGGGGGGGGCGGTGAGTCATCATGGACGCCTCCCCGTGTGGCGGGTAGCACTGGTAAGGTAAAGATTTATGACCCATAGGTATCCGGCAGGTTCGCAATTGACTGGCCAACACGTAGACAGGTACAGGGGAAATAGGTTTGGCCGGTCAAGGGCGAACCAGGGAAGGGGTGATGTCAGGAGCTTCACAGCCTGCATCACCTTGATAATTAATGGATACACGTCATAGGGTGGGGTCAGTAGATAGTTTATTGATTCTGGTCAACAATTTGTTTGTGTCAACAAACAAATTGATACAAATAGTTACATGTAGCCAATTGCCATTGGCATTTTGGGAGGAACCTTACCAGTGTTACTGCGGCCTGCTTGCCTTAAAGAATTACAATTGGATGATTACACCAATTGAAAGTTATAATTTGGACTGGGGCATTATTCAATAAAAGTGGCCCGATGCCTTTATCCATATACCAGTGTCTGAGTCTTTCTTTGGGGGGTGCACCTGCAATGAAAGGGCGGCGCCAAAATGGCCGCCGCGCTCTTTGCGGGGGCCCCCCACCCGGACTCAGACATTCGGGTAAGTTAGGGGGTGTGGCCACTCCTCTATAAAAGGGGTGGCCACGAGGCAGCCAAGCTGCCATTTTAGAACGCGACAGAGTGGAGGTTTTTCCCTCCACCCCCTCCCTAGTGAACAGTGTGAATTTTTGTCGCTTCGGGGCCGGGTGGGAATTTTTGGCTTGAACCTACAATTGGCTTCTTGGTTCTTGCTTTTTTGCCCATCCCACACTTTTGCTGCTGTTTGAGAAAAGGGGTAAGTTGACTTTGGTCACTTTTGGCGGGTAGCACTGGTAAGGTAAAGATTTATGACCCATAGGTATCCGGCAGGCTTGCAATTGACTGGCCAACACGTAGACAGGTACAGGGGAAATGGGTTTGGCTGGTCAAGGGTGAACCAGGCAAGGGGTGATGTCAGGAGCTTCACAGCCTGCATCACCTTGATATTTAACGGATACACGTCATAGGGTGGGGTCAGTAGATAGTTTATTGACTCCGGTCAACAATTTGTTTGTGCCAACAAACAAATTGATACAAATAGTTACATGTAGCCAATTGCCATTGGTATTTTGGGAGGAACCTTACCAGTGTTACTGCGGCCTGCTTGCCTTAAAGAATTACAATTGGATGATTACACCAATTGAAAGTTATAATTCGGACTAGGGCATTATTCAATAAAAGTGGCCCAATGCCTTTATCCATATACTGAGTCTTTCTTTGGGGGGTGCGCCTGCAAAGTAAAGAGCTTAATAACATAGTGGATGGGGCCAGGTACAGTGATACCTCATACAACGTCCAAACTTGGTTCCACAAGTTTGGACTTTATACGGATTTGTATGAGCCATGCAAAATCCTAGCCGTGATGCCTCATACAACGTCCAAATCCTTGCTGCGATGCCTCATACAACGTCGTTTCCATAGAGATATATTGTACAGCACAGACTTCAGGGCAAAGTCAAAAAGACAGGAAACTGACAGAACTTTAAGAAATCTTTGTCTAAAGGCTAAAAACATTACAAAAACATGTCAAACAACCCTGATTGTCCAAGAACCTGAAGAATGCTGCAAAAATCCCAGGAATGCTTCTAAAAAATCTGATGAAAAAATCCAAAAAAAATCCAAAATCGTGCTCAAAACCACTCCTAAACACTCTTCGCCTCATGTAAAACCCACAAGAGCAATGCACGCATGTGTCCTGCCTATTATACTGCCCAGGCACAATGCATCCACGGGAAAAAACCAATGCCTTATACAAAGTCGCACGACTTTGTATGAGGCAACTTTTTCAAGGAATTAGGCGATGTTGTATGAATCCGATGTTGTATGAAGCGGACTTTGTATGAGGTATTACTGTATTCCTATTTAAGTATGTTCACAGTGCCAAGTTGAATAGTGCTGTAGAATCTACATTAGTAAAATAGATCAAGCCTGATTTTCTCCAGGCCATGCTTTCTGCCTTTCTAGTTACAGGGAACCTATTACCCTCTGGAGTTTTTGCACTTGCACACTAAATAGGTAAATATTTGCTGCCCTTTTATGACATTCTACATCTTTCTTCTTCCTCCATGTAATAGAACAGCTCCCTCAGGAATCCCTTGCAGAGTTGGGATTCTTCTTCTTGTGCTGTATCTGATTCCAAATATTGGCTATAATCATGGCTATCAGCCATAAAGATAGTCCTGAGAATATAATGCATTTGCCTTCCACATCACAGCATGACACCTGGTCACTTTCTGGTCCTGAGCCCTTTTGGCATACAATGTCCTCATCAACCCCAGGCCAGTATTGATGAAGCTGTTCCTCCATCAAGATGGATTTAAGTGGGATTTGATCCACTTGGGGACCATCACCCTTCCCTGTGGATTTTGTGACCCAAGGCAGCTAGTTCTCAGGGTTGTCAGCTTAGCATATACAGTGGAACCTCAGTTAACATAATTAATGCATTCTCCAGGACATGTCTTACAGTGAAAATTACTTTAACCGAATTTCCCATAGGAATGCATTGAATGCCATTTCCCATAGGAATGCATTGAAAACCAAAATACCTTAACCAAAATGCAGTTTCCCATAGGAATGCAAAGAAAACCAATTAATCCATTCCGGGGGAAAATTCTGTAAACCGAGCCTCTATTTTCTATGGATTTCCTTTTGTTATGCAATTTTTATGTTAACCGGGCCATTTGTTAACTGAAGTTCCACTGTGCTCTCTTACCATAGCTGGTTAACCTGGCCAGACTGGATAGGGTTGGGATAGGACAGTCTTATTCTCTGAGATTGGGGCAAGCCTGTGTTACAATGAACATACAATATTTGTCTCTTAAAGGATGCACTGTTTCTAGATACAGAATTGTGTGTCTTCTGTAGTGGTACCTTCATTCACTGTACTTGCTTGACATTCTGACGCTCTGTCTTATCTGTTCTCTTGTTATGTTTACATTGATTTTTCTAACTATAGTAAAACCGCAACTTACAAATGCCTTGAGTTACATAAAATTCGACTTACATAATGATTTTGTGTTAAAACCATGTATCAATTTACACAATTTCCTATGGGTTTACTTCGAGTTACATAATGATTCTTTTTCCTATGGGTTTGCTTTAATTTACATAAAAATTTCATTTTTCCTATGTGTTTGCTTCGAGTTACATAAAAAACCAATTTAAGCAAAAGCCTACGGAACAGACTATTTTTCATAAGTAGGGGTTTTACTGTACTGTATTTCGAGTGAGAGCACATCACTTTTGGAATAGCAACTTGAAAATATATTACTGGTATTTGTTTTCTTGCTTTATGCAAGGTGTACAGCTTTTGATCCCAGGCAATCCTAAACATCCTTAGGAACAGTGAATTCATTTGGAAATGTTATTTTTGGGACAATAGTTTCTCAAATTCCCAGTGAGAGGTAAATGGTGGTGTACTGGGTGCTGAGTTCAAATCTAGCAGAGTGTAGTAGTTAGCTATGAGCGACAGCGGAGGTGCCCATCTAATTTTCTCCTTTACACCCAGTCAATAATAGCAGAGACTCAGTTGAATGGTGCAAAACATAAAGAGCTTTTACTCAGCAGAGGTGGTGATGAAAAGAACATAAACAGTAGAACCTTATCTGTGAACAACTATGCAAACAAACTTAGTCTTTCAGTTTCACAGTAATTACTTGCACACAGCAAAATCTCCTGCTGCAGCCTAGCTCTTCCCTGGCTCGTCTTACAGAGTATGGCAAACAAATTCAGTCCCGGTTTGCTCAAGTATTTACAGTCTTTAACAAAGCACTCTCTCTGTCCTGGAGAGTAAACATATAGCATTCAGTAAGGCTATGCTGGCACACTTCCTCTGTCCTGCATTCAGGCAGTGTGGCTACAAGATTAAATCCAGAGCAAAGAAGCAAACTACTTGGCTCTATTTTATGCAGTGACAAATGCTGATTCATTCCATCATTACCCTCACCTGTCCACAGTTCAGTAAGTTACTCTTAAAGCTGTAGTACCACATATCATGTATTATTTACAATACCAGGGTGTTCCCCATGACATCCCTAACACCCAGCCTATAAAGGATTTGTAGTTCCTAGCAGGAACCTTTCAAAGCAAAAGACATTGATGTGTTAAAAGATTTTAGAACTGGTAGACATGTTCCTGAACATAGATACAGGTAAAGGTTTCCCTTGCTCGAAAGCCAGTCATATCCGACTCTAGGGTTCAGTGCTCATCTCTGTTTCAAAGCCGAATTGCCAGCGCTGTCTGCTTCTGAAGACATTTCCATGTTCATGTGGCAGGCATGACTAGACACCAGAGCACACAGAGCACTGTTTACCTTCCCCCCGAAGTGGTCCCTATTTATCTACTTGCAATTTCTTGCTTTCAAACTGGTAGGTTGGCAGGAGCTGGGACAAAGACTGGAGCTCATTCTGTCCTGGAGCACTCGATACACATGTAAAAAACAAACAAACTGCAGTTTGGCAGTGCATTCTTTCCTGTATATTATGTACAACATGTGACCACATGCTTGAAACATAACACTGCAAGTAGCGTATACAGTACATGCAGGTGCCATTCTGCTTTTTACAATACACTCCTATGCATGTTCACTTAGAAGAAAGCCTCACCTTATTCCATGCGATTTACTCTTATGTCAGTCAGCATGTGATTACTGCCTTAGTGTGATGTCACCCTGGATAAATGCCATTTAAATCTGTGAGACCTGTTTCCTTGTATTCCTAGGATAAGGAAATCATCGTCACACATTGTAGAATTGTTGCTGTTTCTCCTCTTTTTATTTCGATTTGGGATATGCTACTTTGCCTATCTGACCAGCAGGGGACACTGTATCACCTGTTTTGTTAATATGCACACCCCATTTCAGTACTGCAACTTTTGGCATTGTGTCTAGGAAGAGAACTCTGCCTATTTTAGTTCTGCCAGTTTGACAGATGATATTTGATGAAGTGTGGTCATGACTGCAGCATGTACCTTCTCATGTACTCTGCAAATAATATATACAGGGAGACTTCAATTTTGTTCTCAGCTCCAATAAAAGAGAGCATTCTGACAAGGTAATGAATGACTCTGAAAACTGTTTCCACAGACCTAATGTACACTGTGCGCATTATTCCTACCGTCTCTATCACAGTGACTCCATTTTAAAACATTTAATTTGTCAGCAACATTTAAATGGCCAGACACACGGGGCCCAAGTCTATATACAGCAAACAACATATTTCTCATTTATGGAACTCCACAGGTTGTATACTTACATCAGTGTTGAAATGTACTTTGGGCCATTGCTATGCAATAGAGATTTCATACTGGGCACAGATGTTTGTCAAGCAGAATTTGACCTACATGAATGCAATTCACCAGTGTTGACATATTACAAATTAGTGATCCTGAATCATAGGACTAAAGGCAAAGTCCTACTGACAGTATTTGTTTTCCCTTCATCCCATGTAAAACCCTCTATGCTGCTTGAAGCAGAGAGTTTCCCACCCCCACCACGCAGGGTCAGTTTTGGGATGCACTGGGTGTTGTAGCAAAGGGCTTCCCTCCCTTCCTCTTTTGTTAGATTCTGTCATTCCAGCATCAGAAGTTTGTGGACATCCTATCCATAAATCCTACCATGATTCTGCTACCAAGTAAATAAACACTTCAGCCACAATTTTTACAATAACATTGTATCTCATTACCATTAGTGAGTTTTACCCTGTAATCCTGATTCAGTTGTGGCAGGTACTGTATATGGGAATGAAGTTGTTTCACTCATCATAGTTATTCTCTCATAAATGTTTACAGTAATCCAACCAACAATTAGTCAGGTCTTTAGGAACAGAACTGGTTGTGTTTAGGGGCTACTGTTGGCATGTTCCAGAGGCTAGCTAGTGTGTAATATAGGGGTTGCCAACCTATGGCCCACAGGTCTAATCTGGCCCACAAAGCTCATTAATATGGCCCATGGTGGCCACCTAGGCACCACCAGAAGTTCCCCTCACTATCAGAAGTCCAAAACATCACTTACCATCTTCTCTGGATCTTTTCCCAGGTTAGGAATCAAAACAATTACCGATCTATACCATGAAGTCTGCAATAAACCTCCTTCTAATATGTAATTTAACAGCTTCAGAAGCCTTGGAGTCACCAAATCTTTAAATTGTTTAAAAAATTCCGCTGCATTTCAGCAGGTAAAACATGACATTGTGGGCACTTCTGATGCTGGGCAGAGCTTCCAGCAGTGACTGGGTTCCCAGCACAGAACCAGGAAGTGCCCAAACATTGCATTCTAGCTGCCAAAACACAGCCAATATGCGGCAAAAAAATCCCAAAATGGGGCAAAAAGGCTCCCAAAAGCCTTCTGCTGCCGTGGGGAGTGGCGGAGGCTGCGCAAGAAGCAAAAAAGACGTGATTGCCACCACTGCTGAAAACGTAAGCACAGGGAGCAGCCATGCATCTGGCCCCCAAAGATAAGTGTTGGGGCGGGAACGGCCCCTGACAGGCAAACGTTGGGAACCCCTGGTGTAATAAAAGAAATAAAAAATTTCATGTGTTAACTTCAATCCTTTTGAAATTGCAAGTTTCCCCTCTGTTTCTTTGCCATTTTAGCTTGGGCCATACCTTAAAAACTTCAGGGCAACTCCATCCATACTCCCCATTTTTTGCACACATTAGACTTTCTTTCTCTTCTCCTCTTCCTACTTTCTCTGCCCCACAAAACCTCACTATTCAAACACCCAGCCTGCTGAGTTCCATTTTATTTCATTACCCCCTGGGTTGTGTGTCTGTTCAGGAGTTATCGGCTCATTGAACTGGTGGCATCCTGTAAGTGTGCAGATGTTCCTGTTGGGACAATTTGCATGAAAATAAGACTTCCAAATGTCACACTGAAAAATAATGCAAAAGACCTCATTGAAAGCCACATGGGCTCATAGGAGG
Organism: Bradypodion pumilum; assembly: GCA_035047305.1. Taxonomy (NCBI): domain Eukaryota; kingdom Metazoa; phylum Chordata; class Lepidosauria; order Squamata; family Chamaeleonidae; genus Bradypodion; species Bradypodion pumilum. Next base: position 173,400,329 of record JAWDJD010000003.1, read on the forward strand.
AAAATGAATGAATTGTTTAGAATGGGCATGCTTGTTTCATCTCATTAGTATTTTGCTTTGGGTGCACTGACTTCAATAACAATTTTATAAAATACCAAAATAACATATAAATCCAGGGTCCTTTTTAAAAAAGTGGAAAGCTTTCAAAACCTCTATTATTTGAGCTTACAATTAAAACTGATCCCCAAAGAAAAATAGATCATATACATGCTGATAGCAATCTCTGTTCTCAAAATATAAGTTAGTGTGATGTGGTGAATTGTGTGTCACACTAGGATTTTGGAGGCTTGAGTTCAAATCAATGCTTAGCTATGAAAAACCACTATGGAGGGGCAATGAAACACCACTCTCTGACATCTCACATACCTTGAAAATCATTTTTGCACCATCATAAGTCAGAAGTGACATAATAACACATGAGAATTCTTGGAATACCTGATTGTGTATAGCCACAATAGTACCTTCCACATGCAAAAAGGAGGTGTCAACAGGCTCAGAGTAAATTAGCAGAAGAAAATTTTAGAGGGAGGAATTCCTAGGGGCAACACCGTTTCTCTCTCCTCCTCTGGAGGCTGGAAGTCTTCAGGGCTGTTTAAAGTATAGATGCAGCAACTCTAAACAGTGAACTAGTCTTCAAGCATCTTCAGCGATAGGTTCTCCTACTTGTTCAACTCCTTTCCACCTCCATGTCCCTACCATCAAAATGAGGATTTAACGCCATCGAGTGCAACTCATATCCAAGAATGCATTTTTTTCCTGAAGCAGGAAAAAAATGTCACTGTTGTGAATTTGTTTAAGGTGGATCCCATCTTGCCATGAAGTGACCCACACACTATGATTTCAGAGCCATCACCCACAGCACACATGAAGCGTGACATGCAGGATTTAACACTGGGACTGCAATGGACCACCAAAGCCTTGAGGATATGGGTAAGGTGCGCCTTCACAGCCAGTCCATCTGGCATGGCCTCTTCCACCTCCATGACCATTGGAAATCAGAGTTCCTCCTCCACTCATTTTGCCGTTGGGCCCAATATGATGGTTTCCAGTGGCATTTCCTCCACTGAGCGGGACCATCACCCCACCTAAAGGGGCTCATCTGCCCGTAGCCATTGGCCCCTTTAAGGAGTCAGGTTAGTTAGGCGTTGAGTCACTGGCTGTATGGTCTACTCCATTACCATAGTGGGATGTCCGGCCAGACAGGTGAGCATTTAACCTATTCCAGCAAAAACAACAAAGAATCTTATGAAAAATTCAAGCAAAGTGGGGCGTGAGGGGTAGATTCAGGCTGGTCTACTCTTATAGTTTTGAGTTTTTTTCCTTCCAGAAATTCTGAGATCCACTCTGCACCTAGTAATGTCTTTAGAATACCAGAACTGAATGAGAATTCACAGTCCTTCCAGACATAAATCCATTCCTGTTCACATGATGCTTTCCTCTTGTCAACAGTATAATGTGATTTGTTGTTACTATTGTTGTACCATTGCAAGTCAGAAGTCCTTGCTGATTTATTGAAATTCTATGAGATCCAGTTTTACCCCCAATGGGGCTGCGGTGGCTCAGTGGTTAAGAAGCTCACCTTAAAGAGAACAGATTTTGGAACATATGGAAACCGTTCGTGGATCACTCTATTATGGCAAGTGATAGTTCAGGACCAGTACCATTTCAAAGGAGTTTTTGGAGTTGAGTAGAAAATAAACTCTCCGGGCATTGTACATATTCACAGGGTGATTATTATTTGTTAAAAAGATTTGTGGTAGTACAGGAAAAAATTTTTTTTCTTTCTATCATTTTGGACTTTGAAATAATGGCCTTTAATATTTGGTGGTTAAATAGTAATTAATGAGTATAGATATTGTTATGTACTAGCATACAGTAATGTTTGTTAGTATGATACTATGGATTTGTTAGTGTATTGTATTGTTAATGTATTGTTAATGTTTTCTTTTCTTTTTTGTATGTTTATTAAAAACTCAATAAAAAAAGAAGCTCACCTTGTTAGCTGGAAGGCTAGCAAGTTGGCAGTTTGAGAGCCAGATACTGCATGACGTTTTGAGCACCTGTCTCTGTCCCACCTCCTGCCAACCTAGCAGTTCGAAAGCAATATATTGCAAATAGATAAATAGAGACCACTTCGGTGGGAAAAGATCTTAGGGACATGAAAGGAGCCTCATTCGGGCATCCCCTGAGTGGAGTACCTCCAGCAAAAATCCTTTCTACCCAGAATTATTTCTGGCACTAAATTAGTATACCACCTGCCCATCCCTGCCTTAACAACTATCAAATATATTATGCCATGAATTTTCATGGACTATTATGGTTTACGTCATCTGATGCACACATTTTTGTTTTCAGTTGCTAGGATTTTTTCTCCTGTTGGTGGCCCTATGGATCTCAGCAATAACACTGAGTCCTTTGCTGTAAAAACTGATTAATCAGTTACTATGAACAACTTACAGTATATGCAAAATTGATTGTAATCCTCAGAATTATTTTAAATATGTGTCAAACAATCTAGGCATTTAAATATAGTTCAGTTTTAACAAATCAGGTAGACTTCCCCTCTTCTCAATCCAATAAATAAAATATTGGCACAAGTACTATTCAGACACAAGTGTTTGCACTGACATGGTTGCTTGACTTGAGAATCAATCAAACCAAACACAAATGGTACTTCTTCAACTGCTTTTAACACAAATTGGCAGTTTGAATATTAAACAGTCCCAATTCCATTCCATTTCATTATAATATCTCAACAAATGGAGAAAGATACTTTTCCCTTTGTCAGAACAACAAGCTTAAAAATAGACAGGCTAGCAGTCCAGAATTAAATAATTATAGCTGCTTGGAAAGATGATTTTCAAGGCAAGATGACAGCAACATGATAGAAAGGGGGAGGAAACATTGAATTAAAGGCAATCAAATTGCATGCCCTAAAAAGAAGATGTGCCTCCTGTCTAAAGGAAAGCAGTAGAAAAACCCCGTAAAAGAAAACAGAGATAAATTGGCTATCCAAATTGAACTTGCGGAAACATCTGTGCTCACACAGACCTGAGTGAAATTGGTATGCATGCAGATGTGCATCTATATGCACATAAGCTTAATGTGTAGAAGCTTCTATGTGCAAGCTTGTCTTGTTGAATTGGGGTGTGTTAGAAGACTTCTGAAAAGAGTGAATCAAGACTGAATAATTGTATTTGTGTTTCTATGGTTCTTACAAGTTTATAGCTTTGATAGATATTTTGCTAGAACAACTACTCTGATTAATATCATCTACTGTAGGCAACTTGTTGAATCCTGGCCAAACAACCCAACCATGTTTTATTTTGTTCTTTTTTGTTTTGTTTTGTTCTTATTGCTGTTGACTCAGTGGGTTTCATAGCTATTATATTGCTGCTTTTTAATGTAGCCAATGGAATTATCCCATTTTTCTCTCTATAACTCTTCAGATCATTTAACATACAGTACTTGGCTATATTCATTTCTGGGCCATTGTCCATAAATGGTAGCAATAGGAAATGAAAAAAAGTACCAGAAATATGTTGCTGGTAGATTCAAGATTTCAGCAGTCTAGAATGACTTATCCTACTCTTTTTTAAAAAATCTCCAAGATTCATTTTTTAGAACAATTTTTTGTTTTGGCATTCCACCATGTTATTTTATTTTATTATTTATTGTAGTTATATCTTGTCTTTTGGGGAGTTAGGTCATAGTTCTTTAAGATGTGACCATTATAGAGCCTAAGGTATAGCAATTGCAATTACACTTACAGTACATACCACTCCATAGTGCTCTGGACAGTTCACAGTGTAAGTAACATTTTTGCCCCCAAGATGCTGGGTACTCATTTTACCGACCAAGTGGCTAAGACGCTGACTGGGAGGTGGAAGGTCAGCAGTTCGATACCCGAGTACTGCAATACGCAATGAGCTCCCATCTTTGTCCCAGCTCCTGCCAACCTAGAGTTCGAAAGCAAGAAATTGCAAGTAGATAAATAGGGACCACTTCGGTGGGAAGGTAACAGTGTTCCTTGTCTAGCCATGCCTGCCACATGACCACGGAAATGTCTGCAGAAGCAGACAGCACTGGCTCTTTGGCTTTGAAACAGAGATGAGCACTAAACCCTAGAGTCAGATATGACTGGCTTTCTAGCAAGGGAAACCTTTACCTTTACCTAGAAGGAGAGAAAGCTTAGTAAACCTGGAGCCCCTCAGGATTGAACTCACAATGTCAGCAGTTTTGATTGCAGTACAGCAGTTTAGCCACTGTGCCCTGAGGGCTCCAATAGTGAAACTACAATGCCCAGGAAGTATTGTAGCAACTTCATCTCTTAAAGGTTATAACAACATTTAAAATCGACTGGAAAGGTACAGGCAACCAGTGCAGCTTATGCAATATATACATTATACCAACTAGCCATCCAGTCCCTACTAATACCTGTCTGACTGGATTCAGTACCAACTGAAGTTTCTGACACACTACCATAAGGATAACATAGACAAGGGCATATGCATGCACATACTAAAAAAGTAAAAAGCTGAATTACAGCAGTGCTCAATAGGCACTCACACATTGTGGCACTGTCCAAAATTTTCCTTTTAAGAAGGCCTGCTAGGTAGCAAGGAGAATGACATGAACCCCCAAGTGAAATGACTTGGGAAACCATCAAACATGACTCTGAGCTGTTTGGCACCATCTATGGCTTCATCCACATTAATTGTCCAGGTATGTGCACATGCATGCTCCCATTTTCTCAATGAAAATGATAAATCTTTGCAGAATTTTTAGAGCAGCTTTCTAGGATTGACTTCATAAAAGAAGCCAGAGGCTTGAACTTACAGGAGCTGAGCAGGCTCTTGAAGACAGGACATTTTGGAAATCACTTGTTCATAGGGTCACCATAATTTGAAGGCAACTTGATAGCACATAACAAAAACAGCAGAAATACTTCGGCTCCCAGATAAATCTATATTGGCTTTCAGCTTTTGTGATATTTTATCAAAATCTTCATAATATGTCTTGTAGTCAAGAGAAATTTGCCAATATAAGCTATTTGCAAACTAATTCATCATGTGCTTTGGGGACTTCTAAGGCTTGTAGTACTGTATTTATAGATTTTTAAAATTGCAGATTTAAAAAATCTAGTTTTAAAAACCTGGAAAATAGAAACTTGTCTCTCTGTCCATGGTGCTGATTAGCTGTGTACTTTGAATTGTATTTTATTCCTAATAATGAGACTGTATTAGTATATTTTTGCAACTGTTGGAAAACAAATACAGTGGAACCTCATACAACAATTGCCCCATATAGCAACAAAATCGCATAACAATTAGGTGTGGGGGTTTTTTTTGGGGGGGGGGGGATGGTGTCCCGCATAAAATTTTACCCTATGGAAAAAATTGTACAATAATTTTTCAATGGGAAAAACCACTTAGCAAAAAAAAAAAAATCGTTGTACGATGCATCCCATAGGGAAAATCGCTATACGATGCATGTATCATATAGCAATTGTCTTGTACAACAATGAGCCCTGTGGAAAAGATTAAAATTGTTGCATGAGGTACCACTATAATTCCTATTGCAAAAAGATAAGTTCCCCCCGATAAGTACTTACTGTATTATAGGATAGATTTAACTGTAAGAAAACTGAAGGAGAAAAGTTGATTTTTTTTTAAATAGTAGCTGGGTTAGTCTGTGTTTCAGGCATATCAGAGAATAAACTAAACAAAAACGCTGTAGCACTTTAAAGCCTAACTTTGTTATACTAACTGTTTAAAGACTAACTGTTATACTTACTATTATATTTTACTGTGAGCTTTAATGGATCAAGTCCACTTTATCAGACATGGGAGTGAGACTTCATGGCATAAATTGATGCCATGAAGTCTCACTCCCATGTGTGATGAAGTGGACTTGATCCACGAAAGCTCACAGTAGAATATAACAGTAAGCCTATAATGCAAGCGCGGCGCCAAAATGGCCGTCGCGCTCTTTGCGGGGCCCCCCACCGGACGAAGACATCCGGGTAGTTAGGGGGCATGGCCAGCACCCTTATATAAGGGGCGGCCACGAGGCAGCCGAGCTGCCATTTTGCGAAGCGACGGAGCGGAGAAGTTTTTCCCTCTTACCTCCGTCGCTATTGCCTTGCCTAGGGAAGCCTCTGGCTGCTGATTTTCTTGACTTTTTCGGCTTCCCATCGTTTAGCTGCTATGCCCTCGAAGAAGAAGGCGACTGCGAACGCGGCTCGTTCTGCACGGAGGCGCCAGCCGGGTCGGAGGACCGCGGCTGCGCCTCCCCAGCAGCCTCCTTTGCCTGAGCCCACCGGGACCGGTGGGATGGGGTTAATTGCCCCTTGGCCCGAGGCGGGGGGTCCGCGTACCGGCCCAGCTGGGGCCACGGCCCCCGGCCCGCAAGCAGTGGCCACTGCCTCTGGCATGGCCCATTCGGCGGGGCCTTCTTCCATGGGTCCGCAGCTTCCTGTGGGGGGTTTCAGCCATGGGGGGTGGCTGGGTTCCCTCCCCTGGCAGGGTACCCCCCCGGCCCTGCAGGGGCCGGGCCTGGGGTTGTGGCCGTATATGGGCCCCGGGGTTCAGGGATCTGGACCGGCGCCTGCAGCCAGTGGGCCGGCTGGCCCTTTGCCCCCACTTGGCTTAGGGGGCTACGTTAGTGTTGAGGCCCTTCTGGCCCGCGTTGCAGCCCTCGAGGCATCCCTCGCAAGGGTTAACCACCCGGGGGTGCCTTTTGGGGTGCAGGTTGATCCATTGTCTGCCGGTCAGCGGCAGGCGGCTGGACGGGTCGAGCTGCCCGAGGTGCGTGGGCCGGCTTCGGCCACTGCCTTGCAGCTCCCCACTCAACAGGCTGATTGGTCAGGCCCCGTCGACGAGCTCAATTGCGGTCGTGAGCTCCGACGCCCCCAGCGGGCCGGAACCCCCGGTGGGGGCGGCCCGCGGGGGTGCTGCATGTGAGTATGCGGTTCAATCTAGTGCACCCACACACCTACCCACGTTTGGGGGGGGCATTCCAGTGGCCGTGGCCTCACATGGGTGGTGCGACGGTTCAGTCGCCGACGTCCCACTCGGCGACTTCACCGCTCACCCAGGGCCCAGTTTTGGGTGGTACCTCTTATTCAGTTGGGAACGTGTTAGGGGTGGCCGGGTTGGTCCAGGCTCCTTTTCAGATCCCCGTGGTTCCCACTGTGCCGGTGTCAGCATTGCCGACAGCGGGGTATTCCTTGCCCCTGGGGGACCATTTGGCCCAGGCCACCAAAGAGAAGATCTGGCGTGGGGAGTATGTGGACATCTTCTCCCTTCTTAACAAAGAGCCCACCAAAGAGGAGAGGGAGGGGCAGGATGAGAAGGATAAGGAACAGGCACGTCGTCGTAAGCCGCCACGTACGTGGGCCAATTGGTTGCCGGCGTACCTTATATACATGGCGGTCTACCTCAGGGCCCGGCCGGATTTGGCAATTCCAATGGTCCAGTATTTGGACAACATTTACCGGGCGATGGTCGACTTCCCGGGCCCGTCGTGGTTGGCTTACGATGAGGAATTCCGTATGCGGATTCCCCTGCACCCTGAGATGAGGTGGGATGAGCCCTGCCAGAAGCTGTGGCTTCTGTACATGACTCCCACACGCCCTGCGCCTGGGGACAGATACCATTGTGGACATGCGGTCCAGCGAGCGGCCCCAGCACAGACACCCCGCCAGGTGGCGGGGCAGGGGGTTCCAGCCCGCCTGCTGTGCTGGACTTTCTCGTCCAATGGTTCCTGCAGTAGGAAGAATTGCCGGTACAGGCATGAGTGTCCCTCTTGCGCTGGCCCCCATGCGGCCTCCGCCTGCCCCAGGCCTGGAGGGGTGCGGGGCAAAGGTAGGGGCGGACAAGGGGCTGGCAAGACTGCCGCAGAGGGAGCTGGTCCACCGAAAGGCCCCCTCCCCAATTAATGTGGACGTGTTGGAGCCCCCCCCCCGAGGGGGGCAGATGCGGTTTACCTGCTTCAAGGTTTCCGACTGGGGTTCCGTATTCCTTTCCAGGGTGATAGGTCCCCCCAAGGTGCCCCCAACCTTTTGTCCCTTAAGGGGAGGGAGGAGGTGGCTGCCGCCAGCATTTCTAAGGAGGTTGATGCGGGCAGGGTCGCTGGCCCTTTCCCTGCACCCCCGTTCCCCAACCTTAAAGTGTCACCCTTGGGCTTGGTGCCCAAGAAGTCACCGGGCGAGTTCCGCCTGATCCATCACTTGTCCTACCCAGCCGGCCGATCGGTCAATGATGCTATCCCTGACGACCTTTGCTCGGTCAGGTATACATCTTTTGACCAAGCGCTGCGCATGGTGCGCTCATGTGGCCCGGGTGCGCTGTTGGCTAAGTGCGACATTAAGTCTGCCTTTCGCCTCCTGCCGGTTCACCCGGGTGACTTTGAGTTGCTGGGTTTTAAGTTCCGGGGTGAATATTATTTCGATAAGGCCATGCCTTTTGGCTGTTCCATATCGTGCTCGGCCTTCGAGCGTTTTAGCACCTTCCTACAGTGGGCTTTTGTCCGCAGGTCTGGGTCCCGGTCTGTAGCCCATTACCTGGATGATTTTTTATTCGGGGGTGAACGGGGCTGGGACACGTGCACACGTCTCCTCAACACATTTCAGACGCTAATGGAGGAACTGGGTGTCCCTTTAGCGCCCGAAAAGACTGAGGGCCCATCTACACAGCTAGTCTTCCTGGGGGTGGAGATTGACACGGTAGCGCAGGCTTCTAGGTTACCAGGGGATAAGGTGTCAAGGATAGTGGCCCTTATCTCGGACTTGCTTGCTAAACGCAAGGCATCACTGCGGGAACTGCAGGTGTTGCATGGTCATCTCAATTTCGCTTGCAGGGTGGTCGCACCGGGCAGGGCATTTGCTCGGCGCTTGTGCGACGCCATGACAGGCTTGTCCAGGCCCCACCATAGGGTGAGACTAACCCAGGGCATTAAGGCAGATATGCTTATCTGGCTCCAGTTCCTGAGGGAGTTCAATGGGGTGTCATTTTGGAGGTCTGACCTTCTGGCTTCCCCTCGTTTCCAGATACAGTCCGATGCCTCTGGGTCCCTGGGTTACGGGATGTACTTCAATGGGAAGTGGGCCTATGGTGGGTGGCCACCAGCCTGGTCAGGTACGGGGCACCTGCGGGATCTTACGTACCTGGAATTTTTTCCCATCCTGGGGGCCTTGATGCTATGGGGTGAGGAGTGGGCCAACTCGGTCGTTCATTTCTGGTGTGACAATGCGGCTGTTGTCCACATTGTCAACTCACAGACTTCCAAATCACCCAGGGTAATGGACCTGGTGCGCCAGTTTGTATTGCGCAGCCTGCGCCTTAATGTACTGTTCCGGGCCAGGCATGTCCCGGGGGTCAATAATGATATCGCTGACGCTTTGTCCCGCCTGCAGATCTCCCGGTTCCGCGCCTTGGCCCCGGATGCAGAGGAATTTCCCTCGCCACTACCGGACGAGATATGGATCTTTGGCAAGGAGAGGTGAACCGGGCGATCGGCATGTCGCTAGCGCCACGCACGCGTAAGGCGTATCAACACGCATTCAATTCTTTCAGGGCATTCTGTGCCCAATTCCGGCTGCCAGATACCTGGCCGATCCCGGTGGCCCATATACTTCAATTCATGGTTGACCTGCATTCCCAGGGCCTTGCACCTCGAACCATAGCATCCAGGCTGTCAGCGCTGGCTTTTATGGCCAAAGTAGGCGGACATGCGGACAGTACCGCTGACTTCTGTGTGAGACACGTTTTGGAGGGGTGGGTGCGGGAGCGTGGGCGTAGCCCGGACGACCACCACCCAATTTCCCCAGGGGTTCTTACCCAACTGGCACGGGGCTGGCAGGACCTATGTTTTGATAGGTATGAGGCAGCCCTGTTTCATGCGGCTACAACGGTGGCCTTTTTTTGGAGCGCTCCGCATCAGCGAGCTTATGATGCTGTCTAAGGCGGATGCTAGTCGTAGGGCACTGGAACTCGAAGATGTCTATGTGGCCAAAGACTGGGCTCAGTTGAGGATACGCTCCTCTAAGACGGATCAGCATGGCGTAGGCAGTGGAGTAAGACTGCTACAGTGTTCTTTGGCAGACATCTGTCCGGTTGGTGCCCTACAGGAGTTCCTTGCACTGCGTGGCACGCACCATGGCCCGTTTTTCTGTCACCAAGATGGGTCTCCCCTTACTAAATTTCAATTTTGGAAGGTGACCGGCAAAGCGCTGGCCGGTGTTGGCCTCCCAGGGGCCCGTTACGGCACCCATTCATTCAGAATAGGGGCGGCTTCCACGGCGGCTGCTTTTGGGTACTCCGGGGCTGAGATACGCCGTATGGGGAGGTGGGGATCGCAATGTTTTCAATTTTATGTCCGCCCTCTTTCACCGTGAGTACCAGTCGAGTCACCGCACCTTTTCTCTTACTCGTTTTTTCCTTGACAGACCCTGGGTGTCGTATTACACCGGTGACAGTATGGCTGGTGGGCCATAGCTACGTGCACAGGGCAGCGCATTACGCTGCGGCGACAGAGTGGGGACCCCGACTGGGACTGGGTGCATACGCAAGTCTCACATGGTATGGTAAGCCCGGGATGTTGTGGAGGGAGCTGTTGCCATTCCTTTTCTCGGGCCGGAGGGCTGACCCGCCTGACATCCTGATCATACACCTTGGGGGCAATGATTTAGGTCAGGTCACCGGCCTATCGCTGAAGCATGCGATTTGCGGCGACCTCGCCTACCTGCATTACGTGTGGCCCGCCACAACCCTCGTTTGGTCAGACATAGTGCCGCGGCACGCGTATAGGGTTGGGGGCGGGTCAGTCGTCACCCCGCCATTAGTCTGCAAAATTATGGCCTGTATGCAGGGGATGGGGTCCATCTGTCGCGAGGAGGTATGGACCTCCTGTTGGGTGATTGGCGAGCAGGCCTGTTGACCGAGCTGACGGTCTGGGGGGGCGTCGAGCCTTCTTTGAAGCCTCTCCGTGTGGCGGGTAGCACTGGTAAGGTAAACATTTATGACCCACAGGTATCCGGCAGGTTCGCAATTGACTGGACAACACTAGACAGGTATAAGTTGGTTAAACGTTGTCCGGTCAACGACGAACCAGGCGACGGGGTGATGGCTACAGCTAGACAGCATGCATCACCCCGTGATTTTACGGATACGCGTCAGAGGGTGGGGTCATTAGTTAGATATTGACTACGGTCAACAATTTGTTTGTTGTCAACAAACAAATTGATACAAATAGATACATTGTAACAATTGCCGTTGGCAATTTTGGGTGGTACCTTACCAGTGTTACTTCGGCCTGCTTGCCTTAAGAATTATAATTGGTCAATTACCAATAGAAATTTATAATTTGGACTAGGGCATGAATCAATAAATGTGGCCCAATGCCGTTATCCACTTTCATTGGTGTCTGAGTCCTTTATTGGGGGGTGCGCCTGCAAAGTGCAACAGCGTTTTTGTTTTGTTTATTCTCTGATATGAAGATGTAAGCTGGAGAAAGGATCAGAATTTTATTGCACAGGACAAGTTTTTAAAAAATTAACAGACAGATGAGAACCAAAGCACATGAGACAGCAGCAACAGACTGGATAAGACAGAATCAGGTCTCCATCAAATCTCTGGATTTGAAATGCTATACTTCAAAATATTGACTTAATACATACATTTTAGAGTTTGATGACCATTTTCTTTATGGGATTCTGGGAGCTATAGTGAAAAAAGTAACCTGTTCTAAGTGCTATGTAAGTGCTATGTAAAATACACTGATTTCAATCCATTTCAATTATTACAAATAAATTTAAATTTCCTGAACCACATGATCTGCCTCAAAGGATATTAAAAGAACTTCCAAACATTAACATCTATCTGTAGCCTTTGATAATTCTTGGAGAACAGGTGAGGTCTTGGAAGACTGAAGGTAAGCCATTATCCTCATGTTCAAAAAGGGTAGCAGAAGAGAAGGAACCAGGCAACTGCTAACCAGTTATCTTGACACTGATACTAAGAAAGGATCCAAAACAGATCAAAACAGAACCTTGTGGACTAGGAAAGAATACTGTATCATCAAAGAGCTACCAAGAGTTTCTCAGAAGTCATGATGGATCAATCTTATTTCTTTTTCTGATAGAGTCACAAGCTTAATAGACAACTGTAGATGTATTTATTTATTTATTTATTTATTTATTATATTTATACCCTGCCCTACTAGTGCAAGCACCACTCAGGGCGGCTTACAGTGTGAAGCAAATACAACAATAAACATCTATGACGGAGCCTGGGCTCAACGCCTCTGGAGCAGATGCAGCAGCAGTATCCTGGCAGCTCCCTCCAGCCGTTGGTAGGGGCTAGAGGGCGGCGATGAGGTCCTCCTCAGTCGCCCTTCAGGGTCATGGCAGCTCCTCCCTCCAGCCGTTGGTGGGGGCTAGGGGGCGGCAACAAGGTCCTCTTCGTAGTATGTCTTGATTTTGACAAGGTTTCTGACAAAGTTTTATTTATTTACAACAGTACTAGTAAAAAAGGGGACTGCAGTGGCTCAAGTGGCTAAGATGCTGACTGGGAGATGGAAGGTCAGCAGTTCGATCCCCGAGTACTGCAGGACGGAATGAGCTCCCGTCTTTGTCCCAGCTCCTGACAACCTAGCAGTTCAAAAGCAAGAAATTGCAAGTAGATAAATAGGGACCACTTCGGTGGGAAGGTAACAGCATTCCGTGTGCTCCGGTGTCTAGTCATGCCTGCCACATGACCACAAAAACGTCTGCAGAAGCAGACAACGCTGGCTCTTCAGCTTTGAAACAGAGATGAGCACTGCACCCTAGAGTTGGATATGACTGGCTTTTGAGCAAGGGAAACCTTTACCTTTAGTAAAAAGTGGGCTATATAATGTTCCTCTTAGGTGGCTTTGCAATTGATCTACTCAGAGTGCTCTACAAAATGAAGAACCATTGTGACAATACGGGTGACATGGTGTTTTGGCCTAGGACTAGTGTAATAATTATAAATTACTTGGATAAGGGGAAAATTTTACTTATCAAATTTACAGATGATACTGAGAGCATCAGTCAGAAGGCAGAATCAAGATTCAAGACAACCTTATTAGATAGTAAAACTGGATCAAGACAGTCTACATGAGCTTCAACCTGGGAAAATGTAAAATTCTACCTCAAGGCAGGAAAAATCATATGCACACATATGCTAAGAGTGGCAGCTGTCTCAGCAGTAATATTTGTGGGAAAGGATCTAAGAGTAATAATAAATCACAATTTCATCATATGTCAGCATTGTGATGAAGTGGCAAAAAACTGAACACAGTATTCAACTGCATCAATACAGATATAGTCAAAGGAAATAATAGTTCCATCCTATTCTACTTTAATCAGATGTCACAAGGACAACTGTGTCCAGTTCTGTGCCTTACAACTTAAAAAGGATATCAACAAGGTGGACCATGTCCAGAAGAGCACAACTAAGCTAGTAAAAAGTCAAGATACCATAACCTGTCAAGAATGATTCAAACAGCTGCATAAGTTTAATCTGAAGAAAGGAAGATTTAAGGCAGTATAATAGCCATATTCAAATTTTGAAGGGTTGCCACAGCAAGCTTGTTTTCTGAAAGTCCAAAGAGTATAGTCTGAATGATTTAAATTATGAGAAAGGAGATTTTGTATAAACATTAGGAAGAAGTTCTTTGGCAATAAGAGCTCTTATAGAATGGACTGATAGGAGCAGGGTTTCTCAACCTTTTAAAACTGTGGGCCAGGTCACACTCCTTCAGACAGTTGGGTGGGCCTGGACTGATGACACACACACAAACACCCCGCCATAAGTGCTGCTGTTGTAAAATACATCCACGATGCCAGAAATGTGTTTACAACAGCTACTGATTTATTTACAGCTGTTTCCACCACTTCTGGCAGCAGCAGCAGGAGTGAGGGCAGTGGGCCACAAGAAATGGCTCTGTGGGCCAGATCCAGTCCATGGGCCATAGGTTGAGAACCCCTGAATTAGAGGGTGATGGACTTTTCCCCTTTGGGAATTTTAAAATAGAATTTGATCCCCTCTACCAAAAATGATTTTTCACCACTCTAAAAAAAAATCTATGTATTGCAACTTCTAGAATGCTCTTGGAACTGTTATTTGCCTCCTAAACAAGTTGCATTCCTCTTCACCATTTTATATCAAATAATATCTGTTTTTCAAAGCACCAATAATTAATTCTCCTCTATTTTGAGCTGTTCCTGCAGTCCTGGCAGGATCCCTAGGGGGAAAAGTTCACTCCTGCACCCAAGAAATTCCAGATTAATGCAACAAACACAAAGTGTCCAATCCAACAGTTTACTTCATCTGGCAGAAGCTGGTTGCCCTAAAATTTTCTCCAGGGAGCTAGAAAATTGCCTGCACCATGTTTTCAGCACCTCGGTATGCTTCAGGGAAAGCAAGGAGGTGATGGGGAAAAAGTCTTGATGTCAGAACTAGCTCAGCTTTGGATTTTGCTTAGTATTTGTCCAATCAGTATTTTTTTTTGCATCTGAGTTATTTATCCCTTCTCCTTGTTTATAGTGTCTTTAGATTACATCAGCTGTCCAGTGCTGTCCTTTTGTGAAATAAACTGTGTCATCTGATGTTGCAGATTTTTAAAATAAAAAGTGAAAGTATAAAATTAGCACTATTTTCCTAGAAAGTCAAGAACAGGGATAGAATATTTGGCAGTGCGTAGGCTGGTGTCATGTCCAGACCTTTGTAAAGAATAGTCCAGCAAACAATGAACAGAACAATGAACAACGGTTTATTGTAAAGTCTTGCAGGCAATATTACAAAGGTATCCGGAAAACAGATGGCTACAGAAGTTCCCAGGAATCGGTCTCTCTGGAATCAGCCATCGTGCCTATCTGAGCTACACCCCGCGTGTGTGTGTGTTGGAGAGGACCAAGGCTAGCCTAGCAAGGACTAACCTGCAGAGAATAGGGAAGTATAGATCCGGCCCAGCCACACCCTTGTTTACCCATGGCGCTTACATAGTTTCTCGGCGGTGGTTATTCCGTATACAATGTAACAACCCGCCGGACTACCCTAACTAACCAATCATAACATGATACCTACAGTTTTAGCCAATCAGGAACAGGATCCAAAGTGGCACCCAATCATAGAACTCTAATTAACATAAGGAGCACACCCGGAAGGGAGAATACGCGCCAAATCTTACCCTTAATTCTGATGTTGGAAAATTGCCATTTTGTCTTTGCAAAGCATTACTGGTGCAACTTGCAATTTACTTGAATACGCAACTGCTGGTCAAGTCCTATAACAATTTTACAAGGCCTCAGTTATGCCTCCTGCCTAAAAATAATATAATCAAAGTATGAGGGGGAAAAGGAGAGATTTGGAGAAGGAAAGAAATAAAGCTTCTTTCCCTCTCTCTCTCTCTCTCTCTCTCTCTCTCTCTCAGCTGTAACAGATAGAAATATTCTTTCTTCTAATTCTGTATCTCTCTCCCAGGTACTCAAACCACAGATGTGGACTCTAACAGAGAAACTCTTCTTCAGTTAGATAAAATAAAAGTGGATTGGGTTAGATATGTCTGTGCTGTTTTTCCAAAGGTAACATTCATCTCAAAGCAGCTCACTATAATTACAAAGCCTCCAAATATAAAAATCACATTTCCGTCCACATAGCTATATCAACATAAAATTGGAAGCACAATAACAGATCAATAATACAAAAACAATTCAATAATACAAATATAGCTGAATACAAAAGTATAATCCTAATTCTTAAATAATAGCACAAAAAGGTCTAAATGCAACAAATTGGAAGAATAGCAATCTGAATATCCTAAATATAATCATACACTAAGAATGACAAAACATACAAGGCATATGTTAAATTTAGAGGAGTTAGAATAAAACATTCACAAAGCTAGATGATGATACCATTAGGTAAGTCTGGAGAAGGTGTTGGTCACCAGATCAGTGTACCAAACAATATAGCTCCCAAGAATACTGCAGCACTTAAATCAGAATAGGGAAACAGTGGCCCTTCTAATGTTTTATATTTCTCCTCCAAGAAGTCCTACTACCTTGGCCAGTCATAAAAGACTAAGGTAGCAATACTCCAAAGAAGTAGAAAACTCCCACCCCTGACTTAAATTAGCTCCCCTGAGCAATTTCCCTGAATGCTACCAAAGAACAAGCAAAAACAAAACCTGGGCACATGGTATATAAAACCGACATCATCTTTGAGGAAAGAATCTAGCTATAGAAAAGAGTGCCACTGGTGTTACCTGGATGAAAAAGGATTGTCATAGGAATTGTACAAGGACAACACACACACGCGTGCGTGCAGTGAAAACAACTTGCAAGTATCCAGCTATAGGAGATTTGAGTCTTAACCAGGACCAGTGAACATATCATAATAATTGCATGCTGTCAGGTCAGTTCTGACTTGTGGTGACCCTTTCCAGGATTTTCCAAGTAGAGAATACTCAGAAGTGGTTTACCACTCCCTTCTGGGACTATGCAGCTTGCCCAAAGCACAGTGGGGAACTGAACATCAAACCTCTGGTTCTTCAGTCAGATACTTAAACCACTGAGCCATGCAGCCAGCAGTGAGCATATTCACTGGATTACAGAAAATGCAGTAACGTTAAAAACATATGGAAGATCACTCGTAGCATCCAAAATCTCAGCAAAAATTGTTTTCTTCATAAGCATTGTCAAGAGGATTAAAAAGCCAAGTGTGTATAATTGGACAGATCCTGTGCTGACTAGAGGCAGCTCACCTGACATGAGTAATGCCATGAGAATTTCAATTATACTTTCATTTTGCATAGTTTCCCTAACGATTGGCTAGATTTATTTCAGCTTCTCATAGGTTTTGTGAATTGTACAAGGTATCCCATGTTTTCTCGTTAAGTTTAACAGAACTGTATACAGTGGCTTGGTTGCAGAGTTCTTGTTGCACAGTTTTTATATATACCCAATCAATTTTAAGCCATTTTTGACAAATGTTTTGTAAAACTATTACAGGGGGGGGACATACTGTTGCCATATAATTTATGGTAACTTAAAGTAGAAGTTACAACAATGACTTCCTAATAAATCAATAGAAGCACTACAGTATTGTTATGATAATAGTAATAACTGTGTGCTGTCAAATTCTGACTTGTGGCAGCCCTTTTAAAAAAATTAGATAGGAAGTACTCAGAAGTGGTTTCCCATTCCCTTCTTCTTGGAGCACCATGGAACCCTGGAGTGTGAGGCAGCTTGCCCAACACCACACAGGCTGGCTCTTCTGTGATGCATAGTGGGAAAGGTTTTATTAAAAGCTGTTCATGAAAACGAGACTAATTTATTGCCTTAATTGCCTTTTTGCCAAACTTCTTTATGGGTCATTTTGTCTATGGCATCTTTTATTAGCTGTCTAAAAAAATACGTGACTGTGTAAGTTCCATGTGTCAAGTGAATAAGGCCAAGATCCAAGGTAAACAGTGTTCTATGCGCTCCGGTGACCACGGAAATATCTGCAGAAGCAGACAGTGCTGGCTCTTCGGCTATGAAACAGATGAACACTGAACCCTAGAGTCGGATATGACTGGCTTTCGAGCAAGGGTGACCTTTACCTTTTACCAATATTTCATATCCCTATTATGAACTACAGTGTCAATTCATCTGCTAATCAACTGCACAAGTATCTTTATTTCACATATATGTTCCCTTTCTTTTCCTAAAGATACATGCATACAATGACATTACATGGCAAAATCCTCCAGCCAGCATAGGAAGAGATTGAAAGTGCGGCGCCAAAATGGCCGCCGCGCTCTTTGTGGGCCCCCCCACCCGGACTCAGACATCCGGGTGAGTTAGGGGGCGTGGCCACCCCTCTATAAAAGGGGTGGCCATGAGGCAGCCGAGCTGCCATTTTAGAAATAGCGACGGAGAGGAGAAGTTTTCTCCGTCGCTGTTTGTTCTAGCTTTAAGAAGCTCCCTTAAAAATCCTTTCCAATCTAAAGAGCCTAGCTACCGCTGGCTCTGGGTGCTCGATCGCGCTCCCCATACAGGGATCCTTCCTTTTAGTCGGGGGATCGCGGTGGCTCAAGTGGTTAAGACACTGAGTTACTGCATGATGGATTGAGCACCTGTCTCTGTCCCAGCTCTTAGGGACATGAAAGGAGCCTCAATTTTACAGCTCCTGCCTGCCAACTTTTTTCCCGGCTCTAAACTGCAGCCAGAAGGGGGGAATTTGCCTCCATGGCTGCGCCCCGGTAATGGAGCTCAACATCTTTACCCACCATTACCGGCAGGCTTGGGTAGGTTGGGACATGGCCCTTGGCTCTCTGCCTCATGCCGGCCCTTCCGAGGATATGGCCCTCGGCCCGCAGTTGCCGGCCATGGGCCAGAACAATTGGGGGGAGGGCCGGGTGCTGGCTCACAGCGCGTTTTATTCCATTACGGGCCGGAATTTTTGGCATGGCCCTATTCTGGCCCAGGCTCTCAAATTAGGGCCTCTGGCCCAATCCCTAGCGGGCCGTCTGGCCCACCTGGCCCACCTACTAGGGGTTTCCATGGCAGGGGATGCCTGGTTCAGCACGTTTGGCTGTGCTGGAGGCATCCTTAGCAATCCAGTGGGTGGGGGCCCCTTCCCTATCTACCGGCCCCCTTTGTGTCTGCCGGCTACTTTGGCTGCTGCCACTCTGCAACAGGCGGCCAGCCGGGTCGACCTTCTTGAGACACTCCGGCCTGTGCCTGCCGCTGTCTCGCAGCTCCCTGTTTGTCCAGGACTGCGACTGGAGTGGGGTTGGAGGTCGCCCCAGAGCTCGATTTCGGTCACGAGCTCCAACACCCGCCGTGGGCCGGAACCCCCAGTGGGGGCGGCTCACGGGGGTGCAACTAGTGAGTATTAGGTTCAAGTTGAATGCACCCACATCACAGTCCACTTCCAGCGGTGGGGTTCAGTGCTCATGGCCTCGCCAATTTGAGGCTAGTGGGCATCACTTGCCAGCCTATCCCAGTTCCCCTTGGTTGCATTCTGGCATGACGTTGGGGGTGGGGTTTCCGCCCCCGGGGCAGTATGTGGCATCGCAGGGGCCGTCCGGGTCCCACTGCGTATGCCCGGTGTGCAGCATTTACCGGCAACGGCCTTGCCGACGGCTGGTTATTCATTGCCCCCCGGTGATCATCTGACCCAGATCATGAGGGAAAAGATTTGGTGGGGGGGAGTACGTGGATATATTCTCCCTATGAACTGAGATCCCAATAAAGACAGGGGGTACGGACAGGAGGACAGAGACATTGTGTGGTCCTGCCGTAGTAAGCCACAGCGCACTGGGGTGTCCGCCCCCGGGACAGTGCTGAGCATTGCAGGGGCTGACTGGGTCCTGCTGCGTATGCCCTTTATACGGAACGTGCCGTCAAGGGCTTTGCCGACGGCCGGCTATTACTTGCCCCTGGTTGATTCTTGGCCGCAGGCCATGAGGGGTAAGGGCTGGAGGGGGACATGTCAATATTCTCCCTATTGGACTGCGAGCCCACTAGTAGGAGAGAGATGGACAGGGCGACTGTGACAAAGAGATGTCCCATCGTCGTTAGCCACCGCGCACCTTGGGCCAACTGGTTGTCGGCATACCTTATACATATGGTGGTATGCCGCAGGGCTTGACCTGCTTGGGCCATCCGGATGTTGATCGGACGGGCACATGGCAGTTGGCTCATGGTGAGGAATGTGGATGAGGGTGGCTCTATACCCTGAGGGGAGGTGGGATGAGTCCTGTCAGTAAGTGTGCTCGTGTACATCATTCCCACGTGACTGGTGCTTGGTGATAGGTACCATGGTGGTCATGCTGAGCAGTGGGCTGCTCAGACACAGGCTCCACACTAACTGGTCGGGCAGGGGGTTACAGCCCGACTGCTGTGTTCGGCCTGCTCAGATGATGATGCGTGTACTAAGCACCACGGTTGTTACCGACTTCGTGTCCCCTTTTGCGCTGGCCCTCACGCCGCCTCCGCGTGCCCGCGGGTTGGTGGGTTACGGGGCTGAGGTAGGGGTGCACAGGGGCGATCTGAGCTCCGTCTGAAGCAACTACCCTTGTCATAAGCCCCCCCCCCGCCCCAGTTAGTATAGTCAGCCCGGAGAGATGGCACTCAGTTCATCCAAGAAGGGATTGGGCGGGATACCTGCTGGAGGGTTTTCTATGGGGGCTTTTGTATCCATTCGGGGGTGTTGGGGGTCCCAGGATGCTACTACTCTGGTTCCCTTGCAGGGTAACGAAGAGGGGGCTCCACTGTCCACAGCTAAGGGAGTTGGGACTATGGGAGTAGTGGGGGGCCCTTTTTGGAAACACCTTTTCTAAGTCTAATGTCTCCCCCATGAAGCTCATACTGAGCTAGAACTAGGGTGAATGTCATTTAATCCTCCATTCAGTTTACCCTGTGGGTTCTCCATTCAGGGATGCCATTCCTGAGGACCTTGTTCAGTCAGGTACTCGTAGTTGGTTCGGCTACTATGGGTGGCACGCTCACGCAGTTCTGGTGCTGTTTTGGCACAGTGTGATATGCACTCGGCTTTCGGATTATTGCCAGTGCACCCAATGATTTAGACCTATTGTGTTTTTTAGGTTCCGAGGGGAATTTTACTTAGATAAGGCCAACCCCCTTCTGATTGAGTTAATTCATGTTCAGCACTCGACCGATTGGGGACTTCACTCAGTGGCCATTTGCTCACAGGTCGGGGTCTCGGTCTCTAGCCCATTACCTCGATGACTTTTGGTTCGGGGGTGAACGGGGCTTGGACACGTGCACGCGTCTCCTCATTACAATTCAGACACTCAGGTGGGAACTGGGTGTCCCCTTGGCGCCTGAATAGACCGAGGTCCCATCTACTAAGCTCACATTTCTGAATCGCCTCTGTCGCGCGGGCATCCGGGTTAACCATGAATACGGTGGCTTGGAGCTCCGCGGCGAGTTTGGCATTGATTGCCAGACATAAAGTGTGCCCTCGTGAGCTGCAGTTAATTCATGGCCACCTTAATTTTGTCCGGTCTGGATCAAATTACTCCTGGGTTTAACGGGGTCTCTTCCTGGTGATCAGACCTGATGGTCTGCCCTAGATTTCAAGTACGGTCGGATACCTCCGGCTCACGGACTTATGGGGGTTTACTCTGAGGGTGGGTGCACGGATCGCCTCCGCGATCTTACCTTCCTTGCGTTTTTTCCCATTTTGGAGAGCACTGATGCTATGGTGCAATGAGTGGGCCTACTCAGTGGTCCAATTTCGGTGTGACAATGCAGCAGTGGTGCACATTGTCAACACCCAGACATGCAAATCCCCCAGGGTCGTGACATTACTTTGTCTATTCTTTTGTGAAGCCTACACATAAATGTGCCGTTCTAGGCCAGACATGTTCTAGGTATTTATAATGACATTATTGCTGCTTTCCACCACCTGCAGATCACCCGGTTCCGTGCCTTACTCCGGAAGCAGAGGGATTCCACTCGCCACTTTTGGCCGATGGCTGGACGTTTGGCGAGGAGAAGGGAACCGGACAGGTCATTGGCACCTCGCACGCGTAAGGAGTATCACTATGCATTCATGCGTCGTGTTTGGGAGGAGTGGACATGGGAACGTGTCCGCCGCCCGTACACGCGTCACCCCTGTTCCCAGAGTTTCTGACCCACCTTGCACGAGGCTGGCATTACCTATGTACAGATAGGTGTGAGGTGGCTCTTGGCCACGCAGCTACCACAGTAGCCTTTTTGGAGCGCTCCGCATCAGTGAGTGGGTGCCAGAGTTGGTGCCACCTGTGTAAGGCGGATGTGTCTCATAGGGCACTGGAACTCGAAGATGTCTCTGTCACACATGAGTGGGCTCGAATGGGGATGCGGTCCTCACGGGTTATTCAGCACGGTGTAGGCAGTGGTGTATACTGCTACAAAATTTTTGAGACATCTGTCCGGTTGGTGCCCTACATGAATTTTCGACAGTGCCTGCTGCGCGCCCCAGCCTGTTTTCTGCCACCGGGATGGGTCTACCCTTACCATAGTAAAGTCCTTGAGGGTGACCGGTGCCGCGTTTTGGCACCATTTACTTAAGATAGGCATCGCGTTGATCGCGGCTACATTTGGGGTACTCGGAGGTGGATATGCGTCTACGCGCAATTTCAGATATGTACGTCCCCTCATTGTACGAGTACCTAGTCATGCCCTTCACCTTTTTTCTCCTCTTTTACAAATCCCAGGGGTCTCAACACGCCAGTGGCAGGGGGCTGGTGG
This sequence comes from Bradypodion pumilum, assembly GCA_035047305.1. Taxonomy (NCBI): domain Eukaryota; kingdom Metazoa; phylum Chordata; class Lepidosauria; order Squamata; family Chamaeleonidae; genus Bradypodion; species Bradypodion pumilum. The sequence goes on from JAWDJD010000003.1 coordinate 173,422,605, forward strand.
GCCGCAGCTATGTACACTGGGCAGCAGTATATGCTGCAGCGACAGAGAGTGGACCCCGGCTGGGCTGTGTGCATCCGCACGTATGCTATGGTATGGTATGTGCGGCACATGGGGGCGGGAACTGTGGCCATTCCTGCTGTCTGACAGGGATGCTGGACCGCCCAATGTTTTACAGGCACCTCGGTGGCAGCGATCTTATACGGATCACTGCTTTTACTAAACCGTCGAGGGGCTGTGACCTGGCATTTTATATCACGTGTGGCTTACATACGGTCGCTATGGTCTAACATCATGCCGAGACACCAATTTAGGGGAGATGTGGATCTCCCTAGTTCGGACTGTTCCGGCAGTCAGTGGACGGGGCTGTGGCTCCGTCCCGTTCTGAGCATGCTGTGAGACGGCCATTGGAGACCGGATGCTAGGCTTACACAAAAATTTTGCTGGTAGGCAGGAGAAGGGGTCCACCTGTCGGCTAGAGGTATGTACCTCGTTCTGGGTGTGATGCAAGCAGGCCTGGCGACCGAGCTGACGGTCTTGGGGGGGGGCGGTGAGTCATCATGGATGCCTCCCCGTGTGGCGGGTAGCACTGGTAAGGTAAATATTTATGACCCACAGGTATCCGGCAGGTTCGCAATTGACTGGCTGACACTTAGACAGGTACAGGTGTAATAACGTTGACCGGTCAATGACGAACCAGGCAAAGGGGTGATGGCAGGAGCTCTTCAGCATGCATCACCCCGTGATTTGACGGATACACGTCAGAGGGTGGGGTCAGTAGATAGTTTATTGACTACGGTCAACAATTTGTTTGTCTCAACAAACAAATTGATACAAATGGATACATTGTAGCCAATTGCCATTGGCAATTTTGGGAGGAACCTTACCAGTGTTACTGCGGCCTGCTTGCCTTAAGAATTATAATTGGCTGAGTACCAATTGAAAGTTATAATTCGGACTAGGGCATTATTCAATAAAAGTGGCCCAATGCCTTTATCCATATACCGGTGTCTGAGTCTTTCTTTGGGGGGTGCGCCTGCAAGGGAACTAGAGTCCATAATGGTGATTTTTCAACCCTCTGGACTAATTGGCCTGCAGGAGCTTTGTGTGATCCAACCATAATAGTCTTAAGCCTCCTCTAGCTTGACATTTGGGAAGATCATATGACCCAATGGATGACTACCCCATTAAACTGGTAGTAAATATGGGGTGGGTCCCAATCTTATCAGCTGGCTTTAAGCCGGTGGGTCAAAAGCTGCAATGTCCTCAACGTGATTGGGGTCCTATGATGAACCCCTCTGCACCCCATCTGCAAAATACAGTTATGAGGATTTTAAGAAGCCTGCCATACAGCACTTATGTGCAAGAGAGAGGGAGATACTGTGTTGTATAGTGATTGAAGTACAGTGGCAGGAGTAGGGTTGCTAGGTCTCAGTTAAAGTCTGATAGAATTGCTAGATTTCTATAGATAGCTAGGCAGGGAGAAAAACCTCAAACCCAGCAGCAACTGGCAATGAAAAATACTTGTTTGTGTGTGAGAGAGGGGAGAAGTTAAAGGCCAGGCATTCATCTGCCCACCCCACCCTGTTCCTTTCTAGCTTGCCTTCATGGTTACTAGCTCAGCATAAAGGTTTGTGTTTCTTACAAATGTCCTGTGCTTCTGCTATATTTGTATACCAAAGAGTTTGGAGGAGAGGAATGAGAGGGGGAGAGCCAGCGGGTGCATGCACTTAGGTCCATCATGCCATCTGGAGCAAGAGAGGGAGTAGAGTGTTTCAGTATTGTGACTAAAGAGCCTTATTATCCCACAAACCCTAGCAGGAAAGACTCAGACCCTTGGGGGGTGGGGGGGGTGGAATCCTGGTTAATGAAGCTAATAATTTGTGGTCCAAAAACATAACATTTCAAAATTCTGTCCTGGACCCTATATGATGTGAAAATATTCTATCCTGAATTTGTTTCCAGTTCATTGGAAAAAACCTTACCCATGTATGGCAGAGTGGGAGGCAGATTTTTTGCACAGTCCCAAATATTGTGTATGAAATAAAAGAATACAGTAACTAACTATGTTGTGTTGTATTGTGTTCTCTCAAATCCTGTTGGATAATTACACAAATGGCATAATATTTGAAGTCAGATTTCCATAAGTGAAGAAATCTTCATGGGTCTTATCTGTTGTGCACCAGGTTGCACAATGCAGTATGTAAAAGATAATGTTTATGGAGGTTTCTTAACTTACAGAGATTCAAACGTTACACCATTTGTATAAATGCAATAGGGTTTTATTCAATATATATGTGTGTATTGAATTGTGTAGAGCCTAAAGTTCATTAGCAGAGCTAATAATAGACACTGGCTTCAGTATGCCTACTCAAACAAAAAGCAGGGCCTTCTATTAGGATAATATTTTTTAATCTACACAAACAAACAAATAGCCATGGTTACTGACTGAAAATATAGCTTTCAGTGTGCCATTCATCATGACAATCCCTCTCCAGTTTTATTTAGCAGTTAGGGAGTCCCCAAATGATTGCTTAGGAAAACCACCTGTCTGGATTTGCGGCTTGGGTAGAAAGATGTATCAAGAATAGGAAATAAATCTAGAGGAAATCAGTAGTTGTTTGATTACATGGCAGGAAAACTTGGCCACAGTGGAACAGTTGTGGCTGTGCTCTTATATTATAAAGATGAGATTCTTCGCCATTAACTCACAGAGATCAGATGAGATTGGCCTTGCTTTTAATGCTTGAATAATAGTGATGTAGTGCACACTATGGCACTTCATTTATCCTAGAGAAAACAGACTTCAATAAACAGTGAAAACATTTGGACAGAAACAGCTGACCTCCGCCATACTATGATTTCCATTTTAGCATTATTCCATGTTGCATGATCTTATGGGCATAAGGAAGGTGGTCTTTTAATAATATCCTAACTTTTCTTCAGGGAACTCAAGGTGATAGTCATTGTTCTTCTCCTCATAACAATGCTGAGCCAGGCCAAAGTGGGAGGGTAACATTATTGAACTACATCTCCCAAGATATCTCAGCAAAGAAAAAGGTAATGGTGTCCATCTCTGAGATAGGCTGAAAGTAATTGATATAAGGTGGCCAAGGAGTTTCCATAGTTTGGGCAGGATAAAACCTTACTTTTCTGAACCTTACTCCACCCATCTCACTACTTCATAATTATATCAGTTCCTGAACTGGTCATACAAAGAAAGATATCTACACAGTCTTCAGAAGCAGTCTCTTGGTGACCAGTGACCTGATATGTAGGAGAGCCACATATGTGGGGAAACCATGAAATCAGAGAAAGTTTCACCACTACAGGAATGAAGAGGCTTAGCAATGTGATGGCAAAAGCAGACATCCTGTATCTTTTTACTATGCAGCTATTTGTATGGGTGAGAGATCCTTATCAGAAATAATGTTCATACAAAGGGAAGATGTATGTGTCTGTTCACAATAAGCAATCCGTGTTGAAATCCCTATGAACTAGAATGCAAGGGGGAAACCTCCTCCAGGGCAAATGGGAGTTTGTTTCTCTGACTTGTGGGGGAGTGAGTGGGGCTGTGGTTACACTGGGAGGCAAAGAAGATTACTCTAAATCTTCCCTTCCTCATCCATACTGTGTTTCCATTAGGAGTCACTCCTATTATGCACTTATCACTAATTAAATCAAAACATGTTAAATCTTCACGGAATCTATATCGTCTTCTCTTACATACAGACTGCCTGTCTTTCCTTGAATAAGAAATGCCCCATCCAGGAGTCTTCTTCAGTTGCTCTTTAAAGCATGTGGAGCCCAAACACGATAGTGACCCCAGTGAGCACAGCAACCTCCTCTTTTGCAGACAGTTCCACTTCAGTGATTAAAGAGAAGATGTAAAGAATAAGAGTAGCACACTTCCTGCAACATCTGTGGGCTCCACCCTGCATGAAACCATGACCAAATAAGATTCCAGTGAGTGATCTCTATTCCAGTGAGTGATCTTTGGAGATTAAGCAGCACTCAGGAGAGATGAGGTATATTTTTTAAAAGGCAACATCTGTAGATAGGGAGGAAGAAAATGAACTGGAAGAAGGAGGATGAAATCTCAGTTTAGTTTGTGCTTCTTCAACAGGCATGGACAACAGCAGCAAGTTGCACCAGAAAGCCACAAGAGAAAATGATAGACTGTTACAGCTGGTAGTATCGTTCCATAACAGAAGCCAATGGAAACTGTTCTGGGGAAGAACCATAGATATATATGCTGGACAGGTAAGGAACCAATCTTCAAATACCTACCCAAGAAATATATTTCATCTGAGGATGGAATGTGACAGAAGATAATTACTGTGTTTACACACTGGAGCAGTGCGATATTCATTCATGTTTTTTGCTCCTGTTTGGGGCTATTGATTAACTTAAGTAAAGCTGCTGGAGGTCTAGTACATCATTCAGTTTGTTCTATTTATGCATTCTCATACCTGTGAGCAGCATAATATGCAAACTGGAACTTTGACTGGATGCTATAAGTCAGGGGTGGCTAACCTTGGTGCTTCAGGTGTTCTTGGACTTCAATTCCCAGAAGCCATGATCAGCAGGTGTGCTTACCTGGTCTTCTGGTAAAGTCCAAGAACCCCTGGGGCACCAAGCTTGGCCACCTATAAGTGATTGGTGTTTCATGTCACCACAAGGAAGCCAACAAGAATTCTGCTAGGTGGTGAAATTTCTGCTACAGTAGACTGGAAGACCTTAATTTGTTTTAGTGCCAGAAAACTGAAGAAATTACTTATCATAGATATTTGAAAACAGTTTGAAATAGTAACACCTCATTGCTTAATTTCTGCCAAGAAATTTATTGGGTGCTCTTATTTGGTTTACATGTGCACAATATAGTCAATATGTGCACAATATAGGATTGAAAAGTTACTTTTTCAAATTACAGTTTCCAGAATGCCTCCGATAGCATAACCAGTGGAGAGTTTCTGTATAAAGGGAAATATGTAATTTGGTCCATGAGCAAAATCAAGGTTGGCTGTTACTTTGGTAGAACACTAAGATACCATTAGAAAAACAGACATTTATGCTGTTTATCAGATTTGACAGAAAAGTCTAATTATCATCCTGACTTGAATCTATGTTTTCTCTTCTTCTTCCTGCCAAAAATTCTTTAATTTCCAGACTCTTGAAATATCATAGATGTCTCAAATGCTCACCTTTTATTATTTCAATGCCCCAGTAAATGTAGCATGACATCCTGATTTTGTGATCTATCTGTTACATTTTTGGAAGAGATACCATGAAATCTGGATAGAAAGAAATTGCTCACTCAAGAGCCAGTAGCTTCACATTCATATCCTGTTTTATCATGGAGCATAATTTTGCCAAATCTAATTTAACCAGTACAAAATAGCTGGCTTTTCTTTAGAAGATGCCAAAGGGCAAATTGCATACTAGGGACTCCATGTGGAACATCTTGGTTGCATTTCAACCATGCAGTACAGATTAGTTTTAAACAAACTTTTTCTTATGTATACACCAAGATTATGCTTAGAGATGCAGTAAGCCCAACTACACTCAGTGGAACTTATTCCTGCACAAGTATGAGCAAGATTTTAGTCTCAGTCTTTGCACTTCAACACAGCTGCTGTTTAATGAGGTAGTGGAAGAGAAATGAATTGCATAATAAACATTCTCAATTGCGCACATATCTTTTTGGCAGAGGAGTTTGGAAACTGGTATTTATGAAATGAAATGGCAGAAGGCAATTTGAAACAAAAAAGTTACCTTTAGAATAGGGGAATACAGTTACTGGGATAATACAGAATGACAGCATTCATGTTCAAAGAGGTTATTAGATCCCCCCCCCCAATATATTCACGGTGGAGTGGATTGAAGTACTGCAGATTACAGTTAAGATGCTTGAATTTTGGGGGACAGTGTTCCAGGCTGACACATTATATACCACTGAACCGAAATCCCACCATGGCCATGTTTGGACTGTGGTCCTGATTTCCCTTTTCTTGGTACCTAGTAAGCAACAATTCTTGGGCACGAAGGTCTCTAACTCTTATCTTCACCCTTAACATTTTGTCTACTGTTCCTTCTCAACTTCATCTCCATTCATCTTTTTGCCCCCCGCGCTCTCTTGCGTAATCAAGCACATTCTGTTGAGTCATTCCTTCTGCCCCAACAGCCCCTCTTTGCCCTGTGACGTGTTTCTTCCCGCTCTGACGGATACAGTCTCCTCACCTCACTCCTTTATAATGAAATTCCCCCACCCCCACCCTTTTAATCCAATAACCATCTGCAGGCCTCCGAAAAGCACATAAGTCAAAAGGGAGGAAGGAAAGGGCATCTTTCCCACACTTGGGGTGTTGGGGTGGAAACTAAGGACATCCTGGACAGGGATCTTTTAAAAAAAACTGGCCCCTGCTTGTCTCTAGAAAGAATTGCTGCTCTCCCTGAGACAGGAGTCCTAGATCATCTCAGTGGGGCTGCCTGCCTCTGTAGTCCCAGTCCCAGAAGACCATTGTGAATGGGAAGAAGGCAAGAGAGCCATTCCCGCAATGGAGGGCAGATCCATCCTTTTAGCTGGTGTGCAGGACACAGCCTTTTCCCCTCTGCTGGACAGAACCCGACGTGTGTCCCTTGATTAGTGTGTCTGCTCTGCTCTTCCGAGACCCTGGAGCTCTTTGTGAATGTGCCTGTCCCTTTAAAGCAAGGGAAAGCCGCTTCTCTGCCTCTGTGGGTGAACACGGGGTGCTGAGACTGAGCTGCTTGATGCCAGACCCAGGGAAAGTAAAGCAGAGTGCAGTGGAAGAACCGAGAAGAGGAGACCTGCTGGAAACAAGAGGTGAATTGGGGCAGGATGGAATGGGGGAGAAGGATAACAATAGGGGTGGAGAGGAGGGGAGAGCTTTTTGCCTAACAATGCAGGGAAGAATAATTGGTTTTGCCTTTGGGAGTAATAAAATGAATCCAACTTGTAACTGAAGCTAATCTGAGAGTTGAGGAATTGCCTGCATAAACTCACATCTTGCCTCCAGCAGGCAGCTTGAAAAGCTTGAACTTTTAGAAACTGATCATCAGTTTCTAAAGGAATCATCGGGCAAAGGGAGATGAGGGCAAAGGAAATTACTAATCTTTGTTCAGGTGCCATCTGCATCTAATTGGATCATACATGATTCTTGTTCTTATGGAAACTTAAATATTTATGTCACACACAACCCTGTGTGTATGCTGTTCTCGTGATTGAAAGTGACTGGTTTCACTCACAATAGTAGTCTTATCTGGACACAAAGTGCAGGTTATCAGTGAAACAAGAAGTAAATTCTAAAGAAACAGACAAAATCAAGATAAAAGTACATCAAATGAGTGTAATACTTCTGCCTCCTCATTTTTCACTAATGGAGGCTATTGACTGTACTGTTTGCACCTTATAATTTCTGGGCAATAAGTTTAATGGTAAAATAAAGATACAGTATTGCACAAGAGCAGGAAATGTCATTCGTATGAGATGAAAATTACATGTGTTAAAGTGGCAAGTTCACTCTTGCACTTCTGATCTTTGTTCTTTTAACATAGTGTATATTTTTTTAAAAAATAACTCGATCAATTAATAAAAAGTGAATAACTTGTTCGGTTAATAAAAAGTCTTCCACAGTTCATCACTGCTGAAGATTAAATGTCATTTTCCACAATTTTGACATTTATGGAGAAATCTTTGATTCTGAACTCAAGTTCAGATCTAATAATCCAAGTTCTTGTAGAACAATAGAAACTGAAGCAAGATTTTTAGGCATAGAAATACATATACATGTTTTATTGATACTATGTTAGATTAAAATATTTCTTCAGAGATGCTGTGATTTTTGTGAGTTATCTGAATAAGTCATTTTTAAAAAGCTAGATAAACTATTTGTCAGGATAAATGGCAGAATATAACTGGGTGGTTTTTAAAAAATGTTTCAGTATTTATTTGGATTCGCATGTTTTGTATGCTGTCCGGCCAGTTCATATGATACTATTACCTTTTCCCTAGCTCTCATGTTAATGAAATACTAGACCAGAGAAATGTGGTGACTTCAAAATGGCTTTCCATCTGGAAGGGCTGATCGCCATCATTGTATTCTATTTGGTCATTCTTCTTGTTGGAATATGGGCTGCTTGGAAAACCAAGAACAGGGGCGATGGAAGTCAGAGCGAATCTATAATAGTTGGTGGAAGAGATATTGGCTTGCTGGTGGGTGCATTCACCATGACTGGTATGTATGTTCTTCTCTTTTTAACTGTCGTTCAAGGAACATATTTGTTTCATTTGTGGATCTAAATGTAACATTTACAAAATTATAGCTGAACAGATCATATCAAGGGCGTTTGAATTCAAGTGAAATTGTATGCTACATAAATAGTTCTGTCAGAAATCCTTCAACAAGTTGCTTCTAAGTGTTTGCATAGAAAAGGTTTAGACTTTGAAATAGTTCCCTACTGGGCTTGCTGAATAATGTAGTATGAACAAATCAAAGCCGGTTTATACAACTGTGATTTTCCTAATATACCTCATTGTTCAATGTTATGGAAGCTATCTAATAAATTTACTGCATTTTCCATCATTATGTCAAAAGAAACACTGCTTGTATCAAACTGCAAAACTGGTGGACAAAAAAGGCAGTCAACTACTCTGGTGTTTGTATGAAATCATAAGAATTTATCAGTAGACCATCCATTTATTTTTACTATCATTTGAAAGTCTATCAGATACATTACACAGAATCAGGGTCATAGCCAAGATTCTAGATTTAGGGGTGGGTGGGGGGGGGTTTGACATTTTTTTCAGGAGGGGCAAGAAAAATTCAGGAGAGGCAACTATGTCACACTCACATATATAATATTGGCACCATAGGGTGGTTTGCGGGAGGGGTTTCGCGCACGCATAACCCCCCCCCCCCAGGATCACTGACCACGGCCCTGCACAGAATGAAAAGAAAATGTGCTTGCATACAAGGAAGAATTAAAATAGGATCTGATGAAGAGCATTTTAGAGGCACCTCTTTAAATCTGAACCAAATGCAGCTGTAATTTAAATCCAATCATAGCAGTCATTCACTGAACAAACCCTATCTGTGTGTCCCCGGATAATCCAAGATTCCACATGGAGATTCACAAAACCTTCCCTCCCACATGTTGATTATTATTAAACTAACACAGTTAATTAGTTATGCAAGGAAATCTGGCATGTGCATGCTCAAAATTATATGCCACTTCATGCAGTTAGGCTTACTCTCTGCACAGGAGTGCAGCCTTAATATTATTGTGTCCATTGACACCCAAAGAAAATGTCAGATCAAGAGGTCTGCTCTCCTCAAACCTCATTGACTCCATGGTGAGATCAGAGGGGACAAACTGGCCTAACAGTGAATCATAATGCACCAAAATGTTGAGAGTGTTCTCAGCTAAACCATTCATTGCAAGCACCAATGGCTGTGATATGAGCAAGGGAGTACCTTATCATGACAGCTTCGGGTTGAGGTACCCTTCCCTCCCCTTCTTAGACCATAAATCACCTTACTTTGTAGGTGCTATCTGACAAATGTGCCATTAGATATGAAATTATTTCATACTATTCCTTACGGGGCTTAAGTCTTGAAATTGATTATGCTTCAACTATGCGACTGAACAACAACAGCAATGCTTCTTAATAAACGTCAATCCCCAGTTTTATGGTGCTATCTCCTTTTAAGTAATAATTTCAACTTTGAAATTAAAATTACTAAAGGCAAATTTGCAAATAAGAACATAACTTTGTTGTTTTGATCTGTTCCGATCAATTTCCATTAAATTTCATCCAATTACAGGTAGAATTCAAAATATGTAATAAAAATAATTATTGAGGGCATGACTTAAACTATACAAACTTCTGTATATATTCTGCTCTTTTTGTCTCACTTTTGAAGAATGACTGGTTTCCTCTTTGTTTACGCATTGGATTGCTATTCTTTATACACTCATAAAAATTGTTCTCATGGTGGGAGTTCTGAGTCCATATACACAAAATAAGAAGTCGTGCTATTTGTTACCACCTCTGTCCTATAACAGTCTGTATCACTGTCTCATAATTTCACACTGGTTCTTGGTATGCAAATTTTGAAATACAGAAAATATGTCCTGATTACTATTTTTTCAGACCGGAGGAAAACCTTCTAAAATTTGAAAGAGAAACTCTCTTTAATTCAATCAAGATAACTGCTTGCTACTCTTGAAAACAAACATAATTTTGCAGAAAGTTTAACTGAAAAAATCACCAGTTTTTTTACTATGCTTATCAATGTAATATAAATATTTAAAATCTATTTTGATGGTGGCAAACTGTTTCCTTTGCCACTAATGATCTGCAGGGAAAATGATTTTAATAGAAGTATCTAACTAATAGAAAATAATTCCATACAAAAATACGTGTGTTTCCAAAACACTAGTGAATTCAAGAATCAAAAAAATATTTTAGCACAAAAAAGCTTTATGGCAGAATCCTATATATGAATGCCCAGAAGCAAGACCTACTGAATCCCATGGAGTTATTCCCACAGAGAGCTTCAGGAACACATCCTTAAATGCATTGGGGGTGAGGGTGGGGGGTGTAAAAATAATTTAACTTTTACTACCTTTTTTGCTATTTGTTTAAATCTGTGTTAAAATCTCATATCCAGAAGGAGTCAAGATCCCTAGAGAATATGCAATTGTGTTCCAGTTAAATAGGGATAAAATTCAGATTTAACTACAGAACCTGCATATCAAAACCCACCCAATCATTAGTGAATTTCTCCATGCACTCTGGTTAATTGTACTTGTCTCATAAATTAACCTCTGACACATGATCTGTAATCTTGCTTTCTTCCCTGATTACCTTTTACAGAATCTTCTTATGTGTGTTATTATCTTTTATTCCCTATAATTTTATTATTTTAAAAAATTCAATGTTAAAAAGAAGATATTGAGTAAAATTCTTAATCTGTCTGAGATTAAAATCAAAGCGCTCTGATCAGCAGCCTTGTATAATAATCTTAAAACCAGGAAGAAGGAGGCTTTGAATATATTTCTTATTCACTCATTTGTAAAACACCGTAATCATTGTGAATGTTATGTACAAGGAGAGAGTTGAGATATAAAATATAAAATTAGTTGATATGTTGATGGAGTGATCGTAGCTGGCACATCAGCATGTCTTTACAAATATCAGTGACACTGTTGCATCGGAGGCATACAGCATCTCAGACAAACATTGTGTAGTACACAGGGTCTCTGATGTATGCAATGTACACATTTTGGAAATTCTTTTTGTGCTTTCAGCTCTCAGCACTTTTACTTTTTGCTGCTGGTGTTACTTTGGTATTACCTTGGAGTGTTTTATTTTTACTGCTTTAAGTTACTTGTATACACTGCTCATAAAATCTGACCAGTGGATTTTTAGACTGCAAAAACAAATACAAGAAATCATTAGCAATTGTTTTCCTGCAGGGAACCAGCTGTCTTGGCCCTAGATTTGAAGGCACTGATTCCTGAAAAATGAGTTGGGTAAATTGATTTTAAGACAGTCTCAAATCAGTATCCATCTGTTCCTTCATACTAGCAATAATGGTTTCACTAAGGTAGTGCAACTGGATATGAGGTGAATTTGCTGTTTTGACGCTCTGTTGGTTTATAAGTAATACAGTACAAACATTTAAGAGGAATCTGCAATACAGTACTATATAGTGAGGAGTAGTCCAGTTTAGCCATGGTTACTCTATTCCCTTTTGAAGAGTATTCCCAATGGACATGCTCTAAGGTGGTTTATTAAGAGATGTGTTGCCCTCTGAAATGTTCTCCCTCATTCTTTTGTTGTTTGTTCTGTTAGTCTCCTCCTAATCTGTTCTTCGTGGACACATTGACTTCCCTTTAACACCATCTTTACCAGGAGAGAGAGAGGGCTTCAAGTATATTTGCATACAATATAAACAGCATACTTCCATGGTTTTCTCTTAAATACAGAGTTTTAAAAAATAAAATTGAGGCACAAAACGCTAAGAAGGAGACAATTAACTGATTAAAATGTGAAAAACAGTTCTATGAAAAATCACCATAATATGAAATGCAGTCGAATAGGGGGGAGAATAGGAAATAATATAAAATAGAATTGTTGAAATAAGCCTGGCTTGCTGGCTGACTTTTTCCCTGTGAGGGGAAGCAGTTGTGCATATGGGGTGGTTCTTCCTCCAGCAGGAGAACTAAACATTTCTCTATGGCTCCTCATCCTCTAGGCTCTTGGATATGCTTAGATTTTAGGGAGAAGGGGGTATGGCCTGGGAGAGAAGTGCGTGACATTATCTAATGCATGCAAAGTCTTAGTTTTATCTGTTATGCATGTATCAGATAACACTAAGACTTGTGGAACCAAGTTTTAGTGTTATCCGAGGTTTTACTGTATGAGGTTATATATACAGTACTGTATATTAAAAAGTCTTTGTGTATAGTTTTACTCTTGAAAACACAAGGAGTATATCAAAGTAATAACAAATACAGGGGCTGCAGCGGCTCAGTGGTTAAGAAGCTCACCTTGTTAGCTGGAAGGCTGGCAAGTTGGCAGTTTGAGACCCAGGTATTGCATGATGGATTAAGCTCCCATCTCTGTTCCAGCTCTTGAGGACATGAAAGGAGCCTCATTTGGGTGTTCCCTGAGCAGAATTTCTTCTGCAAAAATCCTTTCAAACCAAAATAATTTCTAACCCAAAATTATTATTATAAGAAATATATCTTATAGTTGCATGTAAACCCTTCATAGTTTCCTTGTACCCTTGGTGTCATTACTGACAGATAGTAGCACACAGCTGTGGTACCTAGTGTGGTGTAATGGATAGAGTGACAGACTACGACTCAGGAGACCTAAGTTTGAATCCCCATTCAGCCATGAAAACTCCCCAGAGAAGGATACTGATTAAAAAGACACCTTGAATATCTCACCTACATTGAAAACCCTATTAGAATTGGTATAAGCTGGTTGTGATTTGATGGCACACAGTACATACAGAGAGCATAATGCTAATTTTGTATTATATCTGCCTGAAAACCACGAAAATATCCTCTTTATGTTGTATGCAAATATACTTGAAGCTGATTGGCTCACTATCTCTTCTCTCTCCTGGGAAAGAGGGTGTTAAAGGGAAGAGACAATGAGCCAACTGGCTTCAAGTATATTTGCATACAACACAAGGAGGATATTTCCGTGGTTTTTGTCTTAAACACAGAGTTTCTAAAAATGAAATTGAGGCACACAAGGCTAAGACAGTATACAATTAACTAATATAAGTGTAAAAAACAGTTACATGAAAAATCACCATAATATGAAATGCTGTCACAGCAGAGAATGGGGAAAGAGATTTAAAGTAGAATTATCACAGTAAGGCTGGCCTGCTCCCTTCTTCCCCATGAGGGGTAGCAGTGGTGCTAAGGGGAGTGCCTAGGGGGTGGTTCTTCCTCCACCTGGGGGAGCCCACCACTCCTCCATGGTTCTGGTGACTCCTCATCTTCTAGGCTCTTGGATGTTCCTGGATTTTGGGGAGGGTTCGGCCTGGTGGAGAGGGGGTGAGGGCATGGCCTGGTGGGGAGAGGGCATGGCCCAAAAATTCCCTTATTTTCATGTCCAAAACTTGACAGCTATGGACCAGGACTCAAGGTTGACTCAGCTTTCTATTCTTCTGAGGTTGGTAAAATGAGTACCTAGTATGCTGGGGGCAAAATGCTAATTAACTTTGCTGCCGCGCTTGGCTCCAGCGAGGGCGAAGAGGTCCTGCCGGCCACTCCATCGGCCGGCGTCCTGGGGCTCCACCCTCCCCCCTTGCCTAGGACTTAAAAGGTGAGGGGTGCCAGGAGGAACTTTGCCGCCACGCACCTGGCTCCTGGCGCATCTGGTACTTTGGTAATTTTGTTATATTACGTGATGTTTTCATCCTTTGTGATTCTATTGTAATTGTTGATATATTATTTTGATGTGGTGCTGATATTTGTATTATTTGTATTATTGTTGACTGTCCTGCCTTATACTGTATTTACTTATAACATCGTATTTATTACAATAATTTGAATATTGTATCTTTATGAAAACCCTGTGAGGTGTCCCAGGGTCATTTATATGTTGAGTTGAGTAGGGCGGGATATAAAATTGAATAAACATAAACAAACATAAACATAACTTGTGTACCACCCAGCAAGTGCACTATGGGGCAGTATATAAGTATGATTGCTTTGCTTTAGGAAATAGTACTGGGAGATGTGCCAACCTATTTTCATCCCTATTATCCTTGACTAAGGTACTAACGAACAATTACCAGGATGATGAACACACCTGCTGATCAAGGCTTCTGGGAATTGAAGTTCAAGAACACCCGGGGCACCAAGGCTGGCCAACCCTATCTTAAAGGAATGGACTTAACAGTGCTTTTAGGATGTCCACTCCTGGGGCTGACCTCTCATCTGATGTTCATACAGAACTGACATGTCATAGCATGCCTTTCCTTCATGCATCATAAATTCCATCAGCATGTGTGTTTCTCTTCTTTTCATTCTTCCCCCCTCTCCATTTATTTAAAAAATGAGATAAGGCTCCTTAAATACATTTGCTAATCAAAGCCTGTACTCTACATCCTAGCCTAGCCTCAAGTTCACATCAAGATGATCTGGGAAAGTTTTTTTCCTCCTCCCCTGTCCTAGCTTTGCAAATGCTAGTCTGATGACGAATTCTGTAAGATTTAAAAGATAGCCTGTTTCCAAAATTGTATTGGTCTAAAAACAACAACACCTAATCCCTTATAACCAATGTGGCATGGGTGCATAGAGAGTCAGATGCAGAATCAAAAGATTTGAGTTCAAATCACTGCTTAGCCAAGAAAAATTAATTGGGAAGTAGGTGACAACTTTGTAAAGGTAAAGGCCACCTTGCTAGAAAGCCAGTCGTATCCGACTCTAGGGTTTGGTGTTCACCAATGTTTACAGCCAAAGACCCAGTGCTGTCTTCATGTGCAGGTGTTTCTGTGGACATATGGCAGGCATGACTAGAGTGCATAGAATGCTGTTACCTTCCCACTGAAATGGTACCTATTTAGGTAAAGGTAAAGGTTTCCCTTGCTCGAAAGCCAGTCGTATCCGACTCTAGGGTGCAGTGCTCATCTCTGTTTCTAAGCCGAAGAGCCAGCGCTGTCTGCTTCTGCAGACGTTTCCGTGGTCATGTGGCAGGCATGACTAGACACCGGAGTGCACAGAACGCTGTTACCTTCCCACCGAAGTGGTCCCTATTTATCTACTTGCAATTTCTTGCTTTCGAACTGCTAGGTTGGCAGGAGCTGGGATGAAGACAGGAGCTCATTTCCGTCCTGCAGTACTCGGGAATCGAACTGCTGACCTTCCGCTTCCCAGTCAGCGTCTTAGCAACTTGAGCCAGTGCAGTACCTATTTATCTACTTGCAATTTCTTGCTTTGGAACTACTAGTTTAGCAGGAGCTGGGATAGACAACAGGAACTCCCTACATCACGCAGCACTTGGGTCTCAAATTGCTGATTTGCTGACCTTTCCCTAAGCCACTGTAGTAAGGTGGCAACTTTCAAATCATGAAAAAGAAGTGCCTGCATCGCTAAAAGGGAACACAGGTCTTCCAGAAAGGTCATGCAACCACCTTGCTCTGAAAAAAGGAAACAACATCTGCCCAATGGACACAAGAGCTGATCTTAAAAGAACATACTTGAGCGCCAAAGTGTGGCTTCACTGAAAATGCTGATGCTGCCAGAAGAAGGAAGGTAGCAGGTGGAACAGTAGGAATGCAGAAAGACGGGAAATGTGTCAGAGACAAAAGAAAGAGAATTTGTCAGCGGACAAAATTAGCTGTTGCCTAGAGAAATATGCGAACTTGACCTGGAAGTGTCTTTATTGATCAGACGGAATCAGGAAGCACTAATAAAATATTGTAGGAGCAGAACAATGCTGAAGCTTGGCAAGGAAAATATTTTCCCTTGCTGCTCTTAATTCTGCAACCTGGGGTGGCTCGACATGGCAATACAGACTAAGAGTCTCCAAGCTGAAAGCTCACTGACCCTGGCAGCCTACACTCCTGGCCTTGCTGATGATCAACAAAGATGATATCATTTTAAATTTTCAGAAGATTATATCAACACTCATGCCAGCAGATCATGCTCTGCAAGGGAGATCTCTTACACCACCATCTCAGGGTGAGGTACTCTTTCTGCCCAAGAAACGGGCCAGCCTCAATAAATTGTACATGAGACAATAAAGATTTGTAATCTATTTTCTCATCCTGTTAAATTGCTCTGAAGACAGCAGAGGAGAGGAGGAGGTCAAGACCATAGGGCAGGGATGGGCAACCTACTACCCATGGGCCGCCCCAGGTCCATGCCACCACTGGAAGAAGACACAGACACATTTATGACAGCCATAAACACACCTGCGGCTGTTGTAAACACATTTATGACAGCGTGGGTGTGTTTTATGGCAGCATTTACGACAGGGGGAACCACCAGTCCAGCCTGCTCAGCATTTATGACAGGGGGAACCACCAGTCCAGCCTGCTCAACTGTCTGAGGGAGCGTGACCCGGCCCCCGACTTTAAAAGGTTGGCAACTCCTGCCATAGAGCATAACAAAGATAATTTAACTCTCCCTCTCTCCCTTTTTTATATGAACCAAAAATATTGACAAACTGACAAAAACATTGCATTGAATTACAGTAAGTGTTGGGCCAGAGGATATGATGTAAAAGTGTAGCAAATCTTACTGTTATTGTCTGTTTGAAATGTTGGGTTGGATCCAGACTTGGAGCATGTCTAGACAAGCACTTAGTATACTCTTTCAAGCTCTCGGGGGTCAGTCTGGGCGTGATTCATCTGCATTTTGCAGATGATGAAGTCCCCCCCCCCCCAGTGCTTGTTTTAGAGGAAGGTTCTACTTTTTAAAATTATTTTTTTTAAAATACAGTGTCCCAAACCCTTCTGAATGTTTGAAACATGCTTTTACAGAGGCTGCATCATTCAAAAATGTCTTTCTCTGTCAGTGTCTGGTATACTGATGGGGCCAACAAGGCCTCTTAGCATATCAGATACAGTGGACCCTCAATTAACGGCGCATTCGAATAGCATCATTTTCAGTTAACGATGCTACGACGCTCCCAATGTGATTGTTCGAATATCGACATTATTCGAATAATGACGGTAAAAATACCATCATTCGAATAACTACGGTTTTTGTCGTTATTCGAATAACAACGTTTTTGTCGTTATTCGAATAATGACATTATTCGAATAGTGACGCTACTTGGAGAACCAAGTAACGTCGTTATTCGAGGGTCCACTGTATTTTCATTTCCCCTGTTTCTCCACAAAGGGGCAGGGAAAGTGGAATGTTTTTTTTTTCCCTTCTTGACTGTTGTAGGGCTTCAACTGGCAATCAAAGGGGAGAAAGAAAAAATATTTTTCTCCTCCTTACTTCACTACAATTATCAGAATAGGGGAGGTGGCAATTACTTTCCCCTGTCTTTCTGCAGAGGAACAGGGAAACTGTTTCATTTGCCTGTGTAGTGAAGTGACTCAGCTGAGAGGCTATTAGGAGATTTGGGGTTCGGTACCTCCAATATATGGATGATACCCAACTCTGTCTCTCCTTTTCATAATCTCCAGTTGATGCTGTCCGACGTCTTGACAAGTGTCTGGACTCTATAATGGAGTGGACAAAATTTAACAGGCTGAAACTGAACCCTGACAAGATGGAGGTTTTGGTGTTTGAGAGGCCATCTGCCCAACTAGGAGGCCTGGTGCCTACCTTGGGTGGAACTACTCTTACCCCTAGGGACCCACAATCTGGTTTTTTTTATAGACGCATTATTCTCATTTGAACAACAAATAGAAGCAGTGTCCAAAGCTGCTTTTTGCAGCTCAGGCAGATTGTGCGGTTACATTGCTACTTGGACAGATGGTCTCACATATCTCTGCCCCACTCATTGGTAATCTTGCGGATTGACTACTGTAATGCTGTCTATGTGAGGCTGCCCTTGTGTCTGATATGGAGATTACAGTGGGTCCAGAATGCAGCAGCCAGGCTGGTGACAGGCATAAAGACATTTGATCATCTTTCCCCAGCCTTGGCAGGCCTGCATTGGTTACCTATTGCCTACTGTGTCAGATACAAGGGGTTGGTGTTATCATATAATGCCCTATAGGGTTTGAGACCTTGTTATCTGTTGGAGCGTCTCTCCCTTAGAACAACTTCCCGCATCACCCATTCATCACAGTCTGCACAGCTCCAGGTACTGACCTCAAGGATGCCTAGAAAGTCTTTAACTAGAAATAGGGCCTTCTCAGTGGTGGCACCAATGCTGTGGAACACACTACTAGTGGAGCTGTGCCAGGTCCCATCCCTGGATATCTTCAAAAAGCAATTAAGAACTTTTTTATTCAAGGAGCCCTTCCAGGGTGTTTTCCCTTTAACAATAGATCAGCCAGTCAGTTGATCCTCTGTACCCTCAGATGCCAGTTGATTTATTTTGTTTTGGGATGCATTTTTGGTTGGTCTCTTTTTGATTTGTTGTGTGTTTTGTTGTGTTATTTGATATTTGTATGTACACCGACCAGAGTGGGAAATTTCCCAATGTGCAGTGTTAAAATGTAACAAATTAATGAATAAAATACAGGCAAAGGGTTGCTTAAGGTGTTTGGATGGTGGCAGCACTCTATGTTTAATTTAAACACACACACACACACACTCACAATTCCCTGGAGACCCAAACATGCTCTTTGTCATATACATGTATAGAGCAGACCCACAGAGATTCATAGGACTCAAGAGGGTTGTCATGACTCACTAGTCCCAGCAATTTCAATGAATGAATTGTAAGATATTTGTTCAAGTCCAGATTCAGTCAATAATTCAGCTTGTTTAAAATGTTACACAATTGCTTCTTTAAAACTGAGAGGAAATACAAATTCTTCGAGAAATTCCAAACTGGGATTTATTCATGATACATTTTCCAGTTTACCCCAAAAAGAAAGGGGGGGATAATGGAGGGCAAATAGGTTTTCTGAAAGAGAAATTGACCAACAACAAAAATGACCAAGGCTTTTACAAACAACATAACATTTTGAAGATGAACTTTAACCGTCTTCCTAGAATGGAGAAAAATACTCCATCAAATGATTTTTTTATAGAAGGAATATTTTCTCAGCCTGGATGATAATGTCTTTGTGTCCTCGAGATGCCTCAGGGTCTTCCCCATTCTCTGTTGGATGGAGATACCACAGAACATCAGTTCATTAGCTGCTCAGAAATAAGCTACACTGCCTATGCTGCTATTCCTGATGTGAGCAAAAGTGAGACTTTTGTGCAACTGTATAGCTTAAATCATATGGGCGCATTTTATTTCCACTTCCAGGAGTGATGAGGGTGTTGGGGACCGGATGAATTGGTGTCGGGGGCTGGATCTGGCCCACAGGCTGTAGTTTGGGCACCCCTGGTTTAAGCAGAGGAAATGGCAGCCTGTGTCTCATCCTGTTGCAAAACAGATTGGAAGGCATGTTTAATTCCACTTCCAGTGGGAGGAACCATGTGACTGGCCAGCTAAACCACATGACCAGCCACCTGAACCACATGACTGGCCCACAGCCCGAAAAGTTTGGGCACCCCTGTGTTAGAGTTTACTATATTCTCTCTCTTTTTCATTCTCTCTAGTTCTTTTCTTTAGAGTGGCTGCATTAGCTGAGGGTAACAGTGGCCCTCCAGAGACTGTGGGAGTTGTAATGCCCTGAAAATATCCCAAAGACTACAGTTGCTTTCCCCTTGATTACATCTACTTCACCTTTGCGGCCATTCAACAATTATGTGATCCATTTTTGGGGGGATATTGACCCCCTCCCCCTATGTAATTTTAGCTTCGACCCCCTCCCCCCTTTTAAAATTACGTAATCCAGAGCTTTTGTATTGAAACTCTAATTGTTAGGGCTTTTCACTATTGGAACCTAATGCACAACAGCTCCAAATGGATTACGTAATATTTGACCTGATCCCCCACCACCCACCATGTAATTTTTTCGTAATTCAGATGGCAGACCCCCTTCCCCCCCCTCAAGGATCACGTAATTGTTGAATGACCCCTTTGGTGTCTAGTGCAAACTGGCATGTTAAAAATAAAAGCTGAAATTGTATACAATATTATTGTATACAAGCCCCACCTAGGTGAGAACCTTGTCCAGGCGTGGGGGCTTGAGCGATCTAACTAGGCAGTGTTGCCTATCTGTTATGTATGTATGATTGCATGTTCATTGTACTGTAAAGGCAAGAATGTAACCACTCCAAATACAAGGTATCTCAGCTGTAAAGGAACGCGAGCAGGCAGCCCATAGAGGGCAGCTGCGAGCGTTCAGTCTCACATGGTTCACATTGCTCAATCACGGACAGCCGCGGGAAAACCTTCCCCGCATTCAGCAGCAGGAGAAAGATCTGCATTCAGCAGCAGAAGAAAGATCTGCATTCAGCAGCAGGAAGAGAGGCGTGCCTGGGCGAGGCCACGCCGGTAGCAGCCAATGAGCTACCGTGCTACAAGATTCAAATGTATAGGGCTACTGTATATATTGAGATGTATCACCGCTATTACCTCATGCTCCACCGGACCATCATGCAATAAACCTGTGTTAAGCCAACCCTTCGGCTGTTCTGTTGTCTTTGGTCCCATACACTAAATTGGCGACGAAGGTGGGATGATGGCTGCCCACGGGACCAAGACATGCGCCGGCTACGAGATCAGGAAGCCGGGGGACTTGGAGCTGTTTGAGATAGACTTCAATGGAGCGCTAGTGGAGCTCGAAGTCTCAGATGAGGCCAAGAAGAGGGCCATCTTCGTCCGCATGCTCGGACACGAGACCAAGAGGACCTTGGTGGACCTGATCGCGCCGAGGAGGGTGAGCGACTTCAAGGCCACAGAGCTCCTGCCGGCGCTGCGCACCCACCTCCGGCCCGCGATAGCGATGTTCCCCGCTCGGAGCGCGTTCTGGAGGCGAGTCCAGGCGCCCAGGGAATCGGTCGCTGAGTTCGCCGCTGCCCTGCGGCTGGCCGCCGGCCCATGCAAGTGGGAGACCCCAGAAGTCACCCTCCGGGACTGCCTGCTCTGCAGTCTGAGGGATACCGAGACTCAGCGCGCGCTGATGAAAAAGGAGGCGCCTCCCACGTGGCAACAAGTCCTCGACACGGCACAGGCCGCGGAGGCCACGACTGCCGGGGTGCAAGAGCTTCAGGACTGACGCCCGAAACCCGCCAAGGCAGAGAGCTCGGTGCGCGCGGCCCGGCGAGTTTTGAACTCGTCCACGGAGAGCGGCGACCACGAGGACGTCCGGAGGGTCCACAGAGAGGGCCGGCGCTGCGACGGCTGCGGCGCCGCCCACGCCCACGCCAAATGCCCATTCCGCAAGGCCGAGTGCCACAACTGCGGCCGGCGCGGGCACATCGCCAAGGTCTGCCGGAAACGGCGCGAGGCCAAGAGGAGTTCCCCAGACCGCTCGGCGAGGCAGGACCGCACCACGAGGCCAAAGGACGGCACCCGGACCACGAGGACGCGGGACGGAGTAGGGCGCATCTCCGACGACAGCGAGGACGACGCTCCGGTTTGCAGCATTTCCACGGAGCACCCCCGTTACTTCGTTGAGGTAGTAATACAAGGGGCCCCTGTTAGGATGGAGGTGGACTCGGGTTCCTCATACTCTATCATTTCCCAGGGAGAGTTCATGAAAATCGCCCCCCGCGTGTGGCCCAAGCTCAAAGCGTTGAGGGCCACACTGAAGGACGTGCAATGGAACCGCATCCCAGTGTTGGGGGTTGGGAAGTTCCAGGTCCAGTTTAAAAAGCACACCGCAACGCTTCCCCTAGTCGTCCTCAAGGGAGGTAAATGCAGCCTCCTCGGGACTCAATGGTTCCAGCCCCTGGGGTTGTTCATTGGGGGGGTGCACGCCGTGGGAGCACACGCCGCCGGGACCGATCCAATACAGAGCGTGTGCGACGCGCACCCCGAGGTTTTCAAAAAGGGGCTCGGAAAATTCAAGGGCCCCCCAGTGACTTTCGACCTGGACCCTGGAGTACGTCCAATCAGACTTAAACCGCGCAGAGTGCCCTTCGCACTAAAGGACAAAATAGAGGCGGAGTTGGACAAATTGGTGGGCCAGGGGATTCTTGTCCCTGTTGATTCTGCGGAGTGGGAAACTCCAATTGTAACAGCGCTCAAGGCCAACGGGGAGGTCCGCATATGCGCTGATTACAAGTGCACCATCAATAAGGCGATCCGCCCTAATGCGTATCCGGTGCCGGTAGTCAGCCACTTGTTGGCCAGGTTACACGGGGGGAGGTGTTTCGCTAAACTCGACCTGGCCCAAGCCTACCAGCAACTCCCGGTGACCCCCGCCGCAGCTGCTGCACAGACCATAGTCACCCACAAAGGGGCGTTCCAGGTATCGCGCCTCCAATTCGGCGTGAATTCGGCGCCCGGGATCTTCCAGTCACTCGTGGAACGCCTCCTGAAGGGGTTAGAGGGGGTGTTACCCTACTTTGATGACGTATTGATTACAGGGGGGAGCCGGGCCGAATTAGCAATAAGGTTGGGAAAGGTCCTGGCAATATTCGAAAAAGCGGGGTTGCGGTTGCGGAAAGACAAATGCGTTTTCTTCGCAACTGAGGTTGAGTTCCTAGGGTTCCGTGTTACTCCCGAGGGAATAAGGCCATCCCAATCCAAGGTGGCCGCCATCAAGAAGGCCCCTCGCCCCACCTCCAAGCCCGAGTTGCAGTCGTTCCTTGGACTGCTCAACTTTTACCACTCCTTCCTTCCGCGGAAGGCAGCAGTGGCGGAACCCCTACACAAATTGTTAAAAAAGGACGGGGCATGGAAGTGGGGCGACGACCAGGAGATGGCGTTCAATGACCTGAAGCGACTCCTGGCATCAGATGCGGTACTGACCCATTTCAATCCCAAACGCCCAGTGGTCCTGATATGCGATGCATCCCCGGTGGGGGTGGGGGCGGTGTTATGCCACGTACTGGAGAACGGGAGGGAGGCCCCGATAGCGTTCTACTCTAGGTCCTTGTCCCAAGCGGAGAGAAACTATGCCCAGACAGACAGGGAAGCACTAGCGATAATTGCGGGGACCAAGAAATTTCATGATTTTGTGTACGGCCGCCCCTTCACCATAGTGACTGACCATAAGCCCTTGCTAGGCATTTTCACCGCAGATAAGCCCACACCCCAAATCCTGTCCCCGAGGATGCTCAGGTGGGCCATTTTTCTCAACGCGTATCAGCACGCGTTGGTATACCGGCCCGGGAAGGAGATTAGCCATGCGGATGCCCTGTCGAGGTCCCCCATTCCCCGGGATTGCTGCCACGTGGGCGAGGAAGAGAGGGACCACCAGGTCTTAATGATAGAGGTCCTAGACTCCCCTCCAGTAGTACCGGCCGACATCGCCAAAGCGACCGGCAAGGACAAAACGCTGGCTACAGTTTGCTCCTGGGTACAGAAAGGGTGGCCCGCGTCTCCCCCTGCAGCGGAATTCGACACATTTTTCAAAAAGAAACTAGAATTGTCCCTAGAGAGGGGTTGCCTTTTGTGGGGACAGCGGGTAGTGATCCCCACGTCTCTCCGGCCGAGGGTGCTTAAACTGCTGCACGTCAGCCACCCGGGGATCGTCCGCTCTAAGGAACTAGCCCGCAGTTACTTTTGGTGGCCCCAGCTAGACGCCGACATCGAACACATGGTCGGCACGTGCGAAGCGTGCCAAAGCTCCAGGCCAGAAGAGGCTTGCTTGCCACATAGGGAGTGGGACGCAGCAAGGGGGCCCTGGTCCCGGGTACATGTAGACTTTGCTGGCCCATTCAGGGGAACACTTTTCCTCCTTGTGGTGGACGCGTTCTCCAAGTGGTTGGAGGTCATTCCAGTCTCGAGCACCTCCTCGGCCACAACAATTAAACAGTTACGGAGGGTCTTTTCCACGTTCGGTTTACCCGACACCCTCGTCAGCGATAACGCTAGCTGTTTCATGTCCGCCGAGTTCGGGGCATTCATGGATCGCAACGCCATTCGGCACGTCACCTCCGCCCCCTTTCACCCAGCCACCAACGGCCAAGTAGAGCGCCTCGTGCACACCACAAAAGACGCGCTGCGGCGCATGGGCCCCGGAGACCTCGACCTGAAATTGTGCCAATTCCTGCTAAGGTACAGGGTCACCCCATTGGCGTCAGGGTACTCCCCCGCGGAGCTGTTAATGCGCAGGAAGCTGGCCACGGTAATCTCCAAGCTAGACCCCACGAGAGTAGAGGACACGGGGCGGAACATAGGGGTGGAACCCGCAAAGAGCTTCAGTGTAGGCGCCCCGGTGCATTGCAGGAACTACGCCAACGCGGGGCCAGCCTGGGTGCCGGGCACCGTAATAGAAGAAACCGGCCCCGTCTCATACCGCGTGGAGACCAGTACAGGCCTCCTGTGGAGGCGACACGTGGACCAACTCAGGCGCAGGGTCCCCGGAGAGCAGGACGAAGACGAAAATAGCCACGAATCAGCGTTAGGGTACTCCCCCACCCGTTTAGCCCAAGGGGGAGGGAAAGGGGGACATGGGTCCCCACCAAGGGGGGAGGAAAGGGAATCGATCCTCAGAGATCTTTTGCGGGACTTCGCGGCAGAAAGGAAGAGCCCCGACCTCACACATACCCCTCGGAAGTTTCCCCGAAACACAGATGCCCCTAGAAGTTTAGACGTTGATTTACAGTACCAGGGGGAGTTAGCGGAGTGGTCCCCCACCCGTCCTGGTGAAAAGAGGGGTTTCAGTTCAGCCCCTGGTACTTCCAGTCCCAGTAGCCCCTGTGAGTTAGAATGCAACATAGCGCCAATTTCCCGGAGACCGACACCCCCAAGACAGGAGGCAACAGCGAGTCCGCCCACCACAGTCTCAAGGTCCCCCGAGCGGGGAACAGAAGGTAGCAGAACCACAAGGGCGACCTCATCGGTTCCGCGGTTCA
Source organism: Bradypodion pumilum (assembly GCA_035047305.1). Classification (NCBI taxonomy): domain Eukaryota; kingdom Metazoa; phylum Chordata; class Lepidosauria; order Squamata; family Chamaeleonidae; genus Bradypodion; species Bradypodion pumilum. The sequence goes on from JAWDJD010000003.1 coordinate 173,447,661, forward strand.
CAATAGGAGGGTCCCCCGGGTCCGAGAGCAACAGGCAGGGGTTCACCTCCCAACTGTTCATTCCATTCCCATCCCCGGGCGCAAGGCAGGCACGGACCCCCCACAGAGCCACTAACGAATCCCCGTTTCCCGTTGCAGGACAAGTACCCGCGGAGTCAGAGATCACAGGCTCTCCAGCACTAGGTCAGGCGCAAGCACGCCCCAAGCGCACGTGCGGCAAGCCACAATGGTTGCGGGACTTCGTCCCATCCTAGGGGGGAGGGATGTTATGTATGTATGATTGCATGTTCATTGTACTGTAAAGGCAAGAATGTAACCACTCCAAATACAAGGTATCTCAGCTGTAAAGGAACGCGAGCAGGCAGCCCATAGAGGGCAGCTGCGAGCGTTCAGTCTCACATGGTTCACATTGCTCAATCACGGACAGCCGCGGGAAAACCTTCCCCGCATTCAGCAGCAGGAGAAAGATCTGCATTCAGCAGCAGAAGAAAGATCTGCATTCAGCAGCAGGAAGAGAGGCGTGCCTGGGCGAGGCCACGCCGGTAGCAGCCAATGAGCTACCGTGCTACAAGATTCAAATGTATAGGGCTACTGTATATATTGAGATGTATCACCGCTATTACCTCATGCTCCACCGGACCATCATGCAATAAACCTGTGTTAAGCCAACCCTTCGGCTGTTCTGTTGTCTTTGGTCCCATACACTCCATACACTAAACTATCTCTGTCAATGATGTTAAGCCGGGACTAAAACTCACCAAAGCATCCTCCGTTGGCTTCCTTGGGCAAGGTTAAAGAGGAGGGCGCACATCATGGTCTGCCTAGCCAGTGGATGATGTGGTATCCAAATGGCTAAAACCGCACACAGGTGGACTTGATTTCTCAGGTCCGTTTGCATGTGTGGAATGTCATCGCAGAGATATCTACCAATGCGTTGACTCCCTGCTGAAATAACTACTCCAAGGTATCCAAGGTATTATTGTTTGTTATTCTGTGTTAGTACAGATATAGTCTATTGGTTGTCTTTCCTCATCTACTGTGCCCTTCAAGGTTCTCCTCTGTTTCTTCTTCAGCTACCTGGGTTGGAGGCGGATACATAAATGGGACAGCCGAGGCAGTGTATGTCCCAGGCTATGGGTTGGCCTGGGCACAGGCACCCATTGGATATTCTCTTAGCCTGGCTGTAGGTAAGCCAATGCTGTGAAAGCAGCAAATAGCATGATCTTCATCAAACCAGCAATGTTAAAACGTTAAAACAGCCAAGGTTAATTGTTTCATGGAGCCCACAGACCAGAAAACTGTTTGGCTGTCTACCTCCTTATTCTGTAGGGTGAAGACAGGGGGTCTTGCACCAGAAAGAGGACAGATACTTTTCAGCACAAGATGCAGCTGACTTGTAGTTTAGATGCTGAAGCCAAGCACTGTGTCACGTCTGGCTGCTACTTGATGTGTCCATTGTTGTTTGTCCTAAAAAAAATGGAAGGAGTTTTGTGGAGACAGTAATTTAATACAATTATGATTTAATACAACTACAGCATCATGATTTGATCTATTCAGGTCAACAGATTTTAATGGGTCATGATTAATATCCTATTGATTTCAATTTATTTCATTAAATGTGCTTCCAAATAAGTCTACACACAAGCAATAGGATGTGTGCTTTTACTATAACACATTTGTACTGATGAGTAGCATTCTATTGGTAGCTAGCTGCCAGTAACAGCACCACATAATCAGAGCCATCCCCATGATCATGCTGCCTTTTATTTTGCAGTAACAGTAAGGGATACCCAGTGTGGTGTTATATATAGGGATGGACTAGGTCTATGGAGGCCTGGGTTTGAATGCCTGCTCAGTGGTGGAAACTTAGTGGGGAAGTAGAACTGGGAAAACCACTCCTTAAATATCTCATTTCCTTTTAAAGCACTATTAGGGTCACGGTAAGTCTGTTCTGACTTGACAGTGCATAACATAACAAAAATGGTTAGTAACAAATCATTGGACAACTTTTTTTATTATGGATAATAACAAAAGCCTCAGGTCCATGCTTAGATACCAATAATCTTACTCATAGGTGTAATAATTATATTACAAGCTGCCAGTAGCAATTGATGGCTCAAGTGGGAGGTTACCTTATTCCCCAGATTTGGGAGTATAATCTCCCCCTCCCCCCCACTAGGTGCATAAATCAGCTATGCTTATACAATACAACAGATAAAAACTGCTAAGCACCACTGATTCGAGTGACTGTAGTAAACTAGGGAATTTATGAGAATTTCATCTTGATTCAACTTCATATTGTGCTCTTAAGTGCTCCACAGATTTCCTTTTTTGCTTTTAAGGTTCAATGATGGCAAACCTATAGCACACATGTCAGAGGTGGCACTCAGAGCCCTCTCTGTGGGCACCCATGCAGTCACCCTAGCACAGAGTTCACCCCAGCCCTCTGCCTAGCAGCCCAATGGGAACGCTTTCTCCCTCCCCTAGCACAGAGTTCACCCACCCCTCTGCCCAGCAGCAGTTTCCTTCCTCTCCTGTTGCTATGTTGGCACTTTGCAATAAATACCAGTAAGTGGGTTTTGAGTTGCAGTTTGGACACTCGGTCTCTGAAAGGTTCGCCATCACTGTTCTAGTCTATGGAGTGGTACATAATATGAAATGTAGAATCTGTGTTCAGGCCACCATTATTCTTAGCCAAAAATAACATGGATTAGGATTTCAGTCTCATTTATGTGAAAGAGCACTCCATGTGCACAAACATTTCCCACTGTTTGAACATTTTCAGACTTTCTGTCTCATAAAATCACAGTATTATGGTCTAGTAAATATTTGCACTGTTTTAGGAAATGAACATTTATCTTAAAATGTATAATCACATTATGTAAAAACATTGGTTTAGATCAGGGGTTCCCAACCTTTTCCTGCCAGGGGCCTGACCACATCCCCTTAGTCAGCTGAGGGGCTGGTCATGTGGTTCTTCCCAGCAGTGCATGCATTTGCACCACATTTCTGGGCATTTTCCCCACCTCCGTCGCTTTCCTTGGAGGAGGGAGGAACATTTCCGAGCCATTTTCGATTTTTTTTTTTTGCTGCATTTTCACAGCATTTTGGTGCAAAACATGGTGATTTTGGCACTTCCAGTGATGTCAGGGTACTTCCGGCGGCAGTGGCAATTTGGCCCAGGGGCCAGATTTGGCCTATGGGCCGTAGGTTGGGGACCCTTGGTTTAGAGTGAGTCTTGGAAGAATGAAACTACCAGATGAGCCATTAGGGCCCTTCCATTTATTTTATGTTCATGATTTTTTTGGTGTTTGATGTTTCAGGTGGCTTGTTCTTTGCAAAGCCCATGCGTTCTAAAGGCTATGTGACCATGTTGGACCCTTTTCAGCAGATCTATGGACAACGGATGGGAGGGCTTATCTTTATACCTGCTGTGATGGGGGAAATGTTCTGGGCTGCAGCCATCTTTTCTGCACTAGGTAAGGAATGCTAAGAACAGTGTCATTATAAGAATAAAAGGTGACCAAGTGATCGTCTCTGGATAAACATTTGATGGGGGAAACATGATTGCAGATCAGTACAGATTCCTAACAAGCAGGGAATGTCCAAAACAAGAAGTGAGTTCAGAGGCAGACCGTATTCTGAGCAAAGGAGATACTATATCTCATCCCAAAAAGGTACAATGAGCTTCTACTGTGCATGCACACACACACAAATACTGATAGGTACACAAGCAGTACAAAGCATTAACCAGCTTGTTCAAGAATCAGGTTTGCAAAAACACAGTATTACTTGTTTATCAGAAAACTGTCTGTCAATTGCATAGCAGTGTCAGGCAACCTTGTATTTTTAGAAACATTTGAGGAGATTCATCCCAAAGGTTCTACGAGTGCTTTAACTTAAAGAGATTTGTAGTGATTATGCTGCAATTGTAAATGTATTTGTTACTGCTAAGGTATTTACTCTTTGTAGCAGGAACCACGAGATCACTAAAGCCAGCAACAATCTTTTGTGTACTACCTGTATAATATGATGACCATAGCTGAGATTTTAAAAATAACATTCTACTATTTGCAGTCATCTGTATGAACAAGTAATGAAAAGTATTATGAATATTCTGAAGTGCTGTTTGATGCTTGAAAATTACATATTTATTTTCCAGAATCCTATTGAGTTTGTGCAGCTGAAACCCAAAACTGAATCTGGGATCTGTTATATCATTCTGATTGGCTGTTGTGTGCCCATACATACACTTGGTCACTACTTAGTTGTGCTCCTAGGCATGCGACAATTACCGTATCATCAGACAATTATGCTAAGCAACAGGATTTCAACCAATAAATTATGATAATAAAAAACTGAACACAGTAATCTTTAAAAAGGACTAAATACTGTAAACCCTCTTCAAAACAATTTAAAATACATTTCAGAGTATAAAAAAGGCAATACCCCTGTTAAAACCTTTTCTTTAGCAGCACTTTACTTACTAAAATCCTGTCTAAAACGATAGCAAGGATGAGGCCACCCCGGTCTCCCATGGAAGGGACTTCCAGAGCATGGGAGCAGCCCTTGTAAAGGCCTTCTCTTGTGTCCACACCAAGACACTTGTGTCCACACCAAAAATTGTATGGAAGACATGGTACTTCAGATAGCATAGCAGTTCGAAAGCAAGAAATTGCAAGTGGATAAATAGGTACTCCCTTGGCAGGAAAGCTAACAGTGTTCCAAATGTGCTCCATTGTCTAGTCATGCCTGCCACATAACCACAAAAGTGTCTGCAGAATGGAGATGAGCGCCCCATGTAGGATTTCACAAAACCAGCAGTTTGAATTGTGCCCAATAATAGCAAAATTATGTTTCCAAATGTTGTCTTGGCAACTTTTGCTATGCAGTTTTTTTTAAAAAAAAAAACAACAACCATAGAACTTTGCTTTTTAAAGATCTTTTCAAAATAAAATTTAAAAATCAAACCACAACTCCAGCTGTGCTCTGATTAGCTGGAAAGCAATGGGGAGCTTTTAACCATAATTGTGTTGGAAGGGCTCAAGGGTCTAAGAATAAACTCCCTGCTGAGGTAATGGAAGCTGAGTAGCTTAAGCAACTTTCAATGAGTTTACAATATCTGCTTTCTTTTAAGTAGAGGTTTTCTGTGGCATTTCTCAACAAGAAAGCCAGCATTGTGAATTCTTCTCAAACCTGTTATGCTCACAGAAGCACAACATATACCTGCAGACTAGCAGCTAAGTGAGCATTTTCTGTTATGGATTTTAAGGCAAGGCACTGAAATAGACTACATTAGAGACTATAACCCTCAAATGGGCAAAAAGTGAATTATGTTATCAGCAGTGATGTGCTGCAAAAAATTTTTACTACCCCCACCCTGGGTGTGGCTAACTCTGTGGGCCACGGCCACTTGGCCAGCCATATCATGGACTGGGGTAGGGAGGTGGGCATGGCCAGCCAAGTGGACATGGCCTGGGGAAATTTTTGCTACCTGTGCCCGCGCATCTGTGGTCACCGGGAGCAACGCATCACTGGTTATCAGCCTACATAGTGCCAGAAAGCTGTTGAGTCTGGTATATTAAAAAGAGAGGGGGATCATAAAAGCATCACTTTTCCACACAAAAAAACCTCTGTAGAATCATATCAATTAATTACAGGGCTGTTTCTTTTTCTCTTTGTTTCTGTTATGAGGCACCTAGGTTGTCTAATCACAACTCAGGAAGTCTTGATTTTTTTATCCCCATCCCACTTACCTACCACCATTCCCTTCTTCTGAGTAATACAAGGCAATAGATGAAAAGATATCTACTGAGTCTCCTTAGTAAATGTCTTATCCTGTCCTCCTACCATTTCCAATAGCGACTCAACGGCCCAATGGAACTTGGAAAGAGACCTCTTGCTTAGCAAGAGACCTCTTGCTTTCATCTCACACTCCATCCCTCCCATCTTTCTGTCTACTCTAAGAAACTAATCTCACACTGCAAGTGTTGTGGGAGAAAATTGAGCAAGGAGGCAGAGGAATGAATGGGTCAAGATATGTAACAGCTGTATTATTTATTTATTTATTTGGTAAACACATACACATATATACATTGGAAGCATTAGATACATTTTAAGGTTTCATCCCTAACCTTTCACAGAAATAGTCATGCTTCTCAATGGTTAGAGGTTTGGTGAAATGATCTGCTACATTTTGTTCAGACTGGCAGTAGGACAGTTGAATTTGATCATTTCTAACATTCTCCCTCACATTTAAATATCTGATATCTGTATGACGAGACCTGTCCCTCACCCCAGCATTGGCTGCCGCTGCGATGGCAGCTTGATTGTCCTCATACACTGTTCTGGCAGATGGAACCTGTAATCCGAGATCAGTTACAAGTTGCCTTAACACTATTATCTTGGTACAAACTAAAGAAAAACAGGAGAATTCAGATTCTAGGGTGGAAGTGCTAACATGCTGGTGTTTTAGGGACTTCCAATGGATTAGAGCTCTACCTAAATAGATAGCAAATCCTGAAGTTGACTTCCGGGTCTCTAGGTCTGAAACAAAAGAAGCATCAGCAAACACTTCCAGAATCAGATCCTTATCTGGTTCCAGATGCAAGGCATAGTTATATGTGCCTTGCTTTTCCGTGGGGGCATCACACTTTTGTGCCAACTGATTGACCGCAAACGCGATGTCAGGCCTTGACCACGATGCGAGGTATCCTAAGCTACCTAAGAGAGACTGATATGCCGCTTTGTCACAAGCAGGACTTTCATCTATCTCTTGGATGAAGGATGTGGACATAGGTGTCCGGACTGGATTGCAGTCTTGCATCCCATGACTAGTAAGCAGTTGTTTCACCTTGGTGGCTTGAGACAGTTTCAGCCCATTTGGGGCTCTGATTACATCAACTCCTAAATAATGTCTGATATTCCCCAGATCCCTGAGTTTGAAGCGATGAGCTGGGAAATAATCTCTAGGGAATCCCTTTCAGTCAGAGACATTACAACTATATCATCTCTAAACAGTAACAGAACCTGAGTAATGTTGTTACTCCTCCGGACAAGGAGACATGGATCAGCCTTTGCCTGAGTGAATCCCAAACCTAACAGGCAGGCAATTACCTGTGCCACAATTGTGCCACTCGAAGGCACTTTGTTTTAGCCCATATAAGCTCTTGTTGAGCTTCCAACAATGTGTACTGGCACGAGCACCTACCCACAACCCACAGTTCTACCCACCAAACTAAGCCACATTGATGCTGGCTTGAGGTGCTGGCTATGTAGCTGAGCTTGATGAGCGTGGGAGCACATGGAGCTCAGCAGGGAGTGACCCTTAAAGGGCTATTGCACTCTGGACACAATACACAGTCAGGATTCCAATACCCATTATCCTGACTATTTATTTATATGCCACCCTAATCTGGTGGACTCTGGCCAGTGTACATAGGCCAGCGAGCACCTCACTAACCATACAATAAAACAAGTTAAAACCAATATAAAACAAGTTAAAACCCTTAAGAACATTTGGCAATATTGTCCACTGCTGTGCCATTTTGCTATCTAAAAACAAATATAAAATCAGCATAATATTAACCATAAAAATTGGTTATCTGCTTACTTCAACTCTATTAGAACAAAAGGTAGGATTTTAGAAGTTCAGCTCTTCATGAATCTTTATGGTTGTGTGTTTAATATTTTGCTTCTGAATTTGACCTTACATTACTGCCAAGATTACAATTGTTCTATGAATGATTGCATTGAAAGAATATTGAAATAATTAATTGTTACAGTAGTATGTAAAATGTTGCAATGTGCTAACATGACCAGCAGGTGGCATTTGCTGATCCAGCAAATTGCATAGTCTCTAATTTATTCTTTTGGTGATCTAGGCCCAGGGCAGCCCACTTGTCTAGCAAATGTGAACCCTTGTTAGTCAAGATAATAACACTTACCTGCCATGATGGCAACCTGCCAGATTCTGATTTACAGGAGTTGCATTTTGCTTAGCAGTCAGTGGGATAAGAGTATAAATAACAGCAGGAAAAGATAGCTTGAGCAAGGACTAAACTAAGGGTGAGATGAGTTCACTGTTAGAAGGGGGAAATCTCTGCAGGGAAGAGATGAATTTTTTTTTACTGTTTAATGATGTGATTCTGTCATTGACTATTAATTACATAGTCTAGTAAGATATTTATATAGACTTAACTGAGAGGGTTTTTTTCCTAACTTAGTATACTTTTGTATTATTTTCATGTTGTTGTTGGTCTTATTATTCCATTCTGGAAAACCGTATTAAATTTTATTTAAGTATTTACCTATAGCTTTCATTACGTTCATTAAATTCTTAGAGTTATTTTCTTAAAACACTATGTTTTTAAAGAAAATTCAGAAGGGGGGGGACTGGTGCAGATTAGCCTTCTTAATGAGCCTACATTGTAAACCTTCATTTTCTCAAAAAACTACAGAATTTTTAAAAAACAAAACAGAGGTGTAGAACCAATAATCTGCTCCTCAACATAAAGAAAACAAAAGAGCTTGTGGTGGATATTAGGAGGCAGAGAACCGATGTCCAGCCACTTTTGATTGACGGAACCTGTGTGGAGAGGGTAGCGACGTTCAGATTTCTGGGCATTGAGATACAGGAGGATCTGTCCTGGAGTGCCAACACAAGAGCGCTTGCGTAGAAGGTGCAGCAGAGACTGTATTTTTTGAGAACTCTAAGGAAAACCCATCTTCCACAAAAGCTGCTGCTTGCCTTCTATCGCTGCGCTATTGAGAGCGTGCTCACTTATGGCTTATGTGTGCGGTATGGGAGTAGTACTCATCGGGATAGGGTAATATTGCACAGAATTATTAAAACAGCGGAGAGTATCATCAGCTGTCCACTCTCCACTTTAGAACAAATTTACACCATCAGGTGCTACAGAAAAGCAGATATAGTAGGAGACCCATCGCATCCTGGCCACTGCTTCTTTGAGCTTCTGCCATCAGGACGGAGATATAGAACAATGAACGTAACAATGAGCCGTCTCATGAACAGTTTCTTCTCCAGAGAAATTTTGGTCTTAAATGGAAACTCTGGACTCTGAAGTCAACTTATCTTATTTGAAATTTTGAAATTTTGAAATTGTACTGTATGGTACTATCTTAATTGGTGTTTCTGTAGCTGTTTTAAATTAAGGGGCATCCTTTATTCAAGTTGATATATAGAAACCGAGAAATTTTGTTGTTCCCGCAAGGGGACATTGACAATAAAGATTTATCTATCTATCTAAAAATAATCAGCATGTAGAAATGTACACAAAGGGGGTAAAATACACCTATGCTTGTTTTTCCTCTCCCAATCCCTATTGCAGGTGCCACCATAAGCGTGATCATTGACATCAATATCAATATTTCAGTTATTATTTCTGCCCTAATTGCAATTTTCTATACATTGGTGGGAGGTCTTTATTCAGTTGCCTACACAGATGTGGTTCAGCTGTTCTGCATTTTCCTAGGCTTGGTAAGTCTCTATCTCTGTCTGTATGCATATATACATATACATACACACATATCTAAACCCAGGATGGTCTAGTGAAGCAGATGCTCCACTGAGACTTAGATTATGAGGAAAGATGCTAAATGGCTGTGTTGGGGGCAGGGGGGGGGAGAGAATAAATAGAAATGTTGTTCTCAATTAAATTTTACAGGTGCAGCTGTAATGAATTTATTTATTTAATTTCTAAACCACCCAATTGACATTAACTCCACTCTGAGCAGTTAACATCAACTAACAAAAGAACTAAAAAAAACATCCCACATGAAAAATTGAATTGATTTTAAAAAATTATATATGTATGGTATATATCGGTTAAAACCAAAGCCTTGAATCTGGCATGGAACCATTGCAAGCAGGCTAGAGCTGGGGAGATAAGATCAAACCTCCTCACCCCAAAATCACTCTGTACTTCCATGCCATCTTCAGAGGTATCCCCATAGAGCCATGATGGCGAACCTTGGCACTCCAGATGTTCTTGGACTTCAATTCCCAGAAGCCAAAGCACCCTGTGAATCCACACGAATGGGTTTACTGTGATTCATCCAGCCCACGCTGCCCTCATCGCTCCCAGAAGCAGAAGTAAAACGCACTCGTATGGATGAAACGCAGTAAACCCATTCACGTGGATTCACAGACTGCTTGGGCTTCTGGGAATTGAAGTCCAAGAACATCTGGAGTGCCAAGGTTCACCATCACAGCCATAGAGAATGCATTGCAATAATGAAAGTTTAAGATTACCAGTACATGAACCTGTGTTGTTAGGACTTCCTATCAAGGATAGACACAGCTGGACTATAGGCCTCAAATGAGGGAAAAGGCAGACCAGGCCATGGCAGATATTTGCTTTGCTGTAGAATGACACCCAGATCCCAAACTTGCTCTTTCAGGGGAAGAACAACCCTATCTAGGCAAGGCCAGTTAACACTCAAGCTATCAGGTGGTCCTTGCAACAATAGGATCGCCATCTTTTTTGGATTCAATCTCAACCTGTTAGCCTTCATCCAGTCCATTACTGCAGCCAGACACCAGTCCAGGACCTGAAAGGCATCCATTGTAAATTACAGCATATGAAAGAGAGTGAAAGTTGTATGTCATCTGCATATTGATCATAGTGCATTCCAAATCTCCATATGATTTCACCCAGCATCTTCATATAGATGTTAATCAGCACTGGAGAAATGATCAACCTCTGTGGTATCCCTTAAGTGTTGCACCCAGGAGCCGAAAATGCATCCCTAAAGAGAATCCTTTGGACGGTCAGCAAGGAAGGACCAGAGCTAGCCAAGAACTGAGCTCCCAACCCCCATCTTGGAGAGACCGTCCATGAGGATACTGTGGTTAACAGGATCAAAAGCATTTGTAGGATTTACCAATGTAACTCATTCTTGTTTGTTGGCAGGTTCCACATTTTTAATCCATTCCTATTGATCAGAATAAAATGAGGTTGGAGCGGGGAGGAGGGGCAACTATCCCACTTGCCTAATGGTAGGGCTGTCTGGTCTATTAACTGCTATAGAGAATCATCATTACATATCCACCAAACCCATCTAGGCTTCTAAATGCAGATGCCATCACAGTTTTGCCAGAGACATACATTGGAAGCAAACTCTCAGAAGAGAGGACTGTTTGGGGGAAATAGCTGCAGAATTTCAGAAGAATTTCAAAAACATCTGAGACTAGTGCCATTTCTCTTGCAGCATTCTGTCCATCCCTAAACTGTCACCACATTCCAAACCTTATGGCTACACTACTATAACAAATGTTCACGACTTCTGTGGTTGTTGAAGCAAATTACAGTACTTCTTTGTTCTCTGACAGGAGAAGCTCATAGCTCTGGGTCCCTATTACCTCTCAAGCTAATTCATACTGCTGGCTTACATATTTTTATAGCTATGGCTTTAGCATAATAATATCCAAATTAATCAGGCCAATGCCTTAACTATGCCATCTGAGTGTCACATTCATGTGACAAGGGTGTGCAAAGAAATTTTCTCAGTTAGTGCCCTCCAATGACCCATTTCAAGCATTAGAAGTATGGAAATGGGAAGGAGCTTTTGGTCATGTCACAGAGCCTTTTGGTTTTGGATAGATAGTGCCTTCTTCTTCATGGGCCGTATCCATTCCGGATATTGGCTATCATCATGGCAATAGTCTTCCTGCTCTTAACTCCTCTGAACAGTTCTTCTGAGGACATAGTCCCTAAAAGTAGGTAATTCAAAGGTCAGGCTTGTGACCCTCATGACATGGTTGGACTGTAACTCCCATCTGTCTTAGCCAGCATAGGCACTGATCAAGGATGATGGGAACTGCAACTGAACAAGAGTGAAAGGGCCACAAATGGCTATCTCTCATCTAACTGGTATTTAAAACTCTCTATGTCTTCTGACTGTGAGAATGTGCCCCAAAACGTCTGAAGAGAATGGGCTAAATCCCACATCCCAGATCAAGTCTTGATCTGCTTTATTGAAAACCCAGCAAGTTTTGTCCTTTCCCTGACAGCACAGCTTGCAAAACACAGAAAATATTATCTGAGAGTAAACAAAAAAAAAAGACAAAAAAATTGTGGCACTTTAAAGACTAACTGCTGTATTTTACTGTTAGCTTTCATGGATCAAGTCCACTTCTTTAGACATTAGAGTGAGACATAAAAGTGACATAAGTCTCATTCTTATGTCTGACAAAGTGGACTTGATCCACGAAAGCTAACATTAAAATACAGCAGTTAGTCTAATTATAAAGTGCCACAACTTTTTTTGTCTTTTTGTTTTGTTTACTCTCTGATATGCTTGGAAACCCAGACTACCAGAGCTACCATATTATATAAGCAATGTAGTTATTTGATGTCTTCATACCAATTTAGGGGGGAGGGGTTGTGCCAAATTTCAGTGGAAAGAAGTCCTGGCACCTTCTGTGTTCTCTTGACAGAAACATGTCTTTGGAAACTAACAAACTGCTACAAAAAATATCACTACATCAAATATTCTTGCCTCTCTCTAACCCCTTGAGTTTAACTATTCACTTTTTTGTTACAGTGGATCAGTGTTCCATTTGCCATGAACCACCCTGCAGTAGCAGATATTAGTTACACTGCTGTGAATGAAGTATTCCAAGAGCCTTGGCTTGGGTCCATTAAAACACCCGACATCTTCATATGGCTTGACAATTTCGTCTTACTGGTAAGCATTTCTGTGAGAGGCTATGGCCTATAACCACTCACTGATTAATTTTGCTAATTCAAAAACAGCAAAATGTCTAAGCGTAAGAGCTTTGTCACTGAATAATCCATATGTTTCACATAAATCACTTCAGTATTCTGGTTATTAAATAATTGCCTAGAGAGAAGAGCAGGAAAAGCATCACCATACTACTTGCAAATGTGCCTCAATACACAACATCCCCCCCCTAAGTTTTCAGTAGGGACCTCCCAAATTAACTAAGATGATGAACCCTTGTCTGAAGGATGAACTAACTCGTGGTCATGAAGCCGCTCTGCACCCTCCCAGCTTGTGTTCTGTGACCCATTTATTATACTGGCACCCTGCGGTGCTAACAAAGAACCTTGCATCTGAGGGGGTCTTGTGTGTGTGTAGCCCAAGTTTAGTGTCTTGCACGGAAGACCAAGAAGGAGTCGCAGTGAGGACTAACACAGGTTTATTGAGTGATGATCAGGATGAACATGTGGTAATGGCGGAGGTACAGCTCATTATATACTGTGGTACATACATTTGAATCTCGTTGCACGTAGCTTATTGGCTGCTACAGGTGTGACGTCATTCTGAGTCACGCCCATCTTCTCCAGGTGATCCTCGCGCGGGAAAGGTTCCCGCGGCTGCCGGTGATTTGTGGAATGTGAACCATGTGAGCTGAACGCTCGCAGCTGCCCTCTATAGGCAGCTTACTCGCGTTCCTTAACAGCTGAGCTACATTGTAATTGTGGTCAGGTTACATTCATACATTTCTTAAAGCAACATTGTACATACATAACACTCCTCCCCCCTAGGATGGGACGAAGTCCCTCAACCATTGTGGCTTGCCGCATGTGCGTCTGGGGCGCGCGGCCGCTTGACTTAACATAGGGGAGCCGGGGGCTCCTGGTTCCGCAGAGTCCTGTCCTGCAACGGAAAGGGGGGACTCATTAGTGGCTCCGTGGGGACTCTGCGACAACCTTGCATTGGGGGACGGGAATGGAATGAACAGTTGGGACGTGAACCCCTGCCTACTGCTTGAGGAGCTTGGGGTCCCCCCCAGTATGAACCTCGGAACTGACGAGGAGGCCCTCGTGGTCTCGCCACCCCCTGTTGCCTGTCCGGGCGTTCTAGAAGCTGAGGCGGGCGGACTCCCCCCTGCTGCCTGTCTCGGGGGAGTCTGTCTCCGGGGGGCTGGAGTTATGGTATATTCTAAAACAAAAGGGCTGGGGGGACTGGAGGTACCAGGGGCTGAACTGAAACCCTTCTTTTCGCTAGGACGGGTGGGGAACCACTCCGCTACACCCCCCTGGTACTGCAAATCATAATCAAACTCATCCCTCTCTTTCAAAGTATCCTCCTCGGTAGTTGAGAATCCAGGGTATGCATTTGTACCCGCGGATTCCGCCGTGTCTCCCCCTTGGGTAACGGGGGTGGGGGAGGACCCTAATGCTGATTCCCCTTCACTGGTGACTCGCCTTCTGAGTTGGTCGGCGTGCCTTCTCCAGAGTAGACCCGAGCTAGTCTCGACCCTGTAGGATAATGGCCCCGTCTGCTCAATTATCGTCCCTGGTACCCATGCTGGCCCCGAGGCCGCGTAGTTCCTGCAGTGAACCGGGCCCCCTACCGAAAAACATTTGGAGCTATCTACCCCTATATTTATATTTCTCCCTTCATCCTCCACCCTGGACGGATCCATCCGGTCAAAAAGTGTTACCGGACGCCTCCTCATGAGGAGTTTGGCTGGTGAAAATCCTGAAGCTAGGGGGGTTGTTCTGTAGCAGATGAGGAACTGGCACAGATGAAGGTTCAACTCGCCGGGCCCCATGTGCCGCAGTGCGTCTTTCATAGTGCGCACTTGGCGCTCTACCTGACCGTTTGTGGCGGGGTGAAAAGGGGCAGCGGTAATGTGCCTGATGGCGTTTCTTTCAATAAACGTCTTGAACTCCGCAGACGTGAAGGTACTAGCGTTATCGCTAACGAGGATGTCTGGGAGGCCGAAGCAGGCAAAGACCTTGCACAACTGTTTAATGGTTGCCGCAGAGGAGCTGCTGTTCATGGGGATTACTTCTAACCACTTTGAATAGGAGTCAACTATCAGCAGAAACATGGACCCGCGGAAGGGGCCAGCGAAGTCGACATGAATCCGGGACCATGGCCCGCGGCCGTGTCCCATTCCCTATGGGGTAAACGGGACTCCTCGGGCCAAGAGCTCTGGCAGCTCTCACACGTGCCCACTAAACGTTCTATATCCGCGTCTATCTGGGGCCACCAAAAGAAGCTCCTGGCCAGAGCCTTGGAGCGCACTATCCCCGGGTGACTGGTATGCAGTAGCTTCAGTACCTTAGCCCTTAGCTTCTCTGGGATGACTACCCATTGGCCCCAGAGTAGGCAGCCCCTTTCCAGGGAAAGCTCTACTCTACGCCTGAAAAATGGCTTGAAAGGCTCCTCGGGGGGAGTGGTGGGCCACCCTTTCCTAACCCAGGAACTAACTTGGGCCAGCATCTTGTCGGCCGCCGTGGCCTTGGCGAGGTCAGCCGGGACGATGGGGGGTGAGTCGAGGGACTCGATCAGCAGGACCTGGTGGTCCTGCTCTACCTCGCATGCGGGGTCCCCTAAACTAGGGAGGGGAGACCGGGACAGTGCGTCCGCATGGGAGATCTCCTTCCCTGGGCGATAGACCAGCTCATACTGGTAGGCGTTGAGGAAGATGGCCCAACGCAGCATCCTGGGGGATAGAATTTGCGGGGTGGGTTTGCCGGTGGTGAAGATCCCCAGAAGTGGCTTGTGATCCGTCACCACCGTAAACTCGTGGCCGTATAGAAAGTCGTGGAACTTCTTTGTTCCCGCGATGATGGCCAGGGCCTCCCTATCTGTTTGCGCGTAATTGCGCTCGGCCTTCGAGAGGGACCTTGAGTAGTACGCTATCGGGGCCTCCCGCTCGCTCTCCAGCACGTGGCACAGGACCGCCCCCACCCCCACTGGGGACGCATCACAGACTAAAACCACTGGTTTCCTCGGATCAAAGTGGGTCAGGACAGCATCCGAGGATAAAAGCGCCTTCAGCTCCCTGAAAGCTTTCTCTTGCCTATCTCCCCACCGCCAAACCGCCTCTTTCTTTAATAGCGCGTGCAGTGGCTCCGCAACGAATGCCTTCCTCGGCAGGAAGGAATGGTAAAAATTTAAGAGCCCTAGAAATGACTGCAGCTCCGGTTTCGCGGTGGGGCGAGGGGTGTTTTGCACAGCCGCAACCTTGGACTCGGAGGGCTTGATGCCTTCCGGGGTTATCTTGAACCCGAGGAACTCAACCTCCCTCGCGAAGAATACACATTTGTCCCGTCTCAGTCGGAGGCCCGCTTTCTCGAATACTGAAAGGACCCTGTCTAGCCTTTGCGCTAGTTCTGATTCGCCCCCCCCCCGCTGTTATCAACACATCGTCGAAATATGGGAGGACGCCTGGAAGCCCCTTTAAAAGGCATTCCACGAGGGACTGAAGGCGCGTTACCTTAAATGCCCCCTTGTGCGTTACGATCGTTTGCGCAGCGGCAGCAGCTGGGGTTACGGAGAGCTGCTGATATGCCTGCGCCAGATCTAGCTTGGCAAAACACCTCCTACCATGTAGCGTGGCCAGTAAATGGCTGACCACTGGCACCGGATATGCATTTGGCCGAATGGCCTTATTGATCATACATTTATAGTCCGCACAAATCCTGACCTCCCCGTTTGATTTAAGCGCCGTAACTATCGGCGTTTCCCACTCCGCCGAATCAACTGGAACCAAAATCCCCTGCCCCACCAATTTGTCCAATTCCGTCTCGATCTTGTCCTTGTGGGTGAAAGGCACTCTTCTTGGCTTGAGGCATATGGGTCGGATTTCTGGGTCCAAGTCAAAGGAAACTGGGGACCCCTTGTAAGTCCCGAGCCCCTTCTTGAAAACGTCCAGGTGTGCATTGCACACGTCCCGCATTGGGTCAGTCTCGATGGCGTTAATACCGGACAGTTCGATCCCCAGGGGAGCAAACCACTGCGTTCCCAAAAGGCAGCATCTCCCCCCCTTTAGGACCACTAGGGGCAGTTTCTCAGAGTAACTCTTGAACTTCACCTTGAAGTTCCCCACCCCCAACACTGGGATCCCATTTCCCTGCACGTCCCGTAAGTGTGACTTCATGGCCCGCAGCTTGGGCCGCGCATCTGGGGGAATGCGCATAAACTCTTTTTGGGACAGGATGGAATAGGACGAGCCCGAGTCTATCTCCATCCTCACTGGGAGCCCCTGTAACTGTACCTCTACGAAAAAACGCCGGTGCTCCAGGCCCACGCGGTTCACGCCTTCCTCGCTGTAGTTGGCTGAGACCTTCCTAGTGCCGGCCGCCTTCCGTTGGTGTGCCTGGAGTTGGCCTGAGACGCCCTTGTCCTCAGCTCGCCCGCGCCTGCATACTCTGGCGATATGCCCTTTTCGGCCACAGTTATGGCACTCGGCCTTTCGGAACGGGCACTTCGTGCGGTCGTGGGACGCCCCACACCCGTTGCAGCGGCGGTCCTGCCGTTCGCGGGCCTGTCGCTTCTCCCCGCGTTTCTTTATTCTCTGGACGTCGTCGTCCTCACTGGAGCAGGAATCTGCTGTCGTGGACGACTCCTCAGACGTCGCTGGTGTGCCGGCAGGCGAATTGGGGGCCCGCCAGGCCGTCTTCGCCGATGTCCGCCGGGCCACCTGTACTGGTGACTTGGCCCTTTTGGACGTGGCCCCTCGGGACTTGAACACTCTGACCCCGCTCCTGGCCGCCTCGGCTGCCTGGGCCTCCCGCAGTACCTCGTTGAAAGTGAGGCGATAGTCGCGGGTCATCAATTTTCTCTGGACCTCCTCGTCCCTCAGGCCGCACAGCATGCGGTCTCGGAGTGCCGTGTCCAGGTCTTCCCACTGGCAGCGCACCGCTGCCAGCCTGAGGGCCGCCGCGTAGGCGGACACAGACTCTCCCGGGCACTGGTCTCGCCTGTGGAACGCGACCCTGGCCGGGAAGATCGACAGGGGGGGCTGGAAATGTTCGCGCAGTAGCTCGAGGATGCGGTCAAGGGGCACCACGTCCACCTTCCGGGGGGCCACCAGGTTCATCAGGATACGCAGCGTGGCCGGCCCCACCTGGGCCAGAAAGTGGGAGCGCATCTTCGCGTCGTTGTCGACGCCCGCAGCTTCCATCGCGTGCCAAAACTGGCACTCGTACAGCTCCCATTGCTCTGGGTCGCTGATATCGAAGTGGTAAGGCTTGACCTTGGGATTCGCCATCGATCCCACCTTCGTCGCCAATTTAGTGTCTTGCACGGAAGACCAAGAAGGAGTCGCAGTGAGGACTAACACAGGTTTATTGAGTGATGATCAGGATGAACATGTGGTAATGGCGGAGGTACAGCTCATTATATACTGTGGTACATACATTTGAATCTCGTTGCACGGTAGCTTATTGGTTGCTACCGGCGTGACGTCATTCTGAGTCACGCCCATCTTCTCCAGGTGATCCTCGCGCGGGAAAGGTTCCCGCGGCTGCCGGTGATTTGTGGAATGTGAACCATGTGAGCTGAATGCTCGCAGCTGCCCTCTATAGGCAGCTTACTCGCGTTCCTTAACAGCTGAGCTACATTGTAATTGTGGTCAGGTTACATTCATACATTTCTTAAAGCAACATTGTACATACATAACACCAAGGCAAACCAATCCTTTGAGTGGCGTAACTCCTGGCCTTTGTGAACTGGACTAGCTTGCGATGATCCTAAATGTGGTGCATGCAATGAACCCTCTCGCTCCAAATCCTTGGCCCATTAATTTCTGAGCAATCCTGGGCTCTTTGCTCTGAACCTGGGCTGATTTTCCACCACAGCTGAGGCGTCTATAGAGAGAACTGCTCTTGGATTTACTTCCAGAGCTGCCTGCACAGAAGGGCTTGATGTATGCTCTCCAGTGCCACCCGAGGAAAGCTCCCTTTGCCATGGTGTCCAGAGGTCTTGTATTCCCTGCCCATGTCCCTCCAACCCTGGGGACTGAGAGTGCTCCTGCAACCCCTCCTTTTCCTCCTGGGGAAGCGAGCCCACACCCAGGTGCTCTTTCTTGTACCAGTCTATGTTCAGGGGTGATGGCGACACCTGCAGCCCCCCCCCCAATCCCAGGGGATGGTGTGTCCTTACCTGCCGCTCGGGAAACTGAAAAACTTCCAGAATTGTGTGTGCCTACAGTACCATGTTGTAGACCCCAAATCTCAGTGGCGTGTTCAATCCCAGGCCATCAGAAATAGGTATGAAGGACTGTTTGTGAGCAGAAGAAATCCTGGAACCTGCTTAACATGTGCTGTAGCAGTTTGGCCCACAACCCACATGGGACAACCGTTTTGCAAAGCCTGTACAAGCATCCTCCCAACACCGAGAGTTTTTCACGGTCCTGGTAATACACACTTGCCTCCGCATTGTATGGAGGAGGAGGCCACCCAATGTCCACCCACACAATAACATCAGATAACAAAGCGTCAGTCTTAGAAGCTTCGGAAAAGTTCAGGGACAGTTTGAGTGAAGTGATAGCCAAATCGTCCCAAGAGTCAGGATTTTCAAAGTTCAGCATATCAGGGGGCAAAAGTTCTTGCAACTCAAACAGTTCTGGAGAAGCAGTCTTTTGGGCAAAGTCACTGTCTTTGAGCGCAACATGCGCGTGTCAGGAAAACAATGCACTTAACTCTTCCGCGGAGGAATCACTTCCAGGGTGCCCTTGGGACAAACCCTTCCTGGGTGGTAACAATGCTTGGGGCTTGTCCTCGATATGAAGGACTGGTTCTCACACACACACACACACACACACACATTGGATTCCCATAAAACAAATGCCTAAGGTCCCGAACCACTGGGACCCCATAATGTTAATCTCACCCGCTTTTGCAACAACAAGGAGAGGACTTGCATAGACACAGTTATAATAGACTTCAAAGTTCCCTATTCTCCGAACTGGAATCTTGAAACCTCGCAAGACTACTAACTTGCCCGGGAGGCCCTTGAGCTTGGGACTGAGGTCAGGTGGAATGCGGCGATATTCATCTTCGGTCACGATGGAGAGAAAGGAACCAGAGTCCACCTCAAGATGGAAAGGTACCCCTTCAATGTGGAGGTCCACGCTGAACCCATCCTTCAGGTCTCATCTCTCGTCACCAACCCCATAGCTTGAGAAGACCTTGGCTGTGCAGAATAATAATAATAATAATAATAATAATAATAATAATAATAATAATAATAATAATTATTATTATTATTATTATTATTATTATTATTATTATTATTATTATTATTATTATTATTATTATTATTATTATTATTATTATTATTTATTTATTTATTTATTTATTTATTTATTTATTTATTTATTTATTTATTTAAACTTATATACCGCTTGAAAGACTGTTGAATAAAGACTTGTTGCTGTTCTGTTCATCGTTGTCTGGACTATTGCTTATAAGAGCCGGACATAACATTGACGAGGAGGACGGGATTGAAGAACGACGAGATGGCTGACCAAATCCCCCTGTGGCTGCGACCATTCATCACGAGCAAGCCTCGCCTGTGGCCATACTATGAAGTCCAGCTGGAGAGCTACTTCACAGTAAGGAAACTTGATCCAGCACTGTGGAAGAATTGAAGTTTTGGTGAACTTTCAATGCATTGCCTACAGACCTTGACCTGTTTTCCCGCAATGGTGGCACTGCGCGCTCTTGAAGGGACACTTGGTGCAGAGATGGCGTCTCCCGCAACCTCAGCACGGCGCAACTGACCCAGGTGTTGGCGTTGGTGCCCATGTTTCCTACAGTGAGCTGTCGAGGCTGGACCTGGCAAATCTTTATCTTCAAGGACTGACCTATGCTAGAAGTGCTCGCACAGCGTGTGCAGCAATGCCAGCAGAGAAACTTGTTAGAGTACGTCGAGTGCCAACAGTTTTGAGACAACGTTTAGAGTCTCTAGCCCACAGTTGGCCAATAACATGGCCTTCCACAGCGCCGGATCAAGTTTCCTTACTGTGAAGTAGCTCTCTAGCTGGACTTTGTAGTATGGCCACAGGCGAGGTTTGCTTATGACAAACGGTCGCAGCCACAGCGGGATTTGGTCAGCCATCTCGTCGTTCTTCAATCCCATCCTCCTCATCAATGTTATGTCCGGCCCTTATAAGCAATAGTCCAGACAACGATGAACAGAACAGCAACAAGTCTTTATTCAACAGTCTTTCAAGCAGAGCTTACAAGGTGCTCCAGACACAGAGATGGCTATACAATCCCAATGGAATCAGTCCCTCCAGAATCTTTCTGTGTAAGAGGCAAAGGCTAGCTACTGTAGAAGCAGTAGCAAAATGGAGGAGACCCAGGCTTAGCACATCGCTGGCTATCTGTATGGAGTGGGAAGTGTAGATCCGGTCCGGCCCCACCCTTGTCTCCTTGGCGATGGCTCCTTGATACAAAGTAGCGACCTGTCGGATAACCATAAATAACCAATCATAACAGGGTATACATGTAATTAACCAATGGAGAACAGGATCCAAAACTGTAACCAATCACAGGGCTTGGATTAGCATAATGAGTGTGCCCTATGCAGGGGGTTTTTGTGCCACTTTAGGCTTCTAATTGGATGGTGGGAAACCACCATTTTCCTACTTGCAAATGTGCCTCAATACACAACATATCTACACTAGTATTTCCCAACCTTTGGGCTTTGGACTTCAATTCCCAGAAGCCTAAGTCAATTCCCCAAACCACTGATCAGCCAATGTATTGACTTAGGCTTCTGGGAATTGAAGTCCCCCTGTCGGACGTGGTCCCCACATTGGGGACCACTGTTCTACACATTCTATTAGGTGTGCCAGAAATCAGCAGTGGAAGCTGTAGCCTTTGGAGTCTTTTGTGTGGGAGGCCTTTTGTGATCACTCTCTGTGCCCAGAAGAAGAAAAATAGACAATGTTCCAGCTGTGCATCTCTTCGGTGGTTACCAATCATTGGATATAGTTAAATGTTTGCCTCTATGCCAGGGGTTCCCAACCTTTTTAGGCAGCAGGCCTGACCACGCCCCCCCCAGACAGCTGAGCGGGCCTGACCATGCCCCCCATAAGTGGAAGCGGGTGCATTTATGACAGCCATAAATGCACCCACTTCTGCGTTTATGACTGGTGTGGGCACATTTATGCATGTGCAGGCATGTTTTATGGCTGACGTACATGCATCCACTCCCATCTCGGAGTGGCGAGGGCAGCCACAGGCCACATGAAATGGCACTATGGGCTGGGTCAGGCCCACAGGACATAGGTTGGGAACCCCCTACTCTACACTATGCCTTTTTCAGCCAAGAGTGATACAAAGTCACTTCTTGTTATTTGCAGATCTTTGGAGGAATCCCCTGGCAAGCATATTTCCAACGTGTCCTCTCTTCTTCCTCTGCTGTGTATGCTCAAGTGCTATCCCTCCTCGCAGCTTTTGGGTGTCTTTTAATGGCGGTGCCTCCAATAATCATTGGTGCAGTAGGAGCATCAACAGGTACAGAAAATCTGTAGAGCCTTGTGACTTGAAGGAACTTAAGAAGAAAAATTGATCTAGAACATAACTGGGGGAACTCTGGATGCTCCTGATGGTTTGGCCTACAGCTTCCATCAGACTCACTGAGAATGGCCAGTGATAAGGGATTGTGGGAGCAGCTGTAGCTCAAAACATCAGGGAGGGGGCACATGTTTCCTATTCCCCTCTTAGAGTGTGGCATGTAATTTTTAATAATGTTAAAATATCCTTTCCAAAATGCTGCCTTCTTTCCTTTTTAGCTCATAGAAGAAATTTTAATTCATCATTTGCATCCAATCATGATACATACCTTTTGATAATTCCACAATCAGTGTGGGAGGATGCTATCAATGTTGAGCACGTCTAATGTATAATCATTTCACATAAGAGACAGCCTGGTATAAAGAAATGTGGACATTTGCAGTTAACGATAAGTTAACATCGGAGTTAAACAAAACAAAGGGAATAATAAAAGAAAGTAAATTTCAAGAGATTTGGAAATGCTTCATTGATCATGCGTTAAGTAAGAGATAAGGTTGCATTCCAGCGCCCGAATACATTTCATTTTGGAGTTAAAAATAAAATAATAATAATAAAAATGAGAGAAAGTGAGAGATAGTTATCAAACTCAATCTCTGGGAGCATTGTAAATATCACTGGGTGATTGTCAACATTTTTATTCACAGTAAATGAGGCTATATTTAAATAGTATGTATAGTGATAAGATCGGATAATATATATATATATATAAAGTTTTATAGAAAACAGTTTTAAAAAAGAGAGAGAGAGACGAATGTAGTATAGAGATTTTTGTTGTTATTTTGTCTGATGTATGGCGATTTTCTGATGATGATAATCTATAGCAAGAATTATATGAATTATATGACTTGTACTGTGAAGATTGTTTGTTATGTGATATTGTTAGTTTTGATATTGTTGTTGCCTTTTTTGTATTATGTCATTAATTATTTGTCATTTAATAATAAAATCTAATAAAAAAAATTTTAAAAGAGACAGCCTGCCTACTGGACATAGTTTCAACTGAGATTTAAGGCCAACCTGCATGTAATCTTAAACGTGCCATTACATTTGATATAGTGCTTCATAAACAACAGCAAAAAGTGTCCTGAAATTCCAGTGGCCACTGCCATGTAAAGTTCTTGCTAGCACTTTGCCTTTTCAGTTGACTAGGAAGAGAGCTGAACTTTTTTTATGTGCATAATATAACTTATCTTGGTTTCAGAAATCAATATTGCCTTGGTGCAGAAGCCTTTATTTCCTTCTATGAAGATCCCTTAATAATCCCTCCATGTTTATATTACAGATTGGAACAAGACGGATTATGAAGGCCGAGATCCCATGTCAGAAAATGAAGCTGACATGATTTTGCCCATAGTCCTTCAATATCTCTGCCCAGTGTACATCTCCTTCTTTGGCCTCGGAGCAGTGTCTGCTGCTGTTATGTCTTCTGCCGACTCTTCCATCTTATCAGCAAGCTCCATGTTTGCAAGGAATATTTATCAGCTTTCGTTTCGGCAAAATGTAAGTGTGAATTAGAATAGCAGTTTTGTGGTGGATATGACAACAGTGCCACAGTCAGCAGGGGGGACATACTTAACATATAAAGAAAAGAAGGAGTGCTCCTGGGATGAGCTGGTTTTGGCTTTCAGGGTCAACTTTGAATTGTATGTGATCCTCGTAGGATTCTAAACAAAACCCTGCACTGATGTAGATCAAGGCTAGGTACAAAAGGAATCAAACTGACCAACAATGATGTACTGAGTTTTGTGCAATGTAAAAGATAAGCAAGAGATATAAGATAAGCTCCAACAGGGATGTTCTGTTTGAAAGAAACTTTCCCTTCCATTTCTTATTCACATACTACTAGGAATCAGAAAGCCTTTCCCAGCTATTACAAATACTGTAAGAGATTCAAGTTAATCATCTGCCTGTCCTTGGAGCACTCCGTTGTTTTTCAGCCATTCCAAGCACTAAAATAAGGAGTAAACTCCACCTGCATTGTGGGCTTCTTTTGTCAACCCATGGATTGTCTGCGAAATAACTTTCCAAGCCCTACATTTAGGGAAAGAGAAGAGTAAAACAGGGATTCTGAACCTTGAGTCGAGATTAAATTACTCAGCCTGGAACAGTCTAAACCAGGAGTTCTCAACCTAAGTCCCGTGGGATCCAGCCCATGGCACCATTTCATGTGCCCCCCAACCCCTCCAAGGGCATTTGAGAAACAAAATGGCAACCCCTTGCTGTTAAATGGCCAATCCCATCGTGTATACAGATCCGGCCCGCAAAGCTGACTGAGAGAGTGTGACCTGGCCCCCGGCTTGAAAAGGTTGGAAACCCCTGGTCTAAACAGTGGTGTATTTGGAGATCAACAACAGGGATTGTCTGGGACATTCGGCTGCCTTAGATGGAAGAGTGCATGGTTCCTTACAGACCAGACAAAGTGCACAGTACCCAAACTCAGACAAGTCATTGTGACACATAAATCACAAAGTTTGCCAATAAAAGCAAAGGAAATTATTAACAGTTTACTACCCTTTACCACCACTAAATATATGCCCAATTTGCTATAATCAAGTTATCTTTACCAAGTAAAAGATTGCCTGCATAGAATAATAAGGTATGCTTTGGGCATTAAACATTATCTGTCTGGCCAGTTTCTGTGCCTAGAATCAATACTTTTGGGAGTACTCTAAGGCAGTGATGGTGAACCTTGACACTCCAGGTGTTCTTGGATTTCAATTCCCAGAAACTCTGATCAGTAGGAGTGCTGACTTGGGCTTCTGGCAATTGAAATGCAAGAACACCTTGAGTGCCAAGGTTCGCCATCACTGTTCTAAGTAAATTTCATGAAATTTGAAGCTTCTGCTGCTGCCCAGTTCTACAATCAACATAGGCTAGGCTTTTCTACAGCTGATGTGCTGAAACATGTAAATTCATCACCAGAACAAAAAAATTATCTCCAAAGTGTATAAGCAGGGGGGGAATTGTCATGGATAATCACAGAAATATTTTTTAAATGACCTCTTTTTTATAAACACCACATGTCTCATCCTGCATAGAATTATACAATTTTAGAAAGCTGGAGGGGGCATAGTTGAATACTCTTTTAATTTTCCTTAAACTAAAAGGTCTTTCTTGAGAGAAGACGATTAGGTTAACCCTGGTGGCAACTTTTCTATGAGCATAGAGATATGTGTATATGTCCATACTTACATGGTTAAGGATTTTTAAATGTTCCATTTCTTGTCTATTCTGTGAGGTGTTTTGTACCAAAAAAAGGACATAATAATCTGACTATGCGTTGTCAAGTCATTCTGACTTAATGGCACCTCATCTTCTGTCAAATATTTTGGAGCAGGTTATGTCTTCTTCTCTTCTTCTTTTTTTCTTTTCTTTTTTTTTTTGAACTGTTATTCCCCAAACCCCATGTTTCTAAGCTCTTGGGGTTCAGTAATCCAAAGTCATATCCTGTATCTCTAAGACTCTATTATTGCTGAATACTTTGGGAATGGACTTGTCAAATGTCAGGATTTTCTCAGGTCAGTTTGGGTATGAACCATGATTGTCCTAGATCAGTGATGGCCAACCTTGGCACTCCAGGTGTTCTTGGACTTCAATTCCCAGAAGCCCAAGTCAACACCCCAGCTGATCAAGGTTTCTGGGAATTGAAGTTCAAGTACAGCTGGAGTGCCAATTTTGGCCATCATTATCCTAGATTCATGAGATTTATTTATCTGTTTGGTAAATTTGAATTTATATTATTTTTTTTCTTTGTAATTCAAAGAGCGGTAATAGAAATCAACAGCAAAATGGTTCTTGTGTCTTACAGGCATCGGACAGAGAAATAGTTTGGGTCATGCGTATCACCATTTTTGTGTTTGGAGCATTGGCAACAGGGTTGGCCCTACTAACTCAGTCAGTGTATGGACTCTGGTACTTGAGCTCAGACCTGGTGTACATTATCATCTTCCCTCAGCTTCTGTGTGTCCTTTTTGTCAAAGGAACAAATACATACGGTGGCATTGCAGGGTATGTGTTTGGCTTTGTGCTCCGAATCACTGGAGGAGAACCATATCTACACTTGCACCCCTTGATTTTCTACCCTGGCTGGTACAAAGACGAAGACAGATACGTCCAACGATTCCCTTTTAAGACAATGTCCATGCTGACTTCCTTCTTGGCTAATGTTGGAGTATCCTATCTCGCAAAATACTTGTTTGAAAGTGGAACTTTGCCCCCCAAATTAGACTTTTTGGATGCTGTTGTGGCAAGGCACAGTAAAGAGAATATGGACAAGACAACACTTGTGAAAAATGAGAACATTGTTCTAAATGAACTGGCACCAGTGAACCCTCGACACAGTTTGACTCTAACTTCCACCTTCACAAACAAAGAGATCCTCAGTGACATTGACTCAAGCCCAGAGGACTCCATCACAGAAGATAAGTGACAGTGAGCCAACCAAAGAGAAATACTGTTTTCACATCCTCCACAATGCAATAGGGTATGCCGGAAGGGGAGTTCAGAGGCTTTTTTCTTTTTAGAGGAAATCGAAGGGAGGGGACATAAAGCCACTGCACAATTCTCTTAGCTCATCTATAAGAACTGGAGTAGTCTGTAGAATAAATTTTATGCATATTATAAAATGTATTGGATAAGACTATAGAGTATCTTATTCTTCTCAGCATTTGAATGAATCAGAACGCTGTTTAACTGATAGAAATAGCTGCATAGCCAAAAAAGAGGAAATGTATCACTAAAAATTAATGTGGGCAAAAGAAAGGTAGGGACTTGCATAAAATGTGTGTATTTGTAAATCATTACAGAACTTTAGAAATACTTAAAATAATTTAAACAGAAATAGAGTATATATTTCACCATAGAGGGGAAGAAGGAACAGGTGACCAGTTTGCTGCCCCCTTAGGGGTCCTTTCCTTTAAACGGGGCTTAAGCTGAACAGACTTTCAAACAGAAAACTCTGTAAAAGTGGACCACTTTTTCCTGTAAACTGGTACACGTGACCACCATGGGAGGTTAAGGAAATGTTATTGAGGAAGAAATATGAAGTCACATGAAAGTGGGGGAATGCCTATATCCTGACATATGAAAGGTTCAGTTGAACCCATAATGAACCATTGATATCTGGTGGGAGTGGCAAGAAAACTAATTCCTATCCTGCCGGTGACCAAAAGCTCTATGGCCAGTTGTCCCATTTCATTCTGAAAAGCGATATTGAACTAGAATTGGGGGGGGGGACCAAGGTTGCTGAATTTGGTCAAGCATGAAATGGGTCTTGCCCATATCTATGTATTTAAAGCTACTTCCATCACACACAGACTTTGCAAGCAATATAGATCTTAGCTTTGGAAAGGAGAAATGGGCAATTTTGGGGGGATAGATTGCTAGAAAATAAGGAACCTTATAGACCTTATATATTTCTCTGCCTTCCAAACTGCATTGGAATCTGGTGTGTGGGGGTGGGTGGGGACTGTATACGTCAGATCTCAACCAATATTTCCTGCCTGGGGTTCAGGTCAGAAAGCAAAGGAAACTAGATCTATGCTCCAAGACAGCCATTTACAGCACAGAAAGATATCTCTTCCCTATCAGTCATCATCCTCTCTTGCTTCACAGAGGTAGCAGTTTTTCTCTTATAATCCTTGCTTATTAGGTTTTTCCAAATGTTTCATTTGATTTCTCATAAACATTTCCCCCATAAGGATTTTAAAATTATTTAATGTTTTGATATTTGATAAGGTTACTCAAAACATCCCAAATGGTTTTTGAGGTGACCTGTGAAGGGGTGAGGTTCAGAAATTGACTAACAACTTTTAATTAAAATATACATACGATGTTCTGAAGGTCATCTGTATCCAATAATTGTTTAATCCAGAGCATCACCCTGCCACTCATTTGTGAATGGCACTAAGTCATTATACAACTCTTTCTCAAAATCACTTGTCACATTCTGTAGGAGAGGATTTCCTCAATAGTTGCTTTTCAGCATAAAATCCATTCCACATAAACAGGACTAGTCCATCATGGAAAAGACCATCTTAAAGTCCCATTCATGGTATACTAATCTGATGTGTATACTAGCTATATTTGTGTTGAGGAGTATTCACTTGCAGTCTGAAATGGTAATAGATACGTATCTCCCCCAGGACCTCTACTCACAGGTGCTGTATTACTAATTAGTTAAGTGCTTAATTGTAGAGTACAGTAGAAAGTATTTATCCAAATTGTGGCTTTCGATAAAATCTTATCTGTTCACTGATCTTATTTGTTTCACATATCCCTGTCATAAAAAAATGCAAAGAATGCAGGAGGAAGGTTGATACCTTTATTGGATCACTAAAAAAAACATGGTGCAAGCTTTCGAGATCAAGGTCTCTTCATCAGGCAGGCATAAAATTCCCAATGAAAATTCATGGCACAGTGTTGTTGTTCCAGGTGCTCTTCGTAGAAATGCATGTTGGACAAACATCAAAAGATTTTTATGATGTTATGATATCCATCCTCTCAGGAAGTTGGGTCCTTGTTCCCTGTGTCACTAATGGCAATCCAAGTATTTGTGCATTTGTTAGACTTGCCACATGTTTTGTTCATGTCCACCCTGAGACAGCCTGCATTTGGATAAATACGGTTTTACTGTACTCTAAACCAAGCTGTCCATCAAACTGTTTATTTTATCTGCACCATCTTGAACCTAACATCACAGGGACTTAGAAAGTTGTGGGAATCTGTGGTTCAGTTCATGTCTTCTCCTCAAGATACATGCAGTGAAGGATGTAGGAAAGTTTGTCTGCTTTAAATTGCATGTATAAAAGAATTGGAGTACTTTGATATGGCAAAAATTGTAGTTTTTCATAATTTTGCAATCTTATTTGCAATAGAAAACACAAAATGCTTATGTTAGGAATGAAAAATTATGTGTATTGTTAAATAAGGTACAGTAGTACCTCATACAATGATTTTAATCCATTCCATTTTGTTGTACAAAACAATTGCTATATGATACATGCATCATATAGCAATTTTCCCTATGGGATGTATCATATAATGGGTTGTTGTTTTTTGCTAAGTGGTTTTTCCCATTGAAAAATTGTTTTATGATTTTTTCCATAGGGAAAATTGTTATTCGGGACACCTCCCCCTGCTCAAAAAAAAAAAAAACCCCAACCTAATTGCTTGATGTTACTTTTTGGAGGAGAAGAGAGGACACCTCACTGTAATAAATTACAACAGCTTTATTATCTTCTGTATGTAATAGCGACGTAGTTCCCTTGGTGGGGATAGGATTGGCTGAGTTAGCACTCTCTTTCTTGAGAACTGGCGAGGAAGCTGGGAAGAAGGAGGAGCAGTTATTGGTTGCTTGGCTGACCCTAAACAGCACATTGTCAATACCCCAGGCTGCCTTTGCTGGTCATCAGGCTCCTCCTTCCCTTTTCCAAAAACAAGGAATTAATTTTATTCTGTCCATTTATTTGAGGATATCAGAACTGTACAATATAGTCTTTCATGAAGTGGACACTGGGCATTCTACTCAGAATACAGTACTGTACAATGTGAAATTTAAACTTGAATCAGTCACTTTACACAAAGCATAAGGTTTTTCTTTCACTGTGGTGAATACAATCACAATTTTCTACCTCTAAATGGTGGCAACCAGTAGAGGGGAGGAGAACGTCATTGCATAAGCTCATTTTACAGCAATAATTTGAACAGAAAACTGAATCGAAAAAATAAAGGTAGAAGGAAGGCATGATTTGTTATTATACAGGTGAAACTCAGAAAATTTGAATATTGTGCAAATGTTCATTCAGTTC
Organism: Bradypodion pumilum; assembly: GCA_035047305.1. Taxonomy (NCBI): domain Eukaryota; kingdom Metazoa; phylum Chordata; class Lepidosauria; order Squamata; family Chamaeleonidae; genus Bradypodion; species Bradypodion pumilum. Next base: position 173,477,788 of record JAWDJD010000003.1, read on the forward strand.
AGTAATGCAACTTAAATCATTACATGCAAAGTGAGATAATTCAAGCCTTACTTTGTTATAATATTGATACTTATAGTTTACAGTTTATGAAAACCCCACCCCCACCCCCAATCTCGTGTACCCCATAATCATCACATAATCTCATGTACGCTGTATGCCATGATCATCACAATTATAACGAATTAAGGCATGGCATCTCTCGCTTTGCATGTAGTGAGTCTATCTCATATATTTGTTTCACCTTTTAAGTGAAATGAATGAACATTTGCACGATATTCTAATTTTCCGAGTTTCACCTGTAGATGTGCACAGGTCTTTCAATGAAGTTTACAGGTCACTTCGAGGTATTATAATGTATCCTTATACAATCTGGAACAATTATTTCTTAATGTATCCTTATTCAATCTGGAACAATTTGTGTCCCATTCAGTCTGATTTGTGCTCCATATTGAAGACAAATGAGTCTAGATCAGGCCAGTTTAGTTTGGATCTGTGTCCAAGTTCAGTGCACAGCCCTACATGTTACCAATGTGAGAGGAAGTAGTAAAAAATAGAAAGGGAAGTTGTGCGCATGAGTGAACAGGTCCCAAACTGGGGAGAAGTTGAGATGCTCCACCATCCAGGAATCCTTTGAGTGGCCCCATGTTCTCCCCAATCATGATGTTGCATACTTCCAAGGAAGAAAATGGTGCATTACCAGCAAGAGTGCCATTTTGTCTCCAGCATCCTACTGGATGTTATTATGAAGAAATGACAGCTGCCAGCCAATAGCAACTAGGAAGGGTGATGCTGTGTTGTGAAAGAAAGAAGGGGGGAATGCAAAACAGGAAATCCACTTTTGGTTTTCATTTTGCTCCCTGCTTTTGGTGCCTGCCTATCCTCATGGCAATCAGTCATGAAGATTGTCTTGAGGATATAATGCAGTGGCCTTCCATTTGCCTTCCACATTTCAGTGTGACATCCATACCACTGATTCAGTTCTGTGAGTCACTTTCTGGTCCTGAGACCTTTTGGCACACAAAGTCCTCCTCAGCCCCAGGTGTGTTGATGAAGCTGCTGTCCTCCATCAAGATGGATTCAAGTGAGATTTAACCCACTTGGGGACCATCACCCTTTCCTGTGGACTTTGCCACACAAGGCTGTTGGTCCTCAGGTTGTCAGGTTAGTTAACCACTGCCTGATGATCGGCACTGAGTTGCTGGCAGTAGGGTCTACTTGATTTCCATAGCAGGATAACCTGGCCAGACTGGCAGTTTGTTCCCTAAGCACCCCAAAATAAAACAAAAATCCTACACACACACACCCAAGTCTTCACTAGAACCGCATGTGTTGGGCATATAAAATTCATATAATAAACTTCCTTGGTATGATTTTTTTAAAAAAAAAAAGATTTTATTGCATAACATATTACATGTAAAAACATAAACATTTATAACATTACATTGCAATACAATATGATAAAAAAGTACAAATGAACAGATATACATTGAATACATTCACCCTCACCCACCCTTCACCTCCTATAACCCACAATAACATATAACATATGAAAACATATACAGACTTCTCTAATCACTCTCACCCAACCCTTCACTTTCTTCTGTCTTCTTCACTCCCCTTATCCTTCCGTTGAAGGACAGCCTCCGAAGTGCTGAAGAAGGGGAGGGAGACCGGAACTAGAGCGGGTTCTTGCTGATATTTAAGACATTAAGTGAATTTTATTGTTCATAGCAAAGCAGCTGTTTCTCTTTCCCTCCTGCTAATGGTTGTCATACCATTACTCATTTTATTACCTTTCCTTCGAATCATTTCTATTCAAATTTTGATCCAAAAATTAACCCCCCTTTGTTTTGGTATGATGTTTTTATGGTCAAAATGGGAAAAGGGGACACATCCCTCCATTTCTTCCCCACTCAGGCCACAGTTTGCTGCTACCCTTTAGGTGTAAGCATGGAGGTTGGGTGAGAGGTTCACAGGACTGTGGCCTAATTTTGAAAGAAGACGTCTGGTTGTGGTTGCTGTTCTTGCTGTCATTGTCTTGTTTTGGCAGTCTAATCAAGAAATTGCATTGTTTTCTCTCTGCTTTGAATGCCCTAATGGGTCCTGGGTGGAGGTGGAGGGGATACAGTTCAAGGAAGGCCTGGCATTTAACAAGTAAGAGGCTTCCAAAGGCAGGGATTCTCAAACTGCGGTCAGTGGGCCAGATGCAGCCAACAGCACCATTTCGTGCCCCCCCCGCCTCCACCACACCTGGAAGTGCTATGTGGAGGAAGAGAAAAATGGCCATCTGGCCCCCGAAGCTGTCTGAAGGAGCGTGACTTGGCCCCCGGCTTTAAAAGGTTGAGAATTCCTGTCCTAAGGAGTTCATGGGAGGTAGATATTCCAAAGATGACATGCACAGAACCAAACAAATATAATAAATCCAAACAAAATTATCTTGCCCTTATAGAGTTACTATTAGTTGCAGAAGGGAAGCAATGCAGTGGGACCTGTGCCTGTGTCTTTCCAGTTTGAGAGACAATCACCTCTCTAAAGGTGATTGAATTGGGGATTCAGTGGAAGGAGAATAGAAAAGACCTCCTCTCCCTGTAGCCCATTGACCCTCCTTTGAGGAAAAGACAATTACAGTGGGAAATCACATGGCACGCATTTCTGCTCCCAAGTACATTTAGATCTTATTAAAAAGCATGCACATTAGTCTTCAAAAATCTGGTGTCCTTAGCTGTGATGAGCTACAAAGCCCATCACTCCGTGCCAGCATTGCCATGCAGGCCATCAAATAAAGAAGAAATTAGAATGGAGTCAACTGATTTATATGTCCTATGCCTCAGAATAACTTTGAAAGTGGAAAATTTCCTTCCCAAATTATTTTTCTTATCTAAGGAACTGAATTCTCTAAAAACCAAAGCATACATTTCCAAGGGTGGAAATGTACAATGCACTCCTGCAATTGAATTTTCCCTAAAACCAGAGTGAAACTCAAGAGCTTTCTCCATTTTTTCATATGTTCATATTTTGCACTTTTGCACACTTAGTATAATGCTTCTCAGACCATGCATAGCAGATTTGCATCTTCATGTGCAAGTTTATCACGGCACACCAACTAAAATCATCTTGCATGGTATCAGGAATATCTAAACAGCAGGAAGAAAGCAGAATTGTTTCAAGCCTGTTGCCCTTTATTTTTGAATAATTGGTTCAGTGCAGCCAACCATGGGGACAATGGGGTTGTCCCACAACCCAAATACTAATAGAAGTACAGTCGTACACAACCCAGGAGCTGAAAAGCTCTGGTTTTTCAGCAGCAAGACCAACCTTTATCATTAAGCTGAGTGAGACGGCCATCTCAGGTTGCTGACTTGGGATGATGTGAAAAGTCTGCAAGTTGTCAGCATTAATATTGTCTTATTGTATTTACATTCTTTTTTTAGTGTCAGGAAAGAAGAGGAACATTTGCGGGATTGTATTCCTTCGGTGCCCAAATACCTTGACCATTCTTGGGAATTATACACCCTGGCTTAGCAGGAAATACAGCAGCATTTCCTGCCTTGCCTCAGGTGGCAATTTATCTTGAAGTGGCCCTGCATGGTAAAAACAACAGGGAAAAAATGGGATCAAGCCACAACTTGGACAATAGGAACCAATTCCTCAAAAGCGCTAACATATTGTATGTGTGTGTGTGTGCGTGTGTGTATGTGTGTATGATGACGTCTGTATTTTACAAACATTATAAGAAAGTAAATTGAATGTAAACTAAAAAGAAGTTAATCAAATATCACCACAAACAAATTTTAGGCATTTATTTTCATAGTGTAACTGCTCAATATGTGAAATATATTTCAAATATTCTAAGACAAAAATGGATAATTATCTGTCTACTCTTCAAGCTGAGTCCATCAAATAAAATGTACAGCTAACCAGTATATAATTGTAAGCCTGCTACTTTAACAGGGTAGTAGTTGTGGCTATTATTTGTTGACAGATGTATATTTTTATCTGTGTCAGAAACATATTTAACAAATGGTACAGCCAAATAAGAACCACAATATTGATGTATTTCTTTTATTTCTGCATGTGTTAATATGTTAAATAGCACCCCAAAAAATCAGGGGAGGAAAGTAAAATATTGTCTAGTTTTGACTTAATTTTTGTCCAGGTATTAAAAATATATATTTATTTTGTTATTAAAGAGTGGAGTGCTGTGTATAATAGCTAAAGGGCAATATTGTGGATATGAATCACTGCTTTTAAAAACTTAAAAAGTGGTTGCTTAATTAGCAGGTACAAAGACTTTTTGGAGAGAATGTCTCAAAGCACTCACAGTTGAAAAATTGGGGATGTGACATGGGTTAAAACACTTATTTTCAAATAAACACTGTTACTCCAGAGAAGCTATTATAGCAGTGGTTTCTATCGTAACTTTCAAAATCCTTGACCCTTTGCCATGCTGGCTGGAGATTCTGGGAGCTGAAGTCAAAGAACCCTGGGGGACAATGGTGTTACAGGGCGTTCTGAGTGAAACAACCTATGTGCTGTTCATTCAACTTGTGTTTCTCCTCACTACTGCCACCACTTTGTCATAAATAGCTCAGCAATCCTGAGAGAAATAATTGCTGGGAAATAATTCTTTACTAAAGGGACTGACTAGTTGGAGGAAGTTGGAACAATCCGGCTCACATTTAAAAGGGCTATTCAATGTAATCTATTTTAACTTGCACTTGAGCAATCCTTCTAGTTACAAGGGAGACATTTCTTCTTGCGTGAGAATGATCCAAATGGCACTTCAAATTGCTCCAATTTTGTGTGGCTAGATGGTATTGTAGACACAATGGGCACAGAGCTAGGTGGGTTGAGGAGGATGGTGGAGGGCAGAGGTCCCTGGAGGACAATGGTCCATAGGGTTGCAAAGGGTTAGAATCGACTGTGCAACTGAACAACAGCAAAAAAACAAAATGAATTAGCGCTGCATCAGATACAAGCACCAAAGATCACCTCCCATGTATCTAGAATAGAACTGTGTCATTTAAGGAAGAAATGTTTTAAGTTAGAGGAAATGAAAATAAAGCAGGAGTTTCTCCATCATTCCTTTTTAATGTCACAACTGCATATGTCCACAGAGAATGCTATCCACTGCTCTATTTGAGAGCAGATTAACCAACTGCAACAGACTGCCAAAAAAGATAACCAGGAATGCTCCCAGTTGCACAGAATAAACTGCTCTAGCACTATTCCAGAAAAGACATACCTGTCAAGTTTTGGGAAATTTCTGTCAACCCCCCGTATTTTACACTCTTTCCCGCCATCATCCCATTTTAGTTAGACTGCAATTAGACTGGAGTTAGACTGGAGGCCAGCACAGAATAAGCATAGCTGTCCAGCTTCCTGTTTTGGCCAGGAAATTTCCCTTTTTTGACAGGAATTTCCCAAAACTTGACAGGTATGAAAAGAGTAGGTCAAGTTGCAAAGGGGGGGGGCAGATTGCTATTACTGAAAAGATGAGGTTTCTGGGAAAGAAGGCGAGCCAAACCAAAAGAGAACCAAATAATGAGTTATATCCCTATCTTGTCACCCTCTAAGGTAGGGGTGGTCAACCTTGGTGTTCCTGTTGTTCGTGTACTTCAATTCCCAGAAGCCCTGATCAACAGGTGTGCTTATCAGGGCTTCTGGGAATTGACGTCCAGGCCACCCCTGCTCTAAGACTAGCCAAATAACTTCTTGGCAAAGCAAAGATCTGAGGTTGACTTTGTCAAAGTCTGACTCAGCGCAAAGCCTGCACTCCACTACCTCTCTCTATAGATGCCAACAGATAGCCTATGACTCGCGGTGGGTGGGGGATACACTGAAGCAGCAGTCTGGTCTTTCCTTGAGACAATCTCTGTAGATATTGTGTGGAACTGTGCCTGTTCACAGAAACTGAGAGTGATTTAGTACTGATGTACCGACAAAAGGAGAATTCCACTGCCAGCTCAATCAATGCAACAAGCTGACAGCCACTGCATTAAAGAGCTAAGGGTCTAATTGATTGTGGAAACAAAATTCCTCCTTGCTTTTTCTTCTGGTAAAAGTGACACAGAAACCCAGGCAAGTAAATTAAACAGGCTCTTTAAACTAGAATAGATAGGTGTTTCCTTTGATGAGCATTTACCAAAACAATCCACAAACACAGAAACCAGACTTCTGCCCTGAGAATTCAAGAGGTCATCTATGAAATATCTGATAGTCTTAAATTAACCTCACAAGAGGTTTTGTCTCAACTAATCTTTACTTCTATTAACGGTAGGCCTTTGCTTCAGTAAGGGAGGACAAATACGTTGAATGTAGTCCTCAAAAGGACTGTCCTTTTTGTGAGGCCTCTTTGTTCCTTTGCAATAACAGAGAGAAGGAAGTGAGACTTTTGTTCATACACTGCAGCTCTCGCCTGCTGTAAACTATAAAGACAGAAACCAAAACAGCAAGGCTGACACGTGTTGATCTCTAGCATCAGCAAGAAATGATATTTTTAAAATGCTTCATGCCTACCAGAGTCTGGGGGGAAATATGTTTTTGAACTACATCTCATAGGTTGAAAGCTAGTGTAAATTGAGACTAGATTATACCCATTGAATCAGTGAGAATTTATTGTGTTAACACGAACAGTAGAACCTTGGATAAAGTCCAAACTCTGTTCCACAAGTTTGGACTTTATCCGATTTTGGACTTTATCCAAATCAAATGGGCGATGCATCGGATTACGTCCCAAAAATGGACTTTATCCGAGGTTCCTATACTAAATACCTCGGATAACGTCCATTTTTAGCGGTTTTGGGTTTTATGCGATGCATCACATGTGCATGAAAACTACGACTTTATCTGAATCGGACTTTATCTGAGGTACCACTGTATGTCAATTCCATTTATTCAACAGGCCTATTCTAGTGATAACTTACTTTTGGATTTCAGTTGTAGAATCCCACAGTATTCTATCACTGCTCAGTTCTAGATGGTTACAACAAGTCACAATATTTATGTCCTCCATTAACTTCACAGGGCTTGTTCAGTTCCACTCAATGGACGTAATTTTGGTCTGTAAATGAAAAGCCTAGCAGTGACAGTCCTGAAGAACATAATCATTAACATTCCATAACTACATACCAAGCAAATATAGCACAGTTTGGTGTGCTTTTTCCACCTAAAGCAAACAGGCCTTACTCTCAAACATAATATCCAATCCATGGATATCAAAGAGGAAAAAAAAGAAAGAACAGTGTATTAGGTAGACAGTATGGAAAACTGCATTCCTACTTCACCTCTATAATGTAAGCTAAACACATTTGAAGCACATTCTGAATGACACTTGGGGAATAACTTTTTTCTTCTCAGATCACATGGCTACAAGAATCAAAAAAATCAGATCTAGCATGTTCATTACAGGCTGAAATGGACCTTATAGACAATCTAGCATTAAATGATGGGTGTGGTGTGGTTTCCTGACCCCAAACATTCAAGATTCACACCAAATGGGATTTCACACCTATATGTGGCCCTGCTTAGTTGGATCCAGTTCTCTCCATTTTGGCTGTCCAGTCACACCCTAATTTTCTCAGATGTGCTTTCTTTCCAAAGCAGGGAAGTATGGTCTGCTAACCATTCCAACATTAAGGGAATTAATCCAGAAGTCAACTTAGTTGATATTTGGTACTACCTATTCTGCTAATCAGGAGGAAAGAGAAACAGGGCTGTAGCCAGGGGGTGGCGGGGGGGCGGGGGGATCAGCCTCCCCTGAGGTAACAGCACGCCCCACCCACCCCAGGATGCTTTGATGCGACGAGAGAGGAGGAAGGACAGCCCTTTTTCAAAACCAAGCCTCATTCGTGCATCTTTCATTCCTCCAGTGTTTCCTCAGCCAAAACCCATCCCAAACTCCTGGGCTTATTATCCACACGGCTTTTGTCTGTCCTACACTGTTGTTCTTCTTTCCTTTCCCCTTTACAGCCCAGGGAAATCACACACACACAAACAGCCCCAGACCTCAGTCAGCAGTGAGTGCCACCTGCCCAGGGATCTTCCTACCTGGGTGGAAATCCCCCTAGTAATCTAAACTATCTTGCTTCTCCAGCCTTGCTCTTTGTGCTTACTATCAACACAGCCCACAGTATCCATGTGCTAAAATCAAAGCAAAACAGGCAGCTTTGCTTTTTCATGAGATTTTTTTCCCATGCCTTACAATGCAAACGTAATGTAAATGTCCAGTGCAGCTCAAACAGAAAGTAATGAACCTGCCAGTTGTGTTATGACAGAATATGTCATGAAGCCAATTTTTAAAAGAAAAGAAAAAGAAAATGCTTGCATTAACATAGAAAGCTTGACAGTTCAAGTCTAGGCTGCAATACTCAGGTTTCCCTTTCTGAGTGTATTAATGAAGATAAACAGCTATGACTGACTGCATGATGAATTCCAGAGATGGTAGTGTGATAAATAGCAGGTATCCAATTAGCTGAGGTAGGTATGGAGAGTAATTTGATTCTGAAAAATTAAAGTCAGTTTAGAAATGCTGTACATTATTCTTGATCATACGCTCTGGTAGTAGGCAGACAGATATTGCCATGGCAGGGTATCACTAGCTTCTTTTCCATAAATCCATATCCTGGAAAAGATTTAATACCTCTTATGAGCAGCTTTGCCATGTTTCTGCACTACAAGCATCAGCTATGTGAAGCCTTGCTTCTATTCACAATGCAGACATTAACGCCTGTGGAAATAAGTCCAGCCTTATCCTCCTTGCTTCTTCTTTATCTCCCATTCCTGAGCTGTGCTTGGCAGTTAGAGAAACAGCAGCCATGGGAAGGAGAGGGCCACAAAGAGAGGTCTTTATTAAGCTCAACAGACCAAGTGAAGAGTTCCTGGCACTCTGCAAAAGGAAATAAAATGGAGGCAATTTCATGCAGGGTGAGGAGTAAAGTTTTCAGGGCCAGAGGGTGTTCCGTTTGTCTAAAGTAAGGGTACCCAAACTTTTTGGGCAGTAGCCAGTCATGTGGATGAGTGGTTCAGTCACGTGGTTCCTCCTACCTGAAGTGGAAGTAAAACACGCATGCATGGGCAATTGGGTATGTTATAAGCACTGGCACACATGTTTTACTTCTGCTTCCAAGAGCATTGAGGGCTGCGCAGGCTGGATTAATTGGTGCTGTGGGCCAAATCCAGCCCACTGGCCATACTTTGGGCACTCCTGACATAAAGAGAAAGAGAGGCTGTGTGCTTCGGAGGGAACAGAGAAAACGAGGTCTTTGGCACTGTGCCTTCAGATAGTAAAATAAACCAAACAAAATATTACATTGAGCAAGATCCCCTGAATTTAACCTGGTTTTGTCATGGGCAATATAGGCCTAGAACCATGTTGGCGAACCTTGGCATTCCAGATGTTCTTGGACTTCAATTCCTAGAAGCCCTAGCCCCCGTGAATCCACACAAATGGGTTTACTGTGATTCATCCAGCCCATGCTGCCCTCGTCGCTCCCTGAAGCGGAAGTAAAACGTGCATGCTCATAACGCTGCTGTATATGGCCTGTGGCTCTCATAAATGCATTTACGACAGCCTCGGGTCATTTACGGCAGCATTATGCACATGCACATTTTACTTCTTCCAGGAGCAGTGTTGGCAGAATGGGCTGGATGATTTCACACCGTGGCTAGATCCGGTCTCAAGGGTGACCAACCTTGGTGCCAGGTGTTCTTGGATTTCAGTTCCCAAAAGCCCTGATCAGCAGTTGTGCTTACGTGGGCTTCTGGTAATTGAAGTCCAAGAACAACTGGGGTGCCAAGATTGGCCACCCCTGCATCAAAAGGCACTACCTTACTTGCCTGACCTTTTGTTTCTGTTTGCCAATCTGTTCACTTTTTTCTCAATGGCAACATGCCAATATTTATTTTTTGCCAAGTGCAATAAAAATAGTGACTTTGATTAAAGAAGACTAGATCACTCTAGGCACTGACAAGGAAACATGTTAATCATAAATGCTTATGCTGGCATGAATCCAGCAATGCCATTTGACAACGGGGATCACTGGACTCTTTGAAACCTCTGCACAAAACCCTTCCATGGGGCTGTTCATCAGACAACAGAAGAGAAGCAGGAGCCCCATATTTATACAGTAAAACCCCAACTTACATATGCCTCGAGTTACATAAAATTCGATTTACATAATGATTTTGTGCTAAACCATGTCCCAATTTACATGATTTCCTATGGGTTTGCTTCGAGTTACATAAAGATTCTTTTTCCTTTGGGTTTGCTTTGAGTTACGTAAAACTTCATTTCCTTATGGGTTTGCTTCGATTTACATAAAAATTTCATTTTCCTATGGGTTTGCTTCATGTTATGTAAAAAATAATTTTTCCTGTGGTTTTGCTTCAAGTTACATAAAAAAAGATTTAAGCAAAAGCTTACAGAACAGACTTTTTCGTAAGTAGGGGTTTTACTTAATTCCAAATGCTGGAGAGCAGGATGTGTTTGCAATGGACAAGGACACCCATTTGGCTGTATGGATTAGATGCACAGAAGTATGGATTGTCAAGAGAAGGTTTGATGGCCAAACCATCTTCACAGCAAACTGTAACTTGTTGACCGAGGAGTGAAGCTTCACTCCTGTGCAGGACCATTACTAAAGCTGTGTTTAGCCACCAGGGATTTCTTTGACTACAGAACCCATTGTTATATGCCATCAAGTTGCTTCTAGTTTAGGACAACCCTAAGAGGGCTTTCAAGATATGTGGGGCATTCAAGGAGTGACTTTACCATTGCCATGACCCAATGAGCTTGGCCAGGTGGGCATTTGAACACAGGTCTCCTGGATTCTAGTTGATCTCTCTATCCATTGCACCACACTGTTTAATTAGGCTGATTAAAGAATAGAAAAGACGGGGATTTAGCTATTGCCAGTAAGGTCACCCTTGCTCGAAAGCTAGCCGCATCCGATTCTAGGGTTCAATGTTCATTTCTGTTTACAGCCAAAGAGCCAGTGCTGTCTGCCACTACAGATGTTTCCATGGGCATGTGGCAGGCATGACTAGACACCGGAGTGCACAGAATACTGTTTACCTTCCCAATAAAGTGGTCCCTATTTATCTACTTGCAATTTCTTGCTTTCGAACTGCTAGGTTGGCAGGACCTGTGACAGAGATGGGAGCTCATTCTGTCATGCAGTACTCAGGTCTCAAACTGCTGACCTGCTGACCTTCCAGTCATGAAGTTCAGCATCTTAACCACTTGATAAAGCTATTCTGTTCCAGGAAAGAGGATCTCCATCGATGTTTTAGAATAAACACAATCTGAATTTTGCCTGTGTTTTATTAACGATTCTGCATTTTTTTAAAAAGCGTAGCAGATGCTTTTGAGTAGCTGAGAAAGGAGACATTAAACTTTTGCAACTGCAACCTGTAAATACAGGACGGCAAACTGTCAGACAAATATCTCCCTGCAGGGTGTTTAAGAAGCAGAGGCCTTAATGAGCTCATCACTCCTAAGAACTGAAAACCTGCCTTGGGATAGACAAGCAAATGACAAAGCCATCATGCAACTGCATTTCTCTTCAAGAGTACCTTTCCGAGACTTGCCTCTGCTCATTTTGTGCCTACTAAGGCACAACAGAAACACACACAAAAAAAGTCAGAGCATGAGGGGACCAGCCACAAATACACCATCTCTCCTCTGGTTTTAGCATGCACACAGCTATTGCTACAACTCCCCCCCCCCCCCCATTTTTAGCTTTAATTAAATATCACTCTAAGCCAAAAGAATGCTGCCCTTATCCTTCTGGGCATTTCATACATGTTTGCTTGCCTTCTTGGAGTCTTTAATACATCAGGGTTTGCTACGCTGTCCAAATATCAGTACTCCCTTACTTACTTCTCAGAGCAAATAAGCACTGTTGTTTTTCTTTTTGAGTTCTGTTAAATTCATAATCTCAAAGTATTAGCTAAAAGGCACATGTCTCAAAGGGAGATGTTATTGCTGTTCTTTTGGTGTATGTTTCTAATTAGATGCATGCAATCAGAAGATTAATTACACATAACAATGAAGTGGACCCCAGAGGTAAAGCATCTTTCTTTTCTTGGGCACTAGATGCGGTATTTGAAGGGATGTGGGTTGCATTTACAGGACTCTTATCTTTGGTGCAATCTGTTTTTCTTGCATTTGAGCAATCATTGCATTCACACAGGTGATATTTCTTCTCCTGTGAGAAGGATCTAGACCAGGGGTGGGGAACCTATGGATTTGAGGAAAGTCTGGGCTTCTGGGAAGTGAAGTCCAAGAATACCTGGAAGATTAGTTTGTTTCCTCTAGGCCAGGGTTTCTCAACCTTGGCCCTCCAGGTGTACTTGGACTACAATTCCCAGAAGCCCAGGCACCCCTCAAGGCCGCAGTTTCCCCACCTCTGATTTCTAGACAATACTGCAGGTGACTCCGATTTCTTTCCCTTTCCATTATTGATGCCCCCACCCTGCCACCTTCCCTCCCTTTTGATGCATCCGTCATTCCACAGACCACAGCAACTTCCCTTTTTATTTTTATTTTAATTTAGAAAGTGGCATAGCGCTACAACAATACATGCTTCTAGCACATATACTCCCTTATTTCTGAAATAGTGTTATATAAATTAGGAAGGTATTTTTTAAAAAAATTCTGAAAAGAGGAAGAGGTTTCTCTGTTATCCTTTCTATTTTCACAACCTACTGCATATGTTACAGGGTTGCCATTGAAAAGAAATCTGCATAACTCTTAATTGGGAGCAAATTAAGTAACCACATAGAATGCAGAATCAGGAGCTCTCTTAATAGCACCAAATAAACAGCAGCCCTAAATGACATGCCAGAAAGGGGCAGAACAGCTTACTTAAAACATATGCAGCTGCCAGAAAGAAGGGCAAACCAAACCGCACAAAAAGTGAACCAAATGGTAAGCTATATGCTCATTTCTTTCTTTCCTTCCTTCCTTCCTTCCAGCTCTTTTCATCCTGGGTAAATTACAGTCTGAAAGCCAGTGTGGTACAATGGATAGTGTCAGACTAGGACTAAGCAGACTTGGACTCAGGGGCTACATCTATACCTATAAGAAAGAGTTTGGGCCGTGCGTGTGCGGAATGCGTGTGGCTGTATCTGTCAGGGGATGCACCTTCCCTAGCAGATACCTGCCTCTCACCCTGCCATTCACCCTCCACTGTTTCGTGGACAACCCTCAAAACAGCAGAGGGGAAAATATAAAGGCACCAGGCAGGGATCTGCCAGGGAAGGCACCTCCCCTGACAGATACCTGCCTCTCGCCCTGCCATTTCCCCTCCACTGTTTCAAAGACAGTCCTCGAAACAGCAGAGGAGGCAATGCAAAGGCGCCAGGCAGGGTTCTGCCAGGGAAGGCACCTCCCCTGACGGATACCTGCCTCTCACCCTTGCCGTGTCTTTGGATGTCCCCTTCTTCCTTTGCCCTCAACCTTCCCCAGCATCAAGGCTTACTCAAGTGAATCATCTCTTCCCAATTAAGCCACCACAACCCCAAAACCACCCCACCACCAACATAAAAACAATAACTGCCCGGCAAGGCCAGACAATCAGCTAGTGAGTCATAAAAAACTCACTGAGGAAGGCAGTGGTCATCTATTCCTTGAATGTCTCACATATCTCAAAATCTTTACAGGATTGGTATAAGCTGGAAATGAGTTCACAATGCAATTTATATATAAGCAAACCACAACCTGTTCTCAGTACACATTCATCTTTTCCATATGAGCTCTAGGTCTGAGAGATGCTTCACACATTATAATTTACCTGACAATGTAATGGACATGGAAATGAAGATATCTTACAGCTATATTTCCCAGAGACCCAGGGTTGACCACAGATCCTTTTCATGGTTACACAAAAGTCCCAAAATATGTTTGCCCCCTGTACAGTGTTATCTTTTATTCCATCATTTCTCCATTCAGAGAATCATACGGAGGGTCCATCTTTAAGTAGATGCTTTTGTCAAGTCTAATATGACCTTTCATGCTCTGACATCAATATGGCAATAGCATCTTCCAGTGATGGCTAACCTTAGCACTCCAGCTGTTCTGGCACTTCAATTCCCAGAAGTCCTGAACAGCAGGATTGCTGACTTAGGCTTCTGGGAATTGAAGTCCAAGAATAGCTGGAGTGCCAAGGTTTGTCATCACTGGTTCTGAATCAAACTATATTTTTCAGAGAATGCAAGCGCGGCGCCAAAATGGCCGCCGCGCACTTTGCGGGGGCCCCCCCACAGGACAGAGGATCCGGGTAGTTAGGGGCGTGGCCAGCTCCCTTATAAAAGGGGTGGCCACGAGGCAGCCGAGCTGCCATTTTGCCTCAGCGACGGAGCGGAGAAGTTTTTTCCCTGCGCCTCCGTCGCCCGTTGGTATTGCCGGGAAGCCTTTTGGGTCGATTTTGCTTAGCTAGCTTCCCTTTTTTGCTCGAGATGCCTTCCAAAAAGAAGGCTGCTGCGAATTCAGCTCGGGCTGTTAGGAGGCGCAACCCAGGTCGGAGGACCGTGGTGCCGCCTCCTCAACAGCCACCTTTGCCATCCCCGGCCGGGGCTAGTGGCTTGGGGTCTATCGCACCTTGGCCCGTTCAGAGTGCGGGCGCGGAGGGCGCTCCGGCCCGCGGCCCGCGAGCGGTGGACACCGCTCCTCCTTCCGCCCAACCCGTTGGGCCTACTACTTCTGGGCCGCAGCCTCTCCCGGGGCCCTCTAGCCTTGGGGGGTGGCCCGGTGCCCCGCCTTGGCAGGTTTCCTCACCAGCCCTACCGGGCTTCGGCCCTGGCCAATGGCCATATCTGGGCCATGGGGTGCAGGGAACTGTCCCCATGCAAGGGTCAGGTGGGCCGGCCGGCTCTTTACCCATGGTTACTGTAGACACCTTACTGGCCCGTATTGCGGCCTTAGAGGAGTCTTTGGCCCGGGCCAGTCAGGCAGGTGCCCCTTTTGGGGTACCTTTGGAGGCGCTATCGGCAGCAGGACGACGGCCGGCGGGGAGGGTTGAGCTGCTGCAGGCGGGTGGCGCGGCTCCGGCCACTGCCTCGCAGCTCCCCAGCCAGCAACCTGGCGCGGGTCAAGCCCCGGTGATGAGCTCTACATCGGTCGTGAGCTCCGACGCCCCCAGTGGGCCGGAACCCCCGTTGGGGGCGGCCCGCGGGGGTGCAGCATGTGAGTATATGGTGCAAACGAGTACATCCACACACATTCCCAATATAGGGGGGACCTTTCAGTGGCCTTGGCCTCGCGCGGGTGGTGCAGGGGCTACGCCGCTGGCGACCCACCCGGCGACAAATACTGCCACCATGCCCGCTGGGGTGGGCATTGGTTCTTACACTGCTGGGAACGTACTTGGGGTGGCAGGGTTAACTCAGGCCCCTTTGGGTAGGCCAGCTATCCCCTTTTCGGCTTTGCCGACGGCAGGGTATTCCCTGCCATTGGGTGATCACTTGGCTCAGGCTACCAGAGAAAAGATATGGCGAGGGGAGTACGTGGATATCTTCTCACTCCTGAACAGAGAGCCCACTAAGGAAGAAAGGGAGGGTCAGGATGAGAAGGACAAGGAGCAGGCACGCCGCCGTAAGCCGCCGCGTACCTGGGCTAACTGGCTCCCCGCTTATTTGATATACATGGCGGTGTATTTGAGGGCGCGGCCGGATCTAGCTATTCCCATGGTCCAATATTTGGACAACATATACAGGGCGATGGTAGATTTCCCGGGCCCCTCATGGTTAGCATATGATGAGGAATTCCGTATGAGGATTCCCCTGCACCCCGAGATGAGATGGGATGAGCCGTGCCAGAGACTGTGGCTCTTGTATATGACACCCACACGTCCTGCCCCGGGGGATAGATACCATTGTGGACATGCGGTTCAGCGAGCAGCTCCAGCGCAGGTTACCCGCCAAATGGCGGGGCAGGGGGTTCCAGCCCGCCTGCTGTGCTGGACTTTCTCGTCCAATGGTTCCTGCAGTCGGAAGAACTGCAGGTATAAGCACGAGTGTCCCACATGTTCTGGTCCCCATGCAGCCTCTGCTTGTCCCAAGCCTGGGGGGGTGCGAGGCAGAGGGAGGGGTGGACAGTGGGCTGGCAAGCCTGCCACGGATGGAACTAGTTCTCCGAAAGGCCCCCTCCCCAATTAAGGTGGACATGCTGGAGCGCTGGCTCGCATCGTACCCAAGGGGAGAGGACAGGGAGTACCTCATCCAAGGTTTTAAGCAGGGATTTCGTATCCCTTTTATGGGTGATAGATCTCCTCAGGATGCTCCCAACCTTTTGTCCCTCAGAGGAAGGGAGGAGGTAGCCGAGGCCAGCATTAAAAAGGAGTTAGACGCGGGCAGGGTCGCCGGACCTTTTCCCGCACCCCCTTTTCCCAACCTTAAGGTTTCACCATTGGGTTTGGTTCCTAAAAAGTCCCTAGGTGAGTTTCGCCTTATTCATCATTTGTCCTACCCAGCCGGCCGATCGGTCAACGATGCGATACCTGATGACCTTTGTTCGGTCAGGTATACATCGTTCGACCATGCGCTGCGCATGGTGCGCTCGTGTGGCCCGGGTGCCTTGCTGGCCAAGTGCGACATTAAGTCAGCTTTTCGCCTCTTGCCGGTGCACCCGGGCGACTTTGAATTGCTGGGTTTTAAGTTTAGAGGGGAGTATTATTTTGATAAGGCCATGCCTTTTGGCTGCTCCATATCATGCTCGGCTTTCGAGCGTTTTAGTACCTTCCTAGAGTGGGCTTTCGTCCGCAGGTCAGGGTCCCGGTCTGTAGCCCATTACCTGGATGACTTTTTATTCGGGGGTGAACGGGGCTGGGACACGTGTGCACATCTCCTCAATACATTTCAGACGCTAATGCAGGAACTGGGTGTCCCTTTAGCGCCCGAAAAGACCGAGGGCCCGTCGACCAAACTAGTATTCCTGGGGGTTGAGATTGATACAGTAGTACAGGCTTCTAGGTTACCGGGTGATAAGGTGTCCAGGATAGTGACCCTTATCTCGGAATTGCTGGCTAAGCGTAAGGCATCCCTGAGGGAACTGCAGGTGCTACATGGGCACCTCAATTTTGCCTGCAGGGTGGTCGCACCGGGCAGGGTTTTCGCCCGGCGCTTATGCGACGCCATGGCAGGGTTATCCAGGCCCCACCACAGAGTCAGGCTTACCCGGGGTATCAAGGCAGACATGTTTGTCTGGTTGCGATTCCTGAGGGAGTTTAATGGGGTCTCATTTTGGAGGTCTGACCTCCTGGCATCCCCCAATTTCCAGATCCAGTCTGATGCCTCAGGATCCCTGGGTTATGGGATGTACTTCAATGGGAAGTGGGCCTATGGTGGGTGGCCACCGGCATGGGCAGGCACAGGTCGCCTGCGGGATCTCACATACCTGGAATTTTTTCCCATTCTGGGGGCTTTGATGCTATGGGGCGAACAGTGGGCTAATTCGGTGGTGCATTTCTGGTGCGACAATGCTGCCGTGGTGCACATTGTCAATGCACAGACTTCTAAATCGCCCAGGGTCATGGATCTAGTGCGCCATTTTGTGCTGCGCTGCCTGCGCCTCAACGTCTTGTTCAGGGCCAGGCATGTCCCAGGGGTTAATAACGATATTGCTGACGCTTTGTCCCGCCTGCAGATCTCCCGGTTCCGCGCCTTGGCCCCGGATGCGGAGGAATTTCCCTCGCCACTCCCGGACGAGATGTGGACTATTGGCAAGGAGAGGTGAACCGGGCGATTGGCCTGTCACTAGCGCCACGCACGCGTAAGGCGTATCAACAAGCATTCAATTTGTATAGGGCTTTTGCTACTCGATTTCAATGGCCAGAGACCTGGCTCATCCCGGTGGACCATGTTCTGCGGTTCATGGTTCACCTGCATGCACAGGGCCTTGCACCTCGCACCATAGCATCCAAGCTCTCGGCGTTGGCTTTTTGGCCAAAGTAGGGGGTCATGTGGATACCACCTCTGACTTCCGTGTGAGACACGTTTTGGAGGGGTGGGTGCGCGAGCGCGGGCGTTGCCCGGATGACCGGCACCCTATTTCCCCAGGGGTTCTTACCCAGTTGGCCCGGGGCTGGCCAGGCCTCTGTTTTGATCATTATGAGGCAGCCCAATTGCATGCAGCCACTACGGTGGCGTTTTTTGGAGCGCTCCGCATCAGCGAACTCGTGATGCTGTCTAAGGCGGATGCAAGTGGTAGGGCACTGGAACGCGGAGATGTACATGTTGCCAAAGACTGGGCCCAGTTGAGGATTCGCTCCTCTAAAACAGATCAGCATGGCGTAGGCAGTGGAGTAAGACTGCTACGGTGTTCTTTGGCAGACATCTGTCCGGTTGGTGCCCTACAGGAATACCTGGCACTGCGTGGCATGCACCACGGCCCGTTTTTCTGTCACCAAGATGGGTCTCCCCTTACTAAATTTCAGTTTTGGAAGGTGACTGCCAGAGCCCTTACCAGGGTGGGACTACCGGGTGCCCGTTCTGGCACACATTCGTTCCGTATTGGCGCAGCCTCTACAGCGGCTGCTTTTGGGTACTCTGGGGCTGACATACGTAGCATGGGGAGGTGGGGCTCACAATGTTTTCAGTTTTATGTGCGCCCACTCCCGCCATGAGTACCAATCCAGTCACCTTACCTTCCTTTTTCTCAATTTCTTATAGACCCTGGGTGTCGTTTTACACCGGTGACAGTATGGCTGGTGGGCCACAGCTATGTGCTCAGGGCAGCGCGTTACGCTGCGGCGACAGAGTGGACCCCGACGGGGACTGGGTGACCACGCCAGTCTCGCATGGCACGGTAAGCCTGGGATGTTATGGCGGGAGCTGCGGCCTTTCCTTTTTTCTGGCCTGGGGGCTGACCCGCCTGACATTCTAATCATCCACCTGGGGGGCAATGATTTGGGCCAGGTCACCGGCTTATCGCTCAAGCATGCGATTTGCGAGGACCTCGCCTACTTGCATTATGTCTGGCCTGCCACAGCCCTGGTTTGGTCGGACATTGTTCCGCGCCACTCTTACAGAGGGGGCGTTAACCTCCTGGCCCTTGACCGAGCTGGGCGCGCGGTCAATAAGGCAGTGGCGCGGTTTCTCACCACCAGGGCTTGGGGACGGGTTAGTCATCACCCCGATATTAGTCTGCAAAATTGTGACTTGTATACAGGGGATGGGGTCCATCTGTCGCGTGGAGGTATGGACCTCCTGTTGGGTGACTGGCGAGCAGGCCTGTTGACCGAGCTGACGGTCTGGGGGGGGGCGTCAGGTCTTCTGTGAAGCCCCTCCGTGTGGCGGGTAGCACTGGTAAGGTAAACAGTATGACCCACAAGTATCCGGCAGGTTCGCAATTGACTGGACAACACTAGACAGGAATAAAGTAGTTAAACGTTGTCCGGTCAACGACGAACCAGGCGATG
Source organism: Bradypodion pumilum (assembly GCA_035047305.1). Lineage (NCBI taxonomy): Eukaryota > Metazoa > Chordata > Lepidosauria > Squamata > Chamaeleonidae > Bradypodion > Bradypodion pumilum. Next base: position 173,497,206 of record JAWDJD010000003.1, read on the forward strand.
GGGTGATGATGATTGCTAACCAGCATGCATCACCCCTGTGATTTCACGGATACGCGTCAGAGGGTGGGGTCATGAGTTAGTTATTGACTACGGTCAACAATTTGTTTGTTGTTGACAAACAAATTGATACAAATTGATACATTGTAACCAATTGCCGTTGGCAATTTTGGGGTGGTACCTTACCAGTGTTACTTCGGCCTGCTTGCCTTAGGAATTATGATTGGTCGTTTTACCAATACAAATTTATAATTCGGACTAGGGCATTGAATCAATAAATGTGGCCCTTTGCTGTTATCCACTTTCAATGTTGTCTGTGTCCGTTATTGGGGGGGTGCGCCTGCAATGCAAGCGCGGCGCCAAAATGGCCGCCGCGCACTTTGCGGGCCCCCCCCCCCACAGGACAGAGGATCCGGGTAGTTAGGGGCGTGGCCAGCTCCCTTATAAAAGGGGTGGCCACGAGGCAGCCGAGCTGCCATTTTGCCTCAGCGACGGAGCGGAGAAGTTTTTTCCCCTCCACCCCCTCCCTAGTTAACAGTGTGATCATGGTCGCTTCGGGGCCGGGTGGGAATTTTTGGTTGGGACCCATATTGGCTTCGGGTCCTGGCTTTTTTGCCCATCCCACACTGTTGCTATGGTTTGATATAGGGGTCTTTCTTCGTTCTTACTGTTGACTTTGGTCACATGGGCGGGTAGCACTGGTAAGGTAAACAGTATGACCCACAAGTATCCGGCAGGTTCGCAATTGACTGGACAACACTAGACAGGAATAAAGTAGTTAAACGTTGTCCGGTCAACGACGAACCAGGCGATGGGGTGATGATGATTGCTAACCAGCATGCATCACCCCTGTGATTTCACGGATACGCGTCAGAGGGTGGGGTCATGAGTTAGTTATTGACTATGGTCAACAATTTGTTTGTTGTTGACAAACAAATTGATACAAATTGATACATTGTAACCAATTGCCGTTGGCAATTTTGGGGTGGTACCTTACCAGTGTTACTTCGGCCTGCTTGCCTTAGGAATTATGATTGGTCGTTTTACCAATACAAATTTATAATTCGGACTAGGGCATTGAATCAATAAATGTGGCCCTTTGCTGTTATCCACTTTCAATGTTGTCTGTGTCCGTTATTGGGGGGGTGCGCCTGCAAACATACCCCACCACGACCAAATGATGGATATTCAGCATCAGAAGTACTAACTCTTTTGGTAAGCATCTTCAGCATCAGGTATGGGATTTGGGGGATTTTTTTTTGGACTGCAAATTCCACAATTGTCCAGTCTGGGAGTTTTACCTGACAGAGACCCAAACATGAGAGTAGCTTGAGGGGGGCAATGCCCCCAAATAGACCCAAAGAATGAACTTACATTGACTCAGGAAACAAGCCTGCATTTTCCTCTTATGCACAACTCCAGAACAAATGGATAGGACTAGTATTGGGGACATTATAACAAAATGATACAGTATTTGCAGCTCTTAAACCTAAATCTCGGGTGTCAATGGTGTATAAAAGGGTATTTCCTTCAAGCAATTTCCTGTGTTCTTGAGTGAGCAAACCATTAGGAAGAAATGTGGGAGGTCGTTGGGTGTAGTATACATTTTTTTAAAAAAGAATAGATCTTGTTTTCTAATTTGGAAGCTGTCATGTATATTTCTTTGTGTGTGCTAGTCATTAATTCACTTTGCAGCTCTGATGCCTACAGGTGGGTGACTGGAGTAGGTTGATAGAGGACCAACATCAGCTGAAATCGTCAACCTGTGTATGTGGGTGGAAGGAAGTTAACAAAGTGCTTCTTGATGCTCTCCTTGTAGGATTTATGTTTCAAATTCAGAGCTTGGACTGGATCAAAAGGGATCAGTTATAAGTGATCTGGAATATTTATGATTCATTGTTTCATCCCATGGATCCCACAGGGGGGAGTTTGATTAGAGATGCTTAGGTGGGGCATGGTCAAAAAAAGGTTGAGAACCACTGATTTAGTCCCAAATGGTAGCTTTTTCATGCTTGGTTCAAATCTGACAATCATTTTAGAGCAGAAATCATGAAGATTATTAAAAGATGACCTCCAGCCATCCTGTGAATATTTCAATATACAGTATACTAATCAGTTATCCATACATAGTCCAGGAACAATATTTTGTTACATCAAATTATAAGTGCCAATTAACTGTAACTTCATAAAATGTTGAATGCTGTTGATTTAAGATGGATGAAATGGATTGCAGTGCGGTACAGTGTTTTCATTACAATATCTTCTCTGTGCCAAGCAGCAAATAAATGATTGAATGCACATCTAGCTGAGAATTCTCATTAGCTGGATAAAAGGTACTACTGACTGATTAGCAATTTATGTCACCAAACATTGCACAGCAGTCGACCTACCAAGTGGTAGGCTTTTAGGGTTCAAAAACAAACATGCATTTTGATTAGAGCTAATGGCATGGAGAATTAACCTTTCAATACTCATTCATTCAATGGCTTCATATTTACCTTGTCCTTCTAAATAACATAGTTACATCCATTTGGCAGAATTCTAGTCTGATTTGTAGGATGATAGTGTTGTAGTACAGACACAGAAGGTAATTTCAGTGTCAAAGTGTAAGCCAGGGATTCTCCATGTGGTGGAGGAAGGGCAAAATGTCCGTCCGGCCCCCAAAGCTGTCTGGGGGAGCATGACCCGCCCCAGGGCTTTAAAAGGTTGAGAATTCCTGGTGTAAGGTTTCAGAAAGACAATTATATCTAAATTATGAGGTATTGCAAATTTCTCCTGTTGTTCCATTTCTTTCAGTGTTGTAGATGGAAAAGCCAAAGACAGGCACACACTAACACAACAACAACATGCCATGAACTCCATGCTGACCTATGGTGACTCTTTCCAGGATTTTCTAGGTTTAGAGTACTTAGAAATATTTTCTCATTCTTGTGAGGTCACTTTGGGACTTTGGCTACACACGCTGACTTTTCCTCCAGGAGGCACAAAGAAAGTTGAGCTCCCCTTCTGGATACGCAGCAAGACATCCAATGTACTGCGTTATCCAGAAACCAAACTAACACAGGATTCCAGTACTATCTATGCAGAAAAAAATTGTATCCTTTTGATAATACCTTAAAGAGAAGCTTCTAAATCCTACTCAAACAACAACGATTGTGGTAGCATTATTTAGCATGAATAATATCTTCTGCAGTAAGCTAAATCTGTGTTCTTCTTTGTTGTTGTTGTTGTTGTTGTTGTTGTTCAGTCGCACAGTCGACTCCGACCCTTTGCGACCCCATGGACCATTTTCCTCCAGGCGCCTCTGTCCTCCACCATCTGGGGTGTTCTTCTGTGAGTATAGAATTTAATAGGAGAGCTAGTATTGTACAGAGCTAGACGTAAGGGCAACTTGCATTCAAATCTCCACTTGGTGATGGAAACAGCCTGGGGAATGGCAATAGTAAACCAGTCCTTGAGCTCCTCAAATACCTAAAAAACTCTCATCTGTTAAGGTCACCTTAATTCAGAAGCTACTTGATGGCACAAAACACATACTAGAATTTAATCGTCTTAATTATTCTGAGTGTATTAATTAGGGTTTAAATGTGTAATCTTTTGTAAATGCCATAAATGGGAAAATAATCAATAAACATTTCCAACCTCAGTGAAATCTCTGACACATTGCTTACATCCTTGGTGTAAACCATGGAATGCATCTCGGTAAACATGTCCACTTGAAGAAATGTATTTTTATGGTGTTGCTCAGTGAAACTTTGAACCAGTCCCAGCATCCTATTGTATGTAAGATAACAGAATAATGGAGAAAACACCCCTGCATTAAAGACTGTTCACACCAGACCAGTGAGCTGTCTCCCTCCAACTCCCCCTTGGCCTTTCCTCGGGGGTCCCCAGAAAAGTACCTTTGAGAAGGATAAGGAGCAAAGTCATAGTCTAATAATAATAATAAATTTTAATTGATATCCCACACTTACTCGGCCAAAGCTGACTCAAGGCGGCAATTACAACACATCCACAACATACAATATAATAATACAACAATAAAAAAGCACAAAAATGTATTCAGTACAATAATCAATATTCGATAACAAACATAAAATTAATCACAATATAAAGTATTAAATTAAAGCTACAATAGCAATAACAATTAACCCAATACAAACAGGTATACGGAGTCTGGCTCATGCACCCAGAAAAGTCCAGAACTCAATGCCGCAAATGAGACCAAGCTTTGGCGTCATCTCCTTTTGTGCTTTCCAGGCGGGCAAGGCTCGGAGGGCGGGGAGACACACCTGCCTCCCATTCCCAGGCCAGGTAGCAAGGGACCCGGGAAGAGGCAATGCGGTGGTGGGACTCTGGCGACGTCTCCTTTTGAGCTCTCCGGGCAGGTGAGGCATGGAGGGTGGGGAGACACACCTGCCTCCTATTCCTGGACCAGGTAGCGAGGGCCCCGGGAAGAGGCAATGCGGTGGCAGCGGGGGGGGGCTCTGGCATTGTCTCCTTTTGAGCTCTCCAGGCAGGTGAGGCATGGAGGGTGGGGAGACACACCTGCCTCCTATTCCTGGACCAGGTAGCGAGGGCCCCGGGAAGAGGCAATGCGGTGGCAGCGGGGGGCCCTCTGGCATCGTCTTCTTTTGAGCTCTCTGGGCAGGCGAGGCTCGGAGGGTGGGAAGACGCACCTGCCTCCTATTCCTAGGCCAGGTAGTGAGGCCCCCGGGAAAAGGCAATGTGGCAGCGGGGAGGCTCCAGCGTCGTCTTCTTTTGAGCTCTCCGGGCAGGTGAGGCTCAGAGGACAGGGAGACGCACCTGCCTCCCATTCCTGGGCCAGGTAGCGAGGGCCCCATGAAGAGGCAACACAGCCACGGCGGGGCTCCGGCGATGTCTCCTTTTGAGCTCTCCGGACGGGCAAGGCTCGGAGGGTGGGGAGAAGCACCTGCCTCCCATTCCTGGGCCAGGTAGCGAGGGCCCCAGGAAGAGGCAACGCGGTGGCGGGATAAATGCTCACCTTCACACAGATGGCTGGCTAGGTTGTGGTATCTTGCTTTGCCCTTCTTCTCCTGCTAGATAAAATTAAAGGGAAGCGGAGAGTCCCTGTCCTCTCATTAGGCAGGGTGAGACACCTGTACCAGGTTAGCATTTTAAGGTATCATTAAAGGGCAGCCAATTGTGAGATTTAATATACCACTGTCACACAGAAGGAAGAGGTATGCGAGGGATTTTCTGTCACACAGGCAAAATAATGTATCTGGCTTTACATTCTGTGCACCTTAATGTGGGTGCATGGGGCATCATTTGCTACTCCACCTCAGTAAACCAAATGTTTTGGGCAACTCCTTGGCCAAGTAAACAACCAATGATGCATTTCACTTTGCTGAGGAGGCATAACAACAGTATGAGTCTGCATTCCTAGCACAAACATTCAATTCTTGGTCCAGAAGAAAGTGGGCAATATTTCACAAGCCTCGTATGGCTTTTTTTATGGATATATTTGGATTGTTTGAAACAATGTACATGTTTTACTATTTTTCATTCACTTACAACTTTTAGTGTCTTGCACGGAAGACAAGAAGGAGCCGCAGTAGGGGCTAAAACACAGGTTTATTTCATGATGGTCAGGATGAACATGTGGTAATGGCGGAGGTACAGCTCATTTTATACTACAGTAAATACGTTTGAATATCGTTGCATGGTAGCTCATTGGCTGCTACCGGCGTGACGTCATTCTGAGTCACACCCATCTTCTCCAGGTGATCCTAGCGTGGGAAAGATTCCCGCGGCTGCCGGTGATTTGGGGAATGTGAACCATGTGAGCTGAACGCTCGCAGCTGCCCTCTATGGGCAGCTTACTCGCGTTCCTTAAACAGCTGGGTTACATTGTAATCGTTGTCAGGTTACATTTATACATTCTTAAAGTAATATTGTTACATACACAACACTCCTCCCCCCTAGGATGGGACGAAGTCCCTCAACCATTGTGGCTTCCTGCACGTGCGCTTGGGGCGTGCGGCTGCTTGGCTTAGCACAGGGGAACTAGGGGCTCCGAGTTCCGCAGAGTCTTGTCCTGCAATGGAAAGGGGGGACTCGTTAGTCGTTTGGCGGGGACTCTGCGACAACCTTGCATTGGGAGAAGGGAACGGGACATATAGCTGAGATGTGAACCCCTGCCTGTTGCTTGTGGCACCTGGGGACCCCCCCAGTACAAACCTCGGGACCGATGAGGAGACCCTTGTTGCCTCCCCCCGGTTCCTTGCGCCTGCTATCGGCGTGCTTGCGCCACCCCCTGCCGCCTGCCCCGGAGTTCTAGGGGATGAGGAGGGCGAATTTCCCCCTGCTGCCTGGCTCGGGGGGCTTGGTAATATGGTATATTCTAAAGAAAAGGGCTAGGGGGACTGGAGGTACCAGGGGCTGAACTGAAACCCCTCTTCTCGCTCGGACGGGTGGGGGACCACTCCGCGACACCCCCCTGGTACAGTAACGTAAAGTCAAACTCATTCCACCCTTTCAAAGTATTCTCCTCCTCGGCTGAGAATCCAGGGTATGCATTTGTACCCGAGGACGCCGCCGTGTCTCCCCCTTGGGTTACGCGGGTGGGGGAGGACCCTAACGCTGATTCCCCTTCACTAGTGACTCGCCTTCTGAGTTGGTCGGCGTGCCTCCTCCAGAGTAGACCTGTGCTAGTCTCGACCCTATAGGATACTGGCCCCGTTTGCTCAATGACCATCCCTGGGACCCACGTTGGACCCGAGGCCGCGTAGTTCCTGCAGTGAACCGGGTCCCCTACCGAAAAACTTTTGGAACTCTCTACCACTATATTTCTCCCTTCATCCTCCACCCTGGTCGGATCCAACCAATCAAACAGGGTTACCGGCCGCCTCCTCATGAGGAGTTCGGCCGGCGAAAGTCCTGAAGCTAGGGGGTTGCCCTATAACAGATGAGGAACTGTCACAGTTGGAGGTTCAACTCACCAGGACCCATGCGCCGCAGTGCGTCTTTCGTAGTGCGCACTTGGCGCTCTACCTGACCGTTTGTGGCGGGGTGAAACGGGGCAGCGGTAATGTGCCTAATGGCATTCCTCTCGATAAACGCCTTGAATTCCGCAGAAGTGAAGGTACTGGCGTTATCGCTAACAAGGATGTCTGGCAGGCCGAAACAACTGAACACCCTGCGCAAGTGTTTAATGGTTGCAGCAGATGAGGTGCTAGTCAGGGGGATTACTTCCAGCCACTTGGAATAGGAGTTGACTATCAGCAGAAACATGGACCCGCGGAAAGGGCCAGCGAAGTCGACATGTATTCGGGACCATGGCCCGCGGGCCGTGTCCCATTCCCTATGGGGTAGCCGGGACTCCTCGGGCCGAGAGCTCTGGCAGCTCTCACACGTGCCCACTAGGTGTTCTATATCCGCGTCTATCTGGGGCCACCAGAAGTAGCTCCTGGCCAGAGCCTTGGAGCGCACTATTCCCGGGTGGCTGGTATGCAGCAGTCTCAGCACCTTCGCCCGCAACTTCTCTGGCATGACTACCTGCTGGCCCCAGAGCAGGCAGCCCCTTTCAAGGGAAAGCTCTACTCTGCGCCTGAAAAATGACTTAAAATGCTCCTCGGGGGGAGTTGTGGGCCACCCCTTCCTAACCCAGGAACTAACTTGGAACAGGATTTTGTCGGCCGCCGTGGCTTTGGCGAGGTCAGCCGGGACTATGGGGTGTGAGTCGAGGGACTCGATCAGCAGGACATGGTGGTCCTGCTCTACCTCACATGCGGGATCTCCTAAACTAGGGAGGGGAGACCGGGACAGCACGTCCGCATGGGAGATCTCCTTCCCTGGGCGATAGACCAGTTCGTACTGGTAGGCGTTAAGGAAAATTGCCCAACGTAGCATCCTGGGGGACAGAATTTGTGGGGTGGGTTTGCCTGTGGTAAAGATTCCCAGGAGGGGCTTGTGATCAGTCACAACCGTAAACTCGCGGCCATATAGGAAATCGTGGAACTTCTTTGTTCCCGCGATTATTGCCAGGGCCTCCCTATCAGTCTGCGCATAGTTGCGCTCCGCCTTCGAAAGGGACCTGGAGTAGTACGCAACCAGGGCTTCCCGCCCGCTCTCCAACACGTGGCACAGCACCACCCCCACCCCCACTGGGGACGCATCACAGACTAAAACTACTGGTCTCCTCGGATCAAAATGGGTCAGGACAGCATCCGAGGATAAAAACGCTTTGAGCTCCTTGAAAGCTTTCTCTTGTCTATCCCCCCCACTGCCAAACCGCCCCTTTCTTCAGTAGCGCGTGCAGTGGCTCCGCAACGGATGCCTTCCTTGGCAAGAAGGAATGGTAAAAATTTAGGAGCCCTAGAAATGACTGCAGCTCCGGTTTTGCGGTGGGATGAGGGGCGTTCTGCACAGCCGCAACCTTGGACTCGGAGGGCTTGATGCCCTCCGGGGTTATCTTGAACCCGAGAAACTCAACCTCCCTCGCAAAGAATACACATTTGTCCCTTCTCAGTCGAAGTCCCGCTTTCTCGAATACTGAAAGGACCCTGTCTAGTCTTCTCGCTAATTCTGATTCGCTCCCCGCTGTTATCAAAACATTGTCAAAATATGGGAGCACGCCTGGAAGCCCCTTTAAAAGGCGTTCCACAAGGGACTGGAAGATCCCGGGGGCCGAATTTACGCCGAACTGTAGGCGCGTTACCTTAAATGCCCCCTTGTGTGTAACAATGGTTTGTGCAGCGGCAGCAGCTGGGGTTACTGTGAGCTGCTGATACGCCTGCGCCAGGTCTAGCTTGGCGAAACACCTCCCCCCATGCAACGTGGCCAGTAAGTGGCTAACCACTGGCACCGGATATGCATTTGGCCGAATGGCCTTGTTAATTGTACATTTGTAGTCAGCGCAAATCCTGACCTCCCCGTTTGATTTCAAGGCTGTAACAATCGGAGTCTCCCACTCCGCTGAATCAACTGGAACCAAAATCCCCTGCCCCACCAATTTGTCCAGTTCTGCCTCAATCTTGTCCTTGAGGGCGAAGGGCACTCTTCTTGGCTTGAGACGTATGGGCCGGATTTCTGGGTCCAACTCAAAAGAAACTGGGGCCCCTTGTAAGTCCCGAGCCCCTTCTTGAAAACATCCGGGTGCGCATCTCACACGTCCCGCATTGGGTCAGTCTCTATGACGTTAATGCCGGACAGTTCGATTCCCAGGGGAGCAAACCACTGGGTTCCAAAAGGCAGCATCTTCCCCCCTTGAGAACCACTAAGGGCAGTTTCTCTGCGTAGTTTTTGAACTTCACTGTGAAGTTCCCCACCCCCAACACTGGGATCCCATAGCCCTGCACGTCCCGTAAGTGTGACTTCATGGCCCGCAACTTCGGCCGCGCATTTGGGGGAATGCGCATGAATTCTTTTTGGGACAGGATGGAGTAGGACGACCCCGAGTCTACTTCCATCCTCACTGGAACCCCTTGTAACAGTACCTCTACGAAGAAGCGCTGGTGCTCCAGGCCCACGCAGTTCACGCCTTCCGCGCCATCGTTGGCTGAGACCTTCCCGATGCTGGCCGCCTTTCGTTGGTGTGCTTGAGGGTGTCTCGATGCGCCCTTGTCCTCGGTTCGCCCGCGCCTGCAGACTCTGGCAATGTGGCCCTTCCGGCCGCAGTTGTGGTACTCGGCCTTCCGGAATGGGCACCTCGTCCTGTCGTGAGATGCCCCACAGCCGTCGCAATGGCGGCCTTCTCGCTCGCTGGTCTGGTGCTTCTCCCCGTGTTTCTTTATCCTCGGGACGTCGTCGTCCTCGCTGGAGCAGGAGTCCACCTGGAGCAGGAGTCCACTGCCGACGTCCGCTGGGCCACTTGCATGGGTGACTTGGCCCTTTCGGGTGCGGCCCCTCGGGACTTGAACACTCTGACCCCGCTCCTGGCCGCCTCGGCTGCTTGGGCTTCCCGCAGTACCTCGTTGAACGTGAGGCGATGGTCGCGGGTCATCAACTTCCTCTGGACCTCCTCGTCCCTCAGGCCACACAGCATGCGGTCTCGGAGGGCCGTGTCCAGGTCCTCCCATTGGCAGTTTACCGCCGCAAGCCTGAGGGCCGCCGCATAGGCGGACACAGACTCCCCCGGGCGCTGGTCCCGCCTGTGGAATGCGACCCTGGCCGGGAAAATCGAGACGGGAGGCTGGAAGTGCTCACTCAGTAGCGCCAGGATGCAGTCGATGGGCACCACGTCTACCTTCCGGGGGGCCACCAGGTTCATCAGGATACGCAGCATGGCCGGCCCCACCTGGGCCAGGAAGTGCGAGCGCATCTTTGCGTCGTCATCGATGCCTGCAGCATCCATTGCGTGCCGAAACTGGCACTCGTACAGCTCCCATTGTTCTGGATCGCTGATATCAAATTGATGAGGCTTGACTTTGGAATACGCCATGGATCCCACCTTCGTCGCCAATTTAGTGTCTTGCATGGAAGACAAGAAAGAGCCGCAGTGGGGGCTAAAACACAGGTTTATTTCATGATGGTCAGGATGAACATGTGGTAATGGCGGAGGTACAGCTCATTTTATACTACAGTAAATACATTTGAATATCGTTGCACGGTAGCTCATTGGCTGCTACCGGCGTGACGTCATTCTGAGTCACGCCCATCTTCTCCAGGTGATCCTAGCGCGGGAAAGATTCCCGTGGCTGCCGGTGATTTGGGGAATGTGAACCATGTGAGCTGAACGCTCGCAGCTGCCCTCTATGGGCAGCTTACTCGCGTTCCTTAAACAGCTGGGTTACATTGTAATCGTTGTCAGGTTACATTTATACATTCTTAAAGTAATATTGTTACATACACAATACAACTGTTGTCCATTTTGCTGCTAGACAGGTTGTTTATTCATCGCCAAGGATGATTGGTTGTTGTCTTAACAGCCAATGGTTGGGAAGAGGTTGGATGAAGAGGCTCTGAGAGCCTGGAGCAACTCAGTTCTTGCAGCTGAGGAGAAGATATGATATACTGTATGTCAATGAGACCAACATTAAATATACACTGGAGTAGACCAGGGAATTCATTGACTGCTTAAAGCATCTGATTTCACGTTTCATTACCCAATATACAGACTAGCTTGCTTTATCTTATGATTGGCTTTTAGGGATTCAGCATAAAATTCCTTTGAAAGAAGTTTTATATGTCACAAAATTGATGGACTTTATTCCACAGTTTCAGATGTATAAAGACATACTGTACTGTCTGTGTATTTGAATAAGCGGTCTCTAGTTTTCTTATCAGTGTCACAACACTCCTTGATGCTTGCTTGCTTCCTTGTTTGTTTTACATCTCTAGAATTATTTCCTCTAAAAACCCCAAGTTTAAATGCTTCGTTGAGGGAGGGGGTGCTCCCACCACAACTCAAACATGCACTGGTGTGCCCCCTCCAAAAAAGACCGCTCGATCTGAATATACCATCCAATTTCTGCCCTGTCTCAAACCTCCCCTTTTTGAGGAAGGTTGTCAAGAAATAGGTGGCGCAGCAGCTCCAGGGGGTCCTGGAGGAAGCGGATTATCTTGACCCTTTCCAGTCAGGCTTCAGGTCGAGTCATGGTATGGAGACTGCATTGGTCGCACTGTTCGATGATCTCTGGCAGGAGTGAGATGGAGGGTACCCCTCCATTCTCACTCTTCTTGACCTCTCAGCGGCTTTCGATATCTTCAACCACAGTATCCTTCTGGACCAGCTCCAGGGGTTGGGGTCCAGGGCACTGTGTTGGCCTGGATCTCTTCTTTCCTGAGTGGTCGGACCCAGTCGGTGTGGGGGGGCATGGGGCCAAGTTTGAGGCATCTTACATGTGGGGTGCCACAGGGCTCAGTCCTCTCACTCTTACTCTTTGACATCTATATGAAACCGCTGGGTGAAATCATCCGATCCCACGGGGTGAGATATCATCAGTATGCCAATGATACTCAGCTGTATATCTCTGCCCGTGGTGATCCCAGCGATCCGATCAAGGCCCTGACCAGCTGCCTGGAGGCGGTTAGTGTCTGGCTGGGGGACAACAGACTACAGCTGAATCCCAGCAAGACTGAGTGGCTGTGGGTGATGAGACCTGGTCCTCATAAGGAGTTATCACTGCTGGATTGGGATGAGGCATTGTTGCCCCAATCCGACATGGTGTGCAACCTGGGGGTCCTCCTGGACTTGTGGCTTCTGCTCCAGGAGCAGGTTATGGCCATAGCCAGGAGGGCCTTCGGGCAAGTGCATGTTATTAATCAATTGTGCCCACTCCTGGACTGGGAGGCCTTGCTCATGGTCACCCATGCCCTGGTCACCTCCCGTTTGGACTATTGTAATGCGCTCTACATGGGGCTGCCCTTGATGACCATCCAGACACTGCAGTTGGTCCACAATGCAGTGGCCCGTGTGGTGGTGAGGTGTAGTCATTTCGCCCATGCCTCGCCACTGCTGCAGGAGCTGCACTGGCTGCCTATATGTCTCCGGGTGCAATTCAAGGTGCTGGTTGTCACCTTCAAAGCCCTCCATGGTAGCGGACCAGGATACCTCAGGGACTGCATCATCCCTAGGACATTGACTTATCCCACAAGATCAAACTGAGAGGGCACACTTTTGATGTTTGCAGATTGATACGCAGTAGCCAGCAGTCAGCGGGCCAAACACATCTTTATTGGATTGTAGTCAATCTGAACATGAGGTCAATGGCGGAGCAATGCTCCTTATATACAACAGGTAATGATTCAAACCTGGCACGGAGCCACATGATTGGTCAGTATAGGTAAACAGCCAGGTGACAACACTTGATTGGGTAATGAGTAAACAATAGCTACATCTATGGCAGGAAGGCAGTCCCGCGATATCTACACAAAAAGAGTATTTACATAAGGGAAAAAGAGAGGGGAAAATGGAGGATCGCTAGATCCGATTTCATTCACATTTCACTTGTGTTACATGTTTGCTTTCAATCACAGTTCACTTGAGTTACATACACAACATCCATCCCCTCTAGGATGGGACGAAGTCCCTCAACCATTGTGGTGGCCTGCATGTTCGTTTGGGCTTGGCTGAACTCGGAGGAACTGGGGGGTTTGGGTTCCGCAGACTCTTGTTCCGCAGTGGGGAAGCGAGTAGCGTTAGTGGCATGTTGGGCGCACTGGCCCATTTCAGAAAGGGAACCCGGGATAATCCAAATCAAAACCCCATTTCGTTTCAGCTGGTGCAGGGGATCGCTCTAAATCAAAACATGGAAGGGATAGAGAATAACTTAAAGAAAATTCCCGCCTGTTACTCTGAGTAGGGGGCGACTCAACAGAAAATTGCCTTGTTTGTTTGTGAGTAGAGGTAGACTCAAATACCAGAGGATGGGGGTTACTGGGGAGAATTCAAACCCCCGCTTCTCTCTTGGACGAGTGGGGGAACACTCTGCAAACTGTCCCCGGTCCTGTAACTCAAAATCTAAACTTTCAGGGTCTGGGCTTTTGTACTCTTCCCTGCCTTTTTTGATAGGATGGATGAGACTGAAATTCGATTCCCTTGGTGGGCTGTCTGCCATGTGTCCCCCTTGGGATAAGCGGATGGGGGAGGACCCTAATGTTGAATTGCCCAGACCTTCAATTCCCTGGAACTCCGTGGCCTGCCGCCTGAGCTGATCGGTGTGTTGCCGCCACAGTAGCCCCGTACAGGACTCTGCTTGGTAGGACACTGGTCCTGTTTGCTCGACCACAACCCCTGGGACCCATGTTGGGCCAGTAGCCGCATAATTCCTGCAATGTACAGGGTCCCCAGCTGCAAATACCTTTGTGTGTGCAGTTTCAACATTCCTCCCCTTATCCTCCACCCTGGTCAGATCTAGCCGGTCGAAAAGCAAGACGGGTCTCCTGCGCATCAAGAGTTCAGCTGGCGATAGCCCAGATACCCTGTAGCAAAAGAGAAACTGGCACAATCGCAACTGTAAATTCCCATGGTCCATTCGCTGAAGTGCCTCTTTAGTAGTATGCACTTGGCGCTCAACCTGGCCGTTCATTGCGGGGAGAAATGGGGCAGACGTGATGTGTCGAATTGCATTCCTCTTGAGGAATGCCTGGAATTTGACAGAAGTGAACATACTGGCATTGTCAGAGACAAGCACGTCAGGTAAACCAAAACAACTGAATAGCCTCCACAATTGCTTAATGGTTGCTGCCGAGGAGGTACTGGGCATTGGAATAACCTCCAACCATTTTGAAAAGGAGTCGACCACTAGCAAAAAAGAGCGTGCCCCTGAACAGACCAGCGAAGTCGATGTGTAATCGTGACCATGGTCCGCGGGCTGTGTCCCATTCTCTGGAAGGAAGTTGGGACTCTTCAGGTCGAGAACTCTGGCAACTCTCACAAGTGCCCACCACTTCAATATCTACACTTGATCCTAGCCAAAAGGCCGAGAAGCGATAACTGTTCAATATCTGTGTCTATCTGGGGCCACCAGAAGTAGCTCCTGGCCAAAGCCTTTGAGCGTACGATTCCCAGGTGGCTAATGTGTAGCAGCATGAGTACCTTGGAATGCAATAACTCAGGAATGACCACCCTCTGGCCCCACAGGAGGCAGCACCTCTCTAGCGAATGCTCGAACCTCTTTCGTAAATACGGTTTGAACTCTTCAGTTGGAGGAGTCGTGGACCACCCTTTCTTTACCCATGAAAGCCTTCCTTGACAAGAAGAAATGGTAAAAGTTAAGCAGCCCCAAGAAGGACTGCAACTCTGGTTTCGAGGTTGGGCAAGGGGCGTTGCGAACAGCGGCAACTTTTGAGTCAGAGGGGTTATCTTGAACCCTAAGAACTCTACTTCCCTAGCAAGGAACACACATTTATCTCTTCCCAGCTGCAACCCCACCTTCTCAAACACGGTTAAAACTTTGTCCAACCTCTTAGCTAGTTCTGACTCACTCCCAGCTGTGATCAAAATGTCATCAAAGTAGGGGAGAACCCCGGGAGACCCTTAAGGAGGCATTCCACTAAGATTGAAATATTCCTGGTGCTGAGTTCACGCCGAACTGGAGGCGTGTCTCCTTAAACGCACCCTTGTGCGTAACTATCATTTGGGCAGCTGCTGCAGCAGGTGTGACCATTAGCTGCTGATAAGCCTGCCCTAAATCCAATTTTGCAAAGCATTTACCCCCCATGTAACATGGCTAGTAAATGGCTAACTACCAGCACCGGGCATGCATTGGGGTGAATGGCCTTGTTAATTGTGCATTTGTAATCAGCACAAATCCTAACCTCCCCGTTGGATTTCATAGCAGTAACAATTGGTGTCTCCCACTCTGCAGAGTCCACCAGAATCAAAATCCCCTGACCCACCAGTTTGTCCAGTTCCGCCTCAATTTTGTCGTTGAGGGCGAACGGTACTCTTCGTTGCTTGAGCTGGATGGGTCTAATCTCTAGGTCCAGGTCAAAGGAGACTGGGGGCCCCTTGTACTTTCTGAGGCCCTTCTTGAAAACCGCTGGGTGTGCGTCGCACACGTCTCGCACTGGGTCAGTCTTGACGGCGTTGATGCTGGACAGTTCAATCCCCAAGGGAGCAAACCACTGGCTCCCCAGAAGGCAGCTCTAGCTTCACTTGAGAACCACTAGGGGCAGTTTCTCAGTGAAACACTTGAACTTGACCATAAAGTCCCCCACCCCCAAAACAGGAATCAGGTTGCCCTGCACATCCCACAAGGATGTCTTGAAGGCCTTGAGTTTTGGGCATGCATTGGGGGGAATGCACAGAAACTCTTTCTGGGACACAATGGAGTAGGATGTGCCCAAATCTGCCTCCATCCTAACTGGGACCCCCTGCAACAATACCTCAACAAAGAAGCATTGGTGTGCATTGGACACACGGCCCACGGTAGGCTCCCACGTGGAAATCTTTCCGATGGCCCCTCCTTTTCCTCAAGGACGCTCGGAAGGCTCCTGTTCCTGTTTCTGACAACGCCTGCATACCTTTGCAATGTGGCTCCGGCACCCGCAATGGTGGCATTCAGTCTTCCAGAAGGGACACTTCTTCTAGTCGTGGTACGCACCGCAGCCATTGCATTGGTGGTGGGCCTTCTCACCGGCCCATTTCTGGGCCAACTTTCTCCAAATTTTTTGGACGTCGTTGTCGTCGCTGGACCCGGACCCCGAGGATGAGGTGGATGTTGGAGATGCCAATGAGCTTAATGAGCATGGAGACGAGCGGTGGGCAGCCTGCACGGTGGACCCGGACCCTCCAGGTACGGCAGGCTTCACCTTGAATGCTTTTACCCCGGACCTTGCTGCTTTAGCCGCCAGAGCCTCCTGCAGGACGAACTTGAACATGAGATGGTCTCTGGCCATCAGCCTCTGCTGGGCTTCCTCGTCTGGCATCCCAGACAGCAGACGGTCCCTCAGGGCTTCCTCCAGGTTTTCCCACTGGCAAGGGGCAGTGGCTAACCTGAGGGCGGCAGCATAGTCAGCCACGGACTCTCCCGAGCACTGGTCTCAACTGTGGATGGCTACTTTCACCAGGTAAATGGACACCTTGGGCTGAAGGTGATTCTGCGGCACGGCCAGGATCTCCTTGAGAGGGACAGTATCATTGTCCCGGGGCAGCAGGAGGTGCGTTGCAAGCTCGAGTGTGGCGAGGCCGCATTGTGTGAGGAGGCAAGAGCACATTTGCTCCTCATCATCTATCTTCTTGGCTGCCATAGCATGCTTGAATTGGCGCTCATACAGCATCCATTTCTCTGGTTCCTTGAGGTCGAATGGAGGTAGCTTGATGCTGTGGGAAGCCATTATCCCACCTTCATCGCCAATTTGATGTTTGCAGATTGATACGTAGTAGCCAGCAGTCAGGGGACCAAACACATCTTTATTGGATTGTAGTCAATCTGAACATGAGGTCAATGGCAGAGCAATGCTCCTTATATGCAACAGGTAACAATTCAAACCTGGTGCGGAGCCACATGATTGGTCAGTACAGGTAAACAGCCAGGTGACAACACTTGATTGGGTAATGACTAAACAATAGCTACATCTATGTCGGGAATGCAGTCCCGCGATATCTACACAAGAGGAGTATTTACATAAGGGAAAAAGGGAGGGGGAAATGGAGGATCACTAGATCCGATTTCATTCACATTTCACTTGTGTTACGTTTTGCTTTTAATCACAGTTCACTTGAGTTACATACACAACAACCCTTCAGGTACCATCTGTTGGGGAGGCTCACCTCTCCAGCATGAGGAAAAGGACCTTCTCAGTCATAGCCCCCACATTATGGAACCATCTCCTGGTAGAACTACACCTCCAGGCCTAGTTGCTACTATTTAGGAAAGAGCTGAAGACCTGGTTGGCAAAATGAGTCTGGGGGCCGGGATGGTCAACAAGCTCCCCTTTCTGGCTCGTCTGAGGCTTCCCTACCTCCTGTAATCAATTTTAATGTTAATGTTTATTTTATATTTGTTTTTAGATAGCAAAATGGCACAGCGGTGGGCAATATTGCCAAATGTTCTTAGCGGGTTTTAATTGTATTATATTAGTTTTAACTTGTTTTATTGTATGGCCAGTGAAGTGCTCACTGGCCTATGTACACCGCCCAGAGTTCAGTGCCAATTTACTCTACTATGGAAGTAGGGCCAGTGTAATAATATTCCATTCATCTAGGAATGCACAGATATCATGACTTGTGTCTACACGCTACCTTCCTCCTCTATCTCTTCTTCCAAATTCAGGGCTCTGTTTACAACACCATCCATTCTTGCTTCCATCTTGTGGCCCTTTGTGACTCCAAAACTTGGTCTGGACAACTTCTCAGCCTCCAGAGCAAGTTTTTAAGCGACAGAGTGGGGGAACTACAAGAAGGAATTATCTTCCCTTCCAAACTCACTTTTATGAAACAAATAACAAAGGTAACAAGATATAGATCTGATGTTTTGATTCTTGTTTTAGCCAGGGGGTTGTGCCAGAACCTTTTTATTCTTTTGCCAGTTTTGAAAAATAAAAACACAGAGCACCCTCAGAAATCAATTGTGAATCCCTCCAGTCAGTCATCAGTAGGTTAATCACATGAACAGCAGCCTGGAGTATTTATTGAGTGAGTGGCCATTTCTATCTGCTACCTGTCATTCGTGGTAGTCCTTCCCTCTCAAGATGGCTCAAACCAGCAATTTAAGCAGATGATTTTTGTTGTGATGGTAGCTGTTTTATTTCTCTGAGCTGTTGCCTCATAATGATAATAACCAGCAGCAGCTTCACAGCAAAATCAACAACTCTTGAGTTTTGCTTTCAGCAGAAATGATTTATTGACCGTTCATCAAACTGCCACTGCATTCAGTGATTTATTTCTAGTTCCGTTGTTATTTTCTCCTCAGAAAGTAGATGGTTGGAAATATGAAATTAGAGCTATTTGCACATAATGTTCTCTTCAGATGACTCATCTTTGCTTTGGATACCAAATGTTATGACAGGTTCTCTTACACATGTCCATTGAGAAGAAAACCCCAGTTCCAGAGTCTTCATAGGAAATGTTAAACATGATTTGAGTTTAACAGCAAGGACATATGTCCAAGGAAACGTCTGCAGATGCAAACATCGCTGGCTCTTGGCTATAAACAGAGATGAGTACTGAACCCTAGAGTCAGATATGACTGGCTTTCGAGCAAGAGCGACCTTTACCTTTACACTTGCTATCAATGTTGGGTATTTCTGTATACAGTTTTCTATCTCTTTCCTGACAGATAGCAAAACAGTAAAGCCTACATCATTAAAAATAGCATTTTTTTAAAAAAAATTGCCCACTATAAACATGAGAGTCTGAAAAGTTACCTTTATTTTTTAGACTACAACTCTAAGAATGCAGCTGAGAATTCTAGGGTTGTAATTTAACAAGTAACATTTAAAGATCATAGATTAATCCATAACAGTAGGGAATTGCTTACAACCTAATAAAAGGATTTCAAGAATCTTGAGTTGCTTTTATACCAGTAGGGCTGCACACTTAGTAGAACCTTTGAGCCCCAAATGTGGGGACTCAAGGGCCAGGATGAAGATTATCAACCATATAGAATATTTAGTTCCATTGTCTTCTATAACAACATGAAATTTATTGAATAGCTTTCTTATACTACCAGACTGCTGAACTAATGTAACAAATAGGCTGTTTCTGGTAGTGCTGATGGTTGCCAAATATACTCAGATTGTTGTGGATCCTCCCTTGCCCAAAGCAGGAGAATATGTGCACATTAAAAAAAACCACAAAAAATATTTTAGATTTTATTCCCATTTAAAGCAAGTTTTCAAATGCGATGCAGCACTTTGCTTCAAAAACTCTGCAAATTTTGAATTTTGACAGCAGGGTTCTAGCCCCTGGTGGGCATTCTTCTTCTTATGTCCTTGCACACAAGGCCACATATTGGGTGATCAATTGCTTCCAAGGAGTTTGGTTTCCTGCTACCTTTAGTGCTTCTTTAGTGTTTTCTTTGGTCTACCTGATTTCCTTTTACTCCCTTATAGCACCCAGTCCATCCCTATTTTTAGGTGCTAATACTAAGGCAATCACATTTTAAAAAGCCTCATTCTTCATTTTGTTATAATGTGTTCCAGGCTGCCTGATTCACTTCTTTGTAGAACCTCTTCATTTGTAGTGCAGTCAAAGTATGTGATGCCAAGAATCTCTATTGGGGTATCTTCAATGTATTTTTCCATGTCTCACTTGCAAATATTGCAGTTGGTAGGACAGTACAGTTAACCCTCACATAACAACACGTTCAGATAGCATCATTTTCACTTAACAACGCATCGTTATGCACCACGTGTTCCCTCGCATAACAACGCTTTTAGTGACGTTGTCCAGACAACAATGCTAAAATAACCGTCATTATCCAGACAAAACGTCGTTATGCGGGAAACTCCATAGAAACCTGCATAACAACAAAAATCACTTAGCAATGCTACTTGGGGAACCAAGTAACGTCGTTATGCGAGGGTCTACTGTAGTATTAAACAAGTGAAGTTTAATAGTAGAGTTTATAGAAGAGCAAATCTGATTCATTTGCTGAAATATAGCTGCTGCCTTTCCAATCCATTTTACATCTTCAGTTACACACACACACACACGACAACACACACACTTAGGTAGTCATGATGCTACTGACGTAGGTAAATTTGCAGACCTCTTCAATTGTTTAGTTTTCAATTGCAATTCTGGACTTGGTTTGATGATTGATACTCAACTGATTCTCAACCTGACTTTTGCTGCTTCAGTTTCTTTAGTGTATGAGAGCCAAGACAAAGGAACAGCCGAAGGGTTGGCTTAACACATCTTTATTGCATGAGTGGTCAGAGGGAACATGAGGTAATGGCGGATGAGCAGCTCAATATATACGGTGGTTATACATTTGAATGTGGCTCCACGATAGGCCATTGGCTACCCCTTGGCGTGACGTCATTCTTGGTCACGCCCTTCTTGTCCAGGTGAGGTAGTGGCGGGAACCTTCCCGCGCTGTCGTTCTTTGGTGATTTATGACCTGTGAGCTGGGCGCTCGCTATTGCCACCGAGTGGTCATTAGCTCGCGTCCTGGTTGGAGCGGATTGCATTGAAGTATGGTTTAAAGGCACAGTATGAAGAAACACAATGCATAGAATTGAAACACAACATTCCTCCCCCCTAGGATGAGACGAAGTCTCTCATCCAAGATGGTTTATTGCAAACGCGCTTTGGGCGTGTTGTGGGCTGGCTTGTCCCGGCTCCTTGTCCTGCAATGGGAGAGGGAGACTCGTTAGTGACTTGCCGCGGCTCAGCGGCTGTTGGGGAGGGAGACTCGTTAGTGACTCGCCGCGGCTCAGCGTCTGTTGGGGAAAGGGCAGAAAAACCGGGGGCACTGGGGACTAACGAAAAACCCCGCTTCTCGCTTGGAAGGGTGGGGGACCACTCCTGAAAACCCCCCCGGTTTTGTAACTGAAAATTAAAAGTGTCCCCTGGGTCTCCATTAGGAAGATTCCACAGGATCTCTCCGGGGGCTGCTTCGGACTCCTTTCCCTCCCCCCTAGGTGGGGACCACCGATCCCCTTCTCCTCCCCCTTGGGCTGAACGGGTGGGGGAGAACCCTAACGTTGAAGGCACTGCCGCGCCATCCGCGGGGCGGTCGTCTGGGACCCGGCGCCGGAGCTGGTCCGCGTGTCGCCGCCAGAAGAGACCCGAACTTGTCTCGACACAGTACGACACGGGACCCGTCTGGCCAACGATGACGCCCGGGACCCAGGCTGGCCCCGCGCTAGCGTAGTTCCTGCAATGTACCGGGGCACCCACTGCGAAACTCTTCGTGGCTGCTAGCCCCACATTTCTCCCCGTGTCCTCTACCCTTGTGGGATCGAGTCTGGTCAGAATCGTTGTCAGCTTCCTACGCATTAAGAGCTCTGCGGGCGAATACCCTGAAGCTAGGGGGGTCACCCTGTATCCTAGCAGGAACTGACACACCTGAAGGTTGAGATCCCCTGGACCCATGCGCCTCAGCGCGTCCTTAGTGGTGCGCACGAGGCGCTCCACCTGGCCGTTCGTCGCCGGGTGGAAAGGGGCGGAGGTGATGTGCCGAATGGCGTTGATCTCCATGAATGCCCTGAACTCAGTGGATGTGAAACAACTCGCGTTATCGCTAATTAGGGTGTCGGGTATACCGAACGTGCTAAAGACCCTCCGCAGATGCTTCACCGTCGTAGCTGACGAGGTGCTTGTAACTGGGATTACCTCCAGCCACTTGGAGTAAGCATCCACCACGAGGAGAAAAAGTGCCCCTCTAAATGGCCCCGCAAAATCAACGTGCACCCGCGACCATGGCCCTCTTGCCGCGTCCCATTCCCTGTGCGGCAGACGCGTTTCTTCGGGCCTGGAGCATTGGCATTTCTCGCAAGTGCCCACCATGTGCTCAATGTCGGCATCTAATTGGGGCCACCAAAAATAGCTCCTGGCCAGAGCCTTGGAACGAACAATCCCAGGGTGGCTGACGTGCAGCAGTTTGAGTACCCTGGACCTCAGGGAATCGGGGACCACCACCCGCTGGCCCCACAGAAGACACCCCCTCTCTAGGGACAGCTCTAGCCTCTTCCTGAAGAACGGGGCGAGCTCGGCCGTCGGGGAGGACGCAGGCCACCCTTTCTGCACCCAGGAGCTGACAAGAGCAAGTGTCTTGTCTTTGCCGGTCGCCTTAGCTATATCCGCAGGCACAATGGGGGGCGAATCCAGGACTTCGATCAGGAGCACTGAGCGGTCTCGCTCTTCGTCGGCTACGACGCTGTTAACATCGGGAAGAGGAGACCGCGACAGGGCGTCAGCATGGCTTATTTCGCTCCCCGGGCGGTAGACCAGCGCGTGCTGGTACGCGTTTAAGAAAATGGCCCACCGTAGCATCCTAGGGGACAGGATCTGAGGAGTTGGCTTGTCTGCAGTGAAAATGCCCAACAGGGGCTTGTGATCGGTCACAATGGTGAAAGGGCGGCCATAGAGAAAATCGTGGAACTTTTTCGTTCCCGCGATTATGGCGAGCGCCTCCCTGTCTGTTTGGGCGTAATTCCGCTCTGCCTGGGACAGGGATCTAGAGTAGAATGCGACTGGGGCCTCTCTCCCGTTTTCCAGCACATGGCACAGCACCGCCCCCACCCCCACTGGGGACGCATCACATATCAGAACCACCGGTCTCTTGGGGTCAAAATGGGTTAGAATAGCGTCAGACGCTAGGAGTTGCTTCAGTTCAACGAATGCCCTCTCTTGATTCTCGCCCCACTTCCACGCCTCGTCTTTCTTAAGTAACTTGTGCAGTGGCTCTGCCACTGATGCCTTCCGCGGTAGGAAGGAATGGTAAAAGTTTAAGAGGCCTAGAAACGATTGCAATTCGTGCTTAGAGGTGGGGCGAGGGGCATTTCGAATGGCGGCTACCTTTGATTTGGAGGGTTTGATCCCCTCGGGGGTTACCCGGAAACCTAAGAACTCAACCTCCTTGGCGAAAAAAACGCATTTGTCTCGCCGCAACCTCAACCCCGCCTTTTCGAACACCGCCAGCACTTTGTCCAGCCTCTCAGCCAGCTCCTCCTCGTTTCCCCCTGTTATCAACACGTCATCAAAGTATGGCAAAACCCCCTCCAAACCCTTTAAGAGGCGTTCCACGAGTGACTGGAAAATACCGGGCGCCGAGTTCACGCCGAACTGTAGGCGCGTCACCTGGAACGCCCCCTTATGAGTGACTATCGTTTGCGCAGCAGCCGCAGCTGGGGTTACAGAGAGTTGCTGATAGGCTTGCGCAAGGTCAAGTTTGGCGAAACACTTTCCCCCGTGTAACCTGGCCAACAGATGGCTGACTACCGGCACCGGATACGCATTTGGGCGGATCGCCTTATTAATGGTGCACTTGTAATCAGCGCAAATGCGAACCTCCCCGTTGGCCTTTAGCGCGGCTACAATCGGAGTTTCCCACTCTGCGGAATCAACAGGAACAAGTATCCCCTGGCCCACCAATTTGTCCAGTTCCGTCTCTATCTTTTCTTTGAGTGCGAAAGGCACTCTGCGTGGCTTGAGTCTGATAGGGCGGACCTCCGGATTCAGGTCGAATGCTACTGGGGGTCCCTTGAACTTTCCCAGTCCTTTCTTGAAAACTTCGGGGTGCGCATCACATACCTCCTGAATTGGGTCAGTCCCGACGGCATGCACCCCCCCAATGAACAACCCCAGGGGCTTGAACCATTGAGTTCCTAGGAGGCTGCAACTTCCCCCTTTGAGAACGACCAGGGGCAGTTCCGCGGCGTGTTGCTTGTATCGGACCTTGACATTTCCAACCCCCAAAACTGGAATGCTATTTCCCTGCACGTCCCGCAGCGTGGACTTCAACGCTTTGAGCTTAGGGTGCACGTGGGGAGAAATTCCCAAAAACTCCCGCTGGGACATAATTGAGTATGAAGAACCCGAGTCTATCTCCATCCTAACAGGGGCCCCTTGCACCAGTACCTCAACAAAATAACGTGGGTGTCCCAAGGACACGCTGTACACGGGGGTCTCGTCGCCGCTGTCGTCGGAGATGCGGCCCACGCCGTCCTGCTTCCTCGCGGGCCGGGCGCCCTCCTTGGTCTTCGGCGGCCGGTCCGATGGGTTTCTCTGGTCTCTACGCCGTTGTCTGCAAACCTTGGCGATGTGACCCCGGCGTCCGCAGTTGTGGCACTCGGCCTTCCGGAACGGGCACTTGATGCGGTCGTGGGTTGCTCCACAGCCGTCGCAGCGACGGCCGTCCTTCCGCACCTTCCGGACGTCCTCATCATCGCTACTCTCCGTGGAAGACTTCGGCGTGTGCCTGGCTGCCTGCACCGAGGCCGGGGCCTTGTCGGACTGCGGGGGTCTCTCTCTGAACCCCTTAACTCCGGCCCTCGTGGCCTCCGCAGCCTGGGCCGCCTTCATGACCTCGCGTAGCGTCGGCGGCGGCTCCTGGTTCATCAGTTTCCGTTGAACCTCTTCATCCCACAGGCCGCACAGCAAACGGTCCCTGAGGGTGATTTCGAGGTTTTCCCACTTGCATGGGCCGGCGGCCAATCTTAGGGCTGCTGCGAAGGCGGCGATGGATTCACCGGGCGCTTGAACCCTCTTCCAGAATGCGTCTCGAGCCGAAAACATCGAGACCGTAGGCTGGAAATGGTCTCGCATCACCTTTAGAAGCTGTTTGGCCGTCAGCTCGCTCACTTTCTTCGGTGCTACCAGGTCCACCAAGACTCGCTTAGCGGCGTTTCCCAGCATCCGAGTGAGGATGGCCCTCTTCTTCCCCTCATCTGTAATGTCGGACACCACCAGCATATCCTGGAAATCCATTTCAAAGAGCTCCCAGTCTTCCGGCTTGTTGACATCGAAACCGGCATGTGTCTTGGTCTCGTGGGAAGCCATGATCCCACCTTCATCGCCAATTTAGTGTATGAGAGCCAAGACAAAGGAACAGCCGAAGGGTTGGCTTAACACATCTTTATTGCATGAGTGGTCAGAGGGAACATGAGGTAATGGCGGATGAGCAGCTCAATATATACGGTGGTTATACATTTGAATGTGGCTCCACGATAGGCCATTGGCTACCCCTTGGCGTGACGTCATTCTTGGTCACGCCCTTCTTGTCCAGGTGAGGTAGTGGCGGGAACCTTCCCGCGCTGTCGTTCTTTGGTGATTTATGACCTGTGAGCTGGGCGCTCGCTATTGCCACCGAGTGGTCATTAGCTCGCGTCCTGGTTGGAGCGGATTGCATTGAAGTATGGTTTAAAGGCACAGTATGAAGAAACACAATGCATAGAATTGAAACACAACAGTTTCCAAGCTGGAAGTCATATCTAGTAGCATTGGTTTCGTCTTTGCCAGTAAAGCTATGTGATCGGCAAAGTCAAGATTAGTTAGGTTCTTATTTTTCCATAGAATTTCCCATTGTGGGTTGTCTGTCAAAATTCTAATGGCATAGTCTAAACCAGTTCCCAATGTGGGGCCCACCCAGGCCCCACAGGGGGACTTCAATTGCCAGAAGCCTAAGTCAGTACATTGGCTGATCAGTGCTTTGGGGAATTGACTTAGGCTTCTGGGAATTGAAGTCCAAAAACCAAAGGTTGGGAAATACTGGTCTAGACACAGTGAAAACCAAAACAGTGAAAGAACACATCCTTATTAAACACCAGATTCAATGCTGAAGAAGTAGTACCACATGTAGTTTTAACAGAGCAGCTTGAATTATGGTGGGTGTTGGAAGGACAAAATCGACTTCCAAATCTGCCCACCTTGATCTACACACTAAATAAAATGCAAACTTGAGCCTCATAATGGAGAAACCTCACAGAAAACTAGAGATTTCTTTCCAGATTTCATCTAAAAGATATTCTGAATGTAGATACTTTTTTTAAAAAAAAATCCAAAATATCCCTTGCTTGCTATCGGAATCAGAAAATCTGGATCTCAACCTAAACAATTTTATAATTGCAGCTTGCTCAGATCCCATATCTGGTTTTTTAATAAGTTGCAGTCCTTAATTGTTTATTTATTTATTTATTTATTACATTTTTATACCGCCCATTTGGGAGATTTCCCACTCTGGGCAGTGTACAAACAAATACAGTAAAACCCCAACTTATAAATGCCTCGAGTTACATAAAATTCGACTTACATAATGATTTTGTGCTAAAACCATGTCCCGATTTACATGATTTCCTATGGGTTTGCTTAGAGTTACATAAATATTCTTTTTCCTATGGGTTTGCTTCGAGTTATGTAAAAATTTCATTTTTCCTATGAGTTTGCTTTGAGTTACGCAAAAAAAAATTTCCTATGGAATTGTTTAGAGTTACAAAAAAATGATTTAAGAAAAAGCCTATGGAATGGACTTTTTTGTAAGTAGGGGTTTTACTGTATCAGATAACACAACAAAACATGCAACAAATCAGAAACAGACCAACCAACAAATATGTCATAAAATAAAATAAAAAGTTGCAGTCCTTCAACTCCTTCAGGTAGCCTAACAATAAGATTATTGTGAATGTTTGTTATCTAATAATACCATTGTACATATATACCCAGCCCAAAATTACACTTATTAAGTTCACTATGATTCACTTCAATGTAACTGCTTATGTGATTGCAACTGATATTTTCTAATAATGAATTAATTTATTGGCTGACACCACGAGTACATTCATTTTACCTTCAGGTCCAGCACTATAAATCAGCAGTACTTTCTTCATTTTTAGGTCAGCAATCCTATTCTGTCTGAGATTAGGTAAAGGTAAAGGTCACCCTTGCTCAAAAGCCAGTCGTATCTGACTCTAGGGTTCAGTGCTCATCTGTTTCATAGCCAAAGAGCCAGTACTGTCTGCATCTGCAGACGTTTCCATGGACATGTGGCAGGCATGCCTAGACACCAGAGTGCACGGAACACTGTTTACCTTCCCACCAAAGTGGTCCCTATTTATATACTTGCAATTTCTTGCTTTCATACTGCTAGTTTGGCAGGAGCTCAGACAGAGACGGGAGCTCATTTCGTTGTGCAGTACCTGGGTATCAAACTGCTGACCTGCCGCCTTCCAGTCAGCATCTTAACCACTTGAGCCACTGCAGTCTAAAATTAATGACAGCCTATTTCAAATTAGTTAATTAGTTAAAATGTTAAATTAATTAAAAGAGGATAGCTCAGTGGTTTAGGTATCTGGCCCCAGACTGGGAATTAATTCCTCACCATGCCTCCATCCAGGCAGGTGCCCTCAGAAGAAGAAAATGGCAAACCACGTCTGAGTACCCTCTACCTGGAAATCTATGGATTTGATCACCATAAATCTCAATTGACTTGACAGCACACCATTATTATCAGTTTAAATAACTGTTTTATTTTAATCAAAAACATTCTTAAACAAGTCTATGTTGCTGTCAGTCTGTGACTCTTGTTACTGAAAGAAAAGGGATAAAGAATCATCACTGTATTGTAATAAGTTGCAAGTTGAATCAGCCAAATTTAAGCCATTCAGCAATTGGTTACCATTTCCATGGCTTCCTTGAACAACTCCAATGTCTGATGAAGTGGACTTAATCCACAAAAAGCTAACATTAAAATCTAAAAGTTTGTCTTCAAAGTGCTACAACATTTTTTGTTTTGTTTTGTTTATTCTCTGATATCCTTGAAACACAGACTAACATGGCTACTATTCCAAATAATTTCTTGAACAAATAGCTTAAATATAGTTTGCCAAATGACTAACATACTACTGTTGAAACTAAGTCAGCTGATTTACGGGGGGGGGGAGAATTACCTTATAGCAGAGAGAAACACTCATACTCATTTAAAAACCACAGTAACTTAATGTCCTACTCATCATTTACAATTTCAAGGAAGCCCTGAAAAATATTCTGTAGGAACCCATTGTGATTTGTTTTGTTTGTTGTGATAATTGGATCTAGATTGATGTTAGCATTAACTATCTTAAATTACTGCCATTTATTGAAAGTTATTATTTGCTATTAATTGTAAGGCATTGTGCCCTAAAGATGAGGAAAAAAACACTACTTTTTGTTGAATAGCAGGCACCATCTTCAGTCTCACTATACGGCATCATCCACTATTAGTCATATGAGCATTTCTGTTCCCAAAGGACAAATAATCAGCTATGTTTGCCCTGGGCAAAATGGAAAGATATACTCTGTGTTCTGAGACAGTAGTAATAATTCACAAGAGGAACAGTTTTTCACCAGGGCTGAACGTGTAATTATTAAAAACAAAGGAAAGGTCTGCTGTCAGAGGTTTTGTAATTTGCACGAAGAAATCTCAAACTGTTCAGCTGAGAAGAAATTCAGATCCAGGGAGACTAGAATGATTATGTAAATCAGAAATATGACCATATATTTTCTTGATTTGCATGCATTATTCCTCCTCAGAGTCTCTTACAAGGTTCTTTCTTGGCTTCGCCACAGGTGAAATGTCTCTATGACAGTTTGCTATTTCACATTCTTCCAAGTGGGATACTTTATGTGCACTGTTGTATAATAACATGTGGCCCTCTGGATTTTGTTGAATTACAACTCCCATCATGCATCTACCTTTTGATTATACTCTTAAATAGAGAAGTTGCAGTCACACAATCTGACCCTTTGTTATGTATGATAACTGTGTTAAATGATATGTCGAACATTCAAACCGCTGAATACCCCGCGCAAACTACTGTCAAACAGTGACGCTGTTTGACAGCCGCGAGATCT
Source organism: Bradypodion pumilum (assembly GCA_035047305.1). Taxonomy (NCBI): domain Eukaryota; kingdom Metazoa; phylum Chordata; class Lepidosauria; order Squamata; family Chamaeleonidae; genus Bradypodion; species Bradypodion pumilum. The sequence goes on from JAWDJD010000003.1 coordinate 173,525,890, forward strand.
CGGCAGATCACGAAGTATCGTGAGATTTCAAGTGCGTAAAATTCAAATGCCAAGAGGTGCGCTCCTGAACTGTCAAAATGTATATACTATGTAACATGTATTCAAATCACCCGATTATGTTTGCTCCCGCTCAAATGTTTCTAGTTTATTGTGTATATAAGACCCCGTTGTTCCCCTCCAAGTTGTGTTCAGACCCCAGAAATAAAAGAGCTGTATTTCACTTCAATGATTGTCGTCTCCAATTTCTGAACACCAAACCCTTGACAACTATACTCATTGTTTGTGATGGGCTTTCATCATTTGCTGCCAGATTTCGGCAGAATGGGGCGCTTCCAACCACAGGTTCCAGGGGATGAAATAGTCTTCTGATCTGCTAATACTGTTTGTTATTGCTCTCTGTCTGTGGTTCTTCATTACATATGAGTTTTATTTTCTTCAGCATAATCAGATCTTATATTTTGAATTCATTTGAGTCACATTTGACATATTTTGTTCAGGTGGCTTTGTTGACAACTAAAATGTAAACTCCTTAGTTAACAAAAGAGATGCCGGCCATGTGGTTCCTCCCACCCAGAAGTGGAAGTAAAATGCACCCATGCATGCACAGAACGCTGCCATAAATGACCCATGGCTGTCGTAAACGTCATTTATGGCAGTGTTCTGCACATGCATGGGCGCGTTCGGTGCCCATGCATGCACATTTTACTTCCACTTCCGGGAGCGGCAAGGGCACTGCAGGCCAGATTCAGCCCACGGGCTGTAGTTTGAACACCCCCTGGGCTACAGGTTTAAGAACTGTGATGAACAAAGTGGTTCTCATTAGTACTTAACTACCATATTACTGCAGAGAAGAAGATCATCCTGCTGAATTATATGCTGGGTCTTTATATGCTCAGAGCCTTCCTTTCTTTTTCTTTTATTCACATTTCAACTGTGTCATTCTTGAGTTGTGGTGGCCAGAACAACTGTGGTCCTGGAATGGAACCTGAATACCTGGATGCTACAAATGGACAGGACAGAGATAGTAAAAGTAATTTTTTAAACTGACAACTATCGTACACACCGACCAGGCCCCGGCTTGTCCCAATGCCGCCAACACGGGCCCCAGCCTCACGACGATTGCCACTCCACCTGCTCTCACTGATTGGCTCAGGCACGTCACCTCATTCCTGGACTAATGGAATGGTTTGCCAACCCAGAGAGAGAATGCAAGCGCGGCGCCAAAATGGCCACCGCGCTCTTTGCGGGCCACCCACCCACCTGGACTCTGACATCCAGGTTAGTTAGGGGGCGTGGCCACCCTCTTTAAAAGGGGTGACCACGAGGCAGCCTGGCTGCCATTTTAGAAGCGACGGAGCGGAGAAGTTTTTGCCCCCTCGCTTCCTCCCAGCTCTTTTCTTGCCTCTTTGCAAGAGGCTCGATTTTGCTTTCCTCCCCTGCTAGCCTCTGTTCAAGGCTCCTGTTTCGCTTTTCTCACCTCTTTGCTAGAGGCTTGAGTTTGCTTGCTAGCCTCTGTTCGAGGCTTCTTTTTTTTCTTTCTCTTTTCTCGTCTCTTTGCAAGAGGCTTGATTTGCCCTTTGTTTCAGCAAGGATTCCCGTGGAGAGAGACATTTATGGGTCTCTCTCTTTTGAGTCTCCTTCAATCGGAGGTTTTCCTTTCTCACAGCACCGGACTGCAGTGGCTCAGGTGGCTAAGAGGCTGACTGGCAGGCAGAAAGTCAGCGGTTCGATTACGGAGTACTGCAAAATGGAATGCTTCACTGTTCCTTCGGGGGGGGCTCAGCCCACCCCCTCTATTTTTTTGGAGTTCCATCGGGCCGGAGGGCTCGGATGGCAACCCTGCAGGTCCAATGAGCCCAGGCTGAGGGCTCGGGCGGGGGGTGGCACAGGCCTGCCCCGCTGGTGTTCTTACCCCCGCTGCTTATTTGCCCGGCTTGGGCATAGCGGCCCACTTGGGCACGATGTGGGTTTCCACCCCGCCGTCATTCCGGCCCCTCACGGGCCGGATTACTAGGCATGCCCCTATTATGGCCGGGGATTACCATGGGTTATCCCGTATCAATTAACCAGTGGGGCCATCCGGCCCATCCGGCCCACCTTGTCCTGGTGGGTTCGATGCTGCGGATGCTCCCTTGCCTGCAATTTGGCAATGGAGGCATCAATGGTCATTGATCCACCACCTTGGATGGTGGGCGCGCCAACTCGGCAGTTCCGGCCCACATGCTGGCCATGACTGTGCAGTGGGCCGCCAACAGGGTTGAGCTGCCGGAGGCCATCAGGCCAGCGTAGGCTGGTGCCTCGCGGCTCCCTATCCGGCCTGGACCCACGGGAACATGGAGCAGGATGGACATCGCGAACTCCGATGCTCACCGCGGGCCGGAACCCCCAGTGGGGGCGGCTCGTGGGGGTGCACCAAGTGAGTATCCTGGTCAAATCAGCACACCTGTGACACTAGTGCATCACACTTGGGGGGGGGTATAGTGGCCATGGTTGCAACAGGCCAATTACACTCTGGTTCTTACTGGGGTGACCCCCCTATGCTTTTCCTTAATTTCTCTGGGCCCGTAGGGCCGGTTATGTGTTTATCCACTCCAATCCGTGCCAACGGTGGTTCTGCCGATGGCCGGTTGCTCTATGCCCCTGGGTGACCATTTGTCCTGGGCTATTAGCTAGACTCTGTGGTTTGGGGATTATATTCGCATTTTCCCCCTCATGCAATGTGAACACACTGGTTAGGGCATTAGGGGCAGGACGACAGGGTCAAGGAGTTGCCCTGTCGCCGCGACCTGCCTCCCTATGGGGCCAATTGGTTACCTGCCTATTGGGCATCCATGGCAGGATATATGTGGGCCCGTCCTGATTTGGCCATTCCAATGGTCCAGCGCTTGGACAATGATTGCTGGGCCGTGGTTGTTTTCCCTGGCCCGTCGTGGTTAGCCTAGGTCAAGACATTAGGCTTAGGGCGGCCCTTCACCCTGAGATGCCAGCGATGACCCCTGCTAGCACTTGTAGTTATTATATGTGACTCTTACGTGGCAATGCTTATGCCCCGTGCGGAGAGCCCATTTTCAGGCAACCACCTTTGTGCCTCGATCTGGAGCTCTCAGATTGAGTTAGCTGCTACCATCTTCAACGGGGGACAGGTTGGGCAGGGAACTGGCCCCAGATTATGGGTTGCTCGATCAGGAGTGGGCTCTGGTGAGGCTTCACTTCTCAAGGGCCGATCAGCCGGAAGAGGGTACTAGCCTGGCACTGCCATATGTCCGGTTGCTCCCCCACAGGTGTTTGTGGCAGCACGTGGTGCACGCCCTGGCCTGTCATCTGCTACCAAGCCGGGTCTACACTGACTGAACTAGAATTGGTACCCATTCCTTCCGGTTGGGCGCCGCATCAGCTGCAGCTGCGTTTGGGTGCCCGGAGCCTGACATACGTTGCATAGGCCGGTGTGGATTCGCCCAATTCTCTCTGTCTGTTCATCCCTTCACTGTATGAGTGCCTTGTTTGCCCTCTATTTTCCCTCCTTATTTTACAGACCCTGTGTGTTTCCGCACACTGGTAGTAGTGTGGCTTGTGGGCCACAACTCTGTGCACTGGAGCGGTGCAGTATGCTGCTTCGTCAGAATGGGGACCCCATCTCGGGCTACGCGTAACCGCGCGTATGCAGTGGTATGGTGTGCACAGCATAGAGGTGGCGGAAACTGTTGACATTCCTGATGTCCATTGGGGAGGCTGGGCCGCCACATGTTTTAATTCTACACCTCGGTAGCGGTGATCTTGCACGGATTGCTGGCCCGGACTTAAAGACTTCCGAGTGCAGTGACCTAGCGTTTCTTTGCCATTTATGGCCATCTACACGATTGCTATGGTCATACATCATGCCGGTGCAATATCATAGGCGAGACTTTGACCCGGCGATCGGACTGTGCCCGACGGTCAGTGAACAGGGCTGTTGCCTGGTTCCTTGCCTGGAATGGCTCATGAACAGCCATTTGTCATCTGGGGATAGGGTTACAGGAATTTAGCCTGTATTCTGGAGATGGGGTTCACCTGTCAACAAGTCGAGGCACCTCTCTTTTGAATAACGTCCAAGAGGGCCAGGTGACCAACTGTCGGTCAAGGGCAGCGGCCCCGGCTGCAATGTGGCAATGTTGCCAAGTGGAAGGTGCCTCTCTGAGAGTCACAGGTGATGCATGGCCGCATCAATTTCACCTGCAGAGTGGTAATACCAGGCAGTGCTTTCGCCTAGTGTCTGGGTCACGCTATGGCGGGTCTCACTAAATGACACCGCAGGGTACGGCAGATTAGGGGTTTACGAGCGGACCTGTTGGTTTGGCTCACATTCCTGCAGGACTTCCCTGCTGTTTCCTTGGGAGGTCTGAGCTTCTGGTCACCACCAGTTCTGGATACAGTCGGATGCCTCCGGCTCCCTGGGGTGGGGGGATTTATTTAAGGAAAGTGTGCCTATGGTCATTGGCCCCAGGGATGGGAGGGCACGGATCGCTTACGCGATCTTATGTTTCTAATAATTTTTCTCAATTCTGGGTATCCCTTATGCTCTGGGGGGACGGGTGGCCAAATTCTGTGCCTCGCTTTTGGTGTGGCAATGCTGCGGTGGTGCACATTGTCAAGGCCCAAATAATTTAAATCCCCCGGAGTCATGGCCTCAGCTCGCCTATTGTTCTTGGGTCCGTGCGCTTTAAGGCACTCCTTAGGGCTAAACATGTGCCAGGCATTTATAACAATATCGCTGATGCTTTATTCCGCCTGCAGATCTCCTGGTTCCGTGACTGGGATCCAGATGCTTGGGAACTACCCCTTACACTCCTGGCTGAGATATGGTCATTTGGCAAGGAGACGGGAACCGGGCGAGTGGCATGTCTTGGCAACTCGCATGCGCATGGCGCATCAGCATCCACTCCTTCACTTTAGAGCCTTTTGTGGGCAAAAGGCAATTGCCCAAAATGTGGCCGACATTGGTCGACTGGGTTTTATCATGTCTTCTCCGCCCTTATGATCTGTGGTTGGCTTCACACACCATAGCCACCAGGCTTTAAGCCTTGATATTCATGGGCAGGGCCGGGGCTTTCCTGACTATCCGAGGGTCTTCTGCATACGCCATGTATTCGAAGGGTGGACATGTGTACGTGGCCGCCGCCCGGACACACGTCGCCCTATCCTCACAGATATTCTGACCCACCTTGCACAAGGTTGGCATAGATGATGTTGCAGTAGGTAGGAGGAGTCTCTTTTCATGCAGCTACCACTGTAGCTTTTTTCTGGAGCTCGACGACTCAGCGAGCTGGTCCCATGGTCAAAAGGGGACGTGTTTTGTAGGGCACTGGAACTCTAAGATGTCTATATTGACCAAGAGTGGGCTCAGTTGGGGATTCGTCCCTTGAAGGCCGATCAGCATAGAGTGGGCAGTGCTGTATACTGCTATGACGTACATATGCTGACATCGTTCCGGTTGGTGCCCTACATGCAATTGGCAGTGCCTGCTGCGCACCCTGGCCTGTTTTTCTGCCACCAGGATGGATCTCCCCTTACCAAATTTAAGTTCTGGACGGTGACCGGTACCGCGCTTCACAGTGTGGGGCCCGTTATGGCACCCATTCATTCAGGATAGTCGTCGCATTGATTGCGGCAGCTTTTGGGTACTCGGAGGCGGATATATGTGGGCGCGTGTGGGGTGCGCATATTTTCCTTATATGTACGTCCCCTCACTGTATGAGTACCTAGTTATGTCCTTAACCCCTTCTCCTTTTTTGACAGATCCTGTGTGTCTCCGCACACCGGTGGCAGTGGGGCTGGAGGGCCGCAGCTATGTACAGTGGGTGGCAGTATATGCTGTGGCGACAGAGTGTGGACCCCAGTTCGGGCTGTGTGCATCCGCACGTATGCGGTGGTATGGTATGCGCGGCATGAGAGGGTGGGAACTGTTGCCATTCCTGATGTCCATCAGGGATGCTGGACCGCCTGATGTTATTATTCTGCACCTCGGTGGCGATGATCTCACACGGATCAATGACCTTTCCTTAAAATGTCGAGGTGCAGTGACCTGGCCCTTTTTACATAATTTATGGCCGTAAAGCTGTTGCTATGGTCTAACATCGTGCCAAGACACCATTTCAGGGGAGACATGGATCTCCGTGGTCTGGACCGTCCCCGGCGATCAGTGAACAGGGCTGTTGCCTGGTTCCTCGCTCAGATTGGCTTGGGGACAGCCAGTAGAATCTGACGATAGGCTTGCGAAATTTTTGACCTATAAGCAGGATATGGGGTCCACCTGTCGGCTAGAGGTATGTACCTCTTTCTGGAGTAGGTGCAAGCAGGCCTGGTGACCGAGCTGACGGTCTGGGGGGGCGGTGAGTCATCATGGATGCCTCCCCATGTGGCGGGTAGCACTGGGTAAGGTAAAGATTTATGACACATAGGTATCCGGCAGGTTCGCAATTGACTGGCCAACACGTAGATAGGTACAGGGGAAGCAGGTTTGGCCGGTCAAGGGCGAACTATGAAAGGGGTGATGTCAGGAGCTTCACAGCCTGCATCACCTTGATATTTGAACGGATACACGTCATAGGGTGGGGTCAGTAGATAGTATATTGACTCCGGTCAACAATTTGTTTGTGTCAACAAACAAATTGATACATGTAGCCAATTTTCATTGGCATTTAGGGTGGAACCTTACCAGTGCTACTGCGGCCTGCTTGCCTTAAAGAATTACAATTGGATGATACACCAATTGAAAGTGATAATTCGGACTAGGGCATTATTCAATAAAAGTGGCCCGATGCCTTTAATCCAATACTTTAATCCAATCCGTCTGAGTCTTTCTTTGGGTGGGTGCGCCTGCAAAGTAAAGCGGGCTTTTTGGTAGCATTGAGAAAGGGTGCCTTAACTGAGTTAACCCTGGCAGGGAAAACCAGTAAGGAAAATGGGGATCTAATAGGAAATGGTGGTGCCTTAAAAAGTGTCTCTCTTCCATTAGATCTTATTCACCCTTATCACACTTTTCGTATGGAAATTTGGCCTTCAATGTAGCGGCTAGGTGAGGGGGAGGTGAGCACTGTCTTGGGAAGCTGAGACTCCCAAAATCTCTCCCCTCACTAGCTCTATGATTATCCTGGCACAGCTGCGCTGTCCGAAATAACAAAGAGTCCGTGTTGTAAAGTAACAAGGCCTTATCTGAAAAATTCCCCCTTCAGCTCCTTCCTGGCTGGAAAGAGGCAGAATAATCATTCTTGACAAAGAAAATTCTTTCAAAAGTTTATTGGAATAAAAGATAAAATATTCCATTGCAGCTGTGGGTGGCCCCGCCTCTCCCTCCCCACTTTCACTGGGAGGGATAAAGAGTCATGGGCCGCCGGGGCCAGGCCGAAGACCGCCGCCCAGAGTGCCATCGCAGCTGGGGAGGCCCCACCTCTCTCCCTGCCCACTCTTACTGGGAGGGATAAAGGGCCGTGGGCCACTGGGGCCAGGCTAAAGACCGCCGCTCAGAGCACCATCGCAGCTGTGCTTTCACCGGGAGGGATAAAGGGCCATGGGCTGCCGGGGCCAGGCCGAAGACCGCCGCCTGGAGCGTCTCGCACCTGTGGTGGGCCCTGCCTCTCTCCCTCTCCACTCTTACTGGGAGGGATAAAGGGCCATGGGCCACCAGGGCCAGGCCCAAGACCACCACCCAGAGCGCCGTCGCAGCTTTGGGGGGCCACGCCTCTCCCTCCCTGCTCTTACCAGGGAGGGATAGAGGGCCGTGTGCTGCCAGGGCCATCAGTGAAATTGTTGAGCTGATGGCTCCGTCACTTGTGGACCTTGTCGTGCAGAATTTTGTATCTTTGATATTGTATTTCTTTATTACATTGTTGCCATTGTTGTTATATTGTATTTTTTGTAATTTGTATTTCTAATCATTGTATCTTTATATTTTTTGTAAGCTGCTTCGAGTCATCCATTGGATTGAGGGAAGCGGGATATAAATAAAAACATTATTATTATTATTATTATTATTATTATTATTATTATTATTATTATTATTATTATTATTATTATTATTATTATTATTATTATTATTATTATTATTATTATTATTATTATTATTATTATTATTATATAAAATCCTCTCTAAACTACACTATAAAAAATACATGTGTCTAAGAAAGTAAATCAGAGTTCCAAAAAGACATACTTATCTAAAAAGAGTGCAGCTTGCAAGCCACCCATTTGGGTTACTGGTCAGATCCAGTCTGGAAGACAAAGAGCAGCATCTCGAAATGATCTGAGATAACTGCCCTGTTCCTCTCCTATCTGGCTTGATCGCCACAATATTTATACAATTTCTGGTGAGAACGCATGCGGAGGTGCTCTGAGTGACAGACACCCTCTTTTGAAATCCAGTCTGGGACAGAACATTTAATCAGCATTCCCATCCGAAAGACTTGTGTCTCACTTCTACCAACAGGTGGCTCATCTGAGAATCGTGCTTCTCTTTAGTGTATGGGACCAAAGACGACCGGACAACCGAAGGGTTGGTTTAACACAGGTTTATTGCATTGCATGAGGTTCCAGTGAAGCATGAGGTAATGGCGGTGATACATCTCAATATATACAGTAGCTCTCTACATTTGAATCTTGTAGCACGGTAGCTGATTGGTTGCTACCGGCGTGGCCTCGCCCAGGCACGCCTCTTTCTTCAGCTGCTGAATGCAGGTCTTGCTTCAGCTGCTGAATGCAGGTCTTGCTTCAGCTGCTGAATGCAGGTCTTGCTTCAGCTGCTGAATGCAGGTCTTTCTTCAGCTGCTGAATGCGGGGAAGGTTTTCCCGCGGCTGTCCGTGATTGAGCAATGTGAACCATGTGAGAGTGAACGCTCGCAGCTGCCCTCTATAGGCTGTCTGCTCGCGTTCCTTTATAGCTGATATCGTTTGTATCTGGAGTGGTTACAATCTTGCCTTACAGTATAATGAACATGCATACATACATAACATCCCTCCCCCCTAGGATGGGACGAAGTCCCGCAACCATTGTGGCTTGCCGCACGTTCGCTTGGGGCGTGCTTGCGCCTGCCCTAATTCTGGAGAGCCTGTGATCCCTGACTCCGCGGGCGCTTGTCCTGCAACGGGAAACGGGGATTCGTTAGTGGCTCTGTGGGGCGTCCGTGCCTGCCTTGCGCTTGGGGAAGGGAATGGGATGAACAGTTGGGAGGTAAATCCCTGCCTATTGCCCTCGGGCCCCGGGGACCCTCCTAGTGTGAACCGCGGCACCGATGAGGTCGCCCTTGGGGAATGGCTACCTTCTGATCCCTGCTCGGGGGACCTTAAGACTGTGGTGGTGGGCGGACTCGCTGATGCCTCTGGTCTTGGAGGTGTCGGTCTCCGGAACATGGGCGCTATATTGCATTCTAACTCACAGGGGCTACTGGGACTGGAGGTACCAGGGGCTGAACTGAAACCCCTCTTTTCGCTAGGACGGGTGGGGGACCACTCCGCTAACTCCCCCTGGTACTGTAAATCAACGTCTAAACCTCTATGGGCCTCTGAGCCTCGGGGGGACTTCCGCGGCTTCCGCGGGGTATGAGTGTGGTTGGGGCTCCTCCTTTCTGACGGGGACTCCCGCAACCCGGGGCTCCTCCTCTCTGGCAGGGACTCCCGCAAAAGATTTCCGTGGATCGATTCCCTTTCCTCCCCCCTTGGTGGGGACCCATGCTCCCCTTTTCCTCCCCCTTGGGCTAAACGGGTGGGGGAGTACCCTAACGCTGAATCAATGCTGGCCTCATCCTCGTCTTGCTCTCCGGGGACCCTACGCCTGAGTTGGTCCACGTGTCGCCTCCACAGGAAACCTGTACTGGTCTCTACGCGGTATGAGACGGGGCCGGTTTGGTCTACTACGGTGCCCGGCACCCAGGCTGGCCCCGCGCTGGCGTAATTCCTGCAGTATACTGGGGCGCCTATGCCGAAACTCTTGGTGGGTTCCACCCCTATGTTCCGCCCCTTGTCCTCTACTCTCGTGGGGTCTAGCTTGGATATCCCCGTGGCCAGCTTCCTGCGCATCAACAGCTCTGCGGGGGAGTACCCTGACGCTAAGGGGGTGACCCTGTATCTCAGCAGGAATTGGCACAATTTCAGGTCGAGGTCTCCGGGACCCATGCGCAGTAGCGCGTCTTTCGTGGTGCGCACGAGGCGCTCTACTTGGCCATTGGTGGCCGGGTGAAAGGGGGCGGAGGTGACGTGCCGAATGGCGTTGCGTTCCATGAATGCCCTGAACTCGGCGGACGTGAAACAGCTAGCGTTATCGCTGACGAGGGTGTCAGGTAAACCGAACGTGGAAAAGACCCTCCTTAACTGTTTAATGGTTGTGGTCGAGGAGGTGCTCGAGACTGGAATGACCTCCAACCACTTAGAGAACGCGTCCACCACGAGGAGGAAAAGCGTTCCCCTGAATGGGCCAGCAAAGTCTACGTGAACTCGGGACCAGGGTCCCCTCGCAGCGTCCCATTCCCTAGGTGGCGAGCGAGCCTCTTCTGGCCTTGAGCTTTGGCACGCCTCACAAGTGCCGACCATGTGTTCGATGTCGGCGTCTAACTGGGGCCACCAAAAGTAACTGCGGGCTAGTGCCTTAGAGCGTACGATCCCCGGGTGGCTGACGTGCAGCAGTTTAAGCACCCTCGGCCGGAGAGACGTGGGGATCACTACCCGCTGTCCCCACAAGAGGCAACCCCTCTCCAGGGACAACTCTAATCTCTTTTTGAAGAATGTGTCGAATTCCGCTGCTGGGGAAGACACGGGCCACCCTTTCTGCACCCAGGAGCAAACTGTGGCCAGCGCTTTGTCCTTGCCTGTCGCTTTGGCGATTTCGGCCGGTACTACTGGAGGGGAGTCTAGGACCTCTATCATTAAGACCTGGTGGTCCCTCTCTACTCCGCCCACGTGGCAGCAATCCCGGGGAATGGGGGACCTCGACAGAGCGTCGGCATGGCTTATCTCCCTCCCGGGCCGGTATACCAACGCGTGCTGATACGCGTTGAGAAAAATGGCCCATCTGAGCATTCTCGGGGACAGGATCTGGGGTGTGGGCTTGTCTGCGGTGAAGATGCCCAGCAAAGGCTTGTGGTCAGTCACTATGGTGAAGGGGCGGCCGTACACGAAATCATGAAATTTCTTGGTCCCCGCAATTATTGCTAGCGCCTCTCTGTCTGTCTGAGCATAATTCCTCTCCGCTTGGGACAGGGATCTAGAGTAGAAAGCTATCGGGGCCTCCCTACCGTTCTCCAGCACGTGGCAAAGCACCGCCCCCACCCCCACCGGGGATGCATCGCATATCAGGACCACCGGGCGTTTGGGATTGAAGTGGGTCAGTACAGCATCTGATGCCAGGAGTCGCTTCAGGTCATTGAAAGCCTTTTCCTGGACGTCGCCCCACTTCCATGCCTCGTCCTTTTTTAACAATTTGTGTAGCGGTTCTGCCACGGCTGCCTTTCGCGGGAGGAAGGAGTGGTAGAAGTTGAGCAGTCCGAGGAACGACTGCAACTCGGGCTTGGAGGTGGGGCGAGGGGCCTTTTTGATGGCGGCTACCTTGGATTGGGCTGGCCTAATTCCCTCGGGAGTAACACGGAACCCTAGGAACTCAACCTCTGTAGCGAAGAAGACGCATTTGTCTTTCCGCAACCTCAACCCCGCCTTTTCGAATATTGTCAGGACCTTTCCCAACCTTGTTGCTAATTCGGCCCGGCTCCCCCCTGTAATTAATACGTCATCAAAATAGGGTAACACCCCCTCCAACCCCTTCAGGAGGCGTTCCACCAATGACTGGAAAATCCCGGGCGCCGAATTCACGCCGAATTGGAGGCGCGAAACCTGGAACGCCCCTTTGTGGGTGACTATGGTTTGTGCAGCAGCTGCGGCGGGGGTCACCGGGAGTTGCTGGTAGGCTTGGGCCAGGTCGAGTTTGGCGAAACACCTCCCCCCGTGTAACCTGGCCAATAAGTGGCTGACTACCGGCACCGGATACGCATTAGGGCGGATCGCCTTATTGATGGTGCACTTGTAATCAGCGCATATTCGGACTTCCCCGTTGGCCTTGAGCGCTGTTACAATTGGAGTTTCCCACTCCGCAGAATCAACAGGAACAAGAATCCCCTGGCCCACTAATTTGTCCAATTCCGCCTCAATTTTGTCCTTTAGTGCGAAAGGCACTCTGCGCGGTTTAAGTCTGATTGGACGCACTCCAGGGTCCAGGTCGAAAGTCACTGGGGGGCCCTTGAATTTCCCTAGCCCCTTTTTAAAAACCTCGGGGTGCGCGTCGCACACGCTCTGTATTGGATCAGTCCCGGCGGCGTGTGCTCCCACGGCGTGCACCCCCCCAATGAACAACCCCAGGGGCTGGAACCATTGAGTCCCGAGGAGGCTGCATTTACCCCCCTTGAGGACGACTAAGGGAAGCGTTGCGGTGTACTTTTTGAACTGGACCTGGAACTTCCCAACCCCCAACACTGGGATGCGGTTCCCCTGCACGTCCTTCAGTGTGGCCCTCAACGCCTTGAGCTTGGGCCGCACGCGGGGGGCAATTTTCATGAACTCCCCCTGGGAAATAATGGAGTATGAGGAACCCGAGTCCACCTCCATCCTAACAGGGGCCCCTTGTATTACTACCTCAACGAAGTAACGGGGGTGCTCCGTGGAAACGCTGCAAACCGGCGCGTCGTCCTCGCTGTCGTCGGAGACTCGCCCTACTCCGTCCCGCGTCCTCGTGGTCCGTGTGCCGTCCTTCGGCCTCGTGGTGCGGTCCTGCCTCGTGGTGCGGTCCTGCCTCGCCGAGCGGTCTGGAGAACTCCGGGTGGCCTCGCGTCGTTTCCGGCAGACCTTGGCGATGTGCCCGCGCCGGCCGCAGTTGTGGCACTCGGCCTTGCGGAATGGGCATTTGGTGCGGGCGTGGGCGGCGCCGCAGCCATCGCAGCGCCGGCCCTCTCTCTGGACCCTCCGGACGTCCTCGTCGTCGCTGCTCTCTGCAGAGGACGAGTTCGAAGTCCGCCGGGCCGCGCGCACCGAACTCTCTGCCTTGGCGGTCTTCGGGCGCCAGTCCTGAAGTTCGTGCACCCCGGCCGACGTGGCCTCTGCGGCCTGTGCCGCGTCGAGGACTTGTTGCCACGTGGGAGGCGGCTCCCTTTTCATCAGCGCGCGCTGAGTCTCTGTGTCCCTCAGACCGCAGAGCAGGCAGTCCCGGAGGGTGACGTCGGGGAGTTCCCACTTGCATGGGCCGGCGGCCAACCGCAGGGCCGCGGCGAACTCATCGACCGATTCTCCGGGTGCCTGGACTCGCCTCCAGAACGCGCTCCGAGCGGGGAACATCGCTATTGCCGGCCGGAGATGGGCGCGCAGCGCCGCCAGGAGCTCTGTGGCCTTGAGGTCGCCCACCTTCCTCGGCGCGATCAGGTCCACCAAGGTCCTCTTGGTTTCTTGTCCGAGCATGCGGACGAAGATGGCCCTCTTTTTGGCCTCGTCGGAGACTTCGAGCTCCACCAGCGCAGCGTTGAAGTCTATCTCAAACAGCTCCAAGTCTCCCGGCTTCCTGATCTCGTAGCCGGCGCATGTCTTGGACCCGTGGGCAGCCATATCCCACCTTCGTCGCCAGTTTAGTGTATGGGACCAAAGACGACCGGACAACCGAAGGGTTGGTTTAACACAGGTTTATTGCATTGCATGAGGTTCCAGTGAAGCATGAGGTAATGGCGGTGATACATCTCAATATATACAGTAGCTCTCTACATTTGAATCTTGTAGCACGGTAGCTGATTGGTTGCTACCGGCGTGGCCTCGCCCAGGCACGCCTCTTTCTTCAGCTGCTGAATGCAGGTCTTGCTTCAGCTGCTGAATGCAGGTCTTGCTTCAGCTGCTGAATGCAGGTCTTGCTTCAGCTGCTGAATGCAGGTCTTTCTTCAGCTGCTGAATGCGGGGAAGGTTTTCCCGCGGCTGTCCGTGATTGAGCAATGTGAACCATGTGAGAGTGAACGCTCGCAGCTGCCCTCTATAGGCTGTCTGCTCGCGTTCCTTTATAGCTGATATCGTTTGTATCTGGAGTGGTTACAATCTTGCCTTACAGTATAATGAACATGCATACATACATAACATCCTCCCAGGTAATTATTCTGAGAACAGACACTTTCCCAGCTTCGCTGTCTGTGAAAGGAGGGCAGGGTGACCTGCCGATTTTAATTGGGCAGAAGTTGTCTTCTGCATACTATAACCTTCCAAAATGGATTCTTCTAAGCAAAGCAAAGTTAAAACATTTTTACAAAATAATAACAGATTAAAACCATAAGCATCTAGGCTTTAAGCAAACAGAATAAAGAAAATTTATTCTTCCCTGGCTATGAAATCACGACAACAACTCCAGAAACCCACAGCTAGCATGATCTCTATTTCAGTCATTGTATATAAGTATACAACAAGAAACAAATATTATGAAAGTTACTAGAGCACAAATAGATTTAGAAACCTAACACCTTCTTGTTGTTGCTGCAACTGCAAGTATTACAGGATGGGCTCATTGGCTCTATTATCAATGATGGGCTCATTAGCTCTAATGAGGATGTGCACAATGCATTGAATATCACAGAAACCATAACTGTCTACAAAGTTAGTTGTTTACTCTATTGTTGTTTTTAACTCACTTAAGAAGCAGAGACTATGAGGAATGTTTTCAGGTTTCATTCACAGCAGTATTTCTCTCCCTCAGTGTTTAAGTAGTTTGTTTCATCAGCATTAAGTGTTGTTTTTCAGCAACAGAATGACAACAAAAATCCTTCTGAGTAAATTCACTAAAAATTGGGGATTGAAATCCCCAGACATTGCAAATCTTCTGGCTATGAGTTGTGTTAATATTCACCCATGATGACCAAATGCAATGTATTTTGTTATACTTGCAGGTGGTGGTGGTAGATTATTATTGGTATTATATACAAAACACAGTCAAACACTATTGACTAGTATTATATAACAGATCAAATTTTTAGCTAAAAATTGAAGTATCTGTAAAATTGTAGTGTAACACATGTGCTCTTCCTAATATTGCTGTTATCTGCCGCTCTGATGACATTATTTCAGGGACAGCTGTTCATTTACCCCCTTCACAAAACCCCATTCTGGATGAATATTTCCATATTGTCAGGACCAGAATAAGATCTATTGGTTTCAACATGGAGTCCAGGTACTTATGGATACACTCAGTATTTGATCTAAAATGGTCTGCCAGTCTATTTCAATTCTCTATCTTTGGTAGTAGAGCCTGAGTTTGGTGGGAGGGAAGAACTTACTAAGCATCTCCATGTGTACTGATCAGGTGGGGAACATGTAGCTCTGTGGAGTGCAATGTTTACCAACCATAGCTATTATGGTCACCCATGAGGGCACAGCAGTCCACCAACATTAGGAGGGGGCACATATTTCCTACATCTAGCAGCTACAAGCAAGTAGTATACCTTGAGTGATGCCTAGAGGCTACCAACCAAAAGTCCAGACTAGAAAGGGCAGGCTACATCTGGCAGGCTAATCACTTCTATTTCTAAGATCAAGCTGGACAAAGGAAGCATGAGTTTGGGTGTATACTGGATCATTCAGAATCCTACTGATGTGGGTACTGATAAGGATTAGGTTTGAAGTGCCCTCTCATTTGTCGTGGGTGTTCTTGGTGCAAGTCTCAGTGTAGAACCTAGTGGTGACAACAACAGATGCACAAGGTATTTCTAACAGCCAGATCAAGGCTAGTGAATATAGACAGAGATCTGTCTTTTTTTGTCCTATGATAGAAAAAGGTGTCCTAGGTCTGTAAAAATCTCTGGAGAGGTAATTTCTGGGTGTTCAGTTACATTGAAGAACAACCTTTATGCCACAGGGAAAATTCGCAGAAAACCCTGATTATAGGTGCTGTAGTGGTGTTTTGTTGGAGAGAACCTTCCTGGAACATTGCAAATCACACACAGAAAAAGCAGGGCACACTAAACACTGAAATGCGCACGCTGACAAAACAGACAACATGGGTGAAATTTAGTGGCAATCTCTGCAGCTAGGACTTCTTGTGAGGTAATTGGTTTATCTTTCATTTGTCCATAAATCCAATTTGCCTCTTTGACTTCCTGTATTGATACAAATGGAGTAAATCAGAATGGGGCTTTGGCAGTCATGTCTAAGCATGCATTTTTCATTCCTGTTATATAAATTAAATGAGCTGCAATTGCATTACAGACGACGCTGCCCCCAAAGCCCATAAATATTCTTAATGCCTTCTGTCTAGCTAAAACACAGTGACGCAGCCTGCTGCACTCATGACCCTTTTCTTTTTCTTCCTTGACATACAGCTTGGGCGGTTACAATGGTGTTGGGGAGGGTGTGTTATGCTTGGGATGAAGCAATATAAGAAAGGGTCTTTTCTTTGACTTCATTTTCTTACGTGGGAACTCTCTCTCTCTCTCTCTCTCTCTCTCTCTCTCTCTCTCTCTCTCTCTCTCTCTCTCTCTCTCTCTCTCTCTCTCTCTCTCTCTCTGAATACTGGTTAGAAGTCAACAGATTTTGCTGGAAGCAGAATTTCCTAATAACAAGGGAAATCACTCTGGAGCAGCTGACATCTGACACACAGAATTTGTTTTTCAAGTAGCTTTTTTAAAAAAATAGAAACTGAGACTTGCAAGAAAAAGGGATAGAATGGAGGTAGCATCTCTTGTTTTAATAAAAATGTAAAAACTTGCCCAAATGAAAAATGAATTAGAGATGAGTTAGCCTAACACCAAAATAAAGAAAAAAGAAAAAGAGGGAAATCTCATCACTACTTTGGGAGTAATACTGTCACTTTTTGGTATCGAAGCTACATGAAACCTTTTTAGCTGCCACATTTCTGGTTCTCTCTTCCTCGGTTTTTAACATGTAGTGCAAAAGTGGGCAATTTATGGCCATCTTATTGTTAGAGTGTAGCTCCTGTTAGACCTGTCCTCTATAGCCAATGGTGAGGAAGGACAAGAACTGCAGTCTTACAACAACTGGAAAGCTAAATATTCTCCATCACTGTAGGATTAGCCTACTGCCAAAGCATGGGCCAATTTCTGATGTCTACCTCCCACCTTCTGGTTACAAACATTCCACCAGTGCTGGACTGGGTGAGTCTTTCTTTGATCTAGAAAAGCATTTGACATTTACTTGGCTAAATGCAAGGCTATACACTTGGGACCACAGAACACAGACTAATACTGGTCTTCATCTAAATATGACTGCTAAATTAGTGGATTTAAAACTTTGGTGGACCACAGAGAGCATTGAAAAGTGGACCAGATAAAACTGAAAGCCAGACCTATAGCAGATCTAACTTATGCCCTGATATAGGAGTGCATTTCTCTTCTCAGATCGTGATGGCTGCACAACATAATGGTATCAGGATAAGTTACTACAGATGTGTAATAGAAAAATGAGATGTGTGGATTCCCCCCCCCCTTTTTTTTTTTTTGCAACATCCATATGTATAGTGTTATATCTTGTTCCAGCCTAAGGCTGGATACATATCAGGAATAGTTCATTTTGGGTGGGCTGAATGTGTTCGTGGGTGAGATCCCTTTTCTCCCCCTAAATTGTTTCAATAGACTCTGTCTTGACACAAGCTAGGAAGGTAGGTTCCAAGCCTTTGGTTGATTCTTTTTCCCAACACACCAAAGGGTTGCCAGGTATTTTGAAACTCAAGGTTCCTTCTGGGCTAAGGACTGAGGTTCCACAGAAATGTGGCAAACCACACAACAGAGAATTAGGGATAATATTCCTAATAAATGTATTTTCCTCTTCCATTACTAACTGCAATATCACTTCTAACCATATGCATCAGCTCATTCTTTTTGGAAGCTCCAATGCAGAGGTGGAGTGACTAGATAGCTCAGTGCATTGGTTGTCCTGGCTGTCAAGCAGGATTTTGGAGATTAGATTGCTCACTGTATAGACAAGAAGAGATAGTTCTGTGAGGCCCTTGGGCAAGCTGCACAGTCTGAGAAAAAGAGAATATTACACTATTTCTCAGAATGGCCTTTATGGTACAGGATTATTTATTAAGTTGGCTGGATGACTCAGTGGTTTAGGCATCTATCTGGCTGCAGAGCCAGAGGTTGAGGTTTTGAAGCCCCACTGTGCCTCCAAGGAGGAAAGTCATCTTGTGTGGCTATGGGTAAGATACACAGTCCAAGAGTGCCCCCATAAGAAGGAATTAGTAAACCATTTCTGTATCTTCTTTACCTAGAACCCCTGAAAAGGTGACCATAAATCATAATTGACTTGACTGCACACAATTATTGCTGTTAAGGCAGAGTTGGGTAAGGATATGTGTCATATTTTCCCTTGGACTAAACTGCTTAGCTGGACAATATCATGGAGGTAGTGTCATCCCATCTCAGTTGTTAATTTCCTCTTTTCCATACAGGTGGTAGACAGTGAAGTTAGTACATATCACTAGGTGCTGCTGTGCTGGAACCTTGGCTGTTAAAGATTGGTTGAAAAAGGTGAAACACTAGACACGATTTTTGTCAGTGGTACCTCATTTTTGTAGAATTAATATATCAACTAAATAGTTTGATATGAAAAATGAGGGGGATAATATTGTTTTGTACTTTGTGAAAAAAACAAGCTTTTTCTTGGAGGAGGAGGAAAAAAGAATAAGAACAACAACATACATGGGTGGATGGACTAAAACTATTTGCAAAAAATCACTTTGAGAGTGAATCACTCTTAAACACAGTACATATGGTCATCAGGACACTAGAAAAAATGCTGCAAAATTTCATAAAATACTAAGACCAACTGTAAATCTCTGAAATAATGCCATCAGAACAGCTTGTTCTATCAACCTCAATGGCTTTATTTGAAATCATATTAAATGTTGTTATCTGCCCTGGGTCGTTTTCACTGTGAATCTGTTCCCAAAATGTATATACAGTATTTTAAAACCTAGCTGTTCTCAATCTTGTTGCCTCTGTGCCTTCTGGAGGTCTTGAATGATCCTTCTGTCATCTATGCAACAACCTAAGATAGCACTTTACAGGAAACAGTATTTTACCTAGGTGAGTAGACAGAAGGGAGCCCATACAGTAGGTGAGGCTCCAGTAAAATTTATAGATGAACAGTAGGCTTCTCTTTGTTTTATCTTAAGAGACACATGCCTAGTTAACCACAATATCATTCACTGCACATTCACAAAGGTAGTAGGTAGGTAAGTAGGTAGCCAGAACCTACAAGAGCTTGCCCAAGAGAAACCAGGCATGGTACAGAACAAAGCTGAGACATGTATTTTATTCCAAAATACAGCCAAAACTTTAGTAAAGCTATCTCTGCTCTCCCTTTCCTTCTTATATTTTCCTTCTTATTTCTTATCAGAAACTATATAATCTAGTTTTCATTTCTGGAACCCAAGTATATGTTACACTTTCCTTTCTAAGGTTCTAGATGGCAATTAGCTAAACAATGTAGTCTTCCCATTATTTGACTGTGCTGTCTTCAGTTTTGTAAGCATGGTTTGTTTGTTTTGGGGGTGGGTGAGATGGTGAAGAGAGACAGCAAACTCTCATCCTGCCATCCATTCCATCTTGATAACTTCTGTTTGTCAGAAGAAACCTATCACATGGACAAAATGGATATGTCCCATGCTACCTGGCACTCTCATTCAAAAGAAACAGGAGTTAAATTTAAATCCCAAAGAACCATGATGAAGCTGAAAATATTAGCGATGGGTACAGCAATCATCTATTACATGAAAATCCTATTCTACTTAACAAGATTTTTGTTTGGGAAGTGTTACACAACTGCTACCTTTTTCTTTTTAAAAAAATGTTATGAATGATCTTGACACATTTTATTTTCTTAATATTTAATCAATCAATTTTTATTATAGTCCAAGACCAGCAAAGGATAGCAAAAGGAACAGAAGTTAAAATGAGGGTACTTAAAATATATTTTAATTTCTATATATTCATGGTGAATTGAGAGGACACCATTTTAAAAATGAGGTTTCAAAGTTCAGCGTGATTTTCTGCCCATAATTCAGCACAATTAAATATGCTTAAGGCCATTGATTTTGATGAGTTTAAATGCCACTATTCTGTATTTTTCGGTCACAAGATTGCAATGTCTAGTGATTTGTTATTTAGCTTTCAACATAATTTGGGGGTTTTGGCATTTTGTGAAGGAAAATGTACAGAAAATCTAACATCTCAGTGATTCTTTTTCTGTACAAACATTGATGTGGAAAAAGATACTGGCACTTTGTTGCTTTGGTATTTCACATGTTTGTTTTTTGGATGCGGTTTCTTTTATTATTTCATCAGATCATTTTGCCTTCCTTATCTCCATACACAACTAATTTTTGCTGAGATTAGTAACAATTCATGGTGGGATACATTTGTGAGGAAGGGTAGCAGAAAGTGGAGTTGGTTGGCCCTCCTCATAGCTGCCAGGTCTCTCCTCTCATCCCCTGCCCATGAAGCCATTTTTACAATGGCCAAACTTACTTCTGAGTCCCAGGTAATATCTATGTTTCTTCTGCCTTATGCTTTTCTTCATAATAAATCTCTCTTTTTTAATATTTTTATTGATTTTCAAACAAAATTACAAAACTTAAACATTTATAACATTACAGTACACTACAATACAATAAAAAAGAACAAATGAACAAATATACATTGAATACATTCACTCTCACCCACCCTTCACCTCCCAATCACCCTCACCCAGCCCTTCACCATCTTCTGTCTTCTTCACTCCCCTTGTCCTTCCGTTGAAGGACCGCCTCCGAAGTGCCGAAGAAGGGGAGGGAGACTGGAACTAGAGCGGGTTCTTGCTATTATTTAAGACATTAAATGATTTTTATTGTTCACAGCAAAGCAGCTGTTTCTCTTTCCCTCCTGCTAATGGTTGTCATACCATTACTCATTTTATTACCTTTCCTTCAAATCATTTCTATTCAGATTTTGATCCCAAAATTATCCCACCTTTTTTTCCTTCTTTTTTTCTATAGTTGCTATAATGATCAAAATTATTCAATTTTCTTTCTATAACTAGTTGCAGATTCTTACTCTTGTATTTCTATTTATCTATATACTGCACATCCAATTCTCTGCGAACCTTAACATATATCACCTTATAAATTATAATCTATCTATCTATTAATCTATCTAGTTAATCTTAACACATCTTGACAGAGGATTATTTACATATTTCAATCAATCAATCTCTTTCTAGAACCAAACTTCCTCCATCTTAGGGCAAAGCAAATATAGAAACCAGGGTCACAGCAAATAAAGATTTTTTTTATTTAAAGGAAACAATTTCCAAAACATCATACTCTACATGTTACTTTATATTCTGGGCTAACCTCCCGTAATTAAAAGCTCTTCTTTAAGTTTCCTTCATTCTTCTAATCCTTCTTTAACAATATTACATGATTGTAATATAACCAAAATCTCAATTTGTTTACTTATCAAAACAACTTTCCTTACACAGAAAATTCTTATCTGTTATATTTGCTACCAATTATAACTCATATCCTTATCCCTTGACAATTTTAATTTTCTTCCTCCGCAATCTTTCTTCCTTTATTATATCCTAATAGATAAGAGTAAGACGGATTCTTGCTGATATTTAAGACATTAAATAACTTTTGTTGTTCATAACATACAGCTGTTTTTCTCTCTCCTTTCCTCCTACTAATGGTTATTGTACCATTATACATGTCATTGACTTTTCTTCAAAACTTTTCTATGCAAATTTTTGATCCTAAAGTTATCTCCCCCTTTCTTTCCCTCCCCCCTACAATTACTGTAGTAGTTAGGCTTATTCAATACTCTTTCTGTACCAATTCCAAATTCTTACTCTTATATATTAATTTATCTATATACTGCACATCTGATATTCTCTGTAGGCTTCCCCAACATATATTTCCTCATAATCTTAACCCCCATTAACAAAAGGTTATTTACATGTTTTAATCTCTTCCTTAAACCAAACCTCCTCCATCTTACATCAGAACAAATATAGAAACCAAAATCACAGCAAATGGAAACTCATTGAAAAATAACAATTTCAAAAACATCATACTCCACATTACTACTACTTGCCCTTTCTTGACATTCCTAGACAGGGGGTTATTTACAATTTCAAACATATTAAACCTTATATTTCAAACTTTACACTGTAATTTTCCATCCAACTTACCCCCTTTTAACCTTTCTTAACAAAAGTTATTAACCTTTTTGTGACAATTTCATAAATATTCCCTTTTACCCTTATCTTTCTCCCTGTATTTTTCACTTCTTTTATATTTTGGATTAACTTCTCAAAATTAAAAGCTCTTCTTTAAGTTTCCTCCATTCTTCTGATCCTCCCTTAATAATATTACAAGATTCTAGTATATCCAAATATACAGTTTGCTTGTTTATCACAACAACTTTACCTGCCCAAAATAATCTTAAATGATGTAATTTTTTCCAATTATAACTCACACCCTTATCCCTTAACACTGTAGTGATTGGTTTAATTTTCTTCCTCCACAATCTTTCTTCTTTAGTTATGTCCTGATAAAGATCCAGTCTTTCCCCATCCAATTTTGGTACTCGTGTACCATTTCTTCTTAAAAATGCCTTTAATTCTAATTTTCTGTCCAGACCTGCAAATTTTACCAAAACAAACCTTTTAAAAGTCCCATTTCTTCTCTTCCCCAATCTATAAACTGCTAGAATATCCTCCTGTGTAAATTCTCTCCCCATCTTCAATTCATTCAACCATTTAATAATTCTTTCTCTCAGTCGGTCTGGACTTCCCTCTGGAATATTTTTAATCACCACGTTCTTTTGTCTCACCTTCTCCTCCAGCATGTACAGTCTTTTTTCTTGATTATCTATTCTTTTATCTTTTTCTTGCAAATCTTTTACCTTTGTTGTCTCAAAATTTTTAGTTACTACTTTCATAGAGTTGGCCAATAGATCTCTTAGTTCTTGTTGTCCATTCATGGCATCTTTTATTTCTTGCTTCCTTGTCACATCTATTCTGTCCAACCTTTTCTCAAGTTTACTCCAAATATCCATTTCTTTCTCCACTGCTTGCATGTCTTTTATCTCCTCTTCCACAGATTTTAATTTTGCCTCTATTGTCATAACGTTATTATTTAATATTTTCATAAAGTTAACCAGCAAGTCCCTTAGTTCTTGTTGTCCATTCATAATTTCTTTTAATTTTGCTTCTATTGTGTCCTCCATGTACTGTCTTTTTTCTTGATTAGCCATTCTTATATCCTTTTCCTTTCCTTTTTTTTTTTGCATCTCTTTTTTCTTGATTAGCCATTCTTATATCCTTTTCCTTTCCTTTTTTTTTGCATCTCTTTTTTCTCCATTTCCACACGTCCATTATCTGCAGAATTCATTACTGCTTTCATCAACCTTTCCGCCTGGTCCCTGAAATCTTTTAGTGCTTCCCCATAAGATTCCATTTCAATAATTTTAGGATCTCTAGAATCTCTAGAGTAAGTCTAGAGTCTGAAATCTTTGAGTTGATGATAACTCATTTAGGGCTGACTGTTTCCCACTTCTTTTTTCTCTCCTCTCACTACTTTAAGGTCACAGCTACCTCAACAGCTGTTTCTCATCTTCAGGGGCCTGTTCTTCTTCACTCTCTCTCTCTCTCTCCTTTTTTATTTTGTTTCGTCTTTTAAAGATTCTTTCTCTCTCAAAAAAAGGGGGACAGACAGACACCCCCTCCTTCAGTCCATCAGCTCTCTTGCCTCAGAGTTCCCCTTTTATCTCTCTTTTTAGTTCAAAACTTTGCTCCAATACTTTAAGGGCATTCAAGGTTTCTCAAAGCTTTTCCCCCTCACTTTTCAAGGCTTATTTCAAGCTTGCTTTCTCCACCTTGCCTTTGAAACCCAATCTTTCATTCTCTTCCACAGTTCTGTTTTTCCTTCTCAGTCTCATCAATCACACCTTCCTTAATTAGGTGGTCTTTACAGCCCAAAATAAACATTAAGAGCAAATGGAGGACTTACAGAGGCTTGCAAATCTAAGTCATCCCATTCAATCGGCGTCTCTTTGCCTTTTCCAGCCTTTTCAAGCTCTGTCATACTGGCCCAGACTCTCTTGACCCCTGAATTCTTCACCTTCTTCACCCCCACAGCACTCCTCTGTCTTTTTTCTCAAATTTATCTTTGACAGCCTTTGTTTTTCCACCTTTTTAATACATTTATCTCGCAGCCTGCTTCACTTGTGTCTTACTCCCCCGCCATCTTGTTCCGGTCTCCCTTCATAATAAATCTCTGAGGTAGGTCAGTCTTAAAGAGAAGGACTGGCCCAATGGCACCCAGTGACCTTTACATCTGAGTGGGGATTTGAACCTAGGGCAGTGGTGGTGAAGCCTGGTGCTCCTGCTTTTCTTGAACTTCAATCCCCAAAAGCCCTGATCAGCAGGCCTGCTGGCTTGGCCTTCTGGTAATTGAAGTCCAAAAACATCTGATGTGCCAAGGTTTGCCATCACTGACCTAGGACTTCCCATTCCTAGACTGATCCTATGATTTTGACAAGACACTGAATAAATACCTATTGTTCACTTCCCAGTCATACATTCATAAATATTTTGGGTATATATTGATGACTTTCTCTTGTCTGAAATAACATTCAGAACAAATAAGAAACCAGAACCACACTACAATGCAAAGGTCTCTACCATTTACTCTGAGTGGTGGCAATAATAATGCATTTTTGAAGGCATGAAACAAAGGGTGATAATTGTCCCCTGGAAGTGAATTAATTGCTTTTCCTTGGGAAAGAAATCATTGTCACAGTGTCAACTCTACAAGTTGTTACCACTGTGATTATTTCATCATGAAGCAGGACAATCAGCAAGAAAAGCTGCAACATGCTGCTAGCAAAGAATTTGTATCTGTTTAAATGTCTCTCAGTTTGAAAAAGTGACAGAAAGATTATTGTCCTCAGAATATATTATGTCAGTGATGGCGAACCTTTTAGAGACCAAAGGCCCAAACTGCAACCCAAAACCCACTTATTTATTGAAAAGTGCCAACACAGCAACAGGAGAGGAAGGATATGCTCCCATTGGGCTGCTGGGCAGAGGAGTGGGGTGAACTCTGTGCTGGGGGACAGGGGAAGCACTCCCATTGGGCTGCTATGTGGGTTGCCTGCGGGAATAATTGGCTAAACCTTTCCCCAGGGGTTCGCTTGGCTTTCGACAGATCCAGGGACCAACCGAGCTTGGCAGGAAAGGCAATTGGGGTGTGGGCTAGTTAGTTAGTTTGGGGATGAATCAGAAAGCCTTGGCTGACGGTTACAGTAGAAATGTGGTAAAAACCAAAGATGATGACTCTAATGGAAATACACAATCCTCCGCTTCTGGCTACAGATTAAGTTGGGCAAATAAGCCACGCCAGACAGCAGGACAAACTAGGCACTCGGAGTCAATATACATAAGATTCCGAGATAGGGCACGAACAATGGGTTTCACCAGCCCAAACCTTAATTAGTTGTGTGTTGTCTATTAACCA
This sequence comes from Bradypodion pumilum, assembly GCA_035047305.1. Lineage (NCBI taxonomy): Eukaryota > Metazoa > Chordata > Lepidosauria > Squamata > Chamaeleonidae > Bradypodion > Bradypodion pumilum. The sequence goes on from JAWDJD010000003.1 coordinate 173,551,436, forward strand.
CAGGGCAATGTCCAAGAACAGGCATTGTACTGACCACCGGAAAATGCCACGTATGCAAGCCTTCTGTTTTAGGGGGTCATGCGCATCTTACACATGTATCACCCCAAGGCAGGGTAATAAATATGTACCACCCGACCCTTTTTGAGGCTGGACTTCACCGCACAATTGTCTCATGTGTCTTCCTTGCAGCCAGCCACTCCTACATCTGGTAGCCATGGCAACACTGCTGGGCTGAGGTGACTGCACGGGTGCCCACAGAGAGGGCTCCAAGTGCAATGTCTAGCATGCATGCCATAGGTTCGCCACCATTATATTATGTGGAGCATGCAGCACTTTTGCAAAGTGGTAACTGAGGAATAGGCACTGTGGTGGCTTAGTGGTTAAGATGCTGAACCTGATAACTGGAAGGTTGGCAGGTCAGCAATTTGATACCTGAGTGCTGCATGACAGGGTGAGCTTCTATCTCTGTCCCAGCTCCTGCCAACCTAGCAATTCGAAAGCAAGAAATTGCAAGTAGATAAAAAGGGACTGCTTTGGTGAGAAGGTAAACAGCGTTTATGTGCTCTGGCATCTAGACATGCCTGCCACAGGTCCATGGAAACATCTGCAGATGCAGACAGTGCTGGCTCTTTGGCTATAAACAGAGATGATACAGAGTCAAATACAACTAGCTTTCGATCAAGGACGACCTAACTGATGAATATTGGCATGTTTTAATATTTGTGCTTCTTTACACATGCACAGTCTACCAAAAATACTCTCTTCTGCACTCTGTGGGGCAACCCTTCACCTTGCAGAAAGCTCCTCAGCAGCTTGGATTAGATGGCTGTTCTGAGCTCTCAGCAATTCATGTAGGGAAGCCAAACCCTAACCCAGCTGCATCCTGTTCCTAGGTCAGTGGTAGGTGAACCTATGGCACGAGTGCCAGAGGTGGCACTCAGAGCCCTCTCTGTGGGCACCTGTGCGGTCAGCCCAGCAGAGAGTTCATCCCGCCATTCTGCCCAGCAGCCCAATGGGAACGCTTTCTCCCACCACCCCCAGCACAGTGTTCACTCTGCCTCTCTGCCCAATGGGAGCATTTCCTTCCTCCGCTGTTGCTGTGTTGGCCCTTTGTGATAAATAAGTGGGTTTGGGGTTGCACTTTGGGCACTCGGTCTCTAAACACTACCCTAGGTAAAGGTAAAGCTCACCCTTGCTCGAAAACCAGTCATAGCCACTTCTAGGGCTTGTAGTTCATCCCCATTTATAGCCAAAGAGCCAGCATCTGTAGACATTTCCATGGATATGTGGCAGGCATGACTAGACACCAGAGTGCATGGAACACTGTTTACCTTCCCACCAAAGTGGTACCTATTTATCTACTTGCAAATTCTTGCTTTCGAACTGCTAGGTTGGCAGAAGCTGGGACAGAGACAGGAGTTCACTCCATCATGCAGCACTCAGGTCTCGAACTGCTGACCTAGTGACCTTCCAGTCATCAAGTTCAGTATCTTAATCACTAAGCAACCATGGTCCCTCTTTAAGCTACATAATTATATACATCTTTTATTTTCTTATCACCTGGTGAACAGCAGCTATATGGACAGAAGGCCAAGCTATACATTACAGATAACTCATCATTAAGAGAGGAACTTCCTTCTGTGCTGATTGTCTGCAGTTATCACAACAGGGGATTTTTTTTAACATAGAGGAGTTTGCAAATTATTTTGATTTGTTTTATGAGTACTCTTCAAGACTTAAATATATTTTTATTTGCAAGTATTTTTTATCTGAGTCGCAAAAAGTCCACCTGAATTACATTCCTAGGGAACTATGTGATTTCAGCTTTGTGAGTTCAACTTTAATGGTAAGTTTGTTTGTTTAATGGAAAGGTTATCTGTAACCTGGATCCTGGCTTATGCAAAAATAAAAACCATTTAGGGCAGCTTGTCCTGACATGAAAGAAAGACAGATCTGTGGTGTTTGACTTGTGATAGCTCATGAACATACATGATGCTGTAGTCCTCAACTTTCATGTGTGACCCATCTCTTTGGAAGACTGAGGTGTATGTATGTGTATGTGAATTCTGAACATTTTACCAAGCTTTTTTCCTTGAGCATCTTAAAGTCTTATTGAGTGTCTTAATTATAATCGTTGGGTTATACTCAACTGGCTTTATAATCCTCGGAGGAAACTCTTGGCAATTTACTCCACACAAGGCTGTTTTGCTTTCACTGTTAGTTTTATGATGGTGAAGGGACCATAAATTTGTAACCATTTACTTCTTCCTCTACCCAATATTAGTTTATGGCCCATCTGAGAGTCTTCATCTCATTAGGACTGGGCAGTTTAATTGTGACCCCTTCACTGTGCTTTAGTTGCATAAGGATGTGAAGTTGCCGCTAAGAACAATATATCCATATGGATTCACTTAGAAAACAGAAGACATTTTGAAGTTAGTGAGGTGTAATTAAAAGATGTAGAAGCATTGACAAAAATGTGGGATGTCTTGACACAGTGCCAAATGCTAACAATACTAACAATAACTAGATTTAATTGGTAGATCTCATAGATTGGGCAGGTGCAGACCTCCGCTCCTTGGGACCTGAGAGTCAGCTCATGATTTTTGCTTTAGTAGTTTTTTGAGACCACAGCATCTGGATAGCCTTAATTACTGATCTGGTTCAGTGGGAAGAAAAGACAAAAGTATACACACATGACTATGAATCTTTTTTCTTTATTAAGATTGTTCTTGCAGTTAATGTTGATGCTCTGTGTGCATTATTTGGATGTTCATTGTGTTAAGGCAATTCTACCTCAACTGAACTCTTTGCCTCAACTCAGTTAAACACAATGGTTAGGGTCCTAACTATCTTTCCATGAACACAAAGGCTACTTCTATTCATGGGTAGGTAGAGTCCAGGTGGGGTGGTGATGGAAAGTAAGTTTTACCTTTCAGAGAATCCTGCCAAGCAAATGTTTTGGTACGAGAGATTGTTAATTCCCTTCTGCCAACAGGTCTGTTCTGTGAGCAGAACTTCTGGTTGGGTGCCAGTGGGTCTAAACTCAGCATCTTGGCCTGTAAGATCGCCAACACCTGAGCTGTGAAACAGTTAGATGGCACAAAATATGACATTTATTCACTAGGCAGGAAATGAAATCAAATACAGTGATACCTCATACAATGTCCAAACTTGGTTCCACAAGTTTGGACTTTATACGGATTTGGACTTTGTATGAGTAATGCAAAATCCTAGCCGCGATGCATCATACAACGTCCAAATCCTTGCTGCGATGCCTCGTACAACATCATTTCCATAGAGATACATTGTACTGTAACAGCACAGACTTCAGGGCAAAGTCAAGGAAACAGTCAGAAAGCTGACAGAACTTTAAGAAAACATTGTCTAAAGGCTAAATACATTGCAAAAACATGTCAAACAACCCTGATTGTCCAAGAGCCTGAAGAATGCTGCAAAAATCCCAGGAATGCTTCTAAAAAGTCTGATGAAAAATTCAAAAAAATCCAAAATCATGCTCAAAACCACTCCTAAACACTTTTTGCCTTGTGCAAAACCCACAAGAACAATGCACGCATGTGTCCTGTCTTTTATACTGCCCAGGCACAACGCAACCTGGGGAAAACTGAATGCCTCATACAAAGTCGAGTGACTTTGTATGTGGTAACTTTTTTCAAAAAATTAGGCAATGTTGTATGAATTTGATGTTGTATGAAGCGGACTTTGTATGAGGTATTACTGTAATTCTGCTACTGTCTCCAATAATAGGCAAGAGTGATTTTGTCTTAAAAACAAGGAAGATACCGATACAGTCTGTAGATATGGACTGTACAGGGATAGATAGTCCTGATTAGATTACTAATGACTGCACCTAATGTGTAAAAAGAGACTTGATAGTCTTTTTATTGTTTATTACCTATTCTGGATAATTTGGAATGGAAATGGTAAAGACTGATTTAAATATGTAAGGCTTAGGTAGAAAGTACCTCAGAGTTGAACTCTGGTAGTTTGACAAGCATCTTCTGAATAATTTATGCACATTATTTGTAGTCAAATAAATTCCCTTGTACCCTTTTTTTGGAATGTTGAAATAACAGAAGTTCAGGATAACCAAGAGTAGATTTTTGTGTGTGTGTAAGCTCTGTAAGCTCCATTCAGTTCTGGTGCTCAGGGGGTGGGGATCTGATGGTCATCATTTTTTAATTCTGTATTTATGTATTTTGCTCCAAGTTCTGGTTTCTAAATATTGGACCCTAATGAAAAGGAAAAAAGAAAAGTGGATCCTCCAGATCTCAAGTATTTCCATTCAGTTATGAATTAAAGTAAATAAATATCTTTAGATGTATATCAAACAGTCTTTTTGGTTGAAAGCTTCGAAGAACCATCCAGTGAGATTCCAGGAGAAAGAAGTTATACTTCGAGCTTATGGTGGGAATTCAGTACACTGACCTTCTGCTCCTGAGCTGCAAGAGGCTGTGTCACAGGATTTAAGGACCTCTTCCAGAGAGGTGCTTTGGCCTTCTGGTTGGAAACAGAAGAGGGAAGTGAAGCCAACTTCCAACCAAAGTCCCAGATTTGGGAGTGCTTCCTCCTGCTTCTGTCAAGTACCTGATCCAACTTTTTAATGTCCTGGTTGGGGAATGTTGAACTCCCTGTTCAGGTGCCATTATAGGGATGGAGATTTGTTCCACTGCTCCTCAAGGGAGCTGCAGCATTTAGCTGTCGAGTGGAGAAGGACTGATCTTCAACATGTTGTGGGATACTTAGAGAGAGGCAGATATTTTGTGATGAAAGTATGGCAATGAAGACCTGTCCTTTCTCTTCCTTAGCTGATTTGCAGTGATCAGCTAAGAAGCCATGGCAGCTCATGTTTTCTGCTGATCTCCTATGACAGTGATGGCGAACCTTGGCACTCCAGGTGTTCTTGGACTTCAATTCCCAGAAGCCCAAATCAGCACACCTGCTGATCAGCACTTCTGGGAACTGAAGTCCAAGAACACCTGGAGTGCCAAGGTTTGCCACCAGGGTCCTATGATGTGTATTTTGTACATATATGTGTATTTGTGCAAAAAAAAAGTTGTTTGTGTAATAATGAAGTGAATGTGTGCTTATAAATGGGTGGTGTGGGTTGCCTGCAGGAATAATTGGCCAAACCTTTCCCCTGGGTTCGCCCGGCCTTCAACAGATCCGGGGACCAACCAGGCTTTGCAGGAAAGGCAATTGGGGTTCGGGCTAGTTAGTTAGTTTGGGGGGCAAATCATAAAGCATTGGCTGATGGCTATGATAGAAACAGGGCAAAAACCAAAGATGATGACTCTAATGGAAATACACAATCCTCCGCTTCTGGCTGCACATTAAGTTGGTCAAATAAGCCGCACCAGACAGCAGAACAAGCTAGATACCCGGAGTCAATACACATAGGCTCCGAGATAAGGCAGGAACAATGGGTTTTGCCAGCCCAGACCTTAATTAGTTGTGGATTGTCTATTAACCACAGGGCAATGTTCAAGAGCAGGTATTGTCTTGACCACTGGAAAATGCCACGTATGCAAGCCTTCTGTATTAGGGGGTCATGCGCATCTTACGCGCGCATCACCCCAAGGCAGGGTAATAAAGACGTACCACCTGACCGAGATCAGGGTTGGACTTCACCGCACAATTGTCTCGCGTGTCTTCTTTGTGGCCAGCCACTCCCACACCTGGGAGCCATCACAACAGGTGGAATGTGGGGTGAGCATTTATTTGTGTGTGAATGGATTGAAGATCTATCTTTGTGTGTGAGTGTGTGTGTGTTCAAACAAATGATGTGTAACTATGTGTGGATGTGAAAGGTGCATGGTCTCCTTATACTCTAGTTCTGCACATTTTGAGCAGTGGCTCATTCGCTGATTGAATTTGGCCACCAATGTCCCCATTGACTCAATAATGAAAGTTGCAACCTTGAATTTACAAGGACATTTACAAAGACATTTTGGAGGTAATTAGTCCACAGGGCTGCCATAAGTCAGAACTGATGCATGTAGCAGCAATATATGTTTGGGCAGGTCATTTGGAATTTAAAAAAATCTGCACCCTGTTGGATTGGGGTCGCGAGGCGGCCGTTGGGTCCCGGAGGAGACTGGTCAAGCAATGAGACACGAGGCAAGATGGAGCAAAGACCAGTGATTTATTGAGGGAAAATCATCAGTATATATCGAGTAAGCGAGACTGCGTGTGATGGAATCGTCATCTGACAAGAATCATGTCCCATGTTTACACGAGTTAATTGGGAACCTCTCCCGGGGAAGTTAATTAACTAAATTAAACACTGACAGGGGAACTCCATTCTTCCATGCTTATCCTGGGGTAAACATGGCCGATGTTGGTTTTAGGGCTTGCGGTAATCCGCGGGTGCGACATTACCTATTCCATGACTTATGAGTTAGTCATCCAATTTCCTCTTGCTCGAATTGTTTGTCAGGTCAGCTGTGGGTGAATTAAACTATGGCTATTAATCCGCTCCCCAATTTCTGTTCCCTCGGAACCAAAGCTCGAAGGAGCAATCTCCCAAGTGATGGTTCTGTCAGGGACAGTATGCCACCATGTCTCTAGTGGGAAGCAACAATGTCAAGCGACTGACACAACATGTGGAATCTGATACATTCGCGGGAATGTAGTTCCAAGTATATTGATTGCATGTAAAAAAACCATCCTGAAGGCAAGGTAACATGAACATACATTGAATTAATAGTCTCTGGGTTATCACAAGTCCAGTTGCTGCTGCCGGGGTCAAGGCAACGGCACTGTGGCCCGTCGACTGCGGAACAGCCGGTCATTCGAGCACAAGTAGAGTTCGAGCTGACCGCCACTCGAAGATAATAGAGAGTGGCTGCATCAGCCGGCAAGGCTTTGGTGACTTGGGTTCCCCAGTGCGCATACGTTGAAAAGCCAGTCTTGTAAAATGGACCGAATATCCGCTTCACCAACCAGTCACCGTTCCTGATGCGCGCATCTGGGGAGTGACACACCGGGATGAGACATATGCTCAGAATTGAGGCAGAAGCGGTGGTCTGCCTCAGGCAAAAATTGGACTGATTGACGAGGTTCGCCAATCTTTCCCAAACATTGTAATGCAGCCTGGCATCAGGATGTTGGCTTCCAGCGAAGCTGGTTGAACACCTCCCCCCGCAAGTAGGGAGAGGATCAAGATGATGGTGGCCATCATGGAGTTAGCGGTGATCAGGGAAAAAGCTGCAACCAAGATGTTCTCCGGTATCGGCTCCTTGTCCTCGCGCCGAACGACCTCCGCTGCTTCCTGGCATAGGGACTTGGCCATCCCCCAGGTGATCTTCGGCGCTGTCATCTGCTGTCGCTGCCTCCTCCGCTTGGCTCTCCCCATCAGGGTGAGGTCCTCCATCTCCGGGATCGGGTCCGGAACGGCCTGGGTCCACACCATTGGACTCGAAGTGAGGCTTGACACACCGAGCTGGAATCCAGACGACACCTGTAGGAGACATAATTGCAGCATACCCTCTTCCCCATGTTATGAGTGGTGCCGGGTCCATCCAAGAAGGATCCGGTGGCACTTGGTAACGCATCATCGGCCGCGGAAGAGCTTCCGAATGGCGGAAGTGCTTCTCCTGCGGAGTGCAATCCAAAAAAACATTAAGGTGATTGTACGTGAACAATACCTTGTTCAGACAATGCTGTGCCTGACCCTGAGATTTAGGGAGGGCAGGTGGTTCCCCCCTTTCTGTTTGTTTGTCAATGTAGGACTTAAGCGTCCGATTGACCTGTTCCACAATCGCTTGCCCCTGCGGATTGTATGGAACGCCAAAGGTGTGCTTAATGTCCCAGGTGGCCATGAAGTCAGCCAGCTGCCTGGAGCTGTAAGCTGGAGCGTTATCGGTTTTCACGTGCCATGGTTTGCCCATGGCCACGAAGCAGGAAAGGAGATGCTGCTCCACATGGGAAGCCGTTTCTCCCTTCTGTGCTGTTGCCCAAACAAACTGTGAAAAAGTGTCAATGCAGACGTGCATGTACTGCCATCTGCCAAACTGCGGAACATGTGTGACATCCATTTGCCACACCTGGTTGGCCTCTGTCCCTTGTGGGTTGACCCCCCACGAGGGCCCCCCTACTGCCCCTGCACAATGCGGACAGGAACGGACTATGCCTTGGGCTTGAGAAAGTGGCAGGTTGAACTGCCTTGCAAGTGCTCTGGCATTCTGATGAAAGAATGCATGACTTTGAATTGGAGTTGTGAAGACTCCCAAAACTGACCGTTGCTGAATTTCCTTTGTGGCCGCATCCACTCTGCTATTGCCCACGGAAATCGGACCAGGCAAGTTCTGGTGACTTCTGATGTGGGCGATATAGAGTGCTTCGGTGCAGTTCCACAAGTGAAATTGAGTTGTGAGAAACAGACTCAGCAAATTTTTGTCTATCGCGGGAGTGATGTATGCTCCCGGTAGACTGTGAAGCAAATTCCTAACATACTGACTGTCAGTTATTATGTTTAAGCGTTCTTTGGCAAAGGTGCACAAAGCGAGGTTCACCACTGCCAACTCTGCCTGCTGCGTGGACTTCTGTGGAAGAGTTAGAAGCGTGCACCAAACTTGGTCCTCTTGCCAAGTTAGAACACCATAAGTATGACTCCCATCCGTGAAGACTGTCCTAGCCCCTGAAGTGGAACCAGTGACATCAATTCACACAAACTGATTGTCTGTGTTTGAAGCGAGACGAGTCTGGGGTCCTTTGGCAAATGGTATGGCAAGCATCCAGTGAATCCTTCCAAGGCAATTGGAAGTGAGTCACCGAGCTGCATCAGTTGCTGAACCTGCTCTTTTGTGAATGGGACCACGATTTTTGCTAAATCGTGCCCTGAGATGTCCCTTGCTCTCAGCCTTCCTCGGTAGATCACCGCGGAGACCAGTTCCTGTGGGGGAACGATGTTTCGGGAAGAGGTGTGTGGTAAATACACCCATTCCACAATACTCGCCCCTCGTTCGGAGTCCACTTCTTGGGCTCCGGTGAACATGGATCCGGTCCGAACGATGTACATGTTCAGGATCGGAGCATATGGTCCCTGACTAATCCTGTCTACCCATCTCTGGCTGAGAACTTGGTTGACCTTCTCGAGAGTCAAGCGCGCCTCTCGAGGAATTTGTATGCTGGCTGCTTACCTAACGTTAGCAGCGAGAAGAGCGGCTTCAAAAGATCCGTATCCAATCTGAAATACGGTCTGGCCCAATTAATGTTTCCCAAAACCTGCTGCAATTCTACCAGGGTGACTGAATCCTTTAAATTGATCTGAGGCAAAACTGGTGCTGCGAAAGAACGGAGAAGCCGATGGCCCAAGTATGAAAATGGCTCGGTTCTCTGAACTTTCTCTGGGGCAATGAGTAACCCCTTTTCCCCCAGGGTGGCCTGGAGGTCTTTAAACATTTCGCTGCCGAGTTGCGGCGCCGCGACGAAGATATCATCCATGAAATGACACACTAAAGCTGTGGGGTGAAGGTTTCGAAACTTTGCCAGTGCGTTGCGAACGTAAATTTTGCACAGGGTGGGCGAGTTGAGCATCCCCTGTGGCAAATATTTCCACGCGTAACGTTGCGTAGGCTCTCTGTGGTTCATGACTGGCACTGTAAAGGCGAACCTTTCCCTATCCCTAGGATCTAGGGGAATTGTATAAAAACAATCCTTAAGGTCTACGACCAAGATCTCCCAACCCTCGGGGATCATATTCGGATTCGGGATGCCGCATTGAAGCGGACCCATTGGCTGGATACATTTATTGATCTCTCTGAGATCGTGAAGGAGGCGCCACTTCCCCGACTTTTTCTTGATGACAAATATGGGTGAATTCCAAGGACTGGTGGACGGCTCTATATGTCCTGCATCTAGCTGTTCTTTTACCAGCTGTTTCAGGGCGACTAATTTCTCCCCTACTACTGGCCATTGCTCTACCCAGACAGGCGTGTTGGTTAGCCATTTAAGCGGCAGAGCCATTACCCGAAGGTAAGAGTGGCACGGTATTGCTGCAGAATGTCTCACCCCCAAAGGTTGACGTGCATGTCCAGAATGTGCAGCCGGATGACAGCTGTGCCATCAGCCTCAGGGATCGTGACCTCTCCCCACTCCTGGCTTCTAAACGCTTCTTGGATACCGCCTACCCCCCACACATCAGAGACCGGCTCGATAGCCCACTCCTGTGGCCACTGACTCTGGCTGACCATGCTGACGTCAGCTCCGGTGTCCAGCAACCCAGTGAAAGGTTTTTTATTTAAAAATACCTCTATGACTGGTCGCCGTTTCCACTCTATGTTGGTCTCCACTGCCGCTAAGACCTGGTATCCTTGCACTGCCACACTTGCACTCGAGCGGTCTTCCAACCCGGACTCTGAGCTGCCCCTGAGCCTTTCCTGGCTGCCTGCTGGCGAGTTACAAGGAACCATGATCAGTTGCGCTAACGTGTCTCCCTTGTGAATGGTTTGGGGTAGGTGTGTCCAGAGCTGAACTTGGAGAACACCCGAAAAATTGGAGTCAATGACTCCCGGAATTACAAGAATTCCTCGTGCTCCTGCGACACTACGAGGCAAAACTAAGCCTATGAAGCCTTTAGGCAGGGGTCCCATGTACTGGGAATTGACCAGATAGACTGTGCCTGGCAAGTCGCATGTGACTTCTGACTGGCAAGTCAAATCTAGCCCTGTGCTGCCTTTGGGGCTGGCCTGCGCCTTCGAAATGTCTAGAATGTGATCGGAATTTAATCCAGCTCCGGCTCTCCCAGAGCGAAGGAGGTCTCTGTTTGGACTGGGGCCAGAGACATGCCCACGTTGCGGTTTCCCGAATTTGGACAGAATTTGGACCAATTGAAGCCTTTATTACACCTCAGACACGGGGTGGTTGGAGCCTTGGGACGGCTGGCATGTTGGCCGCTGCCCTTGGATCGGCATTCCCTAGCGAAATGACCGACCTTGCCACAATTGTGACATGCTCCTTTGGTCTTGTTCTTGGGTTTCCTACCCCCTTGTACCACCGCTGCCAACAGACCCATTTTGTAGGAACCTGTGCCAATGCCCTAATCATGTCCGTGAGAGTCAGGTCAGGATGATTGCCCAGTGACAGCAGGATCTTACGGCAGTCGAGATTGGCATTGTCCTTGGCCAATTTCATCATGAGCTCTTGTTGGGCTTGCTCATTATCAATCTGTCTACTGACTGCTTCCTCCAGTCTATTGATAAAGTCCATGTAGGACTCCTGGGTGCCCTGTTTGACTGCTGTGTAATTTTTAGCTGCTTTGCCAGTTGCTGAGACTTTGAGAAAAGCCCTGAAGGCTGTCTCAGCTGACAACTGAAGGGTGGCAATTGGCAAGGCGGTCTGTACATCGATGGATTTGAACGCACCTGAGCCATATAGCTGGTCAGGGATTATTGCTCCGCCCATCCTGGCAGCCCTTGCCTGAGCCTCGAGATGATACTCACTGTCCCATAGCAGATACTGGCTGGGGTTGAGCATCATTCGCATGATGGCTTTCCAGTCGTGCAGAATGAACATCGTGTTTTCGCACACTTGCTGAAGCGTGTCCCTAGTGAAGTGACTCTGAAGTCCTGTCTCTGAAATGGCCTTCCATATAGCCATGAGAAGCTCGTATGGAACTGGCAAATGAACTACTTGCTGCTGGCCCAGGAGGGCATCTATCTCTAAGCGAATTGGGCAAATCTGCCTAAGCTCAGCTAGTTCTTCTGCTGGCAAATCCCCCTTTCTGATCTCTTTCTCAACTGTGCGCTGAATGGCACTCTTGGTAGCTTGGGAACCCATAGCTGTCAGAGAAGCGCCAGCACTCCTCATTCCATGCATTCCGCCGGTGACGTCTGCAGCTGTCACCGAGGGAAAGCTCCCTACACTACCCTGCTTAAGCTGAAATGACGGATAGAGAGCCGTGGGTGCTAACGGCTCTGATGGTGCTGGGGGTTCTTGGGTCTCTATCCGAACTGGGTCTACCTCTGCTAAGAGCTGCCTACATTTGCTCCATGTGCGAATTACGTCATCTGGAGCTCTCGGGGGTTGCTGAATGCAGGCTCCTATCCTATCCCAAAGCTGAAGGGTTAGCATGCCTATTTCTGGGTAAAGCAGACAATGGTCCCTCAAGTACACCAAAAGACTTGCTAATTCCCCGCTGTGAATGCTTGTCTGATATACCCTGGCCAGGGTCTTGAATTCCCTCAAGTGAATTCTTTGGTTAGCGGATGGACGTTGCCGCTGAGAACAAGTCCCCATATTACCTGCCGGTCCTTTGAAGTTTCCTTCTCGGGATGAGTCGACGTGTCTGGAGCCCAGGTAATAGGATTTGCATGATGAATCTCTGGGAAGGAGCTCGGAGCGTGGGACTGCTGCCACGGGCCCTCGGCGGCCTCTGCGCTGAATCAGGGGTTCACAGCCTGACCCTGAGCGGAACGCGTATTCCGTGAGCAACCGCCTTGGAGCTTGGAGCAAGCTGTAGGATGCCTCTCTGAAGTGCCTCGCCGCATAGCTGTCTTCCTGATCGGATGGCTTTCCGACCGGAGCTGCCGCGCTGTCCTCCGGGATGAGTCGGACACGGTTCTGGCGTAGAACCGGGCTGCGAAGATCGCTTACTCACAAGTAGAATCATGTCTCGGCGTCACCAGATGTTGGATTGGGGCCGCGAGGCAGCCGTTGGGTCCCGGAGGAGACTGGTCAAGCAATGAGACATGAGGCAAGATGGAGCAAAGACCAGTGATTTATTGAGGAAAAATCATCAGTATATATCGAGTAAGCGAGGCTGCGTGTGATGGAATCGTCATCTGACAAGAATCACGTCCCATGTTTACACGAGTTAATTGGGAACCTCTCCCGGGGAAGTTAATTAACTAAAGTGTCTGGTTGTGAGGCCCTGCTTCTACGGTTGGGCCCCAAGGGTCAGTTGGGGATCTTACTCCTGTACCTGACCCCTTGCAGGGTAAGGGATGCCCTGCCTGAGCTCCTCGAAGCCGCCTCGATGCTGGCGTTGGAGTTCCCGAGGCTTATGGTTCTGGGGGACTTCAATTTGCCATCATTGGGGATGGCTTCTGAGGTGGCAAGGGAGTTCATGGCTACCATGGCAGCCATGGGCCTGACTCAGGTAGTTCGGGGTCCGACCAGGGGCAGTGGTCACATGCCAGACTTAGTTTTCTTGTCAGAGCAGTGGCAGAGTGATCTGAGATTACAGGATTTAGTCATCTCACCTGTGCCATGGTCAGATCACTATCTGGTGCCTCTTGACTTTCTGGGGGCGACGCTTCATCGTAGGGAGGCAGGGCCTATTAAAATGGCCCGCCCTTGGCAACTAATGGATCCAGATGGATTCCAGAGGGAACTGGGGAATGTTCCTCTAGATCAGCTACACGATTCACCCGAGGCACTTGTCGACCTGTGGAATAGGATGGCAACAGCAGCCTTGAATGAAATCGCACCACTGCGGCCTCTCCGTGCCCATGGGGTTAGGTCATCCCCGTGGTTCACAGATGATCTGCGGGAACTCAAACGGGCAAAGAGATGCCTAGAGCGCCGCTGGGTGAAGACCCAGGATGACTCCGATAGGACACTAGATAGAGCTGCTATTAGGGCCTACCTAGTGGCGATGGGGGTGGTGAGGCGGCAATACTTCACCACCCTTATTGCCTCCGCTGATAATCGCCCAGCTGCCCTGTTCCGGGTAACCAGGTCCCTCCTCGGTAGGGGGAGATCGGTGCCCGGTTGGCAGGGTTCGGCTGAGGACTTTGCTGACCGTCTGGTGGAGAAAATCGATCGGATTCGTTCAGGGCTGAATCCCGGCACGGATGGGGAGGGTCGGGGGGGCACCGGAGCACAGTCTTGCTGTACGATCTGGGATTGGTTTGATCCTGTTGTCCCTGATGAAGTGGACAGGCTCCTTGCAGCTGTGCGTGCCACTACATGTCCTTTGGACCCCTGTCCCACCTGGTTGGTGAAAGCCTCCAAGGTGGTGACAGGTGGCTGGGTCGGGGCGATAATAAATGCATCATTACGGGAGGGGTTATTTCCTGCACCACTAAAACATGCTTTGGTGCGCCCCCTCCTGAAGAAAATAACCCTTGACCCAGCTGTCCTTAACAACTACAGGCCGGTTTCCAACCTGCCCTTTCTGGGTAAGGTTTTGGAGAAGGCGGTGGCACACCAGCTGCAGAGGGTCCTGGAGGAAGCGGATTATCTAGACCCCTTTCAATCAGGATTCAGGCCCGGGTATGCTACAGAGACGGCATTGGTCGCACTGATGAATGATCTCTGGCGGGAGCAGGACAGGGGTTATCCATCCGTCCTTGCTCTTCTTGACCTCTCAGCGGCCTTCGATACCGTCGACCACGGTATCCTTCTGGAATGGCTCAAAGGACTGGGGATCCATGGCACTGTGTTGTCCTGGTTTTCCTCTTTTATGGAGGGCCATACCCAGTTGGTGTGGTTAGAGAGTGAGAGGTCCAGCCCTAGGCTCCTCAAGTATGGGGTGCCTCAGGGCTCGGTGCTCTCTTCTCTCCTATTTAACATCTACATGAAGCCACTGGGTGAGATCATTCGTTCCCACGGGGTGCGGTACCATCAGTACGCGGATGACACTCAGTTGTACATCTCGGCCCGTGGGGACCCCAGTGATGCTGTTGAAATCCTATCCGGATGCCTGGAGACCATTGGGGTCTGGATGGGGGCCAATGGGCTTCGGCTGAATCCCAGCAAGACAGAGTGGCTGTGGATAAGGGGCCCCATGTTATCCAGGGAGTTACCATCTTTGGTACTGGATGGGGCTGTTTTGGGGGTCCTTCTGGACTCGCGGCTGCCGCTAGAAGAACAGGTAGCGGCTGTGGCCAGGAGGGCTTTTGCCCAACTTCGGGTGATTCACCAGTTGCGCACGCTCCTGGACCGGGGCTCCTTGCTTATGGTCACCCATGCTCTGGTCACTTCCCGACTAGATTATTGTAATGTGCTCTACATGGAGCTGCCCTTGGCAACCATTCAGAGGCTGCAGCTGGTCCAGAATGCGGCAGCCCGGGTGGTGATAGGATGTGGGCGATATGCCTGCACATTGCCGCAACTTCGGGAGCTGCACTGGTTACCAGTTTGTCTCTGGGTGCAATTCAAGGTGCTGGTTTTGACCTTTAAAGCCCTATATGGCAGTGGGCCAGGATACCTTAGACACCGCATCGTCCCAAGAGTGTCTGCCCATCCAACCAAAGCGGACCAGAGGGGCTCTCTAATAGTGCCATCAACTAGGGGTGCACATCTGTCCAGCACCCGAAGGAAGGAGGGCCTTCTCCATGTCCGCACCAACTCTCTGGAACCTCCTGCCAACAGATCTAAGACTTCAAAGAGAATTGCTGCCCTTCAGGAAAGGATTGAAGACCTGGTTGGCAGGGCAGGTATGGGGCCCGAATGGTAACATGGTCCCCGCCTGCTGGCTTATGTAAACCATTAAGAACTCTCTCTTCTTCTTTTTATAGTGGGTGGGATGGGTGGGTGGTCTACAGGTCTTTTAAAGTGGGTGGGATATGGGTCTTTTAAAGTGTTTTTATGTGTTTTTAGAATTTGTTGTAATGCCACCCTGAGTCGGGTTCTGCCTGAGTGGGCGGCATATATAAATATGACTATTAAATTAAATTAAATTAAATTAAATTAAATTAAATTAAATACTGACAGGGGAACTCCATTGTTCCATGCTTATCCTGGGGTAAACATGGCCGATGTTGGTTTTAGGGCTTGCGGTAATCCGCGGGTGCGACATTACCTATTCCATGACTTATGAGTTAGTCATCCAATTTCCTCTTGCTCGAACTGTTTGTCAGGTTAGCTGTGGGTGAATTAAACTATGGCTATTAATCCGCTCCCCAATTTCTGTCCCCTCGGAACCAAAGCTCGAAGGAGCAATCTCCCAAGTGATGGTTCTGTCAGGGACAGTATGCCAATTGCGTGCGCGGAACCTGCAGCACCCCTGTTCTGAGAGTTTGAGACAGTGAAATATTCTATATACCTTGGTTCAATCATCAATCCAGATGGGGACTGCGGTCAGGATACCAGAATATGACTATGACTTGGAAAGGCAGCAATGAAAGTATTGGAAAAGATCGTCAAATGTAAAAATCTGTCACTGGAGACCAAGGCTAAGATCATTCACTCTATTGTATTCCCAGTCACCAGGTATGGATTCAAAAGCTGGACAGTAAAGATGGGAAAAAATTGATTCATTTGAAATGTGGTATTGGAGAAGAGCTCTGCCGATATTTTTGACTGCCAGAAAGACAAAAAAAGGGGGGAGCTGGAACAAATCAAGCCTGAACTATCTCTGGAGGCAAAAATGACAAAGTCAAGGCCATCATACTTTGAGCACATCATGAGAAGGCAAGAGTCTTTGGAAAAGTTATGCTGGAAAAAGTAGAAGGCAGCAGGAAGAAAAGACCAAGCGTGAGATAATTGACTCCATGAGGGAAGCCACAGACTTGAATCTGCAAAAGCTGAGCCGGGTTGTTGAGGAGATGCAAAGAATTTGCTGTGCAGAGGTTAACAATGATGTTAGGGAAGAAAAGAGTGGTGGCCAAATGGCCTTTCAAATTCCTGAATCCAGAGCTTGCTGGGAGTGCTGGAAGGACCCCTTCTTAACTCTTCCATCCCAAAATCAGACTTTGGACTTTATTACACCTAGGATTGATCAGTGTGGAACACCTGCACTAGGGATGATCTCACATTTTGGTGGATTGTCTCTGGGGAGAAACTAACCCAGTGATCTTTGCACCCCAAATTCCAGCTGCTTGAAATCAGATCAGGAGATGGGACAAGAGGTATAACTGTGGGCTAGGGACTGTGGTGGCTTAGTGGTTAAGATGTGAACTTGATTATTGGAAGTTCAGCAGGTCAGTAGTTTGTGACCTGTTTGGAAGCAAGAAATTGCAAGTAGATAAATAGGTACCACTTCAGTTGAAAGGTAAACAGCATTCCATGCACTCTGGCACCTAATCATGCCTGTCACATGTCCATGAAAAGATCTGTAGATGCAGACAGTGCTGGCTCTTTTGCTATAAACAGAGATGAGCACCAAGCCCTAGAGTCAGATATGACTGGCTTTCAAGCAAGGGTGACCTTTGAAGAAGAAGAAGTGTTAAGGTTCGTTCCATATTTTTTCCTAGGAGGATAAAATATTTCCTTATATCTTTTTGACAGAATAACAACCTAGCTTGTTAAGTAAGCCTTATTAGTTTGATATTTACATAGCTTGGTAGCATAGCAATATCTCTAGCCATTGGGATCAACAGCAAAAATGTTATAATGTAGTATCACCTCTTGGAGGTATGCTTAGAATGCCAACCAGCCATGCCTTCCTCTGGAAACTGTAGGCCAGCCTTCCCCAATGATGTGTCCGCCTCAGAGGTGTTGGATAGCAACTCCCATAACTACACAACCAACTATCCTGCTCAGGAGGAAAATGAAAGTTGCATTCCAAAACATCCAGAGGATACCAATATGGAGGCAGCGGCTGTTCTAACTCTCCTGCCATTTCTTGACTCTTTGGCAATTCTCAGTGAGTGCTCGAGGACTGAGCACAGTCAGCCCAACATAAAGTCATCAAAAGTCAGGGGAACTAAAGAAAGAGTCAGCAATGTGTGCGAACACATCAAGAGATTTTGAGCAATAACATTAATACCCTCATGGCTAGACAGCAAGCCATAACAAAAACTGGGCAGAGATGGGGGTCTAGCTTTAAAACTATCTCAACTACACCAATCAAAGGGTCTCCTCATCCAGTGCTGCTCACCTCAGGACTGTGACTACAGTGGAGCCACTGGAGCACCAAAATTTAGAGATCATGGAATTGTAGAGGTAGGTTTACTTGCAATCATTTAGAAAGCCCTAATTGTTTTACTTTTCTTAGAAACAAACTCTTTTTTTCTGGAGGGACACTGCATTTCCAGAGTAGACACAAGAAGATGCAGAAATCAAAATCACTACTACAGCTATGAGTTGCCTCAAGCTTCGTCTCCCTGCCTGGAGATCCAGAGCCGCGCTGCAATTCACTAGAACTTCAGTTCACTTGCCTCCCCCATACCAACTCTGATCTGATCTTCCTCTAAGCTACAATCAGTTGAAACTCCCAGATACCTCTCCCAAATTTCTGTCCAGTTGATGACAGTTGATGTCTGTTCCATAGGCTTTTACTTAAATTGAATTTTTTTTGTAACTCAAAACAAAATTAATTTTTTATGTAACTCAAAGCAAGCCTATAGGAAAAATGAAATTTTTATGTAAATTGAAGCAAACCCATAGGGAAATGAATTCATACGTAACTCAAAGCAAACCCACAGGACAAAGAATCTTTATGTAACTCAAAGCAAACCCATAAGAAATTGGGTAAATTGGGACATGGATTTAGCATAAAATCATTATGTAAGTCAAATTTTATGTAACTCGAAGCATTTGTAAGTCGGGGTTTTATTGTATCTCCATGTGATATCTCTCTCAAATGGGCAGTACCATGGCTTACCATTAGTATGTTACCATCAGAGCTTGGTGCAGATGCATTAGAGATACAGTGGCACCTCGGATATAGTCCGATTCGGATAAAGTCACAGTTTTTATACACATGTGATGCATCGCATAAAGTCCAAAACCGCTAAAAGTGGACATGATCCTAGGTATTTGGTATAGGAACCTCGGATAAAGTCCATTTTTGGACGTTATCCAATGCATTACCCATTTGATTTGGATAAAGTCCAAAATCAGATAAAGTCCAAACTTGTGGAACGGAGTTTGGACTTTATCCGAGGTTCTACTGTATTTTCATTTCTCTTACTTCCTGCTTTTGTGAGTTGTGGGCTGGGGGGGGCTCAACTGAGATACTTCTTAGCAACAATGGAACAGAATGTGGAATCATTGCATTTTAGCACAGTGAACAATGATACTCAGCATTGCCTTTATTGTTACTACAAACCTTGTATCGTGTAAGGAGGTGAAGAGTTTTTTGAGTTGTTGAGACTTGTTAGAAAAAATGATTACTGGTTCTAGTAACTATCTTTTTTTAGAAGGAGTGATGGGGAGAATATGTACTATTCTTTTAATAAAGCAAAATCTCCTTTCAACTCACTTTTACAGCCCCTTAATAACAATGAAAAATGTTGTGCAAAAATCAATAGTATTGTATTAAAATATGCTGGCATTCATCCAATGTATGGGTTAGATGTTGAAAGATCATCTTTGTATTCCTTGAATGCCTCAAAAGAAATGGGAAGGTTTTTTTATAATAAAAAAGCATTAAAATAAAGAAACCTAGGATAGAGAGAAATTAGAAGTCAATGTAAATACAGTAATAACTAATTTAGTCATTTACCTTAAGTAGCAGTGGTGATGCACCCTTCAAGCATTCAGTGCATTTATATAACTCTCAGTAAATAAATTGGGAATATAGAGGTATTTTCTATGGCGGTATACTATTTATTTCTAAAAATGGATATGTATGTATGATTGTGGATAACCCGCTTACACAATTGGCATAAGCTGTTCCTGCAGGGTCTGCTCGGCTGAGAAAACCACCTCGAGAACCACCCTGACCCCCAGGGAACAGAAACCGGGTTTGGGCGATTAATTGATAGTGTTATTAATTCACCCACAAACCTTGGTTGAATGACCTGGACAGAAGCAGGCGAACTCTCACAAGGTGGCAAAAGCTGATAAGAACACACAATAGCGTGACTCATGCCCACAGGTTGTGGGTAAGTCAAACTGTAGTAAACATAATGATCTTAAGTCAGACCCGGAAGATCACCAGATAATGGGAGAACAATAGTCCTCACCAGTCCCAGTTGTCAGGGGCGACCAAACTTCCTAATGACTTACAAGCACCTCTGCATCTCAGGGGCAGCTGCTGTGAATGTAGCTGGTCAGTAAATTTCCACAGGGTAAGAGCCCTCTGAATGAAGTCGTAAAGAACCCACGTGTACAAACTCCAAAGTAATAAATATCACGATCCAGACCTCAGTCGGGGCTGGACTTTTCACCATATTCTGCCTCGTGTGCCTTCCTTGAGTCCAGCCACTCTGACCTCAGTGGGCCATTTCCGTGACCCAGTGGGCCATATCTGGCCCACTCCAACATATGATAACAAGCTAAAAAGTAAACTAAGAATATGTTGCTATAGACATCCTCCATTGGAAAAGATAAGCTTTTAAAAAATAATAATGTGCTGTCAAATCAATTATGACTTATGGCACCTTTTTGAGGGTTTTCTAGATAGAAAGTACTTAGAAGTGGTTTACCATTCTCCCCCGCCCCCCTTCCAGGGGACACCCTGCAACTGTGCAGCTTGTCCATTCCCACACAGACTGGTTCTTCTTTCTGGAGGCACAGTGGGGAATCAAACCCCCAACCTCCGACTCTTGAGTGTCAATATTGGATTTCAGCCTATAAATCCATGAACGCACCAAGCTGGCAAGGGAATTTTCATTGAGGAAAGTGAGGATTTATGCAAATCCAAACATATTTTTAGTGAAGACTGGAACCAAAATTGAATGGTCCCAAATAAGATGAAGCCCTGACTTTCCAGTTAAGGACTTATCTCAAAATGCCGCCAGATATCAGTCTTCATGATTGAATCACTTTGAGTCAGGGGGGTTTGTTCACGTAATGCCCAAGTGAGTCATGGTGCTTAATTCCTTTAAAAGAGGCCAGGAGACCCACAACGTTAATTACATTATTGCACTAAGTAAAGTAATACCTAATGGAACCAGACCAGAAGGTCATATTTCAAGCTGTTGTTGAAATTCAACATGGTAATTGTCCTATCTTTATTCTGAGAGTATTTTTATCTCCTCTTGGGATGGAGAGGGGGAGGAGATCTACTAACTGGAGCCCAGCTAGAAGAAATTGCCATGATGCTGTGCAGTGACTCAGTTCCAAAGAGAATTAATGTAAGTGAGGTCAGTGGTATTCAAGTATTCCAACTTAATGCAATGCTTCATCAGCCAAGACCGCTCACATTTTGCACATGATTTGGCAGCCTTTTCTAGAGTGTACAGCTTGTGCCATAACCATATAGGTTAGAACAATGATGCTCACTCACAGAGCCTCTTCCAAAAATCTGCAATTAATATTTCAATTCAGTGGGAAATGGAACAGAACCAAAAGAAAGGAAGAAATCTCTCATGAGAATTATCTCTAGTCATTGGTGTATTCAGGTCCAAGAGAATTTTAGCTTCTGGGAACTCATGCAGGTTCAGCCACTTATATAGGCTTTTGCCCTAAATTTGATGCTATTTTTTCACATTTCACTCATATACTCTGTGCGTATTAGGTGTTTTGGGTTATCCCTTAAATAAAAAATACACCACAGCCAGGCCTGCACATGGTCTTGCATGCACAAGTGGCTCAGAAGCCAAGCAGAAGGCACCGTTTTGTTGGATAATCTGTGATATATAATTCTTATTATTCAAAAAGTGAACTATTCACATGGAGGAAGCCTAAAAGGCCATTAACTTGGTCTAAACATTCTCAAATTGCCCCCCTTAAAATCAAATTGTGAACCATGGCCCTAGCATATACCAACCAGAGCAAGAGGCACACTCACACTGGATTGAGGGCCTTTATCATATACTGAAAATTATTTAAAATAATTTATTTAAATTGTTGAAATCAATGTGGCCCACAAGATAAAATCAATCCAGTAAATACAACAATAGAGCCTAAAGAGAATTCAACAAAGTCAGTATTAATGATCAGGGTCAGGTAATACTTACATGAAGAGGCACATGTTATTACTAACCAGATGAAAACCTGCACAACATGGGGGTCATCACACACACACAAAATCCTTCAAGATACGTAAGACGCATATCTGCTAAAGAGAGTACAGCAAGACAGGTCATCTGATAATACAGGGGGAAAATGTTGTCTTAGATAGCTCAGTCACAAACTGTTTAGGACCTTATAAGTCAGCCACAAAACTTTCAATGCACGTCCTTCAGCATTGGCATCATGCTTGTGTTTTAGGTAATTTTTCCACCAAGCTTTATCAGTGGATTTTGCACTACCTGTGGCTTCTGAAATGACCCTATTAATAGCTCCACGTGGAGCACATTACAATATTTGAGCCTAAAGTTAACTAATAGAGGCTGAAGACATGGCTCTTTCAGCAAGTTTGGGGCACGCTTGACTCTACCAGTCAGGCCTGGTGGCTGATTTAGCCTATGTGAGGGGCTGCCCCCCAGGCTTGGCTATTCTGTTTTAACAGGTCTAGGGTGGGGTGGGTTGTTTTTAATGACAATTTGTTTGTGTTTTAATGCTGGTTTTAATTGGGGTGTTAGGTTTGTTTTTAGTTATTGTCATTGAATTGTTTTTATTGTAATTTTTATTATATTGTTAGCCGCCCTGAGTAGTGTACTCACCAGGAGGGCGGGATATAAATGTGCAAAAATAAAATAAATAAAAATAAAATAAATAGGTAACTCACCATGGCTTATATCCAGGGGTGTGCTGGACACCATGGGAGGGTGCTGGACAGGGGCAGTGACCAAGGGACAGGGGATAAGGCTGCCCCTGGGAATGGCTTGGTCACTGCCCCTTGCTTGCTCCGCCCGGCGTGCAGCACTTTAGAATAAACCATTGCTCCAAGCTGAAGGAGGGAGCTTGGAGCAATGGCTAAATCTAAAGTGCAGCGCGCCGGGCAAATAAAATAATAATAAAATTATTATTTCCCCCCCAGGGTGCCAGAGATGAGGGCGCACTGGAATAAATCCCTCTGTTCCTGTGGCCCAGCCCATGCCTGCTTATCTCCCCAGTGACAACTATGGTGAAGGTAGCAGCTAAAACTGAGAGCCTCAAAGGCAAACTAAAAATCCAGTGACCAAGACTGATCAAGGAGAACTTCTAGACACCAGTTCAGAACCTGCATGGCCACACTTGATTTAGAAAAACAAAAGTCTTGTTTAATGGCTGTACTATATCTGAATTACTATAGAGCAGGGGTTCTAGCAGAAAACCATTCGAAGTGGCCACAAGAGTGCTACAAAATTCTGGTCAATGGCAACTGATTAATGGCACTATTTTGTATTTGAAGGAGACTAGGAGTTAAAAGAAAAGTAGTCAACACAGCTATCTGTAACTCGGTGAACTTAGATGTATTAGACAACATCTCTCATCCCCTCATCTAGCAAGAGCATTGGCAAAACTGGTTGGGGATGGGGATGATAGGAGTCACAGTCCAATGCTTCTAGAAGATACTAGGATGGAGAAGACTGGATTATCACAAATACATTTGTGGCATCTTAAAAAGAGATTAAATAGGTTAGATAGCCTTTTGGCTTTATTTACTGCTTTTAAACTATTAAAAAATCATTTGCCAATCTAATGAAAGTCTCTGAGAAATTTGTCAGGAAACACAGAACTATATCTGGCATAACCCTACCCTAGATCATACCCAGTTTATCTCTGAAATTATGATTATCTGGGGAGCTTACCCATCATAATTTGTCTTGTTATGCTTCTGTTGTGCTTCTGAAGAATGCCAGGTTTGGTCTCCACAGAACACACTTTGTCCATCCAAGTACCATTTAGCTGTCAGGATTTGCAGCTGCTCCTCTAAGTCCTGCAGGACTGGAGCCTCAGCCTGTGGTAGCTGTTCAGCCTCACCTGTGTTGTGTTCTGTAAAGCAGTGCCTTTAACAATGTACCTTTACCATGTGTTATCAATGTAACCTTTCTGTGTGCAACATTATAACCATCACCTGTATCAATGTAAGCCTAATAAGGGGACGCGAGCTAGTGACCACCAGAGGGCAGTAGCGAGCGTCCAGCTCTAATGGATCATAGCCACCTGGTTCAGCAGCGCGGGAAGATTCCCCGCGACTTCCTCACCTGGTCAAGAAGGGCGTGACCTCCCACGACGTCACGCAGGCAGCAACCAATAGTCTGTCAACGAGCCACATTCAAATGTATAGCCAGCTGTATATATTGAGCTACCCATCCGCCATTACCACATGTTCCTCCGGATCATCATGCAATAAACCTGTGTTAAGCCAACCCTTCGGCTGTTTCGTTGTCTTTGGTCCCTTACACCAAATTGGCGACGAAGGTGGGATATGGCAGCCCACGGGACCAAGACATGCGCCGGTTTCGAAATCAGGAAACTGGGCGACTGGGAGATCTTCGAGATGGACTTCCAGGCCGCACTGATCGAGTCCGAAGTTACGGAAGAGGCGAAGAAAAGGGCCATCTTCACCAGAATGCTCGGACAAGAAACAAAAAGGACCTTGGTGGACCTGATTGCACCAAGGAGGGTGAGCGAATTCAAGGCCAAGGAACTCATGCAGTTGCTGCGTGAGCACGTCCGGCCCGCCACGGCAATGTTTCCCGCTCGGAGTGCGTTTTGGAGGCGAGTCCAAGCGCCCGGGGAGACGGTTGCTGCGTTCGTGGCAGCCCTGCGGATGGCGGCCGGCCCGTGCAAGTGGGAGAACGTCGAGATCACCCTCCGAGACTGTGTGCTGTGCGGCCTGAACGACGCCGAAACCCAGCGTACATTAATGAACCAAGAGCCGCCTCCCATGTTGCAGGAGGTCGTTAGAGCGGCCCAGGCCGCAGAAGCTATGAAGGCCGGGGTCCAAGAACTTCAGGACTGGCGGCCAAAGTCGAGCAAGGCAGAGGCCCCGGTACAGGCGGCCCGCCGAACTTCGAGATCGTCCACAGAGAGCAGCGACGACGAGGACGTACAGAGGGTCCGGAAGGAGAGCCGACGATGCGACGGCTGTGGCGCGACCCACGACCGCGTGAAATGCCCCTTCCGGAAGGCCGAGTGCCACAACTGCGGCCGCCGCGGGCACATCGCCAAGGTGTGCAGGAAGAAGCGCGAGTCCCGGAGGAGCTCCCCAGACCGTTCCGCGGGACGAGACTGCCCAGCGAGACCCAAAGACGGCGCCCAGGCCACACGGAAGCAGGACGGCGTGGGCCGCATCGCCGACGGCAGCGAGGACGACGCCCCAGTGTTCAGCGTGTCTACGGGACACCCCCGCTACTTTGTTGAGGTACTAGTCCAAGGGGTGCCCATTAGGATGGAAATTGACTCGGGGTCCTCATATTCAATCATTTCCCAGAGGGAGTTTTTCGGAATTGCCCCCCAAAAGCGGCCCAAGCTCAAAGCATTGAGGGCCACGCTACGGGACGTGCAAGGGAACAGTATTCCAGTGTTGGGGGTTGGAGAATTTCAGGTCAAATTCAAGGAGCACGCCGCGTCCCTTCCCCTGGTCGTGCTCAAGGGAGGAAATTGCAGCCTCCTCGGGAATCAATGGTTCCAGCCCCTGGGGTTGTTCATTGGGGGGGTGCATGCTGTGGGGATGCACGCTGTTGGGACTGATCCAATTCAGGAGGTGTGCAAGGCGCACCCCGAAGTCTTCAAAATGGGACTGGGGAAATTCAAGGGGCCCCCAGTGACTTTCGACCTGGACCCGGAGGTCCGCCCTGTTCGCCTAAAACCACGCCGGGTGCCGTTCGCACTTAAGGACAAGATAGAGGTGGAGCTGGACAAATTGGTGGGTCAGGGGATTCTTGTGCCTGTAGACTCTGCGGAGTGGGAAACTCCAATTGTAACCGCCCTGAAAGCCAATGGGGAGGTCCGTATATGCGCCGACTACAAGTGCACCATCAACAAGGCGATCCGCCCGAATGCATATCCGGTGCCGGTAGTCAGCCATCTGCTGGCCAGGTTACACGGGGGGAAATGTTTCGCTAAGCTCGACTTAGCACAAGCCTACCAGCAGCTTACGGTGTCCCCTGCCGCAGCTGCTGCGCAGACCATAGTCACCCATAAGGGGGCGTTCCAGGTGACGCGCCTCCAATTCGGCGTGAATTCGGTGCCTGGAATTTTCCAGTCACTCGTGGAACGCCTCCTGAAGGGACTGGAGGGGGTGTTGCCTTATTTTGATGACGTGTTAATAACGGGGGGGAGTCAGGCTGAATTGGCCAAGAGGTTGGGGAAGGTCCTGACGATATTCGAAAAGGCGGGGCTGAGGTTGCGAAAGGACAAATGCGTCTTCTTCGCAACCGAGGTTGAGTTCCTAGGGTTTTGTGTGACTCCTGAGGGGATAAAACCATCCAAGTCTAAGGTGGCAGCCATCAAGAAAGCCCCCCGCCCCACCTCCAAGGCCGAGTTGCAGTCGTTCCTAGGGCTGCTCAACTTTTACCACTCCTTCCTCCCCTGGAAGGCAGCAGTGGCTGAGCCGCTACACAAGCTGTTAAAGAAGGAACAGGCATGGAAGTGGGGCGTTGACCAAGAGAGGGCATTTAGTGAGCTGAAAGGCCTCCTGGCGTCCGATGCCATACTGACCCACTTCGACCCCAAACGCCCAGTAGTTCTGATCTGTGATGCATCTCCAGTGGGGGTGGGGGCGGTGCTGTGCCACGTGCTGGAGAATGGAAGGGAGGCCCCGATAGCATTTTACTCCTGGTCCCTGTCCCAAACAGAGAGAAACTACGCACAGACGGACAGGGAGGCATTAGCGATAGTCTCGGGGACGAAAAAATTTCACGATTTTCTGTATGGCCGCCCCTTCACCATTGTGACGGACCACAAACCCCTGCTAGGCATTTTTACCGCGGATAGGCCCACCCCTCAAATCCTGTCCCCAAGGATGCTCAGGTGGGCCATTTTTCTCAACGCGTATCAGCACGCGTTAGTCTACCGGCCCGGGAAAGAGATCAGCCATGCGGACGCCCTATCTAGGTCTCCCCTTCCCCTAACGCCCAGCCAGGTGAGCATGGGGGAGCGGGACCATCAGGTTCTCATGATAGAGGTGCTGGATTCGCCCCCCGTAGTGCCCGCCGACATTGCCAAAGCGACAGAGAAAGACAAAACGTTAGCGACGGTAAGCTCCTGGCTACAGAAAGGATGGCCCGCATCCTCCCCAGCGGAGGAATTCGCTGCATTTTTCAGAAAAAAGCTAGAACTGTCCCTAGAGAGGGGGTGCCTCTTGTGGGGGCAGCGGGTGGTGATTCCCACTTCCCTTCGGCCGCGGGTGTTCAAGCTGCTGCACGTCAACCACCCCGGCATCGTGCGATCCAAGGCGCTGGCCCGGAGTTACTTCTGGTGGCCCCAGCTGGACGCCGACATCGAGCACATGGTCGGCACTTGTGAAAGTTGCCAATGCTCCAGACCAGAGGAGGCCCGCCTTCCCCACAGGGAATGGGACGCGGCTAAGGGGCCGTGGTCCCGGGTGCACGTAGATTTCGCGGGCCCATTCAGAGGCACCCTGTTCCTCCTTGTAGTGGACGCTTTCTCCAAATGGTTGGAGGTTATCCCAGCAACGAGCACCTCCTCGGCCCAGACCATTAGGCATTTGCGGAGGCTCTTTTCCACGTTCGGCATACCCGACACGTTAATTAGCGACAACGCTAGTTGTTTTACGTCCTCCGAGTTTAGGGCATTCATGGAGATTAACGCCGTTCGGCATATCACCTCCGCCCCTTTTCACCCGGCCACCAACGGCCAAGTAGAGCGCCTCGTCCGCACCACGAAGGACGCGTTGCGGCGCATGGGCCCAGGGGATCTGAACCTGCAAGTGTGTCAGTTTCTGCTAGGGTACAGGGTAACCCCATTGGCATCAGGATACTCCCCCGCAGAGCTCTTAATGCGCAGGAAGCTAACCACCATCCTCACTAGGCTAGACCCCACGAGGGTAGAGGACAAAGGAAGGAACATCGGGCTGGAAGTTACAAAGAGTTTCAGCATAGGCGCCCCCGTGCATTGCAGGAATTACGCCAGCACAGGCCCAGCCTGGGTGCCGGGCGTAGTCGTGGAACAAACCGGCCCCGTGTCGTACCGCATGGAAACCAGCACAGGGCTCCTATGGAGGCGGCACGCAGACCAGCTCCGACGCAGGGTCTCCGATGAGCAGGACACGGGTCACGCAGGAAATAAGTCAGCGTTAGGGTTCTCCCCCACCCGTTTAGCCCAAGGGGGAGGAGAAGGGGACCGTGGGCCCCCACCAAGGGGGGAGGAGGATATCCTCGTAGATACCCTGGGGGATCTTTCCGAGGAGGAGGAACCCGACCCCATACATATCTCGCGGAAAGTCCCCACAAACGCGGGTACCCCTACCAACTTAGATTTTGATTTCCAGAACCGGGGGGGGGGGTTTGGAGTGGTCCCCCACCTGTCCAAGCGAGAAGAGGGGTTTTTCGTTAGTCCCGACGGCCCCCGGTCTGCCCACAATGGAGTTTTTCCATTCCCCTAAGGCCGCCAGACAGCGGCAAGCCACTAACAAGTCTCCCTCTCCCTTTTCAGGACAAGGGACCAGGGAACAAAGAAGCAGTAATGCCCCCGGGGGGGCAGCCCTCTTCACGGCCTAAACGCACATGCAACAAGCCATCTTGGCTGAGAAACTTCGTCTCATCCTAGGGGGGAGGGATGTTGTGTTCTGTAAAGCAGTGCCTTTAACAATGTACCTTTACCATGTGTTATCAATGTAACCTTTCTGTGTGCAACATTATAACCATCACCTGTATCAATGTAAGCCTAATAAGGGGACGCGAGCTAGTGACCACCAGAGGGCAGTAGCGAGCGTCCAGCTCTAATGGATCATAGCCACCTGGTTCAGCAGCGCGGGAAGATTCCCCGCGACTTCCTCACCTGGTCAAGAAGGGCGTGACCTCCCACGACGTCACGCAGGCAGCAACCAATAGTCTGTCAACGAGCCACATTCAAATGTATAGCCAGCTGTATATATTGAGCTACCCATCCGCCATTACCACATGTTCCTCCGGATCATCATGCAATAAACCTGTGTTAAGCCAACCCTTCGGCTGTTTCGTTGTCTTTGGTCCCTTACACCAAAACCTGAGAGCCCTGGGAAGTATCCAAACCTTTGTAAACTTCACCTGGAGACCCTGGATGCCTTGGCTAAATAAGAAATGGCCTTTAGGCCTCAACAGTAAAGGAAAGCAGACATTAAGCTGCTTGGGTTCTGGATCTGACATGTTCCTGTTTTCTAGAAGATTTCCTCTTTGTTCCTGTTGCTTGGCCTGGATCTCGTAACTGTCCTTTCTTTGTTCTAGGCCTGTAAGTTACTCTGCCTTGTCTACTGTCCCAGTCACCTGACTTCTTGCTTTCATCATCTAGATCTGGATTCCTCAAACTTGGCTATCCAGGTGTTTTTGTACTTCAATTACCAGAAGCCCAAGTCAGCACATCTGCTGTTCAGGGCTTCTGGGAATTGAAGACCACAAACATCTGGAGAGCCAAGTTTGAGGAACTCTGATCTAGACTAATCCTGCTTCTTTGGTTTTAGACTCTGGATTGAGATATGGTTACTGTTCGGTCTGTTACCTGTTGCTCTAGATCCTAGTATTTGTGTTATCTGCCAGCTGCCTTCTTCCTGGACCCTGAAATTAGCTATGCAGAGCAACTAATATTACCATGCAAAATGTGGGTGACATTTTTTTCTGAATCTGGAATGGGAAGCACATTCATCACTATCGATTGTTCTGATTGGCTTTGCAGTCCAACATACTCTGGGAGGCTACGCATTGCCCACCTCAGTTCTGAATGAATGTGAAGTATAGGATGTTAGCAATTTCCTTTGATCATGACTGATATGTCTGGTAAGAGACTGACTCAGATAGTTCTTCTCATTATTCATATAGACATCTGACATTGATCAAAAATCAGACAGCCTTCTCTGCTAACAGAGGACTCCAGGAGTAGAATGAATTCATAGCCATAGCCTATCTCATAAACATACTGACAAGATTTCGTCCCTGCTATCCATCCCTTTACAAACATTTCTTCCCATTTTTGATCATCTTAGCAGATTTTGACATGCTCTTTGATCTTCACAGGTATTTTATCAAAATTATATTCTCAGCATGTCTTGAAGGTGTTATGACCTTGCAGACAAATAAATGGAGGATAGGTCTTCCATTCCTTCCAGCCACTGACAATTCAGTGCTTCAAAACAATGTCATGCTGGAGACAATCGGGGGAATGTTTACATTTGCTATTACGAGAGCCAACAATCCAATGTTACAGTTCTAGCAATGCAGAGGTTGGGTCTCTAACAGAAAGTGTGTTGCACTCATCCCAGCAGGGCTAAATCCTAAGAAAGTGAGCAAAGGACTGTCAGCTTAGCTTGCAAAGTAATGAAGATTTACTTGCAACTGTAAGCTCCATTGAGATTGTTAGAACATGATTTCTGAGTAACATACTTAGGGTTGCATTGTGAGATAAGCTTATGCACTGTCAATTAAAACTTTAAGTGATTATATCATTAATTACTTTTAATCCATTTTACATCAATGTTTTAAAAGCAATCTGTAAAACACTTCCATAGCACTTGTGTAATTAGAAAATACATGATCATTAAACAAACTGAAATACTGATGGCATTTTTTTTTCCTGTAGCCTATTATTGTTGTAAATATGGTTAACTACTCTGATGTAGCAAAGACACTTCTTAAATTCCAGTCTGCTGAAGCAACCCTCCTATAACTAGACAATCTGTCTTGGAGTTGTTTATATTTTGACAGCTGCAGTCAATGATGTTATCAAGTCTAACATAAAAGGGCCTATTCTGATCATGGGGAAAATATAATGCTTAACATGGTAATAGTTCTGTCATAAGGACCATTTTTAAAAAAACTTTCATGTATATACCTGCATTTCTGGATTTAATTCTGTTTGCTCAAAAATATAATAGTTAAGAGGGAATGAGAGAAAAATAATCACCATTTATACCACAATATATAGGGGAAAGTGACTTTAGATAGTAAATTATCTATATACATTTCTCCAAGAAATGTTTCATTTTAGAAGATATGGATTTAATGTGTAGTTTATCACTTCTTCTTCAAGTGACGTATCTGTTCCAAATACAGTATTGACTATCATCATGGTGACAGTCTTCCTGTTCTTAACTCCTCGGAACAGTTCTTCTGAAGACATTTCACATTTCACACCAGTCCTGCAGTTTACCACCACTTTTGCTAATCTCAATCTTAATTGAGTAGTCCCAGAGAAAAAAACAAATCAACATAAGCAAGATGATACATTTTCCTAATACAGTGGAACCTCATACAACAATTGCCCCGTATAGCAACGAAATCACATAACAATTAGATTTCGGGGGGAAATGGCATCCCACATAACAATTTTCCCTATGGAAAAAAATCTGTACAACAATGTTTCAATGGGAAAAACCACTTAGCAAAAAGAATCGTTGTACGATGCATTCCATAGGGAAAATTGCTATATGAGGCATGCATTGTATAGCAATTGTTTCGTACAACAACAAGCCCCATTGAACAGATTAAAATCGTAGTATGAGGTACCTCTGTAAATGCTAAAAACATCCTGTGTTAAGGGCCTGAATTTGACTGGTTTCTTATTTAACACTGGGTTTTCAGAAGAAAAAGTTCATGTTTTAAAAATATCTCAGAGTCAAGCCATGGTGTTTCTGTGTCCGCTAAGCTCTTAGGAAAATGTCATCAGACTCTCAACATTACCTCTTGAGACTGTCCATAAAAACTGTAGATACCAGGGCTCTGCCCCTGCAATACAAAGAAAAGACATTTGGCCAAGTGATATGCATTTGCAGTTCCACAGAAGAGAAGAAGAGCACCTGAAGCAATTGGAAGAGGAACAATATACAGAATGGAAAAATAAGGCACTCCTTTCTCTGCTCCCTTATCACCCTTTTCCAAAATGGCTTTTTTGTGAAAGATAACTGCAGTCAACACGGATTTGCATGCACTTCCCACATAGCAGTTAGTTATAGTCAGTGATGTACTGAGGCTGGTCCGGTCTGACCGGACTGGTAGCCGAACTGGCTGGCCACTCCCACCTCCCTGACACACCATGCCCACTTCTTCCTCCCTTTCTCCCCACATTCCAGACACGACCAGGAGCCAGGAAAAAGAGGAGGAGGAAGAGCAGCCACCGCTGGCGCTGCTGGAAGGTGGGCAGGGCGGGATGGTGGGCTGGTGGCCTCCCCCTCCCAGCACTGCCGGAAACACTTCCCATTGCCTTGCCCAGGGCAGAAGGCATGTGAGAAGTGTGGAGGTGAAAGCTCGCCTTCAGCCCTAGCTGGATGAGGTGAATGGGAAGTGTTGCTGGCGCTGCTGGGAGGGGGAGGCCACCAGCCCACCAGCCCACCCTGCACACCTTCCAGCAGCACCAGTGGTGGCTGCTCTTCCTCCTCCTCTTCTTCCTGGCTCCTGGTCGTGTCTGGAATGTGGGGAGGAGAGGAGGAGGAGGTGGGCATGGTGTGGCAGGGAGGTGGGAGTGGCCAGCCAGTTCTGCTACCAGTCCGGTTGGATAGGACCATCTTCAGTTCATCACTGACTAACTGCTATGTCTCCACCCCACCCATCTTCCAGCAGCGCCACCAGCAATGCTTCCCAAGCATCTAGCCCAGAGCTGAAGGCGCGCTTTTACTTCCACACTCCCTACGTGCCTTTGGCCCTGAGTGAGGCAAATAAGAAGTGTTTCCGGTGGCGCTGGGAGGGGGAGGACGCCAGCCCACCAACTCACCCCACTGACCTCCCAGCAGCGCTGCCGGTGAAAGCGCACCCGGACGGTGAGGGGCTAACCCGCCAGCAGCACCTGGCTGCTCTGGGACTCCTCCTCCTCATCTCCGGGACAATGGAAGAAGCAAGAAAGCAAGGTAGGTTTATTTTATTTTATTTTGGGGGGGTGAGGCCATGCCCACAGATAGCCACACCCACAGTGTGGATAGTAAAAAAAATTAGAGTGCATCACTGGTTATAGTGCTGTATATGCCATGGAAAGCTGATTTTATTTCTTCAGACAAAGGAATTAACCAATGGGAAAAGCACTGTCAAACCCAACTGCTATTCAGACTTAGACTGGCTTTTGTTGTACTGTTAAACCAGTCATCTGTAAATATATTATTGTGATCCATGCTGATTGTTTCTTTGTGCTAGTAACATTAGTAGAAGATGGTGTGTCCTTAAAAGTAGACTTATCACAAAACTTATCACTTTATCAGTGCCGAATCAAATTCTTAGCAGAGATGATTGAAACATAACAAATCTCTTTAAAATAATGGAATAAAATGTATTGTTAACCTCACTCTTGATGCCCTCTACCTTGGCTCATTCCAACATATACATTAAAAAAAACAGTTTTAAAACCTTCTGTTTTTAGATCTGAATCTGTGCCAGCAGAGCTATTAGTCGTGATTGAATGCAAAACAACCCCAAGATGAAATCTTCCAGATACTTAGAAGAGAACGATCCCTTCCCGCTCTCAACCTATCAACTATAATGAATTATTCGTACCATGCATGACAAGGACTGTAATAGAAAGCTGTGGCAAAGACAGGCATACGGATACTTGAGAGCAATTTGCCCAGTTGCAAAAGACAACGGCAAGTTGTAATATTTTTCATGCAGCTGTGCTGTCAGTTGTGGAATTGACTTCATTCAATCCCAGAAGAAGTACACTGAATTAATAAGGTTTTAAAAATATAATTCCAGGAAGCACAGCGAGTAATATTAGGGAATGGAGCAGCAGGTTTCATCAGCACACATTTTTATTAATATCATCATTGCATGGTTATTTTCACACGCAGTTTGGTATTTTACTAATATTCAGTGGAAGCATAACAGGATTGACTAATTACTGAATTGTCAGAATGAGAGCACTGACATGAAACTAGAATGATTCATACATGTGTGTTGAGTTTTGCAGTCAATGTTGTCCCAATTTTGCCTATACCAGTGTTTCCCAAACTATGTTCCATGGAACACTGGTGTTCCATAAGAGGTCAATTAGTGTTCCATGAAAAAATATGAAATTCTGGTAAAACTCATTTACAAATGTGCAATGCCACAAAGTATGTTTTGCATCCATCCTTTTGATGTGATGCATCAGCTTGCAAGAGAAGTTTGTTTTGCAACTATTTGCAAATCAGTAGGGGTTGGCTTCATAGCAACATTATTTATTATTAAAACTGAAAAATCCAAACCTATATTTCTATTATAAAAACCAAAGTGTTCTGTTAAAATTTTAGGATTTGTAAAGTGTTCCACGATAGAATAAGTTTCAGAAACGCTGGCCTATACTTTGCAAAGGCATCAGTCAACTTACAAGCAAGTACAAAAGGCACATTCATTAAGAGGAGTCCTTGTGATCAAATTTGAATATTTTGGCTTTACTGTGTATCCTTCCAGTCTGCTGATCATTGAAGCTCATATGCCCTCCAGTTGCTTGCTTGTTCAGTTGGTGCCTGAAGTTTCAGGGTTTGGTAGCATGCCAGCTGCAGAGTGTCCTGGAGGAAGTGGGTTATCTGGACCCCTTTCAATCTGGATTCAGGCCCGGACTTGGTACGGAGATGGCATTGGTCGCACTGATGAATGATCTCTGGTGGGAGCGGGACGGAGGTCATCCATCTGTCCTTGCTCTTCTTGACCTCTCAGCGGCCTTCAATACCGTCGATCACAGTATTCTTCTGGAACGGTTCAAAGGATTAGGGATCCAGGTCACTGTGTTGTCCTGGTTTTCCTCTTTTCTGGAGGGCTGGACCCAGTCAATGTGGTTGGAGAGTGAAAGGTCCAGCCCTAGGCTCCTCAAATATGGGGTGCCTCAGGGTTCGGTGCTCTATCCTCTCCTATTTAATATCTACATGAAGCCACTGGGTGAGATCATTCGTTCCCACGGGGTGCGGTAACATCAGTATGCAGATGACACTCAGTTGTACATCTCAGCCTGTGGGGACCCCAGTGATGCTGTGGAAGTCCTATCCAGGTGCCTGGAGGCCGTTGGGGTCTGGATGGGGGCCAACAGGCTTCAGCTGAATCCCAGCAAGACAGAGTGGCTATGGATAAGGGGCCCCGTGCTATCCCGGGAGCTACCATATTTGGTCCTGGAGGGGGCTATTTTGCCCCAGACAGACCTGGTGCACAACCTGGGAGTCCTTCTGCACTTGGGGCTGCTGCTAGAAGAACAGGTAATGGCTGTGGCCAGGAGCGCTTTCGCCCAACTTCAGGTGATTCACCAGTTGCGCCTGCTCCTGGACCAGGACTCCTTGCTCATGGTCACTCATGCTCTGGTCACCCCCCGACTAGACTACTATAATGCGCTCTACATGGGGCTGCCCTTGATGACCATTCAGAGGCTGCAGCTGGTCCAGAATGCAGCGGTCCGGGTGGTGATGAGGTGCGGATATGCCCACACGTCGCCGCTACTTCGGGAGCTGCACTGGTTACCAGTTTGCCTCCAGGTGTAATTCAAGGTGCTGGTTTTGACCTTTAAAGCCCTATATGGTAGTGAGCCAGGATACCTTAGAGACCGCATTGCCCCAAGAGTGTCTGCCCATCCAACTAGAACGGATTGGAGGGGCTCTCTAGTTGTGCCATCAACTAGAGGGGCATATCTATCTAGTACACAAAGGAGGGCCTTCTCTGTGTCCGCACCAGCCCTCTGGAACCTGCCAACAGATCTAAGACTACAAACAGAATTGTTACCCTTCAGGAAAGGTGTGAAGACCTGGCTGGCAGGGCAGGTGTGGGGCCCTAATTGGAATCCGGTCCCCACCTATTGGCTCACAACAAGATAGCAATCAGAAGCTCTCTCTCTGTCTCTTTTTTTACAGTGGGTGAGGTGGGTGGTTGGGATAACTAGGGGTTTTATGTGTTTTTATATGTTTTTAAAAGTTGTTGTAATACTGCCCTGAGTTGGGTTCGCCTGAGTGAGCGGCGTATAAATGTGAATATTAAATTAAATTAAAATTGGTAGTGCCTTAACCTTTGAAATCTGAGTGGCCCTTTGACTTTATATTTGTGAGACTTCACTTAACACTACAGTTGCAACTGCACTTTACCTTCATGTTCAATATTACAAGCCCTGGAATGGAACCTTATGCGGATTCCCCATGCCCCGCGGGGCATGGAACGGCCCGCCAGAGGCCACCACGGTGAGAGAAGCTCCCAGCCCGTGGGTTCTGCGGCCGCCAAATTAAGGGGGGTGAATAAAATATAGGGTTTGATTCACCCAATTACCGTGACCTGACCTACGGCTCTGCCAAGTAAGCAGATAGCTGACTCCTGTGAAACATTAAGTGTGTAACTCATCTCCCGGCTCGGGGGAAAATCCCTGGCGCAAATAAGCCATGTTTGCCCCTGCCTAAGCCCTACACAATGGTCTTCCTCGCCCCGTGTTTGTCCAAGTTAACTAACTTCCCTTTGAGAAGTTCCCTATTAACCCGGGTACGTGGGTGAGGTAATTTTCCTGTCCGATGACAGTTTTGCGCTTTCTTCCCTATAAATGATGTTGCCTTTTTCCAATAAAGTACTGATCTGATCTCGCTCCTTTTGCCTCGTGTCGTCACTTGATCAGTCTCCTCCGGGACATTAAGGCCACGCCAGTGGCCCCAATTCCTACATCTGGTGACCCCGACGTGATTTACTCGTGAGTAAAGCGGCCCAGGAGAGGTCTACTCACGAGTAGCGAACCACGCGGTCCGGTTCGATGCTTGAACCGCGACCCGTCCGCCCGGAGGACAGCGCGGCACTCTGGCCGGCAGCCAGTCGGTCAGAAGGACGGCCAGCGGCGAGGCATTCCAAGAGAGGCATTCCTGCACTTTGCTCCCGGCTTTCGGGGAGACTTGCGCCAAAGGGAAAAAACGCGTTCCGCTCAGGGCAGCTGTGAGCCCCTGACAGCGCAGAGGCCGCCGAGGGCCCGTGGCAGGAGGCCACGCTCCGAGCTCCACCCAGACGATCGTCGCCAAAACCAGTTACCTTGCCCCCAGACACGTCAACCCGTCCCGAGGAGGAAACTTCGGAGGACCACTCGCAGGTAATATGGGGACCTGTTCTCAGGGACAGAGTCCGTCCGCTAGCCAAAAAACTCGTGAGGAAGAGTTTAGAATCCTGGCCAGGGTCTTTAAGTTACGCTTTCACAGCAGGGAACTAGCGAGACTTTTGGCGTACCTTAGGGAACACTGCCTGCTTTACCCAGAAGTAGGTACGTTAACCCTACAACTCTGGGATCGGATAGGAGACTGCATTCAGCAACCCCCGAAGGCCCCAGGAGGGATAGTTCGCACATGGAGGAAGTGTAGGAGACTCTTAGAGCAGATCGAGCCAGTCCGGATAGAAGCGGAAGAACCCCCGTTAGAGAAGTCATCAGTCCAGCCAGTCGAGCCGACTGCGCCCACCGCACTCTATCCGACATTCAAGTACCAGCAGAGTAGCGTAGGGAGCCTTCCCGCGGTGACAGCTGCAGACGTCACCGAGGGAATGCAAGGCATGAGAAGCGCAGGCGCTCCTCTGACAGCTTCAGGTTCCCGAGTTACCAAGAGTCCCCTTCAGCGCACAATTGAAGAGGAGATTAGGAAGGGGGAATTGCCAGCAGAAGAACTAGCTGAGCTCAGACAGATATGTCCAATCCGCATGGAAATGGACGCGCTCACGGGCGCACAGCAGATTGTTCACTCCCCAGTCCCGTATAAGCTGCTCATGGCGATGTGGAAGGCAATTGCAGAAACAGGGCTCCAAAGTCGTTTTACTAGGGGCACGCTTCAGCAGGTGTGCGAGACCACCATGTGGATTCCCCATGATTGGAAAGCCGTCATGAGGATGATGCTGACCCCTAGCCAGTACATGATCTGGGACAGCGAGTTCCGCCTAGAGGCGCAAACTCGGGCTGCCAGGATGGGAGGCGCGGTGCTTCCTGAGCAGCTGTATGGCTCGGGAAATTTCGAGTCAATCAATGCTCAGATCAACCTGCCTCTCGCCACTCTCGAGATGTCAGCCGAGGCAGCCTTTAGGGCTTACTTTAAGATCCCAGCCACTGGCAAAGCGGCGAAAAATTACACCTCCATTAAGCAGGGAGCCCAGGAACCCTACATGGACTTCATCAATCGCCTGGAAGAAGCCATTAGCAGGCAGATTGATAATGAGCAAGCCCAGGAAGAGCTCATGATTAAGCTAGCCAAGGACAATGCCAACTTGAACTGCCGTAGAATCTTGCAGTCCCTAGGCAATCGTCCTGACTTGACCCTATCGGACATGATTAGAGCTTGCGCCGACGTTGGCACAGAATCCTATAAGATGGGTCTGCTAGCGGCAGCGGTGCAAGGAGGGAAAAGACCTAATGGTAAGAGCAAGGGAGCATGCCACAATTGTGGCAAGATCGGTCACTTCGCTAGGGAGTGCCGATCCAAGGGAGGCGAGCAAAAGTCCGGCCGTCCCAAGGCTTCGAACACCCTCTGTCCGAAGTGCAAGAAAGGCTATCATTGGGCCAGGTATTGCCAGAATTCGGGAAACTGGAACACGGGCATGTCTCTGGCCCCAGTCCAAACAGAGGCGTCCTTCACCCAGAACTCCCCAGAGCCAGAGTAGAGTCCAACCCCATCCCAGACATTGCGAGGGCACAGGCCAGCCCCAGGGGCAGCGCGGGGCTAGAATTGACTTGCCAGGCGGACGTCACATGCGACCTGCCAGGCACAGTCTATCTGGTCGATTCCCAGTACATGGGACCCCTGCCCAGAGGCCTTATAGGTTTAGTTTTGCCCCGTAGTGTAGCTGGTGCACGCGGAATTTTCATAATTCCAGGAGTCATCGACTCCAATTTTTCAGGCGTTCTCCAAGTTCAGCTTTGGACACACCTGCCCCAAACCATCCCTAAAGGAGACACCTTAGCGCAACTGATCATGGTTCCTTGTCGCTCGCCAGCAGAGAGCCAGGGAGGGCTCAGTGACAGCTTCGAGTCCCGGTCAGAGGACCGCTCGAGCGCCAGTGAGGCAGCGCAAGGATACCAGGTCTTAGCGACAGTAGAGACCAACATTGAGTGGAAACAGCGCCCGGTTATTGAGGTATTTCTTAATAATCGATCATTCTCAGGCCTGTTAGATACCGGAGCTGATGTGTCCGTGATAAGCAGAAGCCAGTGGCCAAGGGAGTGGGCCATTGAGCCGGTCTCCGATGTGTGGGGGGTAGGCGGCGTCCAGGAAGCGTTTAGGAGCCGAGAGTGGGTAGAAGTCACAATCCCAAGGGCTGAGGGCACGGCGGTAATCCGACCGCACATTCTTGACGTGCACATCAACCTTTGGGGGCGAGACATTCTGCAGCAGTACGGTGCTACGCTTACCTTTGGGTAATGGCGTTGCCACTTAAATGGCTCACCGATACTCCGGTCTGGGTAGAACAATGGCCGGTAGTGGGAGAGAAATTGGTTGCTCTCAAGCAGCTAGTTAAGGAACAGCTAGACGCAGGACACATAGAACAGTCCACAAGTCCTTGGAATTCGCCAATTTTTGTTATTAAGAAGAAGTCGGGGAAGTGGCGACTCCTCCACGATCTCAGAGAGATCAATAAATGCATACAGCCAATGGGTCCGCTTCAATGCGGCATCCCGAATCCGAACATGATTCCCGAGGGGTGGGAGATCCTAGTCGTAGATCTCAAGGATTGCTTTTATACAATCCCCTTAGACCCCAGGGACCGGGAGAGGTTTGCCTTTACCGTGCCGGTCGTGAACCACAGCGAGCCCACGCAGCGTTACGCGTGGAAATTTTTGCCACAGGGCATGCTCAATTTGCCCACCTTGTGCCAAATTTACGTTCACGACGCACTGGCAAAGTTTCGAAACCTCTACCCACAAGCCTTAGTTTGTCACTTTATGGATGATATTTTGGTAGCGTTGCCAAAGCTTGGCAGCGAAGTGTTTTCAGACCTCCAGGCCAGCCTGGGGGACAAAAGGCTGCTCATTGCCCCGGAGAAAGTGCAGAGAACCGAGCCCTTCTCATACTTGGGCCATCGGCTTCTCCGCTCTTTCGCCGCACCAGTTTTGCCTCAGATTAATTTACAGGACTCAGTCACCTTGGTAGAATTACAGCAGGTTTTAGGGAACATTAATTGGGCCAGACCGTATTTTCGATTGGATACGGATCTTCTGAAACTGCTCTTCTCTCTGCTAATGCTAGGTAAGCAGCCGGCAGACCGGATAAAAATTTCTCGAGACGCGCGCTTGGCGCTCGAGAAAGTTAACCAAGCTCTCAGCCAAAGATGGGTAGATAGGATCGCCCAGGGGCCCTATGCCCCAATCCTGAATCTGTACATCGTGCGATCGGGATCCATGTTCACTGGGGCGCTAGGAGTAGACTCGGAGAAGGGAGCGAAAATTGTGGAGTGGGTGTACTTGCCTAACACCTCATCTCGGAACATTGTTCCGCCCCAAGAACTGGTCTCCGCGGTGATCTACCGCGGCAGGCTGAGAGCTAGGGACATTTCTGGGCACGATTTAGCCAAAATCGTAGTCCCGTTCACCAAGGAACAAATTCAGCAGTTGATGCAGCTAGGTGACTCGCTTCCGATAGCTTTGGAAGGATTCACTGGAAGCTTGGCATACCACTTGCCTAAAGACCCCAGACTCGTCTCGCTTCAAACAGGAACAGTCAGCTTGTTCGAATTGCTCTCGCTGGTCCCGCTTCAGGGGGCCAGAACAGTTTTTTCTGATGGCGGACGCACTTATGGTGTCCTGACCTGGCAGGAGGGCGAAGCTTGGCACACGCTGCTAACTCTTCCACAGAAGTCCGCACAGCGGGCGGAGTTGGCAGCCGTGAATCTTGCTTTGCGCACCTTCGCCAAGGAACGTTTAAATATCATAACTGACAGTCTGTATGTTAGGAATTTGCTTCACAATCTACCGGGAGCTTACATCACTCCCGCGATAGACAAGAATCTGCTTAGCCTGTTTCTCACTGCTCAATTTCATTTGCGAAACCGCACGGAGCTGCTCTATATTGCCCACATCCGCAGTCATCAAGACCTACCGGGTCCGATTTCCGCGGGCAATAGCAGAGCGGACGCGACGGCAAAGGAAATTCAGCAACGTTCAGTTTTGGGAGTTTTCACTACTCCAATTCACAGTCATGCCTTTTTCCACCAAAACGCCAAGGCACTCGCCAGACAGTTCAATTTGCCACTTTCTCAAGCCCAGGGTATAGTACGCTCTTGCCAGCATTGCGCAGGAGCGCCGGGGGGGCCCTCGTGGGGGGTTAACCCGTGGGGGACAGAGGCCAATCAGGTGTGGCAAATGGACGTCACGCATGTGCCGCAGTTTGGCAGATGGCAGTACACGCACGTCTGCATAGACACTTTTTCCCAGTTCGTTTGGGCGACGGCGCAGAAGGGGGAGACTGCCACCCATGTGGAGCAGCATCTCCTGTCCTGCATTGCGGCAATGGGCAAGCCGCGGCACGTGAAAACAGACAACACCCCGTCCTACTGCTCTAGGCAGTTGGCCACCTTCATGGCCACCTGGGACATCAAGCATACATTTGGCATTCCCTACAATCCGCAAGGGCAGGCGATTGTAGAACGGGTCAATCGGACGCTAAAGTCCTATATTGACAAACAAACAGAAAGGGGGGAGCCACCAGCCCTCCCCAAATCACAGGGAGAAGCACAGTTTTGTCTGAATAAGGTATTGTTCACATACAATCACCTCAATGTTTTTTCGGACTGTACGCCGCAGGAGAAGCACTTCCGCCGTTCGGAAGCTCTCCCGCGACCTATGGTCCGGTACCGAGTGCCACCGGACCCATCTTGGAGGGGCCCGGTGCCACTCATAACCTGGGGGAGAGGGTATGCTGCCGGAGCCGCAGCCGCGCTCTCCCCGCCCCCACCACCGGCGGGGGGATAAAGGGAGCCTCCCGTGGCCCGGGAGGCTCCGAAAACGCCGCCGAAGCCGCAGCCGCGCTCTCCCCACCCCCACCACCGGCGGGGGGATAAAGGGAGCCTCCCGTGGCCCGGGAGGCTCCGAAAACGCCGCCGGAGCCGCAGCCGCGCTCTCCCCGCCCCCACCACCGGCGGGGGGATAAAGGGAGCCTCCCGTGGCCCGGGAGGCTCCGAAAACGCCGCCGGAGCCGCAGCCGCGCTCTCCCCGCCCCCACCACCGGCGGGGGGATAAAGGGAGCCTCCCGTGGCCCGGGAGGCTCCGAAAACGCCGCCGGAGCCGCAGCCGCGCTCTCCCCGCCCCCACCACCGGCGGGGGGATAAAGGGAGCCTCCCGTGGCCCGGGAGGCTCCGAAAACGCCGCCGGAGCCGCAGCCGCGCTCTCCCCGCCCCCACCACCGGCGGGGAGATAAAGGGAGCCTCCCGTGGCCCGGGAGGCCCCGAAAACGCCGCCGGAGCCGCAGCCGCGCTCTCCCCGCCCCCACCACCGGCGGGGAGATAAAGGGAGCCTCCCGTGGCCCGGGAGGCTCCGAAAACGCCGCCGGAGCCGCAGCCGCGCTCTCCCTGCCCCCACCACCGGCGGGGGGATAAAGGGAGCCTCCCGTGGCCCGGGAGGCTCCGAAAACACCGCCGGAGCCGCAGCTGCGCTCTCCCCGCCGGTGGAGATGACGGTGCGAGGAGGGATTCCTGCCTACCCTGGAACTCTTACACTGTTCTGGGGTTTTTAGGCTACTTGCAACTGTTGTGCAGTTGGAATTGAGGACTTTCCTTTCGTGCCCTCTGGCCTATGTATGTATTTTTGTATTGATCGTTTTAACTGTATTTTTTGATTAATTATTGTATTACTATTGCTGCTTATGTTTTTATTGCATTTCTGTATTTTTTGGTATTTTTGAAATTATATCCTTTGATTATATTGATCACATTGTTGCTATTGCTGTTATACTGTGTTTTATGGATCTTGTATTTCTAATATTTATTGTTAATTTGCTGTATTGCAACACTGTACCATTTGTAATTTTTGTATACTGTATTTGATTTACTTGTTGTAAGCCGCCCAGAGTCGGCCCTGGTCGAGTAGGGCGGGGTATAAATCGAATAAATGAATGAATGAAATGAGTTATGTCTCCTACAGGTGTCGTCTGGATTCCAGCCCGGTGTGTCAAGCCCCACTTGGAACCGCATGGCGTGGAACCAGGCCGGCCCGAGTCCGATCCCGGAGATGAAGGACCTCGCTCTGACCAAGAAGATCCGCCGGAGGAAACAGCCGCCGATGCCCAAGATCACCTGGGGGATGGTCAAGACTCTTTGCTGTGACGCCCAGGACGCCGTTCAGCGCGAGGAGAAGGAGCCAACACCGGAGAACCTCACAGCTGCAGTTTTTGCCCAGATTCATGCCAACACAGTGGCGATTACCCTCATCCTGGCCCTTTCCCTGCTATTGGGGGGAGGCGTTCAGGCTACTCCAATCCAGGCCAACGGCTTGCCGCCTGGTGAAGATCTTTCCGCACGAATGCAGTACAACTTGTGGGAAAGGTTGGCGGGTCTCGTCAACCAGTCCGATTTTTGCTTACAGCAGGACGTTGGTTCTGCATCTATCCTCAGCACCTGTCTCATCCCCGTGTGCCACACTCTGGACGCGCGCACCAAGGATGGCGACTGGTTGTTGAAGGCGTTCTTTGGCCCACACACTCCCACCACCTTCTCAGCATACGCACGCTGGGGGGGATTGCGACTTGCATCAACCTTGCCGGCTGACGCAGCCACTCTTCATACCCCTCGAGTGGCAATCAGCCCGGACGCTGCTTGTACCCGAATGACCGGCTGCACCTCAGGCGGTCAGACTCGGCGTCGCTGCATTAACCCCGGCAGCGGCAACTGGACTTGTAATAAACCAGAGACACTCATTTCGCTGTATTCTCATGTCACCCTACCTTCAGGGTGGTTTTTCACCTGCAACCAGTTCACATGGAACTATATTCCTGCGAATCTGTCGGACTCAATGTGTTGTATCAGTCGTTTGACACTGTTACTTCCTACTAAGGACATGATTGCCCCAAGTGCTAATGACACAAATGTATCAAATGTTGATGTTTCCCCATTCATACGGCACACACGCACAACCCAGTTAGACAGCTCTTGTGACAGCAGCCTTAGGGTAATGAGTCCCGCTGAGTATGTATCACTAGCAGTCAGCCTAGTCGGCGTGCCAGGCTTGGCCGTCGGCAACGCACGGAGGATTGGCCGCTTGGCTTGCGGCTTGGCTAAAGCCATTAACCATACCTCCACAGCGATAGCGCTCCTCAATCAGGAACAGGCAGAACTCCGCCATGCCGTTCTCGACAATCGAGCGGCTATCGACTACCTCCTCTTGCTGCACCACCTGGGTTGCGAATCTTTTCATGGAATGTGTTGTTTCAATCTCACTGATAACTCCCGTAAGATCCAAAGCCAGATCACGGATCTCCACACCATAGTTGCAGGCATTACAGAAGGCTCCGCGTGGGGAGCTTGGTGGAGTTCCCTGTGGAATTGGATGTGGTCATGGGTTCCCTGGGGGTGGCTGCAAACGGTGCTTAAGGTAGTGGTGGGGATAGCCATACTAGGCATTACGCTCTGTTGTTTTGCTCAGTGCATTCCCTCGCTGATCTCCAAGTGCCGCCCCAGAGAGAAATCCCGTGACGTCATACCCGCTCAACAGCTGATG
Organism: Bradypodion pumilum; assembly: GCA_035047305.1. Taxonomy (NCBI): domain Eukaryota; kingdom Metazoa; phylum Chordata; class Lepidosauria; order Squamata; family Chamaeleonidae; genus Bradypodion; species Bradypodion pumilum. Next base: position 173,595,848 of record JAWDJD010000003.1, read on the forward strand.
CCGCTCTTGCGCAAGGTCGCCGGTCAGGTCCTTAAATAGAAAATAAAGGGGAGATGCGGATTCCCCATGCCCCGCGGGGCATGGAACGGCCCGCCAGAGGCCACCGCGGTGAGAGAAGCTCCCAGCCCGTGGGTTCTGCGGCCGCCAAATTAAGGGGGGTGAATAAAATATAGGGTTTGATTCACCCAATTACCGTGACCTGACCTACGGCTCTGCCAAGTAAGCAGATAGCTGACTCCTGTGAAACATTAAGTGTGTAACTCATCTCCCGGCTCGGGGGAAAATCCCTGGCGCAAATAAGCCATGTTTGCCCCTGCCTAAGCCCTACACAATGGTCTTCCTCGCCCCGTGTTTGTCCAAGTTAACTAACTTCCCTTTGAGAAGTTCCCTATTAACCCGGGTACGTGGGTGAGGTAATTTTCCTGTCCGATGACAGTTTTGCCACCGTTGCGCTTTCTTCCCTATAAATGATGTTGCCTTTTTCCAATAAAGTACTGATCTGATCTCGCTCCTTTTGCCTCGTGTCGTCACTTGATCAGTCTCCTCCGGGACATTAAGGCCACGCCAGTGGCCCCAATTCCTACAACCTTAGTTCACTGTTTTGTTTTTCAGGTGATATTTTATGCACGTTGCCCATATTTACAGATGAGAAAATACAAGCAGACTGAGCGCACTGCTGTTACAAGCATATTTGAGACATGTTGACACCTGTGGCTGCACACATTTGATGTAACCAGAAATCATATAAATAAACAGCATGCCATGACTATGCAAAGCAGTGGCCAAAATCCTGTTGTGTCATTAGTAAAACACACCAAAGTAGATCTGTTGAATCAATGGGGATTTGATTAGTCAATTTCTCCATCAATTCAGTTGATTCAAATTGGGGTACTCCAACTATTCTGGTGCTTCTGGGTTGAAAGGATTAGCCAGTGAAAAATCTCTGTTGCCCAGGGGATGCCTGATCACTGAAGTAGCAATCTTCAGGGAGGCTCCTTTCATGTCCCCCAAGAGCTAATCTGGAAAGTGGGGTTTCCCTGTAGATGACAGCCTGTGTGAATGCAGAGAAGTACAAACTATCTCCCATATGATACAATGCACATAATGCCCCTCAACGTGCACTAGGGAGGACCTTATGTTGGCAAGAGGAAATGTTGTTGATGTGGTCCAATATTGGGCAGATGTTATCTAGTTCTTTTAATTCTATTTTGTTTTAAATGTATTAATTTTAGCTTTGTATGTTATTATATGCTGATGATGCATCTGACACAAATAAAGAAAAGATTCCAACTATAATTTACTTTATCATAATAAGTAGCATTTAGCATTTACTTTATCATAGTAAGTAGTATTTAGCATTTAGGCCCATTGATTCACTAAATCCCAGTTGATTGAATGAGCTTGAGCCTATTCTGGTGCCATCTGCTATGATAAGCAACAGGATTTTGGCCACTACATCTGCTAGCATTCCAGCAGGACTGTAAATTCATAATGAAAACCAAAATACAACAGACCCTTCAAAGTGGCCACTAAGCGGTTTTCTTTAGACTACAAAAAACACAATGTTCCCAAGATCTAGTAAAATTTTACAGTAAAACCTCGGATAACAACCGCATCGCATAACACTAAAATCGGATAATGACCTGATTTGTTTTATTTTATTTGGGGGGGGGGATTGCATCGCATAATGTTAAATCCTATGGGATGCATCAGATAACATTAGCTAAAGCCTGTGCCGGTAACAATGCATCTCTATGGAGTTTCACCGGCTCCTTTCATGTTCATAATTCAAGAACAAAAGTCACTAGGTACTAAATATATCAGGCACATAAAATACTTTACAGCTGGGGGAGAGAGGTTTGAATGCAGGCCACAAATATTTGTAATCAAGATAAAGAACACCCCAGAGGCCAATAGTTAGACAAAGCAGTGGCATGTATATGCATTTTAAATACTACCAGATTACCTCCTAGAGAAGCAAATTAGAAGATTTTAAAGCAATCCTCCCTCTTCATTCATTTTATAAGCAATCCACTTATGCTTCCAGAGTGGAAGGATTGGCTGACAAGGCACTCTTTTTTGCCCAGAGCATGCCCAAAAGTGTTTACAGTCTACACATTCTTTGACAAAGCACCTTCCATGTCCCTCTTTAACACAAGTAAAATCCCAGCTGTGCCGATTCTGTTAGGCTTTAACAATGTAAAACATCGATAGCTTCCTCACAAACATCTGAATTCAATTTAAAGCATGATTTATTGTTGACTACATCACATAGATGGTTTTATATGTGTCTCACCTCCAAAATCACATGATATTCACCTTTAAAATGAGCTGTTTTGAAGGACTGTGAAGCCTTGGCCAGTGGCCACACTTTCTACAATAGTCGTGGGGTCAACCTCTTGCCAAATACTGAAAACAGGTTTGATAAGAGGGCTTTATTTTTCTCTGTTTAATGAGTTCTGCAGATTTCCCTGCCTCTCTGGACAGGATTACAATCTGGTCCACGTTCTCTAAAGTCAAAATAAGACATATTATGCAGCACAAACTGAAAGCCGAATCCTGCACAAATGCTCTCTAGCTTCCTGGAAATGTCTTCTTCTGCTCATGAGGTATAGCTGTGAGAACTCTATCTACTTGCTTGAATGGAACAACCATTTTTAAAATAGATCATCAGGTCAGTTCCAATTTATGCCTAACTGATGTTCCCCCCCTTGTGTGATTAGTGGAGTCATGGGCCTTTGTCACCTGTACAGTTCCATAGCACCACCCAAAGGAGGGACTGATACACCACTTCTGAGACCTTTAAACCTATAAAGCTCTGGGAGGATCACCTCAAGTTGGAAAGATTAACAATACATAGTTAAGTGTCTTGAACATTAACACAAAACTTGCATCACAGCTCATTGTTGCCAGCTTAACGTGCAAGAGTGAACTGTCTGTACTATTTGTCTGTGTTACTTGGTAGACAGCTGAGTAAATTATCTGTGGCATAAGCCAAACCCACACACTCCAGGCCCAAATTTCTGGACATCACCTGTGTCACCTGCTCTCAAAGCCAGCACCTGCTCCCAAAGAAATGTCTGGCACTCATTCCTGTCAAAATTGGTGAAATAAAAGAAAACATTGACCCAGGGAGTGCACTCACCCCTCCAGTGGAGCTTGCCATGCATACAACTTTTCTATTCCTCACATTCAGCATTCTAGTGCAATCTGATCATATGTATGTTTATTTGGAAAGAAATGTAAGTCCCCACCCGTCCTCTCTGTGGGCATGTGTGCCATCTCCCCAAAATTTGCCCTGCCCCTCTGCCCAGCAGTCCAATGGGAGCACTTCCTCCCTCCTCCCAGCACAGAGTTTGCCACGCCCAACAGCCCAATGGGAGCGCTTTCTCCCTCCCCCAGCAAGAGCCCTACTCTCTTTGTCCTGGGTAGGGACTTACGGGCCACCCTGTATATGTGTGGAGTAGCTTAATGCCATGATAGGGCCAAATACTGGAACATGTTGGGATATGGCAATTCAGCATATAAAGGGTAAGCATATAATCCTAGGGAGGAGAGAACTTCTGTCACCTTGCATGTTTTGTCTGCTAACCAATCAGAAAAAAGTCCTTGCCTTCTCTCCTAAAATTTGATTGCCTAACCCTAACCCTAATCCCATCTCTTCTATTTCATGGAAGCAGTTGTTTGAAAGGAAGATGAGCCATTTTAACTCTTTGCAGGCGCACCCCCCAAAGAAAGACTCAGACACCGGTATATGGATAAAGGCATTGGGCCACTTTTATTGAATAATGCCCTAATCCGAATTATAACTTTCAATTGGTACTCATCCAATTATAATTCTTAAGGCAAGCAGGCCGCAGTAACACTGGTAAGGTTCCTCCCAAAATTGCCAATGGCAATTGGCTACAATGTATCCATTTGTATCAATTTGTTTGTTGACACAAACAAATTGTTGACTGTAGTCAATAAACTATCTACTGACCCCACCCTCTGACGTGTATCCGTCAAATCACGGAGTGTTGCATGATGAAAAGCTCCTGCCATCACCCCTTGCCTGGTTCGTCGTTGACCGGTCAACGTTATTACACCTGTACCTGTCTAAGTGTTGGCCAGTCAATTGCGAACCTGCCGGATACCTATGGGTCATAAATATTTACCTTACCAGTGCTACCCGCCACACGGAGAGGCTTCAATGAAGACTCACCGTCCCCCCCCCCCCCCAAGACTGTCAGCTCGGTCAACAGGCCTGCTTGCAAATCTTCCAAAAAGAAGTTCATACCTCTAGCCGACAGGTGGGACCCCATCCCCTGCATAAAGATCATAATTTTGTAAACTAATGGTGGGGTGTCGGATGACCATCCCCAAACCCTTGTCTGTCAAGAACCGGGCAACTGCCCTGTTCACCGAGCGGCGAGCGCGGTCAAGGGCACGGAGGTCAACACCTCCCCTGTAAGCGTGACGTGGTATGATGTCCGACCATAGCAGCCTTGTGGACGGCCACACATAATGCAAATAAGCTAGGTCACTGCAAATCGTGAATTTTAAAGAAAGGCCAGTGACCTGGCCGAGGTCATTGCCCCCGAGGTGCAGTACAAGGACATCAGGCGGTTCAGCATCCCTGATAGAAAAAAGGAATGGCAACAGTTCCCTCCATCTCATTCCACGCTTACCGTACCAACGTATACATGCGGATGCACGCAGTCCAAGCTGGGGTCCCCACTCTGTCGCCGCAGCATACTGCGCTGCCCAGTGCACGTAACTGTGGCCCACCAGCCATACTGCCACCGGTGTGCAGGGACACCCAGGGTCTGTAAGAGAAAAAGGAGAACAGTGACTTAACTGGTACTCATACCTGAAGAGGGCGAACATATAATGCAAAACACATAGATCCCCATCTTCCCATACGGCGTATATCAGCCTCAGAGTACCCAAATGCAGCCGCAGTTGAAGCAGCACCTATCCTAAATGAATGGGTGCTGTAACGAGCCCCTGGGAGGCCAACACTGGATAGTGCCATACCGGTCACCTTCCAAAATTGAAATTTAGTAAGGGGAGACCCATCTTGGTGGCAGAAAAACGGGCCAGGGTGCGTGCCACGCACTGCCAAGAACTCCTGTAGGGCACCAACCGGACAGATGTCTGCAATGGAACATCATAGCAGTCTAACACCACTGCCTACGCCGTGCTGATCAACTTTTGAGGACCGTATCCTCAACTGAGCCCACTCATTAAAAACATAGACATCGTCGAGTTCCAGTGCCCTACGAGCCGCATCCGCCTTAGACAGTAGTACCAACTTACTGATGCGGAGCGCTCCAAAGAAGGCCACCGTGGTAGCCGCATGAAAAAGAGCCGCCTCGTACCTGTCAAAACACAGGTTATGCCAGCCTCGTGCAAGGTGGGTAAGCACCCCTGGGGAAATTGGGTGGTGAGTGTCTGGGCGGCGGCCACGTTCCCGCATCCACCCCTCCAAAACATGTCGTATGCAGAAATCATTCATGTTGTCAGCGAAACCCCTCACCTTGGCCATAAATGCCAGTGCTGACAGCATGGATGCTATAGTGCGGGGAGCGAGGCCCTGACTGTGTAGATAAACCATAAATTGTAAAACTTGTTCCACTGGAATGGGCCACACTTCGGGCAACTGAAGTTGCACACAAAAAGTTCTAAATTGAATGAAAGCATGGTGATACGCCTTACGCGTGCGGGGCACCAAAGACATGCCGATCGCCCGGTTCACCTCTCCTTGCCAAATGTCCAAATCTTGGCCGGGAGTGGTGAGGGGAATTCCTCTGCGTCCAGAGCCAAAGCACGGAACCGGGGGATCTGCAGGCGGGATAAAGCATCAGCAATATCGTTATTGATACCTGGTACATGTCTGGCCTTAAAAAGCACATTAAGGCGTAGGCTACGTAACACAAACTGGCGGACCAACGCCATCACCCTGGGTGATTTAGACGTCTGAGCGTTAACAATGTGCACTACCGCAGCATTATCGCACCAAAAATGGACCACTGAGTCGGCCCACTCCTCGCCCCATAGCATCAAAGCTCCCAGGATTGGAAAGAACTCAAGAAATGTAAGATTGCGGAGGCGATCCGTGCCCCACCATGCTGGAGGCCATTGGCCATAAGCCCACCTCCCCTCAAAGTAAATCCCATATCCCAGGGAGCCGGAGGCATCCGACTGTACTTGAAACCTAGGGGAAACTAAAAGGTCGGATCTCCAAAAGGAGACCCCGTTGAAGTCCCGCAGGAATGTGAGCCAAACCAAAAGGTCAGCCCTCATGCCCCTGGTCAGTCAGACCCTATGATGGCACCTTGACAGGCCAGACATGGCGTCACATAGGCGCCGAGCAAATGCTCTGCCAGGCGTGACCACCCTGCAGGCAAAGTTAAGATGGCCATGTAGAACCTGAAGCTCACGAAGTGACACTTTACGTTTGGCCAGCAAGGCCAAAACCATCGCGAAGATCCGGGTGACCTTATCGATGGGCAACCGGGATGCCTGTGCGACCGTGTCAATTTCAATACCCAGAAATGTGAGCGTAGTAGATGGGCCCTCGGTCTTTTCGGGCGCTAAAGGGACACCCAGTTCCTGCATTAGCGTCTGAAATGTGGTGAGGAGACGCGTGCACGTGTCCAAGCCTCGTTCACCCCCGAACAAAAAGTCATCGAGGTAATGGGCTACAGACCGAGACCTGGACCTGCGAACAAAGGCCCACTGAAGGAAAGTGCTAAAACGTTCAAATGCTGAACAGGATATAGAGCAGCCAAAAGGCATGGCCTTATCTACATAAAACTTCCCTTGGAATCTAAAACCCAATAGCTCAAAGTCCCCCGGGTGCACTGGCAACAATCGGAATGCCGATTTAATGTCACATTTTGCCAGGAGGGCACCAGGACCACAAGAGCGCACCATTCGAAGGGCTTGGTCAAAAGACGTATACCTGACCGAACAAAGGTCATCAGGAATAGCATCATTGACAGAATAACCCGCCGGGTACAATAAATGGTGGATTAAACGAAATTCCCCCGGGGCCTTTTTGGGTACCAACCCCAGAGGGGAGACCTTCAGGTTGGGAAAGGGTGGTACAGAAAAGGGGCCTGCCACCCTCTTGGCCTCTACCTCCTTAGCAATACTCAGGGCAGCCACCTCCTCTCTACCCTTCAGGGACAGTAAATTGGGTGCATCTTGGGGTCCCCGCACTCCTTTGAATGGGATACGGAAGCCCCACTGAAAACCCTCCAGGAGGTACCTCGCGTCCTCTCTCCTTGGATAAGTTGAGAGCCATCGCTCCAACATATACACATTAACTGGGGAGGGGGCCTTTTGTCTGGCTAGCTCCATCAGCAGAAGCTCTGCCCGCTCCCTGTCCACCTCTACCTCTGCCCCGTGACCCACCTGCCCACGGGCACGCGGCGGCGGCGTGGGGGCCAGCGCAAGAGGGACACTCGTGTTTGTATCAGCACTGCCGCTTATTGCACACGCCATTAGCCGAGAAGCTCCAACACAGCAAGCGGGCTGGAACCCCCTGCCCCGCCGGCTGGCGGGAAGCCTGCATTGGAGCAGCTCGCTGCACGGCATGGCCACAATGGTACCTATCCCCAGGCGCCGGACGCGTGGGGGTCATGTACAATAGCCACAATTTCTGACAGGGCTCATCCCATCTCATCTCCGGGTGCAGGGGCACCCTCATTCTAAATTCCTCATCGTAAGCCAACCACGATGGCCACTGAACCCCACCACTGGAAGTGGACTGTGATGTGGGTGCATTAACTTGAACCTGATACTCACTAGGTGCACCCCACTGTGGGTTCCGGCCCATGGCGGGCGTCGGAGCTCGCGACCGGAATCGAGCTCTGGGGCCACACCTGACCACTCTCCTGCTGTAGCTCTGGACGAACAGGGAGCTGCAAGACACTGGAAGGTGCAGGCCGGAGCGTCTCAAGCAGCTCAACCTGGCTGGCCACCTGTTGCAGTGTGGCAGCCGTCGAGGTAGTCGGTGAACACGAAGGGCCCCCAGCAGAGAGAGAAGGGCCCCCTGCCATGGGGTTGTGTGCAATCCCCAAGGATGCCTCAAGCACAGCTAAACGCGTTAGCAATGCATCCACTGACACAGATCCCCCAGTATAAAGTGGGCCGGGTGGGCCGGACGGCCCACCAGGCATTTGACCAGGAACCCCAAAGTGAGATCCTGGGCCCGAATAGGGCCATGCCCAAAACTCCGGCCCATGAGGGGCCGGAGGGGGAACGTGCTGTGCACCCGCACCAGGCCCTCCCCCGCTGACCTGACCCATGGCTGGCAACTGCGGGCCGAGGGCCGAAGCCCCTGAAGGGCCGGCAGGAGGCTGGCCAGCTGAGGGCCAAGCACCAGCCTGCATCGCCCCACCGGTATCGGTGGACAAAGCTGGGGTAGTGCCTTGCCGCGTGGGCGCAGCCCTGGTCCTCCGACCTGAGGGCTGCCCCCCGCGCTGCACAGGGACCGCAAAAGTCCTCCCCGTTGGCCACGGTTTCATCGCCGGGGCCTTCCGTTTGGGAGGCATATCTGTAGAAAGAGCAGGATCCCTTTCCAGGGATCAGCCTTACGCCAAAAAGCACAGAGCAGCCAGCAAGCCAAAGGCTCTGTGCAACTCCTTCCTTCCCAGCCGGGAAAGACTAAGGGCTAAAGAGCCGAAGAGTCAAGGAACAGTGACGGAGAAAACTTCTCCTCTCCGTCGCTATTTTTAAAATGGCAGCTCGGCTGCCTCGTGGCCACCCCTTTTATAGAGGGGTGGCCACGCCCCCTAACTCACCCGGATGTCTGAGTCCGGGGGGGGCCTGCAAAGAGCGCAGCGGCCATTTTGGCGTCGCGCTTTCATTCTGTATTTTTTCAGCCACATAGGTTATTTTTTTTATCCGAAGCACTGAAATTTAAAACCAGCATAATTTTAAAAATACTAATCATCTAAAAATGTATGCATACATAAATTACATGTTTACATATTCACACTCTACTTTTCCAGTATTCAGCAGTTTGAATAGCCATGTCATTTGCTTCAAACAAATCTTCAATATCACACTATTCAGGCAAATTGCTGCAGATTAGCAGATGTTCAAATTCTTGTCTCTCGCCACATTCACATTGTTCGCCATTGTCAATGTGGCTCCACCTCTTTAGGTTTGTTTTGTATGGTGTCATCTCAGTTCTAAGCCTATTCCTCATCTTCCATGTCCCATAGTGGAGATTGTAATCTGCTGCTGGCTTCTCCTTCATCAGCCATAGTTCAGGTCGACAAGCCTCAGCTTTAGATGGAATTGGTGCTATTGTTTTTAGGAAGCTTTTTCTTGATTCCAGCCTTAATGGATGATATTGGAGTCCAAACATTGGATATCTTGGGTCTGTTTCTTGCTTTTTCTTCTCAACCTCTGCTGTTACTTGTCTTCTTACATCAGGAGGTGCTATACCCATAATTGAGAAGATTTTATTAATAGGCTTTGGATGTAAACAGCCTTAACAGCCATATAGATTAAAATCCACTTTATCTCCTCCCCCCCTCCCCGCAACTAATCAAAATCTTCATTCTCTTTTAATGAACATGAAACCCACCTGTTACGATTTCTGAGCATATAGTGAGTAAATATCTTTCTCTTGTCTTCCTTATTGTTGTGTTTGGAATATTGTGCCTTTAAGTAATGTAACACTCAAATGAGTGGATATAATAATCACCAGCTGTAACACTGTAACCTTCTGTATCAGGACGCGAGCTAGTGACCACTAGGGGCAATAGCGAGTGCCCAGCTCACATGGTTCCAATTCCCCAAATACCTACAGCACGGGAAGATTCCCGCCACCACCTCACCTGGACAAGAAGGGCGTGACGGGGAATGACGTCACGCAGACAGTAGCCAATGGGCTATCGAGGGGCCACATTCAAATGTATAGCCATAGTATATATTGAGCTGTTCATCCGCCATTACCACATGTTCCCCCGGACCATCATGCAATAAAGATGTGTTAAACATAAGAACATAAGAACATAAGAACAGCCTTGCTGGAACAGGCCACAGCCCATCCAGTCCAGCATTCTGTCTCACACAGTGGCTCACCATTTCCTTCAGGGTATTCCCAAGGAGATGCCTTCACCTGCTTAGGATTCCCTGGAAATGGCATTGAGAGATATCCTGCCTATCTCTCCAACCCGGAGGTTGTCCTTAGGTAGCCATAATTATAGCCATTGATAGCCTTGTCCTCCATGAACTTGTCTAATCCTTTCTTAAAGCTGTCAAGACTGACAGCTGTCACCACTTCTTCTGGCAGGGAGTTCCATAGACCAGTAATCCTCTGGGTGAAAAAGTACTTTCTCTTATTTGTTTGAGAACTAGTACCCAAAAGTTTCATGGAGTGTCCCCTAGTTCTAGTGTTGTGCGATAGGGAAAACAGTTTTTCCTTATCTACTTTGTCCACACCGTGCATGATTTTATAAACTTCAATCAGGTCACCTCTTAGACGCCGTCGTTCAAGAGTGAAAAGGCCCAACCGTTGCAGCCTCAGATGGTAAGGAAGGTGTTCCAGTCCCCTAATCATTCTGGTTGCCCTCCTCTGTACTTTCTCCAACTCCATAATATCCTTCTGGAGGTATGGCAACCAGAACTGTACACAGTATTCCAGATGGGGCCTCACCATAGATTTATAAAGAGGCAAAATGACACTTGCTGACTTATTTTCTATACCCTTCCTAATGATCCCTAACATTGAGTTTGCTTTTTTCACTGCTGAGGCACACTGGGTTGACACCTTCATTGAGCTGTCCACCAGGACACCAAGGTCCCTTTCCTGGTTTGTCGCAGAGAGTTCAGACCCCATCAGTTTATAAATGTAATTGGGGTTTTTTGCCCCAACATGCATCACTCTGCACTTACTGATGTTGAAGCTCATTTGCCACTGTTTTGCCCACTCCCCCAGTGTCAAGAGATCCCTCTGGAGCTCTTCACAATCTCTCACAGTTTTCACTACCCTGTATAGTTTAGTATCGTCAGCAAATTTGGCTACCTTGCTTTTTACTCCTACCTCTAGATCATTTATGAAGAGGTTGAAAAGCAGGGGTCCCAGTACTGAACCTTGGGGGACCCCACTCTTTACTTCCCTCCACTTGGAGAAGTGTCCATTTAGTGCTACCCTCTGTTTCCTGTCCCTTAGCCAGTTGCTGATCCAGGACAAGACCTGTCCCTTTATTCCATGACTGGTAAGTTTATTCAAGAGCCTTTGGTGTGGGACCTTGTCAAAAGCCTTCTGAAAGTCCAGATAAACAATGTCAACTGGATCCCCCTTATCCACATGCTTGTTGACACTCTCAAAAAATTCCAACAGATTAGTGAGGCATGATTTGCCCTTGCAAAAGCCATGTTGGCTCTCCTTTAGCAGCGCCTCCTCTTCTATGTACCTATTAATTCTATCTTTTAGGATGGTTTCCATCACTTTACCTGGGACACATGTCAAACTGACAGGCCGGTAATTTCCTGGATCACCCCTGGATCCTTTTTTGAAAATTGGTGTTACATTCGCTACCTTCCAGTCATCAGGCACAAACCCTGATTTGAGGGAAATATTATATATTTTGGCTAGGAGATCAGCAATTTCATCTTTAAGTTCCCTGAGAACTCGTGGATGGATGCCATCTGGTCCTGGTGATTTGTTAGTGTTTAGTTTAACAAGACATGCAAGGACCTCCTCCCTGGTTATTTCTATCTTGCTTAATTCTTCGGTTTCCCTCCCTACGAAGATAGGTTCTGTTTTGGGCATGTGGTCTCTATCTTCTTCAGTGAATACTGAAGCAAAGAATTCATTGAGTCTCTCTGCAATCTCTGTTTCCTCTTTAATAACCCCTTGCCTTCCATTGTCATCTAATGGTCCAATGGCCTTCCTAGTTGGGTTCTTACTTCTAATGTACTTAAAGAAGTCTTTGTTATTCCTCTGAGTATTTTTAGCTATACGCTCCTCAAAGTCTTGCTTTGCTTTCCTGATTGTTGCCTTGCATTTGTTCTGCCAGAATTTATGTTTCTGCCTGCTGTCCTCATTTGGACAAGCCTTCCATCTTCTAAATGAGCTTTTCTTGCTCTTGATCACTTCCCGAACAGCTCCTGTAAGCCACATTGGAGTCCTCTTGGACCTGGCAGTGCCCTTTTTCCTTTTGGGTATGCATTCCAATTGGGCCTCTGTTATTGTTTTTGTAAACAGCCTCCATGCCTCTTGGAGTGTTTGGACTCTCTCAATTTTCCCTTTCAGCTTCTTTTTTACTAGTTTCCTCAACTTTGGGAAATTTCCTTTTTGAAAATTTAAGGTCTCTGTGTTAGATTTTATCAGTGACTTGCGGTCTATGTTCAAGTTAAACATAATTGAGTTGTGGTCACTGTTCCCTATTGGATCAGTCACATTAACATCTTGCACCAGATCCTGAGTATTACTCAGGATCAAGTCAAGGATTCTTGTACCTCTAGTTGGGTCTTCAACCATCTGTCCCAGGGAACAATCATTGAGCATATCTAGGAACTTTATCTCTTTATCATGTGCTGAACAACAGTTCACCCAGTCTATGTGAGGGTAATTGAAGTCCCCCATTATAACCAGGCTTCCCTTCCTGGATGCCTCCTTTACAACATTCTCCAACTGCCAGTCTCCCTCAAGAGTTTGGGTCGGAGGCCGATAGTATATGCCTACTGTTAGACCATCCTTGTGGCCTGGTACTCTTACCCACAGAGCTTCTAATGGTGACTCTAAATCACCTAGATATTCCAATTCATAAGATTTTATCACTTCTTTGACATACAGGTTAAGCCAACCTTTCGGCTGTTTCTATTGTCTTGGTTCTCATACACTAAATTGGCGACGAGGATGGGATAATGGATCCCCACGGAATCAAGACAACGCAGGACGGTTTCAACATCAACAAACCGGAAGAATGGGAGCTGTTCGAGATGGACTTCCAAAGTGTACTGATGGTGTCCGACATCTCAGACGAGGGGAAGAAGAGGGCCATTCTCATCAGGATGCTCGGGTTCCCCGCCATGAAGGTATTGGTGGACCTGGTGTCTCCGAAGAAGGTGAACGAAGTGCCGGTCAAGCAGCTCCTGAAAGCGATGCGCGACCATTTCGAGCCCTCGGTTTCAATGTTTTTGGCTCGGGACGCGTTCTGGAAGAGAGTCCAGGCGCCTGGGGAGTCCGTGGCTGCCTTTGCAGCGGCCCTCCGTTTGGCCGCCGGCCCATGCAAGTGGGAGAACCTGGAAATCGCCCTCAGGGACCGCATGCTGTGCGGCCTGTGGGACGAGGAGGTTCAGCGAAAGCTGATGAACAAGGAGCCGCCCCCGACACTGCAAGAGGTCGTGAAGGAGGCGCAGGCAGCGGAAGCCACGAGGGCTGGGGTTAAGGGGTTCAGAGCAAGGCCCCAACAACCCGACAAGTGCAAGCGGCCAGGCGGGCACCACACTCCTCCACGGAGAGCAGCGAGGACGAGGACATCCGGAAGGTGCGGAAGGATGGCCGGTGTTGCGATGGCTACGGGGCGTCCCATGACCGCATCAAGTGCTTGTTCAGGAAGGCCGAGTGCCACAACTGTGGGCGCCGAGGCCACATAGCCAAGGTTTGCAGACGGCGGCGCAGAGACCAAAAAGGCTCAACAGACCGCTCACCAAAAAACCAGGAAGGCGTCCGGCCCTCGAGGAAGCAGGACGGCGTGGGCCGCATCTCCGACGACAGCGACGACGACACGGCAGTCCACAGCGTGTCCTTAGGACACCCACGTTATTTTGTTGAGGTACTGGTGCAAGGGGTCCCCGTTAAGATGGAGATAGACTCGGGTGCCTCATATTCCATCATTTCCCAGAGGGAGTTTTGGGGAATTTCCCCCAACGTGCGGCCCAAGCTCAAAGCACTGAGGTCTACGCTGCGGGACATGCAGGGAAATAGCATTCCGGTGTTGGGGGTTGGAAAATTCAAGGTCCAATACAAGCAACACGCCGCGGAACTTCCCCTGGTTGTTCTCAAAGGGGGGAGTTGTTGCCTCCTCGGGACTCAATGGTTTAAGCCCCTGGGTTTGTTCATTGGGGGGTGCATGCCGTTGGGACTGACCCAATACAGGAGGTGTGTAACGCGCATCCCGAAGTGTTCAAGAAGGGACTCGGAAAATTCAAGGGGCCCCCAGTTGCGTTCGACCTGGACCCGGAGGTCCGCCCACTAAGACTCAAACCGCGGAGAGTGCCTTTTGCACTTAAGGACAAGATAGAGGTGGAACTGGACAAATTGGTGGGCCAGGGGATCCTTGTTCCTGTTGATTCCGTGGAGTGGGAAACTCCGATTGTAACAGCGCTTAAGGCCAACGGGGAGGTTCGAATATGCGCTGAATACAAATGTACCATTAATAAGGCGATACGCCCAAATGCGTATCCGGTGCCGGTAGTCAGCCACCTGTTGGCCAGGTTACATGGGGGAAAGTGTTTTGCAAAGCTTGACCTGGCGCAGGCTTACCAGCAGCTCTCGGTAACCCCAGCTGCAGCTGCTGCGCAGGCGATAGTCACTCATAAGGGGGCGTTCCAGGTGACGCGCCTACAGTTTGGCGTGAACTCGGCACCAGGCATCTTCCAATCGCTAGTGGAACGTCTCTTAAAGGGTCTGGAGGGGGTCTTGCCATATTTTGATGACGTATTGATAACGGGGGGAGTGAGTCAGAATTGGCTGAGAGGCTAGACAAAGTACTGACGGTATTTGAAAAGGCGGGGTTGAGGTTGCGGAAAGACAAATGCGTCTTCTTTGCAAAAGAGGTTGAGTTCCTGGGTTTCTGGGTAACCCCTGCAGGCATTAAACTCCGAATCAAAGGTGGCTGCCATTCAAAATGCTCCTCGCCCCACCTCCAAGCCCGAATTGCAGTCATTCCTGGGGCTCTTAAACTTCTACCATTCCTTCCTGCCTAGGAAGGCGTCGGTAGCAGAGCCGCTTCATAAGTTACTAAAAAAGGACGAGGCATGGAAATGGGGCGAGAGCCAGGAGAGGGCATTCAATGAGCTGAAACAACTCTTATCCTCAGACGCCATATTAACCCATTTTGACCCCAAGAAACCAGTGGTTCTGGTATGTGATGCATCTCCAGTGGGGGTGGGGGCGGTCCTGTGCCACGTGTTGGAAAAGGGGCGGGAGGCCCCGGTGGCATTCTACTCCAGGTCCCTGTCTAAGGCAGAGCGTAACTACGCACAGACAGACAGGGAGGCATTAGCGATAATTGCTGGGACGAAGAAGTTCCACAACTTCCTCTATGGCCGCCCCTTTACCATCGTGACTGACCACAAACCCCTGCTAGGCATTTTTACCGCAGACAAGCCCACGGCACAGATTCTGTCCCCTAGGATGCTCAGGTGGGCCATTTTTTAAAATGTGTACCAGAACGCGCTGGTGTATCGCCCTGGAAAGGACATAAGCCACGCGGACGCCCTGTCGAGGTCTCCCCTCCCCCACACGGGCAGCCACGTGTGTGAGGTGGAACAAGACCACCAAGTGCTCATGATAGAGGTCCTAGATTCACCCTCCCATTGTGCCCGCAGAGATCGCCAAGGCGACGGGCAGGGCCAAGACATTGGCCCTGGTTAGTTCATGGGTGCAGAAAGGGTGACCAACGTCCTCCCCGGCGGCGGAATTTGCCCCGTTTTTTAGGAAAAAGTTAGAACTGTCCATGGAGAGGGGTTGCCTCCTGTGGGGCCAGCGGGTAGTCGTCCCTGAGTCCCTGAGAGCAAGGGTGCTCAAGCTGCTGCACGTCAGCCACCCTGGAATTGTCCGCTCCAAGGCACTGGCCAGGAGCTACTTCTGGTGGCCCCAGTTGGACGCCGATATCGAGCACATGGTGGACACTTGCGAGAGTTGCCAAAGCTCCCGGCCCGAAGAGGCTCGACTTCCGCACAGGGAATGGGATGCTGCAAAGGGGTCGTGGTCCCGCGTGCACATTATGTTGGGCCCCCACCACCACCTCCACACTCGGAAGTGTCATGTGTGGCAGGACGGGCAAAATGATCATCTGACCCCAGAAGCTGTCTGAGGGAGTATGATCCCAGACCCCGGCTTAAATAGGTTGAGAACTCCTGTTCTAAACTATCTGGTTTCTTCAGCAATATCTTGTTGGGATATGTAGTTGCACAATGAAAGTGGGACAGTTATTAAGATTTGAATTGTTTGCAAGTTTCCCCCAAAGATTCCCCCCAAGAAATAATTCAGAAAAGACACAGCAATAAATCCTGATTCATTAGTTATGTGCTTAATCCGTAAATGAAAAATCTCCCAGATGGGCAATATAGAAATGCAGTGAGTGAGTGGGTAACCCTTAATTTGCAATGTTCTACTATTGTATAAATAAAGAAAATGAGCATTAAAAATATTTGCTTATCAGTAACCTACATAGCCTAATGCTTCATAATTAGAAGGAAAATATGAATTCATACCAAGCCATGCTGAATCTCTAATTTTAAACAACCTGTAGAGTTGCAGGACATTGCCGTGTGTATATTAGGTTCCATAAAAAGAGATGCAGAATACATTTGCCACTGTTAAATGCAAGTAAGTTAGCAATTTTGTGTATCAGAACAATTGCCTCTTATTAGAGTATGCCTTTTATAAATACAGGAATGTTTTATTTGTCCCTGGTGGAAGAGTAACTTTACTAAGGTAGCCACGACTAGACGGATATTTGTCCTTTTATTTATGCCACGTTTCTCATTATTCCTTTTGATATTTATTTCAATGACTGAATAATTTTGGCACACATCACAAGTCAATCCAATTTACTAGCATGAGAGTGCAGTATATTTTGTTCAGCCAGTAAGGTTTGTGCTGTATCTATTTTGGTAGCATTTCTGCTTGCATTTTGTCTTGCTTTTGCCTATATTAGTCTATTATGATCCTTACTGGGTGTGTTCTAATAAAATCACTGACGATGCACAGGGTGATGCAGGATTGGATCCTACTCCATTTACCTGCTTTCTACTCACATGAATAAGGATTGCAACTGCAATGTCATCTTTAAATTGTAGTTTTCTCCTAGTTCAGGAGTTCTCAACCATTTCAAGATGAGGGTTGGGTCACACTCCCTCAGACAGTTTTGGGGGCCAGATGACCATTTCGCCCTGCCTGCCACACATGGGACTTCCAGGTGTGGAGGAGGTGGGGCACATAAAATGGTGTTGTGGACCGCATCCGGCCCCTGGGCTGTATGTTGAGAACCCTGTCCTAGTTTAATGCTATAGAGCAATGGTTCATGCCCCACCAGTAGACTTCAATTCTGAGAGGTCTGAGTACATTGGCTGATCAGTGCTTTGGGGAATTGACTTAGGCTTCTGGGAACTGGAGTCCAAAAACCAAAGGTTGAGAAACATTGCTATAGAGCTAAACTGATACAGTGCTCATTCAATTATTTGCTATGTTTTGTCAGTTTAGCGCTATTTCACTTGCAAACATTAAAAAGGGGGAGAAATTGATTGTTATCAAAAAGGTTTGAATCAGAGGGGGTGTGAATGGCAGAGAAGGGGGAGCTGTGTGATGTGTGGACACTTGAAATGCACCTTCTCAGAATAATTAAGGACTTCTGTGTGAACCATGGCATCAATAGGAATTTCCAATTTAATCTCAATTTGCATGGGCTGAAAAAAGCAGAGCTTGTGGAGAGGTGAACATTTTATACCTCTAGGCAGATAAAAGACAATTGGTGTTTGCTTGGTGGTTTCCCATAAGTCTGATTTATATGTGGATGAATATTTTTTACTTTATACTTTCATTTGGGGAAATTGTTTATTTTGATTTTAAATCAAATCCTCCTAGCAGGCACTTTAATGTTTTCCTCATTCTGTGGTTTATATATGAGGTGAGCAAATGCCTCTGTTTTTCAGCAATAATTTTAATTAATCCACTTCTATCCTTGGAAAAAATCCACCATGCTGAGCTCTATATTATTTATTATTCTTTTCCTCCTGAGTCTCTCCTGAAGGTTGAAGTACCACCAATTAAAATAAGAGGAGAATGAACAGGCCAGATGTCCAATTATATAAATCCCTCAAGAGGAAGAAATGTTAGTACCTTTTACTACTGTCATTTAGGGTTAAACTGGACAGCATGTCTACCTGTGAAAAGTTTGCATTCATAAGTTGTGGCTATAAAGGAAAATGAGTGCATGACAATGGCAGATGTGTCATCAACACCACCCACCATCTGGACTGGATCAAAAGTACGTGGGTAAAGAATAGTTAAATATCACTCCTCTCCAGTTTTTAAAATCACCCACCCACAATATTGGGCTTTTAAAAGGAGAAAGGGCGTCATTAATCCCAAGATTTTCTCTCTTCTTAAGACATCATATATGTGAGCTGATTTTAGTATTTACAACTGCTAGGGAGTGGTTTAACTAGAGCTGGCCTTGACAGGGAGGTGATCACTTCAGCCAGCAGAATACCAAGCCACCCACTCATCAATAAGTTGATCCTGAAGGAAATCAATCCTGACTGCTCATTGGAGGGACAAATACTGAAGCTGAAGCTCAAGTACTTTGGTCACCAAATGGCCAGAAGGGTGAAAAGTACTGCCGCTGCTGCCGCAGAGAGGCCCGTGCTCCCCCCGCAGCCGCACCATCTCCAGGGAGTGAGCACACCTGCGCCCGCCACCGCCCCCTCCACGCCACGCCTGGCTGGAGGGGTGAAAAGTGCCGCCACCACCAAAGAGAGGCCTGTGCTCCCCCCGCAGCCACACCATCACCAGGGAGCGAACACACCTGCGCCCACCGCTGCCACCGCCCCCTCCGTGCCACACCTGGCCAGAGGGGTGAAAAGTGCCACCGCTGCCACCACAGAGAGGCCCGCAGAGAGGCCTGTGCTTCCCCCGCAGCCACACCATCACCGGGGGAGCAAGCATACCTGTGCCTGCCGCCGCCACCCCTCCACGCCACGCCTGGCCGGAGGGGTGAAAAGTGCCACTGCCGCCGCCACAGAGAGGCCCGTGCTTGCCCTGCAGCCGCACCATCACCGGGGGAGCGAAGCCACTTTATGAGGACCTTTGTCTTTTGCCTTGTTCGGGCCTATCCGTCTGTATCTTGTATCCTGTTTCTTTGCTTCTCTCATTGATTTTTTTTTTAGTGTAATTTTTAACTATGCATTTGACATTTTTTTGTAAATTTTTATATTGCATTGTTTCTTGTTCACTTTTGCTGCTGTCTGCTGTGCAGACAGCATGCGCTAATGTAAACTGCTCTGAATCGCCTTCGGGCAAAATAGAGCGGTATACAAATTAAAGGTGAAATGAAAAAAATGAGAAGAGAGGACTCACTCGAGGAGTCCTTGATGCTGGGAAAGATAGAAGGCAAAAGGAGAAGGGGGCGCCAAAGGATGAGGTGGCTAGTTGGCATTATAGATGCAATGGGTGTAGATCTGAGCAGGCTGAGAAGGATGATGGAGGACAGAGGAGCCTGGCGCACAATGGTCCATGGAGTCGCAAAGGGTTGGACTCGACTGTATAACTGAACAACAACAACAACAACTTCTTCAGAGACAACAGCTGCAAATGGAACTGGACCTCGAGATCCTGTTTCTTCTCAAAGGGCTCTTTGATTTATATATGACTTGTCTCCAAAATCATATAACATTCACCTTAATAATGAGCTGTTTTAAAGGGCTGTGTAGCCTTGGCCAGCAGCCACACTTTCTACAATAATAATCATCTTGGGCAGCTGATGAAATTTATGTCCTCCTTGGCCTAGAAATGAGTTTGTGTACAGCAAATCCTCCCACCCACCCTGTCAGTGGTAATCCATCATTCTCACTGTGGGCAAATTGGCCAAAAGAATTGCCAGTACAAAGAAGCAGCTGTGTAATGCTACTTTTTGTTGCCACCTATCTCCCCTCCTCTTGAGTATTGCTGAGGGAAAAGTGGGTTGGCAGTCAGTGTCTATTTTCTTCCCTGCTTGGGCACCAGGTTAGGTTGTGCCATTCCTGGGTTCAATTCTCACCTACCTTTGCACAATACAGTATCTACAATAAAGGTAAAGGTAAAGGTTTCCCTTGTTCGAAAGCCAGTCGTATCCGACTCTAGGGTGCAGTGCTCATCTCTGTTTCTAAGCCGAAGAGCCAGCGCTGTCTGCTTCTGCAGACGTTTCCGTGGTCATGTGGCATCTCATCTAGCCATCTCATCTTTGGCCGTCCCCTTCTTCTTTTGTTCTCCACCTTCCCCAGCATCAAGGCCTTCTCAAGTGAATCCTCTCTTCTCATTTGATGTCCAAAATACTTCAACTTCATCTTTGTTATTTGTCCTTCTAAGGAGCACTCAGGGCTAAGCTCTTCTAATATTGACTTATTTGTTCTCCTCACTGTCCAGGGGACTCTCAAAACTCTCCTCCAGCACCACATCTCAAAGGCATCTATTTTTCTTCACTCAGCCTTTCTAAAGGTCCAGCTCTCACAGCCATACATTACCACCAAAATACCATTGCTTTGACTATGCGGACCTTTGTTTACAGTGAGATGTCTCTACTTTTCACTATGTTCCCCAGGTTTTTCATAGCTTGTCTCCCAAGAATCAGTCGCCTTTTTATTTCATGGCTGCAATCTCCATCTGCAGAGATCTTGGATCCTAAGAAAGTAAAATCTGTTACTGCTTCTACTTCTTCCCCATCTATTTTCCAGGGACTGATATGGCCTGTTGCCATTATCTTGGTTTTCTTGATATTGAGTCTCAGGCCAGCTTTTGCACTCTCTTCTTTCAACCTAATCAGGAGCTTCTTTAGGTCTTCTTCACTTTCTGCCATTAGGGTGGTATCATCTGCATATCTCAAATTGTTGATGTTTCTCCCAGCAATTTTGATCCCATATTGTGATTCCTCCTTCCCTGCATTGCGCATTATGTGCTCTGTGTATAAGTTGAATAAGCAGCGTGACAGAATGCAGCCTTGTCTTACTCCTTTTCCTATTCCAAACCACTCCGTCATTCCATACTCTGTCCTAACTGTTGCTTCTTGACTCATGTACAGATTTCTCATGAGACATATGAGGTGTTCTGGTATTCCCATCTCTTTGATTACTTGCCACATTTTGTTGTGATCCACACAATCAAAGGCCTTGGTGTAGTCAATGAAGCAGAAGTAAGCTTGTTTCTGGTATTCCTTTGTTTTCTCCATGATCCAACATATGTTGGCAATGTGGTCTCTGGTCCCCCTGCCTCTTCTGAACCCAGCCTGCACCTCTGGTAGTTCTCTTTCTACATGCTGCTGCAGTCTATCCTGTATTATCTTGAGCATCACTTTGCTAGCTTGTGGGATGAGCGCAATTGTACTATAATTTGAACATTCTTTGGCATTGCCCTTTTTTGGGATTAGGACGTATACTGATCTTTTCCAATCCTGTGGCCACTGTTTCATTTTCCAAATCTGCTGGCATATAGCTTGTAGTAACTTGATGCACAACTCTTGTATGCAACATATAATGGTTATAGAAATTTCTTAATTTATGGCAATCTCTCACTAAAAGCTACACTCTTTGCATAGCTGTGTGACAGGATTTTGGCTAGTAATGTTATAGAAAGAAGGGCATGGCCATCCAGGGAATGCCTGAGTAACTCACAGATGTTCATGACTAGCCAACGTTTAAGTCCAGGACAACGGCTCCATGCTTCTGACCTAAATTGATCCTCCAGTGGTAATGTAATTATTTGTCCAGACCTATGAGAGGATGGGCATGTGCCACAAGTTCTTTAGTGGCTGTTTGGACCTGATGGTTTTCCAGTGTTTTGTCACACATCTGTGCTACTAGTGTTGTGGTTTTTACTGTGTTTGCTCATGTGTTGTGCTTTCCTTTATGTGAATTAATAGCTCTATTGGGCTTGCACTGTGAATATTCTTCTTCAGGGATTACTGCTGGCTTAAACAACCCAGTGGTAAACTCACCAAGGTGTCTGTGGCCACTCCACTAATGGAATTCCTCTACCCTTCATGAGGGGCACACCCACTCTATTATGTCCCCCTGCAGTGCAGCTAGTGGAGGGAGGAGCAATAGGTTTATGCTTAGAAAACATATTATTAAAATGTAAGCTTTCAATCTTAATTAGAAAGATAGTCTGGCAGGGAACATGAGCAGATGGGTCATACTGTCATAATGAAAGGAATAGGCTTTATATGGAGAACTGCAGAAACACAATACTGAACTAGACAGAACTTGGTCAGATCCAGCATGTTCTAAGTGTTATTTTTGCTGCCATTGGTGCCTACAGATGTTTTTCTTCCATGACAGATGGTTTTGGCAAATGGTGGGATTCTGTAGTCTCTATCCTAATGCAGCCTCCCCACAGCTGTTGTGTTAAAAGTGGAGAAAGACACATGAGAGTCCCTCACTTATTTAAAAATGTTGTTTATTTTCTAGTATTCACTAATCACTCTTCCACCCTCAAGGAACTCAAAATGATACACAATAAAAAATAAAAATATATAACTAGTAGCCATTTAAAAAAACAATAGTCAAATGGACTAGTAGTTTCCAACATCTCTGTCAGAAATTCAGCCTGACTTGTTTTGGGAGGGAGTTCCACCACTGAAGCCTTGTTATGGAGATCTCTGTGCCTGGTGTACTCATCCACTGTGCATACTCACCTGCTAAAATTGGGGTTATACATATGAGCCCTAAGCTACGTAATGGTAAATGTTAAAGTGCTGGTTACCTAACTGCAGAAGAATGAAACAGCCTCCGCCTCAAACATCTCTGTTGGCTTCAAAAGCAGAAAAAGAAAAGAGGGAAGGATGTGCCTATAGGCACAGTCATTTCCCTCCTGTCTGGGAACAAATGCATACATAAGCACACATGCAATAAATGCATACATACACAATTTTTTAAAAAAGGTTTTCGCTTTTAATTGAAACATTTAGGCAATAGTGGTACTGTAATTTAAAGAATTTGATTGTGAACATTAATTTTATCTTGCTTAGGAAGTGATATAACCATGAAGAGGCTTTTCACTTGCAAAGAATACATTGAGGACAGGGCCATAGCCAGAATTCTACATTTTGTGGGGTGGGAAAAAAATTCTGGAGGGGCAAAAAAAATTCAGGAGGGGCAACAATGTCACATTCACATATATAACATTGGCATCACGGGGTGGGTGAGTTGGGGGGGGCTGTTAGCTCAGGAGGGTTTTCATGCACCCTCGTCCCCCCTCTGGCTATGGCCCTGATTGAGGAACTGCGCATTACCTCATGAATCCAGATAAAATAGAGACTCCTTGCCTTTCTTTTTAGAGCACTGTGTCTCCTAAAGGCATTAGAAGCTTTTCTGCCCAGAAATACTAACTTGCCTTTCATAATAGCCAGTTCCATTGAAAGTATTCAATGAAGCAAATATGATTTTTTTATTTTTTGGGGGGGAGGGATAATTTGAATTTGAAGGGATGCAAACAAAACAAACATTTCACCTTAAACTACTTGCTGTGGGAAACAACATCTCATGCCATGTTTTCTGTCACAGGAAACAGTGTGACTAACTGGTTACTTTATAATGTGAAAGCAGTGACTCCCAATGGATTAAGTGATGAGAAAAAGATCAGGTGAGCATTTGCAGGGCACTTCTCAAAAGATCCTTACAGCCAAAGTGTATCTTAAAGGTAACCCATGATTAGAAACTGAAATCTGTTAGTGTTCTGATATATGAAACTATGGTCAATCATAAACCAAACCAAGCTTACTTGCAAACCTTGTAAAATAGTAAGAAACGTTTTTGCTGTAACAATCAGACACTTTCACTATCTGATTACAACAATTGTACATACAGTGCAGGTAACTACTTTGTTGTGTATGGAATAATATGGAATGTAACTGCTACGCTGTGCCTTTAAGTTAAATGTAACCAGTTCTACAGGAAATGTATACTTAAGCCATTTGTAAAGAACACATTGTATCCAGCTGCTATTGGAATGTGAGCTTGCTACTAGAGATGGGAGCAGTGAGCATTCAAATCACATGGTACAAATTCCCCAATCATGCACAGCCGCGGGAAACCTTCCTGCCACGGATACACCTGGACAAGAAGGGCGGGACTCCGGATGACGTCATGCCGAAAGTAGCCAATAGGCTACCATGCAACCCGAGGAGACCGGACGGTGTCGGCAGAGTTTCCGATGACAGCGACCCAGAAGTGCATCGCGTGTACTGGAGGGTTTGCAGTGACAGCAGTGAGGCTGTTCACAGCGTGTCCTTGGGGCACCCCTCTTTTTTTGTTGAGGTACTGTTGCAAGGGGTCCCAGTTAGGATGGAAATAGACTCGGGGTCTTCCTACTCCATTATATCCCAGCGGGAGTTCCTGCGTATTCCCCCCAATGAGCGACCCAAGCTCAAGGCCCTAAAGACTCAATTGCGGGACATTCAAGGGGTCAGGATCCCAGTGTTGGGGGTGGGGGAATTCAAGGTGCTATTGGAATGTGAGCTTGCTACCAGAGATGGGAGCAGCGAGCATTCAACTCACATGATACAAATTCCCCAACCATGCACAGCTGCGGGAAACCTACCCGCCACGGATACACCTGGACAAGAGGGGCGGGACTCTGGATGATGTCACGCCGACAGTAGCCAATAGGCTACTGTGCAACCAGATTCAAATGTATAGTGACTGTATAAAAAGAGTTGTATTGCCACCATTACCTCGTGTTCGTACTGTACTTCATGTAATAAAGATGTGTTAAGCCACACTACGGCTGCTTCGATTGTCTTGGTCCCTGAACACCAAATACTCGGAGCGTGCCATTTAGTTTTTGGGAGTCCAAACCCCACGAGTCCAAGAATTC
Organism: Bradypodion pumilum; assembly: GCA_035047305.1. Lineage (NCBI taxonomy): Eukaryota > Metazoa > Chordata > Lepidosauria > Squamata > Chamaeleonidae > Bradypodion > Bradypodion pumilum. The sequence continues at coordinate 173,620,656 of JAWDJD010000003.1, forward strand.
CCCAGGCAAAAGTCCACAAACATCTTCATTTTAATCATCAGGACAGGGTTTGTGGTCTCCTTCAGGCAACCTGAAAAGATGCTATGTCAATGTTTTCTCAGAGGGATGGTTCTTCGGGGGCACCTTCTACATACTGTAGGACAAATAGCAACAAAACACAAATGATCAGTGTTTCCAAAAAAAAGGAGTGCATTAATTTTAGTTAGAAGAATAGTAAAAAAAATAGCCTTTGTTTGCCTGCTTTAAAAAAATAATCTTATTGTATTTTCACCTGTGTTGGAGGGTGAGCGTTCCCTGATTGACTTATTCTTTTTTTTAAGTTATTTGATTAATTTATAATTTTAATGTGTTTATTTTGGTGGAGGTCTTAGGACTTTTTGTTTCTCATTGTAGAACTGAGGGACCTGACAGGAACATTGTGACTCTGACAATATGCCACTGATCTGTCCTCAGCATTTGGAGTAAGTCATTTCTAATCAAGAAGGTGCTTCCGGTTTGAAAGGATTAGCTGGTGATAACAAATCACTGTTGCCCAGATGAAGCCTGATTGTGGAAATAGCAATCTTTTCAGGGAGACTTCTTAAAGTGGGATTTCCCTGTAGATGACGCCTGTGAGAATGCGAAGAACAAACTATCTCCCATATGATACAATGCACACGATATCCCACAACATACACTGAGCAGGACCTTATGTTGGCAAGAGGAATTGCTGCTGGGTGGATGCCATCTAGCCCTTTTAATTCTACTTTAATTCTATTTTGTTTTAGATGTGTTAATTTTAGCTGTGCATGTTATTATATGCTGGTGGTGCATCTGACACGAGTAAAGAAAGATCTTGAGTAGGGTTGATTTTCTGTTGCCTTCCTTGTCTGCTTTTTGGAATGGTTTTTAAGGGTTCTATTTAGCTTTGTGATTGTCCGAAACCTTGGATAGGGAAAGCTGAAAACAAAGACCTGAAACAGATGTTCTTGTATGTGTTAAACAAAAGGACACATTGCACAAAAATCACAAAAAAAGGAAAAGACACTCCAAAAGTCTGTGTAATAAAACAAATTTGAAAATTTATGCTGTTATATCTAGTGATGCACTGAAGCAGGTCCTGTCCTGTTCGGGAGAACCGGTAGCGGAAATTCCCCCAGGCCATGCCCACCTGACTGGCCACGACCAACTCCATATCCCATTGTTTTGGCCCTGCCCACAGATTTGGCACCACCCACAGATTTGGCACCACCCACAGAGGTGGTAGTAAAAAAAATGGAGTCCATCACTGGTTATATCCTATAGTAGGAGGTCTGCTGTAGCTTCAGAACTACTACAGAACTAAAAAAAAGTAATCAAAAGACTGTTAAGACAGCCTAGGCTTCAGATAAGCCTGGACTACCAAATAACGCTGCTATTTTTTAACATCATACATACATATACAGTCCTTTCATTCAACCATGAAAACCCAGAACCAATGCAAATATACCTATGGCATGGCATGCAGCTATACAGAAACAAAACTAAAATAAAGCAACAGCTAAGATATGCCTTTTAAAACTTTTATTTTAGAGATACTTCTCCTACTGCCATTAATTTGAAGTGTCTTCCTCAGCAAACTCAGAGGCTGTGATACTGTCACTTTTAAAACTCCTAAGCATCAGGTTTCTAACCTTTCAACATTGAAGAAAATCCATCCTTGGCATTTCATCTGCACACAATGGCCTGCCAACTTGCTCAGATACCATGACAGGTACAGGATAGCCCTTTACATCATAGCCTCCTCCGCCTTTTGTCTTCTTCAATTAATCACAGTGACTGTGGCTGCCAAATAATGCTGTAAATGTGTAGTTTGAACATCAGGATCCATAAAAGATGGCAGCACTCTTCTTCCTCTTCCTCCTCTTCCTCCTCCTTCTTCTTCAGGAGTTGAGAAAGATACAAGGTTCTTGTTCTTGCAGTTCTAGTGGCCTCAATCAGTGTTATTTGGAGGTGGCGTAACTTGGCAGCAAGGAAAATGTGTGATCTGTATCTGTTCCATAAATTTATACAGTTCTTTGTGCAAACATGTCACTAGCAACCCCTCTGTTGCATTGCTTCCCTGTTCATGCCCTTCCTTTTAAAAGAGATACATTCTGTAATTGATTCATTCAACTCTGATCAGCATCAACACAGGCTGCGTCTATGCAGGTGGGAGTCAGGGGGGCTCTGTAATTTGCTGTACTCAGTCATTACCAAAAATGCATTATGGATCTATGTATATAATCTTATCCTGGTCTCTTATTATATACATGGTGGGAGCTGAGATGGGAGTAAACTGCGAATTTTAGATCTGTGTTCCCCCACCCTAGTTTTTATTTTGCGGGAAGTCACCCCCACATAACATAACCCACAAGAACATATCAATAGATAGATACATCCGGAACTGTTGCAGTTTGAGAATTGTTTTAAATATAAAGTATAACTGCTGCTACGGATCGAGACTGTTTTAGTCTGCCAGGCTAGGGCACAATGTGTACAATGACCACATTGAAAATGACCCACTATAGATGGTTGTTTGGGTAGAAAGCGTGTTTCATGGTCTGTTTTACTCACTATTTGTTGTATCGATCTTGATTTCCTCAACCCTACCTTTATTCGCAATAAGAACCTATCTGCACCGCTTGTCAGCCACTTCATTGAAGCAAACCACAACGACCAAGATTTCAAATTTGTAGTACTTGAGAGTTATAAACAACAACCATTTCACCGCACTAACTTAGATATTGCTTTAAGACAGAGGGAGAGTTATCTCATCCATCGGTTCAACGCCTTGTACCCATTTGGGCTCAATCAAGAAATTGATTTTACTTGTTTCTTATAATTCCTGTCCTTAATCAGCTGTGTAAGTTCAGTATCCTTAAATATGAACTCTGACTAGTTTGGTTAACCTCCGTCAACACCATAAGAATAAACGAGTGAGGTCTAGGACGCGATATAATAAATAAATAACAACGAATTGGACTTTAATAAGACACTACAGGTAATATTGTAAACCTTTATTCCAAGATCATGTATATATGTATATATCCTTGTATATATCTGTTGGTAAATATTGTTAAATTGTTTATTTAGATCCCTGAGGAAATAACTGAGAATTCCTGTTATCGAAAGGAGTTCGGATCTTTGTGTTATAAAGACTTTTTGAGAAGCTTGCAGAAATTATTAAATCAATCTTATTTGCCAAGACAAACGGTTCCAGTTTACTCTAGTTTCCACGTTTGTCCCCTATATCTTTGCGGGAGCTGAGATGGGGACATACAGAAGAACCACCACACAGTTCCTGAAACTCCATTCAGTTTCATAGTAAAAAGGCAGCATTTTAATTTTGTTGCAAAAAGAATTGGCAATGGCTTAGTCACAATGCTGAGTGAGAGCTCCATAAGCAAAGACTGCCCGGAAGCTTTTTCATGTCCTCCTAGTTTTTCCATATCTAATTTATAAAGCAGTATGCCATCCTGGGATGCCATCCTCAGAGCAACAACAGGGAATACGTTCATACACAGTATTAATCTTAACCTTGGAGAAACACAATTGAACTTTATTACCCCTAGATATCATAACCGCATCTGTCTGTTCAGTTTTCTTCCTGTTACAAGGCCGAATAAAATTGGTTTTCCTTCATTTAACTTGTACGCCCTCTACTGATTTTTGGGCAATAAAGCAAGAAAATGCAAGGTTTAGTAACACAAAGGAACCCTTTGAGCAGAGAGTTTGCAAACACAAAATTGATTCAAAGTTATGCAATACATAAGAACATTTTGCCTGCATCTGCACAGTAACAGTAGGTTTGAAAGAAATAGCCATACAAAGCATTGGATCCATACACCCCACTTTTCAGCTAAAGGCTGACAAAATCTCAGATGCTGAACTGGAAGACTGGAAGGTCGGAGTTCGATTCCCAAGTACTGCATAACAGAGTGAGCGCCCATCTTTGTCCCAGCTGCTGCCAACCTAGCAGTTCGAAAACAAGAAATTGCAAGTAGATAAGTAGGTACCTGACCCTCAAGTAGGTACCACTTTGGTGGGAAGGTAAACAGCTTTCCGTGCACTCTGGTGTTGAGGCATGCCTGCCACGTGTCCATGGAAATGTCTGCAAACACAGACAGGGCTGGCTCTTTGGCTATAAACAGAGATTAGCACTGAACCCTAGAGTCGGATATGACTGTCTTTCGAGCAAGGGTGACCTTTACAAGTATCATACACATTTATACATTTTTGCTCACTAGCAATTCAGAATTGGAACTACTGTACTTAACTTTGGGTCATTTCAGTTAAGTGAACAGCATCAGAGCCAAACATTTTAGATGTTTTTTCCTTCAATGTGACTTATTTCTGAGTTTACTTTGTCATGTACATTGCTTAACAGGCCTTCTATCCCAGTTGTTGTATTTAGGACCAACAGCCTCAACTAGAAAGAATTGAAGAACAACTAAAAGAAAATGCATGTTTGCTTTAGGCAGAAAATTAGCCTGGTGGGAGGGCAGAGGGGAACAGGCAGAAATAGTATAAAATACGGTACTCTAAAAGTCAGCCTTCAGTGTGGCTATAGTATTTTGATTAAAAATCCAAATACTATATCAAGTATATCAACCACATCAAGACAGGTTATTTTTAGATTGGAAATATAAAACCAAGAACAGTAGAATCTCATACAACAATCGCCCCGTATAGCAATGAAATCGCATAACAATTAGTTTTGGCGGAAATGGCGTCCCGCATAACAATTTTCCCTATGAAAAATATCGTACAACAATTTTTCAATGGGAAAAACCACTTATCAAAAAAAATTGTTGTACGATGATTCCCATAGGGAAAATCGCTATACGATGCATGTATTGTATTGCAATTATTTCATACAATGACGAGCCCCATGGAACAGATTAAAATCATTGTATGAGGTATCACTGTACATTTATTTACTTTTTTATTTCCCAGTAGTAATCTATGGCTGTGAAAAATGGACCATAAGGAAGGGTGCAAGGAGATCAAGTCAGACGATCCTGAAGGAAATCAACCCTGACTGCTCATTGGAAGGACAAATACTGAAGCTGAAGCTCAAATCCTTTGGCCACCAAATGAGAAGAGGGGACTCACTTGAGAAGGCCCTGATGCTAGGAAATATCGAAGGCAAAAGGAGAAAGGGCCAGCAAAGGATGAGGTGGATGGATGGCATCGTTGATGCAGTGGGTGTAGATCTGGCCAGGCTGCGGAGGATGACAGAGGACAGAGGAGCCTGGCATGCAGTGGTCCATGGGGTCGCAAAGGGTTGGACTTGACTGTGTGACTGAACAATAACAATGACAAAATGTTCATTGTGCCAGTAGAAGATGTACATATTCTATGAATTCATCCCATTGCACAAATGGGTCACAGTCTAGGATTCAGATGAGTCCTCCCCATTCAGACATTATTGTTTCTTTCACTATTTCTTTTGTGGCATGCATTCCTGCTAGCTTTCTGGAACTCAAACAGGATGGCATGGAGAGGGGTGTTTTTTTGTTTTGTTTTGAGGAAAACTAGTTGCCATAAACAAGAATGTCCTCTTCCCTGCACATCCAGCCAGCAGTCTGAAGGCTAGGAGGACCAGGCATTTAACAAGGTTGACGGAAATGGCTGAACCCTTGCTCTCAGCTTCAGGCTGTCACAGGCATTAAAATAATTCTGTTCCACAGGTTAAATTGTGAGTGTCATGTACCCAGCACAGCTTAAGGGATTCAGATCCAGAGTCAAGAGTCATCTTGTGTTGATTGATGGCCCTTTGTCACTCAGCTTTTTTGGGTTGTGACCCTTGAAGACTCAAAAATGAACTTAGTCAAACACAACACCATCTCTTGCTCAGTGAAGCAGGGATGCAGGACTGGAAGAAGAAAACAGGCTTCTTTGTTGGAAAAAATATGCTTTGCTCAGAATGATCTGTCAGAGTTTCAAAGCTTCTGACAGGTTTAGTATACAATAGTTTGTCGATGAGCAGAGACAAAGCTATCTGGGGCATTTCTTTGCTATTGCAAAACGAGTTTACATATTAATGTTCTTAAATATTATTTGGTAATGAGCACTCTCTTTGGGATTTTTTTTAAAAAATACATGAAACAGCTATAGCAACCCTATTTTTATTATTAAAACAAAAGATATAAAAGAGCTGTTACGTTACATAGAGCAGTTTTCAAATCGTATGGAAATTACCGTCAAGTTACCAAAAGTCAAGATTGTAAAGCATGGTGTCGCTCAGGGATTCTCAACCTGTGGTCCGTGGGCTGGATGCAGCCCACGGCACCATTTCATGGAGCCCACCTCCACCACACGAGGAAGTGCCATATGGTGGAGGAAGAGCAAAATAGCCGTCCGACCCCCAAAGCAGTCTGAGGGAGCATAACCCGGCACCCGGCTTAAAAAGTTTGAGAACTCCTGGTGTAGCTTGTATTTCTTAGCATGCATTAAACTTGTTTTATACATTCTTTGCCTTGCTCGTATCAGAATGTTGCACAACTAGATTATATTTGACCAGAAGCAGGCTTCTTCAATAGTGTTGTCTCAGCCATTTTTAAGATCTATTTTTGTACATGTGGTGGGGCAGAAATTGCCTGCACCACCACCACAATGACAATTTGCTCTGTATCCAAGTAGTTCCATTTGCTTTCATTATTCTTTGAGCACAAAGTTTTATTCACTTATAACCACCTTAACATTTTTACTGACTGCACCCAGCAGGAGAAGCATTTTTGATGGCAGGAAATTCTCCTGCGACCCATGGTTCGCTTCAGGGTGCCGCCAGACCCCTCCTGGAGAGGTCTGGCACCCCTGATAACATGGGGGAGAGGGTATGCAGCAATTATGTCTCCACAGGAACCGTCTGGATTCCGACCCGCTGTGTGAGACTGCATTTCGAGCCGCATGGCGTGGCACTGAGCAACCACGGACCCCTTGCCTGAGATGGAGGGAGTGAGCTTGATGAGAGGACCCAGGCTTTTGCAGCAAACCACGGACACTACTTCTTTACTAAGTACATGCCTGTTCTCGGTTTGCCACACCCCAGGAGAGCAGGCTGGGGACACTGAATGGGTGCGCGCATTTGGGCACCATCACCGAATTACATACGTGACTTACGTGAACTGGGGGACTCAGGTAACAAAGACTTTGCCCGCTGATGCAGTCACCCTCTACACACCTCGGGTGGCCATCAGCCCAAGCACGCCTTATGCCAAGATGACCGGCTGCTCCACAGCCAAGGGGCCACACCACCGTTGCCTGAGTCCTGGGAAAGAGACTTGGAAATGTACCCAACCAGAGACTATCAGTTATGTGTCTGCTCATATTATTTTGCCTACAGGATGATTTTTACTTGTAACCAATGGACTTGGAACTACATACCCGCTAATATGTCTGTTTCATACTGTTGTGTGAGTCGCTTAACCCTGGTACTCCCAGAGAGGGAGATGGTTACCCCAAACCAGGTCACCCCAAGGCCGGCACGGCCCATACGAGCGGTCCAGCAAGATGAGACATGTGACAGTGATATCACCGTGCTTAGCAAGGCAGAGTATATGTCCCTAGCAGTCAGTATCATAGGGGTGCCCGGACTAGCAGTAGGCAATGCATGCAGTATCGGCCACCTGGTGTGCGTGCTAGCAAAAGCCATCAATCACATCTCATCAGCCATTGCCATGTTAAACCGAGAGCAGGCTGAACTGAGACATGCAGTTTTGGATAACCATGCAGCAATTGACTATTTGCTGCTCTTACACCATTTGGGTTGCGAATCTGTCTGGGACATGTGTTGTTTTAACCTCATGGACAATTCTCACAAGGTCCAGAATCAAATCACCGAACTTGACACCATAGTTAAACACATCAAGGAGAATGCCACCTGGGGGTGGTGGAATGAACTCTGGTCCTGGGTGCCATGGGGATGGTTGCAGACAGCGCTTAAAGCTATCGCTGGAGTTGTGGTAGTGGGAATTATGCTTTGCTGCTTTGTGCAGTGCATTCCTTCACTCTTGTCAATGTGCACCTCATGGCAGAGACCCCGAGAGACAATTATGCCCAAGCAAATCATTCCTTATATCTACCGTACCCTCAGCCAGGCTGATTTAACTAATAAAGGAAGGGGGGAATGTGGGTTGCCTGTGGGAATAATTGGCCAAACCTTTCCCCAGGGGTTCGCCTGGCCTTCAACAGATCCAGGGACCACCCGGAATTTGCAGGAAAGGCAATTGGGGTATGGGCTAGCTAGTTAGTTTGGGGGGCAAATCATAAAGCCTTGGCTGGTGGCTACGATAGAAACAGGGCAAGAACCAACATTGATGACTCTAAAGGAAATACACAATTCTCCGCTTCTGGATGCAGATTAAGCTGGGCAAACAAGCCACGCCAGACAGCAGAACAAGCTAGGTACCCGGAGTCAATACACATTGACTCCGAGATTAGGGCAGGAACAATGGGTTTCACCAACCCAAGGTAATTAGGTGCGAGTTGTCCATTAACCCCAGGGTAACTTCCAAGAGCTGGCATTGTAGCTGGGCCACCGGAAAACGCCATGTATACAAGCCTTCTGTATTAGGAGGTCACGCGCATCCTACGCGTGCATCACCCCAAGGCAGGGTAATAAATACATGCCACCTGACCCAGATTGGGGCTGGACTTCACCGCACGATAGTCTCGCATGTCTTCCTTGCGGCCAGCCACTCCAACATCTGGTAGCCATTGCAACACAGCAGTTTTTAATGAGCTGAAGGAGCCATTCCGTTTTGTTTTGCCCAAAGTGTTCAATTTTGGACACTCCTTGAAGAGTGAAAGGCAGTGCAAGTAACTTTGGCATTTCCTGGATAATTCTTTCAAACAAGAAACATTGCACTGGTTTATAAATAAACATGATTCATTCATAGTATGAATTCACTGACCTCTACCAGCAAAAAAACAAAATGTTATGGTAACAAAGTGGATTGTTCTTTTCCCCTTCTCTGATGGATATGCATTGAATGCTAAAATATATAGTATACTAGCGGAGGTGCCTGCCTTTGGCCGGGCGGGGTTTGTGGGTTTTTTGCTTACCTTTGTGTTGCTCCAAGTCCCCTTCCTCCAGCTGTTTCTTCTCCGGCAGTGGCGGGATTCCAGCTGTTGTGGGTGGGGGGCGCACTGAGGTTATGTTTGTGCGCTTGCACATCATGCTGGGTACTCATTTTACCGACATTGGAAGGATAGAACGCTGAGTCAACCTTAAACCTGGTCAGAAATGAACTTACAATGTCAGCAGTTTTGGCTGCAATATAGCAGTTTAGCCACTGCACCACCAGGGCTCTTTCAGCTGTTGCTGATGTTCCATTTACAGGACCTTTGTGTGTCATGGAAAAAAGCTTCAAAGTGGTAGCTTTTTTGACCTACATCTCCCAGAATCCAGCTGGAGGATTCTACTGTTTTTAGTCACCCAACATCCTTTTAAAATGTATATCACCCACCCTACTACACACTAAAGGAATATATGGAGAGTATGCTCTTGCCTGGACAAACTTTGCCTTCATTACACAGCAATACTATCTGGAATCTTCTGCTTGACATTTGTTTTCCATAGTGGTTCTCTGTATAAAGTGAAGGAATTCCACTGAGGAAGCTATCTCCTTATGTTGGAGAAGGGACGATGATTTGCCAGGGTCCCTCCTCAAATGTAGGAGCATGCCATGCATCCATCTATATGTGCAGAAAGCTCTAGTGATCATCAGATGGATGTTACACAGGCATGAACACCGTTGGCAGCAAGAGTGGCTGGCAGAGGCAGCCCACGTGGCTCTGCAAAGCTTTTCATTTTGTTCATTTAATGTGTGGAGGAGAAAATATGTACTCTCCCAGAGTCCCTCTAAGCAGTACTCACCTGCCTCTCTTTAGGTGTTGTATAATGGAGTAATGGAATTGTATACTCAGAATCATTTAACGAAGATTGCTTTTTCTCAACCTTTGTTTGTTTGTAGCACAACCTAATGATATCTTGACATTTAACATTTTTGCTGGAATCCCATTAATAAATTTTATTACAAGATATATCTCGTTGGCTGTGAACTTGTTACATTATTTTGCTATGTGCACAAGTCTCTTGGAAAGCACATTAATCACAATACTGGGGTTGTTGCAGTGTAACTTATGCAATATTCTGAGACCAAGGACATTGCAGGCAATGAACGATGCTTTAGATCCAGAATGCGAGTAAAGAATCCATCACAACCTTGTCCTAGTCACAATAATTTTTGTATGGAATATATCTCCATTACTTCCAGAACATGGAAATGAGGAAAACAAACACATACACACAAACATTCTAAAGCAGAGATTCTCAACCTGAGGCCCACAAGCCAAATGTGGCTCATGGCACCATTTCATGTGGCCCCTGCCGCCTCCACCACACCAGGAAGTGCCATGTGATGGAGGAAGGGCAAAATGGTCGTCGGGCCCCTGAAGCTGTCTGAGGGAGCATGACCCAGCCCCCGGCTTTAAAAGGTTGAGAACTCCTGTTCTAAAAGGACAGAGACAGTGGTTCTAATAACACATTTCTTCTTTTTAAAGCTCCGGTCTGTCTCACTATAGATATACTTCTTGGCACTTTTTTGCTAGGTTTTGCTGGCCTTGAAACAGATATTCAGGAATATATAATTAAATATCTATGCTAAAATCTTCTTCCTGTTCCTCTCCACAAAGGCTTACAGCTTTCAACATACCAGAGAATCAGGTTGCTGTTGTTTTCTTTTCAAAATATTAATTCTAAAAAGTTAATATGCTGCGGGGGGGGGGGTTCTATTGTTCAGTGGACAAAAAGCTTTCTGCCATTTTATATATTTCCTATAGAGCTAGACAGGATTGAAAGATGAATTTTGAAGTAATAGCTCTGTAAGTGTCATAATCGAGGGAGTAGTCATAGGGTAACAGACTTTTGGTAAGAATTAGGTCATATACATCACGTGAGGTCTGAGGTTGTATTCAGGTGTTCAAAATGCATATATACTCACCAAGGGGAGAGGGGAGCACCTTGGCCATACTTCTGTTTCCATGTTTGTCTTGGAAATTCTCTTCTCTGAATTCACTTCTATTTAAATTTAATTTAATTTCCGCGCTTATATACCACCCACTCAGGTACAACCCGACTCAGGGCGGTTTACATAGCGGACAATAAATACATAATAATAATACAATAACACAATAATAATACAGTAACCCATCTCCAAAGGTACAGTTATAAAAACGCAACCCACAAAATATACACTTCAATTACAGCAAGCGAAAACAAACAAAATTAGAAATACAAGATCCATAAAATACAGTATAACAGCAATAGCAACAATATAATCAATAATCAAAGCATACAATATCAAAAATACCAAAATTCCAAAGGACAAAATTCCACAGGTAATGGAGCCATCAACTCAACAGTTCCACTGAATGACCCTGGCGGCCCCCGGCCCTTTATCCCTCCCGGTGGAGCAGGGAGGGAAGGCGGGACCCCTTGCAACTGTGCGGCGCTCTGGGCGGCAGTCTTCGGCCTGACCCCGGCAGCCCCTGGCCCTTTATCCTTCCCGGTGGAGCAGGGAGGGAAGGCGGGACCCCTCGCAGCTGCGCAGTGCTCCAGGCGGCGGTCTTCTATCCACATATAGTCTCCACATGAGCTGAGCCACTGGTTCTCCAATGCCCTGACTCACACGGATAACATCCAAGAGGGAAAAATATCACTCTTCAGATGTGTTACCCTATGCATGGTTGTTGTTCAGTCACACAGTTGAGTCCGACCCTTTGTGACCCCATGGACCACCACACGCCAGGCTCCTCTGTCCTCTGCAGCCCGGCCAGATCTACACTCATTGCATCAACGATTCCATCCATCCACCTCATCCTCTGCCACCCCCATCTCCTTTTTGCCTTTGATCTTTCCCAGCATCAAGGCCTTGGAGGGTGACAAAACCTGAAATGGAGGAAATGAGGGCCAGGAGGTTCCTCTATCCATAGTGAGTTTGTTGTTGTGTACCATTGTTGTAATGGCTCTCGGAGTAAAGGGTGCTGAAGGCGAAGGAAGGCACGGGAGGCAGGAGTGCTGAAGGAAAGCCAGCCGAACTCAACCACTCGAGAGGGCTGTATTTATTGGATTACATAGAGGTCTCCCCCGCACATCCTGTGTGAGACCTCATGACAGGATACATTGCCTACGTGGCATTCTGCTGGCTAAGTTACATTTGCCAGCTCTAAGAAGTTACTGTATACATTTGCACCTGCTAAAGGATTGCACAATCTAAACGACCTTGAAGACTCCCTGTGTCTAGCTGACGTGTGCTGTTACAGGCTTGTGTTTTTCCTGGAAGTTTCCACTATAATGAGATTATGCCTATTCCTCTCAGTGCCCCCAGCCAAGGCAACATGGAGTCACTCTTGCTACCTGTATAATTGGCCTATTCCCAATTTCTGTTCCTGCCCTAGCTCAGTTGGTTTCCAGCCTGTGTTCTAGCCAGACGAACCATTTTGGAAGGGGTGTGATCGAATCAGTGAAGTGGCCAACCCACATACCATTAACTCACTGCCACTTATGGCAGCCTTGTGGATTAATGACTCTCAGAATGCCTCATCATTAATTCTTACAAATTCAAGCTATAGCTTTCTTAATTGAGTCAATCCATCACACATTGCATTTTCCTCTTTTCCTGCAACTTCCAACATTCCCATCATTACTGTCTTTGCATGATGTGCCTAAAGTACAACTTTGTCATTCTTGGTTCTGGAGATCGTACATGAACATTTTAATGCCTGAATAGATCTTGTTTTGAGACCAAGAATGTCTTTGTGAGACATTTGTTGTCTTGATTAAGTTCTTATTCATGTACTCTACTGTCTATGGTGGCATCACCAAACCTGATTCTTTCCAGATGTTTTTGATTACAACACTCATCCTCCTCAACCTGCATGAGTAATGGATATGCTGTCTGAGGATGAAAGGAATTGTAGCCTTGCATCAGGAGACCCTGAAGTTAGGCTGGTTTATACTCTGTGCTTATCTTTCAAGTAGAAACAACAGAAAATAACCTCATGAGGTTATACCATCTTTTGAAAGAAAAAATAAACATAGCTGTAGGATGATAGGTTTTATTGAGTCAATAGTATGTATTCCCATCCCCCATGTATACTGTTTTAACTATTCCTGTTAACTGATGCTAACCCTTTGAAGTAGAGTATTTGGGGGAGGGGGAGGGAACAGGGAGAATGCAAGCGCGGCGCCAAAATGGCCGCCGCGCTCTTTGCGGGCCCCCCCCACCGGACGAAGGCAGCCGGGTAGTTAGGGGGCGTGGCCAGCTCCCTTATAAAAGGGGTGGCCACGAGGCAGCCGCGCTGCCATTTTGCGAAGCGACGGAGCGGAGAAGTTTTCCCCTCTTATCTCCGTCGCTCTTGCCTTTTATCGGGAAGCCTCTGGCTGCTAATTTTCTTGACTTTTTCGGCTTCCCATCGTTTAGCTGCTATGCCCTCTAAGAAGAAGGCGACTGCGGCTCGTTCTGCACGGAGGCGCCAGCCGGGTCAGAGGACCGCGGCTGCGCCTCCCCAGCAGCCTCCTTTGCCTGAGCCCACCGGGACCGGTGGGATGGGGTTAATTGCCCCTTGGCCCGAGGCTGGGTGTCCGCGTACCGGCCCAGCAGGGGCCGCGGCCCCCGGCCCGCAAGCAGTGGCCACTGCCTCCGGCATGGCCCATTCTGCGGGGCCTTCTTCCATTGGTGCGCAGCTTCCGGCGGGGGGTTTCAGCCATGGGGGGTGGCTGGGTTCCCTCCCCTGGCAGGGTACCCCCCGGCCCTGCAGGGGCCGGGCCTGGGGTCGTGGCCGTATATGGGCCCCGGGGTCCAGGGACCTGGACCGGCGTCAGTGGGCCGGCCGGCCCTTTGCCCCCACTTGGCTTAGGGGGCTACGTTAATGTTGAGGCCCTTCTGGCCCGCGTTGCGGCCCTCGAGGCATCCCTCGCGAGGGTTAACCACCCGGGGTGCCTTTTGGGGTGCAGGTTGATCCTTCGTCTGCCGGTCAGCGGCAGGTGGCAGAACGGGTTGAGCTGCCCGAGGCGCGTGGGCCGGCCTCGGCCACTGCCTCGCAGCTCCCCACTCAACAGGCTGATGCTGGTCAGGCCCCGTCGACGAGCTCAATTGCGGTCGTGAGCTCCGACGCCCCCAGCGGGCCGGAACCCCAGTGGGGGCGGCCCATGGGGGTGCAGCATGTGAGTATGCGGTTCAATCTAGTGCACCCACACACCTAGCCACATTGGGGGGGCATTCCAGTGGCCGTGGCCTCGCACGGGTGGTGCGACGGTTCAGTCGCCGACGTCCCACCCGGTGACTTCACCTCTCACCCAGGGCCCCTCTTACTCAGTCGGGAATGTGTTAGGGGTGACTGGGTTGGTCCAGGCTCCTTTCTAGATCCCCGTGGTTCCCACCGTGCCGGTGTCGGCCTTGCCAACAGCGGGGTATTCCTTGCCCCTGGGGGACCATTTGGCCCAGGCCACCAAAGAGAAGATCTGGCGTGGGGAGTATGTGGACATCTTCTCCCTTCTTAACGGAGAGCCCACCAAAGAGGAGAGGGAGGGGCAGGATGAGAAGGATAAGGAACAGGCACATCGTCGTAAGCCGCCACGTACATGGGCCAACTGGTTGCCGGCGTACCTCATATACATGGCGGTCTACCTCAGGGCCCGGCCGGATTTGGCAATTCCGATGGTCCAGTATTTGGACAACATTTACCGGGCGATGGTCGACTTCCCGGGCCCGTCGTGGTTGGCTTACGACGAGGAATTCCGTATGCGGATTCCCTGGCACCCTGAGATGAGGTGGGACGAGCCCTGCCAGAAGCTGTGGCTTCTGTACATGACTCCCACGCACCCTGCGCCTGGGGAAAGGTACCATTGTGGGCATGCGGCCCAGCGAGCGGCCCCAGCACAGACACCCCGCCAGGTGGCGGGGCAGGGGGTTCCAGCCCGCCTGCTGTGCTGGACTTTCTCGTCCAATGGTTCCTGCAGTAGGAAGAATTGCCGGTACAGGCATGAGTGTCCCTCTTGCGCTGGCCCCCATGCGGCCTCCGCCTGCCCCAGGCCTGGAGGGATGCGGGGCAAAGGTAGGGGCGGACAAGCGGCTGGCAAGACTGCCGCAGAGGGAGCTGGTCCACCAAAGGCCCTCTCCCCAATTAATGTGGACATGTTGGAGCGTTGGCTCGCATCGTACCCGAGGGAGGCAGATGCGGTTTACCTGCTTCAAGGTTTTCGACTGGGGTTCCGTATTCCTTTCCTGGGTGATAGGTCCCCCCAAGATGCCCCCAACCTTTTGTCCCTTAAGGGGAGGGAGGAGGTGGCTGCCGCCAGCATTTCTAAGGAGGTTGATGTGGGCACCCCCGTTCCCCAACCCCTGCACCCCCGTTCCCCAACCTTAAAGTGTCACCCTTGGGCTTGGTGCCCAAGAAGTCACCGGGCGAGTTCCGCCTGATCCATCACTTGTCCTACCCAGCCGGCCGATCGGTCAATGATGCTACCCCTGATGACCTTTGCTCAGTCAGGTATACATCTTTTGACCAAGCGCTGCGCATGGTGCGCTCATGTGGCCCGGGTGCGCTGTTGGCTAGGTGCGACATTAAGTCTGCCTTTCGCCTCCTGCCGGTTCACCTGGGTGACATTGAGTTGCTGGGTTTCAAGTTCCGGGGTGAATATTATTTCAATAAGGCCATGCCTTTTGGCTGTTCCATATCATGCTCGGCCTTCGAGCGTTTTAGCACCTTCCTACAGTGGGCTTTTGTCCGCAGGTCTGGGTCCCGGTCTGTAGCCCATTACCTGGATGAATTTTTATTCGGGGGTGAACGGGGCTGGGACACGTGCACACGTCTCCTCAACACATTTCAGACGCTAATGGAGGAACTTGGTGTCCCTTTGGCGCCCGAAAAGACCGAGGGCCCATTCTACACAGCTAGTCTTCCTGGGGGTGGAGATTGACACGGTAGCGCAGGCTTCTAGGTTACCAGGGGATAAGGTGTCAAGGATAGTGGCCCTTATCTCGGACTTGCTTGCTAAACGCAAGGCATCACTGCGGGAACTGCAGGTGCTGCATGGTCACCTCAATTTCGCTTGCGGGGTGGTCGCACCGGGCAGGGCATTGGCTCGGCGCTTGTGCGACGCCATGACAGGCTTATCCAGGCCCCACCATAGGGTGAGACTAACCCAGGGCATTAAGGCAGATATGCTTATCTGGCTCCAGTTCCTGAGGGAGTTCAATGGGGTGTCATTTTGGAGGTCTGACCTTCTGGCTTCCCCTCGTTTCCAGATACAGTCCGATGCCTCTGGGTCCCTGGGTTATGGGATGTACTTCAATGGGAAGTGGGCCTATGGTGGGTGGCCACCAGCCTGGTCAGGTACGGGTCGCCTGCGTGATCTTACGTATCTGGAATTTTTTCCCATCCTGGGGGCCTTGATGCTATGGGGTGAGGAGTGGGCCAACTCGGTCGTTCATTTCTCCAGGGTCATGGACCTGGTGCGCCAGTTTGTTTTGCGCAGCCTGCGCCTTAATGTGCTGTTCCGGGCCAGGCATGTCCCGGGGGTCAATAATGATATCGCTGACGCTTTGTCCCGCCTGCAGATCTCCCGGTTCCGCGCCTTGGCCCCGGATGCGGAGGAATTTCCCTCGCCACTCCCGGACGAGATATGGACCCTTGGCAAGGAGAGGTGAACCGGGCGATCGGCATGTCGCTAGCGCCACACACGCATAAGGCGTATCAACACGCATTCAATTCTTTCAGAGCATTCTGTGCCCAATTCCGGCTGCCAGATACCTGGCCGATCCCGGTGGCCCATATACTTCAATTCATGGTTTACCTGCATTCCCAGGGCCTTGCACCTCGCACCATAGCATCCAAGCTGTCAGCGCTGGCTTTTATGGCCAAAGTAGGCGGACATGCGGACAGTACCGCTGGCTTCCGTGTGAGACACGTTTTGGAGGGGGGTGCGGGAGCGTGGGCGTATCCCGGATGACCGCCACCCAATTTCCCCAGGGGTTCTTACCCAACTGGCACGGGGCTGGCAGGACCTATGTTTTGATAGGTATGAGGCAGCCCTGTTTCATGCGGCTACAACGGTGGCCTTTTTTGGAGCACTCCGCATCAGCGAGCTTGTGATGCTGTCTAAGGCGGATGCAAGTCGTAGGGCACTGGAACTCGAAGATGTCTATGTGGCCAAAGACTGGGCTCAGTTGAGGATACGCTCCTCTAAGACGGATCAGCATGGCGTAGGCAATGGAGTAAGACTGCTACGGTGTTCTTTGGCAGACATCTGTCCGGTTGGTGCCCTACAGGAGTTCCTTGCACTGCGTGGCACGCACCATGGCCCGTTTTTTCTGTCACCAAGATGGGTCTCCCCTTACTAAATTTCAATTTTGGAGGGTGCCGGGAAGGCACTAGCCAGTGTTGGCCTCCCTGGGGCTCGTTGCGGCACCCGTTCATTCAGGATAGGGGCGACTTCTACTGCAGCTGTTTTTGGGTACTCTGGGGCTGACATACGCCGCATGGGAGGGTGGGGATCACAATGTTTTCAGTTTGTGTTCGCCCTCTTCAACCGTGAGTACCAGTTTCGTCACTGCACTGTTTCTCCCCGCCCCCTTTTTTCCTTGACAGACCCTGGGTGTCGTATTACACCGGTGACAGTGTGCCTGGTGGGCCATAGCCACGTGCACAGGGCAGCGCGTTATGCTGCACAGGGCAGCGCGTTACGCTGCACAGGGCAGCGCGTTCAGCTGCACAGGGCAGCGCGTTACGCTGCACAGGACAGCGCGTTACGCTGCACAGGGCAGCGCGTTACGCTGCACAGGGCAGCGCGTTACGCTGCGGCGACAGAGTGGGGACCCCGACTGGGACTGGGTGCATCCGCACGTCTCAGGTGGTATGGTAAGCGCGGCATGTTATGGCGGGAACTGTTGCCATTCCTTTTCTACATCAGGGATGCTGACTCGCCTGATGTCTTGGTTATGAACCTTGGGGGCAATGGCTTAGGGTGGGTCACTGGCCTATCGCGGAAGCTTGCGATTTGCAGTGACCTGCCCTACTCACGTTATGTGTGGCCTGCCACAACCCTCAATTGGTCAGACACGATACCGTGGTACGCTTACAGGGGGGCGTGCGGCCTCGAGGCTCTTGACCGAGCCGACGCTCCGTGAACGGGGCTATTGCCCGGTTCCTTTTCGACAAAGGTGGGGGACGCGTCATTCGCCTCCCCGCCATCAGTCTGCAAAATTACGAGCTTTTACTCAGGGGATGGGGCCCATCTGTCGCAGGGAGGTATGGACCTCTTGTTAGTGGACTGGCGAGCAGGCCTGTTGACCGAGCTGACGGTCTTGGGGGGGGCGGTGAGCCTTTTGGAAAGCCTCCCCGTGTGGCAGGTAGCACTGGTAAGGTAAACATTTATGACCCACAGGTATCCGGCAGGTTCGCAATTGACTGGACAACACTAGACAGGCATAAGTTGGTTAAACGTTGTCCGTTCAACGACGAACCAGGCGACGGGGTGATGGCTACAGCTAGACAGCATGCATCACCCCGTGATTTCATGGATACGCGTCAGAGGGTGGGGTCATTAGTTAGATATTGACTACGGTCAACAATTTGTTTGTTGTCAACAAACAAATTGATAAAAATAGATACATTGTAACAATTGCCGTCGGCAATTTTGGGTGGTACCTTACCAGTGTACTTAAGACCTGCTTGCCTTAAGAATTATAATTGGTCAATTACCAATAGAAATTTATAATTCGGACTAGGGCATGAATCAATAAATGTGGCCCAATGCCGTTATCCACTTTCATCAGTGTCTGAGTCCTTTATTGGTTGGTGCGCCTGCAAAGAAAGTGTTGGACTCAGTAGATTTGGGCTCAATGAGTCAATCTGAACCTTTGAGCTAATGAGTCAATCTAAACCTTTCCAAATGGTTGTTGTGAGATTAAAGCAGAGAACCATCTATACTACTTAACTTCTTTAGAAGGAAATCTAGATGGAATAAATACATTAATCTTATATGCGTGGTGTGCCATCAGATTGCTTCTGACTAATGGTAACCCCATGCATCATTGATCTCCAAAAGATCTAGTCATTAACAGCCTTGTTTAGATAGTTTGTTTTTTGGAGGATTTTTCTAGCAAAGGGACATGGCTTCTTTTTTATTTAGTTAATTCATCCAATTATAGGTCTTTTCCTATCACTTTCAAAATACATTAGTTTCTAGTAAGAGTTCAGGTTTTTATTTGATCTAGAACCCATTTGTCTTTCTGATGTTTCATAGCATCTTTAAAACTCTCCTCCAATACCACATTTCAAATTAATTGGGGGGGGGGGACTTTCTGTCAACTTTGTTTCACTGTGGAAATAATCTAACTACAGTGGATGGCAAACTATATAGACATTTTAAGAGATGTTACTTACATGTCTTACTATGATGTTCACTCAAAATAATGGATACTAGCTTCACCCTACAACACAAAGGACAATCAAAGAAAATGGCAGGGGCACGGATGTTGTTTGAGGAGTGCAAGACCATTTTGAAGAGGTGCGGTTGAGTTTCCCCTCACGTTTTCCTGACTTAACACCCCTTGACATTTACCTGTGGGGAACCTTAAAGGATGTGGTGTACCGTAGAAAACAGGCTACACTGATGGTACTTCGGGAATAAATTGAAATTGTATGTGCAGCAATACAAGTGGACACTTTGGTCAACATTGCTCAAGCAGTAGTTCATTGTAATCACAAGTGTCTGCTCTGGATGCTGACGGTAACCACTTTGAGCAGCTCTTGTAACTGCAGAAGTCAAATGTGCCTTGTATTCATCTTTTCTTAATGGTATATATTGAGTAAAATGTGCATACATTTTGGCACCCTCATATTCCCCATATTACATCTTATATGTACATATATGAAAACAGTGTGAAGGGGGAAATGAACCTGAGGAAGAGGGAGGTACAGAAATTAAAACCTTTTTTTAAAAAAAACCTTTTTTAAAAGAAATTTGTTCCTCAATATAGGACAGTTCTAGGAGCCTAAAGGATTGCAAGAATTGCTTTCTCTCTCTCAACACAAGTTTGGTTTCTCTATTTCAGGGGTCAGCAACCTATGGCCTGCAGGGCCAAATCATCAGGCCCCTGACGTTGCTCCAACTGCCGCTGCCATCACCGCTGCTGCCAGAAGTGTACACAGATACATTTAAAGCAGCTGCTGGTGTATTTACGACTACTGTAAATGCATTTACAACAGCAGTGGATGCATTTATGGTAGTGTTTACCGAGTGAGGACCACCAGTCCGGCCCCCTCAAATGCCTGAGGGAGCATGACCCAGCCCCCGACTTAAAATGGTTGCCGACCCCTGTTCTATTTGAAATGTGACTTCTCTGTAACTACCATCCCATCCCTGTACCAGCATCTTTCTTGGTAACCAGAGAAAAAGACAGGGATGGCTACTGAGCAAAAATAAGATTGTGGCTATCACTCAAGAGTCCAAAGGTCCATTAGAAAATATAAATGAGAGCATCTCATCTGGAAACTGGCTCTATTTTTTGGGTTACAAAGGATCTCTGTCCTATGTTTCACTTAATCTAAAACAAAAAAAAAAATCTATGTTAATGGAATTTGCCCAACTTTGTATGTGAATATTCTTGGTTACAAATAGCAATTTGCTCATTTGCATCATTCCACCAAAGAAGAGTTCATGCTTCAGCATATGATGCTGAATTAAAAGCTAGGAGTGTTTTTGGTTGGTTAAGCAAACGGCTTCTCTGTGAAAGGGAGAGGTTTTCATGTCCTATTCCAGAAGGAATAGCAGATGTTTTCCTTTTTTAAAAAAAAATCCATTTAACAGTTCCAGATGAAATCACAAGGATTGCAAAAGAGAAACAATAGAGATAGAGAAAAGTTGATCAGGCCCCTCACAAATAATAAAGACAAGACAGGAGGAAGCAAACAAACACTTACATCCAAATGAAATGCATTTCTAAGGTTGAGAGCTCATAAACATACCAGACCTCTAAGGAGCAATTCTGTCACCTGGAGCAAGCAGCAGAAAATGTGCCCTCAAATCAACTTCATAATTTATAATTCTGCTCCACAATAACATAAGAAGTAATCACATTTCCGAACAGTGTGCCAACATCTTGCCTCCTCTGTAGAAGATAAGCATCAATGACAGAGTTACACCCTGATAAGCCTATCTTCTAAAGAGGGTCTGGCCTATTCACCTGTTTATATGGATCAGTGATGCAGTGCAAAAAAATTTACTACCTACTCTGTGGGCTGGCCAAATTTGTGGGCAGGGCCAAATTTGTGGGCTATGCATTATGGGCTATGGAGGTGGGCATGGTCAACTGAGTGGGCTTGGCATGGGGGAATTTCCACTACCGGTTCTGCAGAACCTGCTGCAGTGCACCACTGATATGGATGCTATAGCCTTCTGTTTTTCATCTGGATTAGGCCTGTTCTATGTTCTCCAACTCCCTATCTGCCTCTGCAGCCAGTTTGGTTACTCTCCATCTGGATGGCATCATTGCTTCCTCATCATCTTCTAAGAAGGGACCTACTCTGCTAAAAGACTCAAATAGACCTTCCTTCTGCTATCTCAGTGAAGCCTGGTCTACCAATTATTTACCTTCTGAACTCCCAGCCACCAACTGAAAATTGTCTGCCCTGGAGACCTGGTCTTCCTTTGCTTTTCACACAGCAATAGACCAGGACATCATGTTGAGAAAGTTAACACCTTTTAAATGTGACATCCTGTGATAAAGGCCCTGTTCAACCACCTTTGTTATTGTCCTGAGGTACTGTATATATTAAGGGACTGCAGTGTCTCAAGGGGTTAAGATGCTGAACTTGATGAGTGGAAGGTCAGCAGGTCAGCAGTTTGAGACTCAGGTATTGCATAGCAGAATGAGCTCCCATCTCTGTCCCAGCTCCTGCCAACCTAGCAATTCAGAAGCAAGAAATTGCTAGTAGATAAATAGGGACCACTTTGGTGAGAAGGTAAACAGTGTTCTGTGCAATCTGGTGTCTAGGCATGCCTGCCACATGTCCACAGAAACATCTGCAGATGAAGACACTGCTCTATCTTTGGTTATAAACAGAAATGAACACCGAACCCTAGAGTCGGATATGAGAGACTTTCGAGCACAGGTGACCTTTACCTTTATCTTACTATATATATATAAGCTAAAGTGAGTGAGTGAGTGTGAGAGAGAGAGAGAGAGTAATCACTGTAACACCAGCATCGACAAATTTGGTGGGTGGGTTTGGAGACCAGTCTTCTGCCCCTGGAAACCTCTGGAGGAGGCAGACCAGTTGCTAAAATGTAGAGAAAATAAAGTGGGAAGCAGCTAGGAGTTTGTCTTGTTTTGAAACAATGGAATTTAAGATGTTATTTAAAAAGAGGGCTGCTCCTTCTGAAAGCTCCGAAGAGAAGCAATTAGCCCTATTCTGCTGTCAAAAAGTGTTTCTGGTGGAAGGAGGGGAAAAATTCTGATGGACTGGGTTCTACTAAACAAAGCCACCCTTTGTCCACCCCGCCATGGCATACTGAAGAAGGGTTGTTGGGTGAACATGTAGGCTGTTAAGAAACCCTGCCTCTCTTTTATCAACTTCTTTATGAACTCTTCCATTTCTGCATGAGTTGCTTCCTTCCCTCTCGTGGTGATGGTAAAGAAATGTCCTTCTCTTCCCTCACTCTTTCTACAAGCTCCAGTGCTCAGTCTTTGATTGAGTAGCTGTCACCCTAAGGCTCTCTTGACCCCCTGAGAGGCTGTTACAAAGCACCCCTCGCTATGAATACTTATGATTAAGGATTTTTAATTCCCCCTACCACGGACTTCTAAATTTCATTTTGCTAATGGAAAACTGTCACCCAGCCTGCTGCATGCTATTATTTTTGTATATACAGTACTGTAAAGTTTGCCTGGAAAATTATATGTAAATAAACAAAATTACTCATAGGAGCATCCTATTTTATCTGCACAGGACAAAGACATAAGAACATAAGAACAGCCTTGCTGGAACAGGCCACAGCCCATCCAGTCCAGCATTCTGTCTCACACAGTGGCTCACCATTTCCTTCAGGGTATTCCCAAGCAGATGCCTTCACCTGCCTAGGATTCCCTGGAAATGGTATTGAGAGATATCCTGCCTATCTCTCCAACCCAGAGGTTGTCCTTAAGTATCCATAATTATAGCCATTGATACCCTTGTCCTCCATGAACTTGTCTAATCCTTTCTTAAAGCTGTCAAGACTGACAGCTGTCACCACTTCTTCTGGCAGGGAGTTCCATAGACCAGTAATCCTCTGGGTGAAAAAGTACTTTCTCTTATTTGTTTGAGAACTAGCACCCAAAAGTTTCATGGAGTGTCCCCTAGTTCTAGTGTTGTGCGATAGGGAAAACAGTTTTTCCTTATCTACTTTGTCCACACCGTGCATGATTTTATAAACTTCAATCAGGTCACCTCTTAGACGCCGTCGTTCAAGAGTGAAAAAGGCCCAACCATTGCAGCCTCAGATGGTAAGGAAGGTGTTCCGGTTCCCTAATCAATTGCAGAGATGAAGCTGGAGATTTACCTAAAGCAACCTAATCAATTTCATGGCCAAATTTGGAATTGAGCCTTGGTCAACCTGTCTTAAAGACACTATTTAGAATCCAACTGATAATCTTAGCTAGAATAGGCCTATCATGTCAATGGAGTCCCAGAGATCTTGGGGACATGAAAGAAGCCTCATTCGGGTGTCCCCTGAGCGAAGTTTCTCCATCAAAAAATCCTTTCAACCCAGAAAACACCCCTGCCAAACTAGCAGCTCAAAAGCAGAGCTGGGACAGAGATGGGTGCTGATTCCATCATGCATTACTCAGGTCTTGAACTGCCGACTTACCAACCTTCCAGCTAACAAGGTGAGCTTCTTAACCACTGAGCCACCGCAGTAGCAAGTGTTAATAGACAATCTAATTCTTGCATTGCATTGTTGAAAATTGGTGCATGTGACCTATGCAAGTCTATTCAGAAATTAGTCTTATTGAACTCAAAGGGACCTGTTCTTACATCAGGACCTAAGACTTCTTAAGGATGCATCCTATGCATGCTTATCTATCTGGGAATAAATCCCACTGAACACAATGGCACTTACTTCAGAATGAACATGCATAGGATTGTGTTGTAGTCGATCAACAGTGCTTATAGAAGTGGGCACTAGAGGGAGATTGGTACAGGGCACGCACAGAGACACTGCATTAAAGGAGGTATTTATCTTAGCAACCCAGTGTCAGATGTTTTAAATAAAATTGTTATATTTATGAGGATAGCTATGTATTGGTGAGATTGATAGCAAAGAGCAAAGAAAACAAGCATGATTAGGTAAACAAGGTTTAATGGCTGGCAAAGCCCATTAACTGTGGAGCCCTTTCTACAGATTGGTTTTGTGGTCTTCATTTATTCTTAACATGTAAGAACAGACAACACCCAAGAACTGGAAGTACTTAACCCTGGTTTCCTGATACTTAAGGAAAGCCTGTCCAAAAATTATTTTTTAGAAGAATTCATTTAATAAATAAATGGAAGGGTATAGATTCTACGGTCACCTTATATTGTACATAATGAAAGGAATATAAAGCTAAATATAGTATTCAGAAATGCAGCAATGCCTACTCATAATTATATTAACTGCCCTTTATCAAGTTAAATGCTGAAAATCAATATATCTAATTAAGGTAAAAGCTTGCCTTGGACATGATGAGAGTGTTTTGGCAGAACAGCTGAGACAGCAGCATAAATTTTTCTCTGAAAATTGAAATGATACTACTCTTTCCTTCTCCTTCTGCTTCCATTATATTTATTGCGCTTCAGTACAGCCTGTCCTCTGCTACATCTTATTTGACCATCTAGCTAAAATCTTATCCTTCTAGAGTGCATGGGGGGGGGACAAATTAAGCCAATTTTAGGGAAATGTTTAGTGTCTTACGGAAGCTCCATCTAGTATCCTTATAACATATTCCTGTTACTCTGATTAAAATTTGTTTCTGTTACTGGTTATTTTGAGATTGATATCAAACCTTTTTTGCCCCTCAAATTCATTGGAGCAACATCTACCACCACCACTACAAATTGCCACAAACACAGAACACACATGTACAGCTTGGAGGCATTATTTTTGCGCTGGAATGTGCTTTGGAAAATGACTTTTGAACAGCAACATCCAGAATCCCCAAAAAATAGCTGGATGTTTTTGAGAGCTGTAATCCAAAAAATAAAAATAAAAAAAATTCCCAAGCTTTATGTATACTGTGTTCCAGTGCAACCCTTTCCAAAAAGGATAGCGTTGGTGCAGTAGTGGGCATCAGCAGGTTTGCACCAGTTCACCAGAACCGATAGCAGAAATTCTGGCTGGCCCCACCCATCCAAATTTTGAAATAAAGGAGTTCTAATTTGGGTGAAATGCAGGGCTTTCCCCCTGGCTACACCCACCATACCATGCCAAAGTGTGGTAGTAATTTTTTTTTTAGCCCACCACTGCCATTGTGATTTATTGTTCAAGAGAAGGAGGAAGATTCCTGAGGCTGGTTAAAGATTAGTATCTTTACTATGCCATGAACTTTTGTGGACTGTTGCCCACCCCCTCAGATGGACAATATCATTCCCTTTTCTTCTTTGCAGAGTGATGCATTTGCCCTCTGGTTGCTTGTATTCCAGAAGGACCTATCATTCAAACTGCTTTTGTAAAGTTCCTATGTACTGTACATTCCTGTTTTCAGATAATGATTTTCAACCTGTGCACACTATAAGATTTCTTCTGAAATGAAATTAAACAAGACACAACAGACATTATGTGTGAGATGTTAGTGATCTCCATCATTACATTGTAGTAATATCACAGCTTTCCGTCTTGGATAAAGCTGATATGACATGTTATGGGGAGGCATTTTCTCACATGTAGATTTATGAAGATTTCACTGAGACCCTAAGAGATTAGCTCAATGTACCATGGAAGATTTGGGAGATTCAGATCAGGATCCCAGCACTATGTATCTTTTTTTCTCCAACAAATGCCCCCACCCCCCAGCTTCTGGAAACTACTAGTTTGTTTGTGAGAATCGGGTAGATTGGAGAAAACAAAGTGCATCCAGCATGCTATATGCCATATCTAAAGCCATTTTTGTGAGCCCTCAGGCCACCAATCTTACCTCCCATTGCAAGGGAAAAAGTGGACAAACGGGATGTTCTATTCCTAGAGACGTCCAGTAGTTGTTTTTATTTTGGAGCAGGTGGAAGCTTCCCTTGAGACCCCCAACCATGCCCCGATTCCAAAAATGAAAACTGCAACTAGATATAGGGACATGGTAAGTTTTGTTTTGCTTGCTTAGGGTGCATTTTTGGCAATTCCTGGGAGAAATATAATTCTGTGTAAATACCTATTCGATGCAATGTAAACTACAAAGTAGTTTATTTTAAACTCATCTTTCAGCCTTCTTAAATTGTATTTGAAAAAGAAAAAAAACATTTATATTCACTTACATTTATATTCACACATTTTCCAGTCTGTTTAGCTGAGGGATTGATGTATTATCAAAAGGGCTGAATGACAGGTATACAGTTTTCCGATGAAGCAACATAAATGGGCAAGTAAAGGGGGAGATATCTGAATAGGCGAAATCAGTGGTAACCCATTATATTCACTGGCCTTTGATTAACACATATCTTACTGAAACTAACACAGCCTCATATTCATCACAATCTCTTTCAGCCTTCCCTAACACATATTTTTAATAAGAGGGAATAATTTGTGGTATAGCAGAGGACTCTCAAGATCTGGGTTAAAATCCCAGTTTGGTCCTGGAAACTAAGTGGAGAGTGGCACAGCTAAAATCATGCCACCATGAAACATGTTATATACTTTGAAAACACTCTTCAGACACTGTAAGATGGAAGCAACCGGAAGGCATGTAGCACACATTCACCTTTCAAGCCAATGTTTATAGGACATACCAGTTTTTTTTCTTCTTTATGGAAGATATTCCTGGGTGTGTTCTTTTGGTATTACTCTTCTATGCTACCCGATACTTCCCAAACTAGACTGTTGGTTCTTAAGGCCAAGATTGCTTTACTGATCCTGTTAAACTGAGAAGAGCCGTGTACATGGATTACTCTGTATAATGCAAGCGCGGCGCCAAAATGGCCACCGTGCTCTTTGCGCCCCCCCCCATCGGACGAAGGCATCCGGGTAGTTAGGGGGGGCAGCTCCCTTATAAAAGGGGTGGCCATGAGGCAGCCGAGCTGCCATTTTGCGAAGCGATGGAGCGGAGAAGTTTTTCCCTCTTACCTCCGTCGCTTTTACCTTTACCGGGAAGCCTTTTGGCTGCTGAATTCTCTCTTTTTCGGCTTCCCATCGATTGGCTGAGATGCCCTCGAAGAAGAAGGCAACTGCGAGCGCGGCTCGTGCAGTTCGGAGGCGCAATCCGGGTCGGAGGACCGCGGCTGCGCCTCCCCAGCAGCCGCCTTTGCCTGCACCCACCGGGACCGGTGGAATGGGGTCTATTCCCCCTTGGCCGGAGAATGGTGGCCCACGCACGGGTCCAGTAGGGGCTGCGGCCCTCGGCCCGCAAGCGGTGGACACCTCTCCTGGTGTTGCCCATTCCGCTGGGCCTTCCTCTATAGGGGCGCAGCTCACTCCGGGGCCTTCCATCCTTGGGGGGTGGCTGGTACCTTTCCCTGGCAGGTTGCTACATCGGCCCTGACGGGCCCGGGTGTGGGGTTGTGGCCCTATTCAGCCCCCGGGGTACAGGGACCTGTACCCATGCCTGTAGTAGGCGGGCCGGCTGGCCCTTTGCCCCATGTCAGCGTGGAAACCTTATTGGCCCGCGTTGCGGCCCTCGAGGCATCCCTGGCCCGGGCTAGCCACTCTGGGGCTCCCTTTGGAGTTCATTTCGACGCGTCGTCTGCTGGGCAGCGGCAGGCGACGGGACGGGTCGAGCTACTTGAGGCGCGTGGCACGACCTCGGCCACTGCCTCGCAGCTCCCCATTCAACAGACCAGTGCGGGTTAGGCCCCATCGACGAGCTCGACGGCGGTCGTGAGCTCCGACGCCCCCAGTGGGCCGGAACCCCCGGTGGGGGCGGCCTATGGGGGTCCAGCATGTGAGTATGCAGTCCAAGCTAGTGCACCTACACACGTGGCCACGTTGGGGGGGGGGGGTTTCAATGGCCTTGGCCTCGCGCGGGTGGGGCGGCGGTCCAGCCGCTGACGCCCCACCCGGCGACAACAACTACCACACAGGGCTCCGTGGTGGGAGGTGTTTTCTACCCTGTGGGGAATGTTTTGGGGGTGGCTGGGTTAGTACAGGCCCCCTTTCAGATGCCAGCAGTTCCTGCTGTGCCTGTGTCGGCCTTGCTGACGGCGGGGTATTCCTTACCGCTGGGTGACCATTTGGCACAGACCACCAAAGAGAAGATCTGGCGGGGGAGTACGTGGATATCTTCTCACTCCTCAACAGAGAGCCCACCAAGGAGTAGAGGGAGGGGCAGGATGAGAAGGATAAGGAGCAGGCACGTCGTCGCAGGCCACCACGTACGTGGGCCAACTGGTTGCCGGCCTACCTCATATACATGGCGGTGTACCTTAGGGCCCGGCCGGATTTGGCAATTCCGATGGTCCAGTATTTGGACAACATCTACTGGGCGATGGTTGACTTTCCGGGCCCATCGTGGTTGGCTTGTGTCGAGTAACTCCGTAGGCGGATTCCCCTGCACCCCGAGATGAGGTGGGATGAGCCATGCCAGAGGCTGTGGCTTTTGTACAGGACGCCCACGCGCCCCGCGCCCGGGGCGAGATACCATTGTGGACATGCGGTCCAGCGAGCGGCCCCAGCACAGGTTCACTGCCAGGGGGCGGGGCAGGGGGTTCCAGCCCGTCTGCTGTGCTGGACTAGGAAGAATTGCAAATACGGACATGAGTGTCCCCCCTGTGCTGGCCCCCATGCGGCCTCTGCCTGTTCCAGGCCTGGAGGGATGCGGGGCAGGGGGAGGGGCAGACAGGGGGCTGGCAAGACTGCCGCAGATGGATCTACTTCACCGAAGGGCTCCCTCCCCAATTAATGTGGACATGTTGGAGCGTTGGCTCACATTGTACCCGAAGGGAGAGGATGCGGATTATCTCCTTCAGGGTTTTAGGCAGGGGTTCCGTATCCCTTTCATGGGTGATAGGCCCCCTCAGGATGCCCCCAATCTTTATCCCTTAGGGGGAGGGGGGAGGTGGCTGCTGCCAGCATTGATAAGGAGGTCTATGCGGGCAGGGTCGTTGGCCCTGTCCCTGCGCCCCCGTTCCGGGGAGCATATTATTTCAATGATGCCATGCCTTTTGGCTGTTCCATTTCGGGCTCGGCATTCGAGCGTTTCACCACCTTCCTAGAGGGGGCTTTTGTCCGCAGGTCAGGGTCCCGGTCTGTAGCCCATTCCCTGGATGATTTTATTCGGGGCTGAACGGGGCTGGGACACGTGCACACGTCTCCTCAACACATTTCAGACGCTAATGGAGGAACTTGGTGTCCCTTTAGCGCCCGAAAAGACCGAGGGCCCATCTACACAGCTAGTATTCCTGGGGGTGGAGATTGACACTGTAGCGCAGGCTTCTAGGTTGCAGCGGGATAAGGTGTCAAGGCTAGTGGCACTTATCTCGGACTTGCTGGCCAAGCGCATGGCATCACTGAGGGGACTGCTGGTGCTACATGGTCACCTCAATTTCGCTTGCAGGGTCGTCACACCGGGCAGGGCATTTGCTCGGCGCTTGTGCGACGCCATGGCAGGATTATCCAGGCCCCGCCATAGGGTTAGACTTACCCGGGGTATCAGGGCAGACGTGCTTGTCTGGCTACAGATCCTGAGGCAGTTCAATGGGGAGTCATTTGGGAGGTTTGAGCTCTTGGCTTCCCCTCGCTTTCAGATACAGTCCGATGCCCCGGGATCCCTGGGTTATGGGATGTACTTCGATTGGAAGTGGGCCTATGGTGGGTGGCCACCATCCTGGGCAGGCACGGGTCGCCTGCGTGGTCTCACGTATCTGGAATTTTTCCCTATCCTGGGTGCTTTGATGCTATGGGGCGAGGAGTGGGCCAACTCGGTTGTGCAATTTTGGTGTGAAAACGCGGCTGTTGTCCACATTGTCAATGCACAGACCTCTATATCACCCAGGGTTATGGACCTAGTGCGCCAGTTTGTGTTGCGCAGCCTGCGCCTCAACGTTCTTTTCAGGGCCAGGCATGTCCCAGGGGTTAATAATGATATTGCTGACGCTTTGTCCCGCCTGCAGATCTCCCGGTTCCGTGCCTTGGCCCCGGATACGGAGGAACTTCCCTCGCCACTCCCGGACGAGATATGGAACATTGGCAAGGAGAGGTGAACCGGGCGATTGGCCTGTCACTAGCGCCACGCACGCGTAAGGCGTATCACCACGCATTTAATTCTTTCAGGGCATTCTGTACCCAATTTCAACTGCCAGGAACCTGGCCGATCCCGGTAACCCATGTTCTGCGGTTCATGATTTACCTGCATGCCCAGGGCCTTGCACCTCGCACCATAGCATCTCAGCTGTCAGCGTTGGCTTTTATGGCCAAAGGGGGAGGTCATGTGGACAGCACCACTGACTTCCATGTGAGACACGTTTTGGAGGGGTGGGTGCGCGCGCGCGGGCGTTGCCTGGACGACCGCCACCCGATTTCCCCAGGGGTTTTTACCCAATTGGCCCGGGGCTGGCCTGGCCTCTGTTTTGATAGATGAGGCAGCCCATTTCATGCGGCTACAACGGTGGCCTTTTTTGGAGCGCTCCGCATCAGCGAGCTTGAGATGCTGTCTAAGGCGGATGCAAGTCGTAGGGCACTGGAACTCGAAGATGTCTGTGTGGACAATATTGGGCTCAGTTGGGGATACGCTCCCCTAAAATGAATCAGCACGGCGTAGGCAGTGGAGTAGGCTGCTACGATGTTCCTTGGCAGACATCTGTCCGGTTGGTGCCCTACAGGATTTCCTTGCACTGTGTGGCACGCACCATGGCCCGTTTTTCTGTCACCAAGGTGGGTCTTCTCTTACTAAATTTCAATTTGGAGGGTGCTGGTAAGGCACTAGACAGTGTTCGCCTCTCTGGGGCGCGTTGCGGCACCCATTCATTCAGGATAGGGGCAGCTTCTACTGCAGTTGTTTTTGGGTACTCCGGGGCTGAAATACGCCGCATGGGAGGGTGGGGATCACAATGTTTTCAGTTTTGTGTTCGCCCTCTTCAACCGGGAGTACCAGTTTAGTCACTGCACTGTTTCTCCCCACCCCTTTTTTTTTTTCCTTGACAGACCCTGGGTGTCGTTTTACACCGGTGACAGTATGGCTGGTGGGCCATAGCCATGTGCACAGGGCAGCGCGTTACGCTGCATGGGGCAGCGCGTTACGCTGCACAGGGCAGCGCGTTATGCTGCACAGGGCAGCGCGTTACGCTGCGGCGACAGAGTGGGGACCCCGACCGGGACTGGGTGCATCCGCACGTCTCAGGTGGTATGGTAAGCGCGGCATGTTATGGCGGGAACTGTTGCCATTCCTTTTCTACATCAGGGATGCTGACTCGCCCGATGTCCTGGTTATGTACCTTGGGGACGATGGCTTGGGGCAGGTCACTGGCCTATCGCGGAAGCTTGCGGTTTGCAGTGACCTGCCCTACTCACATTATGTGTGGCCTGCCACATCCCTCAATTGGTCGGACACGATACCGCGGTACACTTACAGGGGGGCGTTCGGCCTCGAGGCTCTTGACTGAGCCGACGCTCCGTGAACGGGGCTATTGCCCGGTTCCTTTTTGAATAGGGTGGGGGACGCGTCACTCGCCTCCCCACCATCAGTCTGCAAAATTAAGAGCTTTACTCAGGGAATGGGGCCCATCTGTCGCAGGGAGGTATGGACCTCTGGTTAGTGGACTGGCGAGCAGGCCTGTCGACCGAGCTGACGGTCTTGGGGGGGGGCAGTGAGCCTTTTGGAAGCCTCCCCGTGTGGCGGGTATCACTGGTAAGGTAAACATTTATGACCCACAGGTATCCGGCAGGTTCGCAATTGACTGGACAACACTAGACAGGCATAAGTTGGTTAAACGTTGTCCGGTCAACGACGAACCAGGCGACGGGGTGATGGCTATAGCTAGACAGCATGCATCACCCCGTGATTTCACGGATACGCGTCAGAGGGTGGGGTCATTAGTTAGATATTGACTACGGTCAACAATTTCTTTGTTGTCAACAAACAAATTGATACAAATAGATACATTGTAACAATTGCCGTTGGCAATTTTGGGTGGTACCTTACCAGTGTTACTTCGGCCTGCTTGCCTTAAAGAATTATGATTGGTCAATTACCAATAGAAATTTATAATTCGGACTAGGGCATGAATCAATAAATGTGGCCCAATGCCGTTATCCACTTTTACCAGTGTCTGAGTCCTTTATTGGGGGGTGCGCCTGCAAATATTAATAGTTGTAAATGAGCTGTCATGCAGTTCACATTGCCTTATGACTGGGAAGATCTAATAAATGAATTGGGAAAGGAAATCCAAAATTGCTCTATGTTTGTGCATAATGTTCTCACTTTAGATACTGGTGAATGGGCATTTTCCCCGGAGCTGGTTATTCTGTGAACCTTGCAGTTCACATTGCGTCTTCCCTCAGTTGTGTTGATCTTTGATCTCCTACAGACATGCACCAGAGACCTTCAGTCAAAACAGTACAGACAGTGCAGCCTTGATACAAATAGGGTTGATTCTTTGACTTTTGCTTACTTGTGTTTCTTCTTCCTATAATAAACATATTAGCATGATAACTTTAGTATGAACATTCCCAAAATAGGAATTCGATTTATGGTTATTATTGTCAATTGCCAAAATCAACAGGGCACATTGACTTACCTGGACATTATCATTTATAGTATACTATACTTAGTAACTTTGTAATTATCCCCGTCTGACTCAGCATGCCTGAATTCTGAGCAGAGGTTAGAACACTGAGTCTTGAAATTAACTCACTGGTGTTAAACATTAGATATGGGGAGATTAATTCATTCTTGTTAACAATTAAAACTATTAACATTTAATTTTTTTCCCTTGCTTTTATTAATTCAAGCATTAGTTTGGGAATAAACAGTGGTTGTTATAGAGAATGGTGTTTTCAAAGTTGTGGGTTGCCCGCCTCACTGATTGGACAGCAACCCTTCCAGAATGGTTCGTCTGGCTAGAACACAGGCTGGAAACCAACCGAGCCAGGATCAGAAAGGAAATTGGGTACGGGACAATTATATAGGTAGCAAGAGTGACTCCATGTTGCCTTGGCACTGAGAGGGGTAGGCATAATCTCATAATAGCGGAAACTTCCAGGAGAGACACAAGCCTGTAACAGCACATCTTGCTCAAGTAGCTGGCAAGGCAAACATCAGCTAGACAGGAAGTCTTCAAGGTCGCTTAGATTGTGCAGTCCTTTAGCAGGTGCAAATGTATACAGTAACTTCTTAGAGCTGGCAAATGTAACTTAGCCAGCAGAATGCCACGTAGGCAATGTATTCTGTCATGAGGTCTCACGCAGGCTCTGTGCATGGGAGACCTCTTTGTAATCCAATAAATACAGCCCTCCCGAGTGATCGGGGTCGGCTGCTTTCCTTCAGCACCCTGGACTCCGAGAGCCATTCCTTCAGCACTCCTGCTTCCCGTGCCATCGTTCGCCTTCAGCACCACAGCCTCAACGGACCATTACAACACAAAGTGATAGCTGTGCTAGTTTGCAGACATATTGGACAAGAAACAAAATAGAAGAAGACAAAAGGAAAAACAAAAACAAGAAAAAATAAAGAAGGCACCTTAAAGACTACAGTAACTGCTGTATCCTAATGTGAGGATTTGTGGATTATGTCCTCTTTCTGAAATCCAGTATTAGAGTGAGACTGAATTGCAATCATTTATACATAGCCTCAAGATAAAGAGACAGGTGAGATAAAATAAATGCATATTCTTGATACTCATCTCAATTAATCAAATACAGTACCGGTATTAGTCAAGGTTTCTTAAATTATTACCAAATAAAGGAGCCCTCATGACGCAGTGGTCAAACTGTAGTACTGCAGGCAAAACTGCTGTTGAGAGTTCAATTGTGATGGGACTCAAGGTTGACTCACTCTTCCATCCTTCTGAGGTCAATAAAATGTGCTACTCTATAGCAGAATATGCTAGCGCCAAATGATATAAATCAACATACCAAACAAATGATTGTGGCTCTCAATGAATCATACAGGTGAAGGCATCTCCTTGGGAATACCCTGAAGGAAATGGTGAGCCACGGTGTGAGACAGAATGCTGGACTGGATGGGCTGTGGCCTGTTCCAGCAAGGCTGTTCTTATGTTCTTATGTTCTTATTATTCAGACTGCTTGAAATCTATCCCTGTTGGGAAAGTGTATTATTTGGATGGCACTGCCTTTCCAGAAGCATGTGAAGAGGTACTAACAAATAACAAATGAATTAAGGTAATACAGAACAAAACCCATTCACCTCATGGTTACCAAGACGATGGTTAAAATCAAGGAAACGGTTTCATCACATCTTGCATGCTCCAAATACTAGGCCAAAAGAGATTAGGCTAAATCTATGAAGAGCAAAATATGACTGCTTAGACACATGGCACATTTTCTTTGAATGTGGAGAAATACCAATCAATGCAGCATGTATACGCATGCAATTTATGCTCTATTACATATACAAAAGAAGATCTCGTAAACAGTCAAGAAAATACTTTTGAAGTAATCCACTTCTGGTCAGAAATAGTCTAATCAATTTTGAAATTTAAATCTGTTTGTGTCTATATGTTTTATATTTCCATAATTTTAGGTTGTGGAGCACTAAGGAAGGAAGGAAAGAAAGAAAGAAAGAAACTCTGTTTGGCTCCTGCTGCATTTTCCAACCTGAACTTCCCTAATTTCAGGTTTAGGGTGATCGCTAAACTACTGTAATAATAATTTCGTGTCAGAGATTACTCTGGGTTGAAAGAAATTTTTAGAGGACACCCGAATGAGGCTCTTTTCATGTCCCCAAGTGCAGCTCTCGGGTATCAAAACCCAACCTTCCAGTCTCCAGCTCTGTGCCTTAACCACTAAGCCACCGGGGGAGCTGCATTGCTAAAGTGTCTGAGTGTCTCTTGTTAGCTGTGCATGCTTCTGTTTTGTCATCATTCCTATATTATACCTTGTTTGTTATATGTTGCTGCATCTGACATCTAAAAGTATTCTGTAGTTGATAAAGAGTGAGTGTCAAAGGGGGAAGGGGGGAGAGACTTCACTTCATCCTATTCCTCACTTGGCAAAAGTGTATTATTAACTCCTTAACCCTGTGCATTTGGTTAAGGTGGGGGAAAGGGAGTCAGACTGCAAAACTATGCTGAATTGGCATGGTAACTGAGTTCTTGAAGAACTAGCGGGACAAGTTGACTGGTCTAGCAATCATTACCAGCTTCCCTTACATAACTGTCCTTTGAATGTCTTAACACAAGTGGCTAGGACGCTGACTGGGAGGCGGAAGGTCAGCAGTTTGATTCCCGAGTACTGCAGGACGGAATGAGCTCCCGTCTTTGTCCCAGCTCCTGCCAACCTAGCAGTTCGAAAGCAAGAAATTGCAAGTACAGTGATACTTCATACAACATCCAAACTTGGTTCTACAAGTTTGGACTTTATATGGATTTGGAATTTGTATGAGGCATGCAAAATCCTAGCCACGATGACTCATACAATGTCCAAATCCTTGCTGCGATGCCTTGTACAACGTCGTTTCCATAGAGATTCATTGTACTGTAACAGCACAGACTTCAGGGCAAAGTCAAGGAAACAGACAGGAAACTGACAGAACTTTAAGAAATCATTGTCTAAAGGCTAAATACATTTTTAAAAAACATGTCATACAACCCTGATTGTCCAAGAACCTGAAGAATGCTGCAAAAATCCCAGGAATGCTTCTAAAAATTCTGACTAAAAATTCAAAAATATCCAAAATCGCGCTCAAAACCACTCCTAAACACTCTTCAACTCATGCAAAACCCACAAGAGCAATGCACGCAAGTGTCCTGCCTTTTATACTGCCCAGGCACAGTGCAATCTGGGGAAAACCCCAATGCATCATACAAAGTCGCAGTGACTTTGTATGAGGCAACTTTTTCCAAGGAATTAGGCGATGTTGTATGAATTCGATGTTGTACGAAGCGGATTTTGTATGAGGTATTACTGTAGAAATTGCAAGTAGATAAATAGGGACCACTTTGGTGGGAAGGTAACAGCATTCTGTGCACTCCGGTGTCTAGTCATGCCTGCCACATGACCATGGAAACGTCTGCAGCAGCAGACACCACTGGCTCTTCAGCTTTGAAACAGAGATGAACACTGAACCCTAGAGTCGGATACGACTGGCTTTCGAGCAAGGGAAACCTTTACCTTTACTCTTTATGTGCTTTGCTCCTTCTTAACTGGTGTGGTACTTCAGTTACCCTGCCTTGCAGTTTATCTCTAGCATCTAGTACTCAGAAGCATGCTGCTTCGTGGCAGAGGAGTTTATTGAATTATTGTGGAGAACTGATGCTGGCTTCAAATGATAGAGCAACTAGGAGGAGGTTTGTGTGGATAGATCTGGGGGAAGGTGTGT
Source organism: Bradypodion pumilum (assembly GCA_035047305.1). Taxonomy (NCBI): domain Eukaryota; kingdom Metazoa; phylum Chordata; class Lepidosauria; order Squamata; family Chamaeleonidae; genus Bradypodion; species Bradypodion pumilum. The sequence continues at coordinate 173,657,381 of JAWDJD010000003.1, forward strand.
AGTAGGAGTGGTTTAACAGAGTGTGGTGACGTTTGAGTCTTCACTCTTCTTGAAGGTGCTGGCTGCCACTGAGCTATTTCAGGTCCGGAGCCCAGCTATCACAATATCTTCTTTAAAGGTCAGAACACTTGCTAAGCCATCTTCTTCTCTATGCCTTTAGATTTAGAACATACGGAAGAAATGAAGGACTGGACCGTGACACGCAGTGAAGTTTGTGAAGTGAGAGGGATTCCTCTTACAAAGCAAGTGTGTGACAAATGGGATAAAACCTGGGCTTTCCAAGCCAAGCCCGATGATCTACTCATTGCAACTTACACAAAAGCAGGTGAGTATACACATGGGAAAGCATACACCAGGGATGTCCAAACTATGGCCCGTAGGCCGGATCTGGCCCCATCCAGGTGTGTTTTATTTCCACTTCTGGGAGTGATGAGGGTGGCGCAGGCTGGATGAATTGGTATCGGGGGCCAGATCTGGCCCACAGGCCATAGTTTGGGCACCCCTGGTTTAAGTAGAGAAAATGGCAGGCTAAAATCTATCTCATCCTGTTGCAAAAACACAGGTTGCAAGGCACATTTTATTTCTGCTTCCAGTGGGAGGAACGTGACCGGCCCGCTTAACCATGTGACTGGCCTGTGGCCCAAAATGTTTGGGCACCCCTGACATACACTGTTAACTTACCAATCCTGTAATGTAACCCATGACTTACAACTCGTCCCACTTGCATTTCATTGGCGGGATAATTTCTAGTTCCTTTATTTCACTATTGGTAACACTACCATTAAGTTAATTCACACTACATGTCCTACCTAATCTGGCTGGTTTGTAAGCATATACAGTCAGTTATTGAAACCTATCATAGATTTCTCTAGCCTGGAGCAGGGCCACAGATACTCTGAAGTAGCACAAAGGTTTATGTAGGCTTCTGGAAGGGGTACAGGTCTCTAGAAGGTGGAATGAGTCTTATCATAGTGGGATAATGTGGGGGTGTTATTCTTACAGTGAGCGCTCATCCATAAATGCTTATAACACAGTAAATTTTGTTGCAGTGTCACAACACTGTTGTTTCTTTACATCCCCAGGTACAACATGGACACAGGAGATTGTAGACATGATACAGTGTGATGGTGATATTGAAAAATGTAAACGTGCTCCCACTTTTGACCGACAGCCTTTTATTGAATGGGTTAACCAACACAAGTTGCCTACTGGTGAGCACCAGAGAACAAGATCTGCAGACTGTTGTCTAAAGTTAACCAATAGAAAATTGCTGTGTAACTCATAATGAAGTTTAGGTTTCCATAATAAACCCCATGATTCATTCTGAAAGAAGCAGAGAGACAGAAAAGAACCGTTAAATGGATGATTCAGTACTTGCTTACTTTCGTATTAAACCTAGCTGTCAGGAAAACATAGTTCTGACTTTCCTTCTGCTGTTTGCTTTTGCACACTTTGTTCAAAGAAGTCATAGCATAAAAATAGAAAATTACTCAGCAACATGCCCTTGGAGTAGAAAAATAATAATAGCTGGAATGACTGGATGTTCCAGACATTGTGAAATTAGATCAAGATCTAAGGCTAAATTCCTAATTGCTTTGAAGGGCTCTGAAGGGTGGTAAATACTTGTGTTTTCCACTGTAGGTAAGCTCTAGCAATACATTAGCATTGTGTACATATGTCTTGGGAAGTCTATGTCATAGTCCTACAAAACTGTATTGGAGAAGACAAAAGGACATTGTTGAATAAAAATGGATTCTTTCATAGGCCAGGAAAGAGCTGAAGCAATGCCCTCACCAAGAACACTGAAAACTCATCTTCCAGTGCAACTGGTACCACCATCCTTTTGGGAGCAAAACTGTAAGGTAACTTTTGGGGCAGGAAATCTGAATCAAGTTCATTCAGAGTATGAGGAGGACACTGGCAGATTTCTATAATATAATTGTTCAGACACCTCTGATCACTGCCAGTTCTGTGTATCTCAAAGCTGAAACTGTTTCATGAGGCATAAATTATGTGTACTTACAATTGTACAAGAATGCATGAGACAGGTACTGCTAAATCTCTATACCTCATGATGGTGGGCAATAATTTGAGTATATTTTCAATTTTGTACCCAATCCAGATGATCTACGTGGCAAGAAATGGTAAAGACAATGTAGTATCTTATTATCATTTCTACAGGATGAACCAGCTGATGCCTGAACCAGGCACATGGGAGGAGTTTTTTGAGAAATTCATGGCTGGAAAATGTGAGTGCCCTATCTCATACCATGCTCTGTACACTTAAAAACAAACAAGCAAAAATAATTTTGACTTATAGACTGTTCCATGGTGCATCACATTCTCTGGGCAGTTAACAAAATACTGACATAGTAACAAAAATAATGCAGTACAAATAATAATACAGTACAAAAAGAATACATTTTTAAAAACCCATCAAACAGAATTTTAAAAATCAATAAACACTGGACTAGTCAAGCCTATATTTAGATTAAAACAAATTTAAACCAGAGTTGGACATCATATAACATGCAGTACTGAAAAGCAACTTTAAACAATTCTATTTTAGTTAGCTTCTTTTTTTATTAATTTTTATAAATTTTAAGAAAACAACATATTACAACAATACAAGAAAAATAATAAGCAAAAAAAGGTTTTACAAGTAAACTACCAATACAATCAAATAAAAATAAAAATAATAAAGAAATACATTAAAGAAGAAAGAAAAAAGAAAAAAGAAAATAGCATCATATAAATTCATTCTGTTATAAGCTTAGAAGTACTACTTAAGCCTTCTAAATTATCATTTAAATATGTTCTTATTCGAATCTAACACTCTTTTACTCTATACTCCTATACATTTTTACTGTTCTTGTCTCTGCCATATTGTTCAACATAACATATTTATTGCTTCTATATCTTGCTACAAAACCAGTATAAATTGTATAACCCTATCATCTAGAAAATCACAAACATTTTTACAATAATCACCCAGTGTATTTACATCATCAGGAATTTGTAGGATATCACATTTATTTTATCGGTTCCAAAAACTTATTTGATCAGGTACAAGACTGCTCCTTTCTTCCTTCTTCAATGAATATTCCACAAATGGTTGCCAAATTTTCCAGAATCTATTTTCTTTAACTTTACCTTTATACTTGTTTATCTCCCGTGTTAATTTGTCATTCAATGCAAGATCCCACATCTCCTTACACCATTCTTCCATTTTTAAATTTCCATCTAATTTCCAGTTTCTTGCAATGCACCGTCTTCCCATTGTCAACATTGTAGAAAGTAACTCTTTCTTATACTCGTTTAAATTTAAATTTTCCACTTCCGTTAACTCTGTACTTGACTCCAATTTAATACCACTCCCCATAACAGCCCTGATTTCTTTCTCAATTTTTCCCCAAAAAACATTTACCACATTACATTTCCACCACATATGTTCATATTTTCCTAGGGAGTTTTTGCATCTCCAACACATTTTGCTTTTAGTATTATCCATTTGATTTAATCTTATTGGAGACAAGTACCATTTCCACAACAATTTATAATTATGCTCCTTTATTCTGACAGACATAGTTCTCATAATTCTTTTTCCCCATTTATTTTTCCAATTCCTTTCTGTGATTGTTATATTGAGATCCTGTTCCCATTTTAACTTCAATGCTTCTTGCGGATTACCTTCTTTATTTAATATTTTGTAGATTTTACTAACTATACCCTTAATTCCTACTTCCCCTTTTCTTAACTTTGATATCAATTCCTCAAATTCAGTTTTACCTCTTTCTAAACTAGCTTCTTGTGGTTTCCCCATGCCCCAGTGGCATGGAACGGCCCGCACAGAGGCCACTTCGGGGGAACGCTCCTTGAGCCGTGGGCTCTGCGGGCAGAGAAATTTAGGGGGGTGGATAAATGATAGGGTTTGATTCACCCAATTTCCTGACCTGACCAGCGGATCTGCTGAGAGAGCGAATAGCTAACCCAGTTACCCATTAGAACAATCACTCATCTCCAAGCTCAACTTTACCCCGGGTGTAAACAGAGACCATGTTTACCCCTGCCTAATCCCCAAACAATGGTGTTTTCCCCAGTCTGTGTTTGGCCAAGTTAACTAACTTCCCTCCAAGAGATTCCCAATTAACCCGAGCAAACAGGTGATGTGATTTCTGTCAGATGACTGTTTTTGCCACCGTTGCGCTTTTACTCCTATATATGATGATGCCTTTTTCCCAATAAACCACTGATCTTATCCTCCTCCATACTGCCTCGTATCGTTTCTTGATTAGTCTCCTCCGGGACCTCCGGCCCTCTGCGGCCCCGATTCCTACATCTGGTGACCCCGACGTGATCTACTCGTGAGTAAGAGCGGTCTTCCTCAGAGTAGCGATCACACGGTCCGGTTCTGCGCTTGAACCGTGTCCGAATCATCCCGGAGGACAGCGCGGCACTCCGTCCGGCAGCCAGCCGAGCGGAGGGACGGCCTGCGGTGAGGCAGTCCAAAGAGGCATCCTACAGCGTGCTCCCGGCTTTCGCGGCGGCTTGCAGGTTACGGAAAAACGCGTTCCGCAGGGACAGCTGTGAATCCCTGACAGCGCAGTGGCCACCGAGGGCCCGTGGCCGCAGTCCACGCTCCGAGCTCTACCCAGAAAGCGACGTCGCCAGAACCTGTTGCCTGCCAAAGATGCGTCGACTCGTCCCGAGAGGACCCAATCGCAGGTAATATGGGGACCTGTCCTCAGCGACAGCGTCCATCCGCTAGCCAAAGAACTCGTGAGGAAGAGTTCAAGATCCTGGCCAGGATATTTAATTTGCGTTTTCACAGTGGGGAGCTAGCGAGACTTTTGGTGTACCTAGGGGAACACTGCCTGCTTTACCCAGAAGTAGGTACGTTAACCCTCGAGCTCTGGGATCAGATAGGAGACTGCATTCAGCAACCCCCGAAAGCTCCAGGAGGCTTAATTCGCACATGGAGAAAGTGTAGGAAGCTCTTAGCGGAGATAGAGCCAGTCCGGGGAGAGGCCAAAGAACCCCCAAATCTGCCAGAAGCGCCAGCCGAGCCAACGGCGCCTACGGCGCTCTATCCGTCACTCCAATTTAGGCAGGGTAGCGTAGGGAGCTTTCCCCCGGTGACAGCTGCAGACGTCACCGGTGGAATGCAAGGAATGAGGAGCGCAGGCGCTTCTCTGACAGCAACGGGCTCCCGAGTTACCAAAAGTCCCCTTCAGCGTACAATTGAAGAGGAGATTAGGAAGGGGGAGTTGCCAGCAGAAGAACTAGCTGAGCTTAGTCAGATATGTCCCATCTGCATGGAAATGGACGCGCTCACAGGCGCCCAACAGATAATTCATTCCCCAGTTCCGTATAAGCTACTCATGGCCATACGGAAAGCCATCTCAGAAACAGGGCTCCAAAGTCGTTTTACAAGGGGCACGCTTCAGCAAGTGTGCGAGAACACCATGTGGATTCCCCATGACTGGAAAGCCGTCATGCGGATGATGCTCAACCCTAGCCAGTACTTAATTTAGGACAGCGAGTTTCGCCTAGAGGCGCAGACGAGGGCTGCCAGGATGGGAGGCGCAGTACTTCCTGACCAGTTATATGGTTCAGGTGCCTTCGAGCCCATCGATGCCCAAATCAACTTGCCTCTTGCCACTCTCCAGATGTCGGCCGAGGCCGCCTTCAGGGCATTTTTCAAAGTCCCAGCGACTGGCAAAGCGGCTAAAAATTACACCGCTATCAAGCAGGGAGCCCAGGAGCCCTATATGGACTTCATCAATCGCCTGGAGGAAGCAACTAGCAGGCAGATTGATAACGAGCAAGCCCAGCAAGAGCTCATGATGAAGTTAGCCAAGGACAATGCCAATCTAGACTGCCGTAAAATCCTGCAGTCACTAGGCAATCGTCCCGACTTGACACTCACGGACATGATTAGAGCTTGCGCCGACGTTGGCACAGAATCCTACAAGATGGGATTGCTAGCGGCAGCGGTGCAAGGGGGTAAGAGACCAAAAGGAAAGACCCAAGGAGCGTGTCACAATTGTGGCAAGGTCGGTCACTTCGCTAGGGAGTGCCGATCCAAGGGAGGAAGGACAAAAGTCCGGCCGTTCCAAGGCTCCGAAAACCCAGTGTCCGAAGTGTAAAAGAGGCTACCACTGGGCCCGAGACTGTCCGGATTCGGGAAACCGGAACGTGGGCATGTCTCTGGCCCCGGTCCAAACAGAGGCTTCCCTCAGCTCACCAGAGCTAGACTAGATCCCAGTCCCACTCCAGACATCGCGAGGGCACAGGCCAGCCCCAAGGGTAGTACAGGGTTAGACTTGACTTGTCATGCGGACGTTACATGCGACCTGCCAGGCACGGTCTATCTGGTGGACTCCCAGTACATGGGTCTACTGCCCAAGGGCTTTATAGGTTTAGTTTTGCCACGCAGTGTAGCAGGAGCACGCGGAATTCTCGTAATTCCAGGAGTCGTTGACTCGAATTTTTCAGGCGTTCTCCAGGTTCAGTTGTGGACGCACCTGCCCCAGACAATTCACAAAGGAGACACCTTAGCGCAACTGATCATGGTTCCTTGTCACTCGCCAGCAGATAGCCAGGGAAGGCTCAGTGACAGCTCCGAGTCCCGGTCAGAGGACCGCTCGAGCGCCAGTGAGGCAGTACAAGGATACCAGGTCTTAGCGACAGTGGAGACCAACATTGAGTGGAAACAGCGCCCGGTTATCGAGGTATTTATGAATAATAGAATATTCTCAGGCTTATTAGATACCGGAGCAGATGTGAGCATGATAAGCAGGAGCCAGTGGCCAAGGGAGTGGGCCATTGAGCCGGTCTCCGATGTGTGGGGGGTAGGCGGCATTCAGGAAGCATTCAGAAGCCGAGAGTGGGTGACAGTCATGATTCCAAAGGCTGACGGCACGGCGGTAATTCGGCCGCACATTCTTGACGTGCACATCAACCTTTGGGGGCGAGACATCTTACAGCAGTACGGTGCTACGCTTACCTTTGGGTAATGGCGTTGCCACTTAAGTGGCTCACCGACACGCCGGTCTGGGTAGAACAATGGCCGGTAGTGGGGGAGAAATTAGTCGCCCTTAAGCAGCTGGTTAAAGAACTGCTAGACGCAGGACACATAGAGCAGTCCACAAGTCCATGGAATTCACCAATTTTTGTGATTAAGAAGAAGTCGGGGAAGTGGCGACTCCTCCACGATCTCAGAGAGATCAATAAATGCATTCAGCCAATGGGTCCACTCCAATGCGGCATCCCGAATCCGAATATGATTCCCGAGGGGTGGGAGATCCTAGTTGTAGATCTCAAGGATTGCTTTTACACAATTCCCTTAGACCCCCGGGACCGGGAAAGGTTTGCCTTTACGGTGCCAGTTGTGAACCACAGTGAGCCTACGCAGCGTTACGCGTGGAGATTTTTGCCACAGGGCATGCTCAATTCACCCACCCTGTGCCAAATTTATGTTCACAACGCACTGGCAAAGTTTCGAAGCCTTTACCCAAAAGCTATAGTTTGCCATTTCATGGACGACATCTTGGTCGTGATGCCGCAACTCGGCAGCGAAATATTTTCTGACCTCCAGGCCAGCCTGGGGGACAAAGCTTTCTCATTGCCCCAGAGAAAGTGCAGAGAACCGAGCCCTTCTCATACTTGGGTCATCGGCTTCTCCGCTCTTTCGCCGCACCAGTTTTGCCTCAACTCAATTTACAGGACTCAGTCACCCTGGTAGAATTGCAGCAGGTTTTAGGGAACATCAATTGGGCCAGACCGTATTTTCGTTTGGATACGGATCTTTTGAAACCGCTCTTCTCGCTGCTAACTTTAGGTAAGCAGCCAGCAGACCGGATAAAAATTTCTCGAGAAGCGCGCTTAGCTCTCGAGAAAGTCAACCAAGTTCTCAGCCAGAGGTGGGTAGATAGGATCACCCCAGGGCCATATGCTCCGATCTTGAATTTGTACATCGTACGGTCAGGATCCATGTTCACTGGAGCGCTCGGCGTAGATGCCGAGAAAGGGGCGAGTATCGTGGAGTGGGTGTACCTTCCGAACACCTCTTCACGAAACATCGTTCCTCCCCAAGAATTGGTCTCCGTGGTGGTTTACCGCGGAAGGCTGAGGGCTAGGGACATTTCAGGGCATGATTTGGCCAAAATCGTAGTCCCGTTCACCAAGGAACAAGTTCAGCAATTAATGCAGCTCGGTGACTCACTTCCAATAGCTTTGGAAGGATTCACCGGATGCTTGGCATACCACTTGCCAAAGGACCCCAGACTTGTCTCACTTCAGACGCAGACAGTTAGCTTATTTGAGTTGCTTTCGCTGGTTCCATTTCAGGGAGCCAGGACAGTTTTTACTGATGGTGGTCGTACATACGGTGTCTTGACCTGGCAGGAGGGCCAAGCTTGGCGCACGCTGTTAACTCTTCCACAGAAGTCCGCGCAGCGGGCAGAGTTGGCAGCGGTGAACCTCGCCTTGCGCACCTTCGCCAAAGAGCGCTTAAACATCATCACGGACAGCATGTACGTTAGGAATTTGCTTCACAGTCTACCGGGAGCATACATCACTCCCGCGATAGACAAGAATTTGCTTAGTTTGTTTCTCACTGCTCAATTTCATTTGCGAAACCGCACGGAGCCGCTCTATATTGCCCACATTCGCAGTCATCAGGACCTCCCGGGTCCGATTTCCACGGGCAATAGCAGAGCGGACGCGGCGGCAAAGGAAATTCAGCAACGTTCAGTTTTGGGTGTTTTTACTACTCCAATCCAGAGTCATGCATTCTTTCACCAAAATGCCAAAGCACTCGCCAGACAGTTTAATTTGCCACTTTCTCAAGCCCAAGGCATAGTTCGCTCTTGCCAGCATTGTGCAGGGGCACCGGGGGGGCCCTCGTGGGGGGTCAACCCACGAGGGACGGAGGCCAACCAGGTGTGGCAAATGGACGTCACGCATGTCCCGCAGTTTGGCAGATGGCAGTACATGCACGTTTACATAGACACTTTTTCACAATTCGTTTGGGCAATGGCGCAGAAAGGGGAGACTGCTTCCCACGTGGAGCAGCACCTCCTTTCCTGCATTGCAGCCATGGGCAAACCTCGGCACGTGAAAACCGATAACGCCCCGTCCTACAGTTCTAGGCAGCTGGCCACCTTCATGGCCACTTGGGATATTCAGCATACTTTTGCCGTTCCTTACAATCCGCAGGGGCAAGCGATTGTGGAACGGGTCAATCGGACGCTCAAGTCCTATATTGACAAACAAACAGAAAGGGGGGAGCCACCGGCCCTCCCCAAGTCACAGGCTCAGGCACAGCATTGTCTGAATAAGGTATTGTTCACTTACAATCACCTTAATGTTTTTTCGGATTGCACGCCGCAGGAGAAGCACTTCCGCCGTTCGGAAGCTCTCCCGCGACCGATGGTCCGATACCGAGTGCCACCGGACCCTTCCTGGAGGGGCCCGGCGCCGCTCATAACCTGGGGGAGAGGGTATGCTGCAGTTATGTCTCCTACAGGTGTCATTTGGATTCCAGCTCGGTGTGTCAACCTCACTTGGAACCACATGGCGTGGACCCAGGCCGACCTGAGTCCGATCCCGGAGATGGAGGACCTCACCCTGACCGACAAGACCCGTCGGAGGAGACGGCCACCGACAGCGCCGAAGATCACCTGGGGGATGATCAAGGCCCTTTGCAGTGAGGCCGATGACGCCCTCCAACGCGAGAAGGAGCCGACACTGGAGAACCTCACGGCTGCAGTCTTCACCCGAATTCACGCCAACACCATGGCAGCCATCATCATCCTGACCCTCTCCCTACTTGTGGGGGGAGGCGTTCAGGCCGCCCCACTTGGGGCCAGCGGCTTGATACCAGACGGAGACCTTTCCGCCCGGATGCATTATAACCTATGGGAAAGGTTGGCGGGTCTCGTCAACCAGTCCGATTTTTGCCTGAAGCAGGACATTAGTTCTGCCTCAATTCTGAGCACCTGTCTCATCCCAGTGTGCCACACTCTAGATGCACACGCCAGGGATGGCGACTGGCTGCTGAAGAGGATTTTCGGACCGCACCTCCCTGCGAGTTTTGCAGCCTACGCTCGCTGGGGGGGATTGCGGTTCACCATGACTTTGCCGGCTGACGCAGCCACTCTTCACACTCCGCGAGTGGCGGCCAGCCCGAACTCTACTTGTGCTCGAATGGTCGGCTGCGCTGCAGTCGGCCGAACTCAGCGCCGCTGCTTCGATACCGGCAGCAGCAACTGGACTTGTGATAAACCAGAGACACTTGGTTCAATGTATGCCCATGTTAAGTTACCATCTGGTTGGTTCTTTACATGTAATCAGTATACTTTTAACTACATTCCCGCAAATGTATCAGACTCCACATGTTGCCTAAGTCGGTTGACACTGTTACTCCCTACTAAGGATATGATCACCCCAAGCACAATTGTTTCAAATGTTTCAGCACCCATGAGGCACACTCGTACCACCCAGTTAGACAGCTCATGTGATAGCAGCTTTAGAGTTTTGAGTCCAGCCGAATATGTCTCGCTGGCAGTCAGCATAGTCGGCGTGCCAGCCTTAGCCGTCGGCAACGCTCGGAGGATTAGTCGATTGGCTTGCGGATTAGCCAAAGCCATCAACCACACCTCCTCGGCGATCGCGCTGCTCAACCAGGAGCAGGCGGAGCTTCGCCATGCCATACTTGACAATAGAGCAGCTATAGACTACCTCTTAATGCTGCATCATTTGGGTTGCGAATCTTTCCATGGTATGTGTTGTTTCAACCTTACTGATAATTCCCGCAGAGTGCAGAATCAGCTCACAAACCTCCACACCATAGTCCAGGGCATCAGAGAGGGCTCTGCATGGGGAGACTGGTGGAGCTCATTGTGGAGCTGGATGTGGTCGTGGATTCCATGGGGGTGGCTTCAGACGGTACTTAAGGTGGTCATGGGGGTGGTCCTGCTAGGCATAGCAGTCTGCTGCTTGGCGCAATGTATCCCCTCACTGATATTGAAGTGCCGCCCCAAGAAGGAACCCCGAAGCGTCATTCCCGCTCAGCAGCTGATGCCTCTCCTACGCAGAGTCGCCAGTCAGGTCCTTAAATGAAATTAAAAGGGGAGATGTGGTTTCCCCATGCCCCAGTGGCATGGAACGGCCCGCGCAGAGGCCATTTCGGGGGAACGCTCCTTGAGCCGTGGGCTCTGCGGGCAGAGAAATTTAGGGGGGTGGATAAATGATAGGGTTTGATTCACACAATTTCCTGACCTGACCAGCGGATCTGCTGAGAGAGCGAATAGCTAACCCAGTTACCCATTAGAACAATCACTCATCTCCAAGCTCAACTTTACCCCGGGTGTAAACAGAGGCCATGTTTACCCCTGCCTAATCCCCAAACAATGGTGTTTTCCCCAGTCTGTGTTTGGCCAAGTTAACTAACTTCCCTCCAAGAGATTCCCAATTAACCCGAGCAAACAGGTGATGTGATTTCTGTCAGATGACTGTTTTTGCCACCGTTGCGCTTTTACTCCTATATATGATGATGCCTTTTTCCCAATAAACCACTGATCTTATCCTCCTCCATACTGCCTCGTATCGTTTCTTGATCAGTCTCCTCCGGGACCTCCGGCCCTCTGCGGCCCCGATTCCTACAGCTTCTCTCAAGTATTTACCATTCCATTTATTCAAAAGTACAGTTTGAAACCAGTTCAAATTCAACTGTGTATAAATTTCTACTTTCTTCTCTTTATTTTTGCAGGCTCGTATCCAGTCCCTCAGCAGGAAAACATTATTTTTTAACATTACTTCCTCCACCCTTTTATTCAGTTTTATTGGGAACTTTTTAATATCTTCTATTTCTATTATTGGGGATATATCTGGACTTAAATCTTTTTAAACCTTATTCCATGTTTTCAACATTGTCTTCATCATTTTATTTTTAACAATTATTTTCCCATATTACTTCCTAGGAATACCTCTTTACCTACTTGGTTTAACTCACTCATCTCAAGTTCTTCCCATATTGCCTCTTCTCTCATTAATATCTTCATAACATTTTTAATTTGGAACGCTCTATAGTAATTTTTCAAATTAGGTAGTCCCAATCCCCCCCCTCTTTCTGAGATACGTACCAAAGGGTGTTAGCAATTCTAGGTCTGCTTCCACCCTTATAGTAATTGTTAATTATGCTTTGAAACTCCTTAACTTCCTTATCATTTAACTGGATTGATAAGGCATCAAATAGAAAATTAATTTTAAGTAGTAACATCATTTTGCATTGAGCGCTCCTGCCGAACCAAGATAATTTTATCTTTTAAAATTGTTCTATTTTATCTTTCATTTCCTTTTTGTATTTTTCATAATTCAATCTCTTAAGATCTTCGAATTTATTTGAAATATTTATCCCTAAATATTTCAGACTAATCTTAACCTGTAATTTAAATTCCTCTTTAATCTTCTCCTGCTCTTCCTTATCTATGTTACAAAAAATCATTTCAGATTTATCCCAATTTATTCTAAGCCCTGTCATCATTTCAAATTCCTTAAGATGTCCTTGTATTCTTTCTAATGCCCTTCTAGGATGTTTCACTGTTACCAAAGTATCATCAGCGTAAAGACTTATCTTGGTTTTTAGTATTCCTTCTATATTTCTATCCTCTCTTATTACATTTGCCAACAACTCCATCGCCATTACAAATAATATAGGAGATAACAGGCAACCCTGTCTGGTTCTTGCTTCTAAATTTATTTCTTCTGTAATTTCATCATTCACCCTAACCCTAGCAGAACCATATTGATATAATTGATTTATTGTTCCTCTAAATTTATCTCCAAACCCATAACTTTTAATTAATTCATTGATTGTTGTCCATTGCAGTGAATCAAATGCTTTAAATATATCTAAAGATGGGGCATGGCCAAGATGGCGAAGCATTAACATCCACTTTAATCGCTCGCGCCATACAATGAAGCATTAAACATGGTTATTCTTTTAAAATTGGAAAAAAAACCACTGAAGAAACGAGGTTCGTACCAGTCTTTTTGAGGAGGATCTACTGGCAGCCTTTTTGAGTGGTCGAGGTCTGTGGAGCGGCGGTGAGTGGTGAGGCAGGCGGCAGAAGCTGCAGCCAAACTAGTCGCGCTGCGGGCGGGCAAGACCTTCGAGGAAGGGGGGCCAGAAAAAGTTTTTTAAAAGTAACATGAAGATCGGTTGGACGGAGACGTGAAGGACGGCGGGACTCCTGGTTGCCAATGCTTTGAGAGTGACGAGACGCAAGAGTGGAAGGCAAGTGTTGAAGGAGAGAGAAAGTTTGGGACAGAGAGAGAGAAACTGAGAAAGAGAGGGGTAATGGCGGCAAAGCTGAAAGTGAAAGTTATGGGAGAGTGGTGAAGAAGAAGATCGCTGGAGAACATTTTGCAGAGTGTTTGGCAGGGGAGTGAAGGAGTGAAGGTGTGGAGAAGTCGTTTGGGGAAGAAGGAAGGAGAGAGAGAGGAGAGAAGAAAGAAGGGGGCCAAAGGACAGAGATTGGAAGATGGAAGGTGTTTGTGAGTTTGGGCTGAAGAGAGGAAGGGGGAGTGAGATCGGCATTGGCTCCGGAGATCCCCGGAGTTCACAATCGAACTGTGGTCTTTGGGGTTTTTTCTTCTTCTTTTATTTGGTATGAGCATTTAAAGGGATATTTTTCTTTCCTTTTTTCTCACCAAGTGGCATCTTGTATTTTTGTGGAAATAGAAAAATTGCTGTATGGGAATGTTAAATGGCCCTTGAGCTGTGTTTGTTTTAGCTCCTCCAGCAGGGCTTGCTCCCTCTCTCCTTCTCTATACGTGGATATATTGTGGCTTAAGTCTCAGTCACTGGATATGATTTGACAAAATTTTGATACATTTTAAATGTGGATACCCAGGTTTCATTGTTTTTTGTGCTGGAACTGTTCATTGAGGATTCAGTGGCTTCAATCAAGATTTTTTTCATCCCCCCTGGTTTGGCTTGAGTGAGTTTTTGGAGTATTGAGGCCAAGTAGCAAGCCTGGATTATAATACTGTGTGGAATTTGGTTATTATTACAAAGAAGAAAAGCTTAATTGGATTATAAATCACATTGGCTGCATTGTGGATTACAAAAAAATTTATTTTCCTATTGGTTTCCCTCTATTTTTCGTTAGTGTGAAAAAGTTAAGATTTGACATTTTACCACTTTTGTTTTGGATATACAGTGGTTCAATGTTTTGAAAGAGTGTGGCACAAGAGTGTGGGAGTGCTGGAGCAGTTTCAAAGAAAGGGTTCAGCAAGAGCCAGGAGCATTGCAGCATTAAAGCTTTTGGTTGAAGTCACCATGGATAAGGCTACAAGGGGAAAAGTGAAGGAGGAGAAGCCTGTAGTGAAACCTAAGAAGAAGGATAAAGCACCAACTGAGGAGGTTCCTCCATCATCATCACCATCACCTGAACCTTATGATCAGACTCAAATAATGGTTGAGCTTGGCAAATTGTTCCAGAAATTCGAGAAGATGGAAGAGGCGAGAGTGAAGGATAAAAATGAAATCTTGAAAAAACAGGATAAAGTGGTTACAACGGTTATGGATTTTTCCAAAAAAGTTGATTTAAGCTTGCAAAAAATAGAAGGAAATGTTAAGTTGGTGCAAAACGAGGTGAAATCTATGAAAGGGGAAATGAAAGGGATTCAGGAGGAAATGAAGGAGAATAAGATGAAGGTGGATGAGCAGGAAAAAAGGATTGATGTCATGGAAGAATTGATGAGAAAACAAAATATTGTGATACGTCATATGCTGGAATGGACACCAGACCAGCTTAGAGATAGAATTGTTCAATGGTTAAATGATTTGAAAATGGGGAAAGATTTTGTACAGGAGGATATTGCATATAGAGTGGGGCCGAGAAGGGGTAAAGGTGCACAAAGAAATGTCTTGGTTAAATTTGCAAATTGGGGGGATAAGCTTAAAGTAATGGCATTCTTGAAACAAGCTGGTTCTGGCACTCTGAAAATTGATGGGTCTGATGTGGAAGTATACAATGATATTTCTATTAAGGAGCATGTTTGGAGGTATAAGATGAAGCCGATAACTAAATTGTTGATGAAAAAAGGTGTAAGATATAATTGGCAATTTCCACAACAGTTAAGATTCTTCTATGGGAAAAAATACAGTTGATTGAAGCTGGGACGGATGCACTGGAATATTTGTGTTTGCTTGATTTGGTCAAGGCGGGTTCAAATGAGTGGTCAGCTTTAAGAAAAGAATTACTGGACTCTGGAGCTATAAAAAGAGATTATGAGGGAGAGGGAGGAGCCACTGGAGGAGGACAATCAGGAGAAATAGAGGAGGAATTATCATTAATTGTGGTCGAGGAGGAGCCAAGCAAATGTTTGGAAGAGAAAGGATTGCATTATGAATTTTTATTTGAGATAATGCTTTTATAAATTTGTTTTCAAAATAGAGATGGTGCGCTTGAGCATTAAATACCACGTACATCTTACATGTTCCCCCCTTTGGGGGATGAAGGCGGCTTTTTTGGATAAAGAAAGTGGGAAGGTTGATATTGTGTGTTTTTTGTTTCATGTTTTGTTTTAATTATTGTGGGTTAGAGGTAGCACGCCAAATGGAGAGCTCGGAAGAGGCAGAGGAGGTTGTTAAATTAAGTTATGAGAAGTATTAAAGTTTTAACGTGGAATGTAAAAGGTGCAGGATCTGTGCTTAAGAGGAGAAGGATAGAATCAGCATTGAGGAAGGACAGACCGGATATAGTCTTTCTACAGGAGACTCACCAAAAATCTCCGGAATCAAACAAATTCTTTTTAGGTTGGATGCAACATTATGAAAAGGCTTATGGTACGTCAAAAGCAAGAGGAGTCACAGTTTTGATCTGTACTAGATTGGGATTTGAGATAATAAAAAGTATTTTGGATCCAGTAGGTAGATATTTGCTAGTGAAAGGGAAGATAGATGACAAGGAAATAACTTTGGTGAATATATATGCACCAAACGAATGTCAGGCAGAATTTTTAGAAAAAATTGGGGAAATTTTGTTAATAGAAAAATTGGCAAAGATGATAGTGGCAGGTGACTTCAATTTAGTGAGATCAAATGTGGACTGTACAAATATAACAAGGTGTGGAACGGGTATTAAAGTGAAGATTTTGGACAATTGGATGGAGGTATTAGGCTTGAAGGACTCTTGGAGAGAGATTAAGGGGCCAGAAAGAGCTTATTCTTATTTTTCACATGTTCATAACTCCTACTCTAGAATAGATTATGTTTTTGTAGCTGAAAATATGATTAAAAATATGAATGAGATTGAAATTGGAATTTTTAAGGAATCAGATCATGCTAAAGTGGTTTTGGAATTGAGTTTACAGAAAGAAACTAGAAGTGGGAGGAAATGGAGGTATGATGTTAATCTATTTAAAAACCAAAAGTGTAAAGAACAAATTATAGAGAGATGGAGGGAAATTTGGCAAATGAATGACAACGATGAGGTGACTTTTAATATGGTCTGGGACGCCATGAAGTTGGTTTTTAGAGGTGAAAGTATAAAATTGGCAAGTAATAGATATAAAAATTATAAGCTAGTACAAGATGAAAGTGAAAAGGAGATAAAGCAGTTACAAGAGGAACATTCAAAGACAAAGGATAAGAAGATATTTCTTAAATTACCAAGATTGAAGGTAGAATTGGTTGGTAAAGATATAGAAAAGGTAAAAAGAGATTTGATTTATTTAAAAAGAGAGTATTTTGAATATAGTAATAAAAATTCAAGATTATTGGCAAAAGCGGCAAAAGACAAAAAGGAAAAAAGAGAAATTCGAGTTTTGGTTGATAACCAAGGGACAAGATGTAACAGGATGAAAGATAAATGTAAAATTGTGAAAGAATTTTATCAAGCTTTGTATGCAAAAAAAGAGATAGATGTGGAGAAACTTAAAAAGCAACTAGAGAGACAATTAACGATTGGAATAAAACAGGAAAATAGGGATAAAATGGAAGAACAAGTTTCAGATAAGGAGGTAAAGGAGGTAATTGTGGGTTTGAAGTCGGGGAAAGCCCCGGGAGAGGATGGATTGCCGGCTGATTTTTATAAGGAATTTAAAGATGTTGTGGTACCAAAGTTGGTTAAATTATATAATTATATACTGGATGGTGGACAAATTCCGACTTCATGGTATAGAACCACGATAGTACTGTTGCCAAAATTGGGAAAGAATTTAGAGAAAGTAGAATCTTACAGACCAATCTTCCTTATAAATCAGGATGCTAAGATCTTCACAGCAATATTGGCTAATCGTTTAAATACATTTATGGGTGATTATATAAATCTAGATCAAGTGGGATTTTTAAAAGGGAGGCATATGTCAGATTTGACTAGAAGAGTTCTAGATTTAATAGATAATGTGAATCAAACAAAGGAAAACATGGGATTAATATCTTTAGACATTTTTAAGGCATTTGACTCCTTACAATGTACCTCGATTAAGGAAATAATTAAAAGCTACGGATTCGGTGATAAATTTAGAAGGGTAATAGATTTATTATATCAGAAAGGAATAGCTAGTGTTAGAGTAAATGATGAGGTTGCAGATGAGGTAAAATTAGAGGTGGGTACTAGACAGGGGTGTCCTTTGTCTCCTATATTGTTTATCATAGCAATGGAAATATTAGCAAATGCTATAAGAGAGGATGGAAAAATAGAAGGGATATTGGGGAATAAAATAAGCATGTATGTGGATGACACATTGATAATTGCAAAACATCCTGAGAGGGTTGTGAATAGAATTAGAATACAATTTAACGATTTTGAGGATATTACGGGTTTGAAGATTAATTGGGACAAATCGGAAATGATGCTGTGCAATATGGGTGAAGAGGAGAGGAGGAAGATAAAGGGAATGAGTAATATCCAAATTAAAGACAAGCTGAAATATTTGGGCATAATCATATCAAATAGATTGGAAGAGCTTAAAAGATTGAATTATGATAGTTTGAAAATGGAAATTAAGACTAGAATACAAAGTTTTAAAAAGCTGAAATTGTCATGGTTTGGTGGAATTGCACTAAGTAAAATTATGCTGCTACCTAGAATTAAATGAGTTTCAAAAGATGTTTAATAATTTTTGTAATGGGGGAAAACGTCTAGATACCAAAAAAAAATATGGTATTTGTCTCAAAAGGAAGGGGGTCTAGGAATGCTGAATCTCGTGGCATAAGAACATAAGAACAGCCTTGCTGGAACAGGCCACAGCCCATCCAGTCCAGCATTCTGTCTCACACAGTGGCTCACCATTTCCTTCAGGGTATTCCCAAGGAGATGCCTTCACCTGCTTAGGATTCCCTGGAAATGGCATTGAGATAGGCATACTGCCTATCTCTCCAACCCCGAGGTTGTCCTTAAGTATCCATAACTATAGCCATTGATACCCTTGTCCTCCATGAACTTGTCTAATCCTTTCTTAAAGCTGTTAAGACTGACAGCTGTCACTACTTCTTCTGGCAGGGAGTTCCATAGACCAGTAATCCTCTGGGTGAAAAAGTACTTTCTCTTATTTGTTTGAGAACTAGTACCCAAAAGTTTCATCGAGTGTCCCCTAGTTCTAGTGTTGTGCGATAGGGAAAACAGTTTTTCCTTATCTACTTTGTCCACACCGTGCATGATTTTATAAACTTCAATCAGGTCACCTCTTAGACGCCGTCGTTCAAGAGTGAAAAGGCCCAACCGTTGCAGCCTCAGATGGTAAGGAAGGTGTTCCAGTCCCCTAATCATATTGGTTGCCCTCCTCTGCACTTTTTCCAACTCCATAATATCCTTCTGGAGGTATGGCGACCAGAACTGTACACAGTATTCCAGATGGGGCCTCACCATAGATTTAAAAAGAGGCAAAATGACACTTGCTGACTTATTTTCTATACCCTTCCTAATGATCCCTAACATTGAATTTGCTTTTTTCACTGCTGAGGCACACTGGGTTGACACCTTCATTGAGTTGTCCACCAGGACACCAAGGTCCCTTTCCTGGTTTGTCGCAGAGAGTTCAGAACCCATCAGTTTATAAATGTAATTGGGGTTTTTTGCCCCAACATGCATCACTTTGCACTTACTAATGTTGAAGCTCATTTGCCATTGTTTTGCCCACTCCCCCAGTGTCAAGAGATCCCTCTGGAGCTCCTCACAATCTCTCACAGTTTTCACTACCCTGTATAATTTAGTGTCGTCAGCAAATTTGGCTACCTTGCTTTTTACTCCATACTATCGTGCCTTTCAAATTAAGAATGTGGTGAAGATCTTGGCAAGAGAAAAAGCAATTTGGGGGGAGATTGAGATGAAAGATTATAGGAATATAGGTAAAATTGTCTTTTTTGGAGGAAGTATGGGAAAGAGTGTTACAAACAATAAAATGATGAGGGGATTGATGAATGTGTGGAAAAGACTAAAGAAAGATCTGGTCCCGAATATCTCTCCAATTTTGGAATTGGCAGATATAGCAAGTTTTCCGTTGAGAATAGATAAAGAAATAATAGAAATATTGGATAAAAATGAAGTTTCCTTGGTGAAAGACTGGTTACGGATCTGTGAAGATGAAGATAGGAAGAAAATGCTGTTTGAACAATTGAAATTGAACTGGTTTCAGATATTGAGGGTTAATAATTGGAATGGTAAATATTTGAGAGAATTTGTTATAGATAGAGAAAAGGCGGAATTTGAAGAATTGGTCTTTAAAATTAGAAAAGGTGACAGAAATATTAAGGGTTTAGTAAGTAAATTGTATAGTTTAATAAATAGGAATGGTGATCCACAGGAAGATCTGAAACAAAGGTGGGAACAGGATTTGAATATAAGGATAGAAAAAGATGTATGGAGAAATAAATGGAAAAAGAGGATAATGAGAACTATGTCTGTCAGGATTAAAGAGCATAATTATAAAATGTTATGGAGGTGGTATCTGACACCGGTAAGGTTACATCAGATTGATAATAAAAATGATAAATTATGTTGGAGATGTAAAGATACATTAGGAACTTATGAACATATGTGGTGGAGTTGTAAAGTGATAAAGGATTTTTGGATAAGAATTGAAAAAGAGATTAGTGACATAATGGGGAAAAAAATTAAACTGGAGTCAGATACCACCATGTTAACAAATGTAGAACGTTTTAATTTAACCAGGGATGAAAAAGAATTATTGGAAATAATGCTTACAACGGGTAGACAATGCATTGCAAGAAATTGGAAAAATGATATAATTATACAGATGGAAGAGTGGTATAAAGAAATGTGGAATTTAGCATTGAATGATAAATTAACATGGGAAATGAAGATAAAAAGGGCATTATGAGAGAGAACAGATTCTGGAATATTTGGAAACCTTTTGTGGATCACTCACTTATGGATGCTGAAACTTGCAGACCTGTACACGAACAAAGAAGTTGTAGGAATCGGGGCCGCTAGGACGGCCGTTAGGTCCCGGAGGAGACTGATCAAGAAACGATACGAGGCAGTATGGAGCGAGATCAGATCAGTCGTTTATTGAAGGAAAAGTATCTACATTTATAGATCAGAAGGCAAGGCAGAAAAAACCGTCATCTGACAGAAAATCACATCACCTATTTACTCAGGTTAATTGGGAATCTCTCTTGGGGAAGTTAATTAACGTGGGCAAACATTGACAGGGGAAACACCATTGTCTAGGGTTAAGACCGGGGTAAATATGGCTACTATTTGCATCAGGGATTATGCTCAACTCGGAGATGAGTGATTACCTTAATGGATAACAGAGTCTAGAGAAATGCCTCCTCAGCGGAACCGTCGGTCAGGTCATTAATTGGGTGAATCAAACCCTATTATTAATCCACCCCCCTTAATTTCTCTGCCCGCAGAGCCCACGGGCCAGGAGCGTTCTCACCGAACTGGCCTCTGCGCGGGCCGTTCCATGCCATTGGGGCATGGGGAATCCACATCTCCCCTTTTCGTTTTACTTAAGAGCCTGACCGGCGACTCTGCGCAAGAGAGGCACCAGCTGATGAGCGGGAATGGTGCTTTGGGGCTCCCTCCGGGAGCGGCACCTTGATATCAGTGCGGGAATGCATTGCGCCAAGCAGCATACTGCTATGCCTAGTACAATCACCCCCACAATCACTTTGAGTACCATCTGAGGCCATCCCCACGGAATCCACGACCACATCCAGTTCCACAAGGAGCTCAGCCAAGTCCCCCATGCGGAACCCTCTCTGATGCCCTCGACTATGGTGTGGAGGTCCGTGAGCTGACTCTGAACCTTACGGGAGTTGTCAGTGAGATTAAAGCAACGCATACCATGAAAAGATTCGCAACCCAGATGATGTAGCAATAAGAGATAGTCTATAGCCGCTCGATTGTCAAGTATGGCATGGCGAAGCTCTGCCTGCTCATGGTTGAGCAGCGCTATCGCCGAGGAGGTATGGTTAATGGCTTTAGCTAGTCCGCAAGCCAGTCGACCAATCCTCCGAGCGTTGCCGACGGCTAAGCCTGGCACGCCAAAAATGCTGACCGCCAACGAGAGATATTCGGCTGAACTCATTACTCTAAAGCTGCTCTCACATGAGCTGTCTAACTGGGTGGTGCGCGTGTGTCGTATGGGTGCTGAAACATTTGTAACATTTGTGCTTGGGGTGACCATATCCTTAGTAGGGAGTAACAGCGTCAGAGACTGATACAACATATAGCATCTGATACATTTGCAGGAATGTAGTTCCAAGTGTACTGATTACACGTAAAGAACCAACCAGATGGTAGGGTAACATGAGCATACATTGAACCAAGTGTCACTGGGTTATCACAAGTCCAATTGCCACTGCCAACGTTGAGGCAGCGGCGCCGGGTTCGACCAGCTGAGGCGCAGCCGGTCATTCGAGCACAAGTAGAGTTCGGGCTGACCGCCACTCGAGGAGTGTGGAGAGTGGCTGCGTCAGCCGGCAAGGTCATGGTGAGCCGCATCTCCCAACGGGCGTATTCTGAAGAAGCCGCTGGGTTGTACGGGCTGAAAATCCGTTTCACAAGCCAGTCCCCATCCCTGGGGTGCGCGCCTGGAGAATGGCACACTGGGATGAGGCAGGTGCTCAAGATTGAGGCAGAACCAATGTCCTGTCTCAGGCAAAAATCAGACTGGTTGACGAGACCCGCCAACCTCTCCCATATGTTGTAATGCATCCTGGCAGAGAGGTCTCCGCCTGGCATCAAATTGCAGGCCTCCAGTGGGGCAGCCTGAGCGCCTCCCCCCGCAAGTAGGGAGAGGATCAGGATGATGGTGACTGCCATGGTGTTGGCATGAATTCGGGCAAAGATTGCAGCCGTGAGGTTCTCCGGCGTTGGCTCCCTCTCCTCGCGCCGGATGACGTCCTCGGCCTAACTGCAAAGGACCTTGACCATTCCCCAGGTGATCCTCGGTGTTGTCATCTGTGGCCGTCTCTTCCGACGGGTTATCTCGGTCAGAGTGAGGTCCTCCATCTCCGGGATCGGACTCGGGTCGGTCTGGGTCCACGCCATGTGGTTCCAAGTGAGGCTTGACACACCGAGCTGGAATCCAAACGACACCTGTAGGAGACATAACTGCAGCATACCCTCTTCCCCAGGTTACGAGTGGCGCCGGCCCCCTCCAGGAAGGGTCCGGTGGCACCCGGTATCGGACCATCGGTCGCGGGAGAGCTTCCAAACGGCGGAAGTGCTTCTCCTGCGGCATGCAATCGGAAAAAACATTAAGGTGATTGTACGTGAACAATACCTTATTCAGACAATGCTGTGCCTGAGCCTGTGACTTGGGGAGGGCTGGTGGCTCCCCCCTTTCTGTTTGTTTGTCAATATAGGACTTGAGCATCCGATTGACCCGTTCCACAATCACTTGCCCCTGCGGATTGTAAGGAACGCCAAAGGTATGCTTAATGTCCCAAGTGGCCATGAAGGCCGCCAGCTGCCTTGAGCTGTAGAACGTGCCGCGGTTTGCCCATCGCCGCGATGCAGGAAAGGAGGTGCTGCTCTACATGGGAAGCAGTCTCCCCTTTCTGTGCCATTGCCCAAACGAATTGAGAAAAAGTATCAATGCAAACGTGCATGTACTGCCATCTGCCAAACTGCGGAACATGCGTGACGTCCATCTGCCATACCTGGTTGGCCTCTGTCCCTCGTGGGTTGACCCCCCACGAGGGCCCCCCCGGTGCCCCTGCACAATGCTGGCAAGAGCGAACTATGCCTTGGGCTTGAGAAAGTGGCAGATTGAACTGTCTGGCAAGCGCTTTGGCATTCTGATGGAAGAATGCATGACTCTGAATTGGTGTAGTGAAAACACCTAACACTGAACGTTGCTGAATTTCCTTTGCCGCCGCGTCCGCTCTGATATTGCCCGCGGAAATCGGACCTGGTAGGTCTTGGTGACTTCGGATGTGGGCAATATAGAGCGGCTCCATGCGGTTTCGCAAATGAAATTGGGCAGTGAGGAACAAACTAAGCAAATTTTTGTCTATCGCGGGAGTGATGTATGCTCCCGGAAGACTGTGAAGCAAATTCCTGACGTACTGACTGTCAGTAATGATGTTTAGGTGCTCTTTGGCGAAGGTGCGCAAGGCGAGGTTCACCGCTGCCAACTCTGCCCGCTGTGCGGACTTCTGTGGAAGAGTTAACAGCATGCGCCAAGCCTGGCCCTCCTGCCAAGTCAAAACACCATACGTGCGACCCCCATCAGTAAAAACTGTTCTGGCCCCCTGAAGTGGAACCAGCGAAAGCAATTTGAACAAGCTAACTGTCTGCGTCTGAAGTGAGACAAGTCTGGGGTCCTTTGGCAAGTGGTATGCCAAGCTTCCGGTGAATCCTTCCAAAGCTATTGGAAGCGAGTCACCGAGCTGCATCAACTGCTGAACCTGCTCTTTGGTGAACAGGACTACGATTTTGGCTAAGTCGTGCCCTGAAATGTCCCTAGCTCTCAGCCTTCCACGGTAGACCACCGCGGAGACCAATTCTTGGGGAGGGACGATGTTCCGGGAAGAGGTGTTCGGCAAGTACACCCATTCCACGATACTCGCCCCTTTCTCAGAGTCCACTCCTAGGGTTCTGGTGAACATGGATCCTGCCCGAACGATGTACAAGTTCAGGATTGGAGCATATGGCCCCTGAGCAATCCTGTCCACCCACCTTTGGCTGAGAATTTGGTTGACTTTCTCGAGGGCCAAGCGCGCCTCTCGAGAAATCTGTATCCAGTCTGCCGGCTGCTTGCCTAGCGTTAGCAGCGAGAAGAGCGGTTTCAACAGATCCGTATCCAATCTGAAGTACGGTCTGGCCCAATTAATGTTTCCTAAAACCTGCTGCAATTCCACCAAGGTGACTGAATCCTTCAAATTGATTTGGGGCAAAACTGGTGCTGCGAAGGAGCGGAGAAGCCGATGACCCAAGTATGAGAAGGGCTCGGTTCTCTGCACTTTCTCTGGGGCAATGAGTAACCCTTTCTCCCCCAGGCTGTCCTGGAGGTCTGAAAACATTTCGCTGCCGAGTTGCGGCACCGCGACCAAGATGTCGTCCATGAAATGGCATACTAAAGCTGTGGGATGAAGGCTTCGAAACTTTGCCAGTGCGTTGTGAACATAAATTTGGCACAAGGTGGCCGAATTGAGCATGCCCTGTGGCAAATACTTCCACGCGTAACGCTGCGTAGGCTCACTGTGGTTCACAACCGGCACCGTAAAGGCAAACCTTTCCCTGTCCCTGGGGTCTAAGGGAATCGTGTAAAAGCAATCCTTGAGATCTACAACTAGGATCTCCCACCCCTCGGGAATCATATTTGGATTTGGGATGCCGCATTGAAGCGGACCCATTGGCTGTATGCATTTATTGATCTCTCTGAGATCGTGGAGGAGTCGCCACTTCCCCGACTTCTTCTTTATGACAAAAATTGGCGAATTCCAAGGACTAGTGGACTGTTCTATATGTCCTGTGTCTAGCTGCTCTTTAACCAGTTGCTTTAGGGCGACTAATTTCTCTCCCACTACCGGCCATTGTTCCACCCAGACCGGCGTATCGGTGAGCCATTTAAGTGGCAACGCCATTACCCGAAGGTAAGCGTAGCACCGTACTGCTGT
This sequence comes from Bradypodion pumilum, assembly GCA_035047305.1. NCBI lineage: Eukaryota > Metazoa > Chordata > Lepidosauria > Squamata > Chamaeleonidae > Bradypodion > Bradypodion pumilum. The sequence continues at coordinate 173,682,501 of JAWDJD010000003.1, forward strand.
AAAATGTCTTGCCCCCAAAGGTTGATGTGCACGTCAAGAATGTGCGGCCGAATTACCGCTGTGCCGTCAGCCTTTGGAATCGTGACTTCCACCCACTCCCGGCTCCTGAACGCCTCCTGAATGCCGCCTACCCCACACACATCGGAGACCGGCTCAATGGCCCACTCCCGTGGCCACTGGCTTCTGCTTATCACGCTCACATCAGCTCCGGTATCTAACAACCCTGAAAATGATCTTTTATTCAGAAATACCTCAATAACCGGGCGCTGTTTCCACTCAATGTTGGTCTCCACTGTCGCTAAGACCTGGTATCCTTGTACTGCCTCACTGGCGCTCGAGCAGTCCTCTGACTGGGACTCTGAGCTGTCCCTGAGCCTTCCCTGGCTATCTGCTGGCGAGTTACAAGGAACCATGATCAGTTGCGCTAAGGTGTCTCCTTTGTGAATTGTCTGGGGTAGGTGCGTCCAAAGCTGAACTTGGAGAACGCCTGAAAAATTGGAGCCGATGACTCCCGGAATTACGAGAATTCCGCGTGCTCCTGCTACACTGCGAGGCAAAACTAAACCTATAAAGCCTTTGGGCAGTGGACCCATGTACTGGGAGTCCACCAGATAGACTGTGCCTGGCAAGTCGCATGTGACGTCTGCCTGGCAAGTCAATTCTAGCCCTGTACTACCCTTGGGGCTGGCCTGTGCCTTCGCAGCGCTAGGAATGTGAATTGAATCTAGTCTAGCTCTGGCGCTCCCAGAGCGAGGGATGTCTCTGTTTGGACCGGGGCCAGAGACGTGCCCGCGTTCCGGTTTCCCGAACTCGGACAATTCCTGGCCCAATGGTAGCCTTTCTTGCACTTCGGACACAGGGTGTTTGGAGCCTTGGAACGGCCGGAATTTTGTCCGCCTCCCTTGGATCGGCACTCCCTAGCGAAGTGACCGACCTTGCCACAATTGTGACATGCTCCTTTGGGTCGGGGTTTCCTGCCTCCCTGCACCGCCGCTGCCAACAAACCCATTTTGTAGGATTCTGTGCCAACGTCGGCGCAAGCCCTAATCATGTCTGTGAGAGTCAAATTGGGACGGTTGCCTAGTGACTGCAAGATTTTACGGCAGTCCAAGTTGGCATTATCTTTGGCCAACTTCATCATGAGCTCTTGTTGGGCTTCCTTGTTATCTATCTGCCTACTGATCGCTTCCTCCAAGTGATTGATGAAGTCCATATAGGGCTCCTGGGCTCCCTGTTTGACTGCGGTGTAATTTTTGGCTGCTTTGCCAGTCGCGGGAACCTTGAGAAAAGCCTTGAAGGCAGCCTCGGCTGACATCTGAAGAGTGGCTAGTGGCAAGTTGGTCTGCGCATCAATGGATTCGAAGGCCCCTGACCCATATAACTGGTCAGGAAGTACTGTGCCTCCCATCCTGGCAGCCCTTGTCTGAGCCTCGAGGCGATACTTGCTGTCCCATAGCAAATACTGGCTGGGGTTGAGCATCATCCGCATGACGGATTTCCAATCGTTCGGGATGAACATGGTGTTCTCGCACACCTGCTGAAGCGTGCCCCTAGTGAAGCGACTTTGGAGTCCTGTCTCTGTAATGGCCTTCTGTATAGCCATGAGGAGCTTATACGGGACTGGTGAATGAACTACCTGCTGGGCCCCTGTGAGGGCGTCCATTTCCAAGCGAATTGGACAAATCTGACTAAGCTCAGCTAGTTCTTCTGCTGGCAATTCCCCCTTCTTGATTTCTTCCTCGACTGTGCGCTGAAGGGCACTCTTGGTCTGGGAGCCTGTAACTGTCAGAGAAGCTCCTGCGCTCCTCATCCCATGCATTCCGTCGGTGACGTCTGCAGCTGTCACCGAGGGAAAGCTCCCTACACTACTCTGCTTAAACTGCAATGACGGATAGAGCGCCATGGGCGCCGATGGTTCGGCTGGCGCTGGGGGTTCTTTGGCCTCTACCCGGACTGGATCTATCTCTGCTAAGAGCTTCCTACATTTGTCCCATGTGCGAATTACGCGCTCTGGAGCTTTCGGGGGTTGCTGAATGCAGTCTCCTATCTGATCCCAAAGCTTAAGGGTTAACGTACCTCCTTCTGGGTAAAGTAGGCAGTGTTCCCTTAGGTACACCAAAAGTCTCGCTAGTTCTCCGCTGTGAAACCTTAACTGAAATACCCTAGCCAGGATTCTGAACTCTTGCTCATGAGTTCTTTGGCTAGCGGACGGACGTTGTCGCTGAGGACAAGTCCCCATATTACCTGCGAAGGGTCCTCTGAAGTTTCCTCCTCGGGACGGGTCGACTCGTCTTGGGCAAGTAATAGGTTTTGGCGACGATTCTCTGGGTAGAGCTCGGAGCGTGGCCCCGTGCCACGGGCCCTCGGCGGCCTCTGCGCTGTCAGGGGTTCACAGCTGCCCTGAGGGGAACGCATTTTTCCGTAACCGCAACCCCTCCACGAAAGTCGGGAGCAAGTTGTAGGATACCTCTCTGGTACTGCCCCGCCGCTTGGGCCGTCTGCCCGATCGGTTGGCTTACCGACCGGGTTGCCGCGCTGTCCTCCGGGACAATCAGACGCGGTTCAAGCACAGAACCGGACCGTGTGATCGCTTACGCACGGGTAGATCACATCGGGGTCACCAGATGTTGGAATTGGGGCCGCTAGGACGGCCGTTAGGTCCCGGAGGAGACTGATCAAGAAACGATACGAGGCAGTATGGAGCGAGATCAGATCAGTCGTTTATTGAAGGAAAAGTATCTACATTTATAGATCAGAAGGCAAGGCAGAAAAAACCGTCATCTGACAGAAAATCACATCACCTATTTACTCAGGTTAATTGGGAATCTCTCTTGGGGAAGTTAATTAACGTGGGCAAACATTGACAGGGGAAACACCATTGTCTAGGGTTAAGACCGGGGTAAATATGGCTACTATTTGCACCAGGGATTATGCTCAACTCGGAGATGAGTGATTACCTTAATGGATAACAGAGTCTAGAGAAATGCCTCCTCAGCGGAACCGTCGGTCAGGTCATTAATTGGGTGAATCAAACCCTATTATTAATCCACCCCCCTTAATTTCTCTGCCCGCAGAGCCCACGGGCCAGGAGCGTTCTCACTGAACTGGCCTCTGCGCGGGCCGTTCCATGCCATTGGGGCATGGGGAATCCACAAGAAGTTTTTGGTTTTGAAATATGAGTTATTCCGAGCTCTCCAGGGCATTGTAAATCAGCACAGGGTGTGAAATATGTTGTTTTTGTTTTTATGGATTTACAGTATAAAGAATACTGAATTATACAAAAGTTTTTATTAATGTTAGTAGTTATGTTTGGAAATTTAAAGATATTTTTTAAAAAAGTAATAGGGTAGGCTGTAGCTCATTTCTTTTTTGGATATTTTTTATGTTTATTTTGTATGTAGCCTTTTTTTGTATTTTTATATGTATTGTTCTTATATTTGTATTGCTTTAAAAGTTAATAAAAATATTTTAAAAAATATATCTAAAGATAATATTCCAACCTTCTCTTTTGTTTGGCCCACCGTATCTATTAGCTCCAATGCTCTCCTTGTCAAATCCGTCATATGTCTTCCTTTCAAAAAGCCTGCTTGGTCCCTATTTATATAATCACCCATGAAACTATTCAATCTATTTGCTAATATAGCTGTAAAAATCTTAGTGTCTTGATTTATCAAAGAAATAGGCCTATATGACTCCACCCTTTCTGGATCCTTTCCAGATTTTGGCAGTAAAACAATTATGGATCTATACCATAAAGTCGGTATATGACCTCCATCTAATATATAATTGAACAATTTCATTAATCTTGGGATTATAATATCTTTAAACTCTTTATAGAACTCAGCTGAAAGCCCATCTTCCCCTGGAGATTTATCCTTCTTCAAGTTGGCTATTATATATTTTATCTCCTCTGATATTTGCTCTTACATTTTATTTTTATGCTCTTGGTTTATCTTTTTTTGCAATTGCTTCTCCAATTGTTCCCTCAAACTTCTCAAGTTTATATCCTTTTTAGTATACAATTCCTGATAAAAATCTTTAACTATCTTAATCTTATCTTTTATCTTATTACATCTCAAACCATTTTTATTTATCAGAATTCCTATTTCTCTTTTATTTTTATTTTATTTCGCGGCTCTGGCTAATAATTTTGAACTTCTATTACTATATTCAAAATATTCCCTTTTTAGATACATTAAATTTTTTTAACTTTCTTTATATCTTTACCTATCAATTCCGTCTTTAATTTTTGCATCCTATCAAATTCTGATTTTTTATTCGTCCTTGCATGTTCCTCCTGTAAATATTTAATCTCCTTCTCCAATTCTTCACTTTTATCTTTATCTTGTTTATTTTTAATACTAGCCAACTTAATACATTCCCCTCTAAAAACCGACTTCATAGCATCCCACACCATGTTATAACTGACCTCTCCTGTATCATTCCAGTCCCAGCTTTCATTCCATTTTTTTAATTATCTGTTCCTTATCTTTACAGTCTTGAAACAATTTATCATCATATCTCCAATTTTTCCTACTCTTGCCTTCCCTTTCTTTTTTATTAATTTTATTGAATTTTTGACATAAATACAATATATAAAGACAAACTTCAAAATCACATACAATAATAAAAACAAGTCATAACTCTATAATTCTATTGTGACTCAGTATTATATTGCTTCCCATTAAATCTTATAATTATGTTTATTAATGCTAAGTTTTTATCTAATACCAAATCTAATTTTTTAAATTTTTCACCATCTCAGTATGCATTGCATAATCTCTGTTATATCATATATCCACCAAGTCACACTTCTAGCTCATGCTTTTAATAAAAAATAACATAACTAAATATAAGTCTGACGAGGCACTTAAAATAGCAGAGGAAAGAAGGAACGCAAAAGCCAAAGGAGAAAGGAAAAACTACAATCATTTGAACACAGAATTTCAAAGAAAAGCAAGGAGAGATAAGGAAAACTACCTAAAAAACAGTGCAGAGAAATGGAGGAAAACAACAAAAGAGGAAGAACCAGAGATCTTTTCAAAAAAATCGGAGAAATTAAGGGAACATTTAAAGCAAAAATGGCCATGATAAGGAACAAAGACGGAAAGGAGCTAGCTGATGCAGAAGAAATTAAGAAAAGATGGAAAGAGTACACAGAGGAACTTTACAAAAAGGACCTCAACACTCCTGACAATCACAATGATGAAGAAGTTGAACTTGAGCCAGACATCCTGGAGAGCGAAGTCATAAAGGCCCCAAAGAGCACTGCAAACAACAAAGCTAGTGGAGATGATGGTATCCCAGTTGAATTTTTCAAAGCGCTAAAAGATGACGGCGTCAAATTACTGCATTCAATATGCCAGCAGATTTGGAAAACAAAACAGTGGCCACGGGATTGGAAAAGATCAGTATACGTCCCAATCCCAAAAAAGGGCAATGCCAAAGAATGTTCAAATTATCGAACAATCGCGCTCATCCCACATGCCAGCAAGGTGATGCTCAAGATAATACAGGATAGACTCCAGCAGCATGTGGAAAGAGAATTACCAGAGGTGCAGGCCGGTTTCAGAAGAGGCAGGGGGACTAGAGACCACATTGCCAACATACGCTGGATCATGGAGAAAACAAAGGAATACCAGAAACAAGTTTACTTTTGTTTTATTGACTACACTAAGGCATTTGACTGTGTGGATCACAACACGATGTGGCAAGGAATTAAAGAGATGGGAATACCAGAGCACCTAATATGCCTCCTGAGAAATCTGTACATGAACCAAGAAGCAACAGTTAGGACAGAACATGGAATGACAGAGTGGTTTGGAATAGGAAAAGGAGTAAGACAAGGCTGCATTTTGTCACCATGCCTATTCAACCTATACACAGAGCACATAATGCACAGTGCAGGGATGGAGGAATCACAATATGGGATTAAAATCACTGGGAGAAACATCAACAATCTGAGATATGCAGACGATACCACCCTAAAGGCAGAAAGTGAGGAAGACCTAAAGAAACTCCTGATTGGGCTGAAGGAGGAGAGTGCAAAAGCTGGCTTGAGACTAAATATCAAGAAAACCAAGATAATGGCAACAAGCCCAATCAGTTCCTGGAAAATAGACAGGGAAGAAGTAGAAGCAGTGACACATTTTACTTTCTTAGGATCAAAGATCACTGCAGATGGGGATTGTAGCCATGAAATAAAAAGGCGACTGATTCTTGGGAGACAAGCAATGAGAAACCTGGGGAACATAGTGAAAAGCAGAGACATCACATTGCAAACAAAAATTAGAATAGTAAAAGCAATGGTTTTCCCAGTGGTAATGTATGGATGTGAGAGCTGGACAATTAGGAAGGCTGAACGCAGAAGAATAGATGCCTTTGAAATGTGGTGTTGGAGGAGGGTCCCCTGGACAGCGAGGAGAACAAATAGGTCAATCTTAGAAGAAATTAACCCTGACTGCTCATTGGAAGGTCAAATAGTAAAGATGAAGCTAAAATACTTTGGACATCAAATGAGAAGGGAGGATTCACTTGAGAAGGCATTGATGTTGGGAAAGGTGGAGGGCAAGAGAAGAAGGGGGAGGCCAAGGATGAGATGGCTAGATGGTATTGTAGAAAGGTGCGGTAGGTCGGCTGGGGTGTAACAAAAGCGAAAGGAGAGAAAACACTCCCAGAAGAAAGATAAACGTGTAATGAGTTCCGTTTATTTCTTGAAATTCCTGTGTCTCTTATTTGATTCATAAGCAGAACATGGTTCAAATAAACTGTAATAATGGTGGAATTTCAATATATATAGTCTGGAAAAGTCTCTTGCGTCTTCAAATAATATAAGACTAATAAACTGCGTCTTTAAACCAATGTAGACTACGGAATGGCGATGTCCTTCCGGTAGTTGGACATTTCGTTGCACTTTATCAAGCGTCTACTATATAAAATATGTACAATATAATACGATGCAGCACAATTCAATACAAGGGTTATACATAAAGTTAAATGATATTAGCATATGAGAGCTATAGTGACTAATTTAACCATACAATATAAATGCAGGACAAAGTGGGGCATCTCATGCAAAAATTCACTACGTGTCTATTCAAAAATATCTGTTGCAATTAAATCATGAATCAGTAGTCATTATAAATGGTGCATGTACATCTAGGTCTGCGACAGAGCAATTACAAAGCATCTAAAAAACCTTATAAAGAATAGAAGAAATACATACCAAAATGTATATATGTATATATTTATGTAAGTATCGCGCGTCCTGCACCTCCTGGAGTCTTGTGTTGTGTGCTCGCGTTAACTAACAGTAACCTACTATTCTTTAAATATTCTTATTCTTGCCCACTCATCTGTGATGACTCAGTAGATTTTCTAGCCCCATGTGGAAAGAATATAGATCCAGGTGCTTATCTGAAACTGTTGTGCTAGTTGTTAAAGGGACCTGTCCCTGAGCTAGGAATTATACCTAGCTAACTCTAGCATATGATAATGAAATGTTCATAAAAATGAAGATGGTTCCCAATGTGTGTTCAAGCCGTGTGGTGTTAACGTGTTGAACCGATGAATGTAAAAGGCTTCTCTTTGTAATAGAACCTTTTCCATATTGAGAATATGATATTTGTTGACATTAACAGTTTCTAGCACAATAATCTTGAGGTCTCCTGGTTTGTGTTGTTTGTTAAGAAAGTGATTTACCAGAGGAGCAGTGATGTTCCGGTTTCTAATCCGTGAGAGGTGTTCCCCTAAGCGTATTTTCAAAGAACGACTCGATTGTCCCACATAGCCTAACTGACAAGGGCATATTGCCATGTATACAATATTTTTTGAATTGCAATTAGAAAATGAGGTGAGCTCCAATGTGAAGCTGCTGGAAGGCAATTTGACCGTGTTTGCACATATCATGTGAGTACAGTATATACAATGTCCGCAAATGTGGTGCCCTGCAGGGAGGGACAAGCGCTTTTGCTTTTGAGTGGAAATGTCTGCTCTCGAAAGGAGATTGGCTAACGTCCGAGTTTTTCTGAATCCCACCAGTGGTTTTTGTTGGCATCCCGGTATCGTATCCAATATGTGCCAGTGCCTGTTGATAATGCGTTTAATTTGATTTGCTAGCGGGGTGTAGTCCAGAGACCAAACCAATCTATGCTGAGATGTTATTTGTTCCGTTTGTCTTTCGAGAAGAGAGCTTCTTGTGCGTAAATCCGCTTTCGTTTGTGCGTGTGCAATGATGTGTTTCGGATATCCTCTCGTACTAAGTGTTTGCGCAATGTCTTTGGCTGCAATTCTGTAGTCGTGTTCTTTTGAGGAATTCCTTTTGGCTCTGAGGAGTAAGCTATACGGTATGTTACTTTTCAAATGATGTGGGTGATAAGAGCTATATTGAAGGTAAGCGAAACGGTCTGTAGGTTTGTGGTACAGTTTTGTTTTTATCTGATTCGCTTCAATATATACAGTCAGATCCAAAAAAGCCAAAGATGTTCGGTTCGTGGTATGCGTGAATTTGATATTATTATGAAGACTGTTCATCCAAATGCAGAAATTATCTATGGAGGTGTAGTCCTGAAAAATGAAAAATAAATCATCTATATATCTCTTATAACTGATGATGTTGTTGAAAAAAGGATTGGTCCGTGGGTCCAGAATAAAAGTGTTATCGAAGCTGCACATAAAAATGTTGGCAATAGATGGGGCAAAATTAGAACCCATGGAGACCCCCTGTGTTTGAAGAAAGAAAGAGTTGTCAAACCTGAAGAAATTGTGTTCGAAGCAGGTGTCCAAGAGGTCTAGTAGAAAATGTGCAGGTGGCTGATTGATGGAGCGTGTTTCTAAAGCGTGGGCAACAAGAGTACGCGCTTCTCCCAGTGGGATGTTGGTGTAAAGTGAGGTGATGTCCATAGTAAGTAATACTGCTCCATTTGGCACCTGAAAGTTTTCCATCATTTGGATGAAGTGCGTGGAATCCTTTACATAAGATGCAGAGTTGCTAGCAAACTGATGGATATGAAAATCAATATAGGTGGCCACTGGTTCTAGAAGAGATTGATTCGCTGAAATGATAGGTCTACAAGGGATGACGGTGTCAGAAGTCCGAATTTTGTGTACTTTTGGTAGAAGATAAAACATAGGAACTCTTGGATATTTGTTAAGTAAAAACCGGAAGGTGTTATTGGTAATATAGTCTTGTGCCAATCCTTCTTGTAGTACTGTCTTAAGAATGTTCATAGTGTGGGTAGTGGGATCATGGTCTAGCTTCCGATAGCATTCTATGTTAGACAATTGTGTCCATGCTGCCTTGAGGTAATCTTCTTTGTCAAGTAATACAATTCCCCCTCCTTTATCTGCTGCCTTAATCACGATATTGGGATCCGAACCTAAGTTTTTTAGTAACGTCATGTCCTCTTTGGTTAAATTGAAGTGCCTGTTAGACCGTGTTTCAGCAATGGCGATGTCCCGGGTAACTATCCTTTTAAATACCTCGATAGCTGGGTGTTCAATATTAGGCGTGAATGTAGAGCGTGGAGTGAATTGTCTCAATGTAACTGAAGCTTCTGAGGGTTCTTTGAAAAACGCTTTGAGCTTGAGTAGTCTGATGAGTTTGAAGATGTCTATCTTGGTTTTGAACGGGCAATACCGGGGCGTGGGGACAAACCCCAATCCCAAGTTAAGAAGCTCTGTTTCCCTAGTGGTTAAATTCCTGCTAGACAAATTGAACACCAGTGAGGAGGTTATTTTTTCTTTGTGCGTCTTCGTGTTCTTTGTTCTAAAAAATCCCTCCTATTATCAATATGTGGTGCGCTCGCCAAGGCAGATTTGGGTCTGTACCGGTTGGTGCGAAAATTGTAAGGGTCTCTAGCTCGCTCGTCGGTGGAAGACTCCGCTGCGTCAGAATCAGTGGTCTCATAATCTGTGGATTCGACAGGCTGTCTCCAGGTGACCTGTTTCTGGACACTGCGTCTGGTAAATTGCCAACGATAAATTCTTTCTGTCTGATAATCGTTCCTGTCCCTATTTAACTTCTTGTTCTTAAATGCCAGGAGTTCATCCTTGAAAGATTTGAGTTTATTTTCCATATCGGTGAAATCATCTATGGAACTCCCAGCGACCGGAGCCACCAAGAGTTTTTTTAGATCAGCAATGTCCTTATCCAATGTTGCTATTTCTTGGTGGCATTGATCTATTATCAGCAGTATCAGGTCAAAGGAGCATCTGTCCAAAATCGAGGTCCATTTGTCAAGAAATTCCTTTTTATTGGCAAATAATGTAGGGCCCTTTGTCATACGCAGTCCTCTGGGTATAATGGAAGCTTTGTAATACTCTAGTAGAAATGAGGAATGTAAATCCAACCGGATTCTTTTCTTTTCCAAATGTTCTAATTTATTTATCTCCTCATTTGTAATATCAGTGTCAAGATGTAGGGGTGTAGCTTGATTTAATATCCTGTCTCTGTCAGCGACCGAGAATGTAAATCCTTTGTCCGTCATGCCGTTGGAGTAGAAAGGTGCGGTAGGTCGGCTGGGGTGTAACAAAAGCGAAAGGAGAGAAAACACTCCCAGAAGAAAGATAAACGTGTAATGAGTTCCGTTTATTTCTTGAAATTCCTGTGTCTCTTATTTGATTCATAAGCAGAACATGGTTCAAATAAACTGTAATAATGGTGGAATTTCAATATATATAGTCTGGAAAAGTCTCTTGCGTCTTCAAATAATATAAGACTAATAAACTGCGTCTTTAAACCAATGTAGACTACGGAATGGCGATGTCCTTCCGGTAGTTGGACATTTCGTTGCACTTTATCAAGCGTCTACCATATAAAGTGCAACGAAATGTCCAACTACCGGAAGGACATCGCCATTCCGTAGTCTACATTGGTTTAAAGACGCAGTTTATTAGTCTTATATTATTTGAAGACGCAAGAGACTTTTCCAGACTATATATATTGAAATTCCACCATTATTACAGTTTATTTGAACCATGTTCTGCTTATGAATCAAATAAGAGACACAGGAATTTCAAGAAATAAACGGAACTCATTACACGTTTATCTTTCTTCTGGGAGTGTTTTCTCTCCTTTCGTAGATGGTATTGTAGACACAATGGGCACAGAGCTGGGAGGGCTGAGGGGGATGGTGGAGGACAGAGGCGCCTGGAGAACAATGGTCGGAACCGACTGTGCGACTGAACAACAACAAAATATAAGAATGAACAATTTAACCAAAAATAAAAAGAGAAAGAAAAAGAAAAAACTAACCACCATGTGTTATTTACATTGCCCTGGAGAGCACGGAGTATCTCAGTAAAATCATTCCCAAAAGCTCTTGTGAGCAGGTGCAGGTCTATTCAACTCTTCACCCTTCAATGAGTAATCCACAAAGGTTTTCCAAACCTTCCAGAATCTGTTTTCTTTAATAATACCCTTTTTCATATTTATCTCATGTGTTAACTTATCATTCAATGCTAAATCCCACATTTCCTTTTACCATTCCTCAATTTTTATATTAACTTCATTTTTCCATTTTCTCGCAATACACATTCTACCCGTTGTCAGCATTATTTCTAATAACACTTTTTTTATCTTTACTTAAATTTATATCTTCCCTTTCTATCTTTAACTCTACCCAGTATTTTGCATGATCCAACTCTTTAAAGATTCCTACTTCAGCATCCTCTAAATTTCTAACCATATTTTCAGAGACAAATATATAATTTATTCTAGAGTATGTGTTATGGACCTGTGGGGAAAAATTATAAATTCTTTCTAATCCTCTATATTCCCTCCAAGTATCTTTCAAATCTAAGCATTTCATCCAATTATCTAAAATTCCATTTTTAACCTCTCTTCCAACTCTTGCTATATTTGTACAATCCACGTTTGCCCTTATCTATACCTATAAATCCAAGGGTTAACCATTGAAACTTGCTATACATTTCTGCACCCATCCATCCTATCCCATACCGAGCCTCCTGCACTTGCCCGAAAATGGTCCGGAGGTTACTGCAGGGTTGAGAAAGGCGCCAGTGGGGCAAGAGCCCCACGAATGCGGAAAAAGGAAAACAACTTCACTTCCCAATGTTCTCTGCATTCACCAGCACATCCTCCCTCCACGAGATCAGAACAGAAATGAAGAAACAAAGACTACTTACCAGAAGAAGCCCCACCTAGAGGCCAGGAGAGAAAAAACACGTGAAACGAAGCCAAAACCACTAACAGCCCTACCTGCAGAGCAGAATATTAAAAACAAGTCAAAAACAATAAAGCCCCACCTAGAGGCCACAAGAGTAAAAAAAGTCAAAAACATAACAATAAATCAAAAGTTTACACAAATAACAAACATATGTTAAATAAATAAAATAAAAAGATTTATAGCATCCTCTATTGAGTTTTAACTCAAATAAAAACCCAAAACATCTAAACATAGTTTAAAAACATTGAATGTAAAAAACATGTATGTTCACATTTTTAAAAATATTACATACGGTACAACTATTAACAAAAAAAGTCACATACTAAAACGTTATTTGGTTAAATAAAACAATTTGAACCAATTATATCATCCTTTGTTCTTTTTTTAATCCACAAAAAAAACAAAAAAGCTGATCACAGTTTATAACAGCCCTGCAATGCCGGGCAACCTATGCTAGTTAGATTAAAATCTCTTGATACTATCATTTTCATTGTTCTCTCCTTTTCCAGTATGCCATACACTTTGTCTAAAAATTCTTCCTGATCTACATTTGGTGCATATATATTTGCCAATGGTATTTCCTCATCATCAATCGTTCCTTTTATGATTAAATATCTGCCATCCGGATCAGAAATAGTATTTGTCATCTCAACACCCAATCTCCTTGATATCAAGACCGCCACACCCCTTGCTTTAGAAGTACCATATGACCCTTCATAGAACTGCATCCATCCTAGAAAAATCTAATTTGTTTCTTTTGATTTTTGATGAGTTTCCTGGAGAAAGACTACGTCCGGCCTGTCTTTCCTCAAAGCTGATTCTAATCTTCTCCTCTTCACTTGACAGCCTATACCTTTCACATTCCATGTTAATACTTTAAAATTCCTCATATCTTATTCTAAATAACCTTCTATTGTAATCTCTGCAAACTCCTATTAGTGCAATACCCTTCCCCAAACACAGTCTATAAAAAAAATTGACAACCAGACACAAAAAACATTCAAACCTGCCCTCCCCACTCTTCTTCCCAAAAAGTGGCCCTTGACTATTAAAGGGGGGAGGGGGGAACATGTAAGATATGTGTAATAACTATTGCTCTAGCGCTGTATCTACTAATGTTATCCAATTAAAACTATAAAAATTTCTCCATCCTTTTGCACCAACAAATTCCCTCTTGAATTTAGTTCATCTCACCCTTCTGCTAATACCTGTACCTCCGGTTCCACATCTGTTCCTCCTGCCGCTCCCCTCTCAGATTCACCTACATATTCTCTTCGAATAACGCCTGATTCCATCAAGGCCTTCCTTAATCCCCTCCACTCTCGAGATGACACCTTATCCAGACCTATCTGACACAGATAGTCTAAACAATCCATTTCACCATCCATCGTATGCAATTTTTGTCATAGAAAAATCTAAGCTGTTGAGGAAATTTCCAGTGGTAATCAATCGCTCGCTTTATGAGAAGTTTTGTCACAGGTTTCATCTTATAATGCCACACCCGTTCTTCAACAGATATGTCATTATATACCTCAATTTTCAAAATGCCAGACCCAGCCTGTTTTATAAAAGCCATCACCTTTAATTTATCTGCCCAATTTGCAAATTTGACCAAAACATTTCTATGGGCCTTTTTACCTCTTCTTACCCCCAATCTGAAACTACTTGCAATGTCTTCATTTACAAAAAAAATTCCCCATATTCAAATTATTCAGCCAATCAACTATTTCAGCTTGTCTGGTGTTTTTTCCACCAAATTATGAATCACCACATTCTGTTTTCTCATCACCTCTTCAACCATATCCAAACTTTCCCCCTGTGTTTCAACTTTTAATTTAACTTCCTTTTCTTCCTCATGCAACCCTCTCACATCATCCTGCATCAGTTTCATATCTTTTTGCACCACACTCAAAACTTTATCCATCCCCTGATAATTAGCTTCAACCTTTGTAGATAAATCAGTTAACTGTAAAGCAAGCTTTTTATGACACCCCATTATCTCTTCCTTATCCTTCACCCTCACATCCTTAATTTCACAAAAACCCTTTGCATTTGCATCCTCCATCTTATCAATTTTTTTCATCAATTTCCCCAACTCCACCATTATTTGTATTTGATCAATTGATTCCGAATCTGCCACTCCTGCTGATGCTGTCTCCATAGCTGCAGATTTATCTTTCTTCTCATCTTTCTTCTCTTCCCTTCTCAAATATGGCTTTTTAGGTCTGACCATCTCCTCCTCCTTTCTCTTCTCCATTTTTTCTATTAAGTCTTCAAATGGTGAACTCAGAAGCTGTGCTGTTTTTTGGCCTCCAAGCTCCTCCTCCCAGGCAAATTCCAGCTTCTTTCCAGAACTCAAATATGGCTAGTTGAATCCAAGTACAGCTCCAAAGATTCTCTAGTCGCATTGTAATCCAAACTGTAACTGTGTCTTTTTTATTATAATCCGATTGCAAAATTGTATCCAACAGAAAAAAAAAATTCCACAGACCCAAGAGAGAAGGTAGGAGGTAAAAGGCAAAAATATTCAAAAAAACAGCACACTTCTTCAATAATTGCCTTTTAAAATTCCAACATAGAAGGATTGGCTAAATTAAAAACTTGGAGGTACACTATTAATTCCAATCAGGGGCAACGGAGACCTTATAAAGTAAAAATTAATAATCCATTCAGTATCCGGGTGTGATGATAAAATAAATTTAAAAAGACAATGGATCCGGACAGCTACAGCAGAAATATTCACTCTTTTATAATCCCAACTGCGGCAGCAGTGAGAAATCTTTTTTAAAAAGCTTACTACAAAAGAAAAACCCTATAACAGCCTCCAAAGCCAATCTCCTCCCCCTCTTCCTCAACCCGAACAGACTTAAACCATCCAACTGTCCTCAATTCTTTATACTTTCACCTTCTTTCTTACTTTCCTTCTTTCTCTTTTCCTCCACCTTCATCTCTGCAGTCCCAAACTGTTTCCAGCAACAACCACCTCCCCCTTTGCTTTCTCAGCAGCTTTCAACAACTTTCTTTAACTTTTGATTTCTTCTCCGCCGTCATTAACCATCCCGATCTCTCTCACACACTCACTCAACTTCCTCCCTCCTTCCACACTTGCCTTCCCTTCTTTAGGATCACACCATTCACCGTCTCACCCCTCGGAGAGCCCGTTAGAGACTGCAGCCCGTTTAGAGTCCTTCTTTACTCTTCTCCTTTCAATTTTTCTCCATTTTGCTGGCCTCCCTTCTCGGATGTCCCACCCGCCCGTGGCCCAGCTTGCTTAGCTGCAGCTTTTCGCCGCTAGCCTTACCAGCCACCGCCACTCTGCGGACTTCGACCTCCAAATCGAGACGACCAAAACAAAGAAGCTTTTAATTTAATTTAATTTAATTTAATTTAATTTTCGCGCTTATATACCACCCACTTGGGTACAACCCAACTCAGGGCGGTTTACATGGCGGACAATAAATACAATATAATAATACAATGACACATAATAATGCAGTTCAATTACATCAAGAGGAATTCAGGGGGGAAAAACACACAATATCAATACATCACATAATATATAAGTACAAAGCATCAGAAATAATACATAATACATTACAAAGCATCAAAGATAATCAATATCAATATTAACAAAATCCCCAAGGGGTGAAGCACAGCTCACATCCCATATGGTGTCCAGCCCAACTTCCCCAGCTGCGGCAAGCATCAGCCTCAGTCCCTCTGTCTCCCTCCCTGCCCCCCCCCCACCACAGACCAGGGGAGAGAGCTGAGGTGGTGTCTCGGTGGCAGCAGCTTCCAAGGTCCCCGCCGAGAACAAGGCACAGCTGCACCAATGCTCCCATCTCCCCTGACCGATGTCCGCAGGTGGCTCCCATCCTGGGCCGATGGTGGGGGCCCAGGAGAGCTTTGTCGTGGCCGAACATCCTTCGGAGCCTTCCAGGCTGTGGAGGCTCCCTTTTATCTCCCCGCCGATGGAAGGGGCGGGGAGAGCATGGCCACACCGGCGGCGGCGTCTTCGGAGCCCTCCGGACCGCGGAGGCTCCCTTTTATCTCCCCGCCGATGGAAGGGGCGGGGAGAGCACGGCCACACCGGCGGCGGCGTCTTCGGAGCCCTCCGGGTCGCGGGGGCTCCCTTTTATCTCCCCGCCGATGGAAGGGGCGGGGAGAGCACGGCCACACCGGCGGCGGCGTCTTCGGAGCCCTCCGGGCCGCGAAGGCTCCCTTTTAGCTCCCCGCCGATGGAAGGGGCGGGGAGAGCACGGCCACACCGGCGGCGGCGTCTTCAGAGCCCTCCGGGCCGCGGAGGCTCCCTTTTAGCTCCCCGCCGATGGAAGGGGCGGGGAGAGCACGCCCACACCGGCGGCGGCATCTTCGGAGCCCTCCGGGCCGCGGAGGCTCCCTTTTAGCTCCCCGCCAATGGAAGGGGCGGGGAGAGCACGCCCACACCGGCGGCGGCGTCTTCGGAGCCCCCCGGGCCACTGAGGCTCCCTTTTATCTCCCCGCCGATGGAAGGGGTGGGGAGAGCACGGCCACACCGGCGGCGGCGTCTTCGGAGTCCTCCGGGCCGCGGAGGCTCCCTTTTAGCTCCCCGCCGATGGAAGGGGCGGGGAGAGCACGGCCACACCGGCGGCGGCGTCTTCGGAGCCCTCCGGGCCGCGGAGGCTCCCTTTTAGCTCCCCGCCGATGGAAGGGGCGGGGAGAACATGGCCACACCAGCGGCGGCGGCTTCGGAGCCCTCCAGGCCGCGGAGGCTCCCTTTTAGCTCCCCGCCGATGGAAGGGGTGGGAAGAGCACGGCCACACCGCCGGCGGCGTCTTCGGAGCCCTCCGGGCCGCGGAGGCTCCCTTTTAGCTCCCCGCCGATGGAAGGGGCGGGGAGAGCACAGCCACACCGGCGGCGGCGTCTTCGGAGCCCTCTGGGCCGCGGAGGCTCCCTTTTAGCTCCCCGCCGATGGAAGGGGCGGGGAGAGCACGGCCACACCGGCGGCGGCGTCTTCGGAGCCCTCCGGGCCACGGAGGCTCCCTTTTAGCTCCCCGCCGATGGAAGGGGCGTGGAGAGCACGGCCACACCGGCGGCGGCATCTTCGGAGCCCTCCGGGCCGCGGAGGCTCCCTTTTATCTCCCCGCCGATGGAAGGGGCAGGGAGAGCACGGCCACACCGGCGGCTCTCCTTTTCAAGGAGAAGGACTCATCTGGCACTTTTCAGCAAGTTTATCTAATGCTTTTCAACTTTAAATCTTATTCAAAATCTCTTTTAATGGCGCAAGCTGTGGAAATGTATGCTAGCCATTTGCCATCTTAGCCACGCCCCCCCCCCAGTTAGCTTATTAAAAGCTGGACAGAATGGTGCCTGGCAAATTCTCTACTGGAATTTTATTCCAGAGATTTGGGGCTACAAACAAAAGAGCCCAGTTTCTAGTACAGTATTTACATTTTGAGTTCCCTAAGTGAACTCAAAATGTAAATTCCAAAGAATTCCAAAGAAAAGCAAGGAGAGATAAAGAAAACTACCTAAAAGAACAGTGCAGAGAAATGGAGGAAAACAACAAAAGAGGCAGAACCAGAGATCTTTTCAAAAAAATCGGCGAAACCAAGGGAACATTTAAAGCAAAAATGACCATGATAAGGGACAAAGACGGAAAGGAGCTAGCTGATGCAGAAGAAATTAAGAAAAGATGGAAAGAGTACACAGAGGAACTTTACAAAAAGGACCTCAACGCTCCTGTTAATCACAATGATGAAGAAATTGAACTTGAGCCAGACATCCTGGAGAGCGAAGTCATAAAGGCCCTAAAGAGCACTGCAAACAACAAAGCTAGTGGAGATGATGGTATCCCAGTTGAATTTTTCAAAGCGCTAAAAGATGACGGCGTCAAATTACTGCATTCAATATGCCAGCAGATTTGGAAAACAAAACAGTGGCCACAGGATTGGAAAAGATCAGTATACGTCCCAATCCCAAAAAAGGGCAATGCCAAAGAATGTTCAAATTATCGAACAATTGCGCTCATCCCACATGCCAGCAAGGTGATGCTCAAGATAATACAGGATAGACTTCTGCAACATGTGGAGAGAGAATTACCAGAGGTGCAGGCTGGTTTCAGAAGAGGCAGGGGGACTAGAGACCACATTGCCAACATACACTGGATCATGGAGAAAACAAAGGAATACCAGAAACAAGTTTACTTTTGTTTTATTGACTACACCAAGGCATTTGACTGTGTGGACCACAACAAGATGTGGCAAGTAATTAAAGAGATGGGAATACCAGAGCACCTCATATGCCTCCTGAGAAATCTGTACATGAACCAAGAAGCAACAGTTAGGACAGAACATGGAATGACAGAGTGGTTTGGAATAGGAAAAGGAGTAAGACAAGGCTGCATTTTGTCACCATGCTTATTCAACCTATACACAGAGCACATAATGTGCAGTGCAGGGATGGAGGAATCACAATATGGGATTAAAATAGCTGGGAGAAACATCAATAATCTGAGATATGCAGACGATACCACCCTAATGGCAGAAAGTGAGGAAGACCTAAAGAATCTCTTGATTGGGCTGAAGGAGGAGAGTGCAAAAGCTGGCTTGAGACTCAATATCAAGAAAACCAAGATAATGGCAACAGGCCCAATCAGTTCCTGGAAAATAGACGGGGAAGAAGTAGAAGCAGTGACACATTTTACTTTCTTAGGATCAAAGATCACTGCAGATGGGGATTGTAGCCATGAAATAAAAAGCCGACTGATTCTTGGGAGACAAGCAACCTGGGGAACATAGTGAAAAGCAGAGACATCACATTGCAAACAAAAATTAGAATAGTAAAAGCAATGGTTTTCCCAGTAGTAATGTATGGATGTGAGAGCTGGACAATTAGGAAGGCTGAACGCAGAAGAATAGATGCCTTTGAAATGTGGTGTTGGAGGAGGGTCCCCTGGACAGCGAGGAGAACAAATAGGTCAATCTTAGAAGAAATTAACCCTGACTGCTCATTGGAAGGTCAAACAGTAAAGATGAAGCTAAAGTACTTTGGACATCAAATGAGAAGGGAGGATTCATTTGAGAAGGCATTGATGTTGGGAAAGGTGGAGGGCAGGAGAAGAAGGGGCAGGGCAAGGATGAGATGGCTAGATGGCATTGTAGACACAATGGGCACAGAGCTGGGAGGGCTGAGGGGGATGGTGGAGGACAGAGGCGCCTGGAGGAAAATGGTCCATGGGGTCGCAAAGGGTCGGAGTTGACTGTGCAACTGAACAACAACAAAGTGTTACCACTTTTAACACCATGGACTGCAAGTTGGAAAGGTAGCTATATTATAGGAGAGACTTTCCAACAGCTATTAAGGACCTAAAAAGTAATTCTGTGAATTGAACAGATAAACTAACAGGAAGCCGGTGGAGATGTGCCAAGATATGTGATATGTGTGCATATCAGTTGATATCTGTAATCAGTCTGGCTGCTACATTTTGAACATGCTGAAGTTCCTGCACTAGCTTTAAGGGCATAGAAAGCATTAAGTAGTGTATTCTGGAGATTATAAATGGATGAACACTGTTGTTAGGCATTTCTTCTCCGGGTAGGGGCACAGTTGGGCGGTCAACTAAAGTTGATAGAAGGAATTCTTAGCCACAGCAGAGATCTGCACCTCCATCAAGAGAGCCAAACCGCAAACCCAATCCTTTCGGAGAGAATTACTCCATCAAGACCAGTTAGAAGTCTCTCTGGCTCAGGAGTTCTCAACCTTTTTAAGCTGGGGGCCAGGTCACGCTACCTCAGACAGCTTCAGGGGCCAATGGTCATTTTGCCCTTCCTCCACCATATGGCACTTCCAGATGTGGTGGAGGTGGTGGTGGGCCACATGAAATGGTGCTGCAGGCCACATCAGACCCACGGTCCGCATGTTGAGAATCCCTGCTCTGGCTGGTCAAATAAAGCTCCTAACAGTAGTATCTCCATCTTCTCTGGATTCAGCTTCAGTTAATTAGCCCTCATCCAGTCTATTATTGTGGCAGACAGCGCTCCAACACCTGTACTGCATCACCTGCAAATGACAAAAAAGAGAAGTAGAGCTGCGTGCCATCTATGTTAATGATAAGAAACTCCCAATCTCCACATGATTTCTTCCAGCAGTTTCATATTGATGTTAGTTGCCCTGAGTAGTGCGTCTGCACTAATTGAGGCAGGATACAAATCTAATAAATCAATAAGTATTGAAAATCATTGGGGAAACGATCCCCAAGAGGCCACATGACAAAGGTTCTAAGGATTGAACATAGCCTCCTCAAGCTGTGATCTCTGGGGATGGCTCTGCAAGAAAGACTGGAAACCACTGAAGAACAGCATCTAAAAACCCCAAACGCCAACGCCAACTCAGAAGGATACTACAAAGGACACTGAAAGATCCAGGACAACCAGAAGGGTTACAGTCCCCGTTTGCCTCCCTCATCTTGGAGAGCAACCAATGCAGTTTCAAGGTGACCTCATACCATACTGAGATGGATCTAGACCAGTGGTTTCCAATGTGTGGCATACATCCCACAAGGGGACTTCCATTCCCAGAAGCCTAAGTCAGTACATTGGCTGATCAATGCTTTGGGGAATTGGCTTAGGCTTCTAGGAAGTCCAAAAACCAAAGGCTGGAGAACACAGATCTAAACTTTCAATTTCCTCCAAGAACATCTGCAACTGGTCTGTCATCACCTTCTCAATCAACTTGCCCAAGAATAGTATATTACAATTTACCCTAATTGGTTTCTTTGGAATGGGCTTTATAATGATCTCCTTTAAGAAGGGAAGGCAGGTATCACTCCTAAAGAGACATACCAATGATATGCATACCCATTCCCTTGTTAATTCCTTTACTAAGTTTAGGAGTCATGAAAGGCAAGGACACAGCCTCCTCACCTGCAGCCTTCTCTCTCTCTCTCTCTCTCTCCCTCCTTCTCTCTCTCTCTCTCTCTCTCTCTCACAAACACAAACACAAACACAAACACAAACACAAACACATATCTGCTGGGCTGCACAACTCAAACCTTCCCTGCTTGCCAGGCAAAATATGCTAGTCTTAGTTCTGAAATGGCATGCCCGTCTATTATAAATTTTCTACATTAGAACATACAATTTGTTTTGGGCCAGCAGAAATAAGGCCACAGACTAATAAGGAAAGCTATATTTGCTGGGAATTGTAGCTTCTTTTTAAGGCCTTATGTTTATTCCGATATCTTTCAAACACTTCCTTGTCAGCTACTAGATTGAAATCCATAGGAGCTTTCCTCTATCTACTCTCTAGCCTTCTTCAATTGTTGCTTCACCACCTTTCATTCCCATGTGAACCACATATAAGGCAGGGCTCTGCAGCAAAAGGGTGCTTAGGGGCAATTGTGTTGGTAGCCTAAGTCACCTCTTAACACCAGTGAGTAACCAGAGCAACAACAAGAGTATCAACCATATCAGCAGGACTTCCCTCCCCCCACCCGTCCATGAGTCTTTGGGGCAGACTGAAATAAATAAAAATAACCACCTTTGCACTGGTAATGTGCAAACCCAATAGAAAACACTGTTTCATAAGCACAAGCACATGGCTCCTTTCCATCTTGATGGGGATGAACAAATTGAAGCTGAATCCAGACAACAAACATCTCCATCTTCTCAAAACAAGTGTTACTCTTGCATCAGTGTATCTATAGTGTTTGGCAAGAACTCGGTGAATTTAGTTATTTTAGTCCAGGGGTTCTCAACCTTTTTACAACGTGGGCCAGACCACTCTCCATCAGACAGCTGAGTGGGCTGGACTGGTGGTTTCCCCCACCATAAACACTGCCATAAAACGCATCTGTGGCTGTCGTAAATGCGTTTACGACAGTCAAGGGCACATTTACGGCTGTTCTAGTGGTGGCGGTGGCGATGCGGGCCACATGAAATGGTCCGACAGGCCATAGGTTGAGAACTCCTGCTTTAGTCAATAGTATGGAAAACTTTATATTGTTTTTTATGTCCTTCAGTGCTCTGGGGCTCCTGGTATGACCATGTAAAAGGATGGTGGGAGGCAAAAAATCATTACCGCATTCTCTATCTTTTCTATGAAGATATAAAGGAGGTGAGTGCCTGCATTTTTAGCCTGTTAATGATAATCTAACTAAAATGTTTAATATCTACTATTGGGATTTAAGCTAAAGGCAACTCAATAGGACCAAGCAGTTTTAATTCAAGTCTATACTTTTAAAGGTTCATGGGATGTCCTGTCCATATGGTAAGAACTTTCTTTTCACTACCATATAGCACATCTAAGTGGGATACACACACACACACAAAAAGCCTTCTTGAAGATTATAGTAGATTTGAACCACAATTGAGCATACCCAGGGCAAAGGCAACCTTAGATTCGATTCGATTCGATTTTTAATTTGTACCCCGCCCTACTCAGCTTGTAGGCCGACTTAGGGCGGCTTCCAACATAATTAAAGATACAACAAAACCAAAATATAATAAACATACAGAATATCAATAAAAAATAAATATCATACAATCAAAACAAAAATGCAATTAACACAATTCCTGTAAAAACAGCATATAAGCAGAGTATCAGCAACCCCCGAGACACAGTAACAGAAATATAGCAATCAAGCAAAAATACATCATAAATATAATAATCAAAGCATGAATACATAAGTCACAAATCAAACAACAATACAATAATAATACAATACACTAATGAGATCAGAAAAACAGCATATCAGTCTCAAAAAACACAGCATAAAATATATAATAAAAATATACAGTACAATTTATCTCACTACAAAAATTACACAATTTAAGAAATCCCCAATAACAAATACCGTGCAGCAAGGTCCACAAGTGACAAAGGTCCAGCTCAACAATTTTGCTGAGGGCCCCAGCGACCTTGTTGTGCCAGCTGATCTTTCTCACACAAGGTCAGGCGAAAGAAACTGTGGAATGAATTCACCAAAATGTGGCTTCGTTTTGGCTATTTAAACACTGACCTAAACACGAAAGAAGAAGACGCACATCTAAGTGATTCTCAACAGGTGTGTTCTCTTAAAGGCAATCTGATCTCATCTGTATGTAGATGTTTAGTGTATGGGACCAAAGACACCAGGACAGCCGAAGAGCTGGCTTAACACAACTTTATTACATGCTGGTCAGAGGGAACATGAGGTAATGGCGGATGAACAGCTCAATATATACAGTGGCTATACATTTGAATGTGGCTCCTTGGTAGCCTATTGGCTACAGGCTGCGTGACGTCATTGCAGGTCACGCCCTTCTTTTCCAGGTGAAGGTAGTGGCGGGAATCTTCCCGCGCTGTTGTTCTAGGTGAGTCTTGGACCAATGAGCTTGGACGCTCGCTATTGCCATCTAGTGGTCACTAGCTCGCGTCCTATTAAGGTTACAGTGATTCAGCTGGAGGTTACAATGTTGCACATAGAAAAGGTTACATTGGATACACATGGATAGGTACATTGTTTAAAGGTACAGGCTTTAGGACACAACACCCCTCCCCCCTAGGATGAGACGAAGTCTCTTAGCCAAGATGGTTTATTGCACTCGCGTTTGGGTCGCGATGAGGGTTGGCCCACCCGGGGGCCGCTCCCGCTTCCTTGTTCCCTGGACCCTTGTCCTGTAATGGGAGAGGGAGACTTGTTAGCGGCTTGCTGCGGTTTTGCAGTTTTAGGGGAAAGGGTAGATTCCGTTGAGGTTGAACCGGGGGCACCAGGGGCTAACATAAAACCCCTCTTCTCGCTTGGATGGGTGGGGGACCACTCCGAACCCACCCCCCCCCCCCGGTTCTGAAAATCAAACTCAAACTCTGCTGGGGGATCCCGCGGGATATCTACGAGGACAAATTCCTTCTCCTCCCCCCTTGGTGGGGACTCTGGACCCCCCTCTCCTCCCCCTTGGGCTAAACGGGTGGGGGAGAACCCTAACGCTGAATTTGTATCCGTTTTCTCGGCGCCCCGATTTCCTGGGACCCGGCTCCGGAGCTGGTCCGTGTGCCGCCGCCAAAGTAGACCCGTGTTGGTCTCCACGCAGTACGAAACGGGACCGGTTTGTTCCACGACCACCCCTGGCACCCAGGCTGGCCCTGCGCTGGCGTAGTTCCTGCAATGTACCGGGGCACCCACGCCGAAACTCTTGGTGGCTTCTAACCCTATGTTCCTCCCCTTGTCCTCAACTCTCGTGGGATCTAGTCTAGTGAGTATGGTGGTCAGCTTCCTGCGCATTAAAAGCTCCGCAGGGGAGTAGCCTGACGCTAGCGGGGTCACCCTGTACCCTAGCAGAAACTGTCACACTTGCAGGTTGAGGTCCCCGGGGCCCATGCGCCGCAGCGCGTCCTTCGTGGTGCGTACGAGGCGCTCCACTTGGCCATTGGTGGCCGGGTGGAAAGGGGCGGAGGTGATGTGCCGGATGGCGTTTATCTCTGTGAACGCCCTGAACTCAGCGGACATGAAGCAACTAGCGTTATCGCTAATTAAGGTGTCGGGTATGCCGAACGTGGAAAAAATTCTCCGCAAATGCTTAATTGTCGCGGCCGAGGAGGTGCTCGTGACTGGGATGACCTCCAACCACTTGGAGAAGGCGTCCACAACAAGGAGAAACAGGGTTCCTCGGAACGGGCCCGCGAAGTCTATGTGTATCCGGGACCACGGCCCCTTAGCCGCGTCCCACTCCCTGTGGGGAAGACGGGCCTCCTCTGGTCTGGAGCATTGGCAACTCTCACAAGTGCCGACCATGTGCTCGATGTTGGCGTCTAACTGGGGCCACCAAAAGTAGCTTCGGGCCAGCGCTTTGGAGCGCACGATTCCGGGGTGGCTGACGTGCAGCAGTTTAAGCACCCGCGGTCGAAGGGAAATAGGGACCACCACCCGCTGCCCCCACAAGAGGCACCCCCTCTCTAGGGACAGTTCCAGCTTCTTCCTAAAAAATGGGGCGAATTCCTCTGCTGGGGAAGACGCCGGCCACCCTTTCTGTACCCAGGAGCAAACCGCCGCCAACGTCTTGTCCTTTCTTGTCGCTGTGGCAATGTCGGCGGGCACTACGGGGGGCGAATCCAGCACCTCTATCATGAGAACCTGATGGTCCCGCTCCCCCTTGCTCACCTGGCTGGGTGTCAGGGGGAGGGGGGACCTCGATAGAGCGTCCGCATGGCTGATCTCTTTCCCGGGCCGGTACACCAACGCGTGCTGGTAGGCGTTGAGAAAAATGGCCCACCTAAGCATTCTCGGGGACAGGATCTGTGGCGTAGGCTTATCTGCGGTAAAGATGCCTAGTAGGGGCTTGTGGTCAGTCATGATGGTGAAGGGGCGGCCATACAGAAAATCGTGAAATTTTTTGGTCCCCGCAACTATCGCCAGCGCCTCCCTGTCTGTTTGGGCGTAGTTTCTCTCCGCTTGGGACAGGGACCCAGAGTAAAACGCTATTGGGGCCTCCCTCCCGTTTTCCAACACGTGGCATAACACTGCCCCCACCCCCACCGGGGATGCATCACAGATCAGTACCACTGGCCGTTTGGGGTCGAAATGGGTCAGAATGGTGTCAGACGCCAGGAGTTGTTTCAGTTCCGTGAATGCCCTCTCCTGGTCATCGCCCCACATCCATGCCGCATCTTTCTTGAGCAACTTGTGAAGCGGCTCAGCCACCGCAGCCTTCCGCGGGAGGAAGGAGTGGTAGAAATTTAAGAGCCCTAGGAACGACTGCAACTCGGGCTTGGATGTGGGGCGAGGGGCTTTCTTGATGGCGGCCACCTTGGATTTGGACGGTTTGATCCCCTCGGGTGTTACTCGGAACCCTAAGAACTCAACCTCCGTCGCGAAGAAGACGCATTTGTCTTTTCGCAACCTCAACCCCGCCCGTTCGAACGCCGCCAGGACCTTGTTTAGCCTTTTAGCCAACTCAACCTCACTCCCCCCCGGTTATCAATACGTCATCAAAATATGGTAAAACGCCGTCCAGCCCTTTGAGGAGGCGTTCCACGAGCGACTGGAAAATTCCAGGCGCCGAGTTCACGCCAAATTGGAGGCGCGTCACCTGGAACGCCCCCTTATGCGTGATTATGGTCTGTGCAGCAGCTGCGGCAGGGGTTACCATGAGTTGCTGATAGGCCTGTGCCAGGTCGAGCTTAGCGAAACACTTTCCCCCATGTAACCTGGCTAGCAAATGGCTGACCACCGGCACCGGGTACGCATTAGGGCGGATTGCCTTATTAATGGTGCACTTATAATCGGCGCAAATGCGAACCTCCCCATTGGCCTTCAATGCTGTGACAATTGGAGTTTCCCACTCCGCGGAATCAACAGGAACAAGAATCCCCTGGCCCACTAATTTGTCCAGTTCCGCCTCTATTTTGTCCTTGAGTGCAAAAGGCACCCTGCACGGTTTAAGTCTGATTGGGCGGACCTCCGGGTCCAGGTCGAACGTTACTGGGGGTCCATTGAATTTCCCAAGTCCCTTCTTGAAGACTTCGGGGTGCGCGTCGCACACCTCCTGTATCGGGTCAGACCCAACGGCGTGCACCCCCCCAATGAACAGACCCAGGGGCTGAAACCATTGAGTCCCGAGGAGGCTGCAATTACCTCCCTTAAGAATGACTAGGGGGAGTTCCGCGGCGTGCTGCTTGTACTGAACCTGGAAATTCCCAACCCCCAACACCGGGATACTGTTCCCTTGCACGTCCCGAAGCGTGGACCTCAACGCTTTGAGCTTGGGCCGTACGTGGGGGGCAATTCTCAAAAACTCCCTCTGGGAAATAATGGAGTAAGAGGAGCCAGAGTCAATCTCCATCCTAACAGGGGCCCCTTGCACCAGTACCTCAACAAAGTAACGGGGGTGTCCCATGGACACGCTGAAAACCGGGGCGTCGTCGTCGCTGTCGTCGGAGATGCGGCCCACGCCGTCCTGCTTCCTCGTGGGCCGGGCGCCATCCTTTAGTCTCGTCGAGCGGTCTGGCCTCGTTGGGCGGTCGGGCGAGCTCCTCCGGTCCCTCGCTGGGCGGTCGGGCGAGCTCCTCCGGTCCTTGCGTCGTTGTCTGCAGACTTTGGCTATGTGCCCGCGTCGCCCGCAGTTGTGGCACTCGGCCTTTCTGAACGGGCACCTGGCACGGTCGTGAGCTGCCCCGCAGCCGTCGCAACGCCGGCCCTCCTTTCGGACCCTCCGGACGTCCTCGTCATCGCTGCTTTCGGCGGACGATTTCGAAGTTCGCTGGGCTGCGTGCACCGAACTCTCTGCTCTGTCGGCCTTCGGCCGCCAGTCCTGGAGCTCTTGCACCCCTGCCTTCGTGGCTTCCGCGGCCTGTGCCGCTTTCAGGACCTCCTGCAACGTGGGGGGCGGCTCCTGATTCATTAGCGTGCGCTGAATCTCGGCGTCCTTCAGGCCGCATAGCACGCAGTCCCTGAGGGTGACTTCCAAATTTTCCCATTTGCACGGGCCGGCAGCCAGGCGCAGGGCCACTACAAAAGCGGCGACCGACTCATCAGGCGCTTGGACTCGCCTCCAAAACGCACTCCGAGCGGGAAACATCGCTACCGAGGGCCGGAAATGGTCTCTCAGCACCGTCAGGAGCTCTTTTGCCTTGAATTCAGCCGCCTTTTTGGGTGCGATGAGGTCAATCAGTACTCTCTTTCCGTCGTGCCCGAGCATTCTGGTGAGGATGGCTCTCTTCTTTGCCTCGTCCGTCACCTCGAACTCCACCAGCGCACCTTGGAAGTCCATTTCGAAGAGTTCCCAATCTTGCGGTTTCTTGATGTCGAAACCGGCGTATGTCTTGGTCCCGTGGGCAGCCATGATCCCATCCTCGTCGCCAATTTAGTGTATGGGACCAAAGACACCAGGACAGCCGAAGAGCTGGCTTAACACAACTTTATTACATGCTGGTCAGAGGGAACATGAGGTAATGGCAGACGAACAGCTCAATATATACAGTGGCTATACATTTGAATGTGGCTCCTTGGTAGCCTATTGGCTACAGGCTGCATGACGTCATTGCAGGTCACGCCCTTCTTGTCCAGGTGAAGGTAGTGGCGGGAATCTTCCCGCGCTGTTGTTCTAGGTGAGTCTTGGACCAATGAGCTTGGACGCTCGCTATTGCCATCTAGTGGTCACTAGCTCGCGTCCTATTAAGGTTACAGTGATTCAGCTGGAGGTTACAATGTTGCACATAGAAAAGGTTACATTGGATACACATGGATAGGTACATTGTTTAAAGGTACAGGCTTTAGGACACAACAAGATGACAAATAAATTACTCAACAGGATAAGAAAACAATGACTATTTTTCTGCATCAATTCAAGATCCATTTACATTCTATGATTTATATTTCCACTACATTTCTATACCACCTATTAGAGTAAATTGTCTGGATGGCTCACACAATACAATTTAAACCTATACAATATCCAAAAATATTGTGCTTAATCATTATTTACATTTATCTCAGTAAGCTCAAGGCAGTGTTTATGACTCCCCCTTGCACCTTATGTCACAGTTCTGCAAGTTGAGTCAGGCTGGGAGACAGTGACTTGTTCCATGAATTCTAACTCAAACTATTTGGGCATAACTTTGAATTGAACCCTGACTTACAAAAAACATGGTCTAAACACCAAACAAAAATAATAACATACTTAGGAAAATGGCTGGGCAAGACTGGGGAGCACCCCACAAACATTAAGAACAAGATTTCTCTCTGTGCTTCTCCAAAACAGAATATGCTAGTATCATATGGCATAAATCAGCACATGCCAAACAAGAGGATGTAGCTCTTAGTGAATACAGCAGTATTATTATTGGCTGCCTGAAACCTATCCTTCATAGGAAAGTCTATTTTTTGACTAGCACTACCCCTCTTGGAGTACATGGAGGAGTGCTAGCAAATAACAAACGAAATAAGGTAATACATCACCAAACTCACTCATTTTATGGACACCAACCCCCTAAACGATGGCTATAATCAAGGAAAGGATTTCTGCACTGTAGGAATTGGGGCCGTAAAGCGGCCCTTGAGGTCCCGGAGGAGACTGGTCAAAGGAACGACACGAGGCAAGATGGAGCGAAGACCAGTAGTTTATTGAGAAAAGGCTGCAACATATATAGAAGGAAAAAGCGCAACGCTGGCAAGACTGTCAGCTGACAGGAATGACATCACCTGAGCACTCAAGTTAATTGGGAACCTCTTTGGGGAAGTTAATTAACTGGGGTAAACATGGACTTAGGAGCCTCATTGTCTTGGGGATTAGGCAGGGACAAACATGGCTTATTTGCGCCGGGGATTTCCCTCGAGCCGGGAGATGAGCTATGCACTTAATGTTTGACAGGAGTCAGCTATCTGCTTACTTGGCAGAGTCGTAGGTCAGGTCACGGTAATTGGGTGAATCAAACCCTATATTTTATTCACCCCCCTAAATTTGGTGGCCGCAGAGCCCACGGGCTGGGAGCGTCTCTCACCGCGGTGGCCTCTGGCGGGCCGTTCCATGCCCCACGGGGCATGGGGAAACCATATTTCCCCTTTCTGTTTTATTTAAGAGCCTGACCGGCGGCTCTGCATTAGAGGAGTCCCGCTGATGTGCGGGAATGACACTTCGGGGTTCCTTCCATGGGGGACATCTCGATAGCAGTGAGGGAATACATTGCATGAAACAACACACTGTTGTGCCCAGTATTACCACCCCCACAATCACTTTGAGTGTTGTCTGAATCCATGCCCATGGGAACCACGACCATAGGGAGTCCTGCCACCCCCATGAATAATCCTCCTTGATGTCCCTAACTGGGGTGTGGAGGTCCGTGAGCTGGCTCTGTATCTTGTGGGTATTGCCTGCGAGGTTAAAGAAACACATGCCATGGACAGACTTGCAGCCCAAATGATGTGACCACAGGGGATAATCGATAGCTGCTTGATTATCCAGTATGGCATGGCGAAGCTCTGTCTGCTCCTGGCTGAGCAGCGCTATTGCTGAGGAGGTATGGTCAATGG
Organism: Bradypodion pumilum; assembly: GCA_035047305.1. Lineage (NCBI taxonomy): Eukaryota > Metazoa > Chordata > Lepidosauria > Squamata > Chamaeleonidae > Bradypodion > Bradypodion pumilum. The sequence continues at coordinate 173,712,672 of JAWDJD010000003.1, forward strand.
CTTTTGCTAATCCGCAAGCCAATTCTCCAAGCGTTGCCTATGGCTAAGCCTGACACGCTGAATATACTGACTACAGCCTGGTTTTTCAGCGCTGTGGGTCTGAATTCAGACTGCTTTCTGTAGCAAGGCAAGATAATGAGATGTGTCATTGATCTCTTACTGTGACCTGGGGAGATTCTAAGCTATCTCTGCAGCTTCTGGCATTGTGCAAATGTCTTTCCTAACACCTATGGGGAGGTGTGAAGATAAACTGGGGATTCCCGGCTACCGGGTGCTCAAACTTTCCAAGCAATGGGCCGGTGCAAAACATGGGCCGGTCTGGCTTCCTTTGGTGGAAGCTGGCCGTTATTCACAATATACAGAAATTCAAGTGTCCCTTGCAAATCCCAACTGGAGCATTGTACAAGGCATGAATAAATAATAGCAACTACAGATAACAATAGCAATAAAAGACATTCAGCTGCTTCTTGAGGCTTCCCTTCTTGGTGGGGCTTCATGTGCAACTTGAGTTTGGAAAAGTCCTTAGAAGTGGCACTGAGTGTGCAAAATGTTCGTAGAAAAATGTCTTTGGAGATGTAAGTCATAAAGGAAGACGGACAGCTGATGACATTCCAGGACAGTGACTGGTGCTGCTCTTGGCAATCATCCGGGTCTGATTCTGGCCTCTGGGACCTGCATGGGGAAGAGGCTTGTTTGGGAGATAAAAATTCTGAAAGAGTTAGTTAGTTTTTGCGCTTATAGGATAGCAATTGCTGTGCAACTATGGGACGTGGTTTCCCCCCCTTTCTGTTTGTTTGTCAATGTAGGACTTAAGCGTCCGATAGACCCGTTCCACAATCGCTTGCTCCTGCGGATTGTGAGGAACGCCAAAAGTGAGCTTAATATCCCAGGTGGCCCTGAAGGTGGCCAGCTGCCTGGAGCTATAAGCTGGGGCGTCAACGGACGTCGTGTGCCGACGTTCGCCCTTGGCCGTGGGAAAGGAGATGCTGCTCCACATGGGGAGCCGTTACTCCCTTCTGTGCTGTTACCCAAACAAACTGTGGGAAGGTTTTAATGCAAACGTCCATGTGCTGCCATCTGCCAAAATGTGGGGATGTGTGACGTCCATTTGCCACACCTGAATGGCCTCTGTCCCTTGTGGGTTGACCCCCCATGGGGGCCCCCCCGGTGCCCCTGCACGACGCTGGCAAGAGCGAACTATGCCTTGGGCTTGAGAAAGTGGCAGATTGAACTGTCTGGCGAGCGCCTTGGCATTCTGAAGAGGGAATGCATGACTCTGAATTGGAGTTGTGAGGAACAAACTTAGCAGATTTTTGTCTATCACGGGAGTGATGTGTGCTCCCAGTAGACTGTGAAGCAAATTCCTGGGAAACTGGCTGTCAGCAATTATGTTGGAGCGTTCTTTGGCAAAGGTGCGCAAAGCGAGGTTCACGGCTGCCAACTCTGCCCGCTTGCGGAAGAGTCAGGAGCGTGTGCCAAGCTTGGTCCTCTTGCCAAGTAAGAACCTAATATGTGCAACCCCCATAAGTGAAAGCTGTCCTAGCCCCCTGAAGAGGAACCAGTGACATGAATTCACACAAGGTGACTGTCTGCTAGAAGTGAGACGAGTCTGGGGTCTTATGGCAAACCTTGGCGCATGAAGCGCTAGGCTTCCTGTGGGTAAATTTCTCATGAAGGCACATTCATGGTGTGCGTGCACACTTTCACTGGAGCGATTTTGGTGCTACTGTGAGAAGGGTGCCAGATGCTGGCTTAGCCTTTTGCCTGTGCTTAGACTAGCGGCAAAAAAGGAAGGGGTGGCCTAAAAATGCCTGTATCCGATTGGGGGTGTGACCTGACTGCACTCTTAAAATGGTCCTAGGCTGTCCTGACTAATGAGTGGCACTCTGCACATTCTCAGGAGCTCAGGGACTAATCCTTCCTCTGTGCTCTGGAGTTTGCAAAATGTGCCTGCTCACCAGAGAGGGTGCTGTGGGCCAGGTGCCATACTTAAAATGACCTACTAAGACTTATTAAAGACAAACCAACTATGACGTGCCAGCTGTAAGGAAATAATACACAAAAAATGAAAAGACACACAGGTTAAGCATTTCCAGCAGGGAGTTCCACTGGCGAAAGGAGAAAAGGAGGAAAGACAAGTCAGAAGTTAGCACAATGAGAATGCAACAACTCTTATCATAACGGGATCAGATTAGGCCAGGTAACCAAGGCAACTGGCTGGGATCCTCCTGTTAAGAAAATCCCTCTCAGTAATTAACTCTGAGCCTGTGAAAGGAAGCAAGTTAAGGCTGTAGGAAGAAATGAATTGGTTACAATTAAGGCCTGGAGAGGAGTTTTATTCCTGTAAAAAGGTAAGCATTTTCTGAAGATACAGAGCGCAAAAATGTTTGCGTGCTTTTTCCTGTGAAAGGGGTACAATGAGTGAGTTACTGATTACAGTCAAAATACCAGAGAATGAAGGAGAGTTAGAACGGTTCTCAACCTGCGGCCAGATGTGGGCGAGTGGGCCAGATGTGGCCCATGTTGCTCTGCCACTCCCCCCGCCAAGCCAAGAAGGGCTGTGTGGTGAAGGAAGGGCAGGATGACTGTCCGGACCCCCAGAGCTGCCTGAGGCCCCGGAATTTGGCCCCTGACTTAAAAGGTTGAGAACCGAGGTTACAAGATGATAACACGGTACACACATGAAGACAAGGCAATTCTCTCACTCCTAGTGAGATTCCAAGACGCTAAGAGACATTCAAAAAAACCTTAAAACACAGAGATGGGGTTTGAGGAATGCAGACGTAGGGAGGGGCCCCATAGCTTATGATACAGTGAGGAAAACTCATAGAAGTGATTTTTTGTTTTCAGATCGCGCTTCTGAAAAGAAAAATCTGTTCTCCTGATTGCAAAACCGGTTTCCAAGAGAGGCTTAATCCTTTGACAAAGAAAAAGTCTCAAGGGAAGAAGGCCTATTGTAGGTTAGGATTCCCCCCCCCTCTCCTGCCCAAACTGCTAAGCAGGCAAGGCAAAGGGTTTCGCTCATCATGCTTCCTCAAAGTTTAAATAGCTCCTGCCCATGAACAGAGTGCAAACTGTTTTAACACATATTTCACAGTGACATTACCACGCAGTTACACACAAGGAACACTTTTTCAGTCATACTGTGGTCATAGAGACAAGGCTTTTGCAATCATACACAGTTCTTGCAGTCATACATTCAGTGGTGCACCACGCATACACACATCTATTTACGCATTCGCACATTCCTCCCCTGATCTGCAGCGTTCAATTTAATTTAATTTAATTTAATTTAATTATCACATTTATATACCGCTCACTCGGCCAAAGCCAACTCAGGGCGGTTCACAATAAAAATTAAAAACACAAGTTAAAACAGTTAAAACAGTTAAAACTACCCACCCCCTAAAAACAAGGGCTGCAGGATCCAAAGGCACCATGGGGAAGAGTTCTTCTACACCAACCACCCAATGGCGGTTACCCTTCCACCTGCACCCCACACTTGACCCGCCAGCCAGGTTTTAAGATCTTTTCTGAAAGGCAGCAATTCCGTCCGGAGACGTAGCTCTGTTGGCAGGAGGTTCCAGAGGGCCGGTGCAGACACGGAGAAGGCTCTCCTCCTTGTGCCAGAGAGGCGAGCCCCTCTGGCTGATGGAACAACTAGAGAGCCCCTCCGGTCCGCTCTGGTTGGACGGACAGACGTCCTCAGGGCGATGCGGTCTCTTAGGTAACCCGGCCCACTACCATATAGGGCTTTAAAGGTCAAAACCAGCACCTTGAATTGCACCCGGAGACAAACTGGCAACCAGTGCAGCTCCCGGAGCAGTGGCAAAGCACGGGCATAACGCCCACACCCCATCACCACCCGGGCTGCCGCATTTTGGACCAGCTGTAGCCTCCGAATGGTCGTCAAGGGCAGCCCCATGTAGAGCGCATTGCAATAATCTAGTCTGGAGGTAACCAGAGCGTGAGTGACCATGAGCAAGGAGTCCCGGTCCAGGAGTGGGCGCAGGGTGGCCATTTGGCATGAAGACAATCTTTTGAAGATCTGCCTGGTCTAGATTGGCTTTCTCTTCTAAGGTGTCTCATTTTTCCACACTGAAAGCAGGCGCCTTGGGGTTTTGGCACTGCTCTGCGCCTGAGTGTGGTGATGGGTCTGCTCTGGAGCCCTGTGTGGCCAGGGGCCGTGCAGGTTTCCGTGAGCAGTGGGCGCTGAGCATCCCTGCCTGAACGTGTGTCTGCCTTCAGATGGGCTGAGCACAGCAGTTGGGCGCTAGCTAATTGTGCCACTGGCAATTTCCCCGTGAATGAATCTTCCTCACCCATGCGCTGAATGGAGTTCTTTCTTTGCAGGGAACCTTTAACTGTCAGAGAAGCGCCAGGGCCTCTCATGCCATGAATTCCTTCAGTGACGTCTGCAGCTGCCACTGAGGGAATGCTCCCTACACTGCCCTGCTGAAGCTGAAATAACGAATAGAGACTTCTTGGGGCTGATGGTTCTGACTGCGCTGGGGTTTTCTGGGTCTCTATCCGGACTGGGTCTACCTCTGCTGAGAGTTTCCTACATTTGCTCCATGTGCGGGTTATGCCCTCTGGAGCTCTCGGGGGTTGCTGAATGCAGTCTCCTATCTGATCCCAGAGCTTCAGGGTTAACGTACCTACTTCTGGGTAAAGTAGGCAGTGTTCCCTGAGGTACGCCAAAAGTCTCGCTAGCTCCCTGCTGTGAAAACGCAAATTAAATATCCTGGCCAGGATCTTGAACCCTTCCTCATGAGTTCTTTGGCTAGCGGACGGACTTGGTCTGTGAGAACAAGTCCCCATATTACCTGCAGTGGGGTCTCCGGAAGGTTCCTTCTCGGGACGAGTCGACGCGTCTTGTCAGGCAATAGGTTCGGGCGTCTAGTGTCTGGGGTAGACCTCGGAGCGTGGACCTTCTGCCACGGGCCCTTCTAACGGCCTCTGCGATGTCAGGGGCTCACAGCCTGCCCTGAGCGGAACGCGTTTCCCTCTATGGCAAACCTCCTCGAAAGCTGGGAGCAAGCTGTAGGAATGTCTCTCTGGAATGCCTCGCCACAGGCCACTCCTCCGATCGGCTGGCTGCCGGCCGGAGTGCTGTGCTGTCCTCCAGGATGATGGGACAAGGTTCTGGCGCAGAACCTGGCCGCGTGGATTGCTACTCACGAGTAGACCTCTCCAGGGTCCCTTACTCACGAGTAGAATCACGTCTCGGGGTCACCAGATGTAGGAATTGGGGCCGTAAAGCGGCCCTTGAGGTCCCGGAGGAGACTGGTCAAAGGAACGACACGAGGCAAGATGGAGCGAAGACCAGTAGTTTATTGAGAAAAGGCTGCAACATATATAGAAGGAAAAAGCGCAACGCTGGCAAGACTGTCAGCTGACAGGAATGACATCACCTGAGCACTCAAGTTAATTGGGAACCTCTTTGGGGAAGTTAATTAACTGGGGTAAACATGGACTTAGGAGCCTCATTGTCTTGGGGATTAGGCAGGGACAAACATGGCTTATTTGCGCCGGGGATTTCCCTCGAGCCGGGAGATGAGCTATGCACTTAATGTTTGACAGGAGTCAGCTATCTGCTTACTTGGCAGAGTCGTAGGTCAGGTCACGGTAATTGGGTGAATCAAACCCTATATTTTATTCACCCCCCTAAATTTGGTGGCCGCAGAGCCCACGGGCTGGGAGCGTCTCTCACCGCGGTGGCCTCTGGCGGGCCGTTCCATGCCCCACGGGGCATGGGGAAACCATACTGCACACCTCTCAAGCTCTAAACATTAACCAGAAAAGGTTAGGCTAAACATACAGAGATCAAAAACAACACATCTTGCTCAATGGATGAATGCTGAAGAGTGTCTCCTACCAGGACAAAATTCTGAAAGGACCATCTGGGAGTCACTTTTTAGCGTTTGAAGCAAAGTAGGAAGATCAAAGAATCTTCTCTTCTTCTTTGCTTTCTCTTTGTCAAGGGAGGTAAAGTATTATTTGGTGTTCTTGTTATATTTCTTTGATGTTATCCCTCCAGTTTCCTCTGGGTCTGCCTTGTGGTCTTTGTCCTCTTATTTTCACATAAGCCTTGCATGGTAAGGAATTCCAAGTTGCAACAGGCCCAGCAAACCAGCAATGGATAATCCATTGCTAAAGAAATAAAAAAAAATACAAAAGAGCCCAAAGAATATTGAAGTAAAATGGATCTACTTGGATATATTCTGGGGTTGTGGAGACATTCCATCAGTGTAGTAGTATGTGCATGTAATTTATGCCCCACCTTGTGTACAAAGATCTAATATGCAGCTGAGATAACGCCACTGAAATAGCCTGCTTCTGATAAAAAAATAATCTAATAAAATGCACTGATATAAAAAAAGAAAGAGGAATGACATCTACTCAGTTTTGTGGCAAAGCAGGTAACAGAACCAATGTCTACACCAGTGGTGACCAAACTTTTTTTTTGGCCGGTCCAGTCCTGCCCCTGACACACAGTTGTGGGGGCCAGAGGTGGGCTGCTCCCACTGCTAACAGTTTTGACGTCAGCAATGGTGATCATGCTTTGTCCCCGCTGCTCCAAGCAGCCTCTGGCTCAATCCCACCCCCTCTGCAGCCTTTGCCAAAGTTGATCGCCTCATTGGGGAAATTTTCGGAGGCTCCTCCATTTCAAAATCCGCTGCGCTGGCACAGCAAGGCTGATGTCAGTGCAGCACACCAGGTTTACCCTTCCAGTGCAGCGGATTTTGATATGGAGGAGGCTCCGAAATTTTCTCCAAGGTGGCGATCGGCTTTGGCAAAGGCTGCAGAGGGGATGGGACCGAGCCAGAGGCTGCTCGGAACAGCAAGGACAAAGCGCGATCACCGCCGCTGCTGACGTCAAGTGGTGGGGGCGGGTGGAGGGGCGGTCCACGGTGAGCCTAGGTACTCACCGTGGGCTGCATTAATGGTATGCACAGGCCTAATTGGGCTCACGTGCTGTAGTTTGGACGCCCCTGGACTACACAATCTATTGTTTCCAGTAGTAAGTCACAATTAGGGAAAGGCCATTGAATCAGTGAATATTTCATGAGTCAGCTCCTCTGTAAGTTCCTTTGATTCATTGGGCCTACTCTAATTGTGACTTACTCTCAGTGGTGGGCTAAAAAAAAAATTACTACCACACTGTGGCCGTGTGGTATGGTGGGTGTGGCCGAAGGGAAAGCCCTGCGTTGCACCCGAATTGGGACTACGTAATTTTAAAACTTGAATGGGCGGGGCCAGCCAGAATTTCTGCTTCCGGTTCTGGCGAACTGGTGCGAACCTGCTGATGCCCACCACTGCTTTCTCTGCAAACCAACAGGATTTCAGCCACTATTTTTTAACTCTTGTTGCAGTAAAGTCTAACCTGTACTTAACGCTGGCATTTACAAACAAAATACTGTACTCCTTTTTGGGTTAGCCTAGCTAGCAAATGTATTGCTACAGCACAGATTTTGGAAAAAATAAAACATATTGACCTAAAAGTATTATAAAAATAACAGAATGAAACAAAATTAAGCAAAACAAAATGAACCAATTAACACCCAGGCAAAGTGGTAGCAATAAAGGAGATGAAAGTCTCAACATGTTCTTTTTAATGGAATGCTTAGAAAACCCAAGAGAACAAAAGTCTCCAACTGGCACTGAAATGTGATTGTTTATGGGAATGCAATCTATGCATGTGCGTTATGTGCTGTCTAAAACAGCACTTTTCTTTGCTATCTTGCCTAAAACATCTAGTAGTAATCAGCATCAATGAGTGCTTCTGAGTTCTAGTATCATGAAAGAAAATTTTTTCCTGCACTTTTCATAAGCAGAACTACTCAGCTGCTTAAACTATTGTTACATCATACATTTAATAACTGGATCCTTTTTGCTATTATTTGCTCTTATTCCCTCATTCCATTCTTTTCTTATCACAGAACCCAAGGTGTGAAATCCAAAAGATAATGCAGTTCCTGGAGAAAGATCTGGAGAAGGAGATTCTAGATAAGATTGTCCACTATACACACTTTGAGGTCATGAGAAATAATCCAATGGCAAACTATACCTTTTGTCCTCCAGAAATAATGGATCATTCAATCTCCCCATTCATGAGAAAAGGTGCTAGTGTTTATTTACCAGTAACACTAAAAAAAAAAAAAATCCTATGCAAAACGTAATTTGTTTCAAGTTCTATTAGTAGCATAGAAAATGTTGGTTTTCATTAGAACTTACTGAGGTCTTTGGTTTCTCTACTATAGGAATTGTTGGGGATTGGAAGAACTATTTTACTGTGCCACAGAATGAAAGATTTGATTCTGAATATAAACGGAAGATGGCAGGAACTTCTCTGACTTTCCGCATGGAACTTTAATTAGGAATAATTGTTTCTCTATTATTACAGGAATTGTGCCATCATAACTTTGCTGCCTTAAGAATAATTTCCAAAATATCATATTATTAACAGCTCTTGCAATTGCAAGGCCGTGGGTTTGTTTGAGTCAATCTTTCTCATATTAAGTCTCTTTTTTCCTACTGCCGTTCCACTTGTAGCACTCCACCTTTCCAGTGAATTTTGTCTTCTCATGATATATCCATATAGCTCTGGCTTAGTCATTATATATTCTACCGGCAGTACACATTAACCAATTTATTCATCTTCTCACTAGTTCATGTTATCTGTACTTTTAACATAATGTTTTCCATTATTAGGAAAAGAGTCTTACATTCACTTAGTAGATCATACATCCCAATGCATTAAATCAACTTTGGGTCTCATTAAAAATACATAGGATTCTATGTCATTGCAGCATTTCACTTTTTCACACCTATAATATTACAATTCTTGGTCACAGACTATGAAAGGTATATTGTAATCAAGCACTGTACAGTTTAATATTTTTCCAACGTTCTGTTCTTAAGCACATTGACTGGAATAATCTGCATAAATATAATTTTGGTGTTCAAGGAATGATGACGACTCGCATTTAGAAGTGAAATACAGCTCTTTATTGGTGGGGTTTGAACACAGTTTGGATGGGGCAAACTCGGACTTATATACAGTATAAACAGTTACAGTAACAATAATAAACAATGCCAATTGGCTAACAAGGTGTGCACACATTTCAATCCACTTATTTGCGAATTGAATCGCGCACCTCCTGAAATCTCACGAGACTACGCTGTCTGGCGAGATTTCATAGCTGTCAAACAGGGACGCTGTTTGACAGCTAGAAAGCGCAGGAACATGGCGGTTTGAATAGCTTTGACAGTTAGTACACAGTTATCATACATAACAATAAGAGAAACTTCTTAGCAAATAAATATATAAATATGACTATTAAATTAAATTAAGTTTAAAAATAAAGATGCTAGACGTGAATTGCAAGGATCCAGCTGCAGACCAGGGTAACATCTAAAGCAGGGGTTTCTAACCTACGGCCCGTGCATACATGTCAACCTTCCCGGATTGGCCGGGATTTCCCAATTTTTGGCGCCGATTTGCGCCATTTCCCGCCTGCAGCTGCCAAAACCCCGGAATTGGCAGCAGGGGAAAAGAGGTACTGTGCATCCCTTCTGCGCAAGTCACGTTCTACGCATGCGTAGAAGGCTTTTACGCTTGCATACAAGGCTACACAAGTGTAAAAGGGTTCTACGCAAGCGTAAAAGCCTTCTACACATGCGCAGAACGCGACTTGCGCAGAACCGTTGTGCGCAGGTCCCGGATTGTCCGGAGCCGCGGTTGACAGGTATGGGCCCGTGGGCCGGCTCCGGCCCCTGATGTCATTTCATCCGGCCTGTTGCCACCTCCGCTGCACCTGGAAGTGGAAGCGGGTGCATTTACGTCAGCCATAGAACGCCCATGCATACGCAAACTTGCCCGTACGGGCGCGTTTTACTTCCGCTTCCAGGTGTGATGAGGGCGGCATGGACCAGATGAATCGCAGAAAACCCATTCGTGTGGATTCACGGCGGGCTTCTGGGAACTGAAGTCCAAGAGCATCTGGAGTGCCAAGGTTCGCCACCACGGCCCTAGGGACGTGGGTCTGAGCAGACAGAGAGGAGAACGCGGTAAACAAGGAAACCCAACGTTCGAGTTGCCCTGGCAACGGAGTCCGGAGCACTGGAGCAGGCGACACTGGAAGCGTTCTGGGACTACAACTCCCAGGCTCACCTCCAAGATAGCCTGGTGCTTGGGGAATCCTGGGAATTGTAGTCCAAGAACCCAACACCCTCTCAAACTTGCACACCTTTGCTCGGATCGCGGCTGACGTCAGGCTAGAGGCAGGCGGGGTGCGCGGAGGGGCTGGTGACGAAGGCGGAAGCTGCGGCCGAGCGAGAGCGGCTGGTTGCGCGGGAGAGGAAGCGCCGCGTCTTCCCGGGTGTACCTTTTCTCCCGTCCTTCCCTCCCCGCGGCTGGACAGCACCGCAATATGGAGGTAACCAGCCAAGGGCTTGCGGGGCGGCTGGGTTGCCTTTGGGGAAAGTTAAGGGGCTGTTAGTTGACTCTGGGGGTAGCCAGGCTCGAACCTACAAAGTTGCAGATCGCTTCGCTTCCCCTGCCGAGGAGTTTCCTGCCATTTGTGGATGGCCTCCGTTTTTCCGGGCGAGCGAGGCTGATACCCCCCCTTGATTTACTTAGGAGTTGCATTTATGTCTATCCCGACGTCCTGCAGTGAGAGATCCAGTCTGCAAAACCTGGTTCTTTTCCTCCTCACAACAAACTCAAGTGGCTAAGAGGCGGAAGGTCAGCAGTTCGATTCCCGAGTACTGCAGGACGGAATGAGCTCCCGTCTTTGTCCCAGCTCCTGCCAACCTAGCAGTTCGGAAACAAGACATTGCAAGTAGATAAATAGGGAGCACTTCGGTGGGAAGGTAACAGCGTTCCGTGCGCTCCGGGGTCTAGTCATGCCTGCCACATGACCACGGAAACGTCTGCAGAAGCAGACAGCGTTGGCTCTTCGGCTTTGAAACAGAGATGAGCACTGAAGCCTAGAGTCGGATACGACTGGCTTTCGATCAAGGGAAACCTTTACCTTTAACAAACCTGTGAGGTGGGTTGAGCCGGGAGGGACGGATCCAGTGTCACCCAGTGAGTGCCTATGTGGCCCACTGAAGGCTAGGCTCCTGATCCTCCAGATCCCCAGCTGACATGCCAATTGCTGTGCCACAGGTGTAATTGATCATGTTGGCTTGGCCTCTTGCTCTACTGCAATGTTCTTGGACTCCAATTCCCAGAAGCCCAAGCCAGCACTCCTGCTGATCAGGGCTTCTGGGAATTGAAGTTCAAGAACAGCGGGCGTGCCAAGGTTAGTTAGCCATCATGACACTATAGAAGGGAAAGCCAGAGTGTTTCCTGTCTTACCCATTATTTCCACTGACCCTCAGAGATACAGTCGACAACTGACTTATACAACTGGTTGCTGTTCAGTCGCATAGTCGCGTCCGACCCTTTGCGACCCCATGGACCAGTGCACGCCAGGCACCCCCTCTCCACCATCCTCCATAGCCCGCCTCAGCTCTACACTCATTGTGTCAACAATGCCATCTAGCCACCTCATCCTCTGCCGCTCCCTTCTCCTTTTGCCTTTGATCTTTCCCAGCATCAAGGTCTTCTCGAGTGAGTCCTCTCTTCTCACGTGGTGTCCAAAGCACTTGAGCTTCATCTTCAATATTTGTCCTTCCAAGGAGCAGTCAGGGTTGATTTCCTTCAGGATCGACTTATTTGAGTGATTTATTTAAAGGCTGAAACCTTGCATTAGCTTATGGTGAGAGTAAAGGTAACCTCAGTGAGGTTTAGATGTCAGAAGAGGGATATAGGATTGTTTCGTTAAGCAAGGTGGATTCCCTCAGTTGTGGTGTGGTTAGTTAGGGCTGTCAATTTCCTGTTGGCTCTCGTGCTTTTGACTCAATATAGGCGAAAGTCAAACAGGCAAAGTTTCTCCCTTCAGGCTGAGAAGTGGTGTACTGTTGAGTTAGCCATCGTCTCAGGGTACACAGAAAGAGCCAACTTGAAGAGTGTGGTATTTTTGAACCACATTCGGGCATACCACGAGCAACAGCAACCTTGTGCCGGCTAAATCTTTCTCACTCTAGTTTGGGCAAAAAAGAACTACAGAATGAATTCACCAAAAATGGCGGTTTCGTTTTGACAGTTTCATGTCTGGTCTAGACACGGAAGAAGAAGAAGTTCCAAGTTAGCTGGGAAGACAAGATTTTAGAACACTGATCTGCCCCAAAATACTTGGGCACCACTCTGGATCGAACCTTGACCTACAACAAAACATTGTCTATGCACTTTGTTGTTCAGTCGCACAGTCGATTCCGACTCTTTGCGACCCCATGGACCATCACTCTCCAGGCACCCCTGTCCTCCACCATCCTCCTTAGTCCACACAGCCCCGTGCCCATTGTGTCTACAATACCATCTAGCCATCTCATCTTTGGCCGCCCCCTTCTTCTTTTGCCCTCCACCTTCCCCAGCATCAAGGCCTTCTCAAGTGAATCCTCTCTTCTCATTTGATGTCCAAAATACTTCAGCTTCATCTTTGTTATTTGTCTTTCTAAGGAGCACTCAGGGCTAATCTCTTCTAATACTGACCTATTTGTTCTCCTCGCTGTCCAGGGGACTCTCAAAACTCTCCTCCAGCACCACTTCTCAAAGGCATCTATTTTTCTTCGTTCAGCCTTTCTAATGGTCCAGTTCTCACAGCCATACATTACCATCCGAAATACCATTGCTTTGACTATGCGGACCTTTGTTTGCAGTGAGATGTCTCTACTTTTCACTATGTTCCCCAGGTTTTTCATAGCTTGTTTCCCAAGAATCAGTCGCCTTTTTATTTCATGGCTGCAATCTCCATCTGCAGTGATCTTAGATCCTAAGAAAGTAAAATCTGTTACTTTACACCAAACTGAGAGTTATTTCCAAAAATAACACACTTGGGAAAACTGGAGTTTGTTGTTGTTACACCAAGTTTGGGGTGCAGGTAGAGGGGTGGCTTCCGTTGGGTGGTTGATATAGAGGAGTATGCCTTCCCCCACTATTCCATCGGTACCTGCACCCCTTTTTAGGGGGTGGGTTTTTAATTCTGTATGTTTTTATCTGTTTTTATCTATGGTTGTGAACCGCCCTGAGTCGGCCTTGGTCGAGTGGGTGGTATAGAAATTTAATAAAATAAATAAATAAATAAATATACACCATCAAGTCTTCTTTGACCAATGGCAACCCTATGAATGAGATCTCCAAAATGTCTTGTCCTAACAGCTCCGCTTAGCTCTTGTTAACTCAAGCGTACGGCCTTCTTTAGGTAGTAAGTCCACCTCTCAACCTTTCCTAATGCCTTCAACCTTTCCCAGAATTATTGTCTTTTCCAGAGAGTCTTGCCTGCTTATGAAGAGCCCAAAGAAGGACCACTGGAGCTTTATCATTTTTGCATCTAGATACAGTTCTGGCTTGATTTACCTAAGTACCCATTTGTTTGTCTTTCTGGCTGTCCAGGGTATTTGCAAAGATCTCTCCAGCACCATATTTTAAATGAGTTGATTCCCTCCCCCACCCCCCTTCTGCTTTCTTTATTGTTCAGCTTTTACATCTATACATATTGACAAACTGAAGCTACACATCCCATACAATAATAATGGTTCTGTCCCTGAACTGCTCTGTGATGATTTTTACCATATGGCTCTAAGAGATTCTGCTGTAAAGTAGAACAGGCACAGAAATATTCTTCACAATGGAATTCATATAGTAATAGCAATAACACTTATAATAACACTCCAAGGGCTAGCAAATGAGAAACAGAATAAGATAATTGTGCACCAAACCTATACACTTCATGCATACCAAACCCTTAGACCAGTTGTTTTAAATCTTGGGTCCTCAGACGTTTTTGGACTAAAACTAACACAGCCTTGGCGGTGTTGGCTAAGATTCCTGAGAGATGTAGTCCAAGGACACCTGCTGACCGAAGATTGGGAACCACTGCCTTAATGGATAAAATCAAGAAAATGTTTTCTGCACATTTCTCAAGCTTCAAATACTAAATCAGAAGAGGCTAGACTAAACCTATGGGGAGCAAAAACAACACACCTTGCCAAGTGGATGTATGCCGAAGATGGTCTCCCACCAGGACAAGATTCTGGCTGGTTCATGTGGAACTTGCTTAACAGACTTTGAAGCAAAGTAGAAAGATCAATGAATATAATACATTAAAATGGGGCTCCTTAGATACATACTACATATTCTGTGAATGTGGAGAAATAAAGATCAATGCAGCATTTACATGCACACTGTTTATGCCCTACTACCTATATACAAAAGAAGATCTAGCAAATGACTGAGCTGTTATTATAAAGGTAAAGGTTTCCCTTGATCGAAAGCCAGTCGTATCCGACTCTAGGGTTCAGTGCTCATCTCTGTTTCAAAGCCGAAGAGCCAGCACTGTCTGCTTCTGCAGACATTTCCGTGGTCATGTTGCAGGCATGACGACACGGAACGCTGTTACCTTCCCACTGAAGTGGTCCCTTTTTATCTACTTGCAATTTCTTGCTTCCGAACTGCTAGGTTGGCAGGAGCTGGGACAAAGATGGGAGCTCATTCTGTCCTGCAGTACTCGGGAATTGAACTGCTGACCTTCCGTCTCCCAGTCAGCATCTTAGCCACTTGAGCCACTGGAGTCCCTTGATGTTTTTGAAATATCCCATTTCTGGTCATAAAGAGCCTAATCGTTTTGACATTTTATATTGCTGAATTTTATCTATACCTGTATTTTATATATCCATAATTTTAAATTGTGTAACGATCTGACATGAATGACAAACAAAATTCTAAGCTTCAATATGCCAGGCTGCTGTTAAGAGGCACAGAAACAGGAAAAAAAGAATATGTCTGCTCCTGGGGCAGCTCTAAAGTGTTTGCTCAGTTTGTGCCCTTCTGTTGTAATTGCATTGTTTAGCGCAAAGCCCTGACAATATACTTTGGTGGTACATGTTAACAATCAGGGAAATTGATTAATTTCATAGAAATAAATGAGCAGGAATAATGTTTTTTGATGAGGCCCGTGTTGGAGACAGTTTTGTTTTGAGACTAGGTGGTTTACAGCTTGGGTCATTCATAAACGCAGTCTGCATTTTATATATATATATAAAAGGATGCAATCTGCAAATTTTATCTCACAAAACATTTTTCTCAACCTCAAGAGTTAGACTTTTTAAGTGTAAAATAGATTGTAGGATGAAAGAGAAAGATCAGAAGCCTCTGCTTCTGTTTAGGTAACTGCAGTTTAATGTATTAAACTGGAACTAACAGAGATTTGCTGAAGCAAACTGATGTTACAGCCCTTTCAACTTGGCTTGTTTCATATAAACTATGTTTTGGAGTCACATGCAAGTCAACAGGCAGCTGAATAGGCAGAAGATCTTCAACTTAGTCAAGAGACGATTTAGGTGTTGAGTGGTTTTGCCAAACAAGAGGCTTAGTTTTATTCGGCAGGAGAGTTCCTTTCAGTGTCCTGTTTCCCAGGAAATCCTCAGGACTAGCTTGTTGTTTGTTAGAAAACAAACTTCAACTGCAATCGTAAATATACTTATACAGAGTGAGGTCCCATTAAACATAGTGGTACAGTGTTACCTCATACAGTAATACCTCATACAAAGTCCGCTTCATATAACATCGAATTCGTACAACATCGCCTAATTTCTTGGAAAAAGTTACCTCATACAAAGTCGCTCGACTTTGTATGAGGCATTCAGTTTTTCCCAGGTTGCATTGTGCCTGGGCAATATAAAAGGCAGGACACATGCGTGCATTGCTCTTGTGGGTTTTGCACAAGGCAAAGAGTGTTTAGGAGTGGTTTTGAGCGTGATTTTGAATTTTTTTGAATTTTTCGTCAGAATTTTTAGAAGCATTCCTAGGATTTTTGCAGCATTCTTCAGGTTCTTGGACAATCAGGGTTGTTTGACATGTTTTTGTAATGTATTTAGTCTTTAGACAATGATTTCTTAAAGTTCTGTCAGTTTCCTGTCTGCTTCCTTGACTTTGACGTGAAGTCTGTGCTGTTACAGTACAATGTATCTCTATGGAAACGACGTTGTACGAGGCATCGTGGCAAGGATTTGGACGTTGTATGAGGCATCGCGGCTAGGATTTTGCATGCCTCATACAAAGTCCAAATCTGTATAAAGTCCAAACTCGTGGAACCAAGTTTGGACGTTGTATGAGGTATCACTGTACAACGATTTTAATCCGTTCCACGGGGCTCGTTCTTGTATGAAACAATTGCTGTATGATACATGCATCGTATAGCAAATTCCCCTATGGGATGCATCGTACAATGTTGTTTTTTTTTTTTGCTAAATGGTTTTTCCTATTGAAAATTTGTTGTATGATTTTTCAAAATTGTTATGCAGGACACCATTCCCCCCCCCCCAAAAAAAAATAACCTAATTGTTATGCGATTTCATTGCTATACGGGGCAATTGTTGTATGAGGTTCCACTGTACTTAATTTGGAATAAGCCTGTGTAGTATTGTACTATTGGGTTGCAATTTTGCGAACACATCATCATCATAATTTTGTGTCAGAAATTATTCTGGGCTGAAAAGATTTTTGTGGGAGAAACTCTGCTCAGGGAATGCCCAATGAGGCTCCTTTCATGTGCCCAGGAGCTGGGACAAAGACGGGTACTCAATCTGTCATGCAGTACCCTGGTCTCAAACTGCCAACTTGCCAGCCTTCCAGCTCACAAGGCGAGCTTCTTAACTACTGAGCCACTGCAGCCCATTTGTGAACGTTTATCTGGGATTTGGTTCCAGTGAACTCTTCTGAATAGTCATATTATAGGATTGTGCACCAGATTGCTAATTCTGCCAGACCTTTGGAATAAAATGCTGTGTGGTGACTATGCTGTTTTTAAGAGAGCTGTTCAGATTTTTAAATATAGTCTTGAAATTGTATCTGTATCATTGTGAACTCCTGGGAGTTCTCTTGGAGTGAATGCAGTTTAGGACAGGAGCAAAAAAAAGAATTCTGTTCTGATGTATAAACTATATTTCTGCTTTAGCTGCTAGATGGTGGTCAAGAAATGGCGGCTTCTCCTTCCACACCAGGAACAGGCAAGTCAAAGGTGTGTTCTCTTGGCAAGGATAATTTCCTTCAATAATAGCAATGTAGCAGATGGATAAATGTGAGGTATTACTGTAAGCAAACTCATTTTCCAAAATAGGTATTGGCTTTCCTTTACTGGCAGAAAACAAAGTCCTTATAGTTAATTTAAAGTGTTTCACTTCGTTAAGAATTGTTTCGGCATACACAACTGTAAGTTGTTGCTGGAAGCAAGTACAGTAACACCCCGACTTACAAATACCTCGTTATATAAAATTCGACTTACATAATGATTTTATGCTAAAACCACATCCCAATTTACACGATTTCCTATGGGTTTGCTTTGAGTTACATAAAGATTCTTTTTCCTATGGGTTTGCTTCGAGTTACATAAAAATTCATTTCCTTATGGGTTTGTTCTGAGTTACAAAAAAATTGGATTTAAGCAAAAACCTACGGAACTGATTTTTTTCTTTTTGTAAATAGGTTTTTTTACTGTATACCAGCTAGTCTTCTGGAAATAGTTGTTGTATTGATTCACATTTATATTGTAAATCTCTCTTTGCTAGACTGGAATGTTCACACACACACACACACACACACACACACACACACACACACACACACACACACACACACACACACACACAGAGTCCATGCCCCCAATAGTAAAGCAAAGGATTCACACTTATACCGCCCAATAGTGCTTAATGCACTCTCTGGATACAAACACAATGTACCGTTTGTGTATGCCCAAAAATGATGAAGATCATGATAAACGAATCTTCTTATAAGGTCTTTGTATTCTTAATGTTATTTTTATTTTTTATTCTGCAAACTCTGATAATAAACTGATGTATATTAACTTGTAATGTCATCAAACAGAAACCAAACTGAGATACTTCTCTGCACATAAAGTCTTCAAGTTCCTTTTGTAATCTTGACAATAGTAACCAAATTCAAATATGTTCTCTTCAACTTCTTCACTATGTCCTTTGTAACAATATGAAACAATGATTCATTCTTCTATTACACTTTCTATCTTTCGTCCAAAACAGCTCATAAACTCGTATTCAGTTGGGAAGTCAAACTCCCATATAAATTGGCCCCAAACTCCCGACGTCTATCCGGTTAATTAGACATTTCATTCAATAAATTTCATCAGGGGAGTTTTTGCAATATCACTCTTGTGTTTCACGTCCTCTCTGTCTCTTCTGTAATTTCTCTATGGTTTCTAAGGACGTTGCGCTACCAGAGCTCGCTATTAGTAGATTCATGCAGGCAGGGCTACCCGAGCTACCTCTAAATTTTAAAGGAGAATAATAATCTAAAACCGTGTTTCCCAACCTTTGGTTTTTGGACTTCAATTCCCAGAAGCCTAAGTCAATTCCCCAAAGCACTGATCAGCCAATGTACTGACTTAGGCTCCTGGGAATTGAAGTCCCCCTGTGGGATCTGGGCCTCACGTTGGGAACCACTGATTTAAAATTACCCCCAAAGCAGAAGATTAGAGCAAATACAAAGGTCTATAGTACTCTTCCAGGGCTATGCTCCTGTATCCTTTCATTGCTCCTGTTCTGAGAGGCATCTTCCTATTAGAACAAAACAGAGGCTGATCAGTTTGCAAAGTGGGGGCCAAGAGCTCCTTGTGGATGCATAGAATAATAAAATAGACGGGTGGGCTTTTGCTGAAGGAACACTGACTGAAGACCAGAGCCAGCAGGGTGATCTGATGTATGTTCAGTAGTAGCAACAACTGCAATTTAGAATGTTTACCTATTTTACAGCTGGACACATTGCCAAAAGAAGAGCTCATCAAATTTGCAAAGAAGCAAATGATGCTTACGCAGAAAATGAAATCAAAATGTGCAGGTACCGTACTGAAAATTGGTTGGGTTTTTGGTTGACAAACACAGCATGATTCATGTGGGGGAGAAGGCAAGAATGCCTCTAAGTTGCATTAGCTGCAACAAATGAGACGAGTCATAACAAAAGTTGTTTCGGGAATTCTGGGGAATGTGTGCGGATACCTTCCTTGGACATGCTACAAATAAAGAACTGAATTTAGGATGTGAATGTAGCAGTGTGTGATCAAAATGTAACAATCTTGATTTGGAGACAAATGCTCTTCCTCCTAGACCTGGAGAAGGAGATTGAAGAACTGAAAACAAAATCTGCTGCTGGAGGAGCTGACGATATTGTTCAGGTAAGATCATATACTCATGAAGTAAGATGATATGGTAGTTTCCAACCTCATTGCTTAATAAATAAAGGAAGCACTGAGTTGACTTAGCAAATTGGTGTATTTTTCTAAAAAAAAAAAAAACATGTCAGAAGCACACAAAGGTTCTTTCTGGGTTGGAAGGATTTTTGCTGGAGGAATTTTGCTCAGGGGACGTTCAAATGAGGCTCCTTTCATGTCCCCAAGATCTTTTCTCAGCAAAGTAGTTCCTATTTATCTACTTGCGTTTTCTTGCTTTTGAACTGCTAAGTTGGCAGGAGCTGGGACAGAGACAGGCAACCATTCCATCATGCAGTACTTGGGTCTTGAACTACCGACTTGTCGACCTTCCAGGTAACAAGGCATGTTTCCAGCTAACAAGGCATGCAGTCCCAAGTGATGCATTATGTAAATATAATTGCCTGGAGGGTATATTGCAATGCTATATTTTTACTGAGTTTTGTAATCTCAGTGGGAATGTCAATGTTGCCCTGTCAAATCCTGATTTGTTTATTATGTGACTGTCTATGAATGACTGGATGATAAATAAATTAGTATAATTAACATCGAATACTGCTGATGTGAATGTCACTGTATAGCAGGGGTTCGCAACCTACGGCCCACGGGTCGGACCCAACCCATGGCACCATTTCATGTGGATGCCGCCGCTGGCGGAAGTGGACATGAATGCGTTTACAACAGCCGTAAATGCACCTGTGGCTGTCATAAACATGTAAACGTGCCTGTGGCTGTCATAAAATAAATGCTTTTACAACAGCCACTGACATGTTTTACAGCAGCGTTTACGGCAGGGGAACCAGTCCAGCCTGTTCAGCTGTCTGAGTTGGCGTGGTCCGGCCCGCAGCTTGAAAAGGTTGAGAACCCCTGCTGTATAGTTTTAAGAGGAGTTAATGATTTAGACTTGGCAATCTTTGGATTTGGTGGAGAAGTATACAATAATTGAACCTGGTAAGTGTGATTTTGATGACCTGGAAAATAGAAATGTCATAAGAAAGATGGCTTACAAGTATCTTAAAGGAGTAAACAACTCTGCTTTCATAGTGACACATGTAATCTGTCTCTTCTTTTGGCCTTGAAATTAGGCACTAACTAAGAGGCTGGATGCTGTTCTTCTGGAAAAAGCAGAAACTCAGCAGCTGTGTCAAACTCTGAAAAAAGAAAATGTGAAAAGGCAACAAGAAACAGAGGTACTTCATAAAGATAGTAAAATGTAAAAACAAATCTGTTTGCATCTTGGTGTGTTACTTGCAGTTATGACATAGAACAGGACTTCTTCCTTTTAAAAAGTCCCTTTGTTTTTTAAGCTCACAAGTGTAATGAATTGACCCTAAAACCTCGGCATGATGGATAGGAATGAACATGGATCTTCAGCAGACATCCCACGGGCGGGGGGGGGGGGGGGATGCATTTCAGATGAGTTTTGTTATACTTGAAACATAGTTCTGATTTGCTGCTTTGTTTTTAGATAAGTTTTTTGGAATAGTAGCCATGTTAGTCTGTGTTTCAAACATATCAGAGAATAAACAAAACAACACAAAAATGCTGCAGCACTTTAAAGACTAACTTATATTTCAATGAGAGCTTTTGTGAATCAAGTCCACTTCATCAGTCTGAGGAAGTGGACTTGATCCACGAAAGCTCACATTGAAATACAAGTTAGTCTTTAAAGTGCTATAGTACTTTTGTTTTGTTTTCTAGAGTACATCAGAGACACCACACATGAGGTATACTTGTATGTGGGTTGCATGATTAGTTTTATATTTTCAAGACCAGTAAATGCAGGTGTTATGTATTTTTTAGAAATCATACAAATCAAATTTAATAAATTCATAGGAATCATATTGCAGTAACTCATGTTTTAGGCTGTGATGAGAAGGCAGCTGTGGGCGATGTAATACTGGTTACTTGTCGAATTCATACACAGAGTTTTTTTTATAAAAATGCTCTGCTCCTTAGTTACTTGTGATACAGCAGCAAAAAAAGGCGAAGGAGATGCTCAGCTGCATTAGCATAAGTATATTACCTGTATCCTACTCAAAGGAAGCCATACCACTCAATCCTGCTTTGGTCTGACCTCACTTGAAATTCTGTCTCCTGTTCTGGGCAGCACAGATAAAGAAAAATATCAGGGAGCTGTAACCTGTCCTAGGGACAGTGACCAGGATGAGAAATGGTTTGGAAAACCTCTGAGAAGTACCTGCAGGTGAGGTAGAGGAGCGCATTTAGTCTCATGAAGATTGAGAGGTTGTGTGATAGCCATCTTCAAATGTTTGAAGGGCTGCCATGTGGAAGACAGATCAAACTTATTTTCTTCAGTTCCAGGGGGTAGATTTACTGTAAATATATAATTTCATGTCAGAAATTACTCTGGGTTAAAAGGATTTTTAGGGGACACCTGAATGAGGCTTCTTTCACGTCCCCAAGTGCAGCTCTCCGGTATCGAAACCAGATCTTCTAGCCTCCAGCTCAGCTTGTTAACCACTAAGCCATCGGGGGATCTGCGATTTAAATTATATCAATAGATTTAAATTACAGGAAAGGATATTTTGATTCAATATTGGGGGTGGGGGGAGGGAACGTCCTAACAGCGAGAGCTTCCTTAGGTAGTGGTGGATTCCCCAATGCTGGAAGTGTGTTAACAGGAGGTCAGGGATGCTTTATTTAGGGGTTTCCTGCTTTTGCACAGGGCTGGATTCAACAACCCTTGCAGTCTCTTCCAATCACCTATGTTTCTATAATTCTCTTAAATGGGACTAGAGATCTAGAGTGATATTAAATTCTCTGTTCTCTAACTGCTGTTCAGTTAATAATCAGTTGAGTTTCTAGAGGCTTGGAATATATGTACATTTACTATTGGTCTGTATCTTTCATCATTAGGCTGCTCTAGCTAAGGAAGAAGAATTGCAGAGGAAGACTGAACAATTGAATGCTGACCACCTGAAAGAAATCGAAAGTCTTAAGAATGAAATAGCCACAGCACAGTCCAAACATGAAGAAGTTGTAGCCAAGCTCCAGAATGAACTGCATGCAGAATTGAAGAAACAAGAACAGTTCTCAGAACAGCTTGAATGCTATAGCAATAGGCATGAAGAAATTAAAAGGCTACAGGATGAGGTCCATCAGACAAAAGCCATCTATGAGGAGCAGATCCTGAATTTGGAGAAACAACTGGAAGCTTCCAATGAGGGTAAGGAGGAAGAAATTGCCAAACTTCAGGATGTTATCAAAAGTAATTCTGCATGCCAGCAAAAAGAAATCAGCACATTAAATGAAGAACTGGGGAAGCTAAAGGCTGTTCACCAAGAGGAGATATCAAAGTTGGTATGTCAGCTTGAAGCCTCTGCTACACTACGTGAAGAGGAGCAAAATAAGATTGATCAGATGAAACAAGACTTAACAGAGCAGTACAGGGTGAAAGAGAAAAGCCTGTGGGATGAATTACATGCCTGTAAAGAGAAGTATGAATGTGAATTGGAACAGGTAAGACAAACTCTTATGTACAGTGAAGAAAGCCAAACAGAGACTAGAAATGTACAGTTGGAACCAGAAGTGGATCCAAAGATGGGGTACTTAGAGAATGCATTAAAAGAACTGGAGTCTCAGCACAGTATCCTCCAAGATGAATTAACCTATATGACTAATGTTAAGACCAAACTAGAATTGGAAAATCAGCACACAAGAGATGAATATTTTCACGAGAGGGAAGATTTAGAGTTCAAAATTAATGAACTACAGCTTGCCAAAGAGGAGCATTGTTGTATGATTGAAAAATTGAAATTGGAACTTCAGGCAGCAAGAGACCAACATGAGAAGATGATAAAAGAGAAAGATCTAGAAATTCAAGATCTGGTAGAAAAGCATAGAATAGAAATCTGTGAGATTAAACAAACAATATCATCCAGTTTAGAGAGAAAGAATCAGTCGCTGGTTCTTAAAATACAAGATCTTGAAGAACAGTGTCAAGGACATATACAAGAGAAAGAAGAAGCAATTGCTAGCTATGAGAGCTTGCGAGAAACGATGGAAGTCCTACAAACTGAATTGGGGGAATCAGCTGGGAACATAAAGCAAGAATTTGAATCCATGAAGCAGCAGCAAGCCTCTGATGTGGATGAGCTACAAAAGAAGCTTAGAATTGCTTTCAATGAAAAGGATGTTCTCCTTGAAACAGTGAACCGTCTCCGAGAAGAATTAGAACAGTTGCCTTCACAAAAGGAAGAGGCAGAAGAACTGAGACATAAAATAGGATCACTTCAGGAGGAAAATGAGAAACTTGTCACTTCTCTTCATCAAAAAGAGGCTGCAATAAAAGAACTGCGAGAGAGGGAACTGGAGCTTTCTTCACAGAACAGGAGCATCCTTGAGGAAATGAAGTGCTCTGCTGAGGAAGTAGAAAGCCTCCAAGGAAAATGCAAAATGGAAAAAGCAATAGCCATGGACCTTCAACAACAGGTTGAGGCTCTAAGCCTTTGCAAATGTGAATCAGAGCAACAGATAGGAGAATTAATGGAGAAACTGAAGAGCAATTCAGTGGAAGAAGAAAAGAACCAAGGAAAACTGGGGGAATTTGAACAACAAATTGATACTCTTCAGAAAGATAAAGTGTGTCTACTCTCTGACATAGAGCATCTACATGGTGAAAACAACAAAATAAAGGAAGAAAGAGATCGAGCAGTTAAGGAATTTGAGCTCTTTGCATCTGAAAAAGGGGACTGGGTCAAGTCTAAAGAGAAAGCAGATAGTTTGGAAATAAATCTTCAAACTGTCTGTGAAGAAAAAGACAATTTAACTAAAGTACTTGAGGATGAAAAGAGCTTTAGATCACTTGTCATCAATCAGCTGCATAGTTTCTGTGAGAAAATGGGCTCCAAATGTCCAGACGAAAATGAAGAGGAGGATATTGTTGGTATCCTGCAAGCTACGAATGAATTCTTTGCAAAAATGAAGCGCGAGGAACAAAATCTAGCTTCACTGAAGGACGAAAATGATCTTCTACAGCAGGAGATGCAGAGGCTTCAGGAAGAAAGCATAGCTGACTGTGCAGCACTTAGATCTTTGTTAGAGGATTGTGAAAAAGAAAAACGCCTTTTAAGAGAGGAATTGAAAGAGACTTTCTCTGAAAAAGAAGCCCTTCAGTTAGATATCCAGGAGTTGAAAAACACTAGTGAGAAAGTCAGGAATGAGAACCAAGATTTTCTCCTTCGCATTCAAGATATTTCTGAGCAACTTGCTCTCCAGGAAAGCAAAATAAGAGAACAAGAAGACAAATGGAAAGAAGAGCAGAAGAATCTAAATTTAATTCTGGAGCAAAAAGAAACTGAACTGAGAAGTGTGCAAGCTGAGCTCTCTCTGTTAAAGGTTAGACTTTTACTATTATCAAAATTATTTCCCAAGTTTCTTCAAAAATCAAAGAAGGAAAAGGTAGTAGAAATTGTTAACAATAGCCCACGAAAAGGCTTACTTTATTATTTGTAAGAGAAAGGCTTCAGTGTGTTTGAAAAAAATCACCATATCACTTTTTGTGCAAACGCTTTATAAAATTCACTGATAACATTCAAATGACTCTGTATAGGTTTAGAACCTGGATTAGAGATCGGCTTGGCATGGTGAAAAAAATTATCATCCTAAAATTCAAACTAATGAAAACAACTTGTTTAGAGTGCAGTTTTAATTCAGTTGTTTTTCTGCTCAAGGCAGTTTCTCCCTAATATTAGGCTAAGAGGTACTTTAACTGGTGAAAGACAGAACTTATCTGTTCTTAGCAGTTCCATTAATTTTTTTAATGCAGAGATGCATTTAACTTAAGGTTTATTTGGACATTTTATTAACGTATTGCAATAGATCAACAGTGATGGGACTATGCAAAAGCAGCCTTAGTTGCTTCATATAGCACACATCATATAGCAGCGATGACCAATCTTGGCACTCCAGGTGTCCTTGGACTTCAATTCCCAGAAGCCCAAGTCAGTACTCCTGCTAATCAGGACTTCTGGGAATTGAAGTTCAAGAACACCTGGAGTGCCAAGGTTTGTTGTCACTGACCTAGGCGCTGTCATAGTGGGATTGCTATTCTTTCTTCTTTGCCTTTGTGATTTCATCTCCCACCCCACAGTAGCCAACTATGCTCTTGTCCTAGGATTGGCGAGAGGCACATCTTCAGGTGTGAGAGCCTCTCAGGGGGAATTTGTAGGGCAGACCTGGCCTCGTTATTCTCTTGCCAAAAGCTTAGGTTAGAGCATTGACCAGCCCGTCTCATGTGTTTTGTATACGATGCAGGACTCTGTGGAAGCATCTTCTGTTAGTGCTGATCAGCAGTCATCAGAACTTTCCAAAATAGGTAATTCTTCCTACATCTTTCCTTACCCTTACCACTTGTGCATTGAAAAGAACTATTCAGTCAAATTTGTTTCCATTGTATCTGACAGACCTGTGTATTTTTAGCGGTAATATTTGAAAAATAGTTAAATATATTTCTAATTTTGTTATAAAAACATCTGTACACAACTTTCTGTTTTACGACAGCAGCATGATATAGAGAGAATAAGACATTCATCACAATAGAACAAGCATATCAATAGCAATCACACTTGTATACCACCCCATAGTACTTAGTGTACTCTCCGGGTAGTTCACAGAGTAATTAGTATTTTGCCCCCAACATGCTGGGTACTCATACCAACTTCAGAAGGATGGAAGACTGAGTCAACCTGGATCCCCGTCAGAATCGAACTCGCACCATTCTGGCTGCAATTACAGCAGTTTAACCTCTGCGCCAACAGGGCTCTTATACAGCAATAAAAAGAACATAAAATAGACATTTCTTACTGGCCAGCTGTTGCACAATGCTGGTTGTAAAGATAAACCAGTTTACCATGCCAAGGCACATAAATTAAAAGGACTTCCCTAGGCATAGTGATCACATTCATGCTGCCATAAAAGAGACAGCTCTCTACATTGTTGTCACACAGTATACCAGCCAAGTTGTTTGAATGAGGCCTGGGGTGGCTTTTAGATTTTGAGGTGGTTTGCTTTTAAGAATCATGTCAGGCTAGTTTTCCATAGGAATCTATTAACTGGGCTCGCCAAGCTTTGCCTCTCTCCCTTGGTGCTTCCCATTTCCCCAGTACTGTCTTATGGAATTTGAAACGTTAGGCTCAAAACCCTCCTGTGCCTTTAAGATTTTCTTTTATTTTTAGTTCCTGTAAATCTTTGTAAGAAGGAGTTTGGCCACTGAGTTCCACAAGGCCAGGACTCTGAGACATGACTTAAGGAGGAAGCTTACAGGGCTGGCTGTAAATGAGGAGGCTGGTAGCAATATCCTGATGGAAGGGAAACTGAACCTAGAGGACCAGATTCTATTGCTCATGCTCACTCCCTCATCCCAAAATTTGCCACTGAACAGCAGCCAAAATTTGAAACCCTCCTCATGTTTGAGGCCGAGGCCGAAGGGTCATGCCACCACCCTACCAAGGGTTTGGTACTGTACCAGTGTTTCTTGGAGAAAAGTCTTTAATAAAGCCTAAGAAGGCTAAAACGGAAACAAAGCTTCTTTCAGATTTTTACATCTTAAGTAGATTAAAGTTTTAAAGATGCATGTCAACCCCTTGAATGGAGCTTGGAAATGAATAAATCATCAATGTGGCTCTTCTGGAATTGATGTAACACACCTTCATTTGTCTGTACCATTTATAATTCTGGTTGTGCATGTGAAGTCCTTTGAAACTTCTGAGACAGCTTCAAGGACAACTCCAGGAACAACAAATTATAATAACCTAGCCAGGAGCTTTCCAGAGTATGAAGCACTGTGGCTGAGCTGTCCTCACACAAAAATGGTACCTTTACCGCTATAATTGATGGAGCTAATCATTTTTAATGAAGTTACATTTACTTCTGACAGAAACACTTTTGTTATCACATTTTAAAATAGTTTTTCTTTATTTATTTAGCGAACTTAGAAAAAATGCTGAAAGAAAAGGAAGAAAAGCTAAGTAAAATTAAAGCCGTTGCTTTGAAATTGAGGAAAGAGTTGGATTCTAGCAGGAAAGAGGTAACTGGAATCAAATTAAATGTTTCTGGTAGCAGTCATCATCAAAAATTGTTACTGTTATTCTAGGACTCCAAAAGTCTATTTAGGTCTTCTGACCATACTGCCAGTGACTCAACGCCGATCATCAGGTGGGGTTTAACTAACCTGACAACCCTGAGGCCTAACAGTCCTGTGTGGCGAAGTCCACAGTGAAGGGTGATGGTCCCCAAGTGGATTAAATCCCACTTTGTTCCATCTTTATGGAGGGCAACACATTCATCAATACTGGCCTGGGACCAATGAGGACTTTGTGTGCCAAATGGTCTCAGGACCAGAAAGTAACTCATGGAACTGGATCAGTGGTACGAGTACCATGCTGCGATGTAGAAGGCAAATGGAAGGCCACTGCATTATAATGTTCCCAGGATCGCCATGATGATAGCCAATATTCAGAATGAGATAGTCATTTGAAGAAGAAGAGATATTATAGGGAAAGATGCATAAGAACTTGAGAAGATGATAATTCTCAGGTCATGAGATCAAAAGAGGCAGATCCAGCAGTTATTGTATTATTTCAGTATTCATCCTTTGTATGCCAGAAACTGCTCTGGACCTTGTTTTTGACAGTCAAAACAGATTGAGATGGGGAGGGACCAGAAATCTCAAGGTATCTTTAAGTGTCAAGCTGGATTTAGACTTTTGTAAAATTAGTTTCTTGTTATTCAAGACAACAGAAGAAACTTGATTTTATTTTTTGAAGCCATATATTACATGAGTTCTACATTATCTTATTTATTATTTTCTTCCTTATTTTCATTTGCAATCATTAAGAGAACTGACTTGATTATGATATCAAACTTGTATATGCATGTGACTAGGAATTTTCAACATAAAATCTTTTGATTCAAAGTGTCATTTTATTCCAGAAGATATGTTTTACTTGGTGCTTTTCATTTTCTTGGCTATAATTATTTTGGGTTATCTATCAATCGGATCCAAAATTTTTGTTTGCCGAGTGGAATACTTTTAGGCCTTGAGTTGTTTGCCACCTTTGGAAGAGCTGGAAAAACTACTGGAATAGAAGGAGTTTTCATGTGTAGTTGTTTTTAATCCAGCCATTGATGTTAACAGTGCTTATGCCTGTCTTTTAATTTAGGTGCAAACACTTAAAGAAGAGCTGTCATTATCACACTTGGAGAAAGAGCAACTGTCTTCTTCAGTGGAAGACCTTATTCAGGCAGCAGAGAGCTATAAGGTGAAAGACAGATCTCTTTTACAATCTTCGGTGTACTGGAAATGCTTTATCAAGGCTTTATCAAGTATCTTATTATATGCTGTTTTTGTAGATTGAATTTTGTATATTGTATTATTGTGTATTTACTGTGTAAAGGTAAAGGTTTCCCTTGCTCGAAAGCTAGTCGTACCCGACTAGGGTTCAGTGCTCATCTCTGTTTCAAAGCTGACGAGCCAGTGCTGCCTGCTTCTGCAGACATTTCCGTGGTCATGTGGCAGGCATGACTAGACACCAGAGTGCATGGAATGCTGTTTACCTTCCCACCGAAGTGTTCCCTATTTATCTACTTGCAATTTCTTCCTTTCAAACTGATAGGTTGGCAGGAGCTGGGACAAAGACGGGAGCTCATTCCGTCCTGCAGTACTCAGGAATCGAACTGCTGACCTTCTGCCTCCCAGTCAGCGCCTTAGTCACTTGAGCCACTGCAGTCCTTGTTTACTGTGTATATTGTTTAATTATCATGTGAGCCGCCCTGAGTCGGGTTCCCTAATTGGGTGGCATACAAGTGCGAAAATTTAAATAAAGTTAAAATAAATTCTCAGCATGATACATCACAAACTTTTTTAGTGTTCACTGGACTTATTCTCACCTAGAATCTGGCCTTCATCTTGTAAAGCTATCAAGAGCGGTGCTTTGTTTGCAGTGGGTAATTTTGTGCCAAAAAGAAAAGGAAAATGCTGCTGAAGTTGTTTTATCGAGTGCATTTAACTGAAGGCATTGAAAAATAAGTTGGCCTTTTATTCTAAATTTACTTTCTTAGTAAAGAGGTTGGAGAAAGCAAATAGAAAGGCAAAGATTTAAATACAACTCAGGTTGGGCATTGCAGTTGTTGTGATGTCTGTGTGCAATAAAATGCTAAGTTAAGAACAGGAAGACTATCGCCCTGTTGATAGCCAATATACGGAACGGATACGGCAACAGAAGAAGAAAAATAAAATGTTACTCTAGATTCTTTTGTATTTTTATTATTTATTTATTTTTGCCAGCAACACATTGCTTGTTTTTACTGCTATATGTTCAAGGCAACTTTCCAGATATTTTGTGGTTTTAAAGTATTTTGTGTTACTTTGGATGGTGTGTACACAGTAGAAAGTTGAGGTATAAATAGATTGTTAAAATTCTGTCAAATCATTTTAAATTCAACACTAATAGGTAGTGTTTTATAGACATCTATGGGGCAATGGTGGCTTAGTGGTTAAAAAACTGTGCTTGATGACTGGAAGATTGAGACCCGAGTGCTGTGCAACAGAGTGAGCTCCCGTCCCTGCCCCAGCTACTGCCAACCTAGCAGTTCAAAAGCAAGCATTGCAAGTAGATAAATAGGCAACACTTTGATGAGAAAGGTAACAGCGTTTTGCATTTTCTGGCACCTAGTCATGCCTGCCACATGACCACGGAAACATCTGCAGATGCAGACAGTGTTAGCTCTTCAGCTTTGAAACAGAGATGAGCACCGCACCCTAGAGTTGGTCATGACTGGCTTTCGAGCAAGGGAGAATTTTACCTAATAGGTGCCTTCTACCTATTACAAAAAAGATAAACTGTCCCCTCTCCCCCCCATGGTTTGTAGGTCTGAGAAGGGATGGCAGTTTCCATTTTGTTGCTGGCAAAAAAATAAAAATACAAAAGAATCTAGAGTAACATTTTATTCTTCTTCTTCTGGTGCCATATCCGTTCCGGATATTGGCTATCAAGTTCAATTTAGATCAATATATTTTGCAAAATCTGAAAGGCCTTTGTATCTGTTCCCAGAATCTTTTATTAGAGTTTGACAAGCAAGCAGAGCGGCTAGATTATGAAAAAGAGCGTGCTCGTAATTTTGAACATCAAATAGATGACCTCACAAGACAGTTGGATAACTCAGCTCAGCAGGTATTGTTCCTTTAAACATTTTTAAAAATGGACTCATATTCAATTTGGCGTGTGGGAAGCCACAGAAGGAAGTTAACTAGAATTAAAATGTTAGGAAATGTTAGCCTGAGAAATGATTTGTGCTGTTGGCAGTTCAGGCAGCAGGTTGTGATCTTTTATGACTTCTAGTCCAGCTCAAATACCTCTGAAAAGCTTAGAACAGGGGTTCCCAACCTAAGGTCCGCAGGCCAGATCTGTCCCCCAGTGCCATTTCATGTGCTCCCCCCCTCCAAGGGCATTCAAGAAACAAAATCGCTGCCCCTTTGAACCTGTTGGGACAAAATGGCCATCCCCATAGTGTAGGCAGGGCAAAATGGCCATCCAGCCCTCAAAGCTGACTGAGAGAGTGTGACCTGGAACCTGGCTTGAAAAGGTTGGGAACCCCTGGTTTAGTAGAGGCTTGGATAGGGACAGTGATGCACTGAAGCAGGTTCTGTCCTGTTCGGGAGAACCGGTAGCGGAAATTCCCCCAGGCCACACCCACCTGACTGGCCTCACCCACCTCCATACCCCATTGTGTTGGCCATGCCCACAGATTTGGCCCTGCCCATAGATTTGGCCCCACCCACAGTGGTGGTAATAATTTTTTTTTGGAGTGCATCACTGGATGGGGAGCATTCCCCTGTTTCATCCATCATCTCAGAACTTCTAAAAGCTACTGCTAGGAATCCTCCAGCCTGCAATAATTGCTGTTGGTCGCCCCAAAGGGTAACTTTTCTGAGTAGCATGCCATCTTCTATTCAGAGGGCTACTATTTCTCAACATGGAGTTCCTCTTTAACTGGAGTTTGAATAGACCACATGTTGGGATTTGGTTTGTAAGAGTT
Source organism: Bradypodion pumilum (assembly GCA_035047305.1). Taxonomy (NCBI): domain Eukaryota; kingdom Metazoa; phylum Chordata; class Lepidosauria; order Squamata; family Chamaeleonidae; genus Bradypodion; species Bradypodion pumilum. The sequence goes on from JAWDJD010000003.1 coordinate 173,744,078, forward strand.
TCTTTTACTCCACTTCTTGGAAGCATCATTTGATGTTGAATAGAAAGATTGTAAATCGGACATTTCCTCTGCATCATTTTTTTCCTTCTGATGAAGAGTCTTATCAAAATACTCTTTTGAAACCAGTTAAAAATCAAAGGTTTATTTTGAAAAATTGGGTCAAATAAAATGTGATATAGAATGTGTAGACATGTGAGCTCCCTCCTTGGGTATATGCCAGCATTGTTTGGATAAAAAAAAGAGTTCTGTAAAATTATCTGGGTAAGAGAAACAATTGCATTTTAGTTTTTATACTAATCATGTGGAGCATCTGATCAACTTTAAGGCATTATGTAGTTGAAGCTTGCAATTAAATAAAAAAGCTGACATCCTGTTGTGGAACTACCATATATACTCGAGTATAAGTCGGGTTTTTTAGCCCACAGAATGAGGTCCAAAAATGGGACTTGACGTATTGGGTCAACATAAACACTCAAAAACATACCCACACAAATGTCTAAATTAATTAATTTTACCATATTTTCATGTATTGTAATTATTGAAACTCACTAGCAGCTGCTGCATTTTCCATCCCCGATTTGTACTTGGGTCAATCTATTTTCCTAGTTTTAGAGGTCCAATAGGTTCCTCGACTTATATTTGGGACGACTTATAGTTGAGTATATACGGGGTATGTGAAAATAAGACTCCCCCTGGTCAAAAGGGATTCATGGAGAGTCTCTGAACCTAGTGAGGGTTAAGAAGCTTTAAAATAAAGATTGCCTACTAATCTTTGCAACTGATGCTGTCTTAAGGATTTATACGCATGCACCTGTGCAACAGGATTCAGCCAAACAGTCTCTGCTTTTTTGTTCCTTACATGCTACAGTATGCCCCTTGGCATCTTAAGCTGGTGAGAACACTCCTGGGTCAATTGGTAATTTTACAGCCAAAAGGCAAGATGCAGCTTTATTTTTGTTCCCTGATATCTTTCCTGGGATTAGTTCTAAAATTCTCCGAATTTGAGAAGACAAGGACAGCAGGAACCCCAGACTTAAAAGAAATGAAAAGGGTAGTAATAAAGGAACCAGCAGCAATGTATGTTAAGCTTATTTCTGGAATAGAGCCATTTGGGTTCTATTTCCAAATTTAACTACTAATTAAAAAGGGCATTGAATTTTCATTAGAACTACAACCTTTTTCTCTCCTCTTTTCAGGACTGCACATTTTGTGTAAAATTGTGTGATAGCAAAAGCCCAGAACATGAACATATATTTTAGCACACCAAATTAAATCCATTTGTTTGCAATAGTTTTATTTTTTTATGGGGGGGGGGAGTTTTAATTATTTTATCTGCTGTTTTATCCTGTGTTTGTTAGTCGCCCTGAGTCGACCTTGGCTAATTGTGTGGGGTAGAAATGAACAAACAAATAAATTTTTAAAAATGTGATGTAGTGATATTATCAAGGACTGTTACTGGACATAACTAGTTAGATCATTGATTTGTCTAGAGCAGTGGTTCCCAACGTGAGGCACATGTCCCACAGGAGCACTTCAATTCCCGGAAGCCTAAGTCAGTACATTGTCCGATCACACTGCCAACACGAAAACTCTGTATTTATTTATTTATTTTATTGTTAAATTTTTATACCGCCCACTCAGCCAAAGCCGACTCCGGGCGGTTCACAACATTGGGTAAAAACAGATAAAAACAAATAAAACAGATAAAAACCAGCAATAAGAACCCACCCCTAAAAAGAGAGGGGTGCAGGAACTGAAGAAACCGTGGGGCAGGCATCCTCCCCTATATTAACCACCCAACGGAAGCCACCCCTCCACCTGCACCCCAAACGTGGCCCGCCAGCCAGGTTTTTAGTTCTTTTCTAAAGGACAACAACTCCGTCTGGAGACGCAGTTCCACAGGCAGGAGATTCCAAAGGGCCGGTGCGGACACAGAGAAGGCTCTCCTCCTTGTGCCAGAGAGGCGAGCCCCCCTGGCCGATGGCACTATTAGAGAGCCCCTCCGGTCCGCTCTGGTTGGACGGACAGACGTCCTTAGGGCGATGCGGTCTCTAAGGTAACCTGGCCCACTACCATATAGGGCTTTAAAGGTCAAAACCAGCACCTTGAATTGCACCCGGAGGCAAACGGGTAACCAGTGCAGCTCCCGCAGAAGTGGTGAGGCATGGGCATAACGTCCACACCCCATCACCACCCGGGCCGCCGCATTCTGGACCAGCTGCAGCCTCCGAATGGTCATCAAGGGCAGCCCCATGTAGAGCGCATTACAATAATCTAGTCTGGAGGTCACCAGAGCATGAGTGTCCATGAGCAAAGAGTCCCAGTCCAGGAGCATGCGCAACTGGCGAATCACCCGAAGTTGGGCGAAGGCCCTCCTGGCCACAGCCGCCACCTGTTCTTCTAGCAGCAGCCGCGAACCAGGAGGACCCCCAAGTTGCACACCGGGTCGGTCTGGGGCAAAATAGCCCCATCCCAAACCAAAGATGGTAGCTCCCGGGATAACACAGGACCCCCCCCCCCATTCACAGCCACTCAGTCTTACTAGGATTCAGCTGTAACCCATTCGCCCCCATCCAGACCCCAACCACCTCCAGACAACTGGAAAGGACTTTGACTGCATCACTGGGGTCCCCACGGGCCGAGATGTACAACTGTGTATCATCCGCGTACTGATGGTACCGCACCCCGTGGGAACGGATGATCTCACCCAGCGTCTTCATGTAGATGTTAAATAGGAGAGGAGAGAGTACCGAGCCCTGAGGCACCCCATATTTTAGGGACCTAGGACTGGACTTCTCGCTCTCCAACCACACTGACTGGGTCCGGCCCCTCAGAAATGAGGAAAAACAGGACCACACAGTGCCCTGGATCCCCAATCCTTGGAGTCGTTCCAGAAGGATACCGTGGTCGACGGTATCGAAAGCCGCTGAGAGGTCAAGAAGAGCAAGGACGGACGGATGACCGCCATCCCGCTCTCACCAGAGATCATCCATCAGCGCGACCAATGCAGTCTCAGTACCATATCCAGGTCTGAATCCTGACTGGAAGGGGTCCAGATATTCCGCTTCATCCAGTACCCTCTGCAACTGACGCGCCACTGCCTTTTCCAATACTTTCCCCAAAAAGGGGAGGTTGGAAACAGGTCTGTAGTTGGTTATGACTGCTGGATGGCTTCTTCAGGAGGGGGCGCACCAAAGCATGTTTCAATGGTGCAGGAAATATCCCCTCCCGAAAAGACGCATTAATTATAGCCCCGACCCAGCCACCTGTCACCGTCTTGGAGGCTTTTACCAGCCAGGCGGGACAGGGATCCAATGGACAATTTGAGGTGTGGACCGCCGCAAGGAGCCTGTCCACTTCATCTGGGGCAACAGGATCAAACTGATCCCAGATAACACAGCAAGACTGTGCACTGGCTCCCCCCTGACCCTCCCCATCCACGCCAAGATTAAACCCTGAGCGAATCCGATCGATTTTCTCCACAAGATGGTCAGCAAAGTCCTCAGCCAATCCCTGCCAACTAGGCACAGCCCCCCCCCCCTACCAAGGAGGGACCTGGTCACCTGAAACAGGGTGGCTGGGCGATTATCAGTGGAGGCAATAAGGGAGGTGAAGTATTGCCTCCTCACCATCCCCATCGCCACTAGGTAGGCCCTAATAGCAGCTCTAGCTAGTGTCCAATCGGAATCGCTCTGGGTCTTCACCCAGCGGCGCTCTAGGCATCTCTTTGCCCGTTTGAGCTCCCATAGTTCTTCCGTGAACCACGGGGATGATCTAGCTCCACGGGCTCTGAGAGGCCGTAGTGGAGCGATTACATCCAAGGCAGCTGTCGTCGACCCACAGCACAGGTCAACAAGTGCCTCGGGCGAATCATGTTGCCGATCCAGGGGGAAATCCCCCAGTTCCCTCTGAAATCCATCCGGATCCATCAGTTGCCGGCCACTTTAATAGACCCTGCCTCCCTACGATGGTGTCACCCCCAGGAAGTCTAGAGCCACCAGATAGTGATCTGACCATGGTGTTATGTCTAGCTTCTGTAAACTCAGATCACTCTGCCACCGCTCCGACAAAAAGACTAAATCTGGTGTGTGGCCACTGCCCCTGGTAGGGCCCTGAATTACCTGAGCCAGGTCCATAGTTGCATGGAAGCCATGAACTCCTGAGCCACCCTGGAACCGGACCCCAGCGAAGACAAATTGAAGTCCCCCAGAACCATCAGCCTAGAGAACTCCAACGCCAACCCTGAAACAGCCTCGAGGAGCCCTGGCAGGGAGTCCCTTACCCTGCAAGGGGGCAGGTACAGGAGTAGGATCCCCAACTGACCCTTTGGGCCCAGCCCAAAGTTTACTCCCTGTGGAATATGGTCCCCCATTGGTAAAGTGCTGCAAAAAAGTTAAGGTTTCTGCTTCAAGAAGTACACAATTTACTTGATGGATCTGAATAATTCATAGTACAGTAGAACCTCGGATAAAGTCCAAACTCCGTTCCACAAGTTTGGACTTTATCCAATTTTGGACTTTATCCGAATCAAATGGGCGATGCATCAGATAACGTCCATAAATGGACTTTATCCAAGGTTCCCATACCAAATACCTCGGATAATTTTGGATTTTACGCGATGCATCACGTGTGCATGAAAACCGCGATTTTATCCGAATTGGACTTTATCAGAATCGGACTTTATCCAAGATACCACTGTATCACCATGCTGACTTGTTGCTGCTGTCATTTTAGGAAGATCAGTTGCGCTCTGCTAACGAAGACCTCTTGACTCGGATTGAGACACTGCAGAATAATACCAAGCACTTAGAAAACCAACTGTTAGAAACACAGAAAGCAAAAGCGAAAGCCGAGAAAGAACTGGATGCTGAAAAACTTGTAAAGGAACAAAAGATAAAGGTAAACGGCATTGTTGGAAAAGCAAAAAATAAAATAAGTTATTTTTCGAAATGGGCAATTTAAAAATAATAATAGAAAAGTTAAGTTTTCTAAATGAACAAAGGCACCTTTAAGGTTAGCAAGTTTTATTCGATATGCTGTTGAAGACTACTGCCCATTTTATGGCTATAGTCTAAAAAACTGAAGCCAGAACAGATTGGTTGCTGTTTAAGATTCTGGTGATTTTGCTGCAACATACTAATAAGGTGATTGTCTCGGAAATTTCTTAATGAAGAACTACTATTGCAGGACCACACTAATGCTGTGAAAGAAGTTGAAGAACTCCAGACACAACTTCAGAAAGAAAAGAAGTATCTTCAAAAAGTTTTAGAAGAGTTGGAGTTGGCAAAGAAGGTAGATTGATAGTGATGTTACTCTGCCTCTTATCAGTCTTTGATTTCTGGCTGTATCTTTGTCTTCATTTGACACAACAGCTGTTTTTGCTTGTTGAAGTGCAAGATACAGAGTCATATGGTCGTAGCCTCCATATACAGTAGATACTGCTTGGTATATTGAATTAGATTAAAGAAGAGACACCTTATTGGGCTATTGGATTAGACACTCATTACAAATGTTGATCTTGCATATGTTTTGTATTTAATTTTGTAACAGGGTGCACAGAAGAGCACTTTAATGGATATGGAAATTGCTGATTATGAGCGTTTTGTAAAAGAACTTAATCAAAAGATTGCTGACAAAAGCAGCAGAATTGAAGACCTTGAACAAGAAATTAAAATTCAGAAACAGAAGCAAGAAACGCTACAAGAGGGAATCAGTGAGCAATGCATCATGTCTTACTTTGGTGTTTCAAGGTTTTGTGTTTATTTCAGTGTAGCTAGATGACTATGTATGCTTGTAGAGTATTAACACTGCAAATATAGTTCAGTAAGCCTTATTCATAGAATCATAGAATAACTGAGTTAGAAGAGGGTTTTTAGACTATCGAGTCCAACCTCCTGCTCAGTGCAGGAATCCAAATTAAAGCAGATATGACAGATGGTTGTCCAATTCTCTGTTGAATGTTTCCAGTTTTGGAGAGTTCACCACCTCTCGGAGCATTTAGTTCTACTGTCGTTCTGCTCTTACTGTGAAGAAGTTTTTCCTTATGTTCAGCCTATATCTTGTATCCTGTAGTTTCAGCCTGTTATTACGCATCTTTGTCAGTAGACAAGATTTTTGTTACAAAGATTAAGAAAACTAGCCTTTTACAAAAATATCATTTCGCAGATGTTTACGATCCTGCTTGAGAAAATTACCCCTCAAAATCCCTCTGCAAAGTTGTGGTCAGTTATAAGGTCACTGAAGATTTATGTGTTTTCATTTGGATGTGGAATACTTAAGGGGTTTGTGTCTTGAAATGAAAATTCAGAAAATTGTAACTGCGTGACATAATTTACAATTAATAATTCTACTTTCCTTAGTTTGCAAAAAAAACGTGCTATAGGAAATAATATGGTGAACGTTTCATAAAGATTCTGTTTGTGGCCTCATGCATTTATTATCTATAACATGTATTTTGTTTATTAGAATCATTTCAGAATTCTGTGCAACAATATGAGGGGAAAAATTCCAAGATCAAGCAATTACTGGTGAAAACAAAAAAAGAATTGTCTGATTCAAAGCAGGCAGTAAGTATTTGTGCTTTTACTATTCCCTGTTTTGTTAGTCAACGTAATAATGATATAGCTACATTTCATATACAGTAAAGTCAGATTATTAAAGATAGCTCTTTTTCTGCAGGAAAATGATCTTCTGAGATTGCAGGCATCATTAAAAGGAGAACTGGAAGCAAGTCAGCAGCAAGTAGAAGTTTTCAAGGCGAGACAATTTTTCTTATATCATAATTTCTGGAATAGCAGCTAAAGATATATGTGAAAGCTGTATCCAGAACAGAATCTTATCCTGTGGGTGATGTTGTCAAAATATTGTATTTAAAAAGATTTCAAAGGTGCTCCCACAAGTTGTACATTACTTAACTTTTAAGAAACTTGCATTGAAGTTAGTGCCTCAAATTCTGTTGCTTAATGTAGTAAGTTGCAGCTAGAATATGCCTATTGAATCAGTGGCATTTTAATGAGCCAACTTCTCCACAAGTTCCACTGATTCAATGAACCTATGCTTTTTGTGACTTACTATAAGAAGCAACTTGATTTCAGTCAGTAAGAGTTTTAATATAAGTAGGTTGCATATCCTGTTTTCTGAGCGTAAGCATCATTGAATTCTCATATGGTGAATGTATATTTAGCTCTATCACTGTAGTTATTTCCTTTACTGACTTCCTTCCCAACACAATTTATAAATGGTGTATTCTGGGAATAATGGTGAATATATATCGTGTTGCTTTCATCCCTGGCACACGCTCTCAGTTAGTCCACGTGAAATGAAAATTTCATGTCATACCTGACATGTGCTCTGAGTTAGTCAAAGTGAAACGAAAGAGGCTTTTTGTTTCCATGTTGAAATTGGAGCTCAAATTTTAAATGACAAAATCACCACGCTCTGCTCAGAATTAAGTATGAAGTGAAGCATGGTTCCTGTCTTTGGACATGGTCTAACCAAACATAAGCACTTTATATCTAGTTCACTCCCGACAGAATAAAGTTACATATGAGCATACGATGTAATGATTGGAATCAATATGGCTCTTAAATAGTTGACTGAATTGTCCTTAGTATACAACTTTGAATACAGAAGCAACAAGATGAAAAATTGAATTGCCAGAGACTCTGAATTCCCATTCTGCACATGATATGCTGTCATATTTTTATTATTAGTTTACGCCTGATGTATGCATGCCCTACACAGGAACAGGCATAGAGGTTTTGTATAAATGACAATTCTGCTATCGTCTTCCACATATTTCTTTTCTCTAGTTTACTTGTTGGGCACTCCTCTTTTTCCCATCCCTTCTTTAATTGCTTGTTTGCTGCCTGCTCCCCTCCAACCTCTGCTCTTTCCCCTCCCACCACCACTTACTTGCTAACAGGCTTTGTGATATAAATGTAGATTTGTGTGTTAAATGAGCTTTTGAAAGTTGGGAGTCCCAGGTATTTGCTTGGAAGGTGAAGTGAATTCCATTTCAATGTATATATACAGTAACAAGACACACACCTTTTAATACATTACATATATTTTCTGTTTCTAAAATGTTATAATGAAAATTGCAACTCATTAAGGAGTAAAGTAAAGGCTGCCCTTGATCAAAAGCCAGTCGTATCCAACTCTAGGGTTCGGTGTTCATTTCTGTTTATAGCCAAAGAGCCAGCGGTGTCTGCGTTTGCAGACATGTGCCAGGCATGACTAGGCACCAATGTGCACGGAACGCTGTTACCCACCAAATTGGTACCAATTTATCTACTTACAATTTCTTGCTTTCGAACTGCTAGGTTGGCAGAAGCTGGGACAGAGCTGGGAGCTCATTCTGTTGTGCAGTACTCGGGTATCGAACTCCAGTCTTCAAGTTAAGCATCTTAACCACTGGAGCCACCGCAGTCCTGTTTATAGCTCTATAAAAGCTAAAACAACCCAACTTGGCACAAAGCTCATTGAGAAGTGTGGTCCACCCACCTTCCTCCATATTGCTGAGATGTTCTTCGTTAAATTTCAGCCAACCAATTTTAATTTAAAAATATAACACATGCTTTTAAATAAGTTCCGCTGTTTAAAATTCTCTGGCAACATTTGGTTCACTGCCACGCTCCTCTCAGTCCTTCAGTCTACTTTTCAGAACCACACCATGTGGTGCTGGCAATGAGGGCACCTTGCTGGACATGATCTGTGAACACTAGTGCAGAAAGTCTTTCAGGTCCCCAGCTTTGAGGTTGTGTTTCCCAAGCATTGGCTCATTGGCGCTCCCCTCTCTCTCTCCCCCCCCCACTTTGTCCCCCCCCCCCGGCCACCAAAGTAAAAGGGTTTCCTTGTAATCTTTGCCTTTGCTTACCTTCCATTCTTTTCAAGGGGTATTTTCATACACACCAATTCTCCCATCCATAGGGATGGGAAGTAATACCAACCCCTCCTGTTCTGATCACCTTTCCTCATCTCTCTTCCCTTCTTTCCCCATTTCTGACTTTTTATCTCCTTCCCTTTCTTCACTCTTTTTTCCTCCTCCAATCCCAGCCATTCCAATTGCTTCCTCCAGAGCTGTTATTGCTTTCTTCTCTTCTTCCACCACTTCCAACTTTACTTCATCCTTCTCTTCCAAAATCTTTTCCACAAAACCCTCATCCCTTTCCAACTCATTTCGACCCCAATTTCCTGAAGAACTAGAGGTCTTGAACTCCAGACCCTCATCTGGAGGGAATGACAGACCAACCCATTCCCTGGTGTCTCCTCCACAACAAGAATGGATTAATTCAACATACTGTATATATTTTTTTATATCAAGTACTCATTTAATGAGGACTGTGGTGGCTTAGTGGTTAAGATGCTGAACTTGTCGACTGGAAGGTCTGCAGGTCAGCAAGATCAAGACCAGAGTACTGCATTACAGAGTGAGCTCCCATCTCTGTCCCAGTTCCTGCCAACCTAGCAGTTCAAAAGCGAGAAATTGCAAGTAGATAAATAGGTACCACTTTGGTGGAAGGTAAACAGTGTTCCATGCACTCCGGTGTCGAGTCATGCCTGCCACTTGTCCATGCAAATGCAGACAGCGCTGGCTGTTTGGCTGTAAACAACCATTCAGCAGTCACTCAGCGAACAATATATTTCACCATATTTCTAGAAGGTGTTGTCTTGTATGTGGAGAATACAAATCAAGACCTCTGGACCCAGCACGCTGTAACTTGGCACACAGGTGCCTTGAGCATGCTGGGTAACAGACTGGGTGCGTGCAGCAGCGGGGAGAGAGCTGTGGGTGCCGAGGCTGACGGCGGTGCCGCTGCCAGAGCTGGCCACAGCTTCCTGCGGCGCTGCTGACTATAGGACACGTGGTGGGGCACGCCAGGACGAAGAGCCAGGGAAGGCGCCCAGGACAAGCCCTGCCGAAGACCACGGGGTAGGGAGGGCCGACGGGTGTGGGGAGAGCACGGCCAGGACACCGGGGCACCCGGGATGTGGGGCAAGGAGCGGCCATCATATGGTTGTGGCAAATGGAAGTATTGCTATAGCTAGCTTTATATTTACAGCTATATAAAAGATAAAACAACAGAATGGCTAGACTTGGGATACCATTCAGCAAATGCCATGGAGGAAAGTTTTAAAGAAGGCCATGGCTAAATTCTAAATGCCCTTTTGCAGATTCAATTGGCTGAGATAACCTCAGAAAAACACAGAATTCAGGAGCAACTGCGGACGTCTCTAGAGCAGCAGCAGCGAGTTCAGAGTACTTACCAGCAGAAATTGGCAGCTCTAAAAGAAGAATGCAGTGCAGCAAAGGTATTTTCTAGAAACGAAGTAGCCCAGTTCTCACAAATAGCTTGGATACTTTGGAGTTGTTATTCAGCAAGGAGTCTGCGCAATGCTAGACATCTCTGCGATGACATTCCGCACATACAAATGGACCTGGGAAATCAAGTCTACATGCATGCAGGTTTTTTTAGCTGGCTCGGCAGACCATGACGTGTGCCCTCTACTTTCACCTTGCCCAAGGGATCTGATGAATGGCTCAGAAAATTTCCAGTATCTTCCCCAGTATTTAAAACCTTTGAGTCGTGCATAGTGTTTAGATGCCTGGTGTTGCATTCGTCATAAAACAGTCCTCTTTTTTAAAAAAAGGAACAGTTGTGAGGAGGAATGCAGGTTTTAAAAGAATTTTAATTCAGAAAGTCACACACTGATTCGTGGTACCAGTTCCTTCTCAGAGAAAACTTTCATTAGCTCAAGATGCTAATTAGGCCAACTTCTTCCTTCTTCCTCCTTTTCTGTTTCTGGGCCATATGTGAAACTGCCAAAATGAAGGCACTTTTTGGTGAGTTCGTTCTGCAGTTCCTTTTGCCTAACCTAGTGTGAGAAAGATTAGCCAGCAACTCAAGGTGGCCATTACCAGGCTATGGCCAATTGTGGTTCCAAAATGCTACAATTTTTGAGGCGGCTCTTTTTTTGTACCCCACTATGGCAGCTAGTTATTCTTCTTTGCCTTGTGTCTGCCAGTTATCTGTGATTTCAACTGCTTGATTACTTTTTCCTTCTAGTGGTATATCATCGATAGAAAAACTTGCATGAGCATTAAATTGGTTTAAGAGGGTAACAGTTATAGATAGTATTCCAGTACAGTGGAAACACGTATAACGAATGCATTGTACAACAACAAAAAATCATACAACTAAGAAAATTTGAAAAACCCATTATTTTGCATCTCTATGGGATGCAAATGCATCTCTATGGTAAAATGCATCTCTATGGGAAAAATCGTACAACACATCTCTATGGGAAATGCATCTCTATCTCCTTTCCTTTCTTCACTGAAATGCATCTCTATGGAAAAAATTGTACTACGCATCTATGGGAATGCATCTCTATGGGGAAAATCATACAACGGGGGGGAAATTGTTGTACAATTTTTCCCATAGAGATTTTCATTGTACGATTTTTCCCATAGAGATTTTCATTGTACGATGCATGCATCGTATAATGAAAAAAATCGTATAATGAAGTGCTTCGTAGAACGAATTATTTTCGTTATGTGGGTTCTACTGTATAAAAAATAATAATTGTAAGCAGTTTGAAGATCCGGTGACACACAGCTATAATTTCTTTGACTATGAAAAGCAGTTCTGAATTTTGAACAGCTGAAATTGTGGTGCTTTTATGTGTTCATCTTTGCAAGTGCATCTTGTACAAACACAAGAATTTTTGGAGAACAGGTGAAGAAACAGCTTATATTTGTCAAAAGATATTTTGAGGAGCAGGTAGAGCAGAGGTTCTCAACCTATGGCCTGTGAGCTGGCCCCGGCCCACAGCACCATTTCATGTGGTCCATGTTGTCGCTGCCACCACCGGAAACGGGCATGTTTATGACAGCTGTAAATGCACCAACAGTTGTCATAAACATTTACAACAGCTGCGGACAGGTTTACGGTGGGGAAAATGAACAGTTTCTGGCCTGCTTGGCTGTCTGGGGGGCATGTTCTGGCCTGTGGCTTAAAAAGGTTGAGAATCCCTGAGGTAGAGAATCAAATTATGAATTTTCAGTCCATTTCTGAGAACATTGTGTGGTGGAAGTTCTGTTAATTGTACGCAAACCAGATAATTGCTGCCCTCCTTTATACAGCACTTCTGTATGCTCTTGAATAGATTCCCCAGAATTTAATATAAAATTGTCCATCATCTTGTGTGTCCTTGCAAAACAGAATGACTCAGTAGCTGATGTAATTTTAACTAGGCATTTGGTTGATTTGATTGCAAGAGGGATTGTGTTCTAGCAGGTGGGTGTGTTATCACTTATGAGATCTCTTCCCCTGGCTTGTCCTGTAATTGCTATATGTCACAGTTGTTTGTGCTTTGATTGAAAAATAGCATAATAATCACACACCCTTTAAATGTATTATCTGTAAGGTTTGAATAACTGTTGATGCTCTCTTTGAAACAAAAGTGGCTTTTGCTGTCTTTCTGAGAAAGCTGAGTACATATCGATTTAATACCTGCATATGTTATAAAAGTTAAGGAACGAATGTAACCCTTCCCAGTTTAAAACAAATATGTTGGGTGTATGTGTGTGTGTACAACTAGAGCACAAATTAACTGTTTGGTTGTATGAAATGTCTGCTCTTTATGCATAGTGAAATAGCTTCTGTACCCATATGTCATTAAAGGCAGAAAGCGCTGCTGTAACTGCTGAATTTGAAAGCTACAAAGTTCGTGTTCACAATGTTTTAAAACAGAAGAATAAAACTTCTCAGTCTGAACCTGATGTGAGTAAGCAAGAAAGGTAAGTGTGTGGCTGACTTTGGTGAATGCAGATTTGAATCAAAATGTAATTGCCACAACCAATGTTTCCTAGTTGACAGATTGTTTTGCAAAATGAACCTAAGGCTTTCCTAGCTCGTGAAAGAAGTAAGAAGCACCATTTTATTTTTATTAATTTTTTAAAAAAAATCATAAAGAAAAAAAATTGCAATACAAATACAAAAATAATCATAAAGACAATGAACAATACAATACAAAAGAATTCATAAAACAGTAACCAATAATCATAATAACACCAATAATAATAAAAAACTCTACCAACATAATACCTCCCCATTCTGGGTTTAATCCTGACGTGGAAATTGATTGCCTGGGGTGGGCTGGAGCGGAGTCTAGCCATGTTATCTGGGATCGGTTTGATCCCGTTGCCCCTGATGAAGTGGACAGGCTCCTTGGAGCTGTGCGTGATACCACTTGCTTACTTGACCACTGCCCAGCCTGGCTGGTTAGAGCTGCCAAGGCAACAACGGGCAGTTGGGTCGGTGCGATGGTGAATGCCTCTTTGCGGGAGGGGGTGGTTCCGGCAGTTTTCAAACATGCGCTGGTTCGCCCCCTCCTGAAGAAGCCATCGCTCGACCCTACTGTTATTTCTAATTTCAGACGTATCTCCAACCTTCCAGCCCAACACCTACCAGCCCAACACCCCCCCCCAAAAAAAACCCAGATAAAGAAAACCAGAGATCTCACCAGCACGTCCTCCCTCCACAACTCCGGAACAGAAATGAAGAAACAAAGACTACTTACCGGAAGAAGCCCCACCTAGAGGTGGGGAGAGAAAAAACAAGTCAAACAAAAAAATAATCCAACACTATTACTAACAGCTCCACCTAGAGGCCGGAAGATTAAAAATAAGTCAAACAAATGCAAAGCAGCCCTCTTGTTAACAGCCCCACCTAGAGGCCACAAGAGTAAAAACAAGTCAGAAAAATAAATAAATCAAAATCACAAATAAATCTAATAAAATAGATCAAAAAAGTCACAAACCACAAATGCAAAACACCCCCACCCAAACCACCCTTAACCCCACCCCCCCCACCCCAAAAAAAACAACACATAAAAATGCCCGGCTGGCTGAGCACAAATATGCTAGTGAAAATATAATAAACACAAAATCACACTACACACCCTGTGTATTATACAATGCCCTAGGGGGATGCAGGATATCACAGTGGTCTTCACTATTTCCAAAAGCTCAACTGATCTGGTACTGGCCCAACCCCCGCTCCTCCAACCAATTTAGACTCCACAAATAGTTGCCAGATTTTCCAAAATCTATTTTCCATGTTAACTTATCATTTAGTGCAGGATCCCACATTTCCTTATACTGTACCAATCTTCAATTTCCAAAGCTGCATTCCTTTTCCGATTTTTTGCAATACATTGTCTACCCATTGTCAACATTATAGCCAATAACTCCAATAACTCTTTTTTATCCACATCTAAATTTATATTATCCATGTCCATCAACAACTTGGCCCCAGTTTAATTCTCATTCCCAGAATACTACAAATTTCCTTCTCAATTCTTCCCCAAAAATCTTTTACCACGTTACAGCTCCACCACATATGTTCATATTTTCCCAATGTATTCATCTCCAACACATTTTTAATTTTTATCCATCTGATGCAACCTCACTGGGGTCAAGTACCATCTCCATAACATTTTGTAACTATGTTCTTTTATTCTGACTGACCTAGTTCTCATAATCCTTTTCCCCATTTATTTCTCCATTCCATTTCTATAATTTTGACATTCAAATCCTGCTCCCAGAGATTTCTTAATAAGAAGCACCATTTTAAATAATGCTGCATATCAGTTTGGGCTGAATGCAAGTCTAAACTATCTGCTTTCGTCTCCTCCTCTAGGGTTGTCACAATGAGATCAAAAGCTTTTGCCTTTCCTTTCAGTGAATTGTTTAGGATTACATTTCAACATCAACTGTAATGATAGGAAATAAGCCAGGATCAGAAACCAAAGTTTAAAGTTGCTTTCTAGTCTTAGTAATACATGTGAATGAAGCTACTATGACAGTATTTTCAAAGTAGATATTAATAGCCTCTGGAGCAGTGTTTCCCAATCTTTGGTTTTTGGACTTCAATTCCCAGAAGCCTAAGTCAGTTCCCAAAAGCACTGTACTGACTTAGGCTTCTGGGAATTAAAGTCCCCCTGTGGGGTGTGGGCCTCATGTTGGGAAACACTGGCCTGGTGCTTTAGTGATTTAACTGCTGTACTGCAACCAAAGGGTTGTGGCTTCGAGCATGACCAGGGTTTGAGGTTGAGAGCACCCAGCATGTTGGGAACAAAATGCTAAAGAACCGCCCAGAGAGTGCAATAAGTGCTATTTTTATTTATTTATTTAATCATATTTCTACCACCGCCCCCTCACCAAGGTGACTCAGGGCGGCTTACACATTAACAATAAAACATCACAGAGAACAATTAAAAACAATAAAATTAAGCTTTTTAAAGTTAAAAATTATAAAATTATCAAAATTACTTCAAAATTTCTTATACAGTAAACCCTCGCATAACGACGTTACTTGGTTCCCCAAGTAGTGTTGCTAAGCAATTTTTGTTGTTACGCGGGTTTCTATGGAGTTTCCCACATAACGATGTTTTTGTCTGGATAATGACGGTTATTTTAGCATTGTTGTCCGGACAACGACACTAAAAACGTTATGTGGGGGAACACCTGGTGCATAACGACGCGTTGTTAAGCGAAAATGATGCTATTCGAATGCGTTGTTATTCGAGGGTTGACAGTATGTAGATAGATAGATAGATAGATAGATAGATAGATAGATAGATAGATAGATAGATAGATAGATATACACTTATATATGGGGCAGTATATAAGTGTGATTGCTTTGTTTTAAATCCCCTTCAGTCTAATCTGGTTAGATTTAAAAGTGGTTTTAGTCCTCTTTAAGTTATAGTGCACTGAGTTATCTAGAGAATAAAATAGCTATAGTCATTTTTTTGTAGTATAAATGGCATCTTCAGAATCTGATTGCTTATGCAAAATTTGAGTAGCTTCGGTGTGCACTTGTTAAAAAACGGTTTCTAGCCTCCTGGTTGTAATAGAAACTATGAGTATACATGGATTTTGTCTGCTTTAAAGTTGTGTATGATGGGCTTTCTTCCCAAAACCCTTAGTTGTTTTTTTCCACATTTAGTTCCGCCACTCCTTATTAGAATCAAAGGGTAAAAGGTTATTCCAAGCAGTCCAAATATTTAATTTGTGTGTAGATGTATTTTACATGATGTGTACCAATTTTAAATGTCTAAATGATGTCTAAATGTCTTCTATAAAACTATAAAAGATGAACACATTGATAATATATAGCAGTAGTACAAGGTCCCTCAAACTTGGCTCTCCAGCTGTTCTCAGACTTTAATTCACAGAAGCCCTAATCAGCAGAAGTACTGACTTGGGCTTCTGGGACTTGAAGTCCATGAACTGCTGGAGTGCCAAGGTTAGCCACAGGGGTCTAGTGTCTTGATGACCATTCGGAGGCTACAACTGGTCCAGTATGCGGCTGCCCGGGTGGTGATGGGACGTGGACGTTATGCCTGCACCTCGCCACTGTTCTGAGAGCTGCACTGGTTACCGGTTTGCCTCCGGGTGCAATTCAAGGTGCTGGTTTTGACCTTTAAAGCCCTACATGGTAGTGGGCCAGGTTACCTAAGAGTCCGCATTGCCCCAAGAATGTCTGTCCGTCCAACCAGGGCAGACCGGAGGGGCTCTCTAATGGTACCATCAGCTAGAGGAGCTCGCCTCTCTAGCACATGAAGGAGGGCCTTCTCCGTGTCCGCACTGGCTCTATGGAACCTCCTGCCGATAGAGCTAAGGTTACAGACAAAATTGCTGCCCTTCAGGAAAGGTCTGAAAATCTGGCTGGCAGGGCAGGTGTGGGGCCCCTATGAGAATATGGCCCCCACCTACTGGCTTATAGACTAATCCAGTTTAGTGATCTCTTCCCCTCCCTTCTTTATTGATAGGGATGGGTGAATTTAACTAAGTGGTTTTATTTGTTTTATCTTTTGTATGTTTTTATGCTAGTTTTATTGAAATTGTACATTGTGTTTTTAGATTATGCTGTTGAACCTCCCTGAGTCGGGTTGTACCTGAGTGGGCGGGATAGAAATTCAAAAATTAAATTAAATCTACAACCACCTGAAAATATTCATTGTTTTCCATTTACATACATTATCTGTTACTACCACATAAAACCAGGTTTGAGGACTAGGACCATTCACCCCAAAACCTTCTTCCTTCATTGCATATATTTAAAATGCATGTGCACAAGGGAATTTGGACCAATGGGTACACTATTTTTGGCTCCTTTACCATGCAAACAAACCTCTACATGCTTTTCACATAGTTATGTTTGCTGTACTCAAACACAAAAATGTAATTTGTTTTGGATCACTGATCTGAGAATCAGCTCCATTTGCATTTCTATAATTACCTTATTTAATTCTATAGTTATTTAATTCTATGTAGGCAGTGATGCACTCCAAAAAAAATACTACCACCTCTATGTTGTTGTTCAGTCGCACAGTCGATTCCGACCCTTTGCGACCCTATGGACCATCGTTCTCCAGGCACCTCTGTCCTCCACCATCCCCCTCAGTCCTCCCAGTTCTGTGCCCATTGTGTCTACAATACCATCTATCCATCTCATCCTTGGCCTCCCCCTTCTTTTGCCCTCCACCTTTCCCAACATCAATGCCTTCTCAAGTGAATCCTCCCTTCTCATTTGATGCCCAAAGTATTTTAGCCTCATCTTTACTATTTGACCTTCCAATGAGCAGTCAGTGTTGATTTCTTCTAAGATTGACCTATTTGTTCTCCTCGCTGTCCAGGGTACCCTCAAAACTCTCCTCCAGCACCACATTTCAAAGGCATCTATTCTTCTGCGTTCAGCTTTCCTAATTGTCCAGCTCTCACATCCGTACATTACCACTGGGAATACCATTGCTTTGACTATTCTAATTTTTGTTTCCAAGGTGATGTCTCTGCTTTTCACCATGTTCCCCAGGTTTTTCATGGCTTGTCTCCCAAGAATCAGTCGCCTTTTTATTTCATGGCTGCAATCTCCATCTGCAGTGATCTTAGATCCTAAGAATGTAAAATCTGTCACTGCTTCTACTTCTTCCCCATCTATTCTCCAGGAACTGATCGGGCCAGTTGCCATTATCTTGGTTTTCTTGATATTGAGTCTCAAGCCAGCTTTTGCACTCTCTTCCTTCAAACCGATCAAGAGATTCTTTAGGTCTTCCTCACTTTCTGCCATTAAGGTGGTGTTGTCTGCATATCTCAGATTGTTGATGTTTCTCCCAGCAATTTTGATCCCATATTGTGATTCCTCCATCCCTGCGTTGCGCATTATGTGCTCTGTGTATAAGTTGAATAAGCAGGGTGACAAAATGCAGCCTTGTCTTACTCCTTTTCCTATTCCAAACCACTCTGTCATTCCGTGTTCTGTCCTAACTGTTGCTTCTTGGTTCCTGTACAGATTTCTCAGGAGGCATATGAGATGTTCTGGTATTCCCATCTCTTTAATCACTTGCCACATCTTGTTGTGATCCACACAATCAAATGCCTTAGTGTAATCAATAAAGCAAAAGTAAACTTGTTTCTGGTATTCCTTTGTTTTCTCCATGATCCAGCGTATGTTGGCAATGTGGTCTCTAGTCCCCCTGCCTCTTCTGAAACCAGCCTGCACCTCTGGTAGTTCTCTTTCCACATGCTGCTGAAGTCTATCCTGTATTATCTTGAGCATCACCTTGCTGGCGTGTGGGATGAGCGCAATTGTTCGATAATTTGAGCATTCTTTGGCATTGCCCTTTTTTGGGATTGGAACATATACTGATCTTTTCCAGTCCTGTGGCCACTGTTTTGTTTTCCAAATCTGCTGGCATATTGAATGCAGTAATTTGATGCCATCATCTTTTAAAGCTTTGAAAAATTCAACTGGGATACCATCATCTCCACTAGCTTTGTTGTTTGCAGTGCTCTTTAGGGCCTTTCTGACTTCACTCTCCAGGATGTCTGGCTCAGGTTCAATTTCTTCATCATTGTGGCTATCAGGAGTGTTGAGTTCCTTTTTGTAGAGTTCCTCTGTGTACTCTTTCCATCTTTTCTTAATTTCTTCTGCATCAGCTAGCTCCTTTCCGTCTTTGTCCCTTATCATGTTCATTTTTGCTTTAAATGTTCCCTTGATTTCCTGGATTTTTTTGAAAAGGTCTCTGGTTCTGCCTCTTTTGTTGTTTTCCTCCATTTCTTTGCACTGTTCTTTTAGGTAGTTTTCCTTATCTCTCCTTGCTTTTCTTTGAAATTCTGTGTTCAAAAGATTGTATTTTTTCCTTTCTCTTTTGACTTTTGCATTCCTTCTTTCCTCTGCTATTTTAAGAGCTTCATCAGACAACCACTTTGCTTTCTTACTCTTCTTTTCTTTTGGTATGGTTTTCTTTGCTGCTTCCTGCATGATGTCCCTCATCTCTGTCCATAATTCTTCTGGCACTCTGTCTATTGAGTCTAAGCCATTGAATCTGTTCATCACCTCCACCGTGTATTCTTTAGGGATGCTATCTAGGTGATATCTGTCTGATCTCTTTGTTTTCCCTATTTTCTTTAGTCTAAGCCTGAATTTTGCAATCAGTAGGTTGTGATCTGAGCCACAGTCTGCTCCAGGTCTTGTTTTTGCTGACTGTATGGAGGTTCTCCATCTTTGACTGCAGAGTATGTAATCAATCTGGTTTCGGTGTTGGCCATCTGGTGATGTCCATGTGTAAAGTCGCCTCTTGTGTTGCTGGAAGAGGGTGTTTGCTATGACCATTGCGTTCTCTTGGCAGAACTCTATCAGTCTTTGCCCTGCTTCATTCTGTGTTCCAAGACCGAACTTGCCTGTTATTCCCTCCACTTTTTGATTGCCTACTTTGGCATTCCAGTCTCCTAAAATAATTTGGACATCATTTCTTGGTGTTTGTTCTATGAGGTGTTGTAAGTCCTCATAGAACTGGTCCACTGTGGCTTCATCTGCACCCGTGGTTGGTGCGTATATTTGGATCACAGTGACATTGAAGGGTTTGCCCTGAAATCTTACTGACATCATTCTGTCATTTTTGAGGTTGTATCCCATTACTGCTCTTCTCACTCTTTTATTGACAATTATGGCTACTCCATGTCTTCTAAGGTTTTCTTGTCCACAGTAGTAGATGTGATGGTTTCCAGAGCTGAATTCGCCCATCCCTGTCCATTTTAGCTCACTGATTCCCAAGATGTCAATGCTTATTCTTTCCATCTCATTTTTTACCACTTCTAGTTTACCTTGGTTCATTGATCTCACATTCCATGTCCCTATACAGTATTGCTCCTTACAACATTGCATTTCCCCTCCCCCTTTCCTGTCCATCCCCTTTCTCCCCTCTGAGGTGTTAAGCATCCTGTATCACCTAGCCTGCCCCTTTGTTTGCCCCTTTGTTTTGCCTTTTGTTTTGGTCAATAGGGTTCTCTTGGCAAGCTTTGTGGCGTGGTTTGCCGGTTTCTACGCCATGTTTTTTCTCGCATCATACATCATATCACAGTTTTAAAAATTTAAAACAGTTTAAACAACATATTATCATGCATACTTATCACACTCTAAAACACAGTCTCTATGTTAATTGCTATATTAAGTCAGTGTAAAGTCTCTATGTCAGTTGCTATATTAATTCCGCTACATTTTTCACATCAGCTACTTATCCTTGTGTCCTCACTCCCCAGGTGGGGTTGTTGTCTCTGGGCCCCTTGCTCCCGTGACATCGCAGTGGCGAGCAGTGGATGTTTTCCCCGTGGGTCAGCTGTTCCTCTTCCTCTGCCTCTGGCGGAGGTGGTGGATGGTGACTTTTCCCACCGCCTGCCTGGTCTTCTTCACCCCCGGCTGGGGTGGTCTCGCGGCTGCTCCTGGCCGCGGGTAGCCTCCTCGCGGTGGCGGCGGTGGTGGATGGTGACTTTTCCCGCCGCCTGGCCGGTCCTCCTCACCCCCGGCTGGGGTGGTCCCGCGGCTGCTCCTGGCCGCGGGCAGCCTCCTCGCGGCGGCGGCGGTGGAGGATCGCGACCTCTCCCGCCGCCTGGCTGGTCCTCCTCACCCCTGGCTGGGGTGGTCCCGCGGCTGCTCCTGGCCGCGGGCAGCCTCCTCGCGGCGGCGGCGGTGGAGGATCGCAACCTCTCCTGCCGCCTGGCCGGTCCTCCTCACCCCCGGCTGGGGTGGTCCCGCGGCTGCTCCTGGCCGCGGGCAGCCTCCTCGCGGCGGCGGCGGTGGAGGATCGCGACCTCTCCCGCCGCCTGGCTGGTCCTCCTCACCCCTGGCTGGGGTGGTCCCGCGGCTGCTCCTGGCCGCGGGCAGCCTCCTCGCGGCGGCGGCGGTGGAGGATCGCAACCTCTCCCGCCGCCTGGCCGGTCCTCCTCACCCCCGGCTGGGGTGGTCCCGCGGCTGCTCCTGGCCGCGGGCAGCCTCCTCGCAGCGGCGGCGGTGGAGGATCGCAACCTCTCCTGCCGCCTGGCCGGTCCTCCTCACCCCCGGCTGGGGTGGTCCCGCGGCTGCTCCTGGCCGCGGGCAGCCTCCTCGCGGCGGCGGTGGAGGATCGCGACCTCTCCCGCCGCCTGGCTGGTCCTCCTCACCCCTGGCTGGGGTGGTCCCGCGGCTGCTCCTGGCCGCGGGCAGCCTCCTCGCGGCGGCGGCGGTGGAGGATCGCAACCTCTCCCGCCGCCTGGCCGGTCCTCCTCACCCCCGGCTGGGGTGGTCCCGCGGCTGCTCCTGGCCGCGGGCAGCCTCCTCGCGGCGGCGGCGGTGGAGGATCGCAACCTCTCCCGCCGCCTGGCCGGTCCTCTATGGGCGGGTCCAAATCTGTAGGCATGGCCAATGCAATGGGGTATGGAGGTGGGCGTGGCCTGCCAGGTGGGCATGGCCTGGGGGGTTTCTGCTACCGGTTCTCCTGAACAGGACAGGACCTGCTTCAGTGCATCACTTTATGTAGGTTATTTAATTCTATCTAGGTTTATTTAATTCTGTGTAGCATGTATTTCAATGTTCAGATAACACTGGTGCCATGACACATTGCAGTGAAGTAAACAATTAGTTCTTGTGGTCTAACTAATGCTGCATCTAAAGATACAGAAGCAGGTATTACATGTGTAAATGCTTTGTGGGTTTTCCCCTCCTTAGAGAGCACATGGAAAATATAATAGATCAACTCAAGATCAAATTGCAAGACGCTCAGCATAATTTGCAGATTAACATAACTGAGCTTCAAGCATTGCAAACTGAACACGATACCCTGCTGGAAAGGCACAATAAGATTCTTCAGGAAACAGTAGCAAAAGAAGCAGAGCTGCGAGAGAAGTATGTATACCGTGTAAATAATACAGTTGTGTTTGTGTCTAACATTTAATAGTTCAACGTTGTGTCTGCAAACAGACTGCAGTGGCTCAAGTGGCTAAGACGCTGACTGGGAGGCGGGAGGTCAGCAGTTCGATTCCCGAGTGCTGCAGGACGGAATGAGCTCCTGTCTTTGTCCCAGCTCCTGCCAACCTAGCAGTTCGAAAGCAAGACATTGCAAGTAGATAAATAGAGACCACTTTGGTGGGAAGGTAACAGCGTTCTGTGTGCTCCGGTGTCTAGTCATGCCTGCCACATGACCACGGAAACGTCTGCAGCAGCAGACAGCGCTGGTTCTTCGGCTTTGAAACAGATGAGCACTGCACTCTATAGTCGGATATGACTGGCTTTCGAACAAGGGAAACAATTTTGTGTGTGTGTGTCTGAATATATGCTGTCCTTGTGAGGAGATCTTGCAACATGTTTTTGCAATCCCTCCAAAGTTTCTTGCTTTGTCAAATAGTGCAATTCCTGTTTTTCTAATTTGATAACGTCTAGGCTCTGCACAGTACAATCTGAGAACATGGTATTGAAGTCAGAGCACGCACAGATGGTGAGCCAGTTGACAGCCCAGAATGATGCTCTTCGGAACAGCTCCCGTGATCAGATCAGGCATTTGCAGGAGGAACACAGAAAGACCGTGGAGACATTGCAGCAGCAGCTATCCAAAGTCGAAACCCAGCTCTTTCAACTCAAAAGTGAGCCAATCACAAAAAGTAAGTTACTGTCCCTGGTTCACTGAAGTTGCAATATTCAACTGAAACTATGTGAAAACTCTCCCCACATATCTGGATTCTAATTAAAATTCTCCACTCCGAGACACACATGACCCATATTTTAAGATGTTCATTGATAACATTTGTGTGAAAGAACAAGATCAGGTGCTGTGAGGAGTCCTAGCAACTAAATTGCAACTTCAGTAGGATTATTTGAATCAGTGGGACCTAATGGAGGATTTGACTCAGTAAATCAACACTGATTCCGTGGGCCTATTCTAGTGTGACTTACTATGCTAAGCAACAGGATTTCAGCCATTGAGGCTACCCTAGTTTGGATTGGCAATTGGATTTAGGTTTGTAATTTGGTGTTAAAACATTTTTTATTTATTTGTGCAAGCATTTAAATCAAAGTAAATTTTACAATATTAATTAAAAAGCTGTAGCTTTTGATTATGCTGGACAGTTTGAAGTGTGATTTATTTTATTGTAGAATTTTTATATTTTGAATTGCTTCATGCTATTGGATTTTAATGTTTTAGATACACTCTGAGGTGAAGAAGGCGTGATACATATACAACTTCTAAACAGATAAAATTTGTATCAAATTGGATGTTGGTTGGATTATCTGCCTCAGATGCCAGAATGTATCTTTTTTGTGCTTTATGGACTGGAATGGGTTGCATGTACTTACATTTTTATTGTGTATGAGAATACTTTCCAGAGGTTTTCTCTCTCTCTTTCAGGTCTTGCTGCTTCCAGCCTACCAACAAAGAACTTGCGAGAACGAAGGAGTACAGATCTTCCTCTTCTTGATGTGCACACCATAGCTAGGGAGGATGGTGAAGGAATGGAAACTACTGACACAGAATCCGTATCATCTTCCAGTACGCATGTGCCTTCCTTGGAACAGCTTCTTAATACCCCAGAAACAAAATTTGGTAAGGAAATTCAGACAGGTGTGTGGTGGCACATTGGTATTTTATTCTTGGCATAATACAAAACTGGCACATTTTAGTAGTTATTCAAGTCACAGGAAAGATGTGTTTTTGTTTTATGGTCAATTCCCTCCATGTTATCTTCACATTTCCCTTTCCACAATGGGTGAGGGTGATGTATTTATGACCAGCCTACTAACCAATGTTCTCAAGGTGTATCTTATCTCCAAAATTTCAAACTACAACAAAATAGAGGTGTTACTCAGGAAGGCCACTGGTACAGAGATGTTTTATCCTAGATCTATGGTGTTCCAGCTGATATTCTTCTTCTGAACCATTAGGCCTAAAAGGTATTAAAGGAAGTAACTGCAGCTGCTATCAAAAGTTAGATCATAATAGGCTGCTTATTAGCTAAAAATAATTACATGTTTACAAAAAACCCTTCTTTCATAAATTTTGACTACAGCATTGCAACATTTCACTACATAAATTAACATGTATATATTGCCCTGAAAGCAATAAAAAGAAGAGCGAAAGCTCTATGATGTTTTGTATTGAAAAGAAATAAAAAATGTTGGCTGGTTTAAAGGGTAGCAATGTTGTATTGATATTTATTAGAATGCTGTTTGAGGTTGCCCCTAGATCATGTTGCCTCTTAGACTCTGTAACACGTAAGCTCCTCTACATCCATTTATGCTGGGTTTTGCTTATGAAACTTAAATTAAGACATTGTTACATTCCCAATCAGACCATTTCTTTGATCTAAATTTACTACTTTGGACTATCTTCAGATCTTTTACTGTAAATGACTCAGCTGCCTCTTTTAACAATATTACATACTACATAATAATTCCACTATTTGGACCTGCTGCAAGAAAAGTGGTACAAATCATAGAGTAATGATCATTATTAAACAGCCTTCTCTGATCATTTAATTCTAGCATTACTAAATCTTGCC
The DNA here is from genome assembly GCA_035047305.1 of Bradypodion pumilum. Lineage (NCBI taxonomy): Eukaryota > Metazoa > Chordata > Lepidosauria > Squamata > Chamaeleonidae > Bradypodion > Bradypodion pumilum. Next base: position 173,768,958 of record JAWDJD010000003.1, read on the forward strand.
GCAGGACATCCTTAGTATGGGCTCAAATGGCCTCATGTACAAAGTTAAAGACAGATGCCCACTATCAGTTTGCAAAGAGCCTCCTTGAAGATTGTGGTTTTTTGACAATTGGACATATCCTGGTAACGGCAACCTTGTGTTGCCAGCTAATTTTTCTCACACTAGGTCAGGCGAAAGGAACTGCAGAATGAACTCACCAAAAGGTGCCTTCATTTTGGCAGTTTCACGTCTGGCCTAGATGTGGAAGAAGAAGAATCACCAGTTTAAAAGTGGACCTCAAAAGATTATGACTAACAATCACATAATCAATGGTATTCATCTTAGATCCTGACCAGAATGTCAACTATTCTGGAATATGTCCAGTAAATGTTTCCATTTAGTATGTATAGATCTACTGTAATTGCTATACCATATGAGCCAAATTGAGGCCTGCATAATTATTAATATCAATACTACTGATTAATAATCACTTCTTAACCTTTTGGCGAAGATCAATTATGGACTAAAGGTTATTGAAAGTGTGAGTTATTATTTTAATTCCTGTATGTTGTTATTTTTTTTGGGGGGGGGATTCTCTGCAAACACACAGGAATGAAAGTATTGCCTTTACTTTGGAATTTTTTAGTAGAAGTACAAAAACATATATAACACTGTCTATGAACCATTAAAAAATGTTTTCTCCATATTAGTATAGAGATAGCAAATTCGAAATGACAGATTTTGTGTATTGCTTTAGAACCACCTCAGTATGTAGTGGAGCTCACAAAGGAACAATTGATCCAGAAATTAAATACTACATCTAAGAGTGCTGAGCATTTAAATGGATTGCTGCATGAATCAGAAGCGACTAATGTAATCTTAATGGAACAAATTAAGGTTAGTAGTCTCTGTTTACCAAGCTGCTAGTTCTATATGTGGTGCACACATATGTTACATTCTGTTTGTCACATCTAAAAAGCCTTCTGCTGTTATCCTGTGAACTCAGTATCACTCTTATTCCCACAACTTCATTTCTATCATCTCACGCAAATATTGTCATGGAGTTCTGTATCTAATTGGTAATGCTTTGCTTTCCCTTTGGTTTTGTTGAGTTTCAGGAGGTACCATCTTTGGAATAGCTCTCAGTATTTTCCTCCGGGTCAGGCAAAAATAAACTGCAGAATATATAAATAAATAGATATCACTAAATATATGTAGCCAGAACACAAAAGGACCAAAGATCAGCTGAAAGAATGGAGAACGATCTCTCGCAGTCAAATGGCTGGGGAAATCAGAAGCTTGACAGTCCATTGACTAGGTTACAATGTTGACAGTTGATAACTTCAGATATCTCCCAGTGAAATTCACTGAGATGTAGATGGTGGGGACTGTCAGTGTAGAGCAGGAGTTCTCAACCTTTTTAAGCCGGGGGTCGGGTCACGCTCCTTCAGACAGCTTTGGAGGCCGGATGGCCATTTTGCCCTTCCTCCACCCCTATGGCACTTCATGGTGTGGTGGAGGCAGGGGGGCACATGAAATGGTGCCAGGGGCCACATCCGGCCTGCGGGCTGCAGGTTGAGAATCCCTGGTGTAGAGAAACATTGAAGCCAGTGTCATAATAGGGTCCACTTAGGTGGGAAGGTAACAGCGTTCCGTGCACCCTGGTGTCTAGTCATGCCTGCCGCATGACCATGGAAACATCTGCAGAAGCAGACATCACTGGCTCTTCAGCCTTGAAACAGATGAGCACTGAACCCTAGAGTCGGATATGACTGGCTTTTGAGCAAGGGAAACCTTTACCTTTATTGGTTTCTTGGAGAATCTTTCCTAGCAACTCTCTCCTCCTGCCTGTGTCAAAATCCAACTTGCACTGTTAAAATTCTTCATTGGGATAGGGGTGGGGAACCTGTGGCCTTGAGGGGAGCCTGGGCTTCTGGGAATTGAAGTCCAAGAACATCTAAAGGACTAGCCTGTTTCCTCTAGGCCAGGGTTTCTCAACCTTGGGCCTCCAAGTGTACTTGGACTTCAGTCCCCAGAAACCCAGGCTCCCCTCAAGGCCACAGATTCCCCACCCTTGGGATAGAATTTAGCAAGATGGATCTTAATTCTCTTCTATCATTGGTTAAAATCCTGGTTTCCATATATTTTCTTTACCTAAAAGGAGGGACGTTAACCATTGGAATCAGCATACACGCCTGCACCCGTCCATAATATCCTATACCGAGCCCCGTACACTTGCCTTTTCACTGACCGACCATCACCGCAAGGGTCTGGCAGCCACCCCACGAACGCGGACAAAAAAATCGTACTACAACTTCTAGCGTCCTCCGCGCCGTGACCACTTCAGCCAATCAGGCTGAAAGGCATGAGAGCGTAGAATGTTGAAAAAGCCGGCACACGAAAAATGAAATAAAATAGCGCCTCACGTAATGGGAACGCAAGGCCGCTGAAGGTGGATGCAATGCCTCACACAACGGGAACGCAAGGCCGCTGAAGGCAGTCGCAGTGCCTCACGGCCTTGCTAGCCCAAACCCGCAAAAACCACGGCGAGACAACCTCTGGCCTTCTTTCCTGAAGCAACGGGGAGAAGAGGGACTCCCTCTCCTCCCCGCTACCCCGCCGAAAACACAGTGAGAGCACCGCCACCCTCAAGGTAAGTTAAGGTGGTGGGGGGGGACTAGCAGCAGGCAGCACTTCATCAGGGAAAGCACACTCCCTGGCGAATGACTGGTTGCTGCGTTTGTACTACCCACACCACTGTTTCGAAAACTAGCACGAAACAGCGGTGGAGGTAATAGAAAAGTAGCAGCCAGCAATCCTCAAGGAAGAGCACCACCCTTTACGGATCATTGCCTGCCGCACTACAATTTTACAAAAAACAACAACACATTCACAGCCACAAATACAGATCTCCCGTTAGGTAAGCCAGGGGAAAAGGAGGCCAAGGAGAGGACCATCGTGAAGCAGATAGTTTCTTCTCTGCCTCCTTCTCCCCCAACCGACATAATGAACCTTACCGGACGAAGAGCAAGCTGACTGCCGGCTCTTCATTTTCCCCATCGCTGCATCGAAACCTAATGTCGAAACAGCAATGGGGAAAAGAGGCCATGACAGACAGGCCGTTCCTCACCCCGGAAAAACAAACCACAACAAAACTAATCAGTTAAAAAAAAAAACAACCAACCATAAAAAATACAAACAAAAGTAAATAAACAAATAATTCAAATAAACCCAGTAAACTACAAAACAATAAACAACAAACTCAACAACACATCCGAAATACCAAAGGCTAATGAAAAACCATGAAAACTCACTAAAAACATCTATTTACACCATAACAACACAAAAATACCTTACTCAAAAACCAATAATAACACAAATTACAAAAATAAATACGGAAAAAATCAAAAAAAGAAATAACAACCAGAAATATCCAAATCAATAAAACACATCTAAACCCCCCAAAAAATACAAAAGGACAAACAAAAACACTTAATTAAATACAGAAACACTCTACTTAAACCCCCGAGCCCAGCACCCCAAAATCACAACAAAATAAAAAATAAAATAATAAGTCAAGAGCACTTACAAAACACATCCTCAATGCCTCCGCAGTAGAACTGAAGAAACAAAGGCAATCACACTCTTAATCACAGCCCCACCTAGAGGCCGGAAGAGTATCCAACAGTCAAAAATTTTTTTTTAAATCCAAATAAAAAATAAACAAAATAAAAAATTCAAATAAATTTGAAAAACAGAAAATCCAAATCACCACCACCCAAACTACCCCTAACCCCCCCAAAAACCCCCCCCCCCCAAAAAAACCTGCCCAGCAAGGCCGGGCAAAATATACTACTGCCATATAAAGCTAATGGCAATGCTAGACTTAGCATTTTTCATTAATTACAAATATCTGATTCACCCCTTCTCTACTGGGAATCTGTTGAGGGATGTGAGTCTTATGGAAAGTCTTTAATTTTGAAAAATCACTGAATCCAATAAATAAAATCCCAATGGTAGTGACTTCTAAAAGTTCTGTATCACTATCACCCTTCCAGTGGCCCCAACAGCTTCCCAGTGACAAAAGAGATCCCAAGGGAATTTCAGGACCCTCAAGGAAGGTTTGAATGTTTTCATTTCCAAAACAATCACTACAACTGATGACATCACCCCCTTTACTTAGTATTAACCTGTACAACAGGATTTCAGCCATTCTATTGTGTCATGTTCAGTCTACTTACCCAGTACAGAACTTTGTATGTTTGTCTTTACTTATGCCATCTGTCTAATGTGCTTCACGAGGACTTTGTTGGATTTCTCCTCATCAACATGCGGTATGTTTTTGATTTATATTTCAGCTTCTTAAAAGTGAAATACGGCGCTTGGAAAGGAACCAAGAGCGAGAGAAGTCTGTTGCCAATCTGGAATATTTGAAGAATGTTTTGTTGCAGTTTATATTTCTGAAGTCAGGGAGTGAAAGGCAGAGGCTCCTTCCTGTAATTGATACCATGTTGCAGCTGAGTCCAGAAGAAAAAGGGAAACTTATTGCAATTGCACAAGGTACAGGTACCTCTTTTGTTACTGGTGTCACCAGAGATTGGAGATGGTTCATTCTTGACTCGTTAAAAACATTCACATAGCCACAATTGTTAAGGCAATAATATTGCATAAAATCTCTTTTTAAAATGTTAAGTTAGAATGTCTTCAAGAAGAATTATATAAAATATTTAATCATGGATACTGTGACTTATTTTTGTTTTTCAGAGAAACCCTTTTTTTAAAATGAGGCTTTGAGCATGACTTGAATTTAACGTTTTTTAATTGGTAGCCGTGTTAGTCTGTGCAAGCATATCAGAGAGTAAACAGAACAAGACCAAAAAAATGTTGTGGTACCTTAAAGACTAACTCCTGTATTTTGATGTTAGCTTCTATGGATCAAGTCCACTTTGTCAGACATAAGAGTGAGACTTGAGCAGTACGACAGTAGAACCAACTGCCTCGAGAGGTGGTGAACGCTCTAACATCAGAGGCATTCAAGAGAAAATTAGACAACCATCTGTTATAGCTGCTTTGATTTACATTCTTGCATTGAGCAAAAGAGGTTGGGACTCAATGGCCAGTTATTCTGCGAAAGCTAACATCATAATACAGCCGTTAGTCTTTAAGGTGTTATTTTTTTTTGTCTTTTTGTTTTATTTTGTTCTATTTACTCTTTGAATCTAAAGACTATTGTTTTGCATGAAAATCAGCAGTGGGGAATCTTGTGACCCTTAAAATGTGAAAATTTTGAAGTGGTAGCTGCATTAGTCTGTGCAAGCATATCAGAGTAAACAAAACAAAACAACAAAAAGTTGTGGCACCTTAAAGACTAACTCCTGTATTTAAATGAGAGCTTTTGTGGATCAATTCCACTTCATTAGACATAAGAGTTAAACATGAAGTGAAGCATCCTATTGGACTTCCCCAGCAAACACCGAGGGCAACTTCCATTCTAATTTGCAATTTGATTGGAGCCTTGGCCTACCTTAGACCATGAAGCCTTCCAGTTTTGCCTTTCTACATCCATGTGAGCAGAGTTTAGGTATCTATCTAGCCAGGTGAACTCTCTGAATGGAGAATTCTGGGATTTGAAGGGGGAAAAGCAGCACACAAAATGCTCACGCCTATCCAGTTATGCCATTTGTATGAGTTTCTCTGATTGTACCCAAATCCCACACTTTAATGCACAGGTCAATCAATCTATTTGTGCTTTCAGTTCTGTAATTAAATCTTACAGTGGAAATAGCAAGAGTATTTTTGTTTCTCCTCCTTTTTAAGGTGAAGAAGAAAACACATCACAACCGTCTGGATGGGCATCTTACCTGCATAGCTGGTCAGGACTCCGATAAAACTATGGGAGTTTCCCCTGCAGAATTCAGAATCTCTAATTGCACTGGAAAGAATCTTACACTGAAAAATGAACCATATGCATATGTAGCAAATGTAACTTGGGTTGGTTTTTCCTGTTGTTTGCTTTAAGCAATATCTGGTTTTGATGTGGGCTTGGTGGCTTCATAACTCTTGCCCTGTTTGGTTATTTCAATTATTTGCTACAGATCTGCAGGCCATATGGCATCCATTTGTGTCCTCTGCTGTTCCCTCATTTATTAGAGGGAACAGTTTTGCATATGGATTTTGTCACATTTTTGGTGCAGCTCCCATCCACTGAAATGAATCTGTATGATTGCCTTAAGAATATGCATGTACAGTATTGAAGAAAGCCAACTGGATGAGATATATTTGGGCTGGATGCCTAGCCACACCCACACCAATCCAAATCCATATTCTTCATCTATGAGCCATGTTTCCACATTGAATCTTTTTTTTTCTATCCAAAAGAAAGACAGAAGTATAGATTGAGTGAGATCCAGATTCAGTTAAACCGAGAACAGACCCACTGAAATGAATGGGACTTTGTCCACGACCAACTTAGATCACATTCATTTCTATGAGTCTATTATACCTTTGCATCTTATTCCAAACTGTTGTTTACACAGCATCATTGTCTTTCTATTTCCTGTCTCACCATACTATAGACACAGATGACATAGTATATCGCACAGAGCAGGTGGGTTGATAAATGGTCTGCCTGATTCACAGGGGAAGCTGCTATTGATTGGGGCAGATTTCCATATATCTGGCCAGTCACGGTAATGAAGCCTAAAGGATTTCAGGACAGTATGTTCTCATAGATATTTTCCAAGATATTCCAATTTAAGAAAAATTGAAGTGACAACTTAGAGGAGGTGGTCACTCCTGTATCTGAAAAAAAGTTTCCTGTGAAAGAAATGGTACCCTAAAAAGCTGTGTGAACTGCCGAGTTCAGAAACCATCCTGGGATTTTCTGTCCTGGCTAATCAATAACGTTCAATGCTCCATGATTTCCAACATATACTTTCAGACATTAAAATAGATTAGAAGAATGTACTAGGTTTTTAATGTGCAACATGAGAACATTGCACTCGGCTACTCTGCCAGCTTTAGTATATTTTTGCTACCTGCTGTAATGACTGTCATCTTTTAGTTCTGGCAGCAGTTGGAAAACAAGCTCACTTCTAGCGTGTGAAGTGCTTCTTATCCACAACAGAAGATACATAATTATCATCTTAATACCAGATTATTTTTGTTCAGCTTTAACAGCACCAGCAATTGGTGGATAGGATATCTAACTTCATTTAGCATCTGTATTGTGACTCCTTTGGGGTTTCAGCATGATTTTACAAAGTACAAACATGTTAAGTTTCATATCATTAGATGTTCATGTATCTCTCTGCAAGTGGTGCAATTGGTATCTTTAAAAAATTCAGTTCCTTCAATGACCAAGTCAAGTTTCCAATATTGTGGGCAATGCCTCATTGTTTACTTTGCACTTTCCTTAATAGTTTATTTTTTTCCAGTACTTTACTTGAATACGTACTGCTAACTGAAAATGGTTCTCCCGTTTGCATGTTATTAACAAAGGTGACAAAAATCCATCTTTTGTCTTTTTAATCATTTGAAGGCCTGTTTTTATTGTTTCAGACTGTGAATAAATTATACAGTTTAATTTTGTTATTTTTCCAATTTAAATTGCATATTCTGTATATTAATAAAATACTAGTGAACTTAATATGCTGTTTGCATGTTTAAAACAACCTTTTGCTACTGAAAAAGGTCAGAAATGTTAGGGAATATGGAGTTCAGATTAAAGTGACACATGCAAAACATGTCTTTTTGTAAATGTGTGACATCTGGTTGCCTTCAGAAACCTTGCCTTTTAAAGCTAGAATTAAATTTAAGGGCGCAACTCTTATGGTCCCTGTGAAGTTGTCCTTGAAACCCTGTGGTATTGTCAGTCTTAACGCAAGGAGAAAGCGTTGCGCTCCTGGAGGTTTCCTCATTGCAGCAGCAATGTCTTCTGCCTTTCTCCTTTTGATGCTAAGTGAGAGGTGAACATGTCTGGTAGCCTTTTAGATCAGTGGTTCCTAACTTTTTTTGGCCATGCCCCACCTAAGCATCTCTAAAATCCTGATGCACCCCCACCCACCTCCGGTGACATACACCATACTGTATTTTCTGGCGTATAAGACCCACTCCCCCCCTTAAAATACACTGGAAAATGGAATGTGTCTTGTACTGTATATAGTGGCTTATTTTGGTAATAATGGGGTGCATCTTATACTCCGATGCGTCTTATATGCCAACAAATACAGTAATTCTTATTATTAAAAAAGTGAACTCGTATTCTTGGTCTAAACAAGCTTCTGCTATTATCTCATTCTCAAATTGCCCCCTTGTGGGGTGTGTACCCCATGTTGGGAACAATGGCTTTAGATCCAATTTCTCTTGATTCCCGGGGAAGGAAAGGCTAAAACATTAGCCCTGGAGCTGGTTTAGTTATTTTCTTTCTTTTCTTCCTACCCTAAAAAGTGCAATCATCCCCCATCTTTCAGTTCAACTATATATCTTTTAAAACATACTGAAGGCTAGATCGGAGACTGAGAGACAATTAAAGACATATCTCCAAACTGGAGGGGACTAGGATGTGTTCTGTTTTTGTCTCTGATCTTTACCTATAAGGAGGGGCATTAACCATTGGAATCCGGCATACACGCCCGCATCCATCCATACTATCCCATACGGAGCCGCGGACACTTGTCTTTTCACTGACCGACCATTGCCACAAGGGTCCGGCAGTGGCCAGTAGGGCAGCCACCCCACGAAAATGGACAGAAAAATCCAACTACAACTTCCAGCATCCTCCGCGTTGTGACCACTTCAACCAATTAGGCTTAAGGGCGCGAGCACATAGAACGTTGAAAAAGCTGGCGCACGAAAAATAAAATAACGGCTCACGCAACGGGAATCAAGGCCACCGCAGGCAGATGCAGCGCCTCACACAACAGGACTGCAAGGCCGCCACAGGCGGACGCAGTGCCTCACGACCTCGCTAACCCAAACCTGCAAAAAAACCACAGCGTGACAACTGCTGGCCTTCTTTCCCGGAGCAACGGGGAGAAGAACTCCCTATCCTCCCTGCTACCCCGCCGAAGACACGGCGAGACCACCGCTGTCCTCAAGGTAAGTTGAGCCAGGGGGAAACAGCAACAGGCAGCAGTTCATCAGGGGAAGCACACTCCCTGGCGGATGACTGGATGCTGCCTTTGTACTACCCACACCACTGTTTCGAGAACTAGCACGAAACAGCGGTGGAGGTAATAAAAAAGCAGCAGCCAGCAATCCGCAAGGAAGAGCACCACCCATTACGGATCGTTGACTGCCGATCTCCCGTTAGGTAAGCCAGGGGAAAAGGAGGCTGAGAGGAGAGAACCATCGTGAAGCAGATAGCTCTTCTCTGCCTCCTTCTCCCCCGACCGACCTAACGAACCTTATCGGACGAAGAGCGAGCTGACTGCCGGCTCTTCCTTTTCCCCATTGCTGCATCAAAACCTAATTTCGAAGCAGCAATGGGGAAAAGAGGAAACGACAGACAGGCCGTTCATCATCCCGCAAAACCACAACAAAACAAAACAGCTTAACACAACACCAACCATCAAAAATAAAAAACAAATAATTCAAATAAACCCAGTAAACAACAAACTCAACAAAACACATCCGAAATAAAGGCTAACAAAAAACCATGAAAACTCACTAAAAACACCTATCTACAATGTAACAACACGAAAATACCTAACTAAAAAAACAATAATAACACAAATTACAAAAATAAATAGGGGGAAAATCAAAAAAAGAAATAACAATCAGAAATATCCAAAACAATAAAACACATATAAAATTAAAAAAACAATCCTAAACAAGCAAAAACAATAAATTAAATACAGAAACTATACTTAACCCCCCCCCATCCCAGCACCCCAAAATCACAACAAAATAAAAATTAAATAAGTCAAGAGCACTTACGAAAGATGTCCTCCCTCCATGCCTCCGCAGCAGAACTGAAGAAATAAAATCACACTCTTAATCACAGCCCCACCTAGAGGCTGGAAGAGTATGCAACAATCAAAAAATATTTTAAAAATCCAAATAAAAAATAAACAAATTTTAAAAAATCAAATAAATTCAAAGAGCACATAATCCAAGTCACCACCACCCAAACCACCCCTAAACAAAAAAACACACACAAAAAACTGTCCGGCAAGGCCGGGCAAAATATACTAGTATATATATAGATTTCAAGCAGAGTCATGGAATCTATAATTCTCCAGATGATCATCAGCCAATGTAGAATAATGATGGAAGTTAACAGTTTAACATCTGGAGGACCACATATTAATCATCCCTCTTCCCAAGACTCATATTAGACTGCTAGATTGAGGAAATCTGAGTGAAGCATTCAATATAGCTTAACTACAGGGTTTGCAAATCACAAAGATGAGCCACAATTTCTTGTTATTTCCCAAAACTCAAGAGTTCAGTACATTCCTGCCTGTACTCTTGCCTGAATAGAGTTCTCTCAGGCAGTAATGGGAATCTGGAGAATGATGAAGTATGTTTAGTCAGTCATTTCCAGCTACATATACAAAAGCACCATGAACAAGCCAGAGAAAGCACTGGTAAAACTTTTAATCATCCATGTCAAATTAAAACTTGAACAGGGGCAAGAACTATCATTTAGAACAGAGGTGTCCAAACTATGGCCTGTTGACCGGATCCGGCCTGCAGCACCACTCCATCTGGCCCACACCGCCCTCGCTGCTTCTGGTGGGAGGAACCATGTGACCAGCCCACAGCCCCAAAAGATTGGGCATCCCGATTTAGAATGTAGGAATAAAAACCTCATTAAAATCATAGAAAATAGAATTAGTTACTTTTAATTTACATGACAATGGTTAAGCAGAAGTGTCGGGTCACTAATGAGTTTAAAATATATATATTAATATTTTCTGCCCCCCCCCCCTATGTTTTTGGTAAATCCCTAATAATCATCAGAGGCTGCCAAATGGGGCTCTTGTGTAACACTGATTTTTCTCCTATACGTGTTTGCTGCTTGAAATCTGTACTCTTTAAGCTTAAGTGCTATTTTGGCACACACAAATTGTTCTGGAGTAAAAGTTGCTGCGTTCTACATAAATACAAAAATGCAGCCATTCAAATGTAATTCAATATAAATTTAGTTTCAGAGACAGTAACCTAATAGTTAAAGCAATTTCTTTCATGTTAGCACAGATGAGGAAAAATACACTACTATTTTATTACCAGGCTACTCTTGATAATTTCGTAGGTAATTTAAAATACAGATCTTGAAGGGTGGCGTAATAAACAGGACTTCATCTGGCCATTTCTTCTCAAGCCAAATGGCTGAAATCAAATACAGTACATGAGGCAAGTCTCTAATAAGGATCAGATAGAACAGGGATTCTCAACCTGTGGGCCGGATGCGGCCCATGGCACTATTTCATGTGGGCCCCCACCACCTCCACCATATCAGGAAGTGCCATGTGGTGGAGGAAGGGCAAAATGGTGAGTGTGACCTGGCCCCCAGCTTTAAAAGGTTGAGAACCTCTGAGATAGAAAGATGGCAATAAATCAAAAAGGAAGTCAAACAAATCACTCTGTCAATATTGCTAATGTAATCCTTTCTATTTTGGTTCAGCACAAGGCAATAAATCACTCTTCAATGCAAAGCTTTCTTTAAAAAGCTATTCTAGGGAACTCACTGACAAATATTTCTCAAGAAATTAGTTGCTACACATATGATATCTATGCTAAGTACAGATAATGGAATGTCAAACTTTATAGCCAGTTCTCTGTAGCTCTAACTGTCAGCTCCTAACTGGTGGTTGCTTTCATGCCAGAAAACAACCACCAAACTTCAAAAGCCAGAAAAGCACCAAATATGATAGAAGACTTCTAACTTAACAAGAATACAGTAATTAAAAATTTATTTTAAGAATAAAAAGAATACAGTAATTGCGATGAACAAGTGTATTGTTCCATGATATCAGTTGAAGGAGTATATGGAAAAAGAATTTAGAGGCTTATAATAATCTTTTAATTGTGAGGACCAACTTAAAATAATTAGGACAGCGGGATAAATGATACAATTAGATCAGGGTGTCCAAACTTTTCAGGCCGTGAGCCGGTCACGTGGTTCAGGGAGCTGGTCACTGGCCTGACGCCAATTCATCCAGCCCACGAAGCCCTCGTCGCTCCTGGAAGCGGAAGTGAAATGCACCCGTACGGGCGTAGTCTGGGCACCCTTAAATTAGATAGACAATAAACTATTAAGGAATGTTTAGTGCTTTAGCAGGTTATATTATAGTAGAAATGTTGCTCCAAACAACAATGTTGTTCCTTTTTAAAATTAAGGAACACATTTGCTACTGGATTTTTCAGTCAGCAGCCATCTGTCAGACATACTCAAAGTTTGATTTCATTATTGATTGTCTTGCAGGCCTCTTCCAATTACTTTTTAAAATTAATTTTTATTAAATTTTAAAAAGTTAATCACATGATCAACACAATTACATTAAATCACGATACACACTCACACACACAAAATAATAATACCTCTATGTGCTTTTTCCAATCAATGGGACTTTGAAAAGAATTGTTCTTTTTTCTTAATTCATAGACCTCGATTCTAGCTCCAAAAAGACATTGTTTCATGTGCTGACATATTTCCCTTCCCTTGGAAGGGTAAACAACTACATTATTCTGTTTGTATGTGCTTTGACTCCTTGGACTTCAATCTTCTCCTGGTTTCTCCCTGTTATAAGAACAGTCAAAATTTGGAACCCTGAAAACAATATTAGCATTTTTTATACTGTACTAGCAGATTTTGCCCGGCGGTGACGGGCTGTTTTAAATAGTTTTGGAAGGTTTTTTTTCCTTAATGTTGGTAAAGAGCCAGGCTGTTTTAAATTGTGTTGTAAGGGATTTTTTTTTTGTAATTTATGTAAAAAAGAGGTGTGTTGGTGGTTAGGGGTGGTTTTGGGTGTGCACAACCACCACTACCCATACAATACCACTCCAACCACCAACACACACATTAAAAATTCCTGGCAATGCAGGAGTGTTGTGTGTATGTGTGTGTGTGAGAGAGAGAGAGAGAAAAAGAAAGAGAAGCAGTGTGTGTGTGTGTGTGTGTGTAGTCCCCCCAACCCTTCCAGAGCCAGGGGACCCTGCAGAGAGGGGATCCCCCCCCCCCCCCCGCAGGACACCCCGTTACTAAAGAGAAGAAACCAAGCTCTTTCTTCTCTTTTAAAACAGTGTTTGGGAGGGGGGTGTATTCGATCTCCTCTTCCTGGTCCCCTGGGTTTGGTAGGGTTGGGGGGACAAAAGGGGTCTGTCCCCCCAACCCTTCCAGAGCCAGGGGACCCAGCAGAGAAGGGATCGTCTCCCCCCCCAAAAAAAAAACCCACTCCGTTTTTAAAGAGAAGAAACCAAGTGGTTTCTTCTCTTTTAAAATGGAGTGTGTGTGTGTGTGTATTCGATCTCCTCTCCCTGGTCCCCTGGGTTTGGTAGGGTTGGGGGGACAAATGGGGTATGTCCCCCCAACCCTTCTGGACCCAGCACCTTTCATTGCCTCCCTCACCCACCCCCTCACCCTTACCTAACACTTATCTTTTCCTGGCTCCCTCCAGCTGGGTCTTTCAAAGTCTTTCCCTCTGGCTCCCACCGTTGTTGTTTTTTAAAATCAGCGCACATTCCCAGGCTCCTTTGTGCTCGTATCCCTCAGCCTAATTGGCTGAGGGGTTGCACAGTGCAAAGGATGCTGGGAATTGAAGTCCTTTTTCTTTGTTCACGTTCGGGGGCTCCTGCCCCACTGCCACATTTCTCAACCCGACAGTTACCTGCGAACCTGGTTCGGGTGAGTGCAGGGAGGCTCGGTCGAGGCTAGTGGGGCCTGGTGCAACATCCTTTGTCACATTCCAACGGTTAACGCACAGATTTATAGGTATAGATTTTGTCAATACAGAGGTCATTAAATGTCATTTTGTAAATTTTACTTTAAGCCTTCTAGCTAAAAATACTGGTTCCATTGTGTGCACATTAAAGCATTTCAATATTGGGCGAGGAGGGCAAAATGCTTAAGTGCCAATATTATGCCAGTTCCTGTCCAGAAGCGAAAAGCCTGCTTCATGTGAGTGGAAAGGAACATAAGAACATAAGAACATAAGAACAGCCTTGCTGGAACAGGCCACAGCCCATCCAGTCCAGCATTCTGTCTCACACAGTGGCTCACCATTTCCTTCAGGGTATTCCCAAGCAGATGCCTTCACCTGCTTAGGATTCCCTGGAAATGATATTGAGAGATATCCTGCCTATCTCTCCAACCCGGAGGTTGTCCTTAAGTATCCATAATTATAGCCATTGATACTCTTCTCCTCCATGAACTTGTCTAATCCTTTCTTAAAGCTGTCAAGACTGACAGCTGTCACCACTTCTTCTGGCAGGGAGTTCCATAGACTAGTAATCCTCTGGGTGAAAAAGTACTTTCTCTTATTTGTTTGAGAACTAGTACCCAAAAGTTTCATTGAGTGTCCCCTAGTTCTAGTATTATGCGATAGGGAAAACAGTTTTTCCTTATCTACTTTGTCCACACCGTGCATGATTTTATAAACTTCAATCAGGTCACCTCTTAGACGCCGTCGTTCAAGAGTGAAAAGGCCCAACCGTTGCAGCCTCAGATGGTAAGGAAGGTGTTCCAGTCCCCTAATCATTCTGGTTGCCCTCCTCTGCACTTTTTCCAGCTCCATAATATCCTTCTGGAGGTATGGCGACCAGAACTGTACACAGTGTTCCAGATGGGGCCTCACCATAGATTTATAAAGAGGCAAAATGACACTTGCTGACTTATTTTCTATACCCTTCCTAATGATCCCTAGCATTGAGTTTGCTTTTTTCACTGCTGAGGCACACTGGGTTGACACCTTCATTGAGTTGTCCACCAGGACACCAAGGTCCCTTTCCTGGTTTGTCGCAGAGAGTTCAGACCCCATCAGTTTATAAATGTAATTGGGGTTCTTTGCCCCAACATGCATCACTCTGCACTTACTAATGTTGAAACTCATTTGCCACTGTTTTGCCCACTCCCCCAGTGTCGAGAGATCCCTCTGAAGCTCCTCACAATCTCTCACAGTTTTCACTACCCTGTATAATTTAGTGTCGTCAGCAAATTTGGCTACCTTGCTTTTTACTCCTACCTCTAGATCATTTATGAAGAGGTTGAAAAGCAGGGGTCCCAGTACTGAACCTTGGGGGACCCCACTCTTTACTTCCCTCCACTTGGAGAAGTGTCCATTTAGTGCTACCCTCTGTTTCCTGTCCCTTAGCCAGTTGCTGATCCAGGACAAGACCTGTCCCTTTATTCCATGACTGGTAAGTTTATTCAAGAGCCTTTGGTGTGGGACCTTGTCAAAAGCCTTCTGAAAGTCCAGATAAACAATGTCAACTGGATCCCCCTTATCCACATGCTTGTTGACACTCTCAAAAAATTCCAACAGATTAGTGAGGCATGATTTGCCCTTGCAAAAGCCATGTTGGCTCTCCTTTAGCAGTGCCTTCTCTTCTATGTGCCTATTAATTCTATCTTTTAGGATGGTTTCCATCACTTTACCTGGGACACATGTCAAACTGACAGGTCGGTAATTTCCTGGATCACCCCTGGATCCTTTTTTGAAAATTGGTGTTACATTCGCTACCTTCCAGTCATCAGGCACAAAGCCTGATTTGAGGGAAAGATTATATATTTTGGCTAGGAGATCAGCAATTTCATCTTTAAGTTCCCTGAGAACTCGTGGATGGATGCCATCTGGTCCTGGTGATTTGTTAGTGTTTAGTTTAACAAGACATGCAAGGACCTCCTCCCTGGTTATTTCTATCTGGCTTAATTCTTCGGTTTCCCTCCCTAAGAAGATAGGCTCTGTTTTGGGCATGTGGCCTCTGTCTTCTTCAGTGAATACTGAAGCAAAGAATTCATTGAGTCTCTCTGCAATCTCTGTTTCCTCTTTAATAACCCCTTGCCTTCCATTGTCATCTAATGGTCCAATGGCCTTCCTAGTTGGGTTCTTACTTCTAATGTACTTAAAGAAGTCTTTGTTATTTCTCTGAGTATTTTTAGCTATACGCTCCTCAAAGTCTTGCTTTGCTTTCCTGATTGTTGCCTTGCATTTGTTCTGCCAGAATTTATGTTTCTGCCTGCTGTCCTCATTCGGACAAGCCTTCCATCTTCTAAATGAGCTTTTCTTGCTCTTGATCACTTCCCGAACAGCTCCTGTAAGCCACATCGGAGTCCTCTTGGACCTGGCAGTGCCCTTTTTCCTTTTGGGTATGCATTCCAATTGGGCCTCTGTTATTGTTTTTGTAAACAGCCTCCATGCCTCTTGAAGTGTTTGGACTCTCTCAATTTTCCCTTTCAGCTTCTTTTTTACTAGTTTCCTCAACTTTGGGAAATTTCCTTTTTGAAAATTTAAGGTCTCTGTGTTAGATTTTATCAGTGACTTGCGGTCTATGATCAAGTTAAACATAATTGAGTTGTGGTCACTGTTCCCTATTGGATCAGTCACATTAACATCTTGCACCAGATCCTGAGTATTACTCAGGATCAAGTCAAGGATTCTTGTACCTCTAGTTGGGTCTTCAACCATCTGTCCCAGGGAACAATCATTTAGCATATCTAGGAACTTTATCTCTTTATCATGTGCTGAACAACAGTTCACCCAGTCTATGTGAGGGTAATTGAAGTCCCCCATTATAACCAGGCTTCCCTTCTTGGATGCCTCCTTTACAACATTCTCCAACTGCCTGTCTCCCTCAAGAGCTTGGGTCGGAGGCCGATAGTATATGCCTACTGTTAGACCATCCTTGTGGCCTGGTACTCTTACCCACAGAGCTTCTAATGGTGACTCCAAATCACCTAGATATTCCAATTCATACGATTTTATCACTTCTTTGACATACAAGGCTACACCACCTCCCGTTTGCCCCTTCCTATCCTTCCTGTACAGTTTGTAGCCTGGGATAACTGTATCACATTGGTTATCATCCGTCCACCAGGTTTCAGTGATACCAATAATATCAATATTCTTATCTATTGCTAAGTATTCCAGCTCCCCTATTTTGTTCCGGAGGCTTCTGGCATTTGTATACAAGCATTTATATATGCTTTTCTGACACAGTCTTTTGTGTCCAGTTGCATTGTTAGACTGCCTCTTGCATCCTTCTGCTAGAATGCTAGTGACTAGCTCCTCGCTCTGCTCAGTAATTTTTGCATCCTCCTCACTACTCAAGTACACACTTTCCCGAACCGGATGCTGCCCAGCTCCTGTCGGCTTTCCCCCAGTTATCAGTTTAAAAGCTGCTCTGCAGCCTTTTTGATGTTGAGTGCCAGCAATCTGGTCCCATCATGGTTCAAATGCAACCCATCCCTCCTGAACAGATTTGGCTTGTCCCAAAATGTTCTCCAGTTCCTGACAAATCTGAAACCCTCCTCTCGACACCACCGCCTCATCCACGCATTGAGGCTTCTGAGCTCTGCCTGCCTGGTAGGTCCTGCGCGAGGGACAGGCAGCACTTCTGAAAATGCTACCTTGGAAGTCCGGGACTTCAATCTTCTTCCTAACAACCTGAATTTGGCTTCCAGGACAGACCGTTTGGCCTTCCCAACATCATTGGTACCAACGTGTACCATGACAACTGGCTCTTTCCCAGTTCTCTCTAACAATCTATCTAGATTTCTTGTGATGTCTGCAACTTTTGCACCTGGCAGGCAAGTCACCATACGGTTATCATGTGCATCACAAATCCATTTCTCTGTATTTCTAATTATTGAATCGCCTAGTACAAGGAGCCTTTCTCCTGCAATCTGTTCATCTACATGCACCTCATCAACCATATTAAGGGAGAGAACCTCAGTTTGTTCCTGTTGTTCATCTTCCTGGATCTCATCAAGTGTGATGAAGGAGAGATCATCAGGTGGAACCAGTTGTTCCTCTGTGTGTTCCTCATCAGGTGTGATGAGGGAAAGAGCCTCAAATTTATTCTGTAATTTCAGACTCTCAGAGTGATCCCCTACTCTTCTCCTCCTTTGAGTCACATTCCTCCAACCATCTCCCTCCTGAGTTAGTGAAGGGCCTTCTCCCTCAGAACTGTGCCCTGTCTCTTCTTTGTCCAGCATAGTCTGCTCCGCTCTGTCCAAGAACAGCTCAAGCTCTTTAATTTGTTGATGGTTAGATATGCGGGCCTCTAGCTGCTGGACCTTCTCTTCTAGTAGTGCAACCAGCTTGCACTTGCTGCAAGTGTAGTTCTCCATAAGCTTTGGCAAGAACACAAACATGGCACAAGTATTGCAGGTAACTACAACGGTTCCCTCAGAATACATTTTAACAAGTGCAGTATTCTGGGCCTCAAAAATGTACACGTTTACTACCTTTCTACCTAGTAAGATTATATTCTTCTTTTGTTACTAGTTTGCAATCTCGCGCGCCGTTAGGCGTGCAGGCCTCTAAAGCAGCTCTACTCCAACTGCAAAACTTACCAGTGCTCACTTCCTTTGTTTGGCTCTCCTCAGCAGCAGCTCTGCTTAAGAGCACATGCAGAGTCAAAAGGAAGAATAAGATCTTGGTCCTGGCAATGCCACCTAAACTGCTGGAACAAGCCGTGTAGTGTTCACCACAATGCTGTTATTCTACCAATCTACCACTGGGTAAAGAGCCTCATTGGCGACATCCCGCCACTCTGCCCAGCTGCCTAATGAGAGTGCTTCCTCCCTCCCCAGCACGGAGTTTGCCCCACCGAACAGCCCAATGGAAGCGCTTCCTCCTTCCTTCCAGCACAGAGTTCACCCACACACCCCTCTGCAGTTTGCCTCTCCCCCTCTGCAGCATGGATGGCAGTCTGTTGAGTTTGGGCACTTGATCTCTAAATGGTTTGCCATCGCTGCAAACAGCTATCAGTAAAAACTGGACTACCAGCAACATCCAGGACTTGCTAGGAAATAGCTTGGCTTTAGTTCAGGGGTTCTCAACCTACGGCCCTGGTTGTCTATGTGGAAGTCTGCAGCATCGGCTGTACAAACCACAATAGCAAAAACTGGGTGGCCCAGGCAATTATGCCTAAAGTCTGCTGGGATGTTGTTCTGCCAGTTTTGTCTGCCACATAATAGTGGAAGCTGGCCTCGTCACATGATGTATTTTGGCAGCAGTGGCCTTTGAAAACTAGTTGACCACACTATAGCCAGACTACATCAACAGAGTCCTTCTTCTGGGTGGCTTTGCTGTGCTTGCATGGGAAAGTTTGCTCTGTAACCTGTGGCAATTTGCTAAATTCAACTTCTGTGCATGCGATCTGTGCTGCAACACAACCTGGCAGTTAGAAATTGCGGAGCCTATGGGTACATTACTGCATGGCCATCTCTTCCCTGCAGTGTCCTACTGGAATTTGCGATGGTAAAATGTAAAAGATCACTACAGTAAAACCCCGACTTACATATGCCTCGAGTTACATAAAATTCGACTTACATAATGATTTTGTGCTAAAACCATGTCCCAATTTACACAATTTTCTATTGGTTTGCTTCGAGTAACGTAAAAATTCATTTACCTATGGGTTTGCTTCGATTTACATAAAAATTTCATTTTCCCTATGGTTTTGCTTTGCGTTACATAAAAAAAATGTTTTCCTATGGGTTTGCTTCGAGTTACATACAAAAACGATTTAAGCAAGAACCTACGGAATGGACCTTTTTTTCGTAAGTAGGGTTTTTACTATATATCGTTAAAGAAACAAAAAAGGAATGAAAACTTAACCCATCTACTAGTCAGAACTAGAGAAAACTCAGTGGATGAATGGACTGGGTGGAATACACACTGCATTTCTTCCGTGTCTAGGCCAGACATGCAACTAGCAAAATGAAGCCACCTTTGAGAAGTTCATTCTGTAGTTCCTTTTGCCTGACCTAGTGTGAGAAAGACTAGCCAGCACAAGGGGGCCAATGCCAGGGTTTGTCTGATTCTGGTTCAAAAATACCACAATCTTCGAGGAGGCTCTTTCTGTGTACCATACCTGTCAAGCGCGGCTCCGGACAATACGGGACTTGCGCAGAACCGTTCTGCGCAGGTCTTCTATGCATGCGTAGAAGCCTATGCATGTGCAGAAGGGACCTGTGCAGAACGGTTTTGCGCAGGTCCCTTCTACGCATGTGTAGAAGCCTTCTATGCATCCCCTTCTGTGCAGAACCCTTCTACGCATGCGTAGATTCTACGCATGCGTAGAAGGGACCTGCGCAGAAGGGGATGCGCAGTAACTACTTTCCCCTACCATCAAATTACGGGATGGCAGCAGCTCCGGGTAGGAAAGGAGGAAAAGCGGCGCTAAATTACAGGAAATCCCGGCTAATACAGGATACTATAAACCTCACTGATTCTCGGTAAACCTGGGACTAGCAACTGGGAAATGGAACAAAAGCAAAAGCAAAGTAAAATTTGTAACTGTGCACCACCCAGAGTGGGTAGATAACCCAGATGGAAAGAAAGGCAGGAAAGAAGCAAGCATGCAAATAGATAGATAGATAGATAGATAGATAGATAGATAGATAGATAGATAGATAGATAGATAGATAGATAGTTCATCTGTAGTTGGTTGCCACAAAGCCAGCAAAAGTGCTACAGCTCTTGGAAGATGAACAAAGCAGATGTGGCACAATTTGTTGTTGTTCAATCACACAGTTGGTTCTGACCCTTTGCGACCCTATGGACCATTTTCCTCCAGGCACCTCTGTCCTCCACCATCCTCCTCAACCCACCCAACTCTGTGCCCATTGTGTCTACAATACCATCTAGCCATCTCATCTTTGGCCTCCCCCTTCTTCTTTTGCCCTCCACCTTTCCCAGCATCAAGGCCTTCTCAAGTGTGGACATCAAATGTGGCACGATGCATCCAGGCAGAGTGAGACTTGAACCTCCCGGGTGTACCAGGTGCATTTGGCGCACAGAGACTTCTCCCCCACTCCCGTCTCCCACCATGCCTCTAAAAAAAGGTGTGTGGGTCTGTGAGGCGCGTGAACTCATGCCCCAAATAAAACCATTCCTGTCAAGTTTTGGGAAATTTCTGTCAAACCGCCATATTTTACACCCTTTCTTGCCATCATCCCGTATTAGTTAGACTGTAATTAGACTGGATTTAGACTGGAGGCCTGCACAGGATAAGCATAGCTGTCCAGTTTCCCGTTTTGGCCGGGAAATTTCCCTTATTTGACAGAAATTTCCCGTAACTTGACAGGTATGAATGAAACGCGTTAAGCCTTCACCGCACCCCTGGCCCTCTTTGTGGCTGTTGTTTTTTGGGACCAACTCCCGCCGCCCACTGCCTGGCTGGACTGCGGTGGCTCAGCAGCGATGAAGCTCGCCTTGTTTGCTAAAAAGGTGG
The DNA here is from genome assembly GCA_035047305.1 of Bradypodion pumilum. NCBI lineage: Eukaryota > Metazoa > Chordata > Lepidosauria > Squamata > Chamaeleonidae > Bradypodion > Bradypodion pumilum. The sequence goes on from JAWDJD010000003.1 coordinate 173,790,345, forward strand.
CAGTTCAAAACCCGGGTGGTACAGCATGACAGTTTGAGCGCCCGTCTCTGTCCCAGAGCTCCTGCCATACCTTGCAGTAGTTTGAAAGCAAGAAATTGCAAGTAGAAAAAATAGGGCCCACTTGGGTGAGGAAAAGATCTTGGGGGCGGGGAGATAAAAAGGAGCCTCTTTTAGGCACCCATTCAAGTTTCCCCAGCAAAAATTCAAATACAAATAAATAAATATTCCTTAATCCAGAATAATGTATGACATGAAATTATTATTACAGTGACGGGGGGGGGGGAGACGGGGGAAGGGGAGAGGAGAAACGTGGCTTCCAGGGCAACTCTGGAATCTGATTAGTTTTATGTGTTTTTAATGTTGCTTTTAGTGGGTTGGGTTAGGTATTTTTTAGCAGTTGTTGTTTTATCTGTGGTCATATTGTATTTTATATACAAGTGATACCTCATACAATGTCCAAACTTGGTTCCACAAGTTTGGACTTTATACGGATTTGGACTTTGTATGAAGCATGCAAAATCCTGCCGCGGTGCCTCATACAACGTCCAAATCCTTGCTGCGATGCCTCATACAACGTCATTTCCCTAGAGATACATTGTACTGTAACAGCACAGACTTCAAGGCAAAGTCAAGGAAACTGACAGAACTTTAAGAAAACATTGTCTAAAGGCTGAATACATTACAAAAACATGTCAAACAACCCTGACTGTCCAATAACCTGAAGAATGCTGCAAAAATCCCAGGAATACTTCTAAAAATTCTGACAAAAATAAATAAAAATAAATCCAAAATCGTGCTCAAAACCACACCTAAACACTCTTTGGGTGCAAAACCCACAAGAGCAATGCACGCATGTGTCCTGCCTTTTATACTGCCCAGGCACAATGCAACCTGGAAAAAAACACCAATGCCTCATACAAAGTCGCAGTGACTTTGTATGAGGCAACTTTCTTCAAGGAATTAGGCGATGTTGTATATGCATTCGATGGTGTACGAAGCGGACTTTGCATGAGGTACTACTGTATGTAGTATTACTGTATGTTGTTTATTTATAAATAAATAGAAACTCTTTTAACAAAACTTCCGAGCCAGCCAAGGGGGCGCTGAGCCCGCCACAACTCGACACGCCGGGGTGGGATGGGGGAAGCCAGGAAACCCGCCTTCCTCCCTTTTTTAAAAATAAAATAAAATAAAAATTCCCTCTGCCCTCAGGCGGAGGAGGGAGGCTGGAGCAGCGGCGGTCTGGGGCGGTGACGCGCCACTCCTGCCGCCCGCCCCGGCTCTCCCCCGCCTTGCTTGCTCTTCCCAACGGGGGCGGCCCTGCTTGCTCTTGCTTGCTAGCCGTGTGTCTGCAGCTGCAGACTGGGACCCACCCGAGGAAAGCCAAGCGAGAGCGGGAAAGAAGCCAGGGACGGAAAATTGGGAGCCAGAGCGAGCCCGTTCGCGCGTGTCTGCGGGCAGGGCAAGCCCCCTCCAGACTCGGGGGAGGGTACAGCGGGGGGGGGGCGCCCTGCCGCTTCGCCCTCGCCATGCTGGGGGTCGCCGCCGCCGGAGCGACGCACAGGTAAGCCACTGACAGCGCGCGCCCCCTTCCCGGGAGGGGGGGGGGTTCATTGCAGGCACCCGGCGTAAATCCGTGGCCCCTGGCTGGCGGTGGCTCGTTTTTCTTCCTCCCGCCTTCGCTCTCTCCGGTTGGAGAGAACGAGGCCAGCCCGGTCCTGGCCAATGCAACGCACTCGAGTGCGCCCCCCTGCGGCCAGCAGTCCTCCAAGGCAGGTCCCTCCCTGGAAGTTTGCCCGCCTTTCCCCCTTTCCCTCTCGCTCGCTCTCTCACAAGCAAGCGGAAGGAGGAGGGTTGGTCCCGCCCCTTCGCAACCTCCTCCTTCCTCCTCAACACCAGCTGCAGCAGCAACCAGAGCCCAGAAGAGGGCGCGCCAAGGTTGCAGTGGCTGGCTGGTGTGCCTGAAGCCCAGAGGGAAGAGACACTGGCATCTAGTGCAGTGTTTCTCAACCTTTGGTTTTTGGACTTCAATTCCCAGAAGCTTAAGTCAATTTCCCAAAGCACAGACCAGCCGATGGACTGACTTAGGCATCTGGGAGTTGAAGTCCGAAAGCCAAAGGTTGAGAAACACTGGTTTCTAGTGCATACCTGTCAAGTTTCCGGAAATTTCTGTCAAATAAGGGAAATTTCCCGGCCAAAACAGGAAACTGGACAGCTATGCTTATCCTGTGCTGGCCTCCAGTCTAATTGCAGTCTAATTAATATGGGATGACGGCGGGAAAGAGTGTATAATACGGGGGGTTGACAGAAATTTCCCGGAACGTGACAGGTATGATCTAGTGCAGTGATGGGCAGCCTTGGCCCTCCAGCTGTTCTTGAACTTCAATTCCCAGAAACCCTGACCAGCTGGTGTGTTGACTTGGGCTTCTGGGAATTGAAGTCCAAGAACAGCTGGAGTGCCAAGACTGCCCATCACTGAAGATTCTAGTGGGACCGGGTGGGTCTGGAGGAAGCGCAAGGCGCGGCCTGCCTCTGCTCTGTGAAAGTGGGGGGTGGGTGCGGCTGGCGCTTGAACTCGGTAGTAGTAGCAGCAACTTCGCTTTGGTGACCGTGACATAGAGAAAAGTGTGAAGGCGGATGGCGGAGTTGCAGGAGGTCCCGGTCCTGGGATGTCAAAGGCCAGGCCTGCTTCTGGGCTGGCTGGCTTTTCTTTTTCGGGGTTTTGCTCCTGGCTGCCGACCTAGAAGTTCGACAGCAAGAAATTGCAAGTAGATAAATAGGGACCACTTCGGTGGGAAGGTAAACAGCGTTCCGTGTGCCCCGGTGTCTAGTCATGCCTGCCACATGACCATGGAAACGTCTGCAGAAGCAGACAGCTCTGGCTCTTAGACTTTGAAACAGAGATGAGCACTGCACCCTAGTGTCGGATACGACTGTCTTTCGAGCAAGGGAAACCTTTACCTAGTTTCCAGAAAGCAAAGCAATCACACTTACAGGTGAAACTTGGAAAATTAGAGTATCGTGCAAATGTTCATTCAGTCCAGTAATGCAACTTAAAAGGTGAAGCAAATATATGAGATAGACTCATTACATGCAAAGCAAGATAGTTCAAGCCTTACTTTGTTATAATAGTGATGCTTATGGCTTACAATTTATGAAAACCCCAACCCCCCAATCTCATGTATCCCATAATCATCACAATCTCATGTACGCTGATCATCACAATTATAACGAATTAAGACATGACGTCTCTTGCTTTGCATGTAGTGAGTCTATCTCATATATTTGTTTCACCTTTTAAGTGAAATGAATGGACATTTGCATGATATTCTAATTTTCCAAGTTTTACCTGGATGTACCGCCCCTCCATAGCACTTAGTGCACTCTCTGGGCGGCTCACAAGTTAATTAGCAATTTGCCCACCACGTGCTGGGTTTTTACTGGCCTCGGAAGAATGGAAGGCTGAGTCAACCTTGATCCCTGTTCAGGATTGAACACACAACGTCCTGGCTGCAGTACAGCAGTTTAACCCCTGCACCACCAACATGCGGTGCATTGGTTTCCTAAGGGGCAAGCACAAAGGAGGATGCTGTGTCTCTCACACACATCCATTCTGCATTTAGGTCTCCTTTTTCATTTGGCCAGGTTATCCTGCTACAGTAATAGAGTAGACCATACTGCCAGCAACTCAATGTCGAGCGTCAAGTGGCAGTTAACTAACCCAACAATCCTGAGGACTAACAGCCTTGGGTAGCAAAGTCCACAGGGAAGGGTGATGGTCCCCAAGTGGATTAAATTTCACTTGAATCCATCTTGATGGAGGGAATCATCTTTATCAATATTAGCCTGCAGCCAATGAGGACTTTGTGTGCTAAAAGTGCTCAAGACCAGAAAGTGACACATGGAACTGGTCAATGGTACGGGGGTCATGCTGTGATGCAGAAGGCAAACAGAGGACTACTACATTACATTTGCAGGACAATCTTCATGGCTGATCGCCCTGAGGATAGCCACTATTCGGAATTGGATATGGCACTCAAAGAAGAAGAAGGTCTCCCTTGCTCAAAAGCCAGTCGTGTCTGACTCTAGGGTCAGTGCTCATCTCCATTTATAGCCAAAGAGCCAGTGCTGTCTGCATCTGCAGATGTTTCTGTTGTCATGTAGCGGGCATGACTAGATGCCGGAGTGCATGGAACACTGTTACCTCTCCCCCTAAAGTAGTACCTATTTAGTTGTAATTTCTTGCGTTTGAACTGTTAGGTTGGCAAGAGCTGGGACAGACGACAGGCGTTGACTGTCTTGCAGCACTTGAGTCTCAAACTGCTGACCTTCCGGTCATCAAGCACAGCATCTTAACCACTTAACCACCGCAGCCCTTTCTGCCCTTTGGAGTGGTACAAATAAAGGTTTGCAAAGAAGGGGGCACCTGTCAGAGGACTGTGGCCAACTCTCTTGTTGAGTTTGTCTCTACGATTCCACCCCCTTTCACCCAAATACATATTTGTGTCAAACGTTATGTGTATACTTTGCAGCAGTGGGATGAGACACCCATTGCCATCTAGTAGTTGTTGGGCTACATATATTCTCCTACATATATTTTCCACAGCAAGCAAAGACACACTCCCGCCAAAAGTGGAGTAAAGCCCCAGTCCAGTTATGCATTCCCTTAACACTTAAATATTTGCGCTAGGGAACAAGGCCCAACCAAGGCTCTTGAGTGCTCATAGAGTTTGAAAATCTATTGTTAGTACTTCATTCTTGCAGCATGAAATGCTGTTCAACCCTGTGATCCGTAAAGTGACCCTTAGACCATGGGAACAATGGTTGTGCGTATTGTCTTAGCCTGTAATATGCTTTCCCACACTCAAATTATATACGGTGGGCATCTAATCCTGCTCCTGGTTTAATACATACTTAGTAGGTGGGTGGGTTAGTGGTACAGTGTTGTTTTGCTGTTATTCCCCCACCCCTAAATCCAGAACTGACTGTAATCAACTGGACATTAGACAGCTTGTTCTCCATTTCTACCGATTGCAGTATCTTTTCATTCATTGGAACCAGGGCCACCATCAGAAATTTCTGGGCCCCACACTGAGCAATCCTATCCCCCCCCACACACACACACACACATATAGTTATGGCCGGCGGCGGCAGGACCCCTGTCAGCTCCGGGCCCTATACGGCAATACTGGTAGTACTGCCCTGATGGCGGCCCTCATTGGAACTGCTTGAAAACTAGTAGTAATGCTGATAGGTTGCTCAGGATGTGACCAGATGGGCAATTTAGCTTGCTGTTTGGGACAGTGATAGATTTGGAGGCAGACTATCCTTGAACATCTTAGCTTATCCAGACTACCAGATGTGCTACACTGTCTCATAAAGTTTTGTTGTTGATTAAACATCTCTTATAGTTTTATTAGTTGCCAGCTTTTTGTAATGCTTGGCGTATCTTATTGCTTTCAGTTAGGGGGAAAAAAACCTGCAGGTCCAGTACATATATGATAAGTTATCAAAACAGTCATTGTGATGTCATGATTTGAGGACAGTAAACGGCTCAGTTTCAGGGATTTGCAGAAAAGCATAGGTAATAGATAAGGTACAAGGGGAAAATGCTTTTAAAAAGACATTTTAAAAGGTGGCAGTATTAAAGTCTGGGGAAGTAAAGTTCCTGCAGTCTGAGTATAGCAATTTGGTATGGATGATGTACTACTGAAAGAGTCCTGAAAGGCAGTAGTAAAGGTTAATGAGCCAGGGTAGGAGATAAAATCATTTATTGGCAGCTTGGACCAGAATTCTAAAATGTCCTCTTCGCCACTAAGAGAATTCTGTGGAGAAAAATCTGGCGTACAGTCACCATTAACGTGTTTTGACTATAAATGGATGGTTCAGAAATACCTGGCATTTGAATAGTACCCTCTGGCCCGTTCTTGCTTATGTCCCCCCTTCTCCTTTAAAACACTGCAGCTCCTGGATCAGTTCCATGCAGGACTTTCTTTTGAGCTCAGACCTCTCCCAAGAGCAGTCCATCCCTCTTAAAAGTAAAGGGTTGACGCAGAAGAGAAAGTGGCATGGATATTGGAGAGAAGGAGAGGTGACTAGGACACAGAGGAGTTGACAAAGGATGAGAATCAGACCAATGGGGCTGGCCATCCCATTTTTACCTCTGGCTCTGAGTATTTAAGGCTTTGTTCTTGTAAACTTTATTCAGAAGATTCCTAAGGGGTACCTCCCAAAGGGAATCCACTACTGGATTAACTCATTTAAGAAAGGAAATAATAGGTCTACTCTATACACATTTTATTTACACCAGGCCAGATGCAGTAACAACTTAATGAACATCTGTGTGTGTGTGTGATTTCCTTGACCCTTTAAAACAGAAAAAAAGGACAAGATACGGTGTTCTTAACCTGTCTTTTGTATGTGTATGTGTGTGAGAGAGAGGGGGGAGGGAGGGAGAGAAATGCTTCTCTTTGTTGATATATGACAGTGGTGGCAAACCCATGGCACGCATGCCAGAAGGTGCACTCAGAGCTCTCTCTGTGGGGACCCTCTGCCCAGCAGCCGAATGGGAGTGCTTCCTCCCTCCCCTCAGCACAGAGTTCGGCCCACCCCTCCACCCAGCAGCCGAATGGGAGTGCTTCCTCCCTCCCCTCAGCACAGAGTTCGGTCCACCCCTCTGCCCAGCAGCCCAATGGGAGCGCTTCCTCCCTCTCCCAGCACAGAGTTCTCCAGCCCTTCTGCGGCGCGGACGGCAGCCTGTTGAGTTTGGGCACTCAATCTCTAAAAGGTTCGCCATCACTGATATATGAGGAATCCTTGGAGTGAAGCATCAAAGTGAACAAACCGACCATTCTTCTAGAGCAAATGCATAGTATATCTCAATTAGTCTTTTTGAAGACCTCAAAATTTCGAGGGGTTGCTGTCCAGGGCAAGGGATGCATATCTAGGCAAGTGTATCAGTTATACACAGGAATATCTCTTTGTCAGAACAAACATGTGTCAAAGAGTCAAAGGAAATGAAAGCTTGGAATCATCAGGGTTATAAAAATCCCCTTGTCCCCTCTTTCCCATGTTTCTTCAATCATGATATGAGGGCTATACTCTTGGTTTAAAAAGTATAATGATTTTATCATGATGTCAAATACTTTCCCTAGAAATCTCAGAAAATCAGTTGAAGGTAGGGAAGCTGCTTATGGATTGCTTATTGCTGCTTCTAAACTTACAGTTAGAAGGCCCTGCTTCCCCTGTCAGTCAACAAGCCTTACTCATCAGTTCTTTGGGCTGCCTGTTTGCTTTGAATTGAGCGTGTGGGATAATGTGGCGCTTCAAAGCCTGTAGTCAGCCTCAGACCTCTAGGGTCAAGCTGGGATCGTGAGACTTACTAAAGGAGAAAGAAGAAGAAAAAATCTTTCCTGTCCCGATTGTTGAGCTAAGCATTTCTCTTCTCTCCCACACTCCCCGATCCCCTGCATGGAAAACAAACAAGTTCTCATAAGTATAGTAGCTGTAAATCCAGGCCCACCTAGGCAGTGTTAGGTCAAGAGCTAGGGAAAACTGTTGTCAGTCTCCTGGGACAAACAGAAGATTTTGAAGATGTAAATTCTTGAGGACTGAAACTAGAATACAGTAGAACCTCGGATAAAGTCCAAACTCTGTTCCACAAGTTTGGACTTTATCCGATTTTGGACTTTATCTGAATCAAATGGGCGATGCATCGGATAACGTCCAAACATAGACTTTATCCGAGGTTCCTATACCAAATACCTCGGATAACGCAAATTTTTTAGCGGTTTTGGACTGTATGCGATGCATCGCGTGGACTTTATGCGATGCATCATAAGTTACGAACCCTGGCCCCAAGAGAGCTCAACCAAGATGGATTTAACCAGTTATTTGTAAAGGTGGTTTTTGGAGTATGGTCCCTTTAATTAGCAACAGTAAAAAAGATACAGGTTGGAGTTATCTATAAAGATAGAATTTCATCATATGTGTCATTGAATGTAAGAATATCAGGAAAACAATATATAAGGATCTGGTCTTGAAGCAATTTTAACGTCATTAACCCAAGAAGAATAAACATTAAGAGGTTGTAGATGCAAGAGAAACTGTAAGTCAAATAATATTGTACCCTTGTAGTTGTAAGATATTATGTAATATAAGGAGTCAAAACTGCATAATGAATGTTTGTTTATTTTTCCTTATAGTTAAGAATATAATTAATCCTCCTGAAGAAGATTGTATTATCAGAAATATTGAAAAATCCAAAATACCAGCGGATTTTGAGGATTTAAAGACTTTGAAATTAATACATTTGACAATCAAGATAATTATAATGAACTTGTATGAAAAGTGAGAGAAACAAAAAAAAAGTTGAGTTATTAGGAGAATATACAAACCTTTTGGAAGTTGATTAAAAGCATATTTGCTTTGAAGATTAAGTTATTGTGGATTTTTTGTGGACGATTTATCTTTATCTGTTGCTTGTTTCCGTCAATGCACCTGATATTATGCTGAGGTCTAACAAAAATTGCATTCCCATACTGGTTACGAGGTCTCTCAATCACTAGCTCCATTCCAGCTACTTTGGGTCTGTATTTTGCTGTCCCCCAATATGTTTCCGGGAGCAAAACTATGTTACCGTACATTTGTATTTCCTGCGCATGTCTGCAAGGAGGACATTCTTATTACTTGAAAGTCCTTCAATCTTGATTGAGATCATTGTTACAGTTGGTCTTGGCAAAGACCTTTCTGGTGGATTCATTCTTCTTTAGTCTGATCTGGTGTTAGAAGGATTAGGTGACAAGGTTGCAGCCCAGCGTACGCCCGACTGTACAGTATTCACAATCTTTGTGGAGGTTCCTTCTGCTTTTATTTATATCAGGGGTGGCCAAACTGTGGGCTGGATCCGGCCCCCAACGATAATTCATCCGGGTCACACCATCCTGGAAGCAGAAATAAAATACGCCCGTGCATGTGCAGAACATTGTCATAAATGTGCCTCTAACTGTTGTGAATGCATTTACAACAGCCACAGGTATATTTACGGCACGGTTCTGTGTGTGCATGGTGTGTGTTACTTCTGCTTCCGGTGGGAGGAACCATGTGACCGGCCTGCTGAACCACCTGACCAGCCCATGGCCCCAAAAGTTTGGGCACCCCTGATTTATATCTTAGCCTTTTCTGTATGAAGCTTAATACTTAGTTTCCTTCCTTAGCCTTATCCTCACAAGGAAGGGGAGGGGAGTTTCATTCTGAATAGCTCTTGTGCCATCTTATCCAGCACAGATCTTTTGTGGTTTTCTTTTTATGGTTTAAGTTGCACCTAAAATACTGAATCTGTTTATATGAAATATTCTGATTTGATTCTTGTCTTGAGTTCTCCCTTCTGTTATGACAGAGGAGCCTGGCATGCTGTGGTCTATGGGATTTGGAGTCATGCGAATGAACAACGTATATCAGCATCTGATTTCTGATAATTGTACTTCTCAAAGCACACAATTGGAGGGGAAAATATAGCATATTTTGCTAGGACCTATGCAAGCCATATATTATCTCCTAAGATTGACACGGAATGAATGTCAATTTACATTGAGCAGTGAGATATTTTTTGAGTTGTTTCTGTATGAGCATGACATTTTTGAATACATTTTTCTCGTGACAGAATTTTCTAAGCTGAGTTAAAGTTTGCACCTCAAAGAGAAAGCTAGAGTAAAAATCTACAGAGCTTTATGCAGAGAAGGAGATTTTTTGGAATGCAACCCTTCCCTCTCCAACTCATAGATGAGATGGTACAGCCCCATGAGGTCTGTACATTACTCACTGCTTTCTCGCTAAATTAGCTCTTGCTTAAAACTCTGCAGTTATGCCAAAGTCTGATGGGTTTTTTTTCCTTGGGGGTGGGGGGCATAGTGTTACAGGACCCAAGAGTGCTTGCTTTATTTGAAGGTTAAAAATTAGAGTCTTCATCAAAAACATTCAATTTGAGATGTCTCAAAAATCAGGATCACTAGAACTGGAAGACAAATTCAAAAAGTTCTCTCTTTGTTGAGTTGTGGTGTGCAATGCCTGGGAATAGGTAAATAATGGATTTGTGGCCAGATGTAACTGAAAGGAAGCTAGTAATAAAGCAGCCTAATTGGAAACATATGGTATACTCTTCCTGTCAAAAATATAGAACTGTAATGGAACTGCAGTTGGAGAAAATAAACAAGACTTCGTTTTGAGTAGTATAATATACCTCTAAGAATATTGATCTTTTGTGTTGTAAACTTCCTAAGAAGAATGTGTACCATAACCGAGATAATCATTAACAGAGCTTGGAAAGTCTACATTTTTTGGATCACATCGCCAGAACCTTCCAGCCATAATGTACAAAACTTGGCAGGTTTACTCTTTGGGATTATAGTTTGCAGAATTCCCTGGCCAGCATGGCTAGGAGGAATTGTAGGAGCTGCATTCCCCAAAAGTGACATTTCCAGCCTGTGATCACAACTCTAGAAAGGTTACTGAATTAAGTGCAAATACTAGAGCATTTGATAAGGATATTCTTGTGTATTAGAAATGCACAAGACTGTGAAACCCAAGTACAGTGGTACCTCATACAATGATTTTAATCCGTTCCACAGGGCCTGTTTTTGTACAAAACAATTGCTATACGATGCATGCATCGTATAGTAATTTTCCCTATACAACATTTTTTTTTTTTTGCTAAGTGGTTTTTCCCATTGAAAAATTGTACGTTATTTGGGACATCATTTTTTTCAAAGCCTAATTGTTATATGATTTTGTTGCTATACGGGGCAAATGTTGTATGAGGTTCCACTGTATTACCAATAGTTAACTTCGGCCCCTGTTGCCGTAACTCATGGGTTCTCAACCTTTTGAAGTTGGGGGCCAGGTCACGCTCCCTCAAACAGTTGGCACGCTGGACTGGTGGTCCAGCCGCTGCCACTGCAATTGGCCATGGACTCATTTACAGCTGTTGTAAATGCATTTACAACAGCCATAAATGAGTCTGTGGCTGTCGTAAACGCATTTATAATAGTCATAAATGAGTCAGCAGCTGATTCTGGCAGCGGCTGGAGCGAGGGCATGGGCCGGTTGATTTGGCACCATGGGCCATGTCTAGCCTACGGGCCATAGGTTGAGAACCCTTGCTGTAACGGTTGGGATGAAAGTTATGGATAATTTCATTCTAAGCTGCTCAGGGCTTGGAAGAAGCCTGCTGTTTGTTTTGAAGCATTTGTTCAAATGAACTATCTATGCCTGAGCATTTGTGAAAGAATTCTGTTGAAAAGAATGTTCAATCTTGAAGTTCATGTACGTGATTTGTAGTTTACTTCATGTTTGTTCTGATCCCTGGTTCATACTGTGTATGTTTGACTGGAAGAGCTCATAAAATTAAAAATGTGGCTTATTCATACCATGTTTCCTGGATTTGCCTTTCTGCCTCCTCATTGATAACATTTACATTGTAGAGTCCTGACATTCTTACTGTGAAAGGCCATTGGGGAAAGGTCTTCTGCTCTCTCACCATACCATACTGAACTGACTGATTCCATCTAATTTTGGCCACTAGGCCAGCTTATGCCTTGTAAGTAGTTGCACAAGAGACCACAATAAAATACCAGAGTTTTTATCCCGAAGCAAGGCGTGAATCTTGCCTCAGTGAGAAAAAAAGCAAGCATTTTTGTATACAGTATTTTCTTGTGTCCTTGTCTAAACCTGCAAATAAAATTAGCACCATGGGTATCTCTAAGGGATAGGCCACAAATAAGCAGACAGTAATTGTATTGTAATACGTAAATCTGGATGTTTGCAGAGCCGAATTGCTTGATCCACTACATTTTGCCAGATGTTTATTTTGGGCTTAGTAGTTCTACTGAATTTAAGATGTAACTGTTTGTGCAATTATAGTTAGCTGTGCTCTGGTTTGCATCCTTTATGATGGACTGAATGTTGTAGCTTGGCTAAAATCAAGATGTTACTTTTCAGTGAAGTGGGGCATTTTTTTTACTGTGACAAGAACATTAGAAACAGCCTTTAGGGATGTAAGCTTCTCTTTCCTGAACTTCCTAATCCTACTGCTTCAAAGCAGGAAGTAAAAACGGTGTTGCTCCATATCATAGCTGTCAAGTATCCCGTATTGGCCGGGGAAACCCTTTTTTTACCCTCTTCCCTGCCGCCATCCCGTATTAATTAGACTGCAATGCCCTATTGCCGCCATTGGAGGGCAGCAAAGGATAAGCATAGCTGTCAAGTATCCCGTATTTGCTGGGAAATTTCCCTTATTTCAAAATCCAAAACTTGACAGGTATGCTCCATATACACGTATTGTTACATTCCCACCCCCAGCATAGCTCATGGTTATTTGTCGTTTCACATTACCTGAAAGACTACAAGTTATCTCTGTCCTTGCTTCAAAGTTGCATCAGTTCCAACTTGTTCTCTGTTCTTCAATCTAACAAGTTTCCCTATTTCACTAGAATTTTAAACTTGTATCCGTTCACAATTAAGTTTGGAACCTTCTTAGCCTTGTCCATAACTAGAACCTGTTTATTCTTGGACTGCAGTTAAGGTTGGAAAAAGTAAATTTACTTTGTGATATATGGAATAATTGAACACCATTCTAAAGGCATCTCTGCCGAGCACAGCACAGCACATCAACAACTAATCAAGTAAGAGGCTGATATTTACAATACTGTGACTGACAGCTTCACTCCCAAATAGAAATTGGCCTTGAAAGTGAGTAGGGTTGGGTGGAGTCTAAAAATTGTTGGCAATGCAAACTTAATTTAAGCAGAAGAAGTAATGCTAGAAAGGCTAAATAAATAAATAAATGTTGATTGTTGATTAAATTAAATTGTTTGATTTCTACACCGCCCACTCGGCCTAGGTCGGCTCAGGGCGGTTCACAATCACAGATAAAAACATATTAAAATTAATTAAAACTACCCACCCCCTTAAAAAGGGTGCAGGGAACGAAGGGACAGTGGGAGAAGGAATTATCCTCTAGTCTATACCAACCACCCAATGGAGGTTACCCTTCCACCTGGATCCCATACTTGGCCCACCAGCCAGGTTTTGAGTTCTTTTTTGAAAGGCAGCAATTCAAAACAAAAGCCCATTCTAAGAATAACCTCTTACTGAATCAAAATCTTTGATTGGGTTAGCTGAGATTGAACTGCCTGTGTGTTGATATACTTACTATGTATGTTTAAATAGAGTATGTGGGGGGACATAGAAGGCGCCTCCTTGAAGAGTAGAAAGCATTGTGAGTGCTCATGGGACTGCCCTTGGCAACAGCATGCAGTCAGCTAGTTCTTTTTTACCCAGAAGCTTTATATCATAAATTTGCAAATGAGCAAAATGACCCAGCAGAACCACAAATGACAATAATGTCTATTAATATAGAGGGCATTGCTTCAGCTAAAGACAAACTCTTGGCTTCATATTGCCCTGGACAGAAACGTGTTTAAGAAGCCCACGGAGAAATTGATCAACATCAACCAAAGGTTCCTAGAATGCGCCTGGTTGTTGACAGGCCTCACAAACAATATGGAGGTGCCATTTTTGAAACACCAGGTCTTCTAGTCCTCTCAAAGCACTATAATGAAGAACACAACACAGAAATCTTGATTGCCAGATTGGCTGTATGTATAGCAATATCATTTTATAAAGTACTTAGTATACCATTCTGCTTTTAAGAAGCTGTCTAATATAAAAAAACAAACTACTGTATATACTCGAGTATAAGTCGAGTTTTTTAGCCCCCAAAATTAGGTTCAAAAAGGTGACTCGATTTATACACTGGTCAACAACCACAAGAGTCCAAAACTGCACTGGATTTGGTGCAGTTCGGCTTCAGGAGAGGGGAAAGAAAAACATATGTTTGGTGGGCCATTACCACAGGTGGCCACAAAAGGGCGCAAATAGCGATTTCCCATTTAAAGGCATTAGAAATCAATTTCTTGTATTCTAAAGTTTTTCTGTTTGTATATTCCCAATGCATTTCAGTGGGAAACCAAACCTGTGCATAAAAAGAAAGCGTTTCACTTACCTTTCTTGCCTTTGCCCCTGCTCCATGTGGTCAAAATGGAGGGGGAAGCCATGCTTCCTGGCTGCAGGGAGAGCAAGAGGCTAGGCTAGAGCATCACTTCCTGCCTCAGTGCAATTGGCCTGCCCACCCATTTCCCCTGCAGTGCCTCCACTGGATGGTGGTGTAACTACAGTTTTAAAAAAGAAGTAATTACCATAAACACTCAAAAACATGCCCACACAAATCTTTTAATTAATTAATTTTACTGTATTTTCATGGTTTTTTAATTATTGAAACTCACTAGCAGCTGCTGCATTTTCCATCCCCGACTTATACTTGGGTCAATCTATTTTCCTAGTTTTAGAGGTCCAAATTAGGTACCTCGACATATTCAGATCGACTTATACTCAAGTATATACGGTACTCACTTTCTAGTTGGATATTTCAATAGCTGTAGCAACATTTTGGGCTATGATCATGATGACAAAAATATTAAGGCTGTTATAAAATGGACAGAATCCCATTCAGTGTGTCTTATACATGATCTTTGACTACCCAGTTCATTTAATTGTGGAAGGTGGCAGCGAAATTACAACCCAGATCAAATTTTTAGACAGTTTATATCTCAACTACATAGTAGTGGGCCAGGATACTTAAGAGACCGCATCAGCCCAAGGACATCTGCCCATCCCACTAGGGCGGACCGGAGGGGCTCTCTCATAGTTCCGCCCGCTAGAGAGGCTCACCTCTAGCACAAGAAGGAGGTCCATCTCTGTGTCTGCTCCGGCCCTGTGGAACCTCCTGCCAATTGAATTTCATCTTCAAGCAGAGCTCTTACCCTTTTGCAGGGGTCTTAATTTTAATTTAATTTAATAGTCATATTTATATATGCCGCCCACTCAGGCAGAACCCGACTCAGGGCGGCATTACAACAAGTTCTAAAAACACATAAAAACACTTTAAAAGACCCATATCCCACCCACTTTAAAAGACCTGTAGACCACCCACCCATCCCACCCACTATAAAAAGAAGAAGAGAGAGTTCTTAATTGTTTAAATAAGCCAGCAGGCGGGGACCGTGTTCCCATTAGGGCCCCACACCTGCCCTGCCAGCCAGGTCTTCAATCCTTTCCTGAAGGGCAGCAATTCTCTTTGAAGTCTTAGATCTGTTGGCAGGAGGTTCCAGAGGGTTGGTGCGGACACGGAGAAGGCCCTCCTCGGGTGCTGGATAGATGTGCACCCCTAGTTGATGGCACTATTAGAGAGCCCCTCCGGTCCGCTCTGGTTGGACAGGCAGACACTCTTGGGACGATGCGGTCTCTAAGGTATCCTGGCCCACTGCCATATAGGGCTTTAAAGGTCAAAACCAGCACCTTGAATTGCACCTGGAGACAAACTGGTAACCAGTGCAGCTCCCGAAGTAGCGGTGAGGCATGGGCATATCGTCCGCATCCCATCACCACCCGGGCTGCCGCATTCTGGACCAGCTGCAGCCTCCGAATGGTCGTCAAGGTCTTAAGACCTGGCTTGCACAGCGGGTGTGGGGGGCGGCTGGGGAGATAGCCATCTTGGGCTGGCTTGTTTGAGCAGTCAGTTCTTGAAGCTTGGGATGTGGCACTGGAAGTATTTTAAAAGAAAATTTTAAAACTTTTAACATTAAATGATTTAATTTTTTAAATGTTTTTTAGAAGCTTGTGTGCTTTTATTGTATATGTAAGCCGCCCGGAGTCGCCTCGGTGAGGGGGCGGTGTTAGAAATATTATTAAATAAATAAATAAACTGTACATTAAGAGTGTAGATCTGTGTTTCCCAACCTTTGGTTTTTGGACTTTAATTCCCAGAAGCCTAAGTCAATTCCCCAAAGCACTGGTCAGCCAATGTTCTGACTTAGGCTTCTGGGAATTGAAATTCCCCGGTGGGGCATGGGCTCCATGTTGAGAAACACTGGTGTAGATCCAATCCCAAAAATTCAACACAAACAGATTCTATGTCAGATCTACTCAGCCATTTGACTTCAATCTATATACAGTACTGTAATTCTTTAGGTGGTAAATTTTTGAAAACCCAACTGGGAAAAGCTTACAACAATGCTAGACACAACTATGCTTCAGATTGAAATTCAACCAATGAACTATGATCAACTTTTTTATTTCCATTTTGAAATTATCCTCTCCTATGGATGACCGAGCCCTATGTTCTCTTGCCTTCATTCCAAGAGAGTACCAGCAGCTACATCCCAGGTCTCACCCCAGAAATACATACCTCACATTTAAATTATATTTCATACTTCAAAGAAAATCCTTCTAGTGAACATACAATAAGCCACCGAGTTTTATCCCCATTTAATGTTTTAAGTCCAGCATTTGCCTCACTTTGTATTTCTACATAAAGTTGGGAATACAGTAATACCTCATACAAAGTCAGCTTCATACAACATCAAATTCATACAACATCGCCTAATTTCTTGAAAAAAGTTACCTCATACAAAGTCGCTCGACTTTGTATGAGGCATTCAGTTTTCTCCAGGTTGCATTGTGCCTGGGCAGTATAAAAGACAGGACACATGTGTGCATTGCTCTTGTGGGTTTTGCACAAGGCAATGAGTGTTTAGGAATGGTTTTGAGCGTGACTTTGGATTTTTTTTTAATTCCTGGGATTTTTGCAGCATTCTTGGATGATCAGGGTTTCTTCACATGTTTTTGTAATGTATTTAGCCTCTAGACAATGTTTTCTTAAAGTTCTGTCACTTTCCTGTCTGTTTCCTTGACTTTGCCCTGAAGTCTGTGCTGTTACAGTACAATGTATCTCTATGGAAATGACGTTGTACGAAGCATCGCAGCAAGGATTTGGACGTTGTATGAGGCATCGTGGCTAGGATTTTGCATGCCTCATACAAAGTCCAAATCCGTATAAAGTCCAAACTTGTGGAACCAAGTTTGGACGTTGTATGAGGTATCACTGTATTTGGTTTAAAGGACTTCTTTATAGATTAAGAATAGTTTTCAGCATCCATTGGTTTACTTAGGTACAACTGATATTATTTGCCACATGAAGTAAAGGGAGTGGTTAAACTGGGATTTATTCTTGTGGCTATAAATTCAGGCGTTTCTTGATCACATTTCTAACCTATCACCTTCAGTGAGAAAGTACAATATTTTCTATGGAGGACAAGTGCCAGGAAAAAATCCATAATCCTGTGGCTCAGCCCTTGCCCCTTTTTCATAACAGAGATGGAGAAGGTTGCTTTGTAGGACTGCAGCTCCCAGAATAACCCAGTCAAGCTGCTGAGTGTGTTTCTTATTTTTAGTTAAAATCTGGGTGCTTTGCATCTCTACTGGATTTTAGTGTAATGCATCAAATGTTTGGTACTGCACTTTGGTTTACCCAAATAATTCTAAAAACACCAAAAAGGAAAAGGGAGTAGCAAAGCATCATATGTTCAACAGAAGTGTTTCTTTTCTAGCCAGCTTTTCAGTCAGCTGTATTGCCCAAACTTGTAGCCACATTTTGGGAAATTCATAGCTGCCGGCCTTGTTCTTTTTTATATCCAGCCCACATGCAAGCAGTTGATGTGGCAGCATCTTGACATGGTGTGGTTCATGACAGATGTGGGTGAGGCAACAGTAAACATGTCACAGACTTCCTTGTGTAACCCACAAGCATATCATTTGCATAGGTGGTACTAGTTGCCAAAGACAAGAGGCATTGCAGTGCTTAATTTCTTACCAGGAGAAATGATGGCGTTCAAGATAGTTTGAAAGTAATGTTCTCCTCCCAAAACATGCTTTGTGTAGGAATTAGGCAAGGAGAATAAATAGGTCGATCTGCACAAAGCTGGGCATGCTGAAAAGGATGCTGGAGGATAAGGGTGCCTGGCATGCGGTGGTCCATGGGGTCACAAAGGGTCGGAATTGACTGTGCGACTGAACAACAACAAAAGTAATCAACCCTGACTGCTCCTTGGAAAACTAAATATTGAAGATGGAGCTAAAGTTCTTTGGACACCAAATGAGAAGAGAAGATTCACTTGAGGAAGCCTTGATGCTGGGAAAGGTTGAGGGCAAAAGAAAAAGGGGGTGACAGAGAATGAGATGGCTAGATGGTATTGTAGATGCAATGGGCACAGAGCTGAGCGAGTTGAGGAGGATGGTGGAAGATAAGGGTGGCTGGTGTGCGATGGTCAATGGGGTCTCAAAATGTCAGACTTGACTGAGCGACTGAACAACAATTGGCGACTTTTGGGATAATAATAATTTCATGTCAAAAATTATTCTGGGTTAAAAGTATTTTTGCGGAAGAAACTCTGCTCAGGGAACACCCAAATGAGGCTCCTTTCATGCCCCCAAGAGCTGGGATAGAGACGGGCTCTCAATCTGTCATGCAGTACCCGGGTCTTGAACTGCCGAGTTGCCAACCTTCCAGCTAACAAGGCAAACTTCTTAACCACTGAGCCACCACAGCCCCTGACTTTTGGGATACTGTGTATAAATGTAATTACTGCTGCTTCTACTACTACAGCGGTAGCAGCAACAGCAGCAAAAGTAGTGTGCTGTCAAATCAATTCTGATTATGGCAGCTATTTCCAGAGTTTTCTAAATATAGAGTACTAGGAAGTGGTTTACAATTCTTTATTCTGGGGTGATCTGAGGCTGTGCACCTTGCCCAAAGCTACACACAGACTGCATATTCTCCTGGGAAGCACATTGAACAACTGAATTCTTAAACCTAACTCATTGTGCTATACAGCCATATCAGGAGTGAAACACTTGAGCTGATAGCTTGTGGTTCTTCTATGACTGAATCATTCCTGGTGAAGAGAGACCCAACAGCCTTCTTTGCCACATGGGTTTTTACCTGAAATGATACTTTGCAAAGTTAGAAACCTCTTCCCCCTGATACCTAGTATTCAGTGTCTGTATGTGTTGTGTCTGTACAACTGTACACCCATGTAATTAAAGCCATTAGAGAAAACAATGCTTCAGGAATTTAGGGGTATACACATAGTTAATCGCTATAGAGCAGGGGTTCGCAACCTTTTCAAGCCGGGGGCCGGGTCATGCTCTTTCAGTCAGCTTCGAAGGCTGGATGGCCATTTTGCCCTGCCTGCACAATGCGGGTGGCCATTTTGTACCAACAGCTTCAAAGGGGTAGCCATTTTGTTTCTTGAATGCCCTTTGAAGAGCAAGGGGCACATGAAATGGTGCTGCAGGCTGGATGCGGCCCATGGGCCTTAAGTAATGAGGGTGGATGGATGGGAGAATGATGGTGTTTTAACATGTTTTTAACTGTTGTTTAACCCTATTGACCAAAACAAAAGGCAAAACAAAAGGGCAGGCTAGGTGATACAGGATGCTTAACACCTCAGAGGGGAGAAAGGGGAGGGACAGGAAGGGGGGAGGGGAAATGCAATGTTGTAAGGAGCAATACTGCATAGGGACATGGAATGTGAGATCAATGAACCAAGGAAAACTGGAAGTGGTAAAAAGTGAGATGGAAAGAATAAGCATTGACATCTTGGGCATCAGTGAGCTCAAATGGACAGGGATGGGTGAATTCAGCTCTGGAAACCATCATATCTACTACTGTGGACAAGAAAACCTTAGAAGACATGGAGTAGCCATAATTGTCAATAAAAGAGTGAGAAAAGCAGTAATGGGATACAATCTCAAAAATGACAGAATGATGTCAGTTAGATTTCAAGGAAAACCTTTCAATGTCACTGTGATCCAAATATACGCACCAACCACTGGCGCAGATGAAGCCACAATGGACCAGTTCTATGAGGACTTACAACACCTCATAGAACAGACACCAAGAAATGATGTCCAAATTATATTAGGAGACTGGAATGCCAAAGTAGGAAATCAAAAAGTGGAGGGAATAACAGGCAAATTTGGTCTGGGAGTACAGAATGAAGCAGGGCAAAGATTGATAGAGTTCTGCCAAGAGAACGCACTGGTCATAGCAAACACTCTCTTCCAGCAACACAAGAGGCGACTCTACACATGGACATCACCAGATGGCCAACACCGAAACCAGATTGACTACATACTCTGCAGCCAAAGATGGAGAACCTCCATACAGTCAGCAAAAACAAGACCTGGAGCAGACTGTGGCTCAGATCACAACCTATTGATCGCAAAATTCAGGCTTAGACTAAAGAAAATAAGGAAAACACGGAGACCAGAAAGATATCACCTAGACAGCATCCCTAAAGAATACGCGGTGGAGGTGATGAACAGATTCAATGGCTTAGACTCAATAGATAGAGTGCCAGAAGAATTATGGACGGAGATGAGGGACATCATGCAGGAAGCAGCAAAGAAAACCATACCAAAAGAAAAGAAGAGTAAGAAAGCAAAGTGGTTGTCTGATGAGGCTCTTAAAATAGCAGAGGAAAGAAGGAACGCAAAAGTCAAAGGAGAAAGGAAAAACTACAATCATTTGAACACAGAATTTCAAAGAAAAGCAAGGAGAGATAAGGAAAACTACCTAAAAGAACAGTGCAGAGAAATGGAGGAAAACAACAAAAGAGGCAGAACCAGAGATCTTTTCAAAAAAATCGGGGAAATTAAGGGAACATTTAAAGCAAAAATGACCATGATAAGGGACAAAGAAGGAAAGGAGCTAGCTGATGCAGAAGAGATTAAGAAAAGATGGAAAGAGTACACAGAGGAACTCTACAAAAAGGACCTCAACACTCCTGACAATCACAATGAGGAAGAAGTAGAAATTGAGCCAGACATCCTGGAGAGCGAAGTCATAAAGGCCCTAAAGAGCACTGCAAACAACAAAGCTAGTGGAGATGATGGTATCCCAGTTGAATTTTTCAAAGCGCTAAAAGACGACGGCGTCAAATTACTGCATTCAATATGCCAGCAGATTTGGAAAACAAAACAATGGCCACAGGACTGGAAAAGATCAGTATACGTCCCAATCCCAAAAAAGGGCAATGCCAAAGAATGTTCAAATTATCGAACAATCGCGCTCACCCCACACGCCAGTAAAGTGATGCTCAAGATAATACAGGATAGACTTCAGCAGCATGTGGAGAGAGAATTACCAGAGGTGCAGGCAGGTTTCAGAAGAGGCAGGGGGACTAGAGACCACATTGCCAACATACGCTGGATCATGGAGAAAACAAAGGAATACCAGAAACAAGTTTACTTTTGTTTTATTGACTACACTAAGGCATTTGACTGTGTGGACCACAACAAGATGTGGCAAGTAATTAAAGAGATGGGAATACCAGAGCACCTCATATGCCTCCTGAGAAATCTGTACATGAACCAAGAAGCAACAGTTAGGACAGAACATGGAATGACAGAGTGGTTTGGAATAGGAAAAGGAGTAAGACAAGGCTGCATTTTGTCACCATGCTTATTCAACCTATACACAGAGCACATAATGCGCAGTGCAGGGATGGAGGAATCACAATATGGGATTAAAATCGCTGGGAGAAACATCAATAATCTGAGATATGCAGACGATACCACCCTAATGGCAGAAAGTGAGGAAGACCTAAAGAATCTCTTGATTGGGCTGAAGGAGGAGAGTGCAAAAGCTGGCCTGAGACTCAATATCAAGAAAACCAAGATAATGGCAACAGGCCCAATCAGTTCCTGGAAAATAGACGGGGAAGAAGTAGAAGCAGTGACAGATTTTACTTTCTTAGGATCAAAGATCACTGCAGATGGGGATTGTAGCCATGAAATAAAAAGGCAACTGATTCTTGGGAGACAAGCAATGAGAAACCTGGGGAACATAGTGAAAAGCAGAGACATCACACTGAAAACAAAAATTAGAATAGTCAAAGCAATGGTCTTCCCAGTAGTAATGTACGGATGTGAGAGCTGGACAATTAGGAAGGCTGAACGCAGAAGAATAGATGCCTTTGAAATGTGGTGTTGGAGGAGGGTTTTGAGAGTGCCCTGGACAGCGAGGAGAACAAATAGGTCAATCTTAGAAGAAATTAACCCGGATTGCTCACTGGAAGGCCAAATAGTAAAGATGAAGCTAAAATACTTTGGACATCAAATGAGAAGGGAGGATTCACTTGAGAAGGCATTGATGTTGGGAAAGGTGGAGGGCAAAAGAAGAAGGGGGAGGCCAAGGATGAGATGGCTAGATGGCATTGTAGACAAAATGGGCACAGAGCTGGGAGGGCTGAGGGGGATGGTGGAGGACAGAGGCGCCTGGAGAGCAATGGTCCATAGGGTCGCAAAGGGTCGGAACCGACTGTGCGACTGAACAACAACAACAAAACTGTTGTACGCCGCCCTGAGTCGGGTTTTTACCTGAGTAGGCAGCATAAAAATTGAAACAAATAAATAAAATAATAAAAATAAAATAAATAAATAAGTTGGGAACTCCTGCTATAGATTGTGATTTTAAGGAAGTGTATAAATGGAGAACTGCTTAATCCATTTTTTTTTTTTTTAGAAAGCTTTTCTTGGGAGCGGGAGGAAGAGACAACCTCTGTATTTTGATTTTGTATTAAAAAAACATACTGTACTCACAAAGCATGTTTTCTTTCTCCACCCTCTTCATTCAAGAATTCCTTCTGTAGCTACTGTCCAAGGGCTTTTGCCAAGCTTGTGTCTTATTTTTTTAAAAAAATACTGTAAAAAAAAGCCTCCCTTTTTTTGCTGACTGATCCTTTTTAGTGAATCCCAGTGGGTGTTCCCATGAAGAAAGGGGCTTTCTCCTTCCAGCATTGGCAAATATTCTTGCATCGCAATATTAGGAGGCTATGGCAGCCCGTTTAGCTTTTAAAAGTACTGCTGCCTTGATAAAGATCATGACATTTTTATAAATATTGATAAACTGACACATTCTTGACTGGCAGTGAGTGAGTGAGTGAGTGAGTGAGTGAGTGAGTGAGTGAGTGAGTGAGTGAGTGAGTGAGTGAGTGAGTGAGTGAGTTTCTTTCTTTCTTTCTTTCTTTCTTTCTTTCTTTCTTTCTTTCTTTCTTTCTTTCTTTCTTTCTTTCTTTCTTTCTTTCTTTCTTTCTTTCTTTCTTTCTTTCTTTCTTTCTTTCTTTCTTTCTTTCTTTCTTTCTTTCTTTCTTTCTTTCTTTCTTTCTTTCTTTCTTTCTTTCTTTCTTTCTTTCTTTCTTTCTTTCTTTCTTTCTTTCTTTCTTTCTTTCTTTCTTTCTTTCTTTCTTTCTTTCTTTCTTTCTTTCTTTCTTTCTTTCTTTCTTTCTTTCTTTCTTTCTTTCTTTCTTTCTTTCTTTCTTTCTTTCTTTCTTTCTTTCTTTCTTTCTTTCTTTCTTTCTTTCTTTCTTTCTTTCTTTCTTTCTTTCTTTCTTTCTTTCTTTCTTTCTTTCTTTCTTTCTTTCTTTCTTTCTTTCTTTCTTTCTTTCTTTCTTTCTTTCTTTCTTTCTTTCTTTCTTTCTTTCTTTCTTTCTTTCTTTCTTTCTTTCTTTCTTTCTTTCTTTCTTTCTTTCTTTCTTTCTTTCTTTCTTTCTTTCTTTCTTTCTTTCTTTCTTTCTTTCTTTCTTTCTTTCTTTCTTTCTTTCTTTCTTTCTTTCTTTCTTTCTTTCTTTCTTTCTTTCTTTCTTTCTTTCTTTCTTTCTTTCTTTCTTTCTTTCTTTCTTTCTTTCTTTCTTTGCCTAAAGGGTTGGGCTGTGCTCCTGAGTACACCGCCATTTCCTTAAGTCTTTCGGTGCTACTTTCAGGATTCAATCTCATAGCTCATTTGGTTGTTACATTCCATTCACCCTGTCTGTCGATCGCTCTGGAAAGAATCTTTCCTTCAGGCCTGTCCTACACCTTTCCCTGTAGCAACTGCAACAGGAAATTATTTTCCAGTGGCACCAATTTTAGATGCCAGCCATTGCCTTTCCCCCAGGCAACTGGAATTCTTTATGTGGCAAGAGCTGGATGCAAATCCGTCTAAAGTCTTTCCTTGTTCCTTCTATTCTGCCTTACCACTCTTCTTTTTGTAGCTTGCCAAATATAAATCATTATTTTATGTGGCTGTGATTGGTTTGGACAGCTAGTGTGGATAAAGTGTCAGCTTAGGGTTCAAATCCCTACTTGGCCATGGTTAACACATGGAAAATAAGCCAATAGTAAACCACTCCTTGAACATTTGCCATACTTCAAAAACCTTTATTAGGTTTCACTGTAAGTTAGACATGACTTGACTGCAGATGACCATAATGATGTGTTTAGACTCCTTTGTATCTGGGTTACAAGATATGTCAATAAGCACACCGACACATGTGCGGGCACAAAGATTCATTTAATAGTCAAGTGAAGCTTAACCCAAGAATCAAATATATATATATATTTTAATTAGACTGAATGTACACCATAGCTTTCAGCAACCACTTAGACCTCAATGTAGTATTTGTTCTGTTTTATACACAACTTTGTAAAATTCTTACTTAATTGTGGTTGGGGAGAGGCCCCATTATTTTATGATTATAATTTGAGATTTAGTGTCATTTTATACTTTTAATACACTGTTTTCTCTTTCTATGAAAGCTGTAAGCAAAATGCCAAGAAGCATTGAGCCTCATGAGAACAGTCTCTTAAGAAAATGGTGGTGTCTCAAAATGTTTGGAAGATCAGACAAGATGAAGCAGACCTAGAGACCTTTACCCCCCTATCAGCAATTCCAGTTGGGTCTCTCTTTTGCAAAGAAGTCTTTTCCCCCATACCAGCTAGAAAGCAAAAGATGTGCCAGTCACCAGAGCCAGCCTTAAGAGGTGGGAATGGGATGAACCAACTGGTCAGCCAGGGTGCCAA
The DNA here is from genome assembly GCA_035047305.1 of Bradypodion pumilum. Classification (NCBI taxonomy): domain Eukaryota; kingdom Metazoa; phylum Chordata; class Lepidosauria; order Squamata; family Chamaeleonidae; genus Bradypodion; species Bradypodion pumilum. The sequence goes on from JAWDJD010000003.1 coordinate 173,815,140, forward strand.
GTTGAAGGGGCTGTTGTCAAGTCTGAGCTGTGGATGCTGCCAAATGGAACTGAAATGGAGACAAAGCTGCCGTGAGCTGCCAAAATGTAGGAGAAATCCCAAAGCAAAAACAAATGTGTATATTAAAAGTAAAATCTGGAATAGTTCTGCTTTTTTTGCATAATAAGTAATACAGCCAGCTCTGTACTCACATTTCCTTGAGGCATGTTCTGTTTCTTCATCCTGGACATCTCAATAACTCAGGATTAGGGTACAGTATCTTTATTTTTGCAGCTGTAACAGATGAAGAGTGGTGTGAATTGTACTCTTCAAACATGCTTGAAAGCCTGTTAAATGACATCAAACTTAATGAGGGGTTCTGCTTTCTTTCATTCTGCCAAGCTGGCATGCTGTTGTGGCATGGCTGTTGAAATGTTCTTCCATACTTCTTCTTCTTTCATGTCCCCATCAAACCCTGGACTCCCAAAATGAAGCCATTTTGTTGGCTTTGTCATTGGCCAAATTTAAGTACTCACCAGTGCATGTTTCTGACAGTACAGTAATACCTCATACAATATCCGCTTCATACAACATCGGATTCATATAACATCGCCTAATTCCTTGAAAAAAGTTGCCTCATACAAAGTTGTGCACTTTGTATGAGGCATTGGGGTTTTCCCAGGTTGCATTGTGTCTGGGCAGTATAAAAGGCAGGACACATGCGTGCATTGCTCTTGTGGGTTTTGCATGAGGTGAAAAGTGTTTAGGAGTGGTTTTGAGCACGATTTTGGATTTTTTTGAATTTTTTGTCAAAATTTTTAGAAGCATTCCTGGGATTTTTGCAGCATTCTTCAGGTTCTTGGACAATCAGGGTTGTTTGACATGTTTTTGTAATGTATTTAGCCTTTAGACAATGTTTTCTTAAAGTTCTGTCAGTTTCCTTGAAGTCTGTGCTGTTACAGTACAATGTATCAATATGGAAACAACGTTGTACGAAGCATCTCGGTAAGGATTTGGATGTTGTATGAGGCATCACGGCTAGAATTTTGCATGCCTCATACAAAGTCCAAATCCGTATATAGTCCAAACTTGTGGAACCAAGTTTGGACATTGTATGAGGTATCACTGTAATTAGCAGACCAGTAAATGAGCCACATTCTGTATCTCTCCACATAGTATCCCATCCACTGCTTGGGTGGGGCCTTCAGGAAAAACAAACCATTGCTGTTCTAAGTGCTGTAGCCTCAACAATATTTTTCTGTGTTTTATGGATATGAGTTAATGTGAGGTTATGTCTGGTTGGATTGATCATCACCAGGGGGGAAACAGGATTTTTTTTTCAACAGGAGAGTGGAGGGAATAAACGCCTTTCCCCATGTTGTTTTTGCATAGTTTCTAAAGTTAAATGTACTGTGATAAAAAGAAGTGATTTGTATGTTGCCGTCTTTCAAATGACTGAAATAGGAATGTATATCATTTTGTTTTCTGTTTCTTGTAAAATTAAAGTTCAAACTGCAAAGGAACAAGCAAGGGAACAGATTTCCATAAGGGCTTAAGAAAATCTGACTGTGAAATACAGTACCTCAGTTCGGGGTACTAGAATGAAGAAGTGTGCTTATGGATGAAATATGTTATAGCCCGAAGGAACATTATGACTAAGAGAACATCCACCTGTATGAATAAACTACATTTTGATATTGTAAAATATCAATTTTAATTTATCAAATATAAAAATATCCCTACCCAGAGGGCTGGACAGGAGCAATACAATAGATGGCAGGCTTCAAAACAATTGAGTCATACCCTAAAGTTGTAGTTGCACAGGCCAAATGATCTACTCAGGTCTTGAACTGCTGACCTGCCGAACCTCTAGTTGTCAAGTTCAGCGTCTTAACCACTAAGCCACTGAACAAAAGAAGGCAATGGTAAACCACTTTTGAATATTTATACCTCAAGAACACTTATTTGTGAATAAGCCCCTTTATATTCAATAAGACTTGCTACTTGGTACATGTATTTAGTGTGGCAGTATTAATTTAAGTCTTTGGTTTCTTATACAGTGATACCTCATACAACGTCCAAACTTGGTTCCACAAATTTGGACTTTATACGGATTTGGACTTTGTATGAGGCATGCAAAATCCTAGCCACGATGCCTCATACAACGTCCAAATCCTTGCTGTGATGCCTCGTACAACATCCAAATCCTTGCCGCGATGCCTCATACAACGTCCAAATCCTTGCTGCGATGCCTCGTACAACATCCAAATCCTTGCCGCAATGCCTCATACAACGTCCAAATCCTTGCCGCGATGCCTCGTACAACGTCGTTTCCGTATAGATACATTGTACTGTAACAGCACAGACTTCAGGACAAAGTCAAGGAAACAGACAGGAAACTGACAGAATTTAAGAAATCTTTGTCTAAAGGCTAAATACATTACAAAAACATGTCAAACAACCCTGATTTTAGGGGACAAACCAACCTGGGGAAAACCCCCAATGCCTCATACAAAGTTGCAGCGACTTTGTATGAGGTAACTTTTTTCAAGGAATTAGGCGATGTTGTATGAATTCAATGTAGTACGAAGCAGACTTTGTATGAGGTACTGTATTACTGTAGCTGTAATGCTGCAAAGAAAGCGATCATGATAGATATTTGGTGCCATCTGCTGGTATGAAAAGTGTTAGCAATGAATATAGAATTTCCATCACAAACTGAGATGATGCTTTTATTGGCCAAACAAACATGCATTTTCCGTACATCAGGTGAGATGTTAAAGTAAACAGCATGAGGAGGAGAACTGGAAAGGGAAGAGAGACTGGTTTTAAGTCCTTGTAGTCTGCATGTTTTTCAGGGCATGAAGGTAAATAGTTGCAGCAAAAAAAGAAATGACTTTTTCCAGTTTATCTGCTGGTGTTGCATTTTACCCTGTAGACCAGGGATGCCCAAACTACGGCTCAAGGGCTAGATCCGACCTTACACCAATTCATTCCAGCTGGCACCAGTTTTGTCGCTCCCGGGAGCGATGAGGGTGGTGTGGGCCAGATGAATTGGTGTTGGGGCTGGATCTGGCCCATGCGCAGTAGTTTGGGCATCCTTGGATTAAGCAGAGAAAATGGCAGCCTAAAATCTAGCTCATCTTGTTGCGAAACATACCTGTTGCAAAACAGATTGCAAGGCACATTTTACTTCCACTTCTGGTGGGAGGAACCACTGAACCATGTAACTGGCCCACGGCCCAAGAAGTTTGGGCACCCCTGCTGTAGACTAATTCAGAACTTGTGAAACTTTAGGTCCTCTGTTAACAATAAACATCTCTCTGTGAACTCAAAACTACATTCAGTTTGTCTGAGTACATAGGTTCCTTGGTTGATGCAAAATGAAGAGCCACCACGCTTAGAATAATAGAATTTTTATAGTGGAATTAATTGTCAGATTTTTGTGCTATTACCTATTTTCTTGAGTTCTAGCAGAAGTTTGTCTTTCTGTCCCCCCTCTCTGAGAAGCTATTTTTTTAAGCTTCAGAAACAACCGTTTCCTACAGATATTATTCCTATGTAAGGAATATATGCTAAGGATGGGGATAATCATGTATAATCATGTATACTGTACTAGGAACAGCATGCAGAATCAGAATTCAGATTTGGAACTACAACCCTTCAGATTTGGAATTAGGTATTTTAAAAATTCAGAATTTCTGGAAATCTGTTACAATCAATATAAATATATAGTGTTTATTTTCTCTTTTATAACATAAAAATAGGCAAAACATTATAAAAGGATTTCCCTGTGTTCTCTGACACTTTTCCATTGATTGTGCCAAACAAAAAAAGTGCATGCCCACAGCTAGCAGTGATTACAATTGTAATCAGCATACTGGTTGAACCCTGAACAGCGGGAGTGCCAAGCAGGAAATGCCAGCAACATTGGAGAAGCAGAGGATAGGTCATACTGGGGAGTGACTAAATACTCTGGCTAGCTTTTTTTTTTGGGCGGGGGGGGCAGATTGGAGGAGCAGATAGCCTCCAGTGGGCAGGAACTGTGCCAACAGCATAGAGCATGGCACATTTGGGTGAGTGAGCATAGTGGTAGAGTAGCAGTTGGAAGAATGAAAGAGCAGCAGACAAAAGCGTGGCATACCTAGTACTGTGAGGAAAATGTGCCATTCTCTTTTTTAGTAACATTAGGGGATTTTTAGGAAAGCCCAGCCATGGTAAGTTGATCTTAAGGAACATAATGTTTTTCTACAGATTTCAGGCATGAGTGGTGTGGATTGAAAATGTCCCCTGCTTGAGAGAACACACTCATTGGGCACTCTGCTTGATGGGCAAGACAGCAGTCCCAGTGCCACCTAGGCTAGACCTCCCCACACAAACTACTTCTCAGCCCAGTAAAACAAGGGATCTGTCTCTTTTGGTTCACAAAGTTCCTTCAACTTCTGCCTCTACCTTGTCCTTCCTTCAAGGTGGTGTTTCTGGAGGATAGGCCACTGCCGTGTTTGTCACTGGTTCCCAGATTTCAGTCCCCCAGTCCTGTTGAACTACAACTTCTACACTGTCTAGTCCAGGGGTTTTCAAGCCGAAGGCTGGGTCACACTCTCTCAGACAGCTTTGGGGGCCGGACGGCCATTTTCTCCTGTCTGCCACACATGGCGATTCCGTGTGTGGCAGAGGTGGTGGTGGGCCATATGAAATGGTGTTGCAGGCTGCATCCGGCCCTCTGTCTGTAGGTCGGAAACCCCTGGCCTAGTCTAACCATCATTGCCAAATGTCATTGCCTGAGCAGGAATTTGAACCTGAGCTTCCTGAGTTATAGTCCAACAGTCAGTCCACTTCACCATCGTCACTCTTCTGCCCACAGTTAGGGTGGATAATGTCACTGCTAACAGTTCTAGTCCTGGGGAGAAATTGTGGTTGTTTCCTAATTGTAGCCATGCAGGTCAAAATAAGGCCATCCAGCTTTTCTAGGCATTTGTTGAGTGGTTTCAGTATCTGGCTCCAGAGCCAGAAGATGGTCAGTTTGATTCTCCACTGTGCCTCCTGCAAGAACAGCCAGTCTATGTGGCCACAGTCCCAGGAGGAGGAAATGGTAAACCACACCCATGTATTCTCAACTTATAATACCTTGAAAAAGTCAGAATTGACTTGGTTATTTTTAAGGCTATAGTACATTTATGTGGAACCATGCATACAACTAAGCTATTTGTGATTTTTATGCAGCAAAAGATAGGTGTTTGTAAGTAACATCAGATACCCAGTGTGATGTCATGAATAGAGTGACAGGCATTTCAGGAGACTTGGGTTCAAAATTGTGCTCAGTGGTGGAAACTCACAAGGGTTATGGAACTGATAAAGACCACTTCTTAAATAGCTCACTTACTATGAAAATGCTATTAGGATGGCTCTAAGTCAGTTCTGACTTGATGCCCATAACAACAAGCAAAAGAAGTAACATAAGCACAGTTGAGTAGCTGAAGCCAGGTAGACTTGGACATATACCTTCACAGGCACAGTAATGTAGTAAAGTGCAGCTTATTATACAGCTTATTTTTTACAGTTTATTTATTGTGATCAGTGGTCATGGAAACAATAATGCTAAGACGTCATGCTAATGTCTGCTATGTTGGGAAATATGTGTTTGGTAGGAAAAAAGGGACCTGTCACTGCAAAATTTACCAGCCAGCCTGGTGAAGATTTCTGGGGAGTTTGAAAGCTTAAACAGTGTTGTGAAATTGCCGTTCCTCTTGGCCTCCAGTGTACAGTATTTTGTTTTAAGCCAGTTGCTGGAGTATCAAGCTAAACACTCATATCTGTGTTTATTTTTGTAGCTACACAAGGATTACCTATTCACTGAAAAGTACTCTGTTTTTTTTTAAACTAGGAAGCAAAGCCTCACTTTGCATTTAAATACTTTTGCCCTGAGTTATGCATGCCCAAGAAGAAGAAGAGGAAATCTGAATTGCCTTAAAGGCACAGAATGTGAAGGCATTTCTTGTAATAAGGCCATTGATGCTTGGTGGCCAACAAATTCATTTTTACCTCTGCTCCCACATTCTTGCCCAGGTATACTATAACAAATTCTAGAGGAATTTGGGCATTACAACCAGTGAATCTGAATATCATGGCTATAGCAGCTTCATGAGATTTAGACTTTGTCTGTTAATCATAAGCCAACAGCAGTTATATAAAAGTATTTTATAGTTAAGCATGTCTGAAGTCTACTGAACGTTAGAAATCATGTCCATTCCCAGACATGTATTTAAATTTGCTTTTACACTGTGCAGTAAGACAGAAAGTTGCATATAACTTTTTTGGAAGTTTTTTTAAAACATGAGTGAGAAACGAGGTAGCATCAAAGTGCACGAATGAGGAAAAATTGTTCAAGGATATATGTCCTCTGTCAACTTTTGCTTGATTAAAAATGGTGCAACGTCTTCAAAAAAATAAGATTAGAAAGCAAACTCTAATCAAGTTAGAAACAAAGAAGCATAAGTGTAATAGTGATACTGCCTTTCTGCATTCCTGAAACAGTCTGTAGCATCCTGTATAATAGAATATTAATTGCTTGGTGTATTATATTTTAATTGATTTGGACATAATCTGCATTGACTGCTGATACTATAATCTTTTGAACATCCAGACTTTGTGGGTGGCTTTGAATGAGTTATCTTTCTACAAGCCTTTGAACATTACAAATAAAATGTCCAAGACATTTTACTGCCTGAGGTGGAGCAGTATATACTACTCCCCCACCCTCCGCAAGCTTAAATTACTTGTTTTATTTTATCAGCTGAGGCAGATCTGTTTATTTGTTGCTTTTATATCCAAGGCTCCTTTCTCCACTTTGTCCTCAAAACTACCCCATGAAGAGGGGACAGGCTGAGAGAGTGACCACTGGGTCTCATTTCTTAGTAGGGACTGAAGCCTCCTTAGAAGCTCTTAATTCCCAGTCCAACCCATTTGTCTATTGCACCATCTGGACCTTTGAACTACATCTGTTTATAATCTGCATCTGTTTTGTAGTCGGTAGAAGTTATAAATTATAGAAGTCAGTTTTTACATTTCACATACTGATCAGTAAATGTGCTGTGCAGGGCCTGTAGAAATTGCCATCACAATCCAAAATGTGCTGTTGTTGTGGGTTCTCTGTCTGTATCTCCTCCTGGTATGGGATCATGTATAAAGATGGCAGTCATATAGTCTCACTCTTGTTGCTAAGGAAGTGGAATTGATCCGTGAAGGATTCTGTTAAAATATAGTCGTTAGCCTTTAAGGTGCCACAGTGTTTTTCTCTCCTGTTTTTTGTTTTGTTGTGATTTTTGTCTGATATGCTTGCACAAACTAATGGCTACACCTTTGAAAACTGCAGTCTTGTATTGGTGCTGATGGTGGGAGACTTCCCCCCACCCAACCCGCCACGTACGACAAACAACCTGCACCACAGTTTGTATGCCAAGAACTTTGCTGCCACATTTTTTACATTCCAAAGGCAGCTCTTGCAGATGTCTTTATAGAAGGCTTCAAAGTGCTCCAGAGACATTGTGGACCCATGTTATGCTAAACAAATAATCCTGATTCAAGTGGTGGCCAACTGCACAAGAGCCTCTCTGGATGATAAGAACAGGAATTCACAGCTTTGATTTTGTGGGGGAAACTGTGCAGGCTGCACAAACACCAAAGAGAAGCTCTCTCTTGCTGTTGCAACAGCCAGGCATACGAATCTAAGGATGGTGTGTTGCTAGTCTAGTTCTGTTCTGTAGCAACAGGTGAAAATAGATATCTGTCAGCCAGAGAAGTCCCTGAACTTTCTTTCCATTTTTAACCACTGCGGAAGAAACTTAAATGTTTTTTCTAATCAAACAATGGCCAAAATCTTAGTGAGATTTTACTCAACAGTAAGTGCAATTCTGCAAATTGCAGCTAATTAATGGATCCCAATCCTCAGCTTTCTTTTAATATATCTCCTCTTCATCCAGTGCAGGTGACATGACAAGCTTGAGCTCTGTGACTTCCGCTGCCATACCCTCAGGGGCAGGGATTCCCAAACTTTTTATGCTGTGGGCCTGACTATGCCCCCCAGACAGCCATAAATGTGCCCACTTCCTCATGACAGGTGCGGGCACGTTTACGCAGGTGCGGGCATGTTTTACAGCTGATGTAAACATGTCCGCTTCCACTTACAGGAGTGGTGAGGATGGCCGTGGGCCACATGAAATGGTGCAATGGGCCGGGGCTAGCCCGTGGGCCGTAGGTTGGGAACCCTTGCTCATAGGCATAAAGGCAGCAACCCCTCCTCCACCGATGGTGGCTCTTGAAATCCTCTGAATGGATATGTGCCTCGAGTTTGCTGGCTCAGATCCAGGAAAGGCTTTATGGCAAGAACAAACAGTCTTGAGGGTACACAAAAGCAAAAGCAAATTAAAAGATGAAGGAAGGAGCTCACTGAACAAGGAACAACATTAAAGGAGGAGGATATAGCTGAGGATCTCAACCTCCCCTTTGTCACTTGGAGGACCCTGAATAGGCTGAGGGTCGGAGTCCCTAAATGCAAGACCAACATGCTCAACTGGGGGCTGCTGGCAGACAACAACACACTGTGAATGTGGAGAGAGACGGAATCCAGTTCATTTATTGGTTTGCCAATTACTGCCAGAGACATGCACTGATGAGCACTTAAGTTTGGCCAATGACAAAGCCAAGAAAGTGGCTTCATTTTGGGAGTCCAGGTTTTGATCAGGACACAAGAGAAGAAGAAGAACCAATGGTGGCTCATACCCACCGGCTAGAGCAGTAATGGGCAGTCTTGGTCCTCCAGCTGTTCTTGAACTTCAATTCCCAGAAACGCTGACCAGCTGGTGTGTTGACTTGGGCTTCTGGGAATTGAAGTCCAAGAACAGCTGGAGGGCCAAGACTGCCCATCTCTGGGCTAGAGATTCGGGAAATTCACCCTCTCCTGGGTTCCCCTGGGCTTGTGAGATAAAGCCAGACAGCCTACTGGGAATGAGCACATCCATTTCTTCACAATTGTGAATAGTAAGATCACTAACAAGTAAACCAGAACAAATTACCTTTTAAAAGTAAGGTGTGAAGTTCTGCTGTTGGCCTTAAAGATAGTGCCAAGGGATTCCTTCGACTGCTCATGCCACTGATTGACCCTACTGCATTGAACACACTTGCCAGGCCAAAGAGGGGACAGGAAGGGAAGGAATCGTGGTTTGTGGGTGGTGAGGGTGGGTGGAGCAGATTAAAGTGGCAACAGGAGAACAATGTGGCAAAAGAACGCTGGGTCCACTTGTGTGTTAAGAAGCAGCAGTGTTGCAGTGTTTTCTCCCCTATTAAAGTGTTGGTGACATGGCCAGCCTTTGAGAACTTGGTTGCTTCAGATTTTTATGCAAGTATTTTTTTTAATGATCCAATTTCCTTTTATCTTTATTCATTTTATTCAGGTTGGCTGCTGCATGTGAGGTTCTCATTGTGTGTTCAACTGCACTGAGTTTTGAAATGTAACTTATGAAGGAAGGCAGAAGGGAATTTGACTTTAATAATATCTTCTTGGTTTGAAAAGATAGTCAATTTTTGCTTTACTTTGCATCAGTTTTTATTTGTTCAAGAGAAATGCATGATGAAAAATAATAGGAAGTGGTTTGCCATGTCATGCTCCTTTTTATCATCGCTACCAGTAATGACCACAGGGAAACTGACTGAGCATGGAATAATCAACATAAAGCTATATATGGTTATGGTTTGTTCATTACTTCATTTGCTGGCAGGAAGGCACAACGTGAGTATTTTCACCTTTAATACTTTGTTATTTCAGGGACCTGTCAGTTTGTGTGCCTCCAAATAAATTTCTCTTTTTTCGATTTGAATGACTGATGCATCGCTTAATAATGGATAGTCATGGTTATTTCAGAATAGCGTCTGGTAAACAGAACTGTACATGAATATTGAGGTATACACTTCTGAAAAGAAGTGAAATGAGTGGGACCATCCCAGCTTGGCTAACTTGTTTTAGCTAAACCCTAGTTATATTAATTGTGGCAGCATAGCTTTTCACCTACTGTTCTTACAATACAGTATGTTTTTGCCTCTTGGATGAGTAGCTAGGAAAAATCTTGCCTCTCTTTCAGATTAACTGAAAGGGGACTGGTATCCGGACCATATGCTCTGAAGCGCAATGGCCATGCTGCCCCTTTCGTAAAGTTTGTGACACCTCACTCCTCTCTTGGTAATTGTCACAAGAATACTCAGAAGGCGGGGAATAGTAGGAGTACAGAATTTAATATTTAATACATCAGGGTACACAAAAAGAGCCCACTCGAAGATTGTGGTATTTTTGAACCACAATCAAACGTACCCTGATAACAACAACCTTGTGTTGCCGGCTAAACTTCTCACTCTGGGTCAGACGAAAGGAACCACAGAATGAACTTGCCGAAAGGTGCCTTCATTATTCACTTTTTGAATGATAAGTATTATATGTCGTCGGGGAGGAGGGATGATTTTAGAGATGCTTAGCTGGGGCATGGCCAAAAAAAGGTTGGGAACCATGGACGTAGACCCAGCTGCTGCCCTCAGCCATATTGGACTAGAGGAATTCCATGATCCATTTGTTCCTTGGCCAGAGAAAGGAGTTTGTAAGGCTTGAATACAGTATCTGGATTGCGTCAAATGGGACAAAAAGTAACAAACTGTTTTTTCCTGTTTCCCTTTTGCTTCCCATTTCTCTTGAAAAGATTTTCCATTAAGATTGTGCAAACAATCTCTGTGTTGGTTTTTTAAAACCAAACATTTGTTTTCTCAAACTGTGTTTCTTGACATAGATGGGACAATAACAGACAGAACCCCTGCTTAGCATAAATTCCGAGTTTCCATTAGCTCCTCTTCCACTTGCTGATTCCAGATGTGATGTTTTTCTCATTAATCTTCCTACACCAGCTGTCCTAGGAATTTAATCCTCCTAGTTCTTTCTTTATCCAGAAGCCACACTTACTGTAAATTAAAGAAAGTGCTGCTTAGACTAAAACAAAATATTTCTGCAATATAAGGAAGTCAGTTTCTGCCAAATGTACTTCTAAAGAGACCATAGAATGGTGTGGCAAGATTTGTTTGGTTTCAAGTTTTAAAGGGAACCAGTCTAATGTTCATTTCCCATAGAATACACGAATTGGAATGCAATAACTCTTCATTAATATTATTTTACAAATTTTACAATTTCTGTGAATTTTGCAACATAGGTCTGCAATTTAAAAATATGCAGAAAAACACACCTTAGGGGAAAAAATAATACACATTAGGAGGAATTAGTCTGGATATCTTTAATAGATAGCAATGTGTAGAAATTTAAAACCTATAAAGAATTTTGTGTCACTGTAAGGGTAACAGATTTTGCTTGGCATAATCTGTCAGGAACTACAGCCCATAACTTTAGCCACATCTGAAAACGTGGTCTACCGTCCACAAAAGCTTGTGCCAACTAAAACTTTCCAACCACAGGATCTTGTTTATTTTGCTGGACCAGACTGTAGGTTAACTTGGATATCCCCTGGAGACTCCTGCAATAGAAACTCAAAATGTTCATCTTTCCAGTGCAGAGAAGAAGGCAACCGTTATGCCTCCTGTTCCATCTCTGTTATTGTTGTTAAGTGTCATTGAGTCAGAAGTGATTTACAGTGACCTTAATAGAATTTCCAAGGCAAGTGAGATATTTAAAGAGTGGTTTTACCAATTGCACACATATTCATGGTGAATTTTTGTAGCCAGGCAGAAATTTGAGCTGGATCTCCTGAGTCCTAATCTGTTATTCTATCCCATACATCACACTGGGTATCTATTCCATTTCTAGCAGCCTGCAGTAGCTGTTCTGTTGTTTGATCTGTATTTTCCTCCTATAAACATTTCACCATTAGAATTTAGTTTTTTTCTAATAGCCTATTGATGATTGAACAATGTTTCCTGTATGAAATGGATACTGACACTAGGGTATACTTAAGTGGACCAGTTGCTAAACATTTGAAAGAAATGTGAATTTGAAGACCAGCATCAATTGAGTTTTATAAATGCTAAGGAGAATGGGAAGAGAAATAAATGTTAATGTAGGCGACCATGTAGTATAAATATAGTCATATAGAGTTACTTAGAAGTTATGTTTCATTGCCTTCTTGTGCAACCAAGCTGGGCAATGGAGATCTTAAGCCTGCAGCACACATTGAACAACATTTCGGGAACTCAGAAAGCACACTGGGTTCTACAGCATTCTGTATATGGTACTGCTTGTCTTGGTCTGCGATGTAACTTTTTGGCACATTTTGGCCAGTGATAATGTACACTGCTGTGAATACTCAACAGGGTCCAGTCCTATGTAATTGTATCATCAAAATATGAAATACACACTTTAACTGTAAACAAAGACAGCCATGTAATCCATACACAAAATAAATGCAGGAGGAAGGCAATACAGTAGCTTTATATGAAGAATCAAACTTAAGAATCAACTTAAGAATCAAACATGGTGCAAGCTTTCGTGATTCAAGATCACTCCTTCAGGCCTGCATCAATTTCTTGTGGACAGGGCAGGAAAATTATAAAGGAAAGTCCCAAAAGTTCATGGCATGTTCAGCCAGGCTTTGTCTCTTAGGGTGAGTTGTGGGAGAAAACAGCAAGCTGCCTCTTTCATCTTCTCCCATTCCTATAAAGCAGGGATAAGCAACCTATGGCCCACAGGCCGGATTCGGCCCATGGCACCATAATAAACTGACCCACACCCTCACTCAAAATCTGTTTACAACAGCCACGGACTCATTTACGGCTGTTGTAAACACATTTACAACAGCCATAAATGAGTCCGTGGTCAATTCCAGCAGTGGCGGCTGGACCACCCGTCCAGCCTGCCAACTATCTGAGGGATCGTGATCTGGCCCCCAACCTTAAAAGATTGACTATAAAGGTATCACCTTCCTCCTACAGTTTAAACTATTCCTGTAGAAAAAGAGCAAATGAAGCTTTCCAGCAGCAGAGGGAGATGTTGCAAAGCTAATGGTATTGCTGTGAGTTTTTATTAGAAGAAAAGATGGAAGAAATCTCCCATCCATTTAAAACCTTTTTGCAGCCATAAAATTATGTTAATTCATTTTTAGTTTAAATCACTTTATGTGAAGGAGTCCCTAGGAAGGATTCTACTAGAAGTTTTCTTGGGGCAAACATGCATATTGATCCAGTTATGGGGGAAGTCACTTGGAAGGGTGATTAAGAATGGGGAAATGACTAAGCTTTGCTATGCCTTTCTGACACTTCCCTACCCTAAATTCCCCCTCTCCTAGAGAAGCCTGGCTGTTTTTAAGAAAGCAGCCATCAGGGTGTGGTTGCACACTTCAGAGGGAAACATGCACTTTATAAGTTAGTGGCTACATGAAGAAGGAGCCATTGAAAAATGACTGAAAATATTATAGTGGAAATAACAAATGAACAAACCCACTTTTTGATACTTTTTCATTATTTTACCAAGTGATGTAACACAAGTTGGATATACAACAAATGGGAGGAAGGTTCTGTGCCTGTTATTTGCTGCCTGGTAATTTCCTTTTTCCAGAATGTTCTGTTCCAGTCAGACTCTCGGCTTGCTGTTAATTTTTAAAAATTAAAACATCATTTCATAAGCACTTGCTCCTCAGTAGACCTGTGTGGGCTGTGGAGGATGGCAGAGGACAGAGGAGCCTGACGTGTGGTGGTCCATGGGGTCACAAAGGGTCGGACTCAACTGTGTGACTGAACAACAACAAAGGCGTTTGAGGTTTTTCCCTCCTCTTCCCCTTAGGGTTTCCCCAAAATATTATTTTTGTACATCCCCAATTTTTGACGGTTCTCCCAAGCCTACTAAAACTTTCCTCCTGTGCCTAGATCCTGCTGTTTGGGCTACATAAGAATTAACATTCAGAGCTTGGGTATACTGTTAGTATGTAAGATATTCCTCTACCATTCATACAAAGGTGAGAATAATGTGATGTAAGAAATTACCTAAGCATTTTAATAAATCTTGCAAAATCCTTGCTCTCTAATTAACCAAGTGTCTAGAAATTAGTTCTTAATTCTTTTTTAAGGCCGTGTAGAAGTACTGAAAGAGTCAAGGTATATGGAGAATATGAGTGTACCATTCCTTGGTCAAGTTTAGTTTTTCTGTAGTGTCTGGGATTCATTCTGTTCTGCCTTAAATTACAAGGTTGTGAGCTTCTTGTTACCACAGTACCTCACTTTTAGTTGCCAGAGCCAAGTTACAGAAGTTGGCATTGTTGAATAATTGCCAAGGACCATATCCTGAAAGGGATTCCATACACACCTAGCATTGGTGTTCCTCATCTTTACTATTCTCTCTGGCCATCTTCCCTCTCCAAATTAACAAGCAGGAAGAAGAGCAAAGATGAGGAATAGGTACTTCCTTGGGTCATGGTCAACCCTGATGAATCCCAAAAGCAACAGTGTTGAGGAAGTGGGTCCACTCAGAAAGAGCTTTCTTTCTTTGCCTTACAATTTTAAAAATGTGTTAGGAAAGGAAAAGTATTGGGAGGGAAAATGAAAAATAAAGAATTCTTAACTTTAAGTAGTAGTATGAATATTATCAAGTTGGACGGAAGCAGTCTGGAAAAAAGATGGCCTGAACTGAATTAAGAAGTGTTCACAGAACATCAGCTTCATAGTTCCAGTCTGAGAAACCTCCTGCCGTTTGGAAGGTGACCTGATAAGTTTAGCATAGGTTATGTTCAACCTTCAGTTGTAGAAGTAGCAGCAGAAATTCTGAATTAAGAGACATCTTGAAACCTATTTGAAGAAGGCCAGTTTGTATGGAGCCCCGGTGGCTTAATGATTAAGATGCTGAGCTTGGAGACTGGAAGGTCGGGTTTCGATACCCAATGGCTGTACTTGGGGACGTGAAAGGAGCCTCATTCAGACATCCCCTGAGCAAAGTTTCTCCAGCAAAAATCCTTTCAACACAGAGTAATCTCTGACACGAAATTATTACATGAACTCCTTCTCCACCTTTTAAGAATTGGCAATTAGTGAGGCCACCTTTGTATTGGCATCACAAAGGAAGTGACCTGATTAGATCTTGCTTAGGGTAGACTAGAAGAAGGGCCTGTGAAAGGAAAAACAGAAGTAGATGGACGTTAGGGGGAAAAGGCAGGTTATGATTTGAAAGGATAGCCATTTAAACAAAAGAGACTGATCTTGAGGATCTAAAAGAAGCACCACTGATTTTATAACATTTTCTTCTCGGTAAATGGCTATGCGACTATAGTCTAAGACTGTGTTTGTGTGAATGAGTGAGAGGCAGAGAATTAAATTTGTCGGGAAAGGTGCTGGGTTTTTCTTTTTATATCTTGGAAAAAAATTACATTATATTACATCCCAGATTCTATCAGCCAGCATGGCCCATTGTGTTCCAAAAGCAACTTCTCCAAATTCTACTCTGTATGAACAGACAATATTTTTGCATAGACTGCTGCACATGGAATAGGGATGTGAAGAATACTTACTAAACTGTTCTCATTGTTGTAAGCTGTCTTGATTTAAGAAATACTATTCAAGCCCAGTGAGATTCCTAGCCTCCAGGCGATCATGAAACAAGGAGCACTATTTTTCCTTCTCCACATCTCTGCAATTGGTATAAAACTAGTATTCCTCTCACTGGTAAGAAACAAAGCAGAGTGCAGGGAGAAAGCACAGGACAACTGGAGGATTATTTTAGAACTGTAATGATGAACCTTGGCACTCCAGGTGTTCTTGGACTTTAATTTCCAGAAGCCCAAGTCTCTGTGAATTCACACAAATAGGTAAGTACGTGCAGTAAACCTATTCCTGTGGATTCACAGAGACATGGGCTTCTGGGAATTGAAGTCCAAGAAGACCTAGAGTGCCAAGGTTTGCCATGACTGTTTTAGAAGATACCAAGACTCTTCCAGTGCTTCTGGTTCTTACAAGCCAGTGCAACAAAGCGGCTGCATAATCATTTTGTATAAATTGTATTGTTTGGGTTTCAGTGTAATTTGGCGTTATTTTGTTCAATTTACTACGAAAAAGAGCTCATTTCACATCCTTCTTTGTAAAGCATACAAAAAAGAAAACACAGACACTTTATTCTTTTGGAAGAGAATGAAGAAAAAATTTGCAATTTATCTTTCCTCCCATAGGACAAGTGAGGATTTACTTCTTTATCATGGAACCATGGAAAGGCCCTCCAGATTCAGTTGCTTAAACAAAGCATTAGAATTTTTTTGGTGAATAAGTCTGACAGCATTTTTAGGATTAATAGATTTATGCCATTTTGTTTGTCATTAGAAGGTTAGGAAGGGTTTGTTTTTGAATTCTTGTGTGTATTTGATCACATTTCCAGTTACGTTCCTCTGCAAGCCATATTGTAAGTAAGATTTTGTCCTTGGAACTATGTTAGATGGTACAGATACAGTCACATAAACATCTTCTAAACCTTCAAAACAAGCTGCAGTTCACATCATGTGATTCGGAGAATGCCATCAACTTACTACAAAGAGAATGGCCTTTTTCTCTCTCTTAATTTTGCATGCTGGCTTTTATAGCCAATATTAAGAATAACCCGAACAACTATGCAGTCAAACCTCTACATACAAATTTAATTCCTTCTTCGAGGTTGGTTGTATCTCAAAAAATTCTTATCTTGAATTTCCTATAGGAATGCATTGAGTGCAATTTCCCATAGGAATACAGTACATTGAATTTCTTATCTCGAAAAAATCCTATTAAAAATTCTTATCTCAAACCTGATTTTTTTCTGAGACTTCTGGATGTATCTTGAGTTTTTCTTAAGTCAAGCCATTCTGATCTTGAGGTTTGACTGTACAGTATTTGCAAAAGAACAAAAATAATTTTTTGTTTATTTATTTATTTTATTATACTTATATCCAGCCCCTCTAGGAAAAAAAATCATTCCTACTCAGGGCAGCTAACATCATAAAACCAACAATAAAACAACCAACAATTATTAAAAGTTACTCACAATAAAACTCACAAAACATTAAAATTGTCAGAAAATGTCTGTACATTGTTTTTTGAATTGCTTTCAGAGTTTTAAACCCTGGAGTTTGGGTTACTTAATACTTTTCTGGAGTATGACTTTTTTGTTATTGGAAATGTAGTTCTATCACTTATAATTTTGCTGGATTGTTTATTGTTCCTAAAAAAGAGAAACACCCATACAGAACCTTATTTGTCATCTGACTTATTAATTAGCAGACTGAAAAATTAGTGTAGGAATATTGACTGCCTGCTAATGAAAATGTTTAGACAGTTATTGCTTAATTATTTTAAATTCATCTTCTGCACATGGTGATGGTGAGTTGAAACTCTCCAGTTAGAAACTGAATGATGTGTGGCTAGTTCGAATTCTTCATCCCCATTCTTATTTCCCAGATATTTCTTCTGAAAAGGCGATCATACGTCTACGCAGACTGTACAACTGTCCTTCTAAGAAAGGACAGATCTATTATCTGACTCTCATGTGGGCATGTTTAAGCCCAGCTAAGGTAAGTTTTGCGTTTAAATCAGAAGAGTAAGTCAAGCACAGAAGGACTGCACATGGGTTTGCTTTATGTAGACAAGTGGCTAAGGAAAAGCCTCAAGTCCTTCCTGATAGACAATAAGCTGACTGGTATAGTATTCAGAACACAACACAAGTGCGTGCAAGGACAAACCCACCATGCAGCTTGATTTGGCAACTGGTTGTTGCAGCCTGGTTGTTACAACATTTGGGACATGGAGGAAGAAAGCATTTGTTGGCTGGTGTAACTAAATTGCAATTGAAGTAGCCAAGAAAGGCATCATATTTCCCAAAACTAGGAAAGTAGGTTGGTTTGGAAAGTTGCCAGCAAACATGGCTGCATGACAAGTCCATTGAGCAGTCTTGGTTGCAGTTAATATTTAATGTTGGCATGTTGCCCTTCTTATAAATAAGAAAGAACTGTCTCATGTGTATAACAAAGAATCACAGTTGTACATTTTCTAGAGCGGTGAACCTTACAACCGTGCAAGGAAAGAATCATGCCTATGCTTGTACAATATAACTTGCAAAGAGAGCCAGTGTACTGTAGTGGTTAGAATGCTAATCTAGACCCGAATTCAGATCCTGACTCAGCTACTAAGATCTCTGGGTTGCTGTGTGTGCTAGTTCCCCCCCCCCCCCCCGCCCCATGTGTTTTATACACTGAGCACAGTGGATGAGGTCTCCATTTATGTGGCCCTGAGGGCAGCTTACAATCATATGGAACATCAAATACAAAGAGATAAATTACAACAGCATATGAAATATACATAACAAAAACACAATAATAAACAACCCAAAAAGAAGAACATAAGGAAAACGAACATCACCTATCAGAAACAGTTAGCATCAGCATTCTGTGCAGATGATGTCATTATATAATGTAGTCATGAGGAGAGAATGGATTTACTTCTGTTTCAATAGAGCCAGCTGTTTTCTTGTCACTTTATTACTCATCAAAGGAAGAAACAATAATGCTTATGTCCAGGTAATTGGCTGGTGTATCATCTTAGCCTGACAAGGCAGTATTATCATATATAAGTTATACCCTCCCATATCTTGGGTTCAATTTCCATGGTTTCAATTATCTGCCAGTCTAAAAATGTTCAATAAAAATCCAGAAATGTATAATATACTGTATATGTATTACCAGAATTGGCTACTGTCAGTAATGTAATGCTGTTATCTGCAGTTTCAGGTACATGTGGTTAGTCTCAGAACATATCTCCCACTGATATGGAAGGGGCGACCTGTATAAATATACCATACTTTGCAAAAGTCTTAGGCCAACTCCAGCTGGTTTTAGGAAAATTCAATAAGTGATTTGGGGGACATAACTTGGACACTCTAATCCCAAGCCTCACCAAACCTGAAGATGTTTGAGTGCAGAGAGAGTCAGCAGAAGACTTTCTCCAACTTTGGATGCCTAGGTCAGTGATGGTGAACCTTGGCACTCCAGGTGTTCTTGGACTTCGATTACCAGAAGCCCAGGTCAGCACTCCTGCTGATCAGGGCTTCTGGGAATTGAAGTCTAAGAACACTTGGAGTGCCAAGGTTTGCCATCACTGGTCTAGGTGGTTCATGGGCTGAATTATTCCCCCACAAAATCTCTTATTGAATTTTTCCCAAATCAACTGGTGGCGGCCTTAGACTTTTGCTCAGTATTGTAAAATAGAGTAACATAGTCTTTTATGGCTACTATATGTGGCAAAGTTTATTTGGTGGTGGTATCTAGGTTCAGGAACTTCCTTTTCTTGGAGATAGTATTCAAATGGCCTTACACTGCTGCTTGAGATTTCATATACTTCTGTGTTTCTTTGTACAGATTTATTTATTTGTCTATTTGTATACCACTTTCCTCGCCGTGTAGGTGACCCAAAGCGATTCACAATGTATAGGAATACAATATTACAAGTTACAAAGCAAAGATAAAAAGATACAATATTACCAGCAGAAATACAATATTACATAACACAATACATAATGCAATAAAAACCATAACAGTAACAATTTCAGCAATACCTCACCCCGCTATCAGCAATTCAGCACCACAGCACATTCCAAAGACACAGTGGCCTCTTACAAAATATTTCAAACAAGTCCAAAAATAGCGGTCATGAAAGTCCCTCCACTGCTGCCGCTTTTGAAGCCCAGTCCTCCCTCCTCTGGCATTGTCGGGGCTGTGGTAGGCCTTTAACCCTCTACAGGCAGGCAAAGCCCAGGGAGGGGGAAGCGGGAGCAAACCTCCACTGCCCAAGCAGCCACAGCTGTCACCATCCTCATCTCCCTCTGGCGTTGTTGGGGCCAAAGGCAAGTGGCGGCAGGAGCGGCGCCCTTCATGAGCTCCTGTGATGAAGGGTTGCATAATCATCATCTTCCTCTTCTTGATCATTCTTCTAGGTCAGTGTTCCCCAAACTTGGCTCTCCAGATGTTCTTGGAGTTCAATTCCCAGAGGTTTTGATCAGCAAGTGTACTGACTTGGGCTTCTGGTAATTGAAGTCCAAGAACACCTGGAACACCAAGGTTGAGAAACCCTGTTCTAGATAGATCTCTGTGGTCACCAACTCTGTTTCTCCTATTGCAGTTGCTTTTCTTGTCCTGCTCTGGGTCACTGAAACATATGTATTTGGCTGCTGTGGGAAATAACAAGGTGGATTAGACAGGCCTTTTTCTATGTGTTTCCTCTTTCATTAGATTCTGGGAGACAAATACAGTACTGTAGTGGTTTGTTTCCCCCCAGTTTTTGGTCAAATTATAAATCAGCTTGCTTATCTGTTTATTACTGTATCTTACAAGAGCTGATTTATTTTTATTATTTTTGGCAAGGTTAACATTGGCATATATGACTTGTAAATAGCTGGTTGACAGCTTCCTCTTTTACGGGAAAGGTTTTATTCTTATTTCCATAAATTCCAGTAGATTTTGCCTTGAAGTACAATGAAACAATGGGCAATGGAAGATGGCAACTTTGATGCTTTAAACCAGGACAATTTTTTTTTGAAAGGAGTAGTTTCCTTGCTCAGTCTTGGATTTTATTTAGAAGGGCTTTTGTTTGTTAATTTTTGGGAAATTGTTTCAGTCTTAAGTTTTCATTCATTTTCTTTCACTAATTTTTTTGTCTTGATTTGCCTGTTGAATCAGTTCTAGAACGGAAAGTCACCCTGATCAGTGAAGTGGCTTTTTGCTTTGGATGGCTTATAGAGGTGGAACAGTTTAGTCACTAGTTAGTTTTTCCGGTGATTTGCAAGAGGCAGAAAGAGGGCCCAAGAAGTTTGCTGTTGGTTTGTGGAGCCCCCCCACACACACACACACACACACACTTCACAGTGAGTGGTTTGATTAGTTTCTGATCTGGGCATGAAAGCTGACTTGTCAGAGAAGCATCTCTTAGGTACAAGGCTGACTGCTAAAGGAAACACAGTGCCCTCCTAGAGGGCGTGTACCTGTGAGAAACAGGAAGCAATGCAGCATCTGACTGTGTGAAAAAGCATGTAATTCCGATCAGTGCAGGTGTGCAGCCACTCAGCTCAACATATTCTGCCCAGGCATCTTGGCAGCTGTGTGGCTGGACAGATACAACTCTCTCTCTCTCCTTGTGTTGTGTGTGTGTGGTGAGGAACCAGTGGGTAAAGAAAAATGACTACGTTACAGCTGAAAGAACTGTCGTATTCAGGTCTGTACAGGAGAAGACGAGATCGCCCAGATAGTTTGGGTCTTCACGGGTTACCTGAGCAGAAGCTAAGGTGAGTGGTGGGGAGGGATGAGATTAATGGTTAACAAGAAGTCAAAGTGCCTTTTGAGTTTACGTGATTTGCAAAAACCTTTATAGCATGCAGAGTACAAGATGGTGAAGTTACTTAACAAAACACCCAAGATTGGAAACGGTCTTGAAGTATATATGTGCTACTTTAAGAGGAGTTAAGAGGATGCAACTGTTGTCAATTTATTCCACTTGGAATGATTAATAGTAAGTTGGTTGATATTTCCATGAGTGCTGGGAATGACAGCAGGATGTCTCTGTAACCTTTTCTACAGATTGTAACCACACTACCATTTCCATGAGACTGGTCTAGTGTTCAGATTACATTTTAAAAACAACTAGTCCCCATAACATGATTTTTTTGAAAAAGGTTTCCTCTGTGAATTCGACCACGTTTATTCTTTGGAGTTTAAAAAACGGATGTGGTGTTACTTGTTAGGTCATGCTGCTGTGTTTTTTGTTTTAATAGGAACTTTTTAAAAATTGAAATATGCCTTGTGACAGAAGAATGCAGTTGAACCACTTTACATGACCTTAAGATGAAAGAATTTTTTTTAAAAACCCCACCAAACACTAGTTAATTTCTAAAAGCCTATTTCATTTATAAAAGTAATATGAGGCCGTCACCCGCTAACATGCGTTTTTGGAAGTATACAGTTTGAAAAGCAGAGGTCAGTGAAAAATCTCATGCCACTTTTCGAAAGGAACTCGGCTTTGGAAAGTAGCCAGTGTCATTTGGCTGTTGCAATAAAAAATAATAATTCTCTGAGCATGTGCTGTCAAAGGCTTTCGTGAAGGAGAGAGTTTCCTGTCTTTTTATTAACAGTTTCTGCAGCTTATTTTGCTTTTTGGAGTTTTAAAACAAAAATACGCAACAGCAGTAGAACTCTAGGCTGCTTATTTGTTTATGCTGCTTATTTGTTTACTTGTTTGATTGTGAGAAATCAAAATCTCAAATTAAAAAGCAGTGCCTTCTGTGAAGTGGCAGTGATCTAGGGTGAGCCTTTTAACATAAAATATAACATCTATAACCATTCAGGAAACAATATCAAGTGTAGTTTACTGTCAGTTGACCATAACTCTCCGATATTCTGAGGCAGAATTTGTTGAAGTTTCTTTAATTTGGCTCCCAAACTGTTTGTAGGCTTGGGGAGGGGGGGTGTTCTAGAAATTGTCATACCCAAAAGTAACTTTTCCAAGCTTTGTTCAGAAGTGAGAGTCACTGATCATGTAGCCAAAAGAAGCGGGTCACGTGTGGGGTGCAGGTGGAAGGGTAACCTCCATTGGGTGGCTGGTGTAGAAGAACTCTCCCCCATGGTGCCTTTGGATACTGCACCCCTTGTTTTAAGGGGTGGGTAGTTTTAACTGTTTTTAACATATTTTTAAAATTGTCATTGTGAACCGCCCTGAGTCGGCTTTGGTCGAGTGGGCGGTATATAAATTTGACAATTAAATTAAATTAAAAATTAAATGTCAGTGCACTAGAGGGAAGTGTCAGCAAGTCTGGGAAAACATCATAAATCCAATTTTAGGGCACTCTTCCCGAAGGTGTTGCAGTAGAATCTGCAAATGACAGCAGGCTCGGTGGCTAGAAAATGCTGGTTTAAATATTGGAGGGAAAAGCCCAGGAAACGGTGAGAGAAGGAGCAGTTCACACTGCTAATTTTTGTTGCTCCCCCCAAAAAACAAAACAAAACAAACCAATTTGTAGCAAGGGTGGCTTTTTCAAAAAGGTGACTACAAAATATATATATTTTTTTCAACAATCAAGGTAAAGTGAGTGTATATATATTTTTTACAATGTTGCTAGTTGAAGATATGTTAGAGATGTTTATAATTTTTAATTGGGGGAAATGGGCTAAAAAAATCCCTGTTGCACTCTAGAAAATTTTTACTTCTTTAAAGCATTGCAGATAATATTTCAAAGCTAATATAGTTCATACTATAGGATAAATATGATAACTTTTATGATCTTTTTGAGTTTACACATCCTGAATAGATATTCTTAAATGTATAACATTCTAATTACAGAAAGAGAATCAGTGTGGCATATTGTGTAATGGTTTAGGGTTCAGGAGACATGGGTTCAAATCCTCACTTGGCCACGAACATTTGTAGGAGAGGGAGGTAGAACTGGTAAAATCAGACTTAGGTTGAGAACCCTAATACGGTCACCATGAGTTATATACAGCATGATGGCACAACACAACAGCAGTCATGAAAAAGAAACATTCAGGAGTAAGATCCCACTGAAGTGGAATTTAATGTGCGAATAAAACTAGGTCTGCAGTCCTACTTATTTGTTAAGTCATATTTAAAGTAGTGGGACTTTCCTTCCAGAATAATCAGTCAGAGGTTGCTTTGCCTTAAGGGCTTAAAACATAACCTTGTACCTTAGTCTAATTTAAACTGAGTTGTTTACAGGAATAAACAGAGCATTAGGTTCCCATACAGTTACAGCAACAATGTATAAGCAGTAGGCGAGGTTGCTTCCTGACTGCTAAACCACTATGCAAACTATCTATGGCCCAAAATAAAAATGCAAACTTTTGGCTCTCTTTGCCATCAGGCAGAATGGGAGAAGACAGGTGCTAGCATCATGAAAGGGCAAATGTGAGGGGGATTGTGTGGGCTGCTTCTGAAATGCTATGAAAGTGCCATTGAAAAAGATTTGCATCAGGTGTCAAGATGACTTGGATTAGCCATTCACTCTCTGAAAGAGGCCCTCCAGATGCTGAATAGGTAACAGGGCCATACCTGTCAACCGCGGCTCCGGCCAATCCAGGACCTGCGCAGAACGGTTCTGCACAAGTCGGCTTCTACGCATGCGTAGAAGGGTTTTACGCTTGCGTAGCCCACTTCTACGCATGCGTAGCCTTCTACGCAAGCGGCGTAGCCTTCTACGCATGCGTTGAAGGGTTCTATGCAAGCGTAAAACCCTTCTACGCATGCGTAGAAGCCGACTTACGCAGAAGGGCTGCACAGTACCTCCTTTCTCTCGCTGCCAAATTATGGGGTTTCGGCAGCGCGGGGCGGGAAATGGCACAAATCAGTGCCAAAAACCGTGAAATCCCGGCCAATCCGGGAAGGTTGACAGGTATGAAGAGGGCAATGGCCATCTGCTGCTCATTTAGGCGCTGTAGTTGACCTGTTGCTGCCAAGATCTCTTACGCTTTGCAGAGGACACTTGGAGTTCAGTATCATCAAAAGAGACTGCTTAATTCTGTGTGGCCTTACAGACTTGAGTACAAGGAACCACCTTGTACTCAGCTATTTAGTACATTAAAGTGCCAATCAAAGATGACTATATGTAGCATTAAAAAAAGCTTCCGTTTGGATTACAGCGGATTCGAGCAGTTTAAGTCCAAGAAGTACCTATTCAAACCCTTGCTTGAATACTTTGATTTAAGGTAGTTTCAGTGATCGATTATAGTGTTGCATTCAAGATTATCTATCTATCTATCCTGGTATTAACAGTCCTTAGCCAAGGTTCTCTTATGTGTATACTTTGTGTAGTCTCTCGCTTTTTAATAAGTGTTTCATCTGGACTCCTTTTCCCATTTCCTCTTTTTAAAATGTCGCTTCACTGCAAATTGAACAATCCCTTTTGAAGTGCAATACGAGTTTCCACTAGTTTCAGAGTTCAAAGTTAAGACAGTTTTACTTGGTTATTATATAAATTATAGCAGCGCCTTCAGGCCCCAGCTGAGATCAAAATAAAACTGCTTTGGGTGTTGTACATATTCACACACATGTACACACAGGAGTAAAGTTAGGTAGACATAAATATAGATATAAAAAGATGTATCTGAAAGGTCACCTGCATACAACTAATTGCTATATGTTGTGAATATTTTCCCTTGTACATTTTCTTTGCATGTTAGAAAGAACAATCATGTTTCACACACCGTGTTTGGTCCTCTTCAGACAATGTATGAGATACAGCCTACTCACTATGCTCAGAACTTTCTTGAAGATCTGCAGAAAGACACACCTCTGTTTTCTTCCTTTTCTTTCGCCTTTGCCCTACCCTTGCAAAAAAAAAATGCAGGCATATTTCTTGATCATTGTTCAGAAATACCTTTTGATTTATTCACAAGCCCTAGAGTCCAAAATGGCTAAATAGGGGAGGCAGGCAACAGGCATTGCGGAGGCTGACTTTGCTGAAGGTGAAGATCCCTCAGGCTATGTTATGTTTGGCCACACTTATTGGGGAAAGTAAGCAGGAGGTAACATATCCTCCTCTTTTGTTGAGGGGAGAACAGGAGAAAGTATGAAGCAACAACTATTTGCCTGGAATGAGCTTATCTCTTCTGTGACATCTGGCCAGTACATTTCATGAGAAAGCAGTGGATGGTGGACAGGTCTATCTCAAGGGAGTTTCGGAAGAAAGGGTTGGGGAAAAAATGCATGGATGACTGCCTGGCAATTCTGCTTGCAAGTTTATTCCAGTATTACCCCCTCTGAAAGTAGCTTCATTCCAGATTCTGTTTCGGAATGCCATATAATCATAGCTAATTTTACCCACTTGGCAAAATTCCTAGAGCTTTAGGTCAGTGTTGCAAATAATTATTGGGAAGTTTGCCTACCTCCTTATGCATCTTACCTCTTCACCGCATATCCCAGAGGATGAACATGATAGGTTTGGCAAGGCTGCTTGCTGGATAGCTGCCAAGTGTGATGGGAGCCAAATTGGGTTGAGCACATTATGAGCTTTGTATCTTTGGAGTTTCAGGGGCAGGTAGCTGTGAGGATGCAAAGGGAAATTAACAGCCCTTCCTGTGGTGCACAGATGTGCATTAGACCCTCTTTCTTCCAGTCTGCATTCTTTCTGGGACAGCGCCTCAACAGGGGTGCATGGATGGCAGGAGTGTAGCTCAAATGGCAGAGCAAATGCTCTGCATGCAAGAGATCCCCTGGTATAGCCATGTGCTAGAAAAGGATATCATGTACTACATCAGGGGTTCCCAACCTACAGCCCGAAGGCCAGATCCAGCTTATGGTGCCAAATAATCCAGCTCTCCCTGCCCTCGCTGCTCCTGGAAGCAGAAGTAAAATGCACCCATGCATGCGCAAAGCATTGCCATAAATGACTTGCGGCTGTCATAAACACGTTTATGACAGCCGCGGATCATTTATGGCAGTGTTATGCGCATGTGTGGGTGCATTTTATTTCTGCTTCTAAGTGGAAGGAACCATGTGATTGGCCTGTCCAACCATGTGACTGACCCACACCCCGAAAAGGTTGGGAACCCCAGTACTATATGATAGGAAGGATGCCACTAGGTCTGATACCGAGACCCAGTGTCTGGGATAGATTCGGAATAGGCAGCCTCCAGAGTCTAGGGGCAGCATACAACCATCCCTGGAACCTTGAGAATTATACCTGCAACCCCCATCCTGTTCTTTTTGAGAGTTTGATTCCCCACTGAGCCTCCTGGGAAGAGAGCCAAGCTGTATTCCTTGGGAAATCTGCACAGTCCTAGGGTGCTCTAAGGGGGAAAATGGTAAATCACTTCAGACTACTCTCTACCTAGAAAGCAATGAAAAGGGTCACTACAAGTAAGTATTGACTTGATGATGATGATTTGGTAAGTCCTATTTGAAGTAGTGAGACTTTCCAGAATAATCAGTCAGAGGGTGCTTTGCCCGAGTACTTAAAACACAGCCGTGAAACCTGGTCTACCTTATTTTGAGTAGCTTGTGGGAGTAAACAGCAGCAGGTAACCATATGGTTACAGCAACAACCTATAAGCAGTGGACCAGGTAGCTTCCCGATCATGATCTCATATCCCCTAGAGGCCTTTCTCCCTTCCTCATAGAATATGGTAGCAGGTTTAAACTATACAACCTTTTGAAGTCATTGGTCCCTGCAGTTTCCAGAAACAAGAAGTGACCTGGCAGTACATAATAACTCAACAGGGTGGGTGCATTTTAGCATGTGAGGTTGTATGCAGCCCACAGGTCTTATATGGCTCATCCTGGGCAAGAGCCACAGATAATCTAGACAAGTATAGGAGTTTCCTCTTTACAGTCTTTAGAGTGCAAGTTTCTAGTGATGTGGAGCTCTGGTCTATGTAATCTGTAGCAGCCTATCCCTGTCTTCAGTCTTTCCCATTTTGAATGTGCCTTTCAATCTAAACCAGGGGTTCCTAAACTTTTTTTGTTTTTGCTCATACCCCACCTAAGCATCTCTAAAATACTGATGCGTTCCCCACCCCCCATGACATATAATTCTTATTATTTAAAAAGAGAACTCCTGTTCACACAGAGGAAGCATAAAGGCCATTAACTTGGTCTAACTCGTTCTCAAGTTGTCCCTCTTAAAATCAAATTTACCCACCCCACCCCCCGTGAGGCAGGTGCCCCACATTGGGAACCATGGGTCTAAACCTTTGATTCGTCTTAATCTTTTAATAGTATGTGTTGATGTTCCCCTCCTTTTCCTATGGGGATCAGGAGTTTATCCCTACAGAGATACACGAGGCAGCGACAGCTTTAGCAGCTGTGAAGTAAAAAGGATTTTGGTGCGTGTAGCTTGTGCTGGAATGAGATAACTTGGCTCTGTTCTGCTTTTGCACCTGTTCATTGTGTCTTTTTTTTCCCTTCTCTCTCTCTCTCTCTCTCATTTTCTTACAAGTGCTGTTGCAGGTCCCAGTGTACTTCTGGAAAGCTTAGTAGCTTCATCGCTGTCACTTTTTGGCTTATCTTAGTCAGCAAAAGAGTTTAGTTGGAAGATTGCTTTGTAAGCTGATCTTCAGAATTGATCAGCAGAAAGCCAGTGCCTGATCTGTAATCCCCTATTGTCACATTTGAATTAGTATTGTACTCTAATTGAGTTGCATTCATTATAGCTTGCCTTGTTAGCTGGAAGACTGGCAAGTCAGCAGTTTGAGACCCAGATACTGCATGACGGATTGAGCACCCATCTCTGTCCCAGCTCTTGGAGACATGAAAGGAGCCTCGTTTGGGCGTTCCCTGAGCTGAGTTTCTTCCGCAAAAACCCTTTGAACCCAGAATAATTTCTGACACGCAATTATTATATTATTCATTAAAACAAAGGGAACTTAATTCATGCCTAATAATTCATAACTGGTTTCCGTCTTTCTTTCATTTAAAAGAAAAAAACAACTAAGTTTCTCAGTGCAGTTTATGAAAAGAGATACAAGCAGAATTTAGTCTTCGGGGAAATGTTACCTTCTTCTGTTCTACAACGAAACCCACCATCAACATAGCCTGTGGTCTTGCCTCTGTCTACCATGCATTCTTGATCAAGCCTAAGTAAGAGGCTGGAGCCCCTTCCTTCACATAACCTTTAAAACAAGGTAGGGCTCTACACTGTGCTTTAAAAACATACCAGATATTTAGAGAGGACCATGCAGGGAATAGGGAAATGTTCTGTTTACATGAACAAAAATGTAAATAGGTTAGCTGATTGATATCAGATTTCAATGGTTATTTAAGGAGCAAGGATCAGAGGGGCTGACTGAACAAATTGTTTCAAGGACAGAGGAAATGCCCAGAAAATTAACATACCGAAATATTTTAATTTTTAAAAAAGAATAAAAACAAATCAAATTCACTTGCTTTTAAAAAAATAAATAAAGATGGGGAGCACTTTTATATTTTTCTTTTCTTTTTTAAATAAAGTTTTTTTAATAATTAAAAAAAGTAACTCAGCAAGTAATTATGGGTCAAAAGTGATGCCAAGAAATTACCGATTGACTTATTGGCCTTTAAGAATCAGCAGGGATCTGTTTAACTTCCTTTGTCATTTAACATCAACATCAGGGATGGAAACTCTTCAGAGGTCCAAGGACTACATACCATACCTGTCAAGTTTTGGATTTGGAAATAAGGGAAATTTCCCGGCAAATAAGGGATACTTGAAAGCTATGCTTATGCTGTGCTGCCCTCCAATGGCGGCAATAGGGCATTGCAGTCTAATTAATAAGGGAAAGAGGGTAAAATAAGGGGTTTTCCTGGCCAATAAGGGATACTTGACAGCTATGCTACATACATCCCACGTACAACTTTGAATAGCCACACCCACTCCTATTAAACCCACAAAAATATTTTAAATTGAAAAAGCCCCCATGTGCCCTCTAGTGGCTAAGGCTTTTCTAATTGCAAAATTTGGGGTGGGGAATCAGGGGTACATACTGGTGTTCATAAACTGTAACAATTACATCATATGCCTTCTAGAGGAGACAAGAACATTTTTGGGCCAGTGTTTTAGAGATTGCAAGAATTTGGGTCCCAGGAGGACCACTGGTATGGGATACACTCAGTGGTGGGCATCAGCAAGTTCTCACCAGTTCGCCATAATCTGTAGCAGAAATTCTGGCTAGCCCCACCCATCCAAGTTTTGAAATAAAGTAGTCCTAATTCTGATGCAAGGCAGAGCTTTCCCCTTGGCCACGCCCACCATACCACGCCATACCTGTCAACCTTTCCGGATTAGCTGGGATTTGCCGATTTTCGCTATTTCCTGCATGGAGCTGCCGAAACCCTGGAATTCGGCAGCGGGGGGAAAGGCGTTACTGCGCATCCCTTCTGCGCAGCTCACTTCTACGCATGTGTACAAGGCTTTTACGCATGCGTAGAACCCTTCTATGCTTGCGTAGAACCCTTCTACGCATGCATAGAAGGCTTCTGTGCAGAAGGGGATCATAGAAACCTAAAAGCCTACACATGCATAGACGCGAACTGCGCAGAACGGTTCTGCACAAGTCGCTTTTACGCATGCGTAGAAGGCTTTTACGCATGCGTAAAAAGCGACCTGTGCAGAACCGTTCTGCGCAGGTCCCGGATTGTCCGGAGCCACAGTTGACAAGTATGTACCATGCCCACAGTGTGGTAGTAAAAATTTTTGGAGCCCATCACTGGATACACTTTATCCACCAATGAGTTACATGAAGCTACTGAAGAGATCTTCCAGAGGGTTGGTACTGGATCTCATCTCTATGCTGACAAAATCCAGTTCTATTGTTTTTTGAGCCTATGCCAAGGAAATTGCACTGCTCTGAAAGTACTCTGCTTTTGAAAAGTATTCCTGGAATCAGTGGTCCTGAAGACGGGGATGGCAATCAGAGTCTTACAGGTTTTGCCTAGTGTTGGGTGATACACTGATTATGCCCTTTCCTAGAGAAGACGGACCTAGCCACAGTGAAATAAGCTATAGCTGCTTCCTGTTTGGACATTGTTCTATATGGGGCTGCCCTTGCAAAGTGTTCAGAACTTGCCATTTTGATTGCTTTCTAATATATTCTTTGTAGTCCATATTAGACTGATCCTACAAAAGTTGCACTAGCTTCCACTCTCTTTTCAGCCCAAATTCAAGGTGTTGCTTCCTACCCATTTAGCACATTTTAGTTAAACCAGTGTTTCCCAACTTTTGGTTTTTGGACTTCAATTCCCAGAAGACTAAGTCAATTCCCCAAAGCACTGATCAGCCAATGTACTGACATAGGCTTCTGGGAATTGAAGTCCCCCTGTAGGGCTTGTGCCCCATGTTGGGAACCACTGTGTTAAGCTATCGAGTAGAATGTTAAAAATATAGGCAAACCACAGCCAGTTAGGAATAGTGGTCACTCTATGTATGCAGTGGTGGGCTCCAAAAAAAATTACCACCACACTGTGGGCATGGTATGGTGAGCGTGGCCAGGGGAAAAACCCTGTGTTGCACCTGAATTAGGACTACTTTATTTCAAAACTTGGATGGGCGGGGCCAGCCTGAATTTCTGCTACTGGTTCTGGTGAACTGGTACGAACCTGCTGATGCCCACCACTGTAATATATGCCTTTCTGTCATTTCTAAGGACTTACAACTGGTGTCTGTGCAGTTCCGGGCATTCTCATGTTATAGCACTTTTCACTTCTGTAGGCTTGAATAATGGTCAACCTGATTTATATTGCACTGCCTGATGTGACACTTCACAGCCACTTTCCCTGACCCAACTTACTGCAGAGGTTTTGGGCAATATTTCCAGCCAGAAAAGCCATTGGCTGTGGATGATGGGAGTTATAGCCTAACACATCTGGAGGGTGTCCAGTTTGCTTGCTATAACTGTCCTGTCTTGCATGAGTTTTAGGCCATTCACAACTCAGTATGCTAACAATTTAAAATTTCTACCCAATTTCGCAACATTATATGGAAGCCCCGAACAGCCAAAGTTGCAAACAATGAAATAAAGAAACATAAGATCTGTGAGTATAAAGTTACTCTAAAACATTTCCCTCTTTTTTATTTACTACAGTATAGTATATGCATATC
The DNA here is from genome assembly GCA_035047305.1 of Bradypodion pumilum. Taxonomy (NCBI): domain Eukaryota; kingdom Metazoa; phylum Chordata; class Lepidosauria; order Squamata; family Chamaeleonidae; genus Bradypodion; species Bradypodion pumilum. The sequence goes on from JAWDJD010000003.1 coordinate 173,846,722, forward strand.
CTCTTTTCCACCCACACACTCCAGGCTAACATCCTTAAAAACAGTCTCTAACCTGCACCTGAAAACCACAGTCCAGGAAGACTTCTGCTGTTGATTTTGCTGAATTCAACTCTATGTTTGATTAAACCCAGTATGTGAAACTTCTGTGTTTACTTCTTTACACAGTCCCTGGTACAGATTGAAGCTGTCTTCATAAAGATGATGGGTGAAGGAATTGTTTTCATCATTCACCTTTTGTACTGAATGTAGTTAGGGCTGCATACCATAATAGCGTTGCTACACAAATATTACTTCTGGATAGGAGAAAAGACACTTAACCTGAATTCAGAAAACAGGACAAACATGAAACTTACGATCTTAGGTGTTCATTTTGATAGGGCTCTTGAATGACTCTGGTCCACCCCTATGTATAAACTTCAAAAAAAATTGCACAGATGAAAAGTTATTAATGGTACTGTTTAGTTCCTTACAAACAAGAGGCACTGAAGTGTGTAGATGACTGACAAAGATTATGTTTTATGGATTTTAATTCAGAAAAGCTTGTGCCTGAATAAATGTTAGCTTTAAATATCCTGAAAAACTCATTCTTAACAGTTGTGCTGCATCTCAGAGGATAGTTTTTACTCATCTGTTCGTCTAATATCACTAGAAATATAAATGCTTGAAACACTGGAATGGAAATTTTGTTAAACTCGCCGTGAGCACAATGTTTTGCTTTATTTTTGATAGAGGAAGGCTAAAATTCCTGTTAGCATATCTTCATTCCTCTTTGTACATACAGTAAAACCCCTACTTACGAAAAAGTCCGTTCCATAGGCTTTTGCTTAAATTGGTTTTTTATGTAACTTGAAGCAAACCGATAGGAAAAATTGTTTTTTACATAACTCGAAGCAAACCCATAGGAAAAATCAAATTTCTATGTAAATCTAAGCAAAGCCATAGGGAAATGAATTTTTATGTAACTTGAAGCAAATCCATAGGAAAAAGAATCTTTATGTAACTTGAAGTCAACCCATAGGAAATCGTGTAAATCGAGACATGGTTTTAGCACAAACTCATTATGTAAGTCGGATTTTATGTAACTCGAGGCATTTGTAAGTTGGGGTTTTACTGTAGTTGTTTACTTATGAGGGGACCTAAGAGACTGATAGGCTACTTAGCAATTGAATCAGCACTGGTCCTGTCACCTTAGCTGAAGGTCAGCCTTCAGTGTGGTATCTGTGATGGTGTCATTACTATAATAAGAATGTCATTTAGAGCCAGAAGTCTAGTGTTGACAGTTATCTCAACCATATAAGGAACATCATGGGCATGCTAGGAGTCAGTCATGGCAGGCTGGATGTTTGGTGTGGTCTGATGAGGGTATTAATTATAGCTTCTGGATGCACTGTTCAGATCACTGTCTTAAAGGAATAAAATACACACCGCTAAAGCAAAATCGCTTGGACATTTTCTTTTCTAAGGGTGTAAGTGTGAGTTGTTTATTGCAGCAAGTGTCAGTGTAGGAAAGCTCTTCCATCCTTTAAAAGCAGCTTATTTAAAAATGGACAGCTTTAATGTACTATAACTACATTTCAATACTGTATTTTGAAAGATAAATGCCAGTCCAGTGAATGGAGGAAAGTTCTAGCAAGAACCATTTCAAAACAATGGAGCTGGTGTTCTGAATCCTCAACAATGCACTCACTTATTTCTAAACAACTTTCTAATAGTTGAACGATCAAGGAAAATTGTAGAACCGAAACACTGATGTTATCCCAGGTCAGCCACCATTTATCCATGATTGATCTGCTATGGAAAACAAATGTTGGTCCTTTGTATACTAATTTATTTCCCCTGTTGTTCCTGCCACAACTTACTGTCTTCTTTCCCATTTTCTTCTTCTTTGTTTTTATGAATTGCTGCACACTACTGCAATATCCACCCACACCCCCTTGGGGGATATCTTAAATGACTCCACAAGTGAAGCCACATCCCTGTGCATATTCATGTTCACTTCCTTTATGATGATGCTGACTGGGAGGGGGGAGGGTAAGGGCCAGGAGGTTGATTAAATGATGATTTAATGGATAATAATACCAACTGATCATTAACTGATAATATCGAGCTCTTTCCACATCTTGTTCATGTGGCATCAACATCATGAGACAAACATATCATGAAGCAAAGATCTTGAGGGAAACATTTCAAACATAACATGAGGCCAGAATTTTGCATAGAGAAGACAATAAGAGTAGACTTCTATTGGAGATGTATAAGTGTACCCAGATTATGTGGGAAACAGCAGCATTTTGTTATGATGCCATGAATACTAGTGACAGAATGGGGGAAGTAGCTCAGTAGAGGGGAAGTATCAATAGCAACCTGATCAGAAAGAAGGTGTTCCCTTGTACATGGTCACACCCTCTAGGGATGCATGTGACGTTTATCATCACCACTGGAAACCGAACTCCAAATACTAAGACAGAGCACGGTAAGAACCCAAACACCATGAAACAGACCAAAGAAGTTGATCACACTGCTTCTTGACCATTAAATGTGTCATAAGAAAAACTGCAGTTCTCAGTGAATCATTGAGAAATATAGACATAGGCTATGTATTTTCTGGGGGCAGAGCACTTTGTAAAGCAAAAGCAGAATAAACCCTTCATTTGCCTTCCCCTGTGTTTCATTCGTATTTTGCACTTGTCCTTATCCTCCAGTGCATAAAACCCAAGTGGTAGCCTAGGATAAGAGATGGTGACTGGCCCAAGGCCACCTGATACATTTCATGGCTAAATGAGGACATTTAATAAGAAGTAAATTCCACTAAACCAGTGATGACTAACCTTGACACTCCAGGTGTTCTTGAACTTCAATTCCCAGAAGCCCTGATCAGCAGGAGTGCTGACTTAGGCTTCTGGGAATTGAAGTCCAAGAACACCTGGATTGCCAAGGTTCACCATCACTGCACTAAACTCATCCAGAGGAGCTTCCAGGAGAGTATGCTTAACCTTCCTCCCCCTCCCCACAGACACCCAATTATTTACTTTCCTAGTTGCTTATAGAAAAGGTTACTTTCAGTGATCTCTCCATTTATAATCAGGATCTAGACATCAAAAGAATTCAGTAGGTGGCTGAATTGCAGATTATGTGAAGCACAGTTAATAGAAAACCTGATTAGAAGTTTGTTTGTTTGTTTATATATTTATTGTATTTATAACATTTCTAGTCTGCCCAAGTTATTGAGAAGCACTATTCTGAGCGATAACAACAGTGGGCCCAACAAGCTCACCCTAACCCAAAATATACCCTCTATATAACAATACTGTACATGTAAACAAAACAGATCTAGGTTAGGGTTATATCAGCAGGTACAACATGTGCTCATACATTTGCCAACTTCTCCATTCCCCTATCTTATTTATCTTTCATTAGAACATCCATGGTACATAATGTTCAAATATGTCATACATTTTTGTTTTGTGGGAAGTCCGTGATTTCTGAATGAGTAAGATTGTGGAGATGGTATTCTCTGATTTGATATATGGCTGAAAAGGATTGAGACTCCAATTCTGCGTTCAATAGCAAATATAATAAAGACAGGAGTCTAAAATGTTTGCTTTGCTTCTGTGTGATATATGTAACGCCTCATTTCACAATATATTAACTACAAGCGAGCAGATCAGAACTGCATGTGCACTTGTTCTTCCTAACAGAAAAGACACAAGCCTCATATGGAGGGGGGTGGGGTGGATAGGTTATCCTAATTGATCCACAGTCATAGAAGATTAGTACCTGGGCAGGTCTATTATTCTGGTACAGTATTTTTACTAATTTCCCTGAGCTTGTGCTGATGGCAAATTCCATCCGTCAGAATTTGATTCCATGTAACAGTCTTCAAACAGCAGCTCATTTTATGCAAGGGACGTTTAATAAACATATACCTCTTGTATGTCGTGTGGGGTGGGGGTTGGAAACAAGAAACGTTTGTTGATGTGAAGCACCACTGCTATGTTGGAACTCATGCTTAGATTTGAAGAGTACTACAGTTGCATTTTGACAACCTGACTGCATCTTCAGGTGGGTCCAGCAGGTTTGATTCTATTGTTCCTCACCTGCAGGATGGGAAAGCCCAAATGCAGTGCTTTCTGTATTTCCACTTGTATAGGATGGTGGAGGATAGGGGAGCCTGGGTGTGGTGGTCCATGGGGGTCGTGAAAGATCAGAATTGACTGTGTGACTGAACAACAGCAAAAACTTTATAGGGCAAATGCAGACATATGGGTCAGTCATAAATCAGTAATTCTAGAAGACAAGAGTGAGCTAATGCTTCTTGTTCCAAAATCTAGTTGAGATTGATGGGTCTTTTTACCATTGTTTGCATTTCCAAACTGTGGAATTAGCTGTGATTCATCTTAGTAATTTTAATTGGGAAACCAGGAAGTGCCATGTTAAACAGACAGTTTTTTAAGCGTACTTGATAACGTTCTTTCCTACCTTTTAATACTATTCAGACAAGAGGAAATGTTTTCATCCAGAAATAAAATGATAATATCTTGGCTGGCTTCCCGTGTTTATTTTAATGAGACTAATTTGTGGGAGATAATTAATGAAATTATTTCATTTTATTTATATCCTGTCCAATAAAGAGATTCAAAAGACTTTGTTTCAGAGATTAGAAGATATGGCTGAAACTGTGGTTTTTTTTCTTCCAAATTTCTCTTGAACAATTGTACCAGATTAATTTTTATTTAAGAGAAAATCCATCACACACATGTGAACAAATCTCAAAATTTTAATGCTGCCAGTGTTTCATGTAACAACAATCCTAAATTGGTCTGCGCAGGAGGGTCATCTCCAGAGCTAAAATCCAAGGCCCTGCCAAAACTCAAAGCCCTGGGGAAACAATCGTTCCCTTCTCCACTTCCAGTTGTTTAATGATTTTCATTTCCACTGAAATAAGTTGATGGGGAAATACCAGTCTAAGGTGGAATCAAGGAGCTTTGGATCTAACAAATTCAACACTGACCTTATGTCAATTTTTCGGCAGGCCTGCACTCAGAAACAGGCCAACACCTGTGTTCAATATATACCAACAGGCATTCTCTCAGGTGTAAATTCTTAGTAACAGATAGTTGGCTCTGCACCACTATAACCCCTTCCAGACACCAAATATTTTGGCTAGTGTTGCGCTGTTAGTGCAGCATTGTGGCACTTGGTTAACAGAGAGAGCTATCAGGAAGTTTCTGCACTAACTCTTGATTCAGATTTTGACCCTTTGCGACCCCATGGACCACTGCCCACCAGGCACCTCTGTCCTCCACCATCTTCCTCAACCCACCCAACTCTGTGCCCATTGCATCTACAATACCATCTAGCCATCTTCCAACACCACATTTCAATGCCATCTGTTCTTCTGCGCTTAGCTTTCCTTATGGTCCAGTTCTCACAACCATACATTACCACCGGGAATACCATTGCTTTGACTATGCGAATTTTAGTTTGCAAGGTGACGTCTCTGCTTTTAACTATGTTCCCCAGGTTTCTCATAGCTTGTCTCTGCAGATAACTTGGTGGCCTTAAGCAAATTGCTACCTCTGTGAGCTGAACTGTGAAAGAATCTTTGTTGCTGTACCATATTTCATCATTCTCTGGACATCAGTATGCAAACCATATGTTGTATAGCTCCTAGTTTAACTTTTTACTGTTAAAATCAGCTGCAACGGACAGAAGCAGAATCGTAAATAAACAATGTACAAGATCAAATCATTACATTATAGTTGTCACCATCATCACCCACATTACAGTATATGCATGACATGCTGTAATAATGGGTGTGAAGCACTTTGAGAACTCAGAAAAAAAGGTTTTGTTTGCCTGGTTGATTTATATCCTGCCTTCTCCCAGAAACTATAGCAATGCTTCATCTTTAGTTTTTTCTCTTCACTTGGCGACTCATTTCTATATTCAAAACACAGCATCCTATGAAGGATATTAATCACTCTTCCTGGTCATTGAACAGCAGCACAGCTGCTATGTGAAAGTAGAAGAGGTCGCATCCTGGTGGACTCTGGATGTCTGAGGGAGAAATTAGTCATCACCAGTTCTCAGAAGGGCACCTAGGAGACAAACTGGAAGCAAGTAATTACAGTATCAGCAAAGAGGAGGTTTAATGTGTGTGTGTGTTTTTAAAGTCTTTTCCTATTTGCTTGTTAACTTTCCAAAGACACTAATATTAATGAGATCTATTTGTGTAGAACAAATCACACACACACTAAGTGGAGTAATGTCTTCCACATTAAACTGCTAGTGACAGCTAGCATTCTGTAGTTTACATTCATCCCAAACAACCTCCCCTTCATGGAGCTCTTACTAATAGCAAGAGACAGCAGTGATCATATATCCCGCCCATGCTGGTGTTACCACCTTGCTATGGAATGTGTTGCTTTGCTTCCAGTGAACCTGGGCTTCACTGTGACATTCAAACTGCTCTGCAACTTGAACTTCTAACTTAGAGCTCTTAAATAGAGCTCAGCAGCAAAGTCCTGTAGATTGTTTTTCTTCCTGCTGTTGTGCTCCGCAGGCTTCTTTGGGACTTTCTGGCGTAGTCGCCTTTAGACAGCAGTAAGCAATGGATTTTCAAAGGAAGGGGCATTCCTATGCAATTCCAGAGAATGAAGAAATCTCACACACTTCCCAGAATGGGCACCGCGGCTGTGGAAATGAAGGCGAGAGAGCCGTGTCAAAATTGCAGAGAAGGCACAGTGACGTCAAAGTATACAAAGAAATATGTGACTTTTATGCAAGATTGTAAGTTCATTTTGTCAGCACTGATTAAATTGCTGGCATCATCTCAATTGTTGCTCGTAGGATAAATTTAGAATGTATTTTTAACACGACAATAAGAAGTCGTGTTTCATTCTTCGTCCTCTGTATTGTGAGTGTATATGCTTATGTCTGTTTCTTGTTCTGGAACAAGGGAAATGCTTGGTAGGATTTTTAACAGTGGGCTACATATAGGTGAAACTCGGAAAATTAGAATATCGTGCAAATGTTAATTCATTTCATTTAAAAGGTGAAACAAATATATGAGATAGACTCACTACATGCAAAGCGAGAGATGTCATGCCTTAATTTGTTATAATTGTGATGATCATGGCATACAGCGTACATGAGATTATGTGATGATTATGGGGTACATGAGATTGGGGGGTTGGGGATTTCATAAGCTGTAAGCCATAAGCATCAATGTTATAACAAAGTAAGGCTTGAACTATCTCGCTTTGCATGCAATGAGTATCTCATGATTTGTTTCACCTTTTAAGTGCACAATATTTTAATTTTATAATTTTCCGAGTTTCACCTGTAATCTTCCATGGACACATTTCAGTCTACATATATACACTGGATGCAGCTTTGATTCATATATTTACCTTAAATGTTTAGTTGCAGTGGTAAAGTAATTTGAATGTCATTTTACCAAGACCCGTCAATGTAATATTATGAACATATCTTCTTTTCAGGAGCTGAAATTGGAGATGGGGGTGCAAATGTAGACAGGGTGAGGCATTCCAACCCTCCGTTTATCCAGAAATAAGTCCCAAGTGAACATGAGGGTGCTGATGTGCTCATCTTCCTTAAGAGCTTCCAACAGATGTCTGATTGACTTGTTCCAGAATTGCTTATGCGTTTAAGTTAGTTTACACAAGATTCCATCTGGATAGCATGCTTGATAATATGGCTGCTCAATATGGATTGTACTTAGGCTGCTGTCTTGTACAAAATTATTATGATATGCTAAGTGCAGATAAAAAATCAATATTGCACCCAGACTTCAGGTTTAAGATCTTTTTGTTGCAAAAAGGAGGATTTTGGATGCAGTATGCCACCTGCCATATTATTGAACATCTTGAGCTTAAGTCATGTTGAATTCAGTTTACCTGTTAATCATACTACATGCTTGGTAGGGGAAAAGTTTCAAGGAAATTAAGAATCAACTGAAGGGTAACATGTTTTGCCTTCACAGCACGACAGTATGTATAGAAATCTCATATTTTTGCTTTTACAAACCCCTGGGGAAACCTCCATAAAGATAGAGGAAATCCAACAGCTGGATGCTGATATGGGAATTTTCAACACAACAGGATAGCAGAAACATTTACTTCTGATCTTTGGTCAGAATATGGTCTCCATATCTATTTAAGGGTTACAGCTATATCATATTTCCCCCACAATGTCCTCCAAAAGATGAATCACAATGTGAAAATGCGGAGAGTAGCCAGAAGAAGAAGAAGAAAGAACTAAAGTTATGAGGGATTCTAAGTTTACAAAAGTCTCTTCATTGAGATAAAACCTCCCTTCAGCCAAACAGTCCTTTTCCTGGCAAGGCAAAGTGGCTGTTGTTTCCCTAGCCTTGCTTGCTTGGAGGCTAGTTCTAACAACAGACCCTTGCCTTTGCCTCCTTTCTCCCAGTCCCAGAAATAAGATGCAAGGCTAGTTGACAGGAAGGGATGACATTCTCTTCCTCTTTCCCAAAATTTCAGGGGCAAGACGTTGTTTGTCACTTGTCTTCAGGTAGGGCTAGGAGCCTGACATAAACTGTTGCATTTTTCAGTAGAACTCCAAGACAAAACTTGTGTTTTCGTTGTCCCTGAATTGGAGCAGCTACTGCCCTATTGACACAGACGGATGACTGGCAAATCTATGTTGTCTGATATTTTATCTGTTGTTTTTTGTTACAGCAACATGGCAAATGCTCTTGCCAATGCCATCTGTGAGCGTTGTCGAGGAGGCTTTGCGCCAGCAGAGAAGATTGTGAACAGCAACGGTGAGCTGTATCATGAACAGTGTTTTGTGTGTGCCCAGTGCTTCCAGCAATTCCCTGAAGGACTCTTCTACGAGGTTGGTGTCCTTGAGCCTTTTGATTCTTGGTGGACATTTCACAAATCTGTAAACATTTGCAAAGTTGCATTAGTCACATGGCTTGATGGGGGGGGAGGTGTATTCAAAAATAGTTTGCTTCTCCACAGTATCAGTAGTGGTGGTTACTCATAACTGACCAAAGAATGCAGTGATGCTTGATGGGAACTCTCCTCAGCCCTAGCACCTGTTTCTCAGTGCCACTTCAAGTTCATATTACATAATCACAGAGAAGAAATTGTCTTTGAATACATGCAGAGTCTATTGCACTCCCCACAATATAACCTCAGCCTGGTCCGATGCATCTGGGATTAGAAAGCCAGGCCTTTTCCTCAGGTGGTGCAGCTTCTAGCACCAGCATCCTGCTTACTAGATAACTAAGCACCAGATAACAAAATTTAGCTTCAAATTCTAAAGATGTACCATTTGTGTGGTTGGTGTGAGTTTGTATTTTCTGTTTTTTACTCCCAATTCCCAGAATGTTCCAAGAGGTCCCCGGGTAGCGTCTGAAATCCCCTGTCCATAGGCACCTGCATCTTCCTCACCTGGTGCAAGGCCAGCCTTGAAAACTGCATGCTCTCATTTCCTGCTGTGGTGCTTCCTGGATGCTGCCATCTCACACTGCCCTTTAGGGTTCCTGCTGAAGAATTACCGTGTCCAAGATGTCCTGCAGCAGGAATTAAGCCCTAGAATGCACCCACTGAGGTCAGCCTTATTTCAGCTGACAGAAATGCAGGTGTCTACAGCTGTGAATCTGTGGACTAGAACTTCTGGATTTTTTAAAAAAAATTCTGGAAGTTGCGGTCCAAACAGACAGGACAAATAATTTTTTTTTTAAAAAAAAAACACAAACAAATGGCACATCATTATCAAATTCTGCAACATATGTGACTAAAGATCTCTGTTTACGTAATAATATCACAAAGAATGATCACTCACTGCTTTGAAGTACACTTTTGACACGTGCTTCCTCTGAATTTAAAATCATGCACTTTATCTAATAACTGTTTGGTTGATTTATTAAGAGGCTGTGAGGGGTCTCAGGTTACTCTGCACAGCTTGTAATTGGGTAGGGATTTGAGTTCAAATCTTCCTGGTTCATGTCTGCCACTTTATTTAATATGTCATATACTGTACATAGAATCTTAGACAAGTTAATTTTTGTTCCTACATCTCCCAGAATCCTCCAGCAAATGTCCTCGGTTGACAGCACTAGCTGGTGGGACTTATAAGAGTTGTAGGTTTGTATCCAGGCTCTGATACAAATAACTTGTGGGGGTTTTTTTTAGTCCTCTGATATAGGTTTCAACACTATCCACATGTGTAGTAATAAGAGCTTGCTTAAATTAGAAGTGTTGGTGCCAAAAAATCCAGGGAGGCAATGAAATTGAAATCTAAACCATGCTAATATATATTTGCTAGCTGTACAGTAGGAAGTTTAGGGGAATATTGGCACATGGCTAAGAGATGTCTGACACCACTGTGAAATATAAGGTGGTGAGTCAAGTGTCAGGCTTTCCTACCTGAAGTGTTGGGTAGCTAAGTAACAGGAAAGCTGTAGTCTGGAATAGAAGCCAGAGATGAAATGTTATGTTACCAATGGCTGAAATCTTGTTGTTCAAAATAGAATATAGCACTAGAGTAGGCCCATTGAATTAGTGAGGATTTGATGATTCAACTCCTTCATATGCTCCATTGATTCAAATGGCCCTACTCCATTCACAACTTATAGACCAAATAATCTCAACTAGAGTTAGAACTATTTCGATCAATGGAAATTATGGAGAAGTTGACATACCAAGTTGCTACTGATTCAGTGGTGCAACTTACTATAATGATCAACAGGATTTTAACCAGTGCGTAAGATGTAGGGCACATTGCATTTTAAGACAACAATTGGCAAGATGGTTTGCACAGACCACAGAAACACTCTTGACAATCATAGCATGAATTGAAATGTGGCCCTGATCTGAAGATTCATTTTTATGTTTGCTTCCACTATAAAAGGCAGAGAAGGAAAGAGAATTTTAAAGGGCTATATCAGTTATGTATTAGTTTTGTTTGTTTGTTTGTTTGTTTGTTTGTTTGTTTGTTTGTTAGGTGGTTACCCTTCCATCCTTCCTCCATGAATTTCTTTTCTTTCTTCAAAGCAGAGTTTTGACAATTTAAAATTATGGACATATATGAAATATAGTTGAATTCAAGACAAATTAAAATGTTAAAAAATAAAGTATTTTGACCAGAAGTGGACTAGTTCAATAGTCTTATCTTGACTATTTACTAGATCCTCTTTTGTACACATTGTAAGGTATAAATTCCATGCACATAAATGTTGCATTGATTGAATTTCTCCACATTGACTGAAAATTTGGCCTCTATCCAAGTAGTTTCATTTTACTTGATTATTCTTTGATCCTCTTACCTTGTATTGAAGTCTATTAAGTGGTTCCAAGATGGTGCATGCAGAATCTTGTCCTGGAGAGAAATTATCCATTCAGCAAAGTGTGTTATTTTTGCTTTCCAAAGGCTTACCTAGCCTCTTCTGGTTTAATATTTAGAGTATGAGAATTATGCAGAAAACCTTTCCTTGGTTTTAGCCATTGTAGCTATACATAGTATGCTATCTGTGGTGTATATTATTACACCTGGGGTTCTCAACCTATGGCCTGTGTGCTGGCTCCAGCCCACAGTGCCAAATAATCTGGCTGCTGCCCTCGCTCCAGCCACCGCCAGAATCAGCCGTGGGCTCATTTACGCCAGCTGTAAACGGCGGGGGGGGGGGAGAGGGACACAACCAGTGTGGCCCGCTCAACTGTTTGAGGGAATGTGACCCAGCCCCCGACTTGAAAAGTTGAGAACCCCTGTATTATACTGTGGCTCATACTCTTTCCCTGAGACTGAACAACCAAGAAACCTTGTTACAATATGATGGCTCTTATACTTTTTCAATATCCAACTTCAAAGGCAGTACAGTAATCCCAAATTTTCTTGCTTGGTAGTAATTGCACTAAAATTAACAAGATTGGCTTCTGAGTAAATCTTTATTAGCATTGTACTACAGATCTCTCAGACACAAATTGATACTATTTTTGTGAATATTGACAGTGTGTTTGTTTAACATATAGGAATAATAGTCACCAAGGCATTTTTCACTTAGGGAAACATTTAACACATAACAGCTATGGGTGAAGTGGGATTTTCCAGAATGTTAGTGAAAACTATAGAAATATGCAACTGCCTTATGGCAACCTCTTAGAAGTCTTGACTCCAGGAAACACACATGTCAATGTCAGACTCCTCTTCAAAGTACTGTATGCATTTGTTACAGATCTTTGAAGTATTTATTGACAGATCAAGAAGAAGATGAAAGTAGACTTGGCAGAAAATCAAATATGATGAACCAGAAAGACAAAAAAAATATAAAAAACATACTGAGAACACCTGAGATTTGTTCCTCATTTTATTAGTATTTTGGTTACATTGTGCTACAGATATCCAGGCACAGAATCATATTTCCATCATCGATGGGCTGAGGAACATCTGTGAACTCATATCTGTCCCATGTTGTGTTTACATCCCTTTGAGCCTCCATATAAAAATTTCTAAGTAGTTCTTTCTCATTCCTGTTAATAGTCTACTAAGTCATATTGCACTTTATCTCTCTTCTGGAACAGATTGGTCCTTATTCATTGAGGTAAAGGAAACAATCTTAAATTGTGCCTTGGAGCCCATTTAGATACATCAAATTGCCAATCATTCTTCTTTCCAAATATAAGTGTTGTGTACAAAGTTTGTTTACATCTGCCCATTGTTGAAATATTCCTTTTGTTTGGGCTCCATACCTGAACTGGATTACAACCCCTCCTTTAGGTTGTAGGCTTTTGATCATCCATCCTGAGTAACCTAACTGAACACAATTGGACATACAGTACTTCTGAGTACAGATGCATAGGTTTACTGTGCATGCGATATTAAACAAACAGTTGGATACAAGCTGAGAAATTTACCAACTGCGTTCTACTCTTTTCCAGTTGGTTCTCAGTCCACCATTTGGAAATCTTAGACATAGATTTTCCAATTGTGATTATGTAGAACCACAATTGTGTGTTCACTCTCCTTGGAGGAAGTGTCATTAATATAATTGGACTTGTTTCCACGTAAATACAGACAAGAACAATTATCTATAAGATGACTCAGTGATACTTCATTTTTATACATATACTTGAAAGTAATAAAATAGACATTCATACTTTGTCATATACTCTGAAATAGATATTATGGTATCTGGAGAAAGGATATGTATGCCCATTTATAGAGATTTCTGGCATGAACATTTCCATCTTTATGCATATGTTTCCTGGAACATAGTGTCAGGAAATGTAAAAGACAGAAAGATCAGATGAGCGATCAGAAATGTTTTTCTGTTCTCAGCACCAAAACAGGAATTTATCATTTGGATTCAGCAAAGCAAATGCTGATTAGTGGTGCCCAGATTTTGATCATCCTGTCAGAATTCAGCCATCTCATAAATCAAGAACTAATAAAAATAAAAAAAATATATTGTGGCACTTTTAAAACAGGTTTATTTCAATGTGAACTCTTCACATGACACATTATATCAAAAACATTTTATAATAGGCTATCCCCTACTGCATAGCAATAAATACTATGCATTCCCATCCTACCCTCTGTAAAAGTGTATTTCAGGGCTTCCCAACCTTTTCAAGCTGCGGGCCGGGTCATACCCTGAGAAAGCTTTGGGGGCTGGACGGCCATTTTGGCCTGCCTGCATTATGGGGGTGGCCTCTACATTAAAAAGGAACCACACATGGCACTTCTGGGTGTGGCGGAGGTGGTGGTGGGCCACATAAAATGGCACCATGGGCCGCATGCAGGCCGTAGGTTGGGAACCCCTGTTGTATTGGATCCTCTTTTGTGATTTAGTAGGATGGATCCGTTGTTTACATGTGTGAAATCTGAAGTATTCTGATCCTGTAATTTGCTGGCATTCTCTGTTTTCAGTTTGAAGGAAGGAAGTACTGTGAGCATGACTTTCAGATGCTTTTTGCCCCTTGCTGTCATCAGTGTGGTAAGTTTTAGAAAAATACTTTCTAAAGTAATTGATGCACAGTCCGTTGTGGGTAGAGATGAATATTTTATGTGCTGTTTTGTAAAGTAAAAGACTTTTTAAAGTCTAGAACTCAACTACAATATACATCTGCTAGGATATACAGTGAAACCTTGCATAAAGAGCGCCTTGCTTAGAGACTAACTCACTTAAAGAGCAGAATTTTCTCTGAATGGTCGCCTCACTTAACAACTAAAAGCAACCAAAAACTTGCTTAACAACTAAATCGGGGTTTGCAATTCCCCGCACCAGAAGTCACAATTGGTCACTTACAACGGTGTTTCACTTAAAGAGCAAACTCGCTTAAAGAGCAATCCCGTGGAGCGCATTATGCTCTTTAAGCGAGGTACCACTGTATATCTTACTATTAATTGTTTTCCAACTCATGTACTGATGGTCTAAAAATGTACATTTGTCAAAAATCAGTACTCAGACTATGCAGTATTTTTGAGGTTTTAGTGACTTACATAATATGCTACAGGTAATTGAGTAATATCCCTGTGTTATGCTGAAACTGGGCCAGTAGATTTTGATATGTGTAAAAACATGCTTCTAAGCTTCTGTCAGTTAAGAATGAAGTGAGGGGTCATTAAAGAGAAATTGCAGTTTTTAAGAAAAACAGATCAGATAACTCTCTCTTCTTGCCCTTTGGTAAGAATAAAGTAAAGGTAAAGGTTTCCCTTGCTCGAAAGCCAGTCGTATCCGACTCTAGGGTTCAGTGCTCATCTCTGTTTCAAAGCTGAAGAGCCAGCGCTGTCTGCTGCTGCAGACATTTCCGTGGTCATGTGGCAGGCATGACTAGACATCGAAGCACATGGAATGCTGTTACCTTCCCACCGAAGTGGTCCCTATTTTATCTACTTGCAATTTCTTGCTTTCGAACTGCTAGGTTGGCAGGAATCGAACTGCTGACCATCCGCCTCCTAGTCAGCGACCAGGCCAAATAACTAGAAAAAGAGACTATTCAATTTGTCAAGCAGGGACTTGCTTTTTTTCCTGGAAGTAACTAGGGAAATTCTTGCAAATGAATAGAAAGAAATCAGGAGTTCTGTCAGTGATCTTGCAGATAAAAAGACATACCAATTCTCTCTCTCTCCCTCCATCTCTCCTTCTGTGGTGTCAGGATTAAATATCATGGGATTAGATATAGTGACATAACTCTAGCCCAGTTGATGGTGAACCTTGGCACTCCAGGTGTTCTTGAACTTCAATTACCAGAGGCCCAAGTCAGCACTCCTGCTGATCAGGGCTTCTGGGAATTGAAGTCCAAGAACCCCTGCAGTGCCAAGGTTTGCCATCACTGCTCTAGCCCTATTATTCAGTAGATAATATGAATACCGCCTTTTTCCTTTACTTTAGCCCTTCAAACTATTTTGAAACTTCCCGATCTGTTGTTGATTTACAGGGGAATTCATTATTGGCCGTGTTATTAAAGCGATGAATAACAGCTGGCACCCGGAATGTTTCTGTTGTGACATCTGCCAGCAGGTATTGGCAGACATTGGATTTGTGAAGAATGCTGGCAGGTAAGCATTCCCCGTTTCCCCTAAAGTTTGCTTTTCCCTCTGTTTGTGAATGGCCAATGCTAATGTTGTGCTTTTCAGTATCACTGTTTTCTGCATCTGACAACATTGTCAGAAAGTTTGCTCCCCAACTGTGTGCTCTAGAGGTGTGACTGAAATTTTGGAAAGCACTCCATGTAACCAAAGAAGCAGCCTGTAATCCACCCAAACCTTAGTTAATACTTTTGTGTTTTCATGTTGGTACCAACTTAGGGAAACTTAAGGAAAGCTGAGCGCAGAAGAATAGATGCCTTTGAAATGTGGTGTCGGAGAAGAGTTTTGAGAGTCCCCTGGACAGTGAGGAGAACAAATAGGTCAATCTTAGAAGAAATCAACCCTGACTGCTCCTTAGAAGTTCAAATAGTAAAGATGAAGCTAAAGTACTTTGGACATCAAATGAGAAGAGAGAATTCACTTGAGAAAGCCTTGATGCTGGGAAAGGTGGAGGGCAAAAGAAGAAGGGGTGGCAGAGAACAAGATGGCTAGATGGTATTGTAGACGCAATGGGCACAAAGCTGTGCCTGGGCGGGTTGAGGAGGATGGTGGAGGACAGAGGAGCCTGGTGGGCAATGGTCCATGAGTTCGCAAAGGGTTGGAATCGACTGTACGACTGAACAACAAACCAACTTAGGAAAGTTTCTCTAGGGTTTCCCAGACCAAATATTCAGAAATACTAGTCCCTCCTCCTAGTGGTATTCTAAAACCACTACACAAGCTGACTCTTCCCTTGGGATGCACAGTGGGAAATGAGATTCCTGCCCATGTGCATCCAGGTGCTTTAACCCAGTGAGCTTCTAACCCAGTGTTTCCCATCCTTTGGTTTTTTGGACTTCAATTCCCAGAAACCTAAGTTAATTCCCCAAAGCACTGATCAGCCAATGTACTGACTTAGGCTTCTGGGAATTGAAGTCCACCAGTGTTCCTTTTGGGAAACGCTTTTCCAGCCACAATCCATATGTTAGTTTTTACCGCAACAGGCAGCTGTGACTTGCCATGTAAGTGTTTTCTCTCTCTTGCCTGTGTTTTTTTTCCTTCCCACATTTAGTTAGAAAAACATATTTCTGCCTTTTATCCAAGTTCTGGAGAGATGAGGCAGTTTTTATGGTCCCGGGGCCCTCCAGTTCAGCGAATGTACCAAAGTCATTGAGTAAAACTAGAAAATAGACAACACTTTTTGGTTTCAACACCTTGTTTTAGAGCAGCGTTTCCCAACCTTTGGTTTTTGGACTTCAATTCCCAGAAGCCTAAGTCAATTCCTCAAAGCACTGATCAGCCAGTGTACTGATTTAGGCTTCTGAGAATTGAAGTCCACAAGTGTTCTGTGGAACATAGTTTGGAAAATGCTGTTTTAGAGGATAATCACACCTCGGTAAGGTGCAGTTTCACCATTGTCTAGATCATGGCTGCCCAAACTACAGCCCATGGGCTGTAACAGGTCCCTGATGCCAATTCATCCAGCCCCCGACGCCCTCCCCATTCCCGGAAGTGGATGAGGGATGCCCCCACCAATGCACATGTGTGTCCTGAACCACTTCTGGGAGTGCTTCCTGACACACATGTGCAAACATGCCCACTTCCAGGGGTGTGGTCAGGCCTTCTCAGCTGTTCTGGAGGCATGATCAGGCCCCCGGCACAAAAAGGTTGGGCACCCCGGTCTAGATTTTTTTTTTTAATGGGAGATCTATTGAAAAACATGGCCTTGAAAGGTCATATATGACCCATGGGCTGCATGATTCTCCCGCATGGATGATATCAATGTCATCCTCCCCTGGTGTTAAATCTTGTATTTGAGTAAGAAGGAGAGAGAGAGATGTCCTTCTGCTGAATGATATAGGATTAATTGTTTTATGTCTTCCATACAAGGGCTTTGATTTCTCTTAACAGATTGCTGCCAGTTGCCTTTGCACCTGGAAAGCTGAAACAAAGCCCTTCATTTTTGTCCTTTTTGGGGAAGTAAATTACCACAATTCTTTCTCCCTTTGATCTTGTTTAGACACCTTTGTCGTCCCTGCCATAACCGGGAAAAAGCCAGGGGCCTTGGTAAATACATTTGCCAGAAGTGCCATGCTATCATCGAGGAACAACCTCTCATCTTCAAGAATGATCCTTACCATCCTGATCACTTCAACTGTGCTAATTGCGGGTAATGGGAATTTAATTTCTTTTTAAGAAGAAAACTTTTTGTAAGGTTTAAATTTTTGAACCAAAGTAGTTGCTCATCAAATCTGCATACTCTGTCAAAGATTTGATGAATGAACAAGTCCCAGTAATGTTTTCACCAGTCTTCCTTATGCAGAAAACCCCGAGTTATGAAAAAAATCGGTTCAATGGCCTTTTTGGTAACTCAGATTTTTCCATAACTCGAGGTATCCCCATAGGAATGCATAGAAAAATAAAAAATAATAATAAAAGAATTTAAATGGAGAGATCTCCCTACCTTTTGGCTGCTGCTGCTGCTTCCTTCCTCCTGCTGCTCCAGAGAGTGGGAACCACTGCCGCCACCCCTCAGCTTTTTCTACGGTCAGGTAGAGTGCAGGGGGCATATCCTTGTGCCTGGCCTTGCCAAAGCACAGGGACTTTGCTGCAACCGCGAAAGTACGGGGTACTTTTGCGATCGCAGCGAAGTCTCTGGGCTTCGCAGAATGGCAGGGACCAATGGGATCACTTTCCCAAAGCCTTCCGGAGGCAGCAGGGGTGGCGGAGACACCGGACTCAGCTGCACAAACTGTCACAAGGACGTCTTTTACAACGTGCTCATGGTCGTTTGTGCCGCTTTGTCCGGCGTGTCAGCCACCACCGGAAGGCTTTGGGAAAGCGATCCGATCGGCCCCCGCCATTCTTACAAAGCCCAGTGCCTTTGCTGCGATTGAAAAAGCCCCCCCCCCCCTACTTTTCCGGTCACAGAAAAAGCACTGGGATTCAAAAAATAGTGGGGACCAATGGGATCCCTTTCCCAAAGCCTTCCAGATGTGGAGAGGGTGGTGGACACAGCGGCACAAACAGCCATGGGGATGTTGTGAAAAACGTCCTTGTGGCCATTTGTGCAGCTGTGGCCGGCATGTCTGCCATCCCCCTCCACTTCTGGAAGGCTCTGGGAAAGGGATCCCATCAGTCCTCGCCATTCTCTGAATCCCAGTGCCTTTTCTGTGACCGAAAAAGCAAAGGGGACTTTTTCGATTGCAGCAAAGGCACTGGGCTTCCCTCCACTGCTGCCAAGGCAACCTTTTTTTAGATTTTCAGCGAGGTGGCGGGCGGGTAGATTTTTTGAGCTCAAAATGGTGGTGCCACCCTTTTGAGCAGTAAAAATCAGATTTTTACAGACCAAAATGACGGCAGCACCATTTTGAGCATTAAAAATCTACACAAACCCCTTTTGTAAGTCGGGTTATTTGCGTAAATCAGGACACCGATTTATGCAAATAACCCTTTCGTACCTCGACTTTTTCATAACTTGAGTCATTCGTAAACCGGAGGTTTACTGTAATTTTACCAAGAAGGAATATCTTACTGTATTTGGTATAGTTGAATTCATAGGAAAGTATGTATAGGATAAAAGCCCTATCCGGCATATGTTTACTAAGGCTCAAAATACGTATTACAGTGGAACCTCATACAACAATCGCCCCGTATAGCAATGAACTCGCATAATAATTAGGTTTTGGGGGGGAAATTGTGTCCTGCATAACAATTTTCCCTATGGAAAAAATTGTACAATAATTTTTCAATGGGAAAAATCACTTAGCAAAAAAAAAAGTGTTGTATGATGCATCCCGTAGGGAAAATCGCTATATGATGCATGTATCGTATAGCAATCGTTTCGTACAACAACAAGCCCTGTGGAATGGATTAAAATTGTTGTATGAGGTACCACTGTATTTTAAAAATGTAACTAGGAACTACGTCTTGCCTCTCTAAAGTTATTCTAAAGTAATTAGGAGAGCCAAAGCTAGAATGGGATACTGTATTTGAGTATATAGTGAGATAGGGCAACTTGAGTCTTCCCTTCTTCTTCCAAGGTGAATCAAGATCCCAGTGGCTGCTCTTTGGCCAAAAGAGATCCATTGACATAACAATTGAAACACTTTGGAGAAGTGTAAATTTTAAATACAGCTCAATATTGTAGTGAGAACTAAGAGGTATGAGTCCCCTGTGGTCACATTGAGGTGCTCATGTGATTGGATCCCCTGTGTTTATTTTCTGGTTTTTAAAGAACATTTACTCAATATACGGCAGGTTCTAGATGGCATGATTCCAGCACAAAATAAATTTTTCCCTTAGAAAAAGTTGCCATCCTGACAAGGAAAAAAAACCTGAAACACCAGCCTTCATTCCCGTGAGCAGTGCTGGGCCACCTCAGATGAACCAAAGTGTTTCTACTATATTGTGTATGAGAACAAAAAACTGAGTCTCCTGCTCAAACAACACATAGCCAGCAATTCTGACCTTTTTTTAAAAAACCTGAGTCTCCTGCTCAATAAGTCAGCTAAGGGAATAAATATAGCTAATTCTGTGGAAACATTAAGTAGACCAGTGCCTGTTAACTCCATATTGGTAACGAAGTATATAATAATTCAAGCTTAATAAAGCCTCCCCACCACCACAACTGTTCTTTCAATGAAAATGAACATTCTTGTCTCTGGCATATCAGAAAACAAAAAATAAAAATAAAAAAATGCAGCACTTTAAAGACCATATTTTTAGTCTTTAAAGTGCTGCAGTGTTTTTATTTTATTTTTTGTTTTTGTTTTCTGATATGCCTGAACCGCAGACTAACATGGCTATTATTCCAAAAAAATCCTTGTCTCAGTTGTTTTATCTTCACTTTTGCTTCACTAACTCACAAATAGGAAGGAACTTACTGCAGAAGCTCGAGAACTGAAGGGGGAGCTGTACTGTTTGCCATGCCATGACAAAATGGGGGTCCCCATCTGTGGAGCATGCAGGAGGCCAATTGAAGGACGTGTAGTGAATGCTATGGGCAAGCAGTGGCATGTAGAGGTGAGTGTACTCATTGTGTATTTATTTATTTATTACATTTCTATGCTGCCCATTTGGGTGGTATCCAACTCCGGGCGGTGTACCAGCAAATATCAATTAACACGACAGAAGACACAACAAATCAAAACAGACAACTGACAAATACATCTCAATAAAATAATACTCTGGTTGGTCAGGCTGGCTGTATTTGGCTTAAGGTAAATGCTAGCTTGAAGAATAGGGGTTTCAGCAATACTTGATCATGGACAAACCCTCAGTAAGAAAGATCTGTAGGTAGAGAAGATTCCCATTAGCTTGTGGGGCATCATCATCCCTTTGAAGGAGAGCATACGAAATCTGGGCATGTATTTGGAAAATCAGGTGTCATTGGTGGTCAGGTCTGCATTTTTCTATCTGTGGCGCATAGCCCAGCTCCACTTTCCTGGATAGAAAACTCTTGATCGTATTAACCTATGCACTGTAATCTCCAGAATTGACTATTGTAATGCCCTCTATGTTGGGCTACCCTTGAGGCTGCTACGAAAACTTCAGTGGGTACAAAATGCAGTGACCAGGCTGGTTGTGGGTATCAGTCAGTTTTACCATATCACACAGTCCTGGCTAGTCTGCAATGGTTACCTATGGTGTTCTGTGCCAGATTCAAGGTACAGTATTGGTGTTAACCTATAAAGCCTTGAATGGTTTTGGGATCAAGCTCTTCCTCAGGAATCATACCTGAAGCCACCCGGGCATGAAAGCTCCGAGTGGTCACACCTAGAGAGGCAAAAAAGCAATAACCACATTAAGAGCTTTCTCCACCGTAGCTCCAGCCCCCTAGAATGAATTGCCAGTGGAGATTAGAACTGCATTAACATTCTGTAAATCACTAAAGATTTACCTGTGGCAGCAAGCCTTTCAAGGCTTATAAGATCAGAAGAACCGCATAGTGTTGGCCCTGGATTTAGATTATTATTATTTACCACCATTTATTGCTGCTGACAGTGTTTACTATGAATATTGTTATGGTTTTAAGGTTTTCTGATGTCATCTGGTTTTGTTTCTTGTATTTTTATTGGTTATCACAATGATACATATTTTTTATACATTGTAAGCTGCCCTGAGCGATGCTTGCATCGAAAGGGTAGGGTATAAATGTGGATAAATGAATAAATAAATTTTCATTTCTGAATGTGTGCATACTTTTAAAGGTTATGGCTGGTGATAGTGTACAGGTGAAACTCTGAAAATTAGAATATTGTGCAAATGTTCATTCAATTCACTTAAAAGGTGAAACAAATATATGAGATAGACTCACTACATGCAAAACGAAATATGTCATGCCTTAATTCATTATAATTGTGATGATCATGGTGTACAGTGTACATGAGATTATGTGATGATTATGGGGTACATGAGATTGGGGGGGTTGGGGTTTTCATAAACTGTAAGCCATAAGCATCAATATTATAACAAAGTAAGGCTTGAACTATCTCGCTTTGCATGTAATGAGTCTATTTCATATATTTGTTTCACTTTTTAAGTTGCATTACTGAACTGAATGAACATTTGCATGATATTCTAATTTTCCAAGTTTCACCTGTATTTTTTATATATTGTAAGCTGCCTTAGTGGTGCTTGCATGAAAAGGGTAGGGTATAAATGTGGATAAATGAATAAATAAATTGCCATTTCTGAATGTGTGCATACTTTTAAAAGTTATGGCTGGTGATAGTATATAAAGAAGGCAAGCAAAACTTAATGAGCTGATCAGAGCCACCTAAGGATTGATACTTCACATGAACTACTAACTAGATTAAAGATGTCCTGTCCTTTTCCCCTTTTCTGTAGCATTTTGTTTGTGCAAAGTGTGAGAAACCATTCCTAGGTCACCGTCACTATGAGAGGAAGGGACTGGCATACTGTGAAACTCACTATAACCAGGTATGGTTGCATCAGGTGTATTGTCATCATTCAACCACATAGTTTGATAATTAATATCTTGTAACAAGTTTTGCTATGGAAAACCATGAAGAGTTGAAATGTAACAGATTTTTCAGCATTTCTTGTTTAAAAAGGATTTTAATACAAATCTATTTTAAAAGCTAATTCGATAACACTCTGGCTTTAGAAGACAAACCTTTCCCCTTGTTTCTCATCTCAAAACATAATTTGGGGTGAGAGCTGTTTAAAATTTTACATTGGAAAGGCATAATTGTTTGGCTTTATTTTCAAAGTCACTATTATGTTTAACAAGCTACTTATAATTCAATCCTTTCTGCAATACTTATCGTACTGTTTTACTGTATTTACTGTATCACACTGTATTACTGTTATGTTCAATTACTTTTACATTGTATGGCCTTGCAACTTGGATTGTTTTGTGTAAGGTTGTAGCCTTCTGATTTAAAAAAAAGGAACTTAAAGAGTTGCTTTTAAAATGTAACTAGAATGTTACCTTTCTACTTGGTGTAGAACTGAATTGGTAAATCTTTAGTCAGAACTCTATCGTTCTTTGCATCATGTGTGCATAACTTGCAGCAGAGCTAATTGCATCTAACTTACAAAATGCCAGAGCATGTCCTTGTCACATGTCTGGGCTGGTCATACATTTGATTGCACAACCAACATGCCTTCTGGCAAGTTGTCTGGCAACTGCAATTATGCAAACACTATAAGAAAGAACCCTTATAGGATTCTTATTTTTAAAAAGTAACATTTCCATTTCAATTTTTGCATGCTATTTTTGCTGCATTTTGTACAATGAGCATCAAATTTGCAAATTCAAATATATTTCTTTTCCAATTTTTTGTTTTTGTTAAATAACCAAATTAAAACTTCACTATTCGGTTTACAGATAACTTAGGAGTAAAATACTGTACTCAAAATATAGTCAGTATTCAAATGTTTTTCTGTTTATAATTTAAGTATGTAAGTTATTTTTGCGCCTACGCAAGAAATGTACAAAAAGTCTGTGATCTCAGCAGGAAGAATACTTGAAATTTTTCATTCCCTTTTGCAATAAGGAAATAAGTGAACATTTACTTTTCTAATACAGTACTGTAATCATCTTTGTGGAATGAAGCACTGAATTGCTCTTTCATTGAGCACCACCTAATGGTCAGTTTGGGCCATAGCTTTGAAGATATGACCTGCTTGCCAAAAAGTGCAAGTTTGAATTTTCTGCAAAGTAACTGGGAGGTGGAAGGTCAGCAGTTTGATTCCCGAGTACTCCAGGATGGAATGAGCTCCTGTCTTTGTCCCAGCTCCTGCCAGCCTAGCAGTTTGAAAGCAAGAAATTGCAAGTAGATAAATAGGGAGCATTTCAGTGGGAAGTTAACAGCATTCCGTGCACTCTGGTGTCTAGTCATGCCTGCCACATGACCACGGAAACGTCTGCAGAAGCAGACAGCGCTGGCTCTTCGGCTTCGAAACAGAGATGAGCACTGAACCCTAGAGTCGTATACAACTGGCTTTCGAGCAAGGGAAACCTTTACCTTTAAAGACACCTGCTGAATAGAGTTAACAGTTGGTGCAGACGACACTGAGCCAGTTAGACCTATTAGCCTGACACAGAATAAAACCAACTTAATAAGTGTGTCTGCCCTACACTTTTGTAGTTGTTTGATTCTGCTTTAATTGTCACAACTCTAGATCTAGAGTCTCAGGATTTGTAGTTTGGTGAAAAGCCTAGTGCAGTGTTTCCCAACCTTTGGTTTTTGGATTTCAATTACCAGAAGCCTACGTCAATTCCCCAAATCTTTGATCAGTAATGTACTGACTTAGGCTTCTGGAAATTGAAGCCCTCCTGTGGGCCGTGGGACCCATGATGGGGGAAGCACTAGCCTAGTGCTATAGAGCTCTAACACTTTCTCCTGTATTGCAGCAGAGATTTCTAAAACTGCCACAAACTAAAGATACGCACTATGCCAAAATCCTCTTGCATAGCTAGGCAAAGAGCATAATATTTGGAGGGAAATTTTCCCCAGTTTAGAAATCACTAACTGCGTGTTGAGTCATACAATTCAGTATGCAATAGATAATATTTAAGGTGATTTCTTCAGACAACTCACTGCCATTTGTGTTACACCAGTGTAACTAGGATTTGTCTCTGATTTTACAGTTTTGACAACAAAAGTATCTATTCAGCACAACACTTTCAAGTTTGTGTGTGTAGTTTGTGAAAGCCTTTGACTAAATTCGGATGATTTCCCAACTTGGTAGTTTAAAAACTGGACAGTTGACAATCATCATTATTATTTATTACATTTATACCCCACCCATCTAGGAGATTTTCCTACATTGGGTGGCTAACAACACAAAACTCACTTTCATAATGAGATTTTTGTTCAACTAGATCAGTGATGGCGAACCTTTTAGAGACCGAGTGCCCAAACTGCAACCCAAAACCTACTTATTTATTGTGAAGTGCCAACACAGCAACAGGGGAGGGAGGAAATGCTCCCTGCTAGGCAAAAGGGCGGGGCAAACTCTGCTGGAGTGACTTCACAGGTGCCCACAGAGAGGGATCAGAGTGCCACTTCTGGTATGCGTGCCATATGTTCGCCATCACTGAACTAGACATACCTGTCAAGCGACAGGGAAATTGGTCATACCTGTCAAGTTTCGGGAAATTTCTGTCAAATAAGGGAAATTTCCCAGCCAAAACAGGAAACTGGAAAGCTATGCTCCAGTCTAACTCCAGTCTAATTGCAGTCTAACTAATATGGGATGATGGCGGGAAAGAGTGTAAAATACGGGGGTTTGACAGAAATTTCCCGAAACTTGACAGGTATGAAATTGGTGGGTGTGGCCAAGTCAGTGGCCGTGGCCAAATTGGTGGCCATGAGACTTGCTGGGGGTGGCCATGTGATTTAGTGGGCTATCTAGTCATGCCTGCCACATGGCCATGAAAACATCTGCAAACAGACAGCACTGGCTCTTTGGCTGTAAATGGAGATGAGCAGCACTGCACCCTAGAGTCGGATACAACTGGGTTTTGAGCAAGGGAGAACTTTGCTAACCACTTGCAACTAAACAGAGGCAAAACCTCACAGCAATTTTGAATACCAATCAGGGGCCTTCTGTTATTAGGTAAAGGTCAAGGTTGGCCTTGCTCGAAAGCCAGTCATAACCAATTCTAGGGTTCAGTGCTCATCTCTGTTTATAGCCAAATAGCCAGTGGACTTGATCCACAAAAGCTCACATTAAACCACACACACACACACACACACACACACACACACACACACACACACACACACACACACACACACACACACACACACACACACACACACATTTCCCCATGGCCCCTCCCACTCCTTTTGGACACCCCTCTCGTTAACCCTTTTTTGCCCTCAGAGCCCCTCCTGAGGGAATGCCTCAAGGCACTCCTCCCCCAACCCCCTCCACCCTCGATATTTTCCCACAAACCTCCTTGCCCCATAACTGGCCCCCCACCTCTGGGACTCCATATTTGCCTCAGACTTAGTGGCACCCCCTGTTCCTCTCCCCTGCCCTTACCGCGGCCCGAGCTGAAGCAAAAGAGAAGCCGTTGCCATTGCTGCCGCCACCCGGCTGTGCTGCCTCTGTTGCCTCATGCAGCAGCCGCAGCAACAAACCGGCTTGGTCGGGTCTGAGAAAGAGGAGGGCGGCGGCAGGGGAGGAGCCCCAAAGGGCCTTTCGCTTCAGTCCATTGCCTCACTCAAATGCACACACTATCTCGGAATGAGCCAATCTGCGCCCGATGCCACACCAATCCCAGGCCCAGGCCGCCTCTCTTCTCCGGCGCTTGCTCTCATTGGTCACTGGGCTGAGTGACTCGGCCTTGTGACCTATGAGAGCGAGCGCGGGAGAAGGGAAGCTGCCGAGGCCTGGGATTGGAGTGGCAGAGCAGAGGATTTTTTAAAAAAAAATACAGGGGAAAACGGGAAAATAATTATAGAGGAAGACTGCAGGAAAGAGGGGTAAAAAAACGGTAGTTTCCCGGCCAAAACGGGAGACTTGACAGCTGTGGAACTAGATCATAGTGAAGTGCTTACCTGTCACAATTTCACAAAGTAAACTACATAGTTGGAGATACATAGAGATCCTCTTCATAAACCTTAATATCACTTCAGAATCTCTCCTTTTAGAGTTGGACGCAAAACGTTTTTACTACTTTATTAGGGAGAACATACAGGAATTAAAGTATGGTTACAAATGTGAAAGAAACATCAATTAACCAACCCAAGGAACTTGCTTCAGCATTTCTTGCTTCAGCATTTGTTATTTCTATCTCTCTTAATAGATACTGTACTGTTAATTCTGTGGTAATTCTATTATGTTTTCTTACAGTATCATTTATGTTGATATGTTTAAAGTGGCAGCTGTCTTAGTCTGTGCAAGCATATCTGAGAATAAACAAAATAGAACAACAACAAAAAAGACAAAAAAATATTGAGGCACCTTAAAGACTAACTCCTGTATTTAAATGTGAGCTTTACTTTGTCCATGAAAGCTCACATTTAAATACAGGAGTTAGTGTTTAAGGTGTCGCAACATTTTTGTCTTTTCTTTTCTTTTCTTTTTTTGCTGTTCTGTTTTGCTTACTCTCAGATATTTATGTTGATATTTCTGTAATATGAGTTAACCTTTTTATATTATTATTTTCAATATGTAGTGATGTTGTGCCACTTTTATTAGGATTTAAGTAAGCTTTTCTCATTTGCTTGGTTTCCCTCATCATGCAACAAATTTTGTCTGGCTTTTCCTCCCAGGTTTTTATAAATACAGTAAAATCCCGATTTACATATGCCTCGAGTTATATACAATTCGACTTACATAATGATTTTGTGCTAAAACCATGTCCTGATTTACATGATTTCCTATGGGTTTGCTTTGAGTTACATTAAAAAAATTTCCTATGGGTTTGCTTCGAGTTATGTAAAAATTAATTTCCCTATGGGTTTGCTTCGAGTTAGATAAAAAATATTTTTTCCTATGGGTTTGCCTTGAGTTACATAAAAAACAATTTAAGCAAAAACCTACAGAACGGACTTTTTACGTAAGTAGAGGTTTTACTGTACACTGCAGCAGAGGCTTAATAGTGACACAGATTTTGAAAGTGATTAGAAACAGATGCTGTCAAAAGCTGATTAGCCTAATTGGATTAGCCTACAAAAATCAGCAGTTTAGGATAATTAGATAATTAAGAGCCAAATTCTGCCGCATCAGTGAAGATAGTCTTAAACCTGAGTACTAGATTTTCTCACATCATGTGATTCTGGTAGCCCGTGTAGCAGGCCCGTGCTGGCCTGGTGGGTTACCGGGACGTGTTGCCGCGCTCCCCAACGTATAAGTTAAAGCGCCACACCACCTCAGCAGTTTCCGCTCCCTCTTCAGCTCCCCTTACCAGGCTCCCCTCTGCCCTGTGGGAGAAAGCCCGAAGCACTTCGGCAGCAGCGTAGAGATAATAATAATTTTGTGTTGTTGTTTTTTCAATCCAAGCCTTATTATTATTATTATCTCCGCACCACTGCTGAAGCGCTTTGGACTTTCTCCCACAGGGTGGAGGGGAGCCCGGTGAGAGAAGCCGAAGCGGAAGCGGGAACTGCCGAGGTGGTGTGACCTCTATGTTATAAGTAGGGGCGCACAGCAACACGTCCCTGTATCCCGCCAGACCAGCACAAGCCTGCGATGTAGTAACATAGAACATAAGGAGCTGCCTTCTAACTGTTTCACTCTACTTTTGGGGTTTTATTTGGAATTTTAAAAGTACAAGGAACAGTGTGAAAATTTGGAAAAACAAATTAACATGCTTCTGAAGTTCTGTAAATGAATATCTGACTTAGAAATATTTTTCATTTCCACAGCTTTTTGGCGATGTTTGCTTCCACTGCAATCGTGTCATTGAAGGAGATGGTAAGTCTCCATAGATATTTGTATGTTCCATCATGCCAATAAAAGTCATTTTGTAAAATGTGTCTAAAAAAGAAAAAGATTAGTGTAAGCAAATGACTAGCACTTGGTCACCATAAGGGGCCATTCAACAATTATGTGATCCATTATTATTATTATTTTGGGGGGGGGGGAATTGACCCGCTCCCCCCTATGTAATCTGACTGTAATTTTAGCTTTGACCCCCCCCCCCTTTAAAATTACATAATCCAGAGCTTTTGTATCGAATCTCTAATTTTTAGATCTTTTCACTTTTGGTGCCTAATGCACAACAGCTCAAAATGGATTATGTAATCTTTGACCTGACCCCCCCACACCCCACGTAATTTTCCCATAATTCAGATGGCAGACCCCCTCCCCCCTTCAAGGATCATGTAATTGTTGAACGGCCCCTAGCCAATCTGTTTCAAACAAGTGAAGGAAAACTTTAAATGTCTTAGAATTTGTCAGCTACAAATATATCTGGATCAGTTCATTTCCACATGTATATTTCCCAAACGTGACAGTGTAGCCATGGGCAAAATGTACAGTCTTTGGGAAGGGAATGATTAAAACACTTGTGTATATTCTCTATCTAGAAAACCCAGAAAAAGATCACCATGAGTCAAAATTGACTTGACAGCACACAATTATTTTATGCAAAAAAGTAGCTTAAGAAATGTAAATATCTCTTCTGTCTGTAAAAAGTGGCTGATCCCATCATTTCTCCACTCTTCCTTAGTTGTGTCTGCCTTGAATAAGGCATGGTGTGTGAACTGCTTCGCATGTTCTACTTGCAACACAAAGTTAACACTCAAGTAAGTGATTCAGAGATTTTGTGTGACAGTGAAACAAATTGCAATATTGCCTGTGTTTTGTGGCCCACTTGAGTATAGTTTCATATGCAAAAAGGAAGGGGACTTTCACATTTTTGGACTAGAGCAGCCATAATATATATCAGGCTAATAGTTGTATGAACTAAAAGGCACTAAGGATTTAGTGAACACATGAAGGTTTGAGCAACATGTGGATGGATGTGGTGTATGGGGCATATAACCAAGATGTCACAGCCCCAAGCTACAATACTTAAAACCTTAGATGTCCACATCTATTAGGGATTATTTCCTAACTCTACACTGATATAGCCTCTGGTAAATAGCAGGACTGTCCTTCTTATTTTACTGCTTTCAGTTCATTTCTGTCTTCTGCTAAATTTTCTTTTTCACCTGACCTGAATCTCAATTCTTTCCTGTTCCCTCCTCTGTTTCCTCACTGCTTACCCTAAAAGGGACAAGTTTGTTGAGATCGATCTCAAGCCTGTCTGCAAACACTGTTATGAGAAAATGCCTGAAGAACTTAAGTGGAGACTGGCCAAACGGGAGCGTGAAGCGAAGGAGAAGGAGAAACACAAAAAGAAAAAGCCAGTTTGTTTGTAAAAGTATCATTCCGATCTCCCATCAACTTCTCTCTTTCCTTCTTTTTGGTTAGTTTGAGGGAGTGGCCTTGCTTTTCCATTTTATTTTCTGTTATATTTTCCAATAGCTAAGTGATTAAAGCCTTCAGTAGGAAACTTGACTTTTCTGCATGGTGCTCAAATTATGAATGCAGGCGGTTCTAAATTTAGCTTTTATTGTGCAACCACTCTGCCTCTTTCACAGAATGTTACGTCTGTCCTTTTCCCTTGTAATGGCTTGTATATCATTCCGATCTCCCATCAACTGCACTCTTTCCTTTTTGGTTAGTTTGAGGGAGTGGCTTTGCTTTTACATTTTATTTTGTGTTATATTTTCCAGTCATTAAGTGATTAAAGCTTTCAGTAGGAAACTTGACTTTTCTGCATGGTGCTCAAATTGTGAATGCAGGCGGTTCCAAATTTAGCTTTTATTGTGCAACCACTCTGCCTCATTCACAGAGCGTTATGTCTGTCCTTTCCCCTTGTAACAGCTTGTATAAGTGGGCATCAAAAAAAAAATCCTACTACACTGTGGGCGTGGCCATGTGACTGGGTGGCCATGGCCTGTTGGCCACGTGACTGCTCTTCGCTATAGAGCTATGAAAATAGAAGCCTCTTCTATTTTCATCACTCTATAGTGAACGTCTGAAGTTATTTCCCCCTTCTCCAATTCCAGGGCTCCACTTCACCCCGAAGTGCCTCCACAGCCACTCCGGAGTGGCTGGGGATGTGCTTTGGGATGAAACGGAGCCCAGGAAAAGCCTTGGAGAAGGAAGGAATGGCTTCAGAGGTTCGCTATAGAGTGATGAGAATAGAAGAGGCTTTCATAGCTCTATAGCAGTGTTTCCCAAACTTTGGTTCTTGGACTCCATTTCCCAGAAGCCTAAGTCAATTCCTCAAAGCACTGATCAGCCAATATACTGACTTGGGCTTCTGGGAATTGAAGTCCCCTGTGGGGCGTAGGGACCACTTTGGGAACCTCTGCTCTATAGCGAAGAGCCCCCTCCAAAGCCATTTCCCCCTTCGTCCAAAGGTTTTCCAGGGCTGTGTTTCACCCCAAAGTGCCTCCCCAACCACTCTGGGGTGGCTGGGTATGCACGGAGCCCAGGAAACTCCTTTGATGAAGGGGGAAATGGAGCCAGACCCCTCTGAAGCCTCTTCTAGGGAGGAGGAAGAGGTGGGCGGGGCCAGCCATTTTTACTACCAGTACGTGTGTACTGCTGCTGATGCCCACCATTGCTTGTATATTCCCACTGCTTGCTCTTTTCTTCTTACTAAGGGAAAAAAACCTGTTAAGAAGGAAAGGTGGAATAGCTGCATGTTGCTTCTTGAGCCCTTCTGTTATGGCATCGCCCTTGTTGCTGGGTTGTAAAATCTGATAGCATCTGTCCATCTGAAAGCATTAGTAACAAAAGAGGACACTGAGGAAAAAAATAACATCATCTTGTGTTTATCCTGTTTTCGTGTGAAATGTTTAGATTGGAAAGTAACCTACAGGTAACAAAGAAGGACAATTGGAAATAAACATGATTTTTTTTTAAATGCCAAAAATTAAGAAGCAAAGTTTTTGTTCTATACTGACCAGATAACTTTTCCATCCAGACTCAAATTGACCACCCAGCCCCCAAGTTCTGGGCTAGAATGGGGTAAAGAATTATGTCAGTATAACCCCCGTCCTGGCCCAGCTGCATTGGCTTCCCCTTCAGTTCCATATTTGGCATAAGGTGCTGACAATGACATTCAAAGCCCTAACCTGTTTAAGAACTTGTTACCTGTCAGAATTTCTCTCACACAAATCATCTGTCAGTATCACCCAGTCTTCACAGGAGGCACTGCTCCAAGTGCTGACATCGAGAGCAACACAAATAATAATAAGAAAGGTTTTGACAGGAAAACAAGTCTTTTTGGTGGCGGCACCCACAATGTGGAATATTTTACACATGGAGCTGCATCAAGCCCCATCCTTGGAAATATTTAAGCAATACCTCATACTCTTACTGTTTAGGGAGGCTTTCAAAGACCATCTTCTAACAACCTGTTAGTTGTTTAGTTTAATTTATATTATTTATTGTTTACCAGACACATTATG
Source organism: Bradypodion pumilum (assembly GCA_035047305.1). NCBI lineage: Eukaryota > Metazoa > Chordata > Lepidosauria > Squamata > Chamaeleonidae > Bradypodion > Bradypodion pumilum. The sequence continues at coordinate 173,878,749 of JAWDJD010000003.1, forward strand.
GGGAGCTGAGTAATATTCATGAATTAAATTTATCATATTGCCATGGGGTGGGTGTGATTCTTTTTATGTTTGTAATATAATTTTACTATTGTACAGTATTATGTTCAAGTTACTTGTCTAACTGGAAACCACCAAGAGTGGGGAAATTTCACAGATGAGCAGTATAGAAATGCAATCAGCTCCTGAGATACTGGAATAGCATATGTCAAATGAACTGGGGGCTATGAAGTAGAGGACACAGTGATGATTTATACTGTTTAATGAGAGGAAACCTCATTAATTTTAGCACAAAACCATTACATTGCATTCTTACATTAGATTACTGTCCTGTTAAACAAATTTTTGTTAAGCAAAATATATTAACCAAATAATTTTAACAAAATAAAATTAACTGTTTTTCAAGCTTTGGCTTCTTGATACATTTTAATTGCTCTTAAAGAATGGGCTTGCATATACTTATAGGGGGCTTATTCTTTTTGTCTTATTCTGCTTAAGATCCACATTTTTAATTAAACACATTTGTGTGCGTGCTAGTATAAAGCTTCAAGGCCGTGTTCCATCAGACATAGTGTTTACTGCTCACTGTAGTGTGCTTTCTCTCAAAGACACCCACCTTTATAATAAATACCATTATATCCAGAGAAATGAATTAAAAGAGGCATTGCATAAAGCTTAAGCTGCTCACGTTCTTTTAATACATGATGGAAAATTGAAATTAGTGTCCTTTAATAAGTGAAGTTATTAATAAGTTAATTATAGGACTAGTTCCTTTTGATGTGTATACTAAATGTTACGTTTTAATATTTATAGACTTGGCTTCTCTGTATGCATAGTTTTTATTTTCTGTTTTATGTAATAGTTGTGTGATCTTTGACTTAAAAAAATATCTATCTGTAACATATTTTTCCAGCTAACTATATAACACAGAGGACAGATTAAGATCACTGAAATTATTTGTTCCCTCCCATTTTCTTTCTTTCAGAAACAAGTTTGTGGAATTTGATATGAAGCCAGTCTGTAAGAAGTGCTATGAGAAATTCCCTCTGGAACTCAAGAAGAGACTAAAGAAATTGGCTGAAACTTTGGGAAGAAAGTGAAACATTCTTTTTCAGGTTTCATCCTGTGATGCAACATTTAGGAATTACTGTATGTTTTGGACCATAATACACACTTTTTTACTCCAAAAGTGGGGGAAAATGAGGGTGCATCTCATAGTCTGAAGGCTTTGTCCGAGCAGCCTCTGGCTCGGTTCCGTCCCTTTTGACGCAGCAGCAGCTTTGTCCCGGCAGCTCCGAGCAGCCTCTGGCTCCGTCCCATCCCCTGTGCAGCCTTTGCCAAATCCAATCGCTGCGTCGGAGAAATTTTCAGAGCCTCCTCTGTTTCAAACTCCGGTAAATCTGGTGCACTGTGGTGATGTCTTCCTGGGCGTGCCAGGGGGCTTTCCTAGTGCCATGGATTTTGAAACAGGAGGCTCTGAAAATTTCCCCAATGCAGCGATCAGCTTTGGCAAAAGCTGCAGAGGGGATTGGATGGAGCCAGAGGCTTCTTGGAGCAGCCGGGACAAAGCACGATCACCGCCGCCACTGCTGATGTCAGGCGGTTTGACATCTATTTGGTTCAGAATATTTTTTTTCCTCTAAAAGCTCTAAAAACTGGGTGCATCTTATGGTCAGGTGTGTCTTATGGTCCGAAAAATATGGTACTAGTGTTCTTACAGGTATACTTTTGTTGAGTTTACAAAAATTAAGTGCAAAAGAAAAGCATCCCTCTATTCCTATGCATGACTAGCCTCATATTAAAATGTCTGTCTCGCATTCCTGGGGGGGCGGGGGGATACCTTGAAAGCCCCTCGATGAATATAAGGTTTTCCAGATGTGGTTGGACAACAGATCCCATCAGACCTAGCTGGCACAAATAAAGGATAATGGAAGTTGTAGTCCAGTAACATCTTAAATACCACACTTCCATAGCTCCATTTTTTATATTATGGAATCTCACATCCAACCATTTAAATTGTATATTTTATGCATATACATTTGTAGATAAATGAATTTGTATTTGCTCACTAAATGGTGGGTGAAAAATGAGTTGATATTGGTGCTAAATAGCTTAACTGGGAATAATCTAGCAGATTTCCCCTGCCAAATAGACCAAACCTCATTTTAAACGATAACATAATTTATCTTTCAAGCAGGGACAGTTGCAACAGAATTGACAAGATTTTTTAAAGCCTACCAGTTTAACAGATTTTTCTTTCCACCCACCACCAAAAACAGGCTCTAGAGTATTTGCCATTATTCCAAAATGAATTTTTAGGGATGCATGAGAGACTGCAGTAAGGATCCCCATTAGCAGTCTTCTGCCCTTGCCATGATCCGTCAGGTCTGCCCGGCAGACAGAGCAAGAGCATGGGCTTCAGACACAACAGATAGGCAGGTGGCCAGGCCCCTCGTCCACAATGCTTAACTACGACGGGGCTCTGCCCCCGCCTGTGTGCAGTGTGATACCTCACTGCTTGAGTTGAATGGTTTGGCTTGCACCATCCAATCTCTCCACCCCCATTTACTGGTCCATGGAAAAATTGTTTAGAATGAAACCAGTCCTTGGTACAAAAAAGGTTGGGGACCCCTGCTCTCAGAGTTCAGGCAGGATTCTTTCTTAGCTCTAGCTGGAGAATCCTGGTATTCCTTGATGATCTTACCATCCAGAAACAAGCAAGGGTCAACCATACTTAGCTTCCTAAAACAAAGAAGTTTGAGTGTGTTTTTGGTAGATTGGTAAGTCCACAGTGAGAGTCCACTGAATTTTTGTTTTTTGCAACTCCATGGATATGAATCTTAAAGAAGCCTTATTTCACAGTGTCACAAAGCAGTTTCCCCCCAGAGATTAATTTTTAAAATTTCCCACCATGTAAAAGATTAAAGGTTATAGTTTTTTTTATAAAAATTACACCAGGATGACACCACAAAGCAGGACTGCAAGCTAGTGTTGGAAATGGCAGGATAGATTTATATCACTAGAAATATATATGCATGGAGCTACTTGAAAATTTGTGCAAATGCTTTTATGTAACAGATAAACGTTCCTTTATGTTTTTGTATTTTCCCCTTGTTGTGCCTTATTCTACAACATGTATGCAATATTAGTCAAAATATTTACACTTTATATTCTGTTAACATGTATTTTTCTGCGGAAAATATATGCCATGTCTTTTGTCAGAAGGCTTACCGTTTTTGACTTGCATATTTCTTTAATGAAAGATGCTTGAGGGTTTTTTTTAAAAACAAAAAATGCTTCCCTCCCCCTCCTCCAGCTTACTTATTTTAAAACAGCTAAATGTATCCCACTTCAAACAGAGATTATGTTGTCTATAAAATACAGTGTTAACTGTTGGCAGTTTCTAAAACTTTCCAGATATGCATTAAATCTGGCTAATACTATAGTCTCTATAAATCTAATCAAAAGTCCCATTCAATTTAGTGAATTTTATTGTGATGTATGTGGGTACAGTAAAACCTCAGTTAACATAATTAATGTGTTCTCCTGGACGTTTCTTACAGTGAAAATTACTTTAACCAAATTTCCCATAGGAATGCATTGAAAACCAAAATACAATAACCAAAATGCGGTTTCCCGTAGGAATGCATTAAAAACCAGTTAATCCATTCCAAAAAATAATGTGTAAACTGAGCCACTATTTTCTGTGTACAATGATACCTCATACAACGTCCAAACTTGGTTCCACAAGTTTGGACTTTATACGGATTTGGACTTTGTATGAGGCATGCAAAATCCTAGCCGCGATAGAGATACATTGTACTTTAACAGCACAGACTTCAGGGCAAAGTCAAGGAAACAGACAGGAAACTGACAGAACTTTAAGAAATCATTGTCTAAAGGCTAAATACATTACAAAAACTTGTCAAACAACCCTGATTGTCCAAGAACCTGAAGAATGCTGCAAAAATCCCAGGAATGCTTCTAAAAATTCTGACAAAAAATTCAAAAAAATCCAAAGTCGTGCTCAAAACCACTCCTAAACACTCTTCGCCTCATGCAAAACCCACAAGAGCAATGCACGCATGTGTCCTGCCTTTTATACTTCCCAGGCACATTGCAACCTGGGTAAACCCCAATTCCTCATACAAAGTCACACAACTTTGTATGAGGCAACTTTTTCCAAGGAATTAGGCGATGTTGTATGAATCCGATGTTGTATGAAGTGGACTTTGTATGAGGTATTACTGTAATTCCTTTTGTTATGCGATTTTTATGTTAACCGAGCCGTTTGTTAACCGAGGTTCCACTATATATAATTACAGAGCTGAAATCAATGGGACTTATCTTTGAGTAGTCATATGTTCATTCCACTGTAAAAAGCGTGTCTTGCTAGAGAAATATAAAGGAAATCTGATTTTATGTTTACTAACATTGTCATCTTGAAACTTTAGGGCATCTTACAGGATAACAGTAAAAATCCCAAATTAATATAAAATATTAATTAATTAATTAAATATGTCTGCAACATCTCAACTACATATTCCCAACCACTGTCCAGATTCAAAAGGTCTGAACCACTGTATCATTGTCTCTGTTTTAGCTCTTGGGGACATGAAAGGAGCCTCATTTGGGTGTTCTCCGAGCAGACCAGACGATAGGCTCTCATTGTCTGTCACTTTGCTTCAACAAAGGTTCCAGGCAATTTACACAAACCTGGATTTTTCCACTGTGATTATATGTGTCTGTTCATTACCATGGCTACTCTGATACTTGCTCCTGAACTCAGTGTTTTCTCAAGGAGGAAACAGCCTTTTTCCAAAGTAGCAACAGAAGCAGCTGGGGGGTGAGCAATAAAGGAAGACTCAGAAGACACAAGCAGAACAACAGCCTTCAGAGGCTTACTGAGTAAGGCTGAGGAACTGGGAAAACAGCATCAGAAGTTTTAGCCAAATTAAAGGGAAAACAGGAAACTCATCTTTTGTATGTCTTGAGAAAGATACCGTACCAGAGTAATTTAAATCCACATGTAAACAACACAAAACAATTCCTAATCAATTGGTCATATCGAGGGAGAGCAGAGAGACACCATGTGGCATTTGTTACCCTGAAGGCCCAGTCATAAAACAGCAGGAGGTGCTCTGGGGCATAGTTTCATTTTGTGGAATAGTGTTCACTGAATAAATTCATTCTCTAAAGAATGAAAAAAAGATTATGCTCACATTTTGCTTTGTTCTCTGCAAGATATTCTATTCATACAGGTGAAACTCAGAAAATTAGAATATCATGCAAATGTTCATTCAGTCCAGTAATGCAACTTAAAAGGTAAAACAAATGTATGAGATAGACTCATTACATGCAAAGCGAGATAGTTTAAGCCTTTGTTATAATATTGATGCTTATGGTTTACAGCTTATGAAAACCCCAACCCCCCAATCTCATGTCCCCCATAAATATCACATAATCTCATGTACGCTGTACACCATGATCATCACAATTATAATGAATTAAGGTATGACATCTCTCGCTTTGCATGTAGTGAGTCTATCTCATATATTTGTTTCACCTTTTAAGTGAAATGAATGGACATTTGCACACGATATTCTAATTTTCCGAGTTCCACCTGTATATGCTAAGGGGAAAAGGGAGGCAAGACATTGGAAACAATATGTGCTAGGGAGTATGTAGCACATTCCCAGTTGGTGGTTCTTTGCATCTGTACTGAGACCCGGGTTGGCATGTATTACATTAACCCTAATAGGGTTTTCAAGGTTAGTGAGATCTTTAAGGTTTATCAATTCAAATTTCTCTCCTCCATCTCCCATGAATTTCCATGATTGAGCAGGAGTTGGAATTCATCACTCTATCCACAGCATCATACAAGGTATCCTGAGATGAGGTAGACTTAAGGGTTCCAGTTGAACATTAGCAAAGTGGTCCAGTAAATTTACTTATTTGTTATTAGGCCAGGCACTGTTTCTTTGCTTTTCCCTATTATAGTTCCCTTTTATGAGTTCTGTACACATACCCTAGCAGCCTAGCCTAAATAAATTGGGCTCTGTGTTCAATTTAGACCTCTTGTTGTCTTCTTCTGTGGAGTCAATATCCTAGTACTCATGTGCTGTGATTAGGGGTTCAATTGTGCTATGCCACATATCTGTTGGAGACAATGGTTTTCAATACTGGGATGGCTCTTTTTCACCCCATTTTCCATTCAAGGTTTTGTTACTCATTTTAGTGGTCAGATAAATCTGTAAGTTAATAAATCCATGTCTTGGACTGCTGAAAGCTGTATAGTAAGGAACAAAAGTCTGGCTTATTTATTAGCACTCCTTCATAGACAACGGTTTATTGCTTGAAAGCTAGTATTCTGGTGAAGCAGTTGCCTTTTAGGTATGTTAGGAAGAACTCTGTGTAGGTAAGTGAATGGACTGGTGGGGAAGTGACAGAATGGTCCCTTTTCCCCCTGCTTCCAGCATATTAACCAAAAGAAGACAAAAAGAGTCAGGAAACCTACTTATTCAGCATAGAAGTAAAATGAGCTGCTACAATGGGGACAAACAACCACCTCTCACATGCTAAAGAAGCATTTTAAAAATTAAAAACTGAAGGCTAGTTAACATTCATGTTCTTGTTACATTGCTGCTCTGCATGGCCACACCTGCATGGCCAAAACTTTGATAGTAATCAGCACCAGTAAATGAGCCAGATTTATCTCTACATTGTTAATATATCAAGTGGTGGACTCCAAAATATTTTATTACCACACTGTAGGTGTGGTATGGTGCGCGTGGCCAGGGGGAAAGCCCTGCATTGCACCCTAATTAGGACTACTGTACAGTACTTTATTCCAAAACTTGGATGGGTGGGGTGGGGCCAGCCAGAATTTCTGCTACCGGTTCTGGTAAACTGGTGCGAACCTGCTGATGCCCACCACTGAATATATCCTAATACACATGTGTTTTTTTTCATGAAGTGGAACCAGATCTTTGGAATAAGTTTCTAATAGAGGTTTGACAGGCCCCTTCCCTCCAATTGTTTAAGAGATTGGTAAAAACAACAACTTTTAAAGCAGCTTTTTATTAGGCTGACCAGGGATTTCTTGCTCAAATATTTGCTTTAATGTTGTTTAATTACTAATTTATATTGTGGTTAGGTAATAATTACTGTTATACATTGGTGTCTGGCCAGGTTATCCTGCTATGGTAAGAGTAGACCATGCTGCCAGCGACTCAATCCGAGTGTCAGGTCAGGTGGCGGTTTACCTGACAATCCTGAGGACTAATGGCCTTGGGTGCCTAAATCCAGGGGAGAGTGATGGTCCCCGAGCGGATTAAATCCCACTTGAATCCATCTTGATGAAGGGCAGCAGCTTCATCAATACTGGCCTGGGGCTGAGGACATTCGTGTGGCAAAAGGGCTCAGGACCAGAAAGTGACTTGCGGAACTGGATCAGTGGTAACAGGGTTCATGCTGTGATGCAGAAGGCAGGTGAAAGGCCTCAGCATTACAGGTGAAACTCGGAAAATTAGAATATCGTGCAAATGTTCATTCAGTTCAGTAACACAACTTAAAAGGTGAAACAAATATATGAGATAGACTCATTACATGCAAAGCGAGATAGTTCAAGCCTTACTTTGTTATAATATTGATGTTTATGGTTTACAGCTTATGAAAACCCCAACCCCCCAATCTCATATACCCCATAGTCATCACATAATCTCATGTACACTGTATGCCATGATCATCACAATTATAATGAATCAAGGCATGACATAACTCGCTTTGCATGTAGTGTGTCTATCTCATATACAGTATTTGTTTCACCTTTTAAGTGAAATGAATGGACATTTGCACACGATATTCTAATTTTCTGAGTTTCACCTGTTATATTCGCAGGACAGTCTTCCTGGCTAATCGCCATGATAGCAATAATTTCGTGTCAGAAATTATTCTGGGTTGAAAGGATTTTAGCTGGAGAAACCCAGCTCAGGGGACGCCCGAATGAGGCTCCTTTTCATGTCCCTAAGATGACTGCAGTAGCTCAAGTGGCTAAGACGCTGACTGGGAGTCAGAAAGTCAGCAGTTCGATTCCTGAGCACTGCAAGAGTCGTAGGACAAGCAAGAAATTGCAAGTAGATAAATAGGGACCACTTCGGCGGGAAGGTTAATAGCGTTCCGTGCGCTCCGGTGTCTAGTCATGCCTGCCACATGACCACGGAAACGTCTGCAGCAGCAGACAGCGCTGGCTCTTCGGCTTTGAAACAGAGATGAGCACTGAACCCTAGCGTCGGATACGACTGGCTTTCGGGCAAGGGAAACCTTAAGATGATCGCCTATATTCGGATTCGGAAGAACAAAAAGAAGTTATACATTATTTTATTTATTTATTAGGATAAGTGTATAAAGGAAATTATGACATCGCGACGTCGTGTAGCCCAAGGAGAGGTGATCACAGACGAACCTCTCACACATACAGACACACACCCCGTCCTCCCCTCCCATCCACAGCGCATCCGGTTCGCCTTCGCCCACTTTGGCTTTTGGACTTCAATTCCCAGAAAGCCTAAGTCAGTTCCCCAAGGCACTGATCAGCCAATGGACTGACGTAGGCTTCTGGGAATTGAAGTCCAAAAGCCAAAGGTTGAGGGAACGCCCCCCACCCCATTCGATAAATCTATGGAAAGCGTGCAATGACGTCACTTCCGTTTTCTTGCTCCACTTCCGTCGCGGCGCCTCTGACGCCGCCGCCAGGATTTAGAGCTGCGCGCGAGCCCGGGCGTTGGGAGTGGCGTCATAGGCGTTCGAGAGGAGTCGCGGCCAGGCCGGGCGGTCGGGTTCCCGCCTCCCCCCCCCTCTTCTTCGTGCTTGGATATCTATATTTTTTGAAAAGGAGCAATAACGGACGGAGGGGCTGCTGGGCGCCCCCCCCCCCCAATTCCCCACGGCGTTCTTCGGTGGCCACCATGATGAGGCGCAACAAGGCGGAGGTAGACCGTTATGTTTCCTCGTTACAGGCCGCGTCCCCGTCTCCCAGGCAGGTGAGTAGAGGGGCGGCCGTTGCTCCCCGCGTTGCTTCTCTCGGTTGCTACCCCTCCCTTCTTGAGGTATTCCTGGTGGCCCTCGTGCTCCGAACTCGCGCTGCTGGCCGGCCTGGCTTGCTTGGAGGAAGGGGTGGGTGGGGTGGGTGGGGTGGGGGCGTTGCTGCTGCTGCTGCTTCCGTGTCCAGGCCAGACATGGAGCTGCCCCGAGGAAAGCACCTTTGGGTGAGTTCCTTCTGTGGTTCCTTTGGCCTGACCGAGTGTGAGAAAGATTAGCCGGCAACACAAGGTTGCCGTCGCCAGGGTAACCCCCGATTGTGGCCCGAAAAATACCACACTCTTCGAGGAGGCTCTTTCTGTGCACCCCAGTCTCTGCTGGAAAGCACAAAGAAATTTAGTGAAGGCATTGGGAGGCAATTTGCAACTGACAAACGTGCAGCAGTTACTGTTTATTGCTGTTGTTCAGTTGCGGACCCTTTGCCACACCGTGGACTGCAGCACGCCAGGCTCCTCTGTTATCTGCCGTTCTCTAGTCCACCCAGATTTTCACCCACTGCATCAAGGATGATGTCTAACCATCTCGTCCTCCTGCCTTCCATCATTTTCTAGCACCAGGGCCTTTTCCAGTGAGTCCTCTTTTTATCATCATCATCATCATCATCATCATAATAATAATAATAATAATAATAATAATAATAATAATAATAATAATAATAATAATAATAATAAATTTATATCCCGCCTTACTCGGCACAAGTGCAACTCAAGGTGGCTTACAGCAAGAAATGTACACTACAATTCATTCATTCATTTTTATATACAATTACAGTGATACCTCATACAACGTCCAAACTTGGTTCCACAAGTTTGGACTTTATACGGATTTGGACTTTGTATGAGGCATGCAAAATCCTAGCCGCAGTGCCTCATACAACGTCCAAATCCTTGCCGCGATGCCTTGTACAACGTTGTTTCCATAGAGATACATTGTACTGTACTGTAACAGCACAGACCTCAAGGAAACAGACAGGAAACTGGCAGAACTTTAAGAAATCATTGTCTAAAAAGGCTAAATACATTACAAAAACATGTCAAACAACCCTGATTTTAGGGGACAAACCATACGACAAGTCCTGACTTTTATACTGCCCAGGCACAATGCAACCTGGGGAAAACCACAATGCCTCATACAAAGTCGCAGCGACTTTGTACGAGGCAACTTTTTTCAAGGAATTAGGCGATGTTGTATGAATTCGATGTACGAAGCGGACTTTGTATGAGGTATTACTGTACATTGTACTTTAACAGCACAGATTTCAGGGCAAAGTCAAGGAAACAGACGGGAAACTGACAGAACTTTAAGAAATCATTATCTAAGGCTAAAAACATTACAAAAACTTGTCAAACAACCCTGATTGTCCAAGAAACTGAAGAATGCTGCAAAATCCCAGGAATGCTTCTAAAAATTCTGATGAAAAAATTCAAGATCCAAAATCGCGCTCAAAACCACTCCTAAACACTCTTTGCCTCATGCAAAACCCACAAGAGCAATGCACACATGTGTCTTGCCTTTTATACTGCCCAGGCACAATGCAACCTGGGAAAACCCCAATGCCTCATGCAACGTCACACGACTTTGTATGAGGCAACTTTTTTCAAGGAATTAGGCGGTGTTGTATGAATTCAATGTTGTATGAAGCGGACTTTGTATGAGGTATTACTGTATCTCTATGGAAACGACGTTGTATGAGGCATCATGGCAAGGATGTGGACGTTGCATCGCGGCTAGGATTTTGCATGCCTCATACAAAGTCCAAATCCGTATAAAGTCCAAACTTGTGGAACCAAGTTTGGACGTTGTATGAGGTATCACTATACGGAAAGGACAGGATTGAAAGTCAACCTGCAAACTGGAAAAAGAAGCCTAGGCATGGTGAATACTTGGAAAACAGAAGGAAAGGCTGATCCAAAGTTGACATGGGGATGGTTAAAAGCAGGAGTTTTAAAGAGGGAAAAATCTGGTGTTATCCCCATAGTGATCAGAGCCCTTGGAACAATACCTAAAGGGCTCGCAGCTTAACCACTACACCACATATCCTACTTTTTAATATTCACTTTAGTCTCATAACAACCCCATGAAATAGGCTATGCTAAGAAAATGACTAATCTGTGATCACTCAGCAAATTACATGGCTCATTACTGTTCTAGAACTTGGATCTTCTGATTTGCAGCCCTGCTTTGTAGCCCCAGCAGCATACAGGTAACTTTGCCTGTCAAAGAGTAAAGGCTTTCCCCCCAATCTCATTGTTCTGTGCAGGACAATGACAATAAAGATTTATCTATCTATCTATCTATCTAAGGTTTTTATAGCAATAGCAATCACACTTCTATACTGCCCCATAGCAGTTAATGTATTCTCTGAGCAGTTCATAAGGTAATTAGCATTTCCCCCCCAACATACTGGGTACTCATTTTACTGACCTTAGAGTGCTGAGTCAACCTTATATCCATCAGGAAGGATCAAACTTACAATGCAAGCAGTTTTGGCTGCTATGCAGTTTAACCACTGCACCACCAGGTCAATGGTATGATTGCCACCAAGAGATCAAGGAAACTAACACACTCCCCCTGTCCACCACCTTCAAAAGGTCATTGAGCAGAGTGACCATGACTGTCTTAGTCCCATGCCACAGTCTCAATCCTGAATGAGATGGATCCAGATTATTGTTATTCTCCAAGAAAATCTGCAGCTAATCTGCCAAATCTCTCCAACACCTTGCCCAGAAATGGAATGTGGGTGACAGACCTACAGTTATTCATATCAACAGAGAGGGTTTCTTCAAGAACAGGCACACAAACGTCTCCTTTAAGCAGGCAGGCGAAGAGCATTCCTTAGATACATGCTTATCATACAAGTGGTCTAAGAATCTAACTTCTTTTAACTGACACTAAAGCAAAGGGAATTTTAAAGACACTCAGTTAAAATGGAAGTTGTATGCTGTTCGTTAGTTTGGGGATGTTTACATCAAAATGTGTTTTGTTTTGTTTTTTGTTTTGTTTTGTTTGGTTTTTTTGAAAATGCAGAGTTTCCCACATTTTGCCTACACAGAAGTTCTTCCCTTTCCTTAAAGTCTAGCTGGTCAGTTATCAGCTGATCAAGCAGGGTTTTGTTTTGCCCTGGATCAGGGATTCCCAACTTAAGACCTGTGGGTCAGGTGTGGCCCATGGCACCATTTCGTATGGCCCTCCAACTCCCTCCAAGAGTATTTGAGAAACAAAATGGCCACTCCTATTGGGACAAAATGGTTACCCGGCCCACGAAGCTGACAGAGTGACCTGGGGCCCAGCTTGAAAAAGTTGGGAACCCCTGCCTTAGATAATGATTCATATCATCAGTATATTGCGTTTGAAGAAAAATCTCCTGGGTGTTAGCAAACAGTCTCTGGCCTGTTAAAATCTTAGCGTTCCTATGACCACCCTAAATGGCCTTAAGTAAGCCACCGTTTCAGCCTTGAGACACGACACACACACACAATTGGCAAAATCTAATCTATGTCCAAGTAGCTGGAGGTGTTCGACCCTGGTGGCTGTCTGCTTTAAGAGATTCATTTTGTAATCCACAGACTGTAATGTAGACTATCTCATTCGTCTAACACTGCAGTATGTTTTCTCAAATGGAAATAAGTTCCTGTCTGAGCTGGAGTATGCTGAAGTCATACCCATTTTCCTTCTAATTCTGGCTGTCTAGGTACTGCTTGTCAGATTAAAAATAAATCATAAAAAAAAACCCACTTAAATTGCCAGAATTAGCAGAAGAAAAGCTATGACTCCAACAAATAGGACATACAAATCAAGTTATATCATTGTTTGTAGGATGTGCACTTAGTTCCTTCAGCTGTGAAACAGCGGCAGCTTTTTGTAACCATTCTCAATATGGGGATAAATTGAAAATGTCAGTGGCTTTTCTTTGGCTTCTCAAAGCAGATTGAAATAATGGGACAGTAAGGATGCAGTTAAACATGTAGATTAGTGAGGCTGCTGACAGATGGGGCTGAACCCTGGGAGATGTTCTGGCGTCTCGGGTTAAACTTCTGGAGTTATCTAGGATCTCTCTAATGCTCTTAAGCAAGCCACACTTTCAACCTTGAGACACTTCTCATTCCTATCTGAGCAAACCTATTGCAGTGGTAGGAGAATAGAATAGCATATATAGTGATAACTCATACAACGTCCAAACTTGGTTCCACAAGTTTGGACTTTATACGGATTTGGTCTTTGTATGAGGCATGCAAAATCCTAGCTGTGATGCCTCATACAACGTCCAAATCCTTGCCGCAATGCCTCATACAACGTCGTTTCCATAGAGATACATTGTACTGTAACAGCACAGACTTCACGTCAAAGTCAAGGAAACAGACAGGAAACTGACAGAACTTTAAGAAATCATTGTCTAAAGGCTAAATACATTACAAAAACAACCCTGATTGTCCAAGAACCTGAAGAATGCTGCAAAAATCCCAGGAATGCTTCTAAAAATTCTGATGAAAAATTAAAAAAATCCAAAATCACGCTCAAAACCACTCCTAAACACTCTTCGCCTCGTGCAAAACCCACAAGAGTAATGCACGCATGTGTCTTGCCTTTTATTGCCCAGGCACAATGCAACCTGGGAAAACCCCAATGCCTCATACAAAGTCGAGCGACTTTGTATGAGGTAACTTTTTTCAAGAAATTAGGTGATGTTGTATGAATTCGATGTTGTACGAAGCGGACTTTGTATGAGGTATTACTGTATTAGGTAAAGGTAAAAGTCGCCCTTGCTCGAAAGCCAGTCATATCCGACTCTAGGGCTCATTGCTCATCTTTGTCTACAGCCAAAGAGCAAGCGCTGTCTGCATCTGCAGACCTTTTCATTGACATATGGCAGGCATGACTAGACTCCGGAGTGCGGGGAATGCTGTTTACCTTCCCACCGAAGTGGTACCTATTTATCTACAGTAAAGCCCTGGGTTATAACAGCCTCGGTTTAAGTTTGCTCCGGTTTACAATGGCAAATCCTATGGAAATGCCGTCCCAGTTTACAAATTTTAATGCATTTGTTTCAGTTTACAGCGATCAGTTCAGGACCATTATTTTTCAATGCATCCCTATAGATGTTTCAGGTTCCAATTTTTTCAGGTTACAACGGAGGCTGTTGGAACGGACCTCCGTCGTAACCCGGGGTCTTTCTGTACTTGCAATTTCTTGCTTTCAAACTGCTAGGTTGGCAGAAGCTGGGACAGAGATGAGAGCTCATTCCATCGTGCAGTACTCGTGTCTCAAACTGCTGCCTGCCAACCTTCCAGTCATAAAATTCAGTGTCTTAACCACTTGAGCCACTGTAGTCCCTCTATATTACATATATTACAGATTTTTTAATGCTTAGAATTGTTTTAAATTGAAATAATAGCAGAATAATCTGTACCAATTAGGAAGAAATGCATTTCTTTTGAAAAACAACACATGAGTGGTCATTTCAGGTGTAATTATTTCATTCTAAAAAGACAAGGCACAATGGACTCCATCTCTAAACTCTTCTTTTAAATAACTGACTTGTGTTTAGAGGCATCAGAGGTATTGATTTTATACTTTCCCTGCTCAATCTGGAATTTTCAACTGCTGTCTTCAGAAATGATTTATGCTGCGAGGAAAAGTAAGATTCTGCATTATTAAAAGATCTACAAGGGGTTACATTTAAGTTTTTTCTCTTTCTAGAAATCCATGAAAGGGTTCTTTTTTGCAAAGCTGTATTATGAAGCAAAGGAGTATGAACTTGCTAAAAGGTAATAGCTCGAGAAACCTGTTCTTATTATAACAAATGAATTTATTGTGATTCAGAATTATTTTTGTTGAATGATTTATATAATTGAGCTCTTATTCATAGTTTAAGTGTCGCTACGGCTGCGCTGATGTCCCTTAATCTTTTGGTTTTGGGGAACTTTAATGTGCACACGGGGGGCGGGGCAGTACTGTCATGGGTGGTTTAGGATTTCATGGAAGCCATGACATCCATGGGCTGTCTCAATGTGTCATTGACCCTTCCCACATTGTAGGACACTCATTGAACCTTTTTTTTCTGGCTGGCACAAAATGATAATCTGAGGGCGGAAAATGTCATCACCCCTTTAGTCATTGGTCAGATCACTTTTTGCTACAATTTCAGGTGCAGCTGACACCCCGCCCCATGCCTAGCCCCCATTGTAATGTTTTGCCCTATTGGTTTCCAGAAGGCCTTGGGAGGGTTGCTGACCAAATTGGTTGTTGATACTGTCTTTGGCCTGGTAGACAACTGATATAAAGTATAAAGTAGCCAGGGAGCTTCTTAGAGCAGAGCAGCTGGGGGATGTCATTGTAATGTTGGCACCTGCAACCATATTACCTTACATCCAGAGGGACCTGTAGTCTAACTGTTAAAGCAATAGGCCAGGGGGAGATGTCTAGCACACCATCTGGTTCATGTTTATTGGGTCAGTTTCAGCTAGTAACACCTCAGGAAATCTCCAGGATGCTGTCTGGCTGCAAGGCCACTACGCTCTTCTAGATCGTTGTCCATCCTGGCTGATAAAAGCTGCCAGTGAAAGTGTAATAAGATGGGTTATGGAAATCGTCAATGCCTCCTTATCAGAGGGTTATCTGCCAACTCATTTGAAAGAGACAGTTATCCATCCCAGCCTAAAAAAAATGTAGTTTGCAGCTGACGATTTTAACAACTACTGCTTGGTTGTTAATTTACCAGTCCTTAGGCAAGCTAGTGAAGAGGGTGGTTGCAGACCAGTTGGAATAATTCCTGGAGACTTCCTTGATCCACTCCAATCAAGCTTCAGGCCCCAGTATTGGTTGCACTGCTGGATGTCCTTCTGAAGGAAGCCAACTGAGGTAACTCCTCATTGTTGGTGCTCTTGGCTCTCTTGGTGGCCTTTGATACCACCAACCACAGTATCCTTCTGAACAGGCTCTGTGGGTTGGGTATTGGTGGCTAGGCTTTGCTCTGGTCCTTTCTCGAAGACCGAGTCCAGAGAATACAGTTTGGGCAGGAACTATCAGACCCCTGAGTACAACAATATGGCATGTCCTAGGGTTCAACTGTCTCCTTGATGCTGTTTAACATCTACGTATGGCCGCTGGTGAGGTCATCAGGAGATTTGGAGTGCATTTTCATCAGTATGCTGATGATACGCAGCTCTATCTCTCCTCTTCCACATCAGCAGATGATACTGTCCAGACCTTGGAAGCTTGACTGGGAATCAGTTATGGATTGAATGGAGGAGAATAAGCTGCAGCAGAAACCAGACAAGATGGAGGTCATGCTGGTATTGAATTATCTGCCTCAGGTTGGCAGAATTTAATTTGTTTACTGTTAAGATGCTGACACATTAACATATGTGCTGTTTTTATGAAGGTATATATCTGCATATCTCGCTGTCCAAGAAAGAGATCCCAAAGCACATAAATTCTTAGGACAGCTCTATGAAGTTGAAGATAACATAGAGAAGGCTGTAGGTTGCTATAAGGTAAGGATGAACTCATCTCATGCTTTCTATTGTTAGATGCTGGCTGACATCCTGTTTCTCTAAGACTATCCATAACTTTTGAGTCTCTTCCTAGCCAGAAAATAAAGAATCCTTATGCTTGGTGGGATTGAGGGTGTGTGTGTGTGAATGCAAACTGGCTTGATGAGCTTCCCTGAGGTTCATGAATGTTCGGAAACATTTCCTAATAGTGTAGCAACCCAGGTTAATGTGTCTGTTGGCTTAAACGTACTAATGAAAGACCATCCCAGAAAACTTCAGTGATACCCCTAGAAATAATGAGGCTTGCATGAATAAAGATTAATGAATTGTGGTTTATAGAGTACAGTATTTGCCAACTCGCTCTCTTTTCCTACTCCTCTCTCTGTCTGTGCTTATGGAGGCTTTTAAAAATATTTTCCATGCAGCCAGTTTGTTAAAGTGCCAGACATCTGTGTGTATATATATTGATGGTATGTCTATATACGTATGTACATAATACATACAGTAAACCCCCGGTTAAACGTCATTGTCCAGGAGGCAGAAAATCGCTCACCAGCTGAGAAAAGTTGCAGCCGCCATATTTTTATTTTTCAAAAACAAGATGGCGGCCACAACTTTTCTAAGCTGTTGGCCAGGCCAGGGAGGTGCTAGGAAGGTGGAAACAGTGCCGGATAGGTCCTCCTAGCCTCCCAGACACTCCTGGGTAGGCAGAGAGCCAGACACAGGGACCCGAAGATGGCGATTTTTTCGTCTCCAACCAGCGTGAACAGGTAGGAGGCCAAACATGATCTCCTGGATAATGTCATTGTCCGGGAGATGACTTTTCAGGAAAAAATGCGTCTTTAAGCTAAATCCTATATTTGTGCTGCAAAATTACAACTCCTGGGTGACAGTTCCTCTGTAACAAAGTATTCCTCAAGACATGAACCCCAAAGGCTACAACATTCTTTGTTATTCCTTCTGGTCTCTGCTCTATTCAGAACACTTTGTTTCTTCCAAACTAGTAGCTTTGTATCCAACCCATTCCTCCCCCCACCCCCTTGAATTACTATTGTTTCTACCTTGTTGGTATGGGAACAAAATCAAACACAAGTCATAATCAGCAATACATCAATCTTGTCTTTGTTTTTATCAGATGCAAATGCTCTCAAATTGGTCCTCTTAGACTCACAACATTAGTTGCATTTATGCAACGTCACAGTATGTTATCAGGTTCTTCAGATTCAAGTTTGGGATTGAAGAAACTTTTTGTCTATCAGATTGAAGCAAAGGATGCTCACTGTTGGATCTGGCATTACAGCACTCTGCAAAGAGATTTTATGAATCAGATGCTTATTTGCAGGTGCTTATTTGCTGTATGGTATTTCTTAAACAACTGATAGGCAATTCCTACTGTCCAATGTTCACTTTCTTGATCCTTAGCTCTAAATTCCTTGTAAGTGCAATACTTATGAGCTGGTGACTTCTTCGTGAATCTGGTAACTGTGACCTAAAACTTATGCATCTTGTCTATTCCTGGGACTCTCTCCCAAAGAATGATAACAAAATTTTCTTAGCTGCTTAAGCTTCTTTTAATGTGGATCGTTGTATCATAGTCATCACTACTGCCAAATTGTGTAGTACAGAAAAATTGAACTAACGTATATACAATTGCTATCTTAAATTGGTATTTCAGCGTTCAGTGGAGTTGAACCCAACACAGAAAGACCTTGTACTGAAGATTGCAGAACTACTATGCAATAATGACATTACTGATGGGAGAGCAAAATACTGGGTTGATAGAGCAGCGAAACTCTTTCCTGGAAGCCCCACAGTTTTCCATCTCAAGGTAAATTTTCCTTAAAATTAATAGAAATCAAACCAGTTTTTCTAAAGATGCACTTAAGTAGGTAAAAGAGATAAAGAAAGTGTTTGTAGTAATGGTGGAAGAATTTAATGTGGCAATGTATAAAGAGAAAGACAAACCAATCCCTACTAAAGTGGAGAAAAACAAAAGTTCTTAAACAGAATAATAAATAGGATTAATTTGATGGACATTTGGAGAGTGATGAAAGAGGATTAAAAGGTTTTTACATTTTTCTCCATAAGAGTTACTCTAGAATAGACTACCTATTTGCATCCAATACAATTTTCAAAATAAAGGATTAGTTAGAAAAATTAAGAACAAGAATTGGATAGAAAGAAATGATTGGATAGAAAGAAATGATAAACGTTTGCATGAAAAATTACAAAATATGGAAGAATTATACTTTAAAATGGGTCAGCAACCTATGGCCTGAATGTTGGTAAGAATAAAAGAATTTTTATAAGCTCATGTGGAGATGGTACCCAACTCAAGTGAAGCTGAGTCAGATAGATGATAACTATTTTAAAGTGTGCTGAAGAGGGTGCCAAAAAATAAGTACAATACTTATTTTCATATGCGGTGGGAACGTGAGTATGTCGAAATTTTGATAGCTGATTTATATCAGTATTTGAAAAGGAGACAGATGACGGGGCAAATAGAAATGTAATTTCTACTTCGTTGACAGTGGTGAGATTGATTATTACTAGGAACTGGGGAACTTAATAATATTCTGTTACATGAATGATGTAGGAAAGTATATAGCAATGTACGATTAATTCACAGGTGATGTAAGAATTAAGAGAGATTTAACACACAAAGATGTGTTCTGTTGACATATCGGGAACATTTATCAACATTGAGGCAAGAGACAAGACCCATTTCAAAGGTCTGTACACATTTGAAAGGGAATGGGTTCCCACAGTGTTAAATGGGGAAGGAGATTATGTAAAACATTTTTTTTAAAAAAAATCTAGAGGTTAGCTGTGTAAATTTATTGGAGCAAAAACTGCAGAGAGTCTTGTAGGATTTTGAAGACTGCCATGTTTTCCCTAGCGGCAGGAGTGTCCAAACTACAACCTGGGGGCCGGTCCTGCCCCAGACACCAATTCATCCAGCCCACAAAGCCCTCGTCGCTCCTGGAAACGGAAGTAAAACATGCCCAAATGAGCGCGTTTTATTTCCGCTTCCAGGAGCGACAAGGGCTTCGTGGGCCAGATGAATTGGTGTCTGGGGCTGGATCTGGCCCCCAGGCCGTAGTGACCGGCTCCCTGGACCATGGCCCAAAATGTTTGGTCACCCCTGACCTAGCATACGCTCTTCTGGATTGCAGCCTAGTTCAAAAGAGTGTTGCTGTCTTTTATCTTTCCCACAGGAGCGTCTGTTGGATTGCAAAAGTGAAGATGGGTGGAATCAGCTTTTTGATTTGATCCAGTCAGAATTATATGCCAGGCCAGATGATGTATTTGTCAACATCAGACTAGTAAAGCTGTATCTGTCAAACACACGCCTTGGAGATGCTGTGGCACATTGTCAGGAAGCACAGAAGAAGATTTCCTTACAGTCAAGCTTGGAATGGTGCTCCTGTGTTGTTCAGACACTTAAGGTTTGTTCAGTTATATTTTTGTGTGTGTGTTGTGAAATCCTTCCCTCTCTGAAGTGTTATAGCATGTTTCCTTAAGTGAAGGTAAAACTGTGTTTAAGCTTCCTTTGGAATTTCAGGAGCTACATTTGGCATAGCCTAAACAAGGAAGGAAAGAAAGGTTTAGGACCATATAATCTCACAATATCTTTTCAGTTGTTTGGATAGATAACTGCCATTCTGAATGTATGCAGATCAAAGAAAAGCTGTTTCAGAGTACATGTGAGACCAATTAATTTCCAGAGTCGAGCAAGGGTTTGAACTTGGGTATCATGAGTTTTAGGACAACACTATCTTCTACACTACACAAGCTCTCACACTTCTTCTGACATAGTTTTATGCTGGTCATGGACTGTAAATAAAATTGAATTGAATACTGACAAGGTTTCAAAAGGGACCAGGTTAGAGAAGTAGACTGTAAACACATGCATGAATCCAGCAGAATCATGAGAATTGTGCTCATGCACGCACCTGTGGAATAGTCATCATTTCTATTTTTCACCTCTGATTTACTTGGCCAAAGATAGTTCATTAATGAGCTGCTGCATGAGTAATTACTGCTGTGTACAAAGCAGATTGACATTAGTCATGTTGTAATTTTAGACTTGTCTAGTATTGGTACTGGATAAAGTATCTTTGTTGTTATTCCTTTTGGAATCTGCTGAAATAATTGTCTTCAGTTTGTCTTCCATGCGACAACTCTAAATACTCCCAACCTCTTGTTTCTAAATCTCCATAGTTAGTGTGCAGAATTTCTTTTTCTCTTGATTTAGTTCTAAGCCAGTGATGGCTAACCTTGGCACTCCAGCTGTTCTTGAACCTCAGTTCCCAGAAGCCCTGATCAGCAGGAATGTTGATTTGGGCTTCTGATAATTGAAGTCCAAGAACACCTGGAGTGCCAAGGTTAGCCGTCACTGTTCTAGGCTCTTAAATTACAACAGAAAATGGGGGTGGGAGGAGTCTGATACTGCTTGTAGACTTGAAGGTTGAGCTATTACCACAAAGTTTCAAACTGTGACCTGAATGATTTCCTGTAGGCATATCTGGAATCTGTACAGGACTCTGAATCAGACAAGACTAGTTGGAGAAAGATTCATCGGGACCTCTTGTTCGCTTATTCCAATTTGGTTGTAATGACTCTTTCAAATAGAGATGTGAAGGAAAGCAAAGAAGCCCTTGAAAGGTATATTTTTGTATCATTTACACTGCTCTTCAACTATTGTAGGAAAATAACCATATCTATACGTAAACTACTACATAACTCTTTCAATGAGGTGAGCTTTTAAAAGTTTTCGTCACTGCCTCCCTTGCTTCTTTTTGCACATTTACACTTTCTGTATGTGAAGTATAGCAGAGGGCAAAGAAGAAGAAAGAAAGAACTCAGAAGAATGTAAAGAGTTTTTAATAGGCATAATAACATTGTTGAATTTTAGGGAGAAAATTGAGCCCTGAAAGTGTTATCTTTTTTTGTGTCTTATAGCTTTGATCATGCGCTTAATTCTGTGAAGCCGCATGCAACTGGAGGAGATGAACTTTCTGCAGCTTTCCTGGAAATGAGAGGTCACTTATATATGCACGCCGGAGCTCTCCTGTTGAAAATGGCACAGCAGAGTGAAACACAATGGAGAGCTGTTTATGAGTTGGCAGCTTTATGTTACCTTCTAGCTTTTCAGGTAAGTTGTTTTTAAGCAATGTACTTTTCATTGATTTACCTGTTTTTCTCTGCAGACCTGAGAGTACTAAAAATGGTAAGGCAGGAATGGCTGGCTACAAGTATGAGTTTCGTATTTTGGGAGCCAACCCTATTGTGAGTTGCATCCTGCTCTGCCACCAGATCTCTTGCAGAAAGAAAATCTTCACAATTTTCCTTTAAAATAAGGTGCCCAGAGAGCACAGCCCTTGCGTTCAAGCCAAACTACATTTCATTTTGGTGTTAGGTGCCATCATCTTGTGGCAACCCTAATAGAGTTTTTGAGGTATGTGAGATGCTCAAGAGATGGTATATTATTACCACCACCCTGATGAATTTCCGGAGCAGAGCTGGAGCTTGAGCTTGGGTGTAATGAGTTGTAGTACAGCACTATCTACCACACCACACTGGCTCTCATGCTTCTACTGACATGGTTTCAAAAGGAAGCCATGTCTTCATCAGTATGGCGAAATCAGTGACAGGGTTTCAGAAGCAGGCTGTAACACAGTTTCCAGAATGTGTATACAAATAATGTTATGCGGCCATCTATGTTTCTTCATATTTGCTTTGGACTTCCTGGTAGTCAGTATGTTCTCATTGTTCTCACAACACAGTTTTCCACTGCCTGCCAGCTAGATGAATAGAGTGTTGTGCTGTAGTCCTATTTCTGTTTGTCTGTCCTATTCTGATAAATGTACCAAAACTCTACCTCGGCAGTTCCCAACCTTTTCAAGCCGTAGGCCGGGACATGTTCTCAGTCAGCTTTGAGGGCCGGGAGGCCATTTTGCCATGCCTGCACAATGGGGGCAGCCATTTTGTCCCAACAGCTTCAAATGGGAAGCCATTTTGTTTATTGCATGTCCTTGGACGGAGGGGGCACATGAAATGGCGCTGTGAGCCTTTGGTTGGGAACCCCTGCTCTACCTGCATCTTTTGCTGGTACTACAACACACCAGATCTCCATTTTGAGCCCTCAGGACACCTTTTAGTTCTTGCCAAATCTTTCTCTCCTATTATCCCAGGGAAGCATTTCTAGCTGTTCTAGACTTGACTGTATATCACGGAGTTGAACTGCTTTTTTAAATTTCAAGAGAACGAAGCAACTCCTTGTTTGTTAAATATGATTCCATGTAATATACCTTGTGTAACTTATTTTTTCATGCATTTTTTTATTATTATGGTAATAAGTATGTGAATCAATTCTCTAAGATTTCTGCACTTAGAAAAAACACTTTATTTTAAAAAAGTAATTGCACTACCATATTCTCTCTAGAGGCAGAATTCCTTATATTTGTCCAATTTCTGTCAGGTTCCTAGAACAAAATCAAAACTAATAAAAGGAGATCAAGCTGAACAGGAGAAGTTGGAAATGTTAGCTTGCGACCGGCAGAGCCAATCTGGTAAATATATATATATATGTGTGTTCAAATATCAAATTCCCAAAAGGTACTGACACTTTTTTGTTTCACTGGTTTGAAATTATAAATTTCAAAGTCATGTTAATGTTAAGAGTTTTAGGAAGAGTAAATAGGATGCTAAGGGCCCTAAAGAACTACTTTTATTATATTTCTAGCTACAACAGACCACATTCAGCTTTTAGTATTTTGAGTCCTTCTTTTCCTACCTTTGTGAATAGAAATTTTTAGTTTTAGAGAAGAAATTCTAGAATAATACAGTAATAATTCATCTTTAAGCCACATTTAAATAGCTACAGTACTACCCTAATCCAGGGGTTGCCAACCTTTTTCAGTTGGGCTGGGTCATGCAGTTGAGGGGGCCGGACTGGTGTTCCCCCTGCTATTTACAGCTGTTTTAAATGTGTTTACAACTGCCGTAAACGAGTCCATGACTGATTTCGGCAACATCGGCAGCTGGAGTGAGGGCACAGGCTGTAGGTTGCCTACCCTGGGCCTAATCTGTCATGTATCTCTTCTCTTTTCAGGGCATATGTTGCTGAACTTGGGTTATGGCAAGCAGGACTTCTTCAAGGAAGTTGTTGAGTCATTTGCGAACAAGAGTGGGCAATCAGCTTTATTTGATGCACTGTTTGGAAATGGTTCTTCTAGGGAATGCTCATTCCTGGACACAGATGATATCAGAAATGTTGATGTACAGGGACCAGAATGCATAGAATTAACTCGATGTGATACTGGTAAGAAGTTTGGTTTGAGTGCTTATGAAGATTTCATAAACATAAGGCATATTACATGATGGATACATATAATTTGCCTTTAGTTCTTAAAAGGAGAGGGAAACATAAGTGAGTAGTCAAAGTGTTACTATGAGAAGACTTTTCTGCAAACTCCTAAATTGCTTTTCTTTATAAAATGCAGAGGTGGACAGCATTCACCTCTCCAATACCCTTAGCACCCTCTACACTGAATCTCCTTTATTTATTAAGTATCCTGATTCCTGGTTGCTATCTAGAGGTCAATGTTACTATATTTGGATGGGCCTAATCATCAATGACCTTATAATTATATACTGTATAGCAGAGGTTGCCTGGCGTTGCCGGGCTGTTTTAAATGGTGTTGGAAGGTTTTGTTTTTGTTTTTTTTGTTTACTTTGTAGTTTGCGTTTTCGGCTTGTGCGTCTTTTTTTCTGTGGTTTCCTTTTGATTGGCTGCAGCGCATTTCCGAACGTTCCTTTTGCTCGCGCCTCTCAGCCTGATTGGCTCTGGCGCGGCGCAAGGAACGTTGGGAAATGAAGTTGTTTCCCTTTTTTCGCGTTTGTGGGGCTCTTGCCCCACTGGCGCATTTCTCAATCCTTTGTTGACCTGCAGACCCAGTTCGGGCGTGTGCACGAATGGTCGGTGCGGGCTAGTAGGGTCTGGCTTAGGATCCTATGTGAAGTTCCAACGGTTAATGCTTGATTTTATAGGTATAGATATAGTAGAGAGCATAAGTGGGCCTTTTGATAAAAACCCAACCAATTTATAGATAGGGATGAGTGAGGATTGTGGAAGAGAGTACAGTCTTCCAAGATCCAAAAATAGGCACTGAAGAATGTGTCCCTTGATAATAGTGACTTAAGCCAGCGTCCAGCAGTTCACTTTGACTGGATTCCATCACTTCTTTCAATTGAGTAGTGGACAAATTCTCTTCCCACCCTTCTGTGGTTCTGAAAATCAGCTCTAGAAGAAGTTTGTAAGACTCAATGAGGTAAGCTTTAGTGATTATCATATATATCCTTTCTTTACTTGCCTTAACAAAGGAGTGAGTCCTGCCAGTACCTCTCCTTGTGGCAGTATCTACTTATCCAGGATCAGTCCCTTATCCACCCACCACTTATTTTCATAAGTCATAGTCTGTTCCATATCCACCTGATGGCAAATTCCCCATTCTGTGGACCCCAACATCAGTCTTCATCTTGCCACATCTCAACTACAACCCCCTGTTACTTACCTTGAAAGGGGGCCTGAGCCAGTAACTGTGAACTCGGAGATCAGCCTGCTGCATTCTGACAATCGTGACCAGCCCAGGCAAGTGGCCAAAGCTTTTCTTCAAAACTGACTAGACCAACAGGCCATGAGGGAAGAGACTTGCTACCCTAGATAGATCTAGGGCAGTGATGGCGAACCTTGGCACTCCAGGCGTTCTTGGACTTCAATTCCCAAAAGCCCTGATCAGCAGGAATGCTGACTTGGGTTTCTGGTAATTGAAGTCCAAGAACACCTGGAGTGCCGAGGTTTGCCATCACGGATCTAGGGTGCTAGCTGCAGGGTCCCTGAGAATGCTCAGAAATGTATGTGAACTGCTGTATCTTTGCCTCTTCAATTAACAGAAGGTGTTAGCAAGGTGCTAGTGTATTTCTTAACCCTTGAGGAGCTTGATGACTTGCTCTATTTTAGGAACCCCAATAGAATAATGTCAGGCTTCTTTGGTTTGTTTGAAAGGGAAGAAATACAGTGGACCCTCAAATAATGACGTTACTTGGTTCCCCAAGTAGCGTTGCTATTCGAATAATGTTATTTGAATAATGACAAAAAAGTCGTTATTCGAATAACGGCGGTAAAAATACCGTCGTTATTCGAATAAAAACATTCAAATAACGTCAGCAAAATTACCGTCGTTATTCGAATAACGTCGTTATTCGAACAATCACATTGTGAGCGTCGTTAAACTGAAATGATGCTATTCGAACGCGTCATTAATCGAGGGTCCACTGTATTATATAATCAACACTGGCTTGATCCCTGTGTTCTAATGCCATGTCATATAACTGAATGTACGTAAATCAATATGTATTTTCGTGTTTTAGGTTCCATTAAAGCTTATAATGGTAGTCTCCAGCACCTCACATGGCTTGGTCTTCAGTGGGACTCACTAACAACTCTGCAAGTGATTCGCAAATGGTTGAAGCAGCTTTTCAATTTACCTCAGGAAACATCAAGGCTTGAGACCAACGCCCCTGAATCAGTTTGTATGTTGGACCTTGAAGTAAGTAAATGCTTCTAAGCACTTGAGTTGATTGCAATACAAGATTGTATAATAATATTGTCTGTGGAATTTAATGTGTGTGTTTGCAAAACAGGTGTTTTTACTTGGGGTGATATTCACCAGTCACTTGCAGTTACAAGAGAAGTTTAATACTCAGTACCCTGCACATCAGCCTCGATTCCTGCCTCTGCCTCTATACAAACAGCTTTGTACCGAAAGGCAAAAGGCCTGGTGGGATGCTGTTTATGCTCTGATTCACAAACAAGCTGTGTAAGTATGAATTCTATTGGCTTTGTAATTGAGTTGCAAGAGATGTGTGTTTTGTGTCTGACTCAGTGGCTAAAGTTCTGTTGCTTAGTGAAGTAAATTATGCTAGAATAGACCCACTGAATCAGTGGGTCAGCTCCTTTGTAAGTTCCATTGATTCATATAGGCTTTAGTATAAGTCATAGTTGGAATAGATCCATTTGAATCAGTAGAATTTACAGAGGACTTGGCTCAGTAAATCCCCATTGATTCAGTGGACGTAGTCTAGTGCAGTTCAGTACACTAAAGCAGCAGGATTTGGGCCAAGTCTTGTTACTTTAATGATACAGTATAAGACATTGATCTTTGATGGAGAGTTTCATACTAAGTGTGAGTGGTTTATTTATTTATTTTATTTTAGGATTTGTATTGCCGTCCAATTCCAAAGACTCTGGGCGGTATACAGATATTAAAACCGTCACAATTTCAAAATCAAAATTAAAACACCATTAAAAACTGCCTCTAAATATTCCGTACCCTCCCACGAGTTTTTTTAAAAGAGGGAGAGAGGTATCTGTCTCCTTGACAGAGGCTGGATTCTGCAATTTGATGATGATGGTTTTCATATTTTTATACTATACAATATGCAGGATTTTGCTAGTGAACTTTTAAGCACTTATTATGAGTAGTGTTTGTAATAACAATTTTGTACTTCAAAATTAATTGAGTTATTAACATATTTTATGTTATAGCTAACAAAAAAAGTTGGCGTTTGTTTACACCACTAACATCTTTATGTAAAAAAATTATTTCAGACCTGGGACAGCAGCAAAACTGAGGCTTCTAGTTCAGCATGAAATAAGCATCCTCAGGGCATTGGGAAGACATGGTCTTCAACCAGCTTTGATTGTTCATTGGGCAAAATGTCTCTTAAAAACAGTAAGTAGGCAAATGCTGTTTTCTATACAGTTTCTTAATTAAGTCTTGTAATTACTTGTATAGCTTAACCTGGTGTTTAATGGGTTTAGATCTCATCTAGAATACAAGGTCAGAATATTATTGATACTTTTACTTTTGTAAAGGCTCTGAGACTTTCTTGACTCCCTGTCCATCTTAGGCTGTGATTTAATATATCAGGGACTTAATATCATATCCTTTAACAAAAAAGCAAAACTTGCATGCATGCAACATAGCTAACGTTTTCTGTAAATGGCTGTAAATGATATGGAAGAATAATTATAGTTATGTTACTTCACAGGGCTGTAGCCTTAATTCTTTCTATGACCAAAGAGAATACATTGGACGAAGTGTTTACTATTGGAAGAAAGTTTTACCAATGCTAGATACAATCAAGAAGAAGAAAAGTATTTCTGAACCAATTGATCCCTTGTTTAAGCATTTTCATAGCGAAGATATTCAGGTAATAAAAGTAGAATATATGATAATTTTGATGTTTCTAAAATCCTTTTGAATTTTCCTTCCATTTATTTATTTACAACGCCTGTACCCCGTCACCACCCGGGCAGCCGCATTCTGAACCAACTGTAGCTTCCGGATGGTCATCAAGGGCAGCCCCATGTAGAGCGCATTACAATAATCCAGTCTGGAGGTGACCAGTGCAT
This sequence comes from Bradypodion pumilum, assembly GCA_035047305.1. NCBI lineage: Eukaryota > Metazoa > Chordata > Lepidosauria > Squamata > Chamaeleonidae > Bradypodion > Bradypodion pumilum. Next base: position 173,906,820 of record JAWDJD010000003.1, read on the forward strand.
GGGTGACCGAAAGTAAGGAGTCCTGGTCCAGGAGCGGTTGTAATTGGCAGATGACACGAAGTTGCGCAAAAGCTCTCCTGGCCACGACTGCTACCTGCTCTTCGAGCAGGAGTCATGAGTCCAGGAGGACACCCAAATTACGCGCTGGGTCTGTCGGGCAAAAAAGCCTCATCCAGCACCAATGCTGGTAACTCCCAGGATAACACGGGCCCCTGAGCCCACAGCCACTCAGTCTTGCCAGGATTCAGCTGAAGCCCATTGTCCCCCATCCAAACCCTTACAGTCTCCCGGCACCTGGATAGGACTTCAACTGATTTACTCGGGTTCCCATGGGCCAAGATATACAGTTGGGCATCATCAGCATATTGATGATGCTTCACCCCATGGGAACGGATGATCTCACTCAGCGACTTTATGTAGATGTTAAATAGAAGAGGCGAGAGTACTGAGTCCTGTGGCACCCCGTACTGGAGAGGCCTAGGGCTGGACAACTCGTCCTCCAACTACACTGACTGGTTCTTCCGTAAACCATGGGGCCAAGTGGGACCAGTGGGCTCGGAGAGGCCGCAGTGGCGCAATTATGTCCAAGGCTGACGTCACCTCTTCCTTCCAGAGGGCGACTAAGGTCTCAGTCGAATCGTACAGCCGGTCCAGAGGAAATAGCCCCAGTTCCCTTTGAATCCATCAGTGGCCCTGCCTCCCTGCGTTGAGGCATCACTCCCAGAAAGTCCAGAGTCACCAGACAGTGATCCGACCATGGCACCGGTGTTATCTGCATATGCTGCAGTTTCAGATCACTCAGCCCCCGATCTGACAGGAAAACTAAGTCAGGTGAGTGGCCACTGCTCCTAGTAGGGTCCTGAATTATTTGAGTCAGGCCCACGGCTGCCGTGGTAGCCATGAACTCCCAAGCCGCCTGTGATGCTGGCCCCAGTGAAGGCAAATTGAAGTCCCCCAGAGCCATAGGTCCTGGGAGCTCCAGTGCCAATGCTACGACCACCTCGAGCAGGTTGGGCAGAGAATCTGCTACACTGCAAGGGGGCAGGTACAGGAGCAAGATTCCCAACTGACCCTTAAGGCCCAGTCGAAGGAGCAGCGCCTCACAACCCTGCACCTATGGTATGGTGACCCTGGTGACTCCTAATGACTCTCTGGCTACAATGGCACCGGCGGCGCCTCTTCCCTTACCCCTAGGCTGGTGCCAAACCCCGAACCTGGCTGGACACATTTCCGATAGAGGAACACCATTGTCAGGTGTCAGCCAGGTCTCGGTAATGCATGCCAGGTCAGCCCGCTCACCCAAGATCGAATCACACAGCAGGGAGACTTTATTGCAGACCGACCTGGCATTCACCAGCAGTAGTCTAAGGGAGGGGTCACTCGGGACCTGCTGTCCAGGAACCAGAGATGGAACCGAGGGGCTGGAACAAAGGACAGATAATAAGCATCGGACCCTCGTTCCCCAAGTGTGGCCTGCCTCTCGGTCCCCACAATATCGCCCCATGCCTATCACTACAGGAATTTGGGCCCCAGGAACCTTGTGCCCGTCACAAGGCAGAACACTCCCTCCTCTAAGGCCTGGTCATCCCACCATTTGCCACCCCCCATACCTCACCCCCCCCATCCACCCAGCCCTTCCTGAAGTCCAGGGGCCTCTGCCACCGGCCCCTGGTTCCTCTGGTATGCCACTACCAAGCAGGAGGCACTATGGGATTCACCATGGTGGGAGGGGGTTCACCCTCTCACAATGTATTCCCCACCTCCGTGAAACCCTGTGTGTTGACAAGGGCCGGTAGGAACAAGGGGGTTTATAGTACACTAGGGCTTTTCACAGTATGCGCCATGCCCCTTGAAAGCCAGGTGGGATGATCTCTCTCTCTCTCTAAGTATACAGCAGCAGGAGCATTCTTTGTCTCCCCATCTCCCCTGGCCTTGAAAGAAGTCCGGGGTTTTTAAAGGGGCGACAGGATCCAGGGCGGGGCTGGGGCAGTGTCAGTTCTTTCGGCTGCCCGTCCCTCTACCCAGCTGTCCTGCGGCGGGAGCATCCACCCGGCGTCCTTTGCCTCCGCATCTCCCCCAACCTCGAAAGAAGCCCAGGGTTTTTAAAGGGGCAGCAGGGTGCAGGGCTGGGGCAGTGGCAGTTCTTTCGGCTGCCTGTCCTGCTGTCTGGCAGCGGGAGCATCCATCTGGCGTCTTTGTTTTGATCTGTAACTGTTTCCTCTCACAAAGTGAAAGTTAATCATGATATCTGATAATGGGCAGATAGAAATTCTCTATTGCATTATTACGGTGTCTTCTACTGGCATGATTTTGAGATCTCGATGCTTGTTATAAGTGCTGTGTTACTTTCATAAGCTGCAAGTTTTGGCAGATTTGAAATGCCATAACTAACTGGTTGTTGTATGCTGTAATTTCCCATATCACCTTGCAGAACAAACTTCAGAAGTCAATCGATTGTGCAGTCACTCATGTTGCTCTTATTCAACAGATTGCACAGTGCTCCAAACGGAAGTGCTTCACAAACAGCACTCTTGTCTTGGCACAATTGTAGCTACCATGGCTGTAATGTTTATTTCAGCCATTATTCTAGTCACATGTTTTTATTGTATCTTGAGGCATTCTGTAGAATTGCATTGCACAGTTCTGACCTGAGGCCATGTCTCCTTTTTACAGTTAAATAATTCTTTGGCAAAAACAAAAGCTGAACTCATAGTGGTGGTTGATACATAATGTCTGTTGCTATTTGTGAGATGGGCAAGGCAAATTTGGTATGGAATATAGAGCACCATCCTATATGGACACACATAAATTAAGAGTGTGCTTAATAGTGCCAGCAATCATAGTTTCCCTCAGGCAGAATGGACACAAATATATCCAACGTCTGAAGGTTGTATTGAGTCTGACTAAGGGATATTCCTAGCTATACCTATAAATCCAGGCGTTAACTGTTGGAATTCGGCATATGCTTCCGCACCCGTCCACACTATCCCATACCAAGCCTCCTGCACTCGCCCGAACAAACAGAAACACCTCCCAGCCCACCACCACAAAAAACAAAGAAAAAAATCCAGAAGAAAGAAAACCAGAGAATTCACCAGCATGTCCTCCCTCCATGACACTGGAACAGACTGAAGAAACAAAGACTACTTACTTGAAGAAGCCCCACCTAGAGGCCAGGAGAGAAAAAACAAGCCAAACCAAAAAAGAATCCAACACTATTACTAACAGCCCCACCTGCATGCCGGAAGATTAAAAACAAGTCAAAAAAATTCAAAGCAGCCCTCTTGCTAACAGCCCCACCTAGAGGCCACAAGAGTAAAAACAACTAAAAAAAGAATAAATCAAAAGTTTACAGAATAAAAAAATATGTTAAATAAAAAAAAATTGTAGCATCCTCTGTTTATTTTTTACTCAACCCTCCCCCCCCAAAAAAACAAACAAACAGCAAAACACAGGCAAACTATGCTAGTCCTTAATAAAGGATAACTTATGGATACTGAGCAGTGCTGGTACATGAAGCTAACAGAGTAAACTGCCTTTTTTTTAGTCTTCCCAGGTTGATGACTATCATGAAGAAGCACAAATAGCATTTGCTGTTTTGGATGCTGTTGATGGAAAGACAGATGATGCTATGCAAGCATTTGAAGCTATTAAAAACGTCGTTGCATACTGGAATCTTGCTCTGGTAAATTCTCACTTTACTTGGTATCTCCCCCCCCCCCCCCCCCAAAAAAAAAATACAACTCAAGAAACAACACACAGCTAATTTTTTCTCTCTTGGAAAGATTTTCCAGAGAAAAGCTGAAGAGATGGAAAATGATGGCTTGTCAGTAGAAGAACAAGAAGAATACAGGAATCATTTAAAGAAGAGCAGAGACTATCTTATAAAGATAATTGATGAAAGCTGCACAGATAGTTCAGTGATTGAAAAGGTTTGTGATTTGACTTCTCTTAATTTTTGTGAAAATCTATAAAGTGCATTTGTCACAATGTAATGTATCTGGACAGTTTGTAAAAACACTAGGAAATTCAAATTTAACTGCTGTAAATCTGGGCGGGCAACTTCTATCAGTTCAGGGGCTACAAAGACCACCAGTAATGAAACTGAAAATGGCAGGAGATATACACTATGCCATCCTGACACTTTTCAAAATTGATGAGAAAAGCTAGTGCATTGTTAAATCTAGGCACATTGAAATTGAGGCAGAATGTATTGTTCGTCAGCTGGACAATATATCATTAAACGGTCAGTAAAATCTTACCTGCTGTTTCCTTTTTGTCCTAGTTGCCTGTATCCATAGAGACAGTGAAGGAGATGCTGGAAAGTGTCATGCAAGAACTTGGCGACACCGGTGAAGAACGGGGTCTGGCCTTAAACAATGACTTGAGCCAACCAGCAGAAACAGAAATTAAACATTCTGCTGCTTCGCCCACAAAATTTTCATTATCTCCAAGTAAAAGTTACAAGGTATATCCGTTAAGTATTATTTGAAAACTGCATTTTTATTTCATCTAGTCTAAATAACAGGCTAGTTGGATAGTTCAGTAGTTAAAGTGTCTGACTTCATTGCTAAAGGTTGGGAGTTCAACTTCCCACCATGCCTTCCAGGCGAAGAGCCACCCTGCATAGTTATAGACAAGCTGCACAATCCCAGAGTGCCCCTAGAAGAAGGGAATAGTAAACCCTATGTATATATTTTCTACATAGAAAACCCTGAAAAGATTCACCATGAGTCAGAATTAACTTGATGGTACACAATTGAATACCTAATGTTTTCCTCTTTCAGTTCTCTCCAAAAACTCCACCTCGATGGGGGACAGAGGATCAGAAATCTCTCCTTCAGATACTCTGTCAGCAAGTGGAAATTATTAAGGTAAAAAAAAAAAAGGCAGTGGGCTAGTATTTTTCTTTTTAAGTTCCGTTTTTGACACAGATGTAATTTGTTTCATTTAAATACCAGAATATCACCGCTTACTGTTTTAATAAATAATAAAATCCAGATTAATTATGATTGGGACATTGTATCACTATTGCCAATATGGGTACCCTTCATTATTTAAAAGTAGGCATATAGTAAGAATTTCCTAGACATAGGGAGGAAGAAAGATGTGAAGACATATGCTTTTGGCTGGGACCACTATTATACAGTACAATGGGGGAAAATCATGGCTCAATGAAATGATTCACTGTACATTAAGGTAATAGTGATTGAGGAGGTACTGATGGTGAGGCTCAAGTCCACTTTTGTTAGCTCTGTGCAGAAGGTGGGCATGGTAAATCCTTGCTGAACTAGGATCAATTCAGCCTCAAGGGAGCTGACAGAAATATAAATGATAATACATGTACGGCAAAACAGTATCAAAATAAAACCACCTAGATCAGCACAAAATATGTTTTATGTGATTTATGTTTTGTTATCTACAATACTGTTACACAGTGTTGTTACAGAGTAACAGTGACATCTCTACTAAAGAAGGGAAGAAATTGTTTTTATATTGAGATTAGCTGGTTACCCGGCTTTGCTCGTTGTTGTTTTTTACCGTAGGCCAGCCTTTCCCACTTGGAAACCTCGTGGGGTGTATGTGGGTCACTCTGCCTCCCTCCGTCTCTCTTCCCTCACCCATCCCGCTTCTCCGTCAACGGTCCGCCCTAATCCTTCCCATACATGTGTCCCCTTTGCGTCTCTGTCACACACAGAGAGAGAAACAGACATTAGCCAGCTAAATTACATCACGATGGTGTCACAATCACGTGACCTACCTGGGGCTATGACATTAGCATCACTATGACAACACTGGGTCACACACAACCTCCTGTCAAGTATACCTCCCTTTGCAGATCAATTTAGGGGCGTACATACCCACATCTGGCCCTGGGACCCTGACAGGTGCACTCCTGCATGCCCAAGTTAGGCGTGTACCAAATTTCAGCCTGATTGGTGCAGCGGTGTGAATTTCTGTACAGGGCAAACAAACAAGCAACTCTTTTAAAAGGATAATTTGTACATGTTTTTTCCCACTCAAGCTGTAATACTTAGACATACCAACTAGGGAACAATTCTTGGCTTTTTACAACTCAAGATTCTTGACTCACAAAGGCATCCAGAATTTGTCTCATTCAAAAGAGTGAGCTGAAATTATGGCCTTACTGTGCAGATAGACTTGCTCTTACTCTGAACAGCAAACATTGAGAGCTTGAGGAAGGCAAATCTGGCTGTGCTGATCCATGAAACTGTAACGTTAAGATTAAATTGTTGTGATTTGCTCTATATGGGGTTGTGTGGCCCGCAGGGCCATTTCATGTGGGCCTCCACCGCCTCCACCACACCAGGAAGTGCCATGTGGTGGAGGAAGGGGAAAATGCCGTCCAGCCCCCAAAACTGTCTGAGGGAGTGTGACCCAGCCCCCGGCTTTAAAAGGTTGAGAACTCCTGATATATAGGCACAGGGAAGATAGCAATGTATTGATGTAAAAAGTCAGTAACGTTCCTGTCTTTTTACTAGAATGAAATACAGGATATGAAACTTAATAATTCTAACACAAATATGACACATCGGTGGCCTGCAGAAAGCTATGCACCAGAGACCGTGCCAGATGGCTATCAAGGAGCACAGAATTTTCATGGAGCACCGTTAACTGGTAATCAATCACAACGTGAAATAGAGAGTTCTAGACAATATAATTCAGTGTGGTAGAAGCTGTCATATCAGTTGATTATTGTTGAGGATTGTTAAACAGCAAAGCAGGTTGAAAGGGACTTTTTGAAGAAAATGTCTTAAAGAATAAAATTAATATTATTTTTTTAAACTTAATGGCTTCATAACCTAAGACTTGATTTAAAATTTTAAAGTGTTGAAGATATACGTTGTCGTCACGCTACAGAATGTCATGGCATTCATGTGCGACCATGTCTTAAATTTAGATTGACATCTGATTAATGTGGTATTATGATTCATATAGACTAAAGGATTTTTCCTAAGTTGAGCAACCATTCTTTTCTCTCCCTGTCCTTGACGGGCGGAGGGAAGAGAATTGAATTATACACCTGCTAGCTAGGTACTGCCCATTCCAAAGGGAAGTGGGGGGAAGTCCTGTCACTCATCTGCAGGGGCACCTGAAGGATGAATTGATCAAATTCTACTTACTCAGCAGCAGGGACATCTACGGAACGAGATACCCACATTCCAAACCCCCAAAGCATCCTGGATGCCAGAGAAGGCATGTTCTGTTCTCACAGGAACACAGGTGCATTCTCATTAGGTCACCACATTCTAGAGGAGTGGGTTACTGCTCACTCCAGGGATAAAAGGAGGCCAGTTTCTGAGGCTAGTCCGTCTCCATCGGAGGGTGGGCGCAAGGTTATGTCCCTCCGGAGTCTCAAAATGGGCAAATTAACCATGGAGGGCTAATGCCCTTGCAATTTGCAACTTGCAACCCACAACTCCCAAGATTGAACCAGCTTAGAAAAGCTAGCGTGTTTTTATTTTAATTCTTTGTTTTTAAGATTGGCAGAGTAGCCAGATTTATTCTGCTATATGCATGCAGTATTTTACTTCCTTCAATAAAACTACAAAAAACAGCCTTGTCTCGTCTGCCTTCATCCAGAAGAAGAAGGAAGGTCCAGAGCAGAGCAGTGTGGCCAAGCCCTAAAGCCACATTTCTCATCGTCCTCTTTCATCGGAAACCTTTCAGGAGGGGTGAGATAAGCTCTGGGGTTATTAAAGGGGAAGGGAGTGGCAATTTATAAATGGAAGTGCAGTAGGCATCCATATTAATAAGATTTGCTACCAAACTGTCTGTCAAAGACATCATTACCTGCCCTTAGCAGAAGTGCCACTTTCCCCATCCCTAAGCGATCATGATTGGGTAGAAGGGTGTTCTCAGGAGGCATCCTGGTCGCAGAACCTATGAGTTGCCCAGGCTATGATTCCAGAAAAATTGGGATCTCTCGGCCGCCTCTTTGAGACAGCTCCTCCTCCGTCATGACACAGAAAAATGTGATGTGCCAAAAAGTGAAGGAAATGTGCTTAATATTGAGATTTGATGTTCCCTCCAGCTCAGTTATTCTTTACCATTATCTCTTGTATATTCAGTTGCTACAACAGGTCCATCAGTCTACTACGGTGCATCACCAGGATATAATTCTCAGTATCTTCTACGAACAGCAGCTGCTAATGTGACCCCCACAAAGGTAATAATGTTATTTCATAAAAAGACCCTTTGGCAGGCCCCCCAAAAATGGGAAGACCCAATCATGAAAAGTTTTGGTCGAACCTGGAGAAGAGCATGGCAACGAAACAAATTAAAAACGGTTTGCGTTGAGCAGAAACTTATCCCTTGATAGTCTGGGGAATCAAGGAATTTCATACAACCTTAGTTTAATACCTAGCAAAATGGGATGCCTAGGTAACTGTCAGTTAAACATACAAATAACATGGAGGCATATTTATTTATTTTATTATATTTCTACCCCGCTCATCTAGGGGAATATATGTAGACACACACACACCTGAGTAAAATAAATAAGTAAAATAAAATAGCTGACATCTGAGGGCAAAGAGGATCAACTAGCTGGCTAATTTATTGCTACAGGGACTACACCCTGGAAGAGCGCCTTTAATAAAAAAGTTTTTAATTTTGGCTGGGACCACCATTATACAATGGGAGAAAAATCATGGCTCTGTGGAATGTGTTAGCTGCAAGCATAGGCTTTCTATTCATAGTGAAGTTGAAGTGTTCAAGACCCAGTAGTAGACCTTGAAACTGAACATGAAAATGTACCTTTTTATAATGTAAAAATTTAAAATTCATTAAGACTAACACTGAAAATTGTTCCTCTTTTTTAGGCTCCTGTCTATGCCATGAACAGGCTCACACCTCAGCAACATATGTATACATACCAGCAGCCAATGCATACACCCCCTTTGCAGAACACTTCTGCTTGTATGTTTTCGCAAGAAATGTATGGTACTCCACTGCGTTTTGATGCTCCTGCAACTGGAATTTTGTCTCCTCGGGGTAATGAAGACTACTACAACTATAGCGTGCCACCAGCAAGCACAAACCCACCCCTACCTGAGCCAGGGTATTTCACAAAGCCACCAACAGCACCTCCAGTTTCCAGATCTGCAGAGTCCAAGGGGGCCGAATTTGGGAAACCCAACTTTGTGCCACCTGTAGCAGGAGAGGGACCAAAATCTTCCCTCATGACATCCACTCCATCAGCTCAGCAAGCTCCTTTCAAGTTTAAGTCTAATTTCAAATCTAATGATGGTGATTTTACTTTTTCATCACCACAGGTTGTGCCGCAGCCCCAGAGTACAGCCTATAGTAACAGCGAGAGTCTTTTGGGCCTCCTTACCTCAGACAAACCTGTCAAAGAGGACAGATCAATAGGGCAGAAGCCACTGGCTGACTATGGCCCAGGACAGCGCAACATCTTTGGCTTGGGTGGCAAGAATGCTTCAGGCATTTCATTTACAGATAAAATGGTGCAAAATCAACCCAAGCTTTCAGGGTGTCGTAAAGGAGATGTGTTCAGCTTTCAGGAACCTGGGAAGCCCGTATTTGGTACACCAAATTCAGATGTAAAAAATAGAAGTCGTGAAACAGATGGGAGTGTCCATGATGAGGATGAGGACGGTCCTCATTTTGAGCCTGTTGTGCCACTACCGGACAAAATTGAAGTAAAAACCGGTGAGGAAGATGAAGAGGAGATCTTTTGCCACAGAGCAAAACTCTTTCGTTTTGATAGTGACTGCAAAGAGTGGAAAGAGAGAGGAGTTGGTAATGTTAAAATCCTGAGGCACAAAATAACTGGCAAAATTCGTCTGCTAATGAGGCGTGAGCAAGTGCTAAAAATTTGTGCAAATCACTATATAAATCCTGAAATGACTTTGAAACCAAATGCTGGATCAGACAAATCGTTTGTGTGGCATGCCTTGGATTATGCTGATGAATCGCCAAAACCTGAGCAACTTGCCATCAGATTTAAAACCCCAGAGGAAGCTCTGCTTTTCAAATGCAAATTTGAGGAGGCACAACACAGTTTGAAAGGCTCTGGGACTGAAGTTAGTCAACAGGCTGCTCTGAAAATTGAGTCCTCAAGAAAAAAGGTTACTGAAGATACAAAGGATTCTGGTAAATATGGCCCTGCAGTCTTGAACTCAGAATTCCACTTCAAGAATGGAACATCTTCTGCCATCAGTAGCGTACAGGGTGATGGTCCTGATATCAGCAATACAGCAAAAACCATTGATGCTAAAAATAAATTAACAGTTACGTCAAGTGGGACCGTTACACCTGCAACCTCCTCTTTTGGTAAGGGAGTGTCAGGAGCAACTACTATTCATGGGTTTGGTGAACAGTTCATGTTGAAGAAAGATCAGTGGGAGTGTAGCACATGCCTTGTTAGAAATAAAATAACTGCACAGAATTGTATAGCGTGCCAAATGCCGAGTCCCTCCAATCAAGAAGCACCAACTACACTTCTCCCTGCAGAATCAGGAGTTTTCAAACCAACTGCTGCAGGTACACAGAGGACATTTGGACATGTTTCAACCAAAATAGAAAACCAGTGGGAATGCATGGTCTGTTCTGTTAGAAATGAAGGCAGCTCATCACACTGTGTTAGCTGCAAGAATCCCAGTGTAACCAACACGTCAGTCTTTACTCCTCAAGCTAAATTCAAATTTGGCCAGACGGACACTTCCAAGATCCCACAGAGTGAGTTTGGAAGTGCTTTTGTGAAAAAGGAAGGTCAGTGGGACTGCAATGTATGTTTGGTACGCAATGAAGGCTCTTCGCCAACTTGTGTAGCTTGCCAAGCTCCAAATCCATCTGGTGATGCTCCAGCTCTACCTGTCAGTACTCAACAACCCATATTTGGTTTCAAAAGCAAGTTGTCTGAACCCTCTGGGGGGCCACAAGGGACTGGCTTTAAGTGTAACATAACTGAGAAGGGTTTTAAATTGGGTCATCCTCCAGAACAAGGGAAGTCTCCTTTCACATTTCAGATTCCTCCTGCAACTGAAACTAAAACAACGCAAGGAGGGTTTAATTTCTCAATGCCTGTACCTGAAGGAGGATTTAAATTTGGTATACAAGAGCCTAAAGATGAAGACGTTGCCACTGAGCAAAATAAAGAAAACCATCTCCTTAAAGGCCTTGATGAAAAAGAGAAGGCACTTCGGGAAGAGTCTGTAATCAAATCACATGATAGCATACAAGGCACAGACTTGGTTTTTGGTCAACACAGTAGCACTTTCACTTTTGCTGACCTTGCAAAAACTGGCAATGGATTTAAGTTTGGCCAAAAAGACCCAAATTTTAAGGGGTTTACTGGTGCTGGTGAAAAGCTCTTTTCTTCTCAAGCTGTCAAATTTTCTTCTAAAGCAAATACTTCTGCTGACCTTGAGAAGGATGAAGATGCATATAAAACAGAAGAAAATGACGATATCCATTTTGAACCTGTCGTCCAGATGCCTGAAAAAGTGGAACTTGTAACGGGTGAAGAAGACGAGACGATGTTGTATTCACAGAGAGTGAAGCTGTTTAGATTTGATGCAGAAACTAGCCAATGGAAAGAGCGTGGTGTAGGCAATTTGAAAATCCTGAAGAATGAAGTAAATGGCAAACTCCGAATACTCATGCGCCGTGAACAGGTATTGAAAGTATGTGCAAACCACTGGATCACAACTACCATGAACCTGAAACCTCTTTCTGGTTCAGACAAGGCATGGATGTGGTTGGCTAGTGACTTCTCTGACGGTGATGCAAAGCTGGAGCAATTGGCCGTCAAATTCAAAAATCCGGAACAGGCTGAAGAATTTAAACTGAAATTTGAAGAATGTCAAAGGCTGTTGCTAGATATACCTCTCCAGACTCCACACAAACTTTTAGATACTGGGAAAACAGCTGAACTCATACAGAAAGCTGAAGAAATGAAAAGTGGTTTGAAAGATCTCAAAACCTTCCTGACAGATGATAAAACTAAACTTGCAGACGAAGACTGTAAAAGCACTGCATCTGCCACAAGCACTTCTGATTTGGTTATAAAGCCACATGCCGATAGTACTGGGCCTACGCTGGAATGGGACAATTATGACTTGCGTGGAGATGCACTGGATGATACTACAGGTAATTCCATATATGCACTGCCTCGGGCAAGTAGCCCCGTGAGGAAGAATTTGTTTAGGTTTGGAGAGTCTACCACAGGCTTTAACTTTAGTTTCAAATCTGCACTAAGCCCTTCAAAGTCACCTTCCAAACTGAACCAGAGCCGGACTTCTTTAGGCACAGATGAAGAGTCTGATGTTACCCAAGAAGATGAACGAGATAGCCAGTACTTTGAACCAGTAGTACCTTTACCTGATCTTGTACAAGTAACAAGTGGTGAAGAGAACGAGCAAGTTGTCTTCAGTCACCGAGCTAAGTTGTATAGATATGATAAAGATGCCAATCAATGGAAAGAGAGGGGTATTGGGGACCTAAAGATCTTGCAAAACTATGACACTAAAATAGTTCGTATAGTCATGAGAAGGGACCAAGTATTAAAATTGTGTGCCAATCATAGAATAACTCCTGATATGAGCATCCAGCAAATGCAAGGCAACGAGCGAGCATGGATATGGACTGCATGTGACTTTGCCGAAGGGGAAAGAAAAATTGAACTCTTGGCAGTACGATTTAAACTGCAGGATGTTGCTGATTCTTTTAAGCAACTTTTTGAGGAAGCAAAATTTGCTCAAGAAAAAGACACATTAATCACACCACTCTCTTCACGTGCTAATACTCCAAAAGAATCTCCATGTGGGAAGATTGCTGTGGCAGTCCTGGAGGAAACTACTAGGGAGAGAACTGATTTAAAACAGGAGGAAAAAACCATTGTAGAACCTGTCGAGCCTTCCGTGGTAGTGGCTTCGTCTGAGATGCCATTGAAAGCAGTTGTTTCACCACCTAAGTTTGTGTTTGGCTCTGAATCTGTCAAAAGTATTTTCAACAATGGAAAATCAAAGCCTTTCACATTTGGAAATACTTCAGCCACAGGTTCCCTGTTTGGCTTTAGTTTTAATGCCCCTCCCAATAGCAGAAGGGGTAACTCAGTATGCCAGACAGTGAAGCAGATAGAACCAGAGAATGAACAAGACACTGCGACTGCTAAAGCTGCTGAACGCCGAGAAAGTGGTGGCCGTAGTGCTTGGAAAGCCTCAGGCGGCAAAGAAGTCATTCAGGTGGCTACCTCAAAAACAGAAGGACTTCCTAACTTTTCATTTAAAATTCCAGAAAACGGTGAGCAATTCTTGAATTTTAACTTGGTTTTAACTGAATGTCTTGTGCATTTATAGATTTCTCTCTTGACCATCCTTTAAACTTTAGAGTATATACTGATACACAAATTACTGAATCTAGGTCTTAAAAAGAAAATCATTCAGGAGGAAAAAAGAACATCATTTGGGAGGAAACTTAAAACATAAAATCAGAGTATCAGCTTCTATTGACTGTTTATAAACATGTTCTTTATGGGTGTTCGTAAAAAAACTGGGTGAAGAAAAATTTAAAGGTATAGGGAATGAGTCTTAGAACTTGAGAAATCAGCACAGGCTTCTTAAGGAAAGTATAGGTAGAAGTATATATTGATAGAATACTACAACATTTTTTCCATGATCTCTGACTTGGCCCATTAGAAGGTGAATGATATACAGTGGACCCTCGATTAACAACATGTTCAAATAGCGTCATTTTCAATTAACGACACTACGATGCTCCCAATGTGATTATTCTAGTAATGTCGTTATTCGAATAACGACGGTATTTTTACCGTTGTTATTTGAATAATGACTTTTTGGTTGTTAATCGAATAACGACAGTATTCGAATAGCGACACTACTTGGGGAATCAAGTAATGTCATTATTCGAGGGTCCACTGTATTCTGTTGATTAGTTGAAGCTTCCATATGCTGGTTCATTAGCAACCACCTTGCAGTCTAAAAATTGTTCTTTCATGTCTGGATCAAATTTTAAACTGCCAAAATGAAGCCACTTCCTTAGCTTCGTTGTTGGCCAAACTTAAATCCTCATTGTTACGTGTTTCCAGTAGTAACCGGCAGACCAGCAAATGAGCAAGACTCTATATCTGCATTCACACAGCATGTTGTTATCTGCCATTCTTAAAGTTTAAACGTTATCTTGAATTAGAAATGTGATGGTCAGCTAATGCACCATTATTAATGGTAATAACAGGTTGGGTCTTGATCTTCAGAAATGATGTATTCATAATAACAGTTCTTATGAGGCAATAGGGGAAATAAAGCTTCTCCTATCTGCTTTTCTTGGAAGAATCCAGTAGGGTTGTCTTCCAGGTCTTAGTAAAGGAACCCCAAACCAAACTTTTCAAATGTCAGAATACGGGTTTAGATGCCAAATACTGGAATCCTGGCTTTTCAATCTGTCACATTCAGGTAAGCCTAATAAAATTATGTTCTGTGTTCCTTCCCCCAGACGTCTTTCATTTGTTTCATTTTGGGAGTATGAACTCATTTGAATAGAAATTATGGATTGATTGTTTGGGCTATATACAATGAGTACCTATGCTTTGTTCTTATACAAGTGAAACTCGGAAAATTAGAATATCGTGCAAATGTTCATTCAGTTCAGTAATTAATTTAATTAATTAATTTAATTAAATAGATTTATATACCTCCCTATCCAAAGGACTCTGGGCGGTGTACACAAGTTAAAACCAAAATACAGGTAAAACAATTTTAAAAACCCTTAAAAACAACAATATTACCCCACCCTTCTTTCCTAAATTTATTTATTTATTTATAATTCAAATTTCTATGCCGCCCAATCAGGCGTACCCGAGTCAGGGTGGCTCACAACAGGATTAAAACATACATATTAAAAACAATTAAAACCCCAACATACCCACCCACCTATTAAAAACTAACCACATTAAAACTGCCCGCATTAAAAAGATGGGGAGGCTTCATTTTATAAGCCAACAGGCGGGGGCCATCCCTCCATCCGGGCCCCACACCTGCCCCGCCAGCCAGGTTTTTAATTTTTTTCTGAAAGGCAGCAGCTCTGTCTGCTCCCGCAACTCTACTGTCAGGAGATTCCACAAGGCTGGTGTGGAGAAGGAAAAGGCCCTCCTTCGTGTGCCAGACAGGCAAGCCCCTCTGGCAGATGGAACAATTAGAGAGCCCCTCCGGTCTGCTCTGGTTGGACACTCTTGGGACGATGCGGTCTCTTAGGTATCCTGGCCCACTACCATGTAGGGCTTTAAAGGTCAAAAACAGCACCTTGAATTGCACCCGGTAGCAAATGGTAGCAACTGAGCCTGGAGGCGTAGTTCTACTGGCAGGAGGTTCCATAGTGTGGGGGCTACGACCGAGAATGCCCTTTCCCTTGTGCTGGAGAGGTGAGCCTCCCCAACCGATGGTACCTGAAGGGTGCCCTCTCGGTTTGCTCTCGTGGGACGGGTCGATGTCCTAGGGATGATACAGTCCTTGAGGTATCCTGGTCCGTTACCATGAAGGGCTTTAAAAGTGACAACCAGCACCTTGAATTGCACCCGGAGACATATAGGCAGGCAGTGCAGCTCCCGCAGCAGTGGCAAGGTGCAGGTTGAACGACTACACCCCACCACCAGAGGAGCATGGAGAAAGAAGAGGAGTTGTTTCACCAACTTAAAAGGTGAAACAAATATATGAGACAGACTCATTACATGCAAAGCGAGATAGTTCAAGCCTTACTTTGTTATAATATTGATGTTTATGGCTTACAGCTTATGAAAACCCCAACCCCCCAATCTCATGTACCCCATAATCATCACATAATCTCATGTACGATGTACGCCATGATCATCACAATTATAACGAACTACCTGTTTGCCCGTTGTTTTTTTTATTTCTATGCAAGGAGGCTGCAGCGCCTCTTCCCTCCCTCTTCTTCCTTCATGCTCCTCCTTTTCCTCGTCTCTCCATCCTCCTCTTTTCTCTTTTCTTCCTCTTTCCTCCTCTTCCTTCTCTTCTTATCTCCCTCCTCTACATGCCTTCTTCCATCCATTCTCCTTTTCCTCTTCCCTCCCTCCTTAAAGATTGCTATCCTATCCTTTAAAAAAAAACTTTTCTTGGTTAAGGAAATGTACATTTTTCAACCAATGATTATATTGTTTGCTTCCCAAATTAAAGTCAGTATTCATATAAGAAATTTGAACTTTAAAACTTTTTAAACTTTATTTTCAACTGGGGGGAAACCTCCTTCTTTCCTGACTAACTGCCTCTCACTGAACTAAGTGTCTTTCTCTGCCACCCTCCACCTTCAGTCTGAAATAAAGTCTCCTCAGCCTCAGGGATTCTTTCCCAGCCCAACGGTTTTTAACTGTCACTCTTGCCAACAGTTTCTGGGGTGGGTTTTACAGTTCTGCCACCGCACATGCTCAGTGCAGTTTTTCGTTCACCTTTTCCCCTGCCGGGGTGGGGAGTACCCTTTGCTCCCCAATTTTGGAGGCATTAAAAAGATTATGCATTTATAAATTTCATAAAGGTAAAGGTAAAGGTTTCCCTTGCTCGAAAGCCAGTCGTATCCGACTCTAGGGTGCAGTGCTCATCTCTGTTTCTAAGCCGAAGAGCCAGCGCTGTCTGCTTCTGCAGACGTTTCCATGGTCATGTGGCAGGCATGACTAGACACCGGAGCGCACGGAACGCTGTTACCTTCCCACCGAAGTGGTCCCTATTTATCTACTTGCAATTTCTTGCTTTCGAACTGCTAGGTTGGCAGGAGCTGGGATGAAGACGGGAGCTCATTTCCGTCCTGCAGTACTCGGGAATCAAACTGCTGACCTTCCGCTTCCCAGTCAGCATCTTAGCGACTTGAGCCACTGCAAAATTAATTCAAAATAATTTTTCTAGGTTTTTAATTTTAAATTATATATTGAAATTTTTATGAAAAGGAGGTCAAATGATCGTAAAGGGGAGGTAGAGAGGCTGGAAAGTTTTTCAGAAATAACGAAGTACACATGATAGAATAAAACTTAGGAGCTATTGGTTTCTGTGATATATTATCAATATGAATAGATTGCCAGATTAATGCTGGGCAAGAAGAGATGTTTATCTCATCTGAATTCTTTGTAATCTGTATAATACAGTAAAGTTTCAGGTAATAATTTAAAATTGCAAGATAACATCCCTTTTACTTGTAACTTTCCTTTTGCTATGTAAACGTAAATAATTACTGCTTAATTGCCACAAGAAAGATCTTTACAAATATGTAGATTACATAAGTATAAAGCATAAATCTAATATGAATCAGTGCTCTTTACATTTTGTTTCTGGCCCTTGTCCCTTTGAGAATGTTAATTAAATACTTAAATTCATACAATTTATTTTTCTAGGATTTGATCTTAGCCTTTTTAAATCTAACCCAATGGCGTTTTGGACCAGTACATCTCTCTCTCAGCCCAATAGTAAAGGTATTTGCACTCTGCACTGAATGTGGTGGTGTATAATTTTTGGGAAAGTTCCAGAACCTGAGCTTTCTTAACAGTATGAAAGTGTAGAAAAATTAACGTGCATGTTAACAGAGAATGGTAATGAATTAATTTAATTTACAGTTATAGTAGGAGGCAGGTATTTGAATCTTCTAATATGTTGGAGTGGTCAGTGTCTTCTGAGTGCTCAGGTGTGATTGACTTTTAAGCTTTGCTTGACTTGGCCATCCTAAAATTGATTGTTCTAATTGGTGGAGTCAGGATTTGAGAGGATTTTTGCAATTGTTAGATATTTCCATGTGCGCTGTTGGAGCAATATTGATGCATGCTTTGCTTCCTTATTGGTTTACAAGAGAAACTGTTTTTTCACAACTGTCTCTGGAGGGTTATACTAACTTGCGAAGTAGTATTTAGCTTCACAGTTTGGGTTAGGAGGCTTTTCGTAATCAGTGTTGCTACATCAGATCTGTTTGTTTTTAAGCAGTTGCAGTGTTTAGAACGGGGTGGCCAACCTTTTTCCATCGTGGGCTTTACCACGCCCCCAGACAGCATCACAGGGTGGATCACACCTGCAGAACTTGGCACATTTACGGCTGACGCAAATGTGCCCACTTCTGCATTTATGCCAGCCACGGGTGCACTTGTGCGTGTGCAGGCATGTTTTACGGATGATGAAACGCACCCGCTTCCACTTCTGGGTGCAGCGGAGGCAGCGGCTGGGATGAAAACATTAGAAGGAAATAAGTTGGATCCATCAATAAGCAAAGGATTTTTTTCTATTTTGTGTGCAAAGTTTCATTCCAGTAAAGCTTCCCTCAGTCAAACGACAGATTGCCTTTGCAATTATCATCTCCCAATCTCTCGGAACAGATTTTGAAGAGCATAGGGAGGATTCAAAGGAATTAACAAGCACTGATGCCCAGTAGTGATGGCATTTCGTAAGATCGCTGAACCAGCCCAAGAAGCAAAAATATTAAACCTGCATGAATACCGCAAAATAAAAATAGTGCTGATGCAGTGATTTGTAACCACCAGAACCATTAAAAGAGGAATCTACTATTTGAAAGTGTCTTATTGTCATCTTGTCAGGGTTGTATTTAGACTGACATTCCAAAATTTTGAAATGATAAATCTGTAAACTATGGGCTTGCCACCACTGATAATCTGGAGGCCCTTGTTTTCTGTTTGATAGTTTTGGACATACTGTTTAGTTTAAGCACTCCCCCTATAAGCAACTTGCCTGCGCTGTGCCTCGCCTCAGGGAATCTCCAGTCCCCTGCTTTTGACTATTTCCCAGTCTGCGCGGTGGGAACCCTGAGACTCCGACACAGTTAGGCGTGTTGCCTGTCCAACCCAAGGGGCTGCAAGATACCCAGGGACTTATCTGTTGACAGAGCCCCAGAAAAATAAAAATGGAGAGATTAATTATGTTGTGTGTGTGGTGAACAATGGCTTCTAACAGCTCTTACTAACACCTCCCCCACTTATCAAGGAAGAAAAGATGGTAGACTAAATAAAAGTTTCTTTATTTTTTACTAAAACGCCATGAAGCAATGTATAGTTTTTCCTCCTCAATACATAAACATGTCATTCAGAAAGCCTCCAATCCAAAAGAGAATTTAGGAAATTAATATCCAGGCCTTTCCCTCTTTAAAATAAAGAAAACCCAGCTGAGCTAGATCGATTTCTGAGTAGCCCTGAGAGCTAACTTGTCCCTCAGGCTTTCATCTCTCCCTCCTTTTCTCTCCCTCATTGGAACTAACTGTCGCTCCTTTCTTAACAGACTCCCGACTCTGTCACCTGTTTCCTCCTTAACTGACAACAAACTGTCACTTTCTTTAACTCCTCCCACCTGAGCAAAAAATTCTCTTGACCTACCTAATTTGCATATAGCCAATCAGAATCCAGGTAACCATACCCAATAGAAGAATAGTTTTAAATCCCCAAAAGAATCTATGTGGAATAACTTGGGCATACATAACCCATTACACCCCCCCACAGAGAAATATTATCAGGATAGAGGAGAGTACTGCATGACGGAATGAGCTGCCGCCTTTGTCCCAGCTCCTGCCAACCTAGCAGTTCGAAAGCAAGAAATTGCAAGTAGATAAATAGGGACCACTTCGGTGGGAAGGTAACAGCATTCCGTGCGCTCCGGTGCCTAGTCATGTCTGCCACAAGACCACGGAAGCAGACAACGCTGGCTCTTCGGCTTTGAAACAGATGAGCACTGCACCCTAGAGTCGGATATGACTAGCTTTCAAGCAAGGGAAACTACCTAGAAGAGTCAGCAGAATGGACTCTAGTGCTTTTTTTATTATATTCATTACTACCATATTCCCATGGTCTTCAGGTTGTTTGACATGATTACTGTACATTTCTTTGTGGTCGCAAAAAAAAATCCTGTGTTGGATACAGCTAGTTTGTAATGTCATTCGTCAGTGGGCGGCAGAGCTGGAAATCAGTTGTCGATATTCTGTACATTTATCCCATTGTGTCTATATTTAGCCTTCTCTGTACAGTGGAACCCCGAATAACGACAAGACTTGGTTCCCCAAGTCACGTCGTTATTCGGATTTTGTCGTTGTTCGGGCAGAATTTTTTGTAGCCCATTTTGGGGTCTCTGCCACGCCTGCCACCTCCATGAGGCTCAGGGTAGCCGATGGGGCTATTTCCGAATTCCCTCTCCACCCCCACCCCCCCGGCCTGGACGCTGCTGCAAGCCCAAAACTGCAGCCAACAAAGGAGTTTTCCCTACTGTTTTGCCTTCCAGTAGTCCGGGCAGGTGGGGGGGGGGTGTTTGGAAAAAGCTCCAATCGGCTCCCCCCAGGATCAGAGAGGCACCCGGGCAGGTGCCTCTGCCCACCCACCTCCCCAAAAGGATGACTGGTCTCCTACCTGTGCTGGTTGTGGAGGAAAAAACATCTCCCTGGCCTGCCCCGACAAACAGCTGATTAGCGTTGCGGTGGCCATTTTGCTTTTTTGACTTGTGGTGGCCATTTTCTTGTACAGGAGCTTTGGCTTTGAAACAGATGCTATCCGAATGCGTTATGTGAGGGTTGACTGTATTTAGAAAAACCATAAATTAAAAATGATAATCCAATCATGAATTATTATCTGATACAATTTAGCATAGAAAATTGTTTTTTATAACTTTGGGTTTTTTTAATATTCTGTTGCAAACCTTATTGGTTTAATTTTTCCTAAACCAAGCTTAACTTAGCTGGTTTTGATTTTAATTAAGCATGCATTTTATAGTCAAGATACTAAAATCTAGAACATAACTGGTGTTCTGTCAAACATAACTGACATTTCATACTGAAGACTTAACATATTGTGAAAAAAATGTTTTATGAGCAAATTACTTAAATTACTTGTTAATATGAAAAAATTTATTTAAAGAAATAAATTCAAGAGAGTTATCTGTAAATGATCTCAAGTTTTTATTAGACCATCGCTTGATGCCAGTATGTTCAGACCTCCAGAGAAGCCTTTAAGCATCAGTTTGCCACTGATGTCATACATCAGAGGTCGGCAACCTATGGCCTGTGGGCCGAATCATCAGGCTGTATGACAGAATTACAGCCACTCTTAAATAGAAGTAGCTTTAATGTGCCTTTTTGAAATATGTGGATCATGCAGGTATAAGCAACCTGCCTATGCTGTGCCTCGCCTCAGGGACTCTCTAAATCCCCAGCTTTTGGCTATTTCCCAGTCTGTGCTGTGGGAACCCTGAGACTCCGACACAGTTAGGCGTGTTGCCTGTCCAGCCCAAGGGGCTGCAAGATACCCAGGGACGTATCTGTTGACAGAGCCCCAGCAAAATAAAAATGGAGAGATTAATTATGTTGTGTAAAAGTAGCGTGTGTTATGTTGTGTAAAAGTAGCATGTGGTGAACAATGGCTTCTAATAGCTCTTACCTACCCTCTCCTCTTAGGAACAAAAGATAGATTAAATAAAAGTTTATTGGTTTCTAAAACATAGTGAAGTAATTTATAGTTCTTTCCCCCCCTGAATATATAACCCCAGCATTCAGAAAAATCTCTATTCAAAAAGAGAATTTAGGATAATAACACCCAGCCTTTTCCCTCTTTAATATAAAGAAAATCTATAAAATATAACTATGAAATAAAGCCTCTCCATCTTTTTAATGCAGGCAGTTTTAAGGTGGTTAGTTTTTAATAGGTAGATGGGTATGTTGGGGTTTTAATTTTATATATTGTGTGTGTGTGTGTGTGTGTGTGTGTGTGTGTGTGTGTGTGTGTGTGTGTGTGTGTGTGTGTGTGTGTGTGTGTGTGTGTGTGTGTGTGTGTGTGTGTGTGTGTTCCTGTTGTGAGCCGCCCTGACTCGGGTTCGCCTGATTGGGTGGCATAGAAATTTGAATTATAAATAAATAAATAAAACCTGGCTAAGGTAGATATTTTTCTGAGTAGCCATGAGACCTAACTTGTCCCTCAGGCTTTCATCTCTCACTCCCTTTCTCTCCCCCTGACTGGAACTAACTGTCACTCCTTTCTTAACAGAATCCCAACTGTCAGTTCTCTTCTCCTAACTGACTTCCAACTGTCACTTTCTTCTAACTGACACCCGCCAACTGTCATTCTCTTTAACTCCTCCCACCTGAGTAAAAAATTCTCTTGACCTACCTAATTTGCATATAGCCAATCAGAATCCAGGTAACCATACCCAATACAAGCATAGTTTTTAACTTTCTAAAGAGAGTACATGTCACATAACTTGGCCTAACTTTTACAGAAGGTAAATGTAAACTATGTGTCAGTTGTATTAAAATAAATTAAACCCGGGTGGACTTGATGTAGACTTTCCTGATACAGAACTTTTGAGTTAAACGTCTGCCTTTTACTGTACTATGCTGGCCTTTGACTGTAATAAAGATTTGATTTGAACATCTGAGATTGGTTGAAATCTGCTGATCAGTGATGATTTTTACTCAGCTCCCAATATTTCTGATTATTGATAGCTGCTGATCACTGGTTCATACTCTGTTCACTTTAAAAATACATTTTGAAAAGAAAATGACAGAAAAAAATAGAAGCTATGTACCATATTTGCCAGCGTATAAGATCACCATCATCATGTTTAATTTCTATACCGCTTTACTCTACCCAGCGGGTGACTCAAAGCGGTGTACACAGTCACAATAAAAAATAGAGTAACACAAGAAAATATAACTTGATACAATCAATAATACAGTAATAATACAATAATATCAGCAAATTACAAATTTACAAGACAGGGAAAAAGAAATACAATATCAAGTACAAAATACAAGCCCCATACAGAGACCCTTCCAGTGGTGCCACCTAAGTACGCCTACTTCCCTGCGGCCAATGCCGGGCCGAGGAAGGAGTTCAGATAATAACCGCTTTCATCCCTGCACCGGTGGAGAGGGTGATGGGGGAAATGCGGCAGGAGTTCAGTCTCAGTGTATAAGACATACCATGTTTTTTATACACATTTTTAAGGAAAAAATAAGTTTCTACATTTTATCATGAATTTCTAAAATGATTTCTTGTATGAAAAATTGGGGGGGGGGGCAATCGGAAGCAACTGGAGACGGGAAAAGGGAAAAAGGATAGTTTTTTAAAGACATCCTTTCCCTGTCTCCAGCCACCACCTACCCCTCTCCCTGCCTGGTGGGGATCAAATGGAGATGGGGTACAGGCTCTTTTAAACCTGAGAGAGGTAGGCTAACTGAATTACCAACATGATAATTTTGATTACCGGCACATAAGATGTACTCCATTTTTCTAGTGCATTTTAATGGGGGAAAGTGTGTCTTATACGCTGGCAAAAATGGTAAATAATAAACAGAGTGGCTGAAGTCCTTGTGGCGCGCTGAAAAAAATAGTAATAGGAAGATATCGTATCTTAGATGGGATTCAGGGTTTCCTTCCAGTGGAAGGTGCAGCCACAAGGGGCAATATCCCTGAACGGTATTTTACAACAGCCAAAAGAATCTCTAGCTTTCTTTGTAGTATTTCAGAGATTTGGCAGATGGGAAAATGCACAATCCTCAGTCTGGATCCAGCTTGGTATTACGCTTGAAACGTATTCTGTGTCTGGAAGTAGCTGCTTAAAATGAAGCATGGCTTGAGCCTGGTCAAAAAGCCTTTATTGCTCAAAAGTTGGTCATTTCATGCCTACTAAACTTTCTTAATGATTTGACTCCTTTAATCTTGGAAGTTTTATTGTCTTCTGGTTGAACTTTTTTGCCTACCCTGGAAATGTGTAAATATTAAAATCCAGCTGCTGACTTTAAGGACTTACTGAAAAACATCCCCAATTTTTTTCCAGCAGTTGAGACGAAGAAAGAACCAGATACAGATGCAGCAGATGAAGTATTGATTGTGTATGAGTTAATGCCCACTCCTGAACAAAGGGCTCTTGCAGAATCCCTTAGATTACCTCCAACATTTTTCTGCTACAAGAATAAGCCTGGATATCTCAGTGAAGATGATGATGGTGAGAAACATTTCTTGAAAATTATATTTCTTCTAAAGGGAAAAATCCCAAATTAAGTTTGGCAGTGATGGAACAAGTAGAACTGAAACTAGAACCAAAATGGCAAAAAAACCAGAGCAGGTCCAAGTAATCACAGTTAAAGTTCAACTGTGGCAGCAAAAAGTCCTACTTTTCTAACAGTATTGCATCTCTTCTGACTTGGAGGGTGTAGTTACTTAGCATTGGTCCTATGGATGTAGCTTTGGCTTCTGCTTGTCCTAAGTTAATGGATAAGTTCCAGTTTGTGCAACCTGAGAATGGAGACAGGATCCTCAAAAATGTTTTAATGTATTAATTTTAAAAATATATTATTGTATTTTTTAATATTTGTTTTTAAGATTCGTTACATACTGTTAGGTTAAGAGATCTGGGTTCGAGTTACGCAGAGTGAAGTTATTAACTTTTAGCAGCAGCGGGGTGCCCGTTTGATTTTTATCCCTCTTCCAGACAATAACAATCGCTGGCTCAGGTTAACAGTGTAAACAGAAAAAACTTTTACTCAGCAGAAATGATGAAATGATGTAAATAACTTTAACACAAACAGCAGATTCTTCTCTGTGAGTTCTAAGCTCAGATAAACAGTCTGTTACTTTTGTTGCGCAAGTTCTTTACACACAGCAAGTGTGCTTACTGCAACTCCAGCTCTCTCTCCTGGCTGACTGCAAGTTTGGCAAAACCTTTTTGTCCTTGCTTGCTTGTGAGATAAGATTCAGTCTTATCTAGACAGCGCTGGCACTTTCTCTCTTTCTGAGAGTGAACACAAAACCAGCGGTCCTTTCCAGGCAAACAGTTGAGTACACAAAGCAGAACAATAGTTAAACTGGAAACAGTCTTCCTTGCTTGCACCCAGTATTCCTTGGTTCTCCGGCACACAGCAATTCATGCACACTGGCATTATAGTTCAGCATTGTAGCACAAGGTTACAAACCTCAGCATCCAGCAATAGACAACAGAGCTCAGCTTCCATCAGTGTGGCTCAGTGTCCAACAACATTGCTACAGGTGGAGAACCCCTTCAAGACAGCATCTTGGCTAAAGGTAAATCAAACCCTAGCAACGAAGCCTTTTGCAAAGCCCTATTTCATGCTGGATATCTTGCAGAGTCACCCACTCAATCATTTCACCTATGTGCTACACAGTTGTGTCTCTTAAAGCTACAGTATTATTTCATGTATCCTTTACAATACTTAGATGTTACCATGGCATCCGTATCACATACTACTTTAGGTCCTTCTGCCAGCAAAAAGGTGGAGTATAAATTAAATTTTTAAAAATGTTTTATCCTCAAAAAACAAGCTTTTGAGTCCTCTAGATTAGAACCTTCATCAGACTGACCATTGTTGAGTTTTGAATTAAGAGAGAAATAGAAAAATCTTCCTCCCTAGATGTTTTTTAGCCACAGGATCCAAACAAACTGAATTAAAATTAAATGTAAAACTGATTTCTTTTCTCCATTACAGATCATGCAAGTTAAAAACAATAATAGGATCCTAGTACTATACATTTTGTTTGGCCATAAAATTTCATACCTGTCAAGTTTCGGGAAATTTCTGTCAAATAAGGGAAATTTCCCGTCCAAAACGGGAAACTGGACAGCTGTGCTTATCCTGTGCTGGCCTCCAGTCTAACACCAGTCTAATTGCAGCCTAACCAATACGAGATGACGGCGAGAAAGAGTGTAAAATACGGGGGTTTGACAGAAATTTCCCTAAACTTGACAGGTATGTATCACTCCAAATGTTATTGATTCCTGCTATCTTCCTCCCTGCCTAGATAAGGCAGATGATTAAACACTGGGTAGGATACAAAGAATATCACTCTGTCTATGGAATCTCCTATTTAGGAAAAATTGTTTGGCATCCATTTACCATGCCAGAAGAAGTACTTTTGTACTGTTCCCCAGTATTTTAAGTTGAGAAGCTTTTGCCTATTAAGACTGATTCTTTCTTAAGATGAGGCGGGAGATACATCCTCAAGTCCTTCCTGTCACCAGTCATCTTAACCTATAAATCCAAGGGTTCACCGTTGGAACTGGCTATAGGTTGCTATGCCTCGCCCTACTTGCCTGCACTCACCCTTCGTGCACACGGCCGATCTGGGTACGCAGGTCAACGAAGGATTGAGAAAACCGGCAGTGGGGCAACAGCCCCACAAACGCGAAGAAAGGGAAACAACTTCACTTCCCAACATTCCTTGCGCCGCGCCGCCCCAGAGCCAATCAGGCTGAGAGGCTCTCGCACGGCGCAGCGTTCGGAAACGCGCCGCAGCCAATCAAAAGAAAAGCATTTTAAAAAAACACAGCACAAACACAAAGCACCAACCCATAACTACAAGCCCCAGCGTCCTGCGCGCCATGAGCGCGCAGAACGCTGAGGAAGCCAGCACCCAAGAAATAAAGCAAAAACAAAAACACCGGGAGAGCAAGTCCGCCAAGCCGCGGGGAACAAAGCCCCCCTCTCCAACGGCGCCTGAAGCTCCTAATCGGAGTTTCCCCTTTAATATCACTGGGTGGGTGGGGGGTGTTGTGCTCCCCCTCTCTACTGGCTCCCCTGGGGTTCAGAGGGTGGGGGGGGACCAAAGGAGTCTGTCTCCCCCACCCTCCTCACCCCAGGGGACCCGCCAGAGAGGGGATTCCCTCCCCCCCCCCACACGCCCCATGTTAAAGAGAAGAAACCAAGTGGTTACTTCTCTTTAAAAACGGAGTTGGGGGGGAATCCTCCTCTCTACTGGCTCCCCTGGGGTTCAGAGGGTGGGGGGGGACCAAAGGAGTCTGTCTCCCCCACCCTCCTCACCCCAGGGGACCCGCCAGAGAGGGGATTCCCTCCCCCCCACACGCCCCATGTTAAAGAGAAGAAACCAAGTGGTTACTTCTCTTTAAAAACGGAGTTGGGGGGGGAATCCTCCTCTCTTCTGGCTCCCCTGGGGTTCAGAGGGTGGGGGGGGGACCAAAGGAGTCTGTCTCCCCCACCCTCCTCACCCCAGGGGACCCGCCAGAGAGGGGATTCCCTCCCCCCCCCACACGCCCCATGTTAAAGAGAAGAAACCAAGTGGTTACTTCTCTTTAAAAACGGAGTTGGGGGGGAAAACCTCCTCTCTACTGGCTCCCCTGGGGTTCAGAGGGTGGGGGGGACCAAAGGAGTCTGTCTCCCCCACCCTCCTCACCCCAGGGGACCCGCCAGAGAGGGGATTCCCTCCCCCCCACACGCCCCATGTTAAAGAGAAGAAACCAAGTGGTTATTTCTCTTTAAAAACGGAGTTGGGGGGGGAATCCTCCTCTCTACTGGCTCCCCTGGGGTTCAGAGGGTGGGGGGGACCAAAGGAGTCTGTCTCCCCCACCCTCCTCACCCCAGGGGACCCGCCAGAGAGGGGATTCCCTCCCCCCCACACGCCCCATGTTAAAGAGAAGAAACCAAGTGGTTACTTCTCTTTAAAAACGGAGTTGGGGGGGAATCCCCCTCTCTTCTGGCTCCCCTGGGGTTCAGAGGGGGGGACCAAAGGAGTCTGTCTCCCCCACCCTCCTCACCCCAGGGGACCCACCAGAGAGGGGATTCCCTCCCCCCACACACGCCCCATGTTAAAGAGAAGAAACCAAGTGGTTACTTCTCTTTAAAAATGGAGTTGGGGGGGAATCCCCCTCTCTTCTGGCTCCCCTGGGGTTCAGAGGGTGGGGGGGACCAAAGGAGTCTATCTCCCCCACCCTCCTCACCCCAGGGGACCCGGCAGAGAGGGGATTCCCTCCCCCCCACACGCCCCATGTTAAAGAGAAGAAACCAAGTGGTTACTTCTCTTTAAAAACGGAGTTGGGGGGGAATCCCCTTTTCTACTGGCTCCCCTGGGGTTCAGAGGGTGGGTGGGGGACCAAAGGAGTCTATCTGAGAGGGGATCCCCCCACACACCAAAAATCACAAAAACAAACAATCAAAAACATTCAAAAATACACAAAAACAAACAAAAATAACACCAAAAAGTAAACAACAACAAACATTTCCAAACACACCCAGCCCCCAGCCAAACACCACAAAATCCAACCACCACCACCACCACAAATAAAGAAAAACAGCTAACTCACCACCACACGACCTCATACCACAACGACTGGAAAAGAAATGAATAAAGAAAGAGACTACTTGCTGGAAGAAGCTCCACCCAGAGGCCACGAGAGAAAACACAGTCAAAATACAAGATAACCCCTACCAGCAGCACTTGCTGACCACAATAACAAAAAAAATACAAAAAGACACAATAGCCCCACACAAAAGGCCCCAAGAGTTTTTCGAAAAAGTATATCATCCTTTATTCTTTTTTTCATCCACAAAACCAAAACACCAAACAAAACTCATCACAGTTTAAAACAGGCCATCAAATTTTTTTTGTATAAATAAACATTTTAAAAATTTCAAATATTGATTAACCTCTTCTTTACAAACATTAACAACAACAACAACAACAACAACTTTCCAACACCATTTAAAACAGCCCGGCAACGCCGGGCAACCTTTGCTAGTATGTTTTATAATGCATTCCTGCTTTGACTCCAATTTTCATGTTCATATTTCAGAGGAGGACTATGAAACTGCTGTGAAGAAGCTGAATGGAAAATTGTATCCTAATGAACCTGAGAGCCATACCCTGCAGAAAGTTGACACAAGTAAATAACATTACTGCAAAAAAGTAAACCTAGAGGTGTAACCTAGTCATATTACTCTTTTGCTGATTTTCTAAGTCTACAGACCTGTATCTAATTATTGGGAGAAAGGTCCATTCAATTTCATGGGACTCCTGCTAATTTGCAAAACAAACTACGGTAGGAGCAGTACTAGAAAATCAGTAAAAAAAATTAAGACTGTCATAAGATATAATGTATAACAAACACTAGTAATGATTAAAACATGTTTCTCTCGTCCAGAAATATTGGAGAGTTTATGGCTGTCCCGATCCCATTAAGTTAGGGGTTCCCAATCTAAGGCCTGTGCGCCAGATCTGGCCCGTGGTGCCATTTCATGTGCCCCCCATCCCTCCAAGGCATTCAAGAAACAAAATGGCTGTCCCTTTGAAGCTATTGGGACAAAATGGCCACCCCGATCATGCAGGCAGTGCAAAATGGCCATCCTGCCCTCTAAGCTGACTGAGAGGGCGTGGCCTGGCGCCTGGCTTGAAAAGGTTGGGAACCCCTGCATTAAATTATTTATTGACCAGACTCTATACTTTTTCTGTTTCAGTTAAGTATTTTTTAAAACTTGGTTCAATTTTGGCATAATATTTCAGTACTGAAGCTTAATGTTTTTCAAGTTACTTTAGGCTTGCCTTGTTATCCAGAGGGAAGCTGTAATGAGAATGATGACAAGGGGAATAACTGGTCTCTGAACTAAGTCTCTGGGGTTACCAAGAGGTCCTAGTAGTTTGCCAGTACATAGAACCCTGTGGATCAGATAAAACCTGGGGAAAAGACAAAGAGAAAAAAACTAAGCCAAATGGTGAGGTGAGTTAGTTTCTTGTATTCTGCTGAGGGATTCAGGATCGTACCCTCTTCAAACTGCAAGTTACATCTTGCTGCAGTATCAGGTCGCTAGTTGGTGGAATCTTGTACTATGTTTGAGACTCTGAACCATGAAATAAGCCCTCAGCTCCTCTGTCTATTTCTGTTAACACTAATTCCTAATCTCCATGATGAATTTTTCCAGTTTAAATGACCTTATTAGGATACAGTATTTAAAAGTTTTATTTCACCAGTCTGTTTCACTGTTTGGTTCTTTTTAAGTACATCTAAAATACTCTTTGTTTAGCTGTCACTGAGGAAAATGAACTAGAAAGTAAGAATGAGTGTATTCTTATATGGGAAAAGAAGCCAACTCCTGAAGAAAAGGCTAAAGCAGAGACTCTGAAGCTTCCTCCAACCTTTCTCTGTGGTATTGGCAGTGAAACTGAAGAAGACGATGACAACGTGGAAAGCTTTCAAACAGAGCTCAGAAAGGTTCAGGAAGCTAATGTAAGTAACCAGGCTTAAATATCCATTCGTTGGTAGCCTTAAGGATTGACTACTGTAATGCTCCCTATGTGGAGCTTCCCTTCGTCCTGACACAGGTATTACAACAGGTCCAGAATGCAGCAGCCTGGCTTGCCGTCAGATTGAGGAAATTTGATCATAGTTCCCTAGCCCACCCGCACTGATTCCTCATAACTTCCAGCATCAGGCCCAAGGTGTTAACATTAACATATAAAGCCTTATATAGTTTAGGACCTTTTTATTTGTCAGAACGTTTCTCCCAGAGATTGTCTTCCCACATCATACCATCTTCTCAATCAGCGCAACTCCAATTACCGACACCAAGAATGGCAAAGAAGACAAGGAAAAGACAAAGAAGGCAAGGAAAAGAGCCTTCTCGGTGGTGGCACCTAATAGAACACCCTATCAGCAAAGCTGTCCAGACCCCATCCCTAGATATATTTAAATAACAGTTTAAAACCATTCTGTTTAAGGAGCTTTTCAAATTGTTTTCCCTACGGCTAATTAGTTTTGTTTCAGTAGTTGATTTGTTAATTTTAGCTAAGCTTAGTTTAAGTTTTTCTTTTAAAAGGCACCATCAAATTTGGTCGGGAGAGAGATAATATGATTGTATTTTTGTTGTGATACAACTATTTAAAGCAGGGGTGCCTAAACAGTCACGTGATTGAGCATGCAGTCACGTGGTTTTTCTCACCAGAAGCAGAAGTAAAATGTGCATACATATAATGCACATAACGCTGTCGTAAAAGACCCACAGCGGTTGTAAACACATTTACGACAGCATTATGCGTATGCGCATTTTACTTCTGCTTCCAGGAGTGGTGAGGGCAGCACAGGCCGGATAATTTGGTACCATGGGCTGGATTCAGCCAGTGGGCCATAGTGGGCCCTTGATTTAAAGTATGCAAACCACCCAGAGTGGGAATAGGTCTCACATGGACAGCATACAAGCATAACAAAAAAAATCAGCTATCTGTCCATATATGTGCTATGGGTATGAAACTGCAAAAGTTAAGGGCTCTTATAACAAAAAATCTTGTATAATGAAGGCAATTTGAAGAAAATATTGCCTCGTATAGCGAAAATTTCATTATATGAAGCAACGTATCTTCCAGGGTGGTTTTCAATGCACCCCTATGGAGATTTTCGTTATACGAAGCATTCCATAGGAAATTTCGTTATACGAAGCATGCTTTGTCTAAAAAAAATCGCATAGCGAAAAGCCTTGCAGAATGAATTTTCGTTATTCGAGGTACCACTGCATTTGTAAAGGTGAAGTAGAGTTGTGTTTGGTAGAGTATGGGAACTGATGATTCTTGGTTATCTCCAGTTGTACTGCAGTGATGGCGAACCTTGGCACTTCAGGTGTTCTTGGACTTCATTTACCAAGTCAGCACTCCTGCTGATCAGGGCTTCTGGGAATTGAAGTCCAAGAACATCTGGGAAAACAGTCACATTTTTCTCTTTCAGGAAGCTCAGGTAGATGAAGTAACCAGTTCAACAGGTGCTGTTTGCACCATTAGGGAAGAAGATCCTGAAGCAGTGAGCAGAACTGAAGAACCAGATTCGACTACACTACGTACAACTGAAGAACCAGATTCAACTACACTACGTACGAGTGAAGAACCAGATTCGACTACTCTATGTACAACCGAAGAACCAGATTCAACTACCAAGCCTGTGTCTTCTATACAGACTTTATTAGCAACAGAGGACAAACCTGTTGACTTGTCAACTAAAAAAGAAAGTGAAGTCA
Organism: Bradypodion pumilum; assembly: GCA_035047305.1. NCBI lineage: Eukaryota > Metazoa > Chordata > Lepidosauria > Squamata > Chamaeleonidae > Bradypodion > Bradypodion pumilum. Next base: position 173,938,599 of record JAWDJD010000003.1, read on the forward strand.
GTTCTTCATCCTCCGCAATCCAAGGTACTGTATGTTTATTTGTTTGATATAAGAAGGACTATCTTTGACAAAAATTATACCTATATCTAATAACTCTATAGGCTATCTTAAACAAGATAAAACTTAGTCCTCTTATCAAGAAACAAGAATTAGGAGAAGGTTGGTGAAGAGAGTCTTTCATGGTTGAAACGTCACTAAGTGCACCCATGCTGTTCACTTTCTTACCCTGCTTTAACATATGTCAGACGTAAGAGCAAAGGGGAATGGGTAGAAGAAAGAAATCTTTATTGCAACATGTAAAGTGAACCATAGGATTATCTGTATATATATATTTTTTCTTTGCTATAGAAAACAAACCTTTCTCATTTGCCCTTGGTCACGCACCTGGCTTGTCGTTTGCTGATTTGGCTTCAAATAATTCCGGAGATTTTGCTTTTGGTTCCAAAGGTAAAATAATGTGTGTTATCTATTTACCATTTCCTCGAAATGTTTGGCAGAGGTTGTCTGCCTTAAATTAAAGCTTTGGGTGAGATTCCTGTTGACCTACATGGTTGTGTATGGGCAGTTTCCTGGGCTTGTTCATCATATGACTGGTATTTCCCTGCTCATCTGTCTGATTGGGAACAGGCAATCTGGGAAAGAAAAAGCTGATTACACTTTTGCTATTGTATTTGTGATATTTCATGATAGAATTTAGTTGTTTATTAATAACTGTTGAGGAAAAGTAAATGATTGCGATCACAGAAATACTTTGAATATTAAAAATTTGACTTCCCATACAAATAGACAAAAACTTCAAGTGGGAAAATACAGGAGCAGTTGTATTTGGAGTACAGGCAGCTACTAAAGAAGACAATGAAGATGAAGAGAGTGATGAAGAAGTTGTACATAATGATGACATTCACTTTGAACCCATAGTATCATTGCCAGAGGTAAGACTTTGAATCATAAACCAGCAGAGTAAAATTTTACCAACTGTGTGGACTTCATGGTTCATTACACACACAGCATTGTTGTATTGCCTGGACAGTTACTTATGTGTTCACAAATTGATGTCATGAAGTCTCATTCTTTTTTCTGACAAAGTGGACTGGACCCACAAAAACTAACATTAAAATACAGCAGTTAGTCTTTAAGGAGGCCCTTTTTTTGTCATTTTGACTAACATGGCTATCACTTCAAAAAGTTCAACCAGTTGCACTGTTAGACTTGTATAAGTATCTTCTTGTGCCATATCTGATTCCAAATATTGGCGATCATCATGGCGATCAGCCATGAAGACTGTCCTGAGTATATAATGCAGTGAGTTTGCATCTGCCTTCCATATCGCAGCATGACCCCCATACCACTGATCCAGCTCCACGGGTCACTTTCTGGTACTGAGCCCTTTTGACATGCAAAGTCCTCCTCAGCCTCAGGCCAGTGTTGATGAAGCTGTTGCCCTCCATCAAGATGGGTTCAAGTGGGATTTAATCCACTTGAGGACCATCACCCATCCCTGTGGACTTTGGCACCCAAGGCTGTTAGTCCTCAGTGTTGTCAGGTTAGTTAACCACCTCCTGACAATTTGCATTGAGTTGCTGGCAGTATGGTCTACTCTTTAGTATATGGGGAGAAATTAAGTATAATGGTAGAGAGATTTGCCTGAGAGGAATTCCATTAATTCAGCAGCAAGGATTTATTCTGACTGAACATGCAATGGATTGCATCATGACTTGGTTTACAGTAGTAGTTTAAGTAAACATTACTACCTGTCTCTGCTAGATTGAAGTGAAGTCAGGAGAAGAAGACGAAGAAATTATCTTCAAAGAGAGAGCAAAACTCTACAGGTGGGATCGAGAAGTCAACCAATGGAAAGAGCGTGGTGTGGGAGAAATAAAGATCCTCTACAATACACAGAAGAAATGCTATAGAATTTTAATGAGAAGGGATCAAGTTCTTAAAGTCTGTGCAAATCACATAATCACAAAAACAATGGGTTTAAAACCCCTAAATACCTCAAACAATGCTATGGTTTGGACTGCAACAGATTATGCTGGTGAGGATTTTTGTAAAAAATATTACGTAACTGAAATCCCCACCCCTAGCTCAGGAGAGATGGTGTAGTTTGTGTGCTGTGAGTAAAGATTTTTTCCCAATCTTTATTTCAGATGGCGAATCAAAGGTAGAACAGCTTGCAGTCAGATTTAAAAATCAGGAGATGGCAGATTCCTTCAAGAGAAGATTTGAAGAGTGCCAGCGAAGCCTATCAGAATTGCAGAAAGGGCATGTGTCTCTAGCAGCGGAATTGTCAAAAGAAACTAACCCTGTGGTCTATTTTGAAATTTCTGCTGATGAGGAGCCTTTAGGGCATGTAACCATAGAATTGTTTTCAAATATTGTTCCACGAACTGCTGAGAATTTCAGGGCATTATGCACAGGAGAAAAAGGATTTGGCTTCCGAAACTCCATATTTCACAGAATAGTTCCAGATTTTATATGTCAAGTAAGTAAAAACGTTAATTTCATATCCGTCAAATAAGGGAAATTTCTGTCAAATAAGGGAAATTTCCGGGCCAAAACAGGAAACTAGACAGCTATGCTTATCCTGTGCTGGCCTCCAGTCTAACTCCAGTCTAATTGCAGTCTAACTAATACGGGATGATGGCGGGAAAGAGTGTAAAATATGGGGTTTTTACAGAAATTTCCCAAAACTTGACAAGTATGGCTAATTTTGACAAATATATACAAGATGTCTCCTAGATGCCATGTATTCTTTTTAATGACCTAACTTACACCTGCAGTTATGTTAAACCCAAGTTGTATAAGCAAGAGAAAATGAAAAACAATATCAATAGCTCTACATAGGGCTGCCCTGTATGATCATTCGGAGGTTGCAGCTGGTCCAGAATGCAGCTGCCTGGGTAGTGATGGGGTGCAGGCGTTATGCCTGTGCCTCACCTCTGCTTCGGGAGCTGCACTGGTTACATGTTTGCCTCCAGGTGCAATTCAAGGTGCTGGTAATGACCTTTAAAGCCCTACCTGGTAGTGGGCCAGGATACCTAAGAGACCACGTCGCCCCAAGAGTGTCTGCCCGTCCAACCAGAGCGGACCGGAAGGGCTCCCTTACTGTGCCATCAGCTAGAGGGGCTCACCTCTCTAGCACAAGGAGGAGGGCCTTCGTGTCTGCCCAAACCCTGTGGAACCTCCTACAAGTAGAACTCCAGCTGCAGATGGAATTGCTGCCCTTTAGGAAAGGACTAAAAACCTGGCTGGCAGGGCATGTGTGGGGGACTGATGGGGAAGTGGCCCTCGCCCATTGGCTCTTCTAAGATAAAGTCTTCCTCCTGTACTGATGGGTGGGTGGGTCTTTTAATGGGTTTTTAAGGGTCTTAATTGGGGTTATCTTTTTAATGATTTTTAGGATGGTTTTATGTTTTATGCTTGTTATGAGCCGCCCAGAGTCACCCTAAGGCGAGGGGGCGGCATACAAATTTAAATAAATAAATCATGATTTTGCAAATGGGATCAAATAGGTATGGGATTTTTTTGACTACAGAGGTCATAATTCTCCATTGTAGGAGTTCTACCTACAGACACCGAAATTAGTTTCACCAGGAGGAAAGGCCTAGCTAGGAAGATGTTGAGATCTAGCATAGGCCTAGCTCTACCCTAGCTTCCTGTCCAGAAAGGAAGCTCCTCTACTGCTAGTGACTCAGCATTCAAGAGAATATCTATGAACATTTCTTAGCCTTACTGCTATTCATTTCCAGGTTACTCCTTTTGCGTAGCTTTACAATAGGATTTTGGCCAATGTGTCTAGTCTGCTTGGAGCTAACATTGGATTCAGCCCACAGAAGAACGTAAACAGAGATGAAACTGACTGAAGAGCAAGCTCTCGTACAGTCCATCAATAAATCTTGACTTTTAAAATATATTTATTTGTGTTATTTTAGTAATCAAATGAAGAAACACATCTAGACTAGTCTTTGAATCAAATGAGACTTCACATCTCCCAGTCAAGGAAACTGTGAACTGGGGTCTGACTAATAAGTGAAAATGTTAACAGCAGTTAGGCATGACTATAAATCTGTCATTCGTTTTGTGTGTCTGTGGAAGAGCGATGCTTGAATCTGAAGTGTATTCAAGTTCTTGTGCATGTAATTTGCAAAGCATTACAGCATTGCATTGCTACAGTATGTTTTGAATATATTCATATATTTCAACCTATACTCAATTCAATTTTCTCATTTTTTTAATATTCCAGGGAGGTGATATCACTAGGCAGGATGGAACAGGTGGAAAATGTATTTATGGTGATACATTTGAGGATGAAAACTTTGAAATAAAACACACCGGACCTGGCTTATTGTCAATGGCAAATCGTGGCAGAGACACCAACAATTCTCAGTTCTTTATCACTCTCAAAAAGGCAGAGCATTTGGACTTTAAACATGTTGTCTTTGGGTATGTCCAGGATGGTATGGATGTTGTGAAAAAAATAGAATTATTTGGCTCTCCCAAAGGGGTGGTGTCAAAAAGAATTATGATTACAGATTGTGGACAGATATAAAAAGCATTATTTTGACTTTTATGCAAATAAAAAAGTTTATAGCAAATTTAGACAAAATTATGTTTGTTTTTTTAAAAAAATGAACATTTCTAATGTATAAATGTAATGTTACAGCTTATAGCTGAATACTTTTTAAACGTGTTTCAATTCATTTGCATGTTATGAAATAAAAGTTCAAACACTGGTAAATTTTGTTTTATTTCTTCCTGATCTTTGTATTAAATAATTTAAAATGAATCCCAGGATCCTGAAAGTTCAGTTATTCTGGTTTGTATAAATTTGGTCTGTGCAAGCTTTCCAGTTATAACTAAATCAAATAAAATCATAAACTATGCGACAAATGATTCTATTCCTCTCTTTAATTCTCTTAATTCATAGGTGGCCTGGAGTAGCTTTTTTAATATCCCACGTTGTCCATGACTAGTAAATAAAACTACCATAATGCTGAATTCTCCAAATGTACTTTGGTATTTAACTATTTCCCTAAATTTCACTTAAATTCTGGATGGTATTTAATGTTAAAAGCGTTACATACCTAGTAGGAAAATTCTTGTCATCAATATATTGTACAGTAAAACCCCATTTTACGGGAAAAGTCTGTTCCGTAGCTTTTTCCGTAACACGGTTTTTCCATCAAACGAAGCACGATTTTCCATAGGGATGCATTGAAAAATAAACCAGTCCCAACTGAACCAGTAAAATAAAAAAAATGCAGACAAGACCCTCTCCCACACCTGGGTCATCTCAACAGCTGGTGAGCAGCTGGGGTGGAGAAGAGGTGTTATTAGAGCATTTCCCTTTATTATCCCGCACCTCGGGATAAAGGGAATGATGAAGTGATCTCCCTATCTTTTCCATGCTGCTGTTGCTGCTTCCTGAGTGGTTTGTCCAACTGTTGGGGGAGCAGGAGCTACCGCCACTGCTGCTGTCCCCGCTGCTATCAGCACTGGGAGAGTGCGGGGGGCATATCTGCTCCATTGCGCTCTTCGTCCATGCTCCCTCCGCAGCGTGTTCCTGGCTAAAGCACACCTTGGAGGGAGCATGGATGAAGAGCGCAACAGTGGATATGCCCCCCGCACTCTCAGTTCTGGTAGATGCAGCAGGGACTGGAAAATGCAGCAAAACTGCTGTATTCGCTACTGCTTCCACCACCATCACGGTAAACGATGTCTTGCGACTTCTGGTGGTGGGGGGTGGCTTTTTTAGTAGTCATTTCCTTCCAGGAAATGGGGTTTCTGGAAAACGGGGCATCTGTAAAATGAGGTTTTACTGTATTAAGTTTAACAGCTACTGCTGTAATATTTTACAGAATACTTTTCTAAGTGTTCCAATTTAGGAGAATTATTGACAATACTTTTGTTTCTTGCTGTGCCAGCTGCGAAGGACAGTTTCAATAAATTATGGCAGTGTAGAAGATTCTTCATCTTCCTAGTTTATCACACTGGTTCTGTTTGGCTATCCAGCAAGGTCCCCTTGAAATCTTGAACCTGTTTATATTTTTACTTGCTTGGTTGTATGAATTGTAAATAGACAATTTATAGTAAACTAGTCACAATTAGGTCAGTGAAAAAAAAACATCAGAGTTGTGCAGTTTTTTCTTCAGACATGTTACAATAATGAAGGACATTAAATTACAGGGGAGCTACAACCATAATACAGTGAAACCTCATACAGGAATTGCCCGTATAGCAGTGAAATCGCATAACAATTAGGTTGTTGTTGTTGTTGTTTGGGGGGGGTGGCATCCCGCATAACAATTTTCCCTATGGAAAAAATCATACAACAATTTTTCAATGGGAAAAACCACTTAGCAAAAATAAAATAAAATCGTATGATACATCCCATAGGGAAAGTCACTATACGAGGCATGTATCATATAGCAATTGTTTCGTACAACAACGAGCCCTGTGGAACGGATTAAAATCATCATATGAGGTACCATTTTAGTATACATTTCACAGACATGGTGTTCAGGAAATGAGGAATCTGTGGCCACTTTGATGTGCTGTAAGATCTCTCCTCACTTCACTGTCTGGCTTGAACATGAGCTGGCCTCTAACATTTGGAGACTTACAGATGTGTATCTTCTGCTCTTGCTATAAGAAATAAGTAGAGGAAAGGGTTTATGGCAGAAGTCGGTGTACAGTTTTCAAGACATGGGACTGCAATGCAAAATAAACTATGGAAACGTTTATCAACAGGCTTAGTGCCAATCACTTCTGTGTTTTATTTATGAAGGTTGACAATTACATGCTCTATTTGTTTTATGCTGTCAAGTGTATAAAGCAGGGGTTCTCCAAGTTTTCAAGTCGCAGGCCAGGTCACGCTCCCTTAGACAGCTGTGTGGGCCGGACTGGTGGTTCCCCCACTAAATGCTGCCGTAAAACAAATCTGCGGTTGTCGTAAACACATTCAGGACAGCCGTGGGCGTGTTTACAGCTGTTAATGCATCCACTTCTGACGGCAGCGGCGTGGGCCAGATGATTTGGTGTTGAGGGCTGGGTTCGGCCTGTGGGCCATAGGTTGCCCACCTCTGCTATAAAGCATACTGATTTTCTTCTAGAATATTCTAATAGCCAATATATTTGCAATATGATCTCTAAAACCTGTTTCTTTTCTAAGCCCAGCTTCTTGTCTTCTGGATGTTTGAACTTTCTTGTTAGAATTTTGGTAGATTGTTTCTAGTAAAGTCGTTCTGCTGGTCTAACGTGTGCTGTGACTGATTCTTCTAATTATTTTGAGCAAATTTGACTTCACATTATAAAATTACAGGTTCTCCACCGCAGAGGAAATCTAGCATTTCTCTTTTTGTCTTTCAGGAAATTTGTCCATCTTTATTCCATCTTGACCAGATAATATATTCCTCTGATCTTTCAGCACTGATAATCTTGGTTTAAACTAGGCTTTGCCTTGCACTTATTATACACGAACTGGAAAGCCTTTACAGAAGGAATTCAATGGAGTTTAATTCCAAATTACCACAAATGTGATCATAGCGTTAGTAAGTTCCCAGGGTTCTGATGCACAGTATATTACTTGTAAATTTACAGCGTTTTGGAGAATAGTAGCACAGTGACCAATCAGACTTTGGAAAACTAAAAAGGACAGTGTGACTCTTGTTGTATGCAGTGGTGGGCATCAGCAGGTTCGCACCAGTTTGCCAGAACTGGTAGCAGAAATTCTGGTTGGCACTGCCCATCCTAGTTTTTAAATACTGTAAAGTATGTAGTCCTATTTCGGGTGCAACACAGGGCTTTCCCCTGGCCACACCCACCATACCATGCCCACAGTGTGGTAGTATTTTTTTTTTTGGAGCCCACCACTGTATATAGGGTATAGAGAGCCTCTTATTTCATCCACTCAGGTGTGGCTCTGGAGATTACAAAAGGCTAGACTGGTACATTCAATTTCTATACCCAGAAGAACCAAGCATAAAGCCTTTCCAGCCTCTGCTGTACCACCGTCATGCTGCACAATTTAAGCACACAAGACAAGCCAGGAACTGCATCAACTAGACTTTGTCCCATATCTTCAATTTAAAGAGAGATTCGTTTTTGAAAGATGTTCTCAAAACATGCAATTTCCTTACTTTTGCTTTCATATTTAGCCAGATTCCAACATAAAAATCCCCAGCTAGGGAGGGGGACGTATAAATTTATAATGTTCATACCTGTCAACCGCGGCTCCGGCCAATCCGGGACCTGCGCAGAACGATTCTGCGCAGGTCGCCTTCTATGCATGCGTAGAAGGGTTTTATGCTTGTGTAGCCCCCTTCTAAGGCTACGCATGTGTAGAAGGGTTCTACGCAAGCGTAGAAGGTTCTACGCAAGCGTAAAACCCTTCTACACATGCGTAGAAGGCGACCTGCGCAGAAGGGCTGTACAGTACCTCCTTTCCCCCGCTGCCAAATTCCGGGGTTTCGGCAGCACGGGGTGGGAAATGGCGCAAATCGGCGCCGAAAACCGGGAAATCCCGGCCAATCCGGGAAGGTTGACAGGTATGATAACGTGATCTTCCCGCATACCCACCATATGGTTTGTTTGACCTTATTGGCAACACATAGTAATGCGATTAGGTATATTGAGGTCAGAAGTAGACAGCAAAACATTTTAATTAAACCTTTCCAACGACAAAGCCAAGAAAGTAGCTTCATTTTTGGCAGTCCAAATTTTGATCTGGACATGAAAGAGCGAGAGATCCACAAATTGCACTGAGGTCTAAACCAGTGCCAAAGGCAGGCAGAAATAAAGTAGAACTGGAGTGCCTCCGAGCAAGTGTTGAGGCCCCAAACATTGGAGGGCGACATTAAATGAGCCAGATGGGAACTTGGAACCAGTGCTGACTTCCTGCAAATCACTTAAATGTACCAGTAATTCTTGGATCAGCCTTTTACTCCTTCCTCTGCCGACGCATCTGCGTTTCTTGGATCCCAGAAAGATCTCGCTCGCTTAAAACAAGCCAGGATAACAAATCTCTGTGTTGCCCTAATCCGGAAGTGACACGATGTTGTACATAACAGACACAAAGTCCTAATATAAAGGGACAAGCAAAGAGACCCGATCTTTAAGCCCTGGGGTCAGATGCGCCCTTTCAGAAGAGCCCTGGTGGCGCAGTGGTTAAACTGTTGTGAGGTAAAGGCTGCCCTTGCTTGAAAGCCTGTCGTATCCGACGCTAGGTTTCAGTGCTCATCTCTGTTTATAGCTAAGAGTCACGTTTCCGTGGACATGTGGCAGCCATGCCTCAACACCGACGTGCACAGAATGCTGTACTGCAGCCAAAACATTGTGAGTTGGATCCTGGCCAGGGATCAAGGTTGACTCAACCTCCTATCCTTCCGAAGTTGGTAAAATGAGTACCCAGCATGTTGGGGGCAAAAGGCTTGTGAACAGCCCAGAGTGCACTAAGCACTATTATTTTTGTTCTTGCTAATATTTGGTGGAGGATAGGAGTGCCTGGCGTGCGATGGTCCATGGGGTCGCAAAGGGTCGGACTTGACTGTGTGACTGAACAACAACATTTTTTAATTTATTCAATGTTTACTTTTTATTGTAAAGATTTTTAAAAGATTGTTATGTGCCGCCAAGAGTGGGAAAATATCCCAGGTGGGTGGGATATAGATATAGACAGTGGTGGTGGGCATCAGCAGGTTCACACCAGTATGCCAGAACCGTAGCAGAAACTCTGGCTGGCCCTGCCCATCCAAGTTTTGAAATAAAGTACTGTAGTCCTAATTTGGGACCGCAGTGGCTCAAGTGGCTAAGACGCTGACTGGGAGGCGGAAGGTCAGCAGTTCGATTCCCAAGTGCTGCAGGACGGAATGAGCTCCTGTCTTTGTCCCAGCTCCTGCCAACCTAGCAGTTCGAAAGAAAGAAATTGTAAGTAGATAAATAGGGACCACTTTGGTAGGAAGGTAACAGCGCTCCGTGCACTCCGGTGTCTAGTCATGCTTGCCACATGACCACGGAAATGTCTGCAGAAGCAGACCGTGCTGGCTCTTCGGCTTTGAGAGATGAGCACTGAACCCTAGAGTCGGATACGACTGGCTTTCGAGCAAGGCCAAGGAAACCTTTTCATTTACCTTTTAATTTGGGTGCAATGAGGGCTTCCCCTGGCCACATCCACCACACTATACCTGTCAACCACAGCTCTGGACAATCCGGGACCTGCACAGAACGGTTCTGCGCAGGTCGCTTTTTACGCATGCGTAAAAGCCTTCTACGCATATGTAAAAGCGACTTGCGCAGAACCGTTCTGCGCAGCTCGCTTCTACGCATGCATAGAAGGCTTTTACGCATGCGTAGGCTTCTACGATCCTTCTGCACAGAAGCCTACGCATGCGTAAAAGCCTTTTATGCATGCATAGAAGCGAGCTGCGCAGAAGGGATGCGCAGTAACGTCTTTTCCCCTGCTGCCAAATTCCGGGGTTTCGGCAGCTCCGGGTGGGAAATGGCGAAAATCAGCGCCGAAAAACGGGAAATCCCGGCCAATCCGGGAAGGTTGACAGGTATGCACCACACCCACAGAGTAAGTAGTAAAAAAATTGAATCCCATCCCACCACATGGCCATGCATTGCCCACAGAGTAGGCCAGACCCACAGTGTGGTAGTAATAAAAAAAATTGGAGCCCACCACTGGATATAGATATAAATAAATAAGTGTAATCGCCATTCCAGAGCTTTCCTCCCAACAAATCTTGCAAGCCCCACCGCCACAAATGCACGCGGCAACGCTTGCACAAACATCTTCCCAGGACGCTGTACAGTTTAACCCTCTGTTGTTGTTGTTTTGTCCCCTTGTAGAGCAATGGAAGAACTGCTCCTTCGGACCTTCCCCTACCCATCCATTATGGACAGGGCAGAAGGCGGCCAAAGGGGACCTTCCCTTCCCTGTTCCCTTCCACCTCCAGCCAGTGGGAAAGCGCCTGCACGCATGGGGACAAGCCAAGGCATATAGCGACGCGCATGCGCCCTCAGGAGCATCCCTAGTCCGCCCGGCGCTTCCCCTTTCCGTTTCCTGCCTCATGACTCTGAGCCTCCTCCCCTCTTTAGTGGCGGGGCGGGACGCGGGTGGTTGAAGCGCTCGGTAGGTGGTTGGTTTGGTTGGCTTTTCCAGAATGGCGGCTTCAACGGATCTGAGCCGGTCAGTCGAGCGTTGGAGGAGACGCTACTTGACGGGCGAGGAGGTGGGCGCTGCGCGCTGGCACGCGCACGTGTGAGCGGAGCCGCCGGTTGCACACGCGTGTTCTACCGTTCCCACGAGCTGGGGGGAGGGAGGAGGAGGGGAGGTGGGAAACGAGCGCCCTGCTGAAACCCACCTGCGCCCTCCTATTACTTGCGGGCAGTTGACAGCCCCCCTCTCTCCTGAGTGGTGTCAAGCCCAAGAGGGAACTCGGGTTCTTGGAGTGGAGAAGGCATTCTGCACATGTTCAGAGACAAGCCTTTTCCGATTGTTATTGTTTCTTACACCAGCCAGCAGCTCCGACCACCGTATAGGCAAGATGTTTCAGCAGCATCACTCCACAGACACAGATGGGGTGTCCTGTGGTTGCTTGCTTGCTTAATGTAAATGAATCAATAGAATAGAATAGAATCCTTTATTGGCCAGGTGTGCTAACACACCAGGAATTTGTCTTTTGTACATATGCTCTCTATAGGTAAAGGTTTCCCTTGCTCGAAAGCCAGCCGTATCCGACTCTAGGATGCAGTGCTCATCCCTGTTTCTATGCCGAAGAGCCAGCGCTATCTGCTTCTGCAGACGTTTCCGTGCTCATGTGGCAGGCATGACTAGACACCAGTGTGCACGGAACGCTGTTACCTTCCCACCGAAGTGGTCCCTATTTATCTACTTGCAATTTCTTGCTTTCGAACTGCTAGGTTGGCAGGAGCTGGGACGAAGACGGGAGCTCATTTCCGTCCTGCAGTACTCGGGAATCGAACTGCTGACCTTGCGGTTCCCAGTCAGTAGATCGTCTACTACACTTAATAATAGGTTCCAATCATAATACTAACAACAGTCTCACATATTCCTAGAGAAACAATAACAATACAATAAAATCACACAATTTAGTTATTCAGCAGATTGATGGCATTTGGAAAGAGCATTTAATGTTAATCAATTAATGTTATTTAAGCACTGCAGTTCTTTCTTTCCTGCCACCTTCTGAAAGTTTTCACTCTCTTCCTTTTGGCCGAGCAGACATTTCCAAGTGTCAGCTGCAAAAGGTAAAGGTTTCCCTTGCTTGAAAGCCAGTCGTATCCGACTCTAGGGTGCAGTGCTCATTTCTATTTCAAAGCCGAAGAGCCAGCGCTGTCTGCTTCTGCAGACGTTTCCGTGGTCATGTGGCAGGCATGACTAGACACCGGAGCGCATGGAACACTGTTTATCTTCCCACCAAAGTGGTTCTTATTTATCTACTTGCACTTTCTTGCTTTCGAACTGCTAAAAATGGTGATCATTTTTTTTTCTGGCCCCAGGGTTGAAACTTTTGCACAAAGTAAACTCTGGAGCCATAACTAACCCCACTCCCCACTCCACTCCCCGGTTTGGCACATCATGAGTGGCATGGAAAGAGCTGAAATGAATCTCAGGCTTTAATCCTGTCAGCATCTAACATAGTTGATTTATAGTACACTGCTGTCTCACCATCTTTACTAATCAAGGCTATGTGATTTGTGTTTCTAGAGAGGAAGTCTTTTTGTGTTTATCCATTTAGTTCTAGGTAAGCGGAGAAAGTTTCTTTTTACAGATCAAAGGAATACTTGCCAGTTGTGTTTACATGGAAGTCAAAGTACAGTATTTTCTTCTTGTGTCTAGTTCAGACATCATCATCATCATCATCATCATCATCATCATCATTATTATTATTATTATTATTATTATTATTATTATTATTATTATTATTATTATTATTATTACGTTTAATTTCTATCCCACTTTCCTGGCACAGGTGCCATGAAACTGCCAAAATGAAGGCACCTTTTGGTGAGTCCATTCTGCAGCTCCTTTGGCCTGACCTAGTGTGAGAAAGATTAGCTGGCAACACAAGGTTGCCATTACCAGGGTATGCCCAATTGTGGTTCAAAAATACCACAATCTTTGAAAATACCACAATCTTTGAGGAGGCTCTTTCTGTGTACCCCAGTCAAGATATAAGAAGGGAGCATCAGTGGACCTAGGTTAGCATGCTGGAGAATAGACCTTTGTTCTGACTTTAATTTTGGAGGTATGTTGCTTTCGTTACATGCCTTCTACTTGCCTCCAATTTATGGCAACCTTATAAATGAGAGACCTCCAAAATAGCCTGTCCTTATTAGCCAGCTCTTGTAAACTCATGGCTGTGGCTTCCTTTAGGGAGTTAATCTATTCTGTATGTGGTCTTTCTCTTTTTCTGTTGCCTTCTACCTTTCCAAGCAATATTGCCTCTTCCAGAGAATCTTGCCGCCTTATGATGTGCCCAAAATATGACAGCCTCAGTTTCATTCTTTTTGCCTCCAGAGATAGTTCAGGCTTGATCTGCTCAAGGACCCATTTGTTCAGCTTTTGCAAAGCTCTCCTCCAGCACTATATTTCAAACAAATTGGGTTTTTTTTCCCCTGACATCTTTTTTGTTTTACTGTACTGTCTACCTTTCACACCTAGTGATTGGGAATTCAAGAGTGTGGTTGATCTTGGTCTCCAGTGAAACATCCAGTGATGATCTTTTCTAATTCCTTCATCGCTGACCTTCCGAGTCTCAGTCTTCTGATATTTAGGCTGCAGTCTACATTTGCATTGTTGATTAAACCAAGGTATATAAATCTTTCATTATTTCAATTTCATCATTGTCAACATTAAAGTTATGTAGTTCTTCTGTAGTCATGATTTTTGTCTTCTTAATGTTCAATTGCAGTCCTGCTTTACCACTTAAAGTCACCTATCAGCGTGTCTAGTGTGGTATGTGATCAATTTTCTCTTGGATGCTTGTGTAAAAGCTTTCAATAGCATCTTCTTCAGCACCTGTAGTTGGAGCATAGACTTAAAAGTTTTTTTTTACCTTGATAGGTTTTCTCTTGAATCTGATTGGTGTTATTCGTAATCCCTAACTGCCTGTAATGCATCTTTCTTTGATGTTAGAACCACTCAATTGCTTCTGTGTTCGTCATTTCTGGAGTAAAACTCTTTGTAGTAGTCTTAACTGAAAATATTCCAGTCCACTTTAGTTCACAGACACCAAGCACTGCAGTGCTTATAAAATTCTGTTTCTTGCTTTATAGTTTCCAGCTGTCATTGATTCTTACTCTCACTTTTCATGTCCCAGTTGTATGTGTTGTGGAATATTGGACTTTTCTTTCACTTCAGTACATGTCAGTCACTAGACGTCTTTTTGGTTTTAATCTAATTGCATCATTAGTGACAGAGCATACTTGTCCTAGGCTGTGATGCCGAACCTTGGCACTCCAGATATTCTTGGACTTCAATTCCCAGAAATCCTGATCAGCAGGAGTGCTGACTTGGGATTCTAGTAATTGCAGTCCAAGAACACCTGGAGTCCGAAGGTTAGCCATCACTGTCCTAGGCTCTGTCTTAGTAGCTGATTGAATACTTTCTCATCTTCCAGCAGTATCTTCCCCACTCATTTTAGACTTTTTCATCATAGGTTTTCCTTGATGATGAAAGTTTTTACCATTGTCACCTTCTGTACAGTACTGACAAAGGTTCTGACAAAGCTCAAGTGTTGCTTGCTGTTACCTCCTCCACCAGTGTCACCTGCAGTAAGATGCTGGATGCATCTTAGCCTAGTGCAGTTATGGCAAACTTTGGCACTCCAGGTGTTCTTGGACTTCAATTTCCAGAAGCCCAAGTCAGCACTCCTGCTGATCAGGGCTTCTGGGAATTGAAGTTCAAGAACACCTGGAATGCCAAGGTTCGACATCACTGGCCTGGTGTCCCAATTGTGATCATTCTGCCATCAGGGACCATGCTAGAAGTTTAGGCTCGTAATGGCATCTGCCTCCTGACAGCATTACTCTCTGTTTCATTGACACACTCAAACCTTTTCACCATATTAAGGTATGCATCCACGAAGGAGATTGGAGGTACAGTGGAACCTCTTATAACAAACACCCCCTATATTTACCTATAAAATGGTGGATGGGCTGTGCATGTCCGGCATGCATGGCCACACCCAGCCCAAACATCCTCTACCGAGCCGGCCACACCCCAAGACCCTGCGAGTATCACCGCAAGGGTCTGGAAGCCGAGAGTGGGACCAATGCCCCACAAACCCGAACAAAAAAACCCTACATTTCCCAGTGTCCTCCGCGCCTCACCTCAGCCAGTCAGGCTGAAGGACGCGAGGGCGAAGGAAGCAGGGCAAGTGGCACGTGCTTAAAAAATGGCGTCCGGGAGACAAAGGTCGAGAACAGCACTCTGTTCTCGGCCTTCGTGTCCTGGAGGTAACCCATCACCTTCCACGGAGGGTGGAGGGCGCAAGCTTCAGCCCCCGCCCACCAAGGAAAATGAACCGCTTCCCTCCGGGAGACAACGGCAGAGAACGGCGCTCCGTTCTTGGCCTTCGTCTCCCGGAGGGAAACCATCGCCTTCCACAGAGGGCGGAGGCTGAAAGCTTCAGCCGCTGCTCTGTGGGGAAAATGAACCACTTCCCTCCGGGAGACGAAGGACGAGAATGGCGCTCCGTTCTCGGACTTCGTCTCCCGGAGGGAAGCCATTGCCTTCCACGGGAGAAGACGCCAGGCAGGGATCCGCCAGGGTAGGCTTCTCCCCTGATGGATTCCTGCCTCTCGCCCTAGACATTCTCCCTCCGTTGTTTTGAGGGCTGTTTTTGAAACAGCAGAAGAATGGCAAGGGCGAGAGGCAGAAATCCATCAGGGGAGAAGCCTACCCTGGCGGATCCCTGCCTCTCGCCCCTGCCGTGTCTTTGGCAGTATAAAAACAACCCCAAAACACATTTAAAAAACCAAAACCTGCCTGGCAAGGCCGGGCAAAAAATGCTAGTAGCAAAAAACAACAACCGCGCAACAAATAGGTTTTTTTTAATGGTGCCCCGCATAATGATTTTCTTATAGGAAAAAACATACAATGAATATTCAATGGGAATACCACTTCGCAAAAAAAAAATTCGTTGTGCGATTTTTTCCATAGGAAAAATAGTTGTACAATTTTTTTCCATAGGAAAAATCATACAACAAAAAATTGCATAGCGAACAGACCCATAGAATGAATTAAAATCGTTATACGTGGTTTTACTGTACAGTTTTATCCATTAAAAAAATTCTTTAATTTGAACTTTTTTTTTCTCCTATGGGATATTGTAATCGTCAACCTTTATTTTTCAATTTCCACATTTGTCCTAAATTGATAAACCCTTCTGGAATAGGAGACACACATCACCTGGTTCCGGGGTACACAGGAAGAGCCTCTTCGAGGATTATGGTATTTTTGAATAATATCTGAATAGTGCTATCTAAAGGTTCAGTGAAAAAGTCTTCCCTACTAAAAAATAATATTACTTTTGATGTCACACTATGATGAGAGGAATTTTTTTCCATAAAAAGCAGGCATTGCAGCATTAATAATTATATAATTATAATTAATAATTATAGAACATATTTATAGGACTTTTTTTTTTTGCTTTTAGGATGATTCCTTCCATGTGTCGCAAGCAAAAAGTAAAAGTAAGCAGCCCCTGAAACCTAAAGGTAAGGCATTTAAAATAGTATTTGAGATTTCTTAAATTCAAGAGTTTTTCCATTTAATTTGGAAAAAGTTAGCATCATAGAAAGGAGATACTTTTTCTAAGCACAAGGTTTCAATTATGCAACATTTTAAAGGAGGGGTTGCCAATCTTTTTAAGGATGGGCCCGGGTCACTCTAAGCCACCACGGGTCCCCATCCTTTTGTACATCTCTGCAAAAAGTATCCCATCCAGTAAAAATAATATCTCTTCCCAGTTTGTAAAATGCAGAAGTCTCTGGAGAGGGGATGAAAGGTGGTTTTCTTGTTTTTCAGTGGGCTGTCTTACAGAAGCAGAGGGACGCCTTCTGCAAAATCCTGGTTGTAGCTAGTTTAAAGAGGAGGAGTAGTTTCTTTCCTTTGGCACCTCACTTTTGGGGGCGAGGGAATGGAGATGGGAGTTGTAGCAGTGTTGCATCATAAGCCAAACCTTAGCCCTAAGATGTTCAAGCCTCCCCAAGATTTTTCACTTTTTCACTTAATCCATAAATCCGGCTTTGCATTTTATACTCTTCATTTACATCTTAATCAGTCCATGAATGTGTGAATTCATCCCCTGCTCATCCTGGAAAAGTTGCAGATTTCTTTCTAAGCAACTCCATCTCCAGGCTTCTCAGTTCCACTTTGTTAAAGTCTAACTTAAAAACAATTTTGAAGGCAACGTGGCCAAGTTAAAAAAATATTGTGTTTGGTTGAATGACCTTCTTGTGCTGTATCATCCACTTTTCCACACCTACCAGAGATAAATAATAATTTCATGTCAGAAATTATTCTGGGAAGGAAGGATTTTTGCTGGAGAAACTGCTCAGGGGATGCCTGAATGAGGCTCCTTTAATGTCCCCAAAAGCTGGGACAGAGACAGGCACTCAATTCATCATGCAGGAGCTGGGTCTGATGAGTTGAGAGCTCCTCTTAAACATTTGAAACTCATTTATTTTCATGTCAGAGATTACTCTGGGTTGAAAGGGATTTTGCAGGGGGACGCCTGAATGAGGCTTCTTTCATGCCCCCCATCATGCAGCTCTCGGGAATCAAACAGTGCCTTAACCACTACGCCGCCGGGGTTTCAACACAGAGTAATCTCTGACATGAAAATGAATGAACTTTGGAAACTGTCAGGCATTTGGCCTTTCTAAGTTTGTTCT
Source organism: Bradypodion pumilum (assembly GCA_035047305.1). Classification (NCBI taxonomy): domain Eukaryota; kingdom Metazoa; phylum Chordata; class Lepidosauria; order Squamata; family Chamaeleonidae; genus Bradypodion; species Bradypodion pumilum. The sequence continues at coordinate 173,956,527 of JAWDJD010000003.1, forward strand.
GCATTTCTGCCTGTCTGTGGGTTTTTAGAGTTTCAAGCAGGATTATTTCCAAGCCCAACCTGGAAATCCCTGGTATTCCCTTGGCTGTTTCCCACCTATGTATTGATCAGGTCTGGTTCCACTTAGCTTCTGAAATCAGATGGGTTTGGATTTGTTCAGGGTAGAAAAGGATCACTGATGATCATGTTTGCACTTCTGCATTTGTGTCATCATACAGTAGCCAAAGCTTTTTGTTTTCAATTTACTATTTCCATACAGTACTAGTGGATCACAACTTGATAATTGCTGCTCTTATCAGCTCTGACACAACAAACTATGTTGCCTTCTAGGTGGAGAAGACAGTTTGCTTGATGATACCATCACATCTTTATTCACAAATTCATCTCAGTCAAAACCTACTTACTGTGGGCGAAAACACAGAAAAAAACATATTTTGGATTCCTCGAAGATCTCTGAACACTTACATCAGTAAGAAAAGGATCTTACCCTTTGAGCTAGTTTCCTCTTGCCTTACGTAAAGCCTACAGAATAATTGAATTCATTTGTTTTGCTCTGGAGAAGAATGTTTTAAGATCTGTGTATGTGAGTAAAAGAGTCATTAGCTAGGTTTTCTTCTGTACAAGGAAACTAAAGGGAAAATTGCTAGATATTTTTTTAGAACAGAGGTTCCCGACTTTTTCATGCCACGGGCTGGACCACGCCCCCGGACAGCTGAACATGGTTCCTCCCATTGTAAACGCTGCCATAAAATGCATCCGCTGTCTTTACAACAGCTGCGGGTGCATTTATGGCAGCGTTTACAGCAGGCACCGGCGCATTTACACAGGCGCAGGCACGTTTTACGGCTATCGTAAACTCATCCACTTCTGGTAGCAGCGAGGGCAGCGGCAAGCACATGAAATGGTGCCATGGGCTGGGGCCGATCCACTGGACGTAGATTGACCACCCCTATTCTAGAAGTTTTATATTGGGTGTACTATAACTTTTTATAAAATAAAAAGTAAATTATTTTATTTTATTATTAGGTCAAATGATGAGTTCAATTCTCTGTGTGATTCAGGCCAACCTGACAGAGAGACAGAGTTCAGTGAAAATTCTCTTGGAGGTACATACTCAGAAACAGGTAAATCAAATGCAGTTGCAATGAAATCTGCTTGAATAATGTGCTTGCCGTTTAATCTGCTGCTTGAGCCTCCCTAGAATGTTAATTTAACTTTCTACTGAGGATAATTAAGACAGAGCTGGATCATACAGCCTTACTTGCAGCCCAAGTTACTCCCTTTACATCACTCTTATTTTGCAGAATTTTGTAATATAGCTTGTTGGAAAGTGCTAGTTTCTTTCCTCTCTTACCCTTTAAGGCAGCCGTTCCCAATGTGGGGCCCATACCCCACAGGGTGACTTTAGTTCCCAGAAGCCTAAATCAGTACATCGGCTGATGTGTGCTTTGGGGAATTGATTTAGGCTTCTGGGAATTGAAGTCCAAAAACCAAAGGGTGGGGAACCGCTTTAAGGCTACATTTGTCACGCTTGAAATTGTTTGAATGATACAGTGACCGTGACTGTTTTGCTTGGAGGCAGAAGCTTGTTGCAGTTCCAAGCAAAGGATGAGTATTCTGGTAACAAAAGCTTCCCACTTGAGCTTATGGAAGATACCAAAGCAATGTAATAAAAAAGGGCAACATTTTGCTTCATATGTATTTTTGCCATACGTTTTCAAATTTACCCTTGCTTATACAATTCAACCATAAGCCTTCAAATTTCCCATTGTTAAAGCAAATTTCCCCTTGCTGGTATCAGAGTCTGGACCATGGACGACTGGCAGGTAACATGAACACTAGGACCCAGGGCAACCAGGTAACAGGACAAGCAGTAAACGTATCATAGTCCAGAATCCAAAATCAATCTCGGGATAGACAAAGTTAGACGATTATTCCATGACAGATGTCTAGTCCAAGCAAGCCAGAAGTTAGGTGACTAAGAGACTAGAGAAGGCAAATTACCTTCAGGATCGAGAGCAAAGCAAAAGTGGGTTTGAAAGAGTGAGGATCCAGGTGAGGCACAACAACAGTCCACAAGAGGGTTCCTCAAACTTGGCTCTCCAGATGTTCTTGGACTTCAATTCCCAGAAGCCCTGATCAGCAGGTGTGCTGACTTGAGCTTCTGGGAATTGAAGTCCAAGAACATCTGGAGAGCCAAGTTTGAGGAACCCAAGTTTGAGGAGGAAGTCTTTGGAACCAGGAACAAAGCAAGATATCTTCAGTGGCAGGAACCAGGCAAGAGATTCAGGAGCCAAGCAACAGCAAGTCCAGTGTGTGTTTTCGTGTCAGAGTCCAGTGACCCAAGTGTAGATTTGAACAACACTGCAAGTGGAATCAGCTGGACGAGCTTGTCTTTAAGTGCTGAATTCAGTCTGGACCAGAAATGAAACCTTTGTGCCGCCTCGTTCCACTGCATATCTGCAGTGAGGCAGCAAAATGTAGCTGCACAATCGGCTATTGACCTTCACCCCTGCTTGATTTTCTGGAGAGTCTGTTCGAGAGTTTGCTCTTGGTTGGGGGCTCCAAACATCTCCAAGGGCCCCTGAAAAATGGTACCCAGAATTTCCCAGCAGGGGATGATCTGACTCCAGGAGAGCCAACACTCAAGCCAAGGCAGGGCTAGAAAAGAGACTGATCATGAAAGCCACCCTGCTCCTTTTGGTAGAATAGGCATCCGGGCACAGCTGGAACCGCAGTCGGCACTGATTCACAAAACCCCACATAAGAAGCGGGTTGGCAGCGCGGCTGCTAGACTTCAGTGAGGACGTTGAACAAGGGCTGCATTGTGGAGTGTGGCTGATTCCCCCTGCAGGGCCTGACCCTGAGGTTGCATGGCTAGAACAGTGTCGTTCACATCTGCACTCATGACTGCCTGGATCACAGTGCAGAGTTTTGGGCCTCAGCAAACTGTCAGAATCCAGGACTCGGGCCTCAGCTGCAAAGGTCACTGGACGTGCAGTTGCTTGCCTGCTGAATATCTTGCTTTCTTCCTGGTATCTGATGTCAAAGATCTCTTGCTCTGCTCCTGGTTCCTACTTTAGAAGATCTCGTGCTTTATTCCTGCTCCTGAAGACCCCCCTGCCCTGTTGCTGTGGGCCGTTGTTGTGCCTCGCCTAGATCCTTGTTCCTTGAACCCTGTCCTAGCCTTGCTCCAGCCCCTGAAGGTACTCTGCCTCACCTGCTCTCTTGGCCACCTGACATCTAGCTTGCTTGATTTTGGACTCTCATCTCCAAGGGGCCCTAAAAATGGCACCCAGATTTTCCTAGCAGGGGATGATCTGACTCTGGGAGAGCCAACACTCAAGCCAAGGCAGGACCAGAAAAGAGACGGTCATGAAAGCCACCTGGCTCCTTTTGGTAGGATAGGCATCTGGGCACAACTGGAACCGCAGCCAGCACTGATTCACAAAACAGTTGCTCTTTGGGCCTAGGTAGTTGTTCTGGGTCTTGCTGTTTGTGTTACAATGCCCCAGACTCTGACATCTAGCTGGAGAGCTCAGTGGTTTAGGTACCTGACTGCAGAGCCAGAAGTTGGGATTTGATTCCCCAATATGCTTCCAGGGCAAAGGGCCAGCCTGTGTATCTTTGGATAAGCTGTACAAGTCTCAAGATATCTCCAGAAGAAGGGAATAGTAAACCATGTCTATATATTCTCTATCTTGAAAACCCTGGAAAGGGGTCACCGTACATCAGAATCTATTTAATGGCACACAATTATTATTATTAATAATAAGAATTCAATTCATTAGAACAGTTTCTAGTTTATTTATTTGGCAGGGGAGACACCTTGATCATGAAGGATGTTTTCCCAGAGCATGGCTCATCCATTGCACTTTGGATGTGCTGATCCCTGCGATTTCCCCAAATGCGGGAAACTCAACTGCATAATTTGTGACTACGAAGCAGAAGGCAGATGAAAGGTCACTGCATTATCTTCACAGAACAGTCTTTATGGCTGATTGCCATGAGGCTTGCCAATGTTTGAAATCGGATACGGCACAAGAAGAACAGTTTCTTAGTGGTTTATTTCCCTCCCTACTTATAATAATGAGTAATAAGACTCATCATGTATGACAGATATCAATTTGCACATCAACAGTCTCATTTGCTGTAATGTTTGGTGATCATACTGTTTTTGTGTTGAAAGAAATTGCCCCTTCCTCCTTGTAAGTGACCTCTGCCAAATAGAGGAATAATTTGCTAAGTATGTCTGCATTTATTTTCACCACTTAGACATTACTCTGCCTTCCAGCTTGACTGTTGTCACTTGTGATTCTGATAATGGTGGTGATGTAGTACGAGAGAGCGTGAGCATTCATGGAGCCAAACAGTTAAATGACAGAAATCTGATGCCATCTCACCTCAGTCAAATTTACCATGAATTATCTATCATACATCAAAAGCTGCAGGTAAAAACCACCAGTGACTTAACTATCAGCACAGTTGATTTGGAAAAGAAAATATCAGCAGATAAGCACTATCTTTTATTGTCTGTTGTGATGCAGCAAGAAAAGCTGACTCAGCAAGAATACGCCTTGAAACTTGAAAAACGTGACCACTTCTTAACTGAACGGGAAGCCCAGCTTTGTAGACACGAAGCTGCTTTGACTAAAATAAGAGGTGTGGAGGAGGAAGTCCTTACAAAATTTCAAATTATGAAGGAGGTACAGTATTATTATTTCTCATATTTCTCTGTATGTTAATGTTTCTGGTTATAAAACACAACTAACTTCACTGGTGTCCATTTTCCTCAACCGTTAGTGCTGTTGCTTTTATAACGTAAGATGTAGCTACTGATTGAGGTTTTTTGTGAACGTGTGGATTTGTCTTCCCTGAGAACAAACTTCCCCTGATATCGTGGCATTTTTATTTAGAGGGAAGGGAATACAGTGTGGCTGCAAATCAATCCTTGGTGCAGTGTAATAGCTCTCTGCTTACTGGTTTGACAGCGCTGAGGAAGTAGCCATGTTCCAACCTCATTTACAGAAGGCTGTTAATTATAAGAAAGCATGAGGTAAGAAGGCAAGGGTGGCTTAGTGGTTAAGATGCTGAACTTGATGACTGGAAGGTCAGTAGGTCAGCATTTTGATACCCAAGTGCTGCATGGCTAGGGATGCCATACGTAACGGAAAACCGGGAATTGCACGGGTTGAACCTGTCCCAGCCCGGTTCCAAAAGAATAATTTAAAATTCCTGCTTTTCAAACCAAGGGGGTTTGAAGAAAGAATATGCACATTTTTCTTGCAATAGAGCTGTGCTTCTATTGAACACAAGCAGGTGGCACAGCAATAGCAAAGGAAGATAGCAAAAAAAAAAGCCGCGCCATTTTATTGCTGCCTCTATTGAAGCAGCAGCTTGCAGAATGAATTTAATTTAATTTAATTTAATTGTCAAATTTATATACCGCCCACTCAGCCAAAGCCAACTCAAGGCAGTTCACAATGACAATTTAAAAACATGTTAAAAACAGTTAAAACTACCCACCCCCTAAAACAAGGGGTGCAGGATCCAAAGGCACCATGGGGAGGAGTTCTTCTACACCAGCCACCTAATTTTGGTTACCCTTACACCTACACCCCACACTTTACCCGCCAGCCAGGTTTTAAGTTCTTTTCTGAAAGGCAGCAATTCCGTCCGGAGTTCCCGTCTTTGTCCCAGCTGCTGCAAACCTAGCAGTTTGAAGACAAGAAATTGCAAGTAAATAAATAGGGACCACTTTGGAGAGAAGGTAAGCAGCGTTCCGTGTCTAGACATGCCTGCCACATGACCACAGAATACGTCTGCAGAAGCAGACAATGCTGGCTTTTCGGCTTTGAAACAGAGATGAGCACTGAACCCTAGAGTCGGATACGATGGGCTTCCGAGCAAGGGAAACCTTTACTTTTACACATGGCAGTCCCGATTTGGGAGGATAGGATTATGGTAACCCTATGCATGACAGAGTGAGCTCTTATCATCTGTCCCAGCTCCTGCCAACCTAACAGTTTGAAACCAAGAAATTGCAAGTAAATATATAGGTACCAATTTGGTGGGAAGGTAAGCAGTGTTCTGTGCATTTGGGTGTCTAGTCATGCCTGCCACATGACCACAGAAATGTCTGCAGACATAGACTGCACTGGCTCTTTGGCTGTAAATGGAGATGACCACTGAACCCTAGAGTTGGACATGACTGGGTTTCTAGCAAGGGAGACCTATCAGGCAAGAGGCAGAGGAGCAGACACCATCCCTCATCCATCCAAATAAGGTGCGTAGTACCCAAAGCCAATCAGGTTATTCTGGCACGTGAGACACGTGACACAAACATACAAGCAAGGTGGGCTGGCATATGTTGTTAGGCTACAAATTCCATCAGCCCCACATGAACGGCAACAGGCAATGGGACTCTAGCTTTCTCTGGAAACCACGCACTGCTCATCTCTGCGATAGAAAGCAACATCAGAATGCTTAAACAACCTGTTAATTCTGTATTTTTAAGACTAATTCATTTTGCTTATAGCAACATGAAGCTGAAATTCAGCAGCTGTCTGAAGCATTGAAAGAAAAAACAAAGGAAAACAAAAGACTTAAATCATCTTTTGAAACTCTGAAGGAACTGAATGACAACTTGAAAAAACAGGCAAGCACCATTTTTGCAGACTCGTGCGTTTGGGCAATTTGTACACATGAGCATATATCTCTGTGTGGGGAGATACATCCAAGCACTCTCCCTTAAGAAAGCAACCCATTAATCCAAAACCCCTGGATGCCCCCGAGAGAAAGATTGAGAGAAAGAACAACCTTTTCAAGCCATGGGCCGGGTCACGCCCTCTCAGTCAGCTTTGAGGGCCGGACGGCCATTTTGCCCTGCCTTGAACAATGGGGGTGGCCATTTTGTCCCAACAGCTTCAATGGGGTGGCCATTTTTGTTTCTCAAATGCCCTTGGAGGGGTTGGGGCCACATGAAATGGTGCCATAGGCCAGATCCGGCCCACGGGCCTTAGGTTGGGAACCCCTGTTCTAAATGTTCTGCTCACTTTATGTTTTCATTCATACTAGGGATAGAGAAAAAAATATTTAATGCTTGTCTTGATATCTTCTGCTTCCTTTTTTAGTTAAACGATGTCAGTGAACAAAACAAGAAGTTAGAGGTCCAGACGCGAAAAGTACAAGCTCGTTTAGAGAATTTACAGGTAAGATTTAAAATTATTTTTTTAACATGTCAACTGGGCAAGAAAACTTCCTAATGAACGAAACATTTTGCTGATCTGTCTTATTTACAGCGGAAACATGAATTCTTATCAATACAGAGGTCCAGGGAAGTTCCCCACACCATTCCGGAGCGTAAATCTACCAAATCAGGAAAGGCAGTTGCCTCCTCAAAACCACAAAAGGTAGATGGTTTGCTTTACAAACATCGTGGTTCTAGCTCAGAAGTTCACAAGCATTGACTTATGCAGCTCACAGTAGAAATGGCAGATGCTTGTGCAAAGTGAGAAGGGTTCCCTTGCATGTATGAACGTTGGTCTGCTTATCTGCTCAAGGAATTGGTGGAACAGAGCAATTATATGTTATTTGAATGGGAGGATGGAAGAGATCATTCTAAATATTCTTACTAAAGAGCTTTGCTCTTGTTAGAATTTTTTTTATTATAATACCATTTATTATGTTAATACCGTACAGTATTCATGACATGAAAATGGCGAATCTTTTAGAGACTGAGTGCCCAAACAGAGGGGCCGGGTAAAGCAAACGCTGTGCTGGGGGGGAGGGAGGGAGCCCTCCCATTGGACTGCTGGGTAGAGGGGCAGGGCAAACGTTGTGATGGGGGAGGGAAGAAGTGCTCCCATTGGGCTGCTGGGGAATGGGGTGGGGCAAACTCTGTGCTGGGGGGAAGAGGAAGTGCTTTCATTGGGCTACTGGGCAAAGGGGTAGGATGAACTCTGTGCTGGAGCGATGCCGCGTTTGTCCACAGAGAGGGCTGTGAGTGCCCCCTCTGGCACGCATGCCATAGGTTCGTCACCACTGGTATATGGTGAAGGAAGACCAGAAAAATATCAAGCCCTAAATAAAATCTGGAATTAAAAGTGTTGGGCTTTTCTCGTGGAGACTTTGATGGTGATTTAACTGCAATAGAAAATGAGAGGGTGAGTTTGTTTTTCAAGGAGAGGAAGGTTATTATAGGATAGTGATGGTGAACCTTGGCACTCCAGGTGTTCTTTGACTTCAATTCCCAGAAGCCCAAGTCAGCAATTCTGCTGATCAGGGCTTCTGGGAATTGAAGTTCAAAAACATCTGGAGTGCCAGGGTTCACCATCACTGTTATAGGAGATAAACCTCTTCAGGAGAAAGAACATCTTTGACGAGGCCTTTTTGCTTCTTTCTTTGTTTAAGCATTGTGTTGTTTTCTTTAACGTTTGTAGATAATGCTTAATTCACACATCTATGACCTTGTAACGGTATTAATGGACTGGATCTCAGATCAGCACCTGAGCAAATTGGTCCTAGAGGAAGAGAAGGAAGACATTCACAAGCTAACAGGCACAGCTCCTTCCACTAGAACCTACACACAGGATAAATGCATCAAGGTAGATATTTTAGCCCTCTTGTTTTAGATATTATCCCCTGTGCCATTTCTCTGTGTTTGATGTTTGCGTGTCTAATAATGTGGGGCTGTCCATTATCCAAAGCTGAGATTTGGGTAAGAGCAACCGTAGTCTGAGACATGTTTTAATAGAGTCATACATTCCAGGAGTTTTCTCAAATGCAACCAATTGTTTTGATCCTTCTCTTTTTTGCTTGGAAATTCTAGCTGCTCTGAAGAGTTCTTTAATTGACCTGCAGTGGTAAAAATGAACAGCCTAAACTCAGCTGATGGCAGGTCATTGTGTTCCAGTAGAGATTCCTCATTCAGTGCAGCATCCCCAACACTAACACTTTACATTAACATTACCACCTTTGGTGGTCCCAGAGTATCCCTTCTGTGGGCCCTACAAAGGAAACTTGGATGCAGGTAACAAATACGCTTGACAAAAAACAGATTTGGAAGACAACTAACCCACATCTACCCATAATAAAAGCTGTATGAGATTGCTTTTAGGTAAATGCCTAAGCAGTAAGAAGGCTCGTATGCTAATAACGGCTGTTACTGGAACATTTGCTAGCACATTTTCTTAAAAAACAAAACAAAAAAAACAATTAAAAACCTTTCTGTTTAGGGAGGCTTTTCAAAACGTTATCCCTATGGCCAACTAGTTTTTCTTGTTGAAATTGCTTTAATTTTAGTTAAGTTTATTTAAACTAAGTTTTTCTTTTTAGATAGTGCCATCAGATGGGGAGTGTGTGTGTGTGTGTGTGTGTGTGTGTGTGTGTAGGGGGTATGATTGTGACTTCATTTATTCACTCTCTGCTCAGAGTGGAATGAGCTTCCAGATGAGTGGTATACAAGCTTAATATTTATGAGGTGTGTGTGTGTCTGTGTGACACTCGGGGTGATGCACAGACAAATAAACAAAAGCAACATACAGTGGAATCTTGGTTAACATACCGTATTTTTCGCCGTATAAGACGCAAAGTTGGTGCGTCTTTTACGGCAAATATACGGCAGCCGCGCTCTCCCCGCCCCCACCATCGGCGGGGAGATAAAGGGAGCCGTGCCGCGTGAAGCCGTCCCTCCCTGCCACCGGGCGGGGAGGTTAAAAGGGCTCCCTGGCCGAGGGAGCCAAAGACGCCGCAGCCATGCCGCGCCGCGCCGCGCGAATCCGTCCCTCCCCGCCCCCTGCCACCGGGCGGGGAGGTTAAAAGGGCTCCCTGGCCGAGGGAGCCGAAGACGCCGCCGCGCCGCGCGAAGCCATCCCTCCCCGCCCCCTGCCACCGGGCGGGGAGGGACGGCTTCGCGCGGCGCGGCGGTGGCGTCATCGTCGTCTTTGGCTCCCTCAGCCAGGGAGCCCTTTTAACCTCCCCGCCCGGTGGCAGGGGGCGGGGAGGGACGGCTTCGCGCGGCGCGGCATCGGCGGCGTCTTCGGCTCCCTCGGCCAGGGAGCCCTTTTAACCTCCCCGCCCGGTGGCAGGGGGCGGGGAGGGACGGCTTCGCACGGCGCGTCGTCGTCGTCGTCTTCGGCTCCCTCGGCCAGGGAGCCCTTTTAACCTCCCCGCCTGGTGGCAGGGGGGCGGGGAGGGACGGCTTTGCGCGGCGCGTCGTCGTCGTCGTCTTCGTCTTCGGCTCCCTCGGCCAGGGAGCCCTTTTAACCTCCCCGCCCGGTGGCAGGGAGGGACGGCTTCGCGCGGCTCCCTTTATCGGCGGGGAGATAAAGGGAGCCGCGCTGCGCCGCGCGAAGCCGTCCCTCCCTGCCACCGGGCGGGGAGGTTAAAAGGGCTCCCTGGCCGAGGGAGCCGAAGACGCCGCCGCCGCGCTCTCCCCGCCCCCACCATCGGCGGGGAGATAAAGGGAGCCTTCCGTGGCCCGGGAGGCTCCGAAGACGCTGCCGCCGCCGCGCTCTCCCCGCCCCCACCATCGGCGGGGAGATAAAGGGAGCCTTCCGTGGCCCGGGAGGCTCCGAAGACGCTGCCGCAGCCGCGTTCTCCCCGCCCCCACCATCGCCGGGGAGATAAAGGGAGCCTTCCGTGGCTCCGAAGACGCCACTGCTGCGAAGCATCGTGCCCTCCCGGCCCTTTGTTCCTCTTGGAGGTTGACTAGGGCAGGTAATTTTTGACTTTGAGTATTTTTGTGGTGGTTTTATTGTACCTGGACATGTGGGGTTTCTGAAAAGATGTGTTTTTTTTTCTTCCCTTTTAGTACAGTATTTGGTTCAGAATCTTTTTTTCCTAGATTTTCCTCCTTTAAAATTGGGTGCGTCTTATATGCCGGAGCGTCTTATAGGGCGAAAAATACGGTAATTAATGCGTTCTCTGGGATGTTTCTTGCAGCAAAAATTACTTTAACCGAATTTCCCACAGGAATGCATTGAATGCAATTTCCCATAGGAATGCATTGAAAACCAAAATACTGTACATTAACCAAAACACAGTTTCCCATAGGGATGCATTGAAAACCAATTAATCCGTTCTGAAAAAAAATCCGTAAATTGAGCCGCTATTTTCTATAGATTTCCTTTTGTTATGCAATTTTTATGTTAACCGAGCCATTTGAGGTTCCACTGTAATAGAACAAACAACAAAATAAAATAAATGACAGAATAAATATCTATTAAAAATAAAATGTCTGGCAACAAACGGTCCCTCTTTCACAGTTTGGTACTGAGAAGGAACCTGCCATCAACAGGACTCACTGTCTAAGACTCATGATGCATTTTTCCTACCCTAGTTGTAATTTAGAATATCATCTAAGCCACAGGCCACATGTGGCTTCTAAGACCTTTCTTTGAAGTCCTCCAACCTGTTGTTTACTGCTATCAGCCTCAAGGTATTTCCCCCCTCAGACCCACACTGTTCTTCCCACCACAACATTCAGCTGAAGAAGTGGGTTGTAATCCATGAAAGCCTACACTGAAAGAAATATCTGAGTTTGAAGGGTGCTGAAACATGTTTGTTTTTGTTGCTGAAACAGACAGAAAATAATAGGTACACTATAATCCAATTATTTGAAGAAGAAAAAGGAAGACTAATAATAATAATAATTTTGTGTCAGAAATTATTCTGGGTTGAAAGGATTTTTGCAGACGAAATTCCACTCAGGGAATGCCCAAATGAGGCTCATTTTATGTCCCCAAGAGCTGGGACAGATACAAATGCTCAAACAGTCATGCTGTACCCAGGTCTCAAACTGCTGACTTGCCATCCTTCAAGCTAACAAGGCAAGCTTCTTAACCACTGACAATTGTGATGTATTTTTGTGTTTTGCAGTTTTTGCCACTAGTTGCTGAACAACTTCAGTGGATGCCCTTTGTCAGTCCGAACTTGCATATGAATGTTGTTAAATTTATTTACTGGGCCATAAGGCAGTTAGATGGAAGAATGCAGGTGAGAATAATTCACACAGAATATAACATTTACATCTAGATAAGAGTGTTTCTTTCTGGGAGATGTTGGTGTTCATCACCGAAGCTTGATCGTAATTTGACTCAGGGGTTTTATTCAGTGGCTGAAATTCTGCTGTTTAACATAGTAAGCTACAGTAGAGTATGGCCATTGAATCAGTGGGGAATGGATGAGTCAACTTACAATTTAAAAATAGTGTGTTGCAACTAGAATGGACCTATTTGAATCTATGGAACGTACAGAGGTGTTGCCTCTTCCAAGTCCCATTGATTTTGTGACCATGCTTTAGCATAACTTACTACACTCAGCAATACAATTTCAGTCAATATTATTTACATTGTAGATAAATAATGCATTTATAATATGTATTTATTTTTGTTTGGTGGAATGTTGTAATTGTTTTCCTGCTTCTTCCATGTCTAGGCCTGACATGAAACTGCCAAAATGAAGGCACCTTTTGGTGAGTTCATTCTGCAGTTCCTTTCACCTGACCTAGTGTGAGAAAGATTAGCTGACAACACAAGGTTGACGTTACCAGGATACACCCGATTGTGGTTCAAAAATGCCACAATCTTCAAGGAGGCTCTTTTTGTGTACCCCATTGTTTTGCTAGATTTATAGCTTGAGCTTGCAAATGCTATGTAAATTTTAATTCCAAAAATATAGCTTTCAAAGGCTTCCTGTCGATATTGTTATAATTTCTGCAGTACTGCTTCTTGTCACATACTAGCATTAACATGCATTACTTTTTGCTTTTCTGCTTTGATACAAACTTTTGTAATGCATGAACATTCATAAATAATAGATAGAATCCTGTTTGAGTAACTTTGTACCATGTAACCCAGATTGGGTGCTGGAAGCATTTAATGTAATTTAAAATGTCCTATCTTTTTCTTTTTATGTTCCAGGGTTCTCTTTTTCTCAAGAGACGCCTTTGGGAGCTCCAGCAAAGAAGTGCCCAGGGTGGGGTGGAGGTGGGAGCCTTTGATAGTAAAAATATTACTGCTGAATTGATCAGGATCATCATCAGTAATAATAATAATTTCATGTCAGAAATTATTCCGGGTTGAAAGGATTTTTGCTGGAGAAGCTCCACTCAGAGGATTCCTGAATGAGGCTCTTTTCATGTCTCCAAGATATTTTCCCCACTGAAGTGGTCCCTATTTATCTACTTGAAATTTCTTGCTTTCGAACTGCTAGGTTGGCAGGAGCTAGGACAGAGATGGGTGCTCAAACAATCGTGCAGACCATCATACAATACCTGGGTCTCGAACTGCTGACTTGCCAGACTTCCAGCTAACAAGGTGAACTTCTTAACCCATGAGCCACCGCAGCGCCTATCAGTGGTGATTTGTTGGTGGTTGTTTGCTGTTAGAGCTGCTTCCTGAGGCTCCCAAAGGCTTCCCTATAGCAGAAGGGATCCCTAGATAGCCTGAGACCTTAAAAAGAGGGGGATAGGAAGCTTAAATTAAATTCTTCAGGCATCTGATCCAGGCTACAAGGTATAATAATAATAATAACAATAATAATAATAATTTCATGTCAGAAATTATTCTGGGTTGAAAGGATTTTTGCGGAAGAACCTCCACTCAGGGAGCGCCCAGATGAGGCTCATTTCATGTCCCCAAGAGCTGGGACAGAGATGGATGCTCAATCAGTCTTGCAGTACCCGGGTCTTGAACTGCCGATTTGCCAGCCTTCCATCTAACAAGGCAAGCTTCTTAACCACTGAGCCATAAAGTTACACAAACAGGATTTTGCCCAGTAAATACAAAAAGGACACAACGACTGAATAAGAATCTGCATGAGTCAGTAAGTGGAATTTGTCCTAAATATTTTTATCAGCCATATCTACTTGCAACGCTGGAATAACAGCTTTACCTCTGGCTCAGAATCCCAGTTCATAATATGGTGCTGGCATATTGATTGGTATGTTTCATTAAATCTTTGTCCATCAGAACTTTGGATTCTTAAACTAAATTATTTCTAAGCTCAGCATGTGAAGCACGTGATGATAGTCTTTGAGTGCAATATGTTGGACGATCTTTGTTCAGTAGAACACTTTGTTCATTTTACTTGTGTAACAGTATGCAACAATGACATCAACAATGAGAAGACTGGGCGAAGATATATTTAAAGGTGTTGTACCTAAAGGGATACAATTTGTTTCTCCTGAACATGCAACTGACACCAAACCAAAATCTGTGGCTTTCTTTAAAAGTTGCAGTTTGCCTTTAAGAGTGGTATCAACTTTCATTGTTATCAAAACAGTGACACAAGGTAAGTTCTGCAAAAAAAAAAAAAAATCAACCCCCCCCACCTCAGATTGTCATGCTTCATATGGTGTCTCAAATGCATCTCATAAATATAATAAACCTCCTTTCAACTGTCTCATGATTGTTGAAATAAATAACAATGAGCAAGAGCAGTTATCGTTTTTGAGTGGTTCCCAACGTGGGGCCTATGCCCCACAGGGGGACTTTATTTCTCAGAAGCCTAAGTCAGTACATTAGCTGATCAGTGTTTTGGGGGATTTACTTAGGCTCCTGGGAATTGAAGTTCCAAAAACAAAGGCATACCCATCAAGCGCAGCTCCCAAAAATACGGGAAATTTCTGCGCATGCGCACATGTATAGAACTCATTTGCGCATGCGCAGAACATGTTTGCACATGCACAAAAGGATCTGCGTGCATGTGCAGTAACCCCTTTCCCCGCCATTCAAAATACAGGATGGCGGTGGGAAAGGGGAGGAACGAGCACCAAAATACGGAATTTCCCGGCCAATCCGGGATACTTGACAGGTATGAACAAAGGTTGGGAAACACTGGTTTAAATGAAGGTCAGTTTCATCCACTGAGGGAAATGTTCTGATTTTTATGCATTTGGCACAAGCCATAAGCATAAATATCCTCTGTAACCTCAAGAATGTTTTCAACTGAGCGCCTATTATAGTATAAGTATCATATGACATGAACATGTATATAAAAACTCTCCATTTAATACTATTCATTTAATAGATGAAGGTGGTCTCTAAGTAATGTTGCTGCTTTAAAGTTTGCAGGGCTGTAGGTGGCATCCTAACTACAGTTTTGCAAGTACAGAAATGATTGCATTCATGTAGAAATCCTGTACCACAGAAGTACTGCATTATTTTCCTAGCCTATGCATTATAGAGAAATTGAAGCATTTGTCTGGTTTAGCTGCTTATTTATTTTACCCAATATATATTTTATTTAATATTTACATATATGCTTGTGGTAATGCACATGTGCTCAAAAATAATGAAGAAAATATTGTTTTCTAGTCAAGTCATAGGGAAACAGAATGAAACTTAACAGGGAGTGGGGGTGGGAAGCTTCCTAAATTCTTCTGAACGCAGTTGCACTTATTTGGGTATAACCCTTACTGAACAGTGTAATTTATGTTTTGTTAACTGCATAAGAGACTGTGGTGGCTTAGTGGTTAAGATGCTGAACTTGCCGACTGGATGGTTGGCACGTCAGCAGTTCGAGACCCAAGTGCTGCATGATGGAGTGAGCTTCCATTGTCTGTCCCAGCTCCTGCCAACCTAGCAGTTTGAAAACAAGAAATTGCAAGTAGATAAATAGGTACCGTTTTGGCGGGAAAGGTAACAGCATTCCGTGCTGTCCAGCATCTAGTCATCCTTGCCACATGAACACAGAAACATCTGCAGACACAGACAGCCCTGGCTCTTTGGCTGTAAACAAAGATGAGCACTACACCCTAGAGTTGGATACGACTGGCTTTCGAGCAATGGCGACCTTTACCTATGTATTAAGTTATACATTTTTTGTAACTGAATGTATTATATTACTGTTAAAGTTTTTAAAATCAAATTTGACAAAATTAGCTAGCTGATAAATTCATCTGTGCTTTGCTGACAGGATGACAAAGATTGAGCAACTAAAATTTGACAGCTATGTGTACTCGGCTGTAATAGCACCATCTTCTTAACCTATAAGGAAGGGATGTGGTCGTGCATGTGCGGAATGCGTGTCCACACCCATGCAGACTGTCCCGTAATGTGCCATGCACACATACCTTGCCTAACTGAGACCATCCCCGCGAGGGTCCGGGGGTTGAGAGTGGGGCCTAAGCCCCACAAAATGGGGAAAATGGAAACTACAGCTCCCATGGTGCCATGGGAGAAGAACGGCAGTTTAACAGCCGGGCCTGGAAACAGAATGTTTGAGAAAGCTGATTTGCATGTTGGACTGTGATTGGTTGAGAGTGAATGAATGACAGTCAAAGGTCCTGGAATTCCGGAGAGAATCTGGCCAGGCCTGGAAACAGAATGTTGGAGAGAGCCAATTTGGATGTTGAACTACAATTGGTTGAACTTGAGAGTGAATGACTGATGGGGAAAGGTCCTCATGCGGATGGAACAAACCCATTCCATTTAATCCACTACAGCCCTGGAACGAGACACTTTAATTGTACATCAATGCTGTGTGAATGAGAGACAGAGAGAGACAGGGATAGTGTGTGCGTGTGTGTGCGTGCATGCGTGCGTGTGCGTGTGTGTGTGCACAAGACAATGCACAAGACAGTGGGTTCTGGATCAGTCGCTTGTGTGTGTGTGTGTGTGTGTGTGTGTGTGTGTGCCTGAATGAGAGAAAGTGAGAGTGAGTGAGTGAGTGTTTCTCTCTGTGTTGGGGTGTATCAGGGTCCGAAAAACCTAAACATACAACAAACACCCCCCGGGCAAGGCCTGGTAATTAGCTCTCATCCTTCCTTCCCTACCTCCAGCCATTCTTCTCCCCTTCCTTCTTTTCTTCCCTCCCTCATTCTTACCCTCCCATCTTCCTTTCCTCCTAAATTTCCCCCTCAATCCTCACTCATCATCATGCCGGGGTGAGTCTGCCCAGGTTCCTTTACTGAGAGCCAGGGGGCATCACAAATGGTGTGGGGGAAGGAAAAGAAGAAGAAGAAACCCTCCCAAGCCATCCCCACCCCACGGGTTGCGCACCCCCCCCAAAAAAAACAACAACCCCGTCAAAGACGGGCACCTATGCTAGTTATTCATAAGCAGCCACTGCGTAAAATAACATTTATCCTATACAGTCAGAAAAAGCATTTACAATATTTGTCTGGCCCTAAGCTTTCAGTGCAGGAAGAAGCTTTTAGTTATGTCTCTCGGTGAAAATGCCAGTCACATTCTAGATGGTTTCAAAATGCTGGACTTATGCAAAATAGACTGCCTCCGTTCTGTATTCCTATAAATGCATTTAATATTTCGCATGCATTTTGGAAAACTATTAACTGCAAAATCATTGTTTAAACATCTTGCTGTGTTTATTTCTTTCAAAATTTATTTTACAGTATAGCAATTCCAGAAGCAGGTTTTCTGTCTGTAAGATTGAGTCAAGTGACCCGAGGCACATTGAAAGTCTAACAGATTTACAGTATTGCCGTTTTAGGAACTGAAACCTACATTGTTAAAAAAATATGAGGAAAAACACGTAGATAATGGAGGAATAAGTTGTTAAGAGCTACTACAGAATGTTTTGCACTTTTTCTTTTTGTCCTTTGGGTTTTAGTATCTTTGTGTAGCCAAACCTGGGTTCTTGCTCATGTGTAGGGTTTACATGCAAGCAGAAGCCTCTCTTCTCCATTTGGAGAAGGGGACACAGAAAAGGAAGAAGCTAGTTCAGAGGTTCCCAACCTTTTCTAGCTGGGCCAGACAGCCATTTTGCCCTGCCTACACTATGGGGCGGCCATTTTGTCCCAATATCTTCAAAGGGGCATCCATTTTGTTTCTTGAATGCCCTTGGAGGGGGGGGGAGCAGATCCGGCCCACGGGCCTTAGGTTAGGAACCCCTGGGCTAGTTGCTTTTCTCAAAGTGTGGTAATTACATCAGACAGGTATTGACTGAACAGGAATTTAGTTAAGGTAGGGCCCTGTGAAATCAGAGGGACTTAAATTATTTAGGTTCCATTGATTTCAACACAGCTGCTCTAGATGTGAAGGTCAAACTAGACAAAAGAAATACGTATGCGCTGCAGGTTAACAACATTTTCCCTCTGGCTACATGCCTGAGGCACCCATCTTCTCAGAGGTGAGGGCCTCTGCAGTCAGCCATGCAAATTAAGTACTGTATCTGTTTCTGTTCTAATGACCATTTAGAAACAAAAAGCATGGAAACAGATGAGGATCCAGATGTGATATGGCAAACAGTTGCCATTCACCAACCTGAAGGAGCACTGGCATCTAATTATATGCCTAGCCTTCTATCCATCACATTTAGAATGTCAGAAATGGTAAGGCAACACAGTCTTCATCCCTGATGTAAAATTTAAAATATATATACTGCATTTAAGATATTGTATAGATTGTATTGTAGACCTTGCTTGTTTATGACGAGTTTAATACTTGGGCTGATGATTTCTCACAGAAGATTACAATCACGGATTCAGCTCCTGCCTCTGGCAGAATCATTGTCTATATCAGCAAACCTATGGCAAGCATGCCAGATTTGGCACTCCTAGCCCTCTCTGCTGGCATGTGCACCATGCCGCCCAGCACTGAGTTTGTCCGCCCTTCTGCCCAGCAGCCCAATAGGAGTGCATCCTCCCCCAGCACAGAGTTTACCCATCCCTCTGCCCAGCAGCCCAATGGGAGTGCGTCCTCCCCCAGCACAGAGTTTACCCATCCCTCTGCCCAGCAGCCCAAGGGGTGCGCTTCCTTCCTCCCCCCCCTCCACCACAGAGTTCATCTCACCCCTCTGTTTTGGCACTCTGTCTCTAAAAGGTTCACCATCCTGGGTGATTTTGTCTGCTCCCATTTTCATATTCTGCAAAAAAAAATTTTTTGAGGGGGGGTGTATCATTTTCTCAGTTCTAAAATGTCCATTCTCTCTCAATTAAATGTTTCTCATTTTATTTAAATGCTCTCTGTAGTAACTACCTACCAGTCAAAGGTTCTGAAATATTTTCTGCTCTAAGCTGTGTCAGAAACAGACAAGAAGCACATGAACTACAATCAACAAGAATTTTGAATTTTAGTCACTTTAATTAGCTAATTATAAAACTTGGAAGCCTAGGGAACTCAAGGGAATATTGTATTATTTATGTGACGTTTTGGTTTCAAGAAATATAATTTACATTGTTCGAGGAGTGAGATTTCCCTTTTATTTTATTTTTTGGTCAACATTTCTAGTGTGCTGTTGCTTGACAAACAGAACGAGACAAATTGTTAAGTAAGTAAACTTGTCACTAGAAACACTTTATTGTAATGTAGAATTTGCTTACATATAGCCTGTCTAAGTGATTGCAAATAATTATGTTCAGTTTTACTATTTAAATAGCGGATTACCTGGCTCATGCTTTTGATTCACTTTGCATTGACCTGAAGACTGATGAAGGGAAAGCCTTGTTTTTGGACTACCAAGCTGTGCCTGTTATATTGAGTCATCTAAGGATATCCAGTAAAGGCTTACTCTCTAGTGCCCTTGATAGTCTACTTCAGATGACTACAGAATCCAGTAAGTATGTTCAGTCTCTTACAGAAACCAATAAAAAATAGGTTAAATTTTACTACATGCAGAAAGGCCATTGTGCATGTCTTGCTAGCTATTTTGTGTAACTGCCCGTGCCCTGGCAAAGCATGAAAACCACTGCTTACTCTATTTCAGGGGTGCCCAAACTACAGCTGGATCCGGCCCACATCACCAATTAATCCAGACCGCACTGCTCCCAGAAGCGGAAGTAAAACGTGCATGTGTAGGCGCCAAATGCGCCCACACATTTTACTTCTGCTTCCTTGTGGGAGGAATCACGTGACCAATGCACTCAACCACATGACCGCCCCGTGGCCCAAAAAGTTTGGGCACCCCTCCTCTACAGGATTTGGGCTCACTTGCCCCTCTTCTCAGGGTCATGATCTCTCCCTGTAATCCTGTTACTTGGAAGAACTGAGAAATTGCCATGTAATTTAGTGACTGTGATACAGTGGGAGAAGAAACAGTAGAAATGTATATACTCGTCCTCTTGAAAAATGTGTGAAGAGTACTTCTTTTGTGTCTAGGCCAGACTTTAAAGTGCCAAAATTAAGCCACATTTTGGTGAATTTATTCCATAGTTCCTTTTGTGAGATAAAGATTAGCTGGCACAACAAGGTGGCTGTTGCCCAGAGTACGCCCTATTGTGGTTCAGAAATGCTACAATCTTTGAGGAGGTTCTTTCTGTGTACCCCTGTGAAGATTACTAAAGCAAGGCATGCTTATTCTGAGTAACTTGGGCAGGAATACTCTCATGGGCTGATCTTGTCCTCCAGTATACTATATTTCCATGCCTGTGTGTGAGATATCATCAGAGGCCATGTGTATATAGCTCAAATATCACAAAATTAGCAATGAGCAGATTTTGCACTACAAGCTTTACATCCAGGCTGGCTCTTCTGGGAGACAGAGTGGGGGATTTAATTCCCAACCTCTGGCTCTGTAGCCAGATACTTAACTCACAGAGCTATCCAGCCAGCAAATGCGGGAAGATTAGTAAAGGTAAAGGTCGCCCTTGCGTATCCAACTCTAGGGTTTAGTGCTCGTCTCTGTTTATAGCCAACAAGCCAGCACTGTCCGCATCTGCAGACATTTCTGTCGACATGTGGCAGGCATGACTAGACACCAGAGTGCATGGAGTGCTGTTTACCTTCCCACCGAAGTGGTACCTTATTTACAGGTGAAAATCAGAAAATTAGAATATTGTGTAAATGTTTATTCAGTTCAGTAATGTGAGGGCGATCTGGCTGTGGTATCTGTCACCCCATTGATTGCCAGGGTTGATTCGGCTGATCTGGCTGGCTAAGCGGGTGTCACCTTCCTCCCTCACCGCTCCATGTGCGTCCCTCCCGAAGCTGCATGCTAGGTAGAAGAGGACGACTGACCCAGATAGAAGGAGTGTACCGTTCTTCGGTCAAGGGTATACGATAGCTGCGCTCCCCTGCTAGAACCTCCAAACAAGCTCAGTAATGCAACTTAAAAGGTGAAACAAATATATGAGACAGACTCATTACATGCAAAGCAAGATAGTTCAAGCCTTACTTTGTTATCCTATTGATGCTTATGGCTTACAGTTTATGAAAACCCCAACCCCCTAATCTCATGTACCCCATAATCATCACATAATCTCATGTACGCTGTACGCCATGATCATCACAATTATAACGAATTAAGGCATTACATATATTGCTTTGCATATAGTGAGTATCTCATATATTTGTTTCACCTTTTAAGTGAAATGAATGAACATTTGCACGATATTCTAATTTTCCGAGTTTCACCTGTATCTATTTGCAATTTCTTGTTTTTGATCTGCTACATTGGCAGAAGCTGGGACAGAGATGGGTGCTCATCCCATCATGCAGTACTTGGGTCTCCAACTCCAACCTTCCAGTTGTCGAGTTCAGCCTCTTAACCACTTGAGCCACCGAAGTGGGCAGATTACTGAATTGTTAATACTGCTAGGCTTTCTGTCTGAATATCCAGCTATCTCCTTCTGCATGAGACAAGTGTTTTATGCCTTATCTTGATTTATTCAAGACATCTCTTATTATAAAGATATCTAGCATTACCTGAAAGCATGGGATATCATGTGTACCTTTCAGTTTAAGTGACATCTTTGTACAACATTTGATTGCAGTTTGTTAGAATGCAATACTGTAATGTCTATCTCTAGGTTCTGTCATTCTGGGCATAATGTTCCACAGAACTTCATAAGCTCTCCAAATGTGCCCTTAGCCAAACAGAATAATCATTCTGCATTAAAGACTCACAGTACTCTGCGCATTCCTATGCAAACCAGCCTGCTTGATCTTCCACTGAGATAAACCACTGCTAAGGACTCATCCCACGCTTTCTGCCTTGGGTGATTATGCTGTTTCATCTTAACCAGGAAATATTGTTACTTTTAATCTTTAGCCTCTACATGCTAATGTCAAAAGAACAGTTTTGTGCACTTGATATGCTGCTGGAAATACTTTTCTTTTATATCAATCTCACAAAATGGCAGGAAGATGTAACAGATCAGTTTAGTCTAGAATCTTTAGTAAGAACCATGTTACTTGGCTCACACTTCATACATTGCCTGGTTTTGCTGCTGATTGCACATTTGATAAGGGGTGGAAGCCTTGTTTACTACTCTATCTACCAATATGCAATAATCACATGCTTATAACACAGAGCAGCATGTAATATCCTTTGTGGTGCCCAAACTTTTGGGGCTATGTGCCGGCCACGTGGTTCAGTGGGCCAGTCACATTGTTCATCCCACCGGAAGCGGAAGTAAAACGTGCCTTGCAATCTGTTTTGCAACAGAATGAGATAGATTTTTAGGCTGTCATTTTCTCTGCTTAAACCAGGGGTTCCCAAACTATGGCCCATGGGCCGGATCCAGCTCCCAACACCAATTCATCTGGCCGTTGCCACTCCTGAAAGTGAAAGTTAAATGTGCCAGTATGGGCGCATTTTACTTCCGCTTCCAGGAGCGGCAAGGGTGGCATGGGCCGGATGAATTGATGTCAGGGGCTGCATCTGACCCATGGGCTGTAGTTTGAGCACCCCTGATCTAGGCCATAACAGAGATGATAATGAAATGAAGTGTGCAATTACGCTGCATTTAGTAAGTACTGAACAAGCATACACATGCATAACAGAACCAGCTAGACTAAGCTTTTTTTACACCTGGAATACAGCAGAGTTATAGAGAAGGAAGAAGAGCAATCTTCAGAGGTTGTGAAGGGAGGAATGTTTTAAAAAGGAATACAGTAATAAAGATTAGAATAGATTTGCAGATCAGAAAAGGTTAATCCTACCAAAAACCATAGCTTTCAGAGCAAACAAAAAGAGGCAGTGGTGAAAAAATACCGATTATGGTGCTTTCGTCTGAGAAGAGAAAACAGCTATGAAGATGAGAAATTTTCAATTCTTGTCCAACCAATCACTTCCTCTATCTTGAGGCCATATCTAAATGATTGCCATGTACTCTCCCGCTTATGTCTGAGGAAGTGGATTTGGTCTACAAAAGCCCACATAAGCTATAACAGTTAGACTTAAAGATAACACAACATATCTGCCTTCTTTTGTTCCTTTTTGTGCTTTTGCTTTGGTACTTGTCTGAAGATGAGGAAACTCAAGAAGATGGAGAGTAGATGATGGTTGCCCAAGTGAGTGGAGGTGGCAAGTGGAGTGAATGGGAGATGAACTGGATTACACTGGGCCAGAGGAAGCAAACGGATGTAGACTAGCAGCAGGATGTCAAGGAAAACACAGGAGTAGACTGTAATTTGTAATTTAATTTAATTTAATTTTTGGATTTATGCGCCGCCCACTCAGGCAAGCCCGACTCAGGGTGGCATTGCAACAATCTAAAAAACACAAGCATTAAAATATAAAAACTATTAAAAACAGATAAAAACCACCCACATAAAAAGAAACCCACCCATCCCATTTCCAAAAAAAGGGTGAGGGAGGTGGGGATCTTGCTTAATGTCCAAGCCAGCAGGCAAGAGCCACGCTACCATCAGGCCCCCATACCTGCCCTGCCAGCCAGGTTTTAAGACACTTCCTAAAGGGCAGCAGCTCCATCTGCAGTCGCAGCTCTATTGGCAGGAGGTTCCAGAGGGCTGGTGCGGACGGGCCCCTCTAGCCGGTGGTACCATTAGAGAGCCCCTCCGGTCCGCTCTAATTGGACGGACAGACACTCGTAGGGCGATGTCCTGGCCCACTACTATGTAGAGCTTTAAAGGTCAAAACCAGCACCTTGAATTGCACCCAGAGGCAAACTGGTAACCATTGCAGCTCCCGAAGCAGTGGCGAGGCGTGGGCATAACTCCCACACTCCATCACCACCCCAGCAGCTGCATGCTTTAACTTGGCACAGTAGAGGGAGACATGAGATGCTGAGATTTAGACTTGGTTGACTTCTTTAGCTTCCACGTCTTGTAAAAGTCATTGACTAGTGTTGAAAGAGTTAGATGTGTGAGCTGGCTGAATGAGCCACCTCATGATGCCTTGTCACTTCGGATGGCCATATACCATATTTTGTGGCTGGCTCAGGAAGCCAGGTTGACTGGCCAGATATATGTAAATGCAACTGAACCAACCATCTATCCATTCAGGCTCCCAAGATGGAGTTGGGAAAGCTGTTACATGCTAAATGAGAGTTTTTCGTTAAAAACAAAAAGCAGCCATACCTACTTTAGGGAAACGTCAGATTATTTGCTAGAGCTGCAATGTCGTGATGTAGCTCACTTGCCACCAGGGGCCTGACTACATCCCTTCAGTCAGCTGTGCAGGCTAGTCATGTGGTTCCTCGCAGCAGTGGCTGAGCATGAAATCGCACTGTGTTTCTGAGCACTTCCCCCTCCTCCAACGCTTCCCTTGGAGGAGGGAGCATTGGGGGAGCATTTCCACACCCTTTTTAAATTTTTGGGAGCATTTTCACCGCATTTCAGTGCGAAAACGCACCAATTTCAGCACCTCTGGTGACATCCAAGCATTTCCGGCATCAGCGGCAATGTGGCCCACGGGCCGTAGTTTGGGCACCCCTGTCATAGACCCACAAAGAATTACTTTCTGGATGGCTTCTTAAGTCTTCAGAAGAGTGCTAAGCAATCTGATGCCCTACAATTTGGATTGATTTCAAAAGGTTTATTTATTTATTTATTTATTTATTTATTTAGTCGTATTTATATATGCCGCCCACTCAGGCAGAACCCGACTCAGGGCGGCATTACAACAAATTCTAAAAACATATAAAAACACTTTAAAAACCCCTTATCCCACCCATCCATCCCACCCACTCTAAAAAAGGAAGAGAGAGTTCTTAATTCTTTACGTAAGCCAGCAGGCGGGGACCGTGATCCCATTCGGGCCCCACACCTGCCCTGCCAGCCAGGTCTTCAATCCTTTCCTGAAGGGCAGCAATTCTCTTTGAAGTCTTAGATCTGTTGGCAGGAGGTTCCAGAGAGTTGGTGCGGCCACGGAGAAGGCCCTCCTTCGGGTGCTAGACAGACGTGCACCCCTAACTGATGGCACCATTAGAGAGCCCCTCCGGTCCACTCTAGTTGGACGGGCAGACACTCTTGGGACGATGCGGTCTCTAAGGTATCCTGGCCCACTGCCAGGATTCAATCTGCATTCAATCTGTTTATAACAGAGTTTAGAAAAGTTACTTTTTAAAATTCACAGAATTGTAGTAGTAGTAGTAGTAGTAGTAGTAGTAGTAGTAGTAGTAGTAGTAGTAGTTCCTTCTCATGCTGTTTGGCGCCTGTCTCCATCACTACAGCATATCAGGCAATGAGGCTCCTTGTTGTTTCTTCAGCAATAAATTTTTACGAGGTTGGGGTGCTAACCCGATGCCCAACCCTCCTCATTTCTTATCCACACTTGGGACCGATAATGGCGGAGATACAGAATTGTAGTCCCAGAAAATTAAGCCCTGGGCTTGTGAAAATTATGGTTATGCAAAGGAATTATTTTAAGCTTCCCCCTCCCTGATGTCCCAAAAGAGGGATATATCTGTTCCCTAGTGAATTTTTCATTTTCATTTCAAGTTTTATTTGTATCCCGCCTTTCTCTACCCAATGGATGACTCAAGGCGGCCAACATTATAAAAAATATACAATGAAATTCAGAAAGCAATACCAACAAAGCAATACAGAAATAAATACGGCATAAATAATACATAATATACAGTGCAAACATAATAAAAATACAGTGCAATAAATAATAAGCATAATATCATAATATCCAAATACACAATACACAATGCAATAAAAAATGTAGTTACAAGGTTACATAATCACAAATCCATACTCCCTCAGCCATAGTGAGTCCATATGGCCACAAAAAGTGGGCGTAGGCGCTTCCACACCCACGGCACATCGGGGAAGGAGCTCCGTGCCTCAGCCACAGCTGCAACAAAGACAAAGTCCCCCATGTCGACTGGAAAAATGCGCAGATACTTCCACTGCCCCCGTCAGCTCGGGGAAGGAGCTCCGCGCCTCGGCCATGGCAGGGAGGCAGCGGCAGCAGTCCAGTTGGCCCCCAGAGGGGCCAACAGCTGCGGAGTGCTGGTGAGTATCATCACGCCGCCACCAACTCCAATGGGAACAAAAGGAGAGAAAGGCTCAGGGAGAAGGTGGAGAACTCCGGGCTATGGCTCTACCATTACCAACATGTGCCTTCTGACAATACCCTTGATGAAATACAACCCTTGAGACAATTTTTGAATAATAAAAATTATATGTCACAGGTGTGTGTGTCAGGATTTTTGAGATACAGTGATACCTCATACAACGTCCAAACTTGGTTCCACAAGTTTGGACTTTATACGGATTTGGACTTTATATGAGGCATGCAAAATCCTAGCTGCAATGCCTCATACAACATCCAAATCCTTGCCGCGATGCCTCATACAACGTAGTTTCCATAGAGATACGTTGTACTTACTGTAACAGCACAGACTTCAGGACAAAGTCAAGGAAACAGACAGGAAACAGAACTTTAAGAAATCATTGTCTAAAGGCTAAAAACATTACGAAAACATGTCAAACAACCCTGATTGTCCAAGAACCTGAAGAATGCTGCAAAAATCCCAAGAATGCTTCTAAAAATTCAGACAAAAAAATTCAGACAAAAAAATCCAAAATTGTGCTCAAAACCACTCCTAAACACTCTTCGCCTCATGCAAAACCCACAAGAGCAATGCACGCATGTGTCCTGCCTTTTATACTGCCCAGGCACAATGCAACCTGGAAAAACCCCAATGCCTCATACAAAGTCGCATAACTTTGTATGAGGCAACTTTTTCATGGAATTAGGCAATGTATGAATCCGATGTTGTATGAAGCGGACTTTGTATGAGGTATTACTGTACTTAGGTGGGGCATGGCTCAAAAAAGGTTGGGATCCACTGGTCTAAAACAAAAGTTCAGTTTCCTTTTGTTGTCTCATTGTATCCAAATGCATGGCTGTAGTAAAGTTATTCTTCAGTACAGTATTAAGCTTCTATTCGTTTTTGTTTTAAATTGATCACTTCTGCATGAATGGGAATGGGCATGTGCTTTGCCCATTATTTTTAGATTTCAGTTTCTTGCCTTGGTGAGGTTTGAGTTTCTGTTTCGAGCCGCTTCTCTGGGGTCTTAATTTCTCACCGCAGCCAGAATTCGTAGGCAGCAGCTACAAGAATTAATATATTGCCTCCTATATTATCTTAAAAGACAGGTGTGAAGTCATCATAGGGAGAGGTACTTGAAGTTAGAATGGAAGAAATAATGTATAGCTTATGTGGGATAAGCAATGGCGTATCTCTTTAAAGGATACCCCATACCAACCCCTCCTTTCTCACCCGGTCAGTCTTTGTAGTGTTCTTTCTGATTACTTAGGATTCTTTTTCTCTTCTAGCTTTTAAGGCAGGGGTGGCCAAACATTCTGGGCCGTGGGCCGGTCACATGGTTCATGGGGCCAGCCCCTATGGCCTGTGGCCCAGATTCAGCCCCCGACCCCAATTCATCCGGCCCACAAAGCCCTCATCAGTCCCGGAAGCAGAAGTAAAACGTGTTTTTCTTTCGGGAGCGACAAGGGCTTTGTAGGCTGGATGAATTGTTGTCAGGGGCTGGATCTGGCCCACTGGCTATAATTTGGGCATCCTTGTTTTAAGGGGTTAGAAGAGGGAGAGGGAGAATCCTGGTCTACAAACACACAACAGAAATGAGTAATCTGAACACATGGCTTGGGTTTTCACCCTCTTTGTCACCTCAAAGATCTGTTGCTTTTGAATAAGGTCTCTGAATTCTCTGAATATGTGCCTGCATTCGGTAGTGACTCGGCACAGATGAATAAACTCAAAGGCAGTGCCAGCATTTGAGTTGGGGAAATGTGGACTCTTGCCCTCCCTCCCTCTCTATTAATAATGCTTTTCCCTCTCCTTGCCCAACACTTTGTTTTAATTGAAAAATCATTATTGGCTGCTATCTTCTTTTGCCTTAGCAATGTCCAGACTTGATTGTAATATGTTTTATACAGGGCCGCATTTGAAAATAATCAGAAATTTTCAGCTCCTGCAAAATGCTAATATAAGATGGAGATAAGTACTATGTTGAGATACCTGCATGCTAGTGTGCATTTCCAGGTGTTGTTTTTGGTTGTTAAAGCTCTACATGTTTTAGGATTGTTTGGAGGAATGTTTTGTCTCATTCGACCATGTTAACAGCACATAAGTACATACTTCACATATGTATTTTATTTTATTTCAGACATTTATGGCCTCTTTATATTGCATTATCTCACTGAGCCATATAAAACAATTTAAAACCATAAAATCTTTAAGAGTTTAAAATTAAACAGTATAAAACACATAAAATCAAAGCATTAAAAACTATTGTGTTAAAACCTGCACAGGCCAAGATCCTCAACCCCAGAGGCTCTAATAAATAAACATATTTGCAATGAGATATTTGAAGCCATCCACACATACGTGCTTAAGATTTTATTTGCATATTTCAGGCCTTTTACTACATCATGATAAATCAATAGGTAAAATCAAGCCTTTTTATTTATGAAATCCAGTATAGTGATATCTACATGGGAGATAATATTTAGAGTAGGGATTGCCAGTTAATCTACAGCCACAGCCTATGGAGATTCCCCGCCATTTTGAGGTTTCTTTTAATGTTATTTCTGATCAGGAATAAGAATCTAAACATACCTGTCAACCCGCTTTTTCTCCGGAAAAACGGGACCTGCGCACATCGCTTGTGCGCAGGTCGCTTTCCACGCATGCGTGGAAGGGTTTTACCCCTTCCACGCATGCGTGGAAGCGCTACGCCGCTTGCGCAGCTCCTACATAAGCAGCGTAGCGCTTCCGCGCATACGTGGAAGGGGTAAAACCTTTCCATGCATGCGCGGAAGGTGCTACGCTGCTTGCATAGGGGCTGCGCAAGCAGCGTAGCGCTTCCATGCATGCACAGAAAGCGTTTTCCCCCGCTGTCAAATTACGGGGTTTTGGCAGCGGAGGGCGGGTTATGACGTCAATAGACATCAAATTACGGGGTTTTCCCGGCCAAATCGGGATGGTTGACAGGTATGAATCTAAAGCACAGTAAAATACACCAAAACCCCAACTTACGAAAAAACGCCGTTCCCTGGCCTCATTTGTAACTCGAGTTTTTTCGTAGCTCGAAAATTATAGTCAGTATCCCCATAGAAAATGGTGGTGGCGCCATTTTGGCACTGAAAATATGATTTTTTTTTACATACCAAAATGGTGGCCACGCCATTTTTAAAAATTTCATAACCCGGGTTTTTTTGTAAATCGGTACCCCAGGTTACTAATTTGTTTTGTAAGTTGGGTATTTTCATAAATCAGGACCCTGGTTTATGGAAAAACCTTTTCCTAACTCGAGTTTTTAATAACTCGAGTCGTTCGTAAGTCGGGGTTTTACTGTACAGCTCTGGAGAACTCAGCTGAGATTTGTAGCTGACCTCTGGTGTAAAGCTCAGGAATCTGTTACATAATTCTGCCCTGAATCCAGAACACTGGTGATCTTGCACTGAGGCTTGATTGTGAGCAAACATACATAAAATTGATTCGGTCTTCCTGGGAACACGGAACTTCAGAAAATATCCTCACTGATACACTTGAATTACATTCTCCACACTTTTCTAGTTGCACCCTCTGTCTCCTGCTAGATAACAGACACAGGGGCTGTTTTCAAATTGGAATTCTGCCTCTGGGTTGAAAAACCCATCCTCCTCCCAATGTAGAAAAACATGATTCTGAATAAAGTGAACTAGATTGTATCACACACATTTATTTTTACTTAATGATTTCAAGCTACCACTTATTTATTTATTTTTACAACTCTAAGAGATGGTATTCAAGTAGTTCTCAGCTGGTTGCCCTGGAGTACACAAAAAGAGCCTCCTCGAAGATTGTAGTATTTTTGAGCCACAATCAGGCATACCCTGCTAACGGCAACCTTGTGTCACCAGCTAATCTTTCTCACACCAAGTCAGGCGAAAAGAACTGCAGAATGAACTCACCAAAAGGTGCCTTCATTTTGGCACTTTCATAAGAAGAATAAGAAACTGGTTGCCTTGAAAAGCCAGGAATACATATTTACATATAACAAAATAATTTTATTCCATATTCTAAGGCATGTGAACGTTGTCTGTAAGCAAGGTTACAAAGCATATGAAGGGGAAATGCACTTGCTAACAGCAGCAGTATGTCATTTTGGAGTAATACAACTCTGATAACTGTTTTAAATAAAGATAAGAATGAGAAGCCAAATTATTTTATAGGAAATATTATTAAAAATGATATGTGCTACTAGTGTTAATGGCGTAGAAACCGGCAAACCACGCCACAAAGCTTGCCAAGAGAACCCTACTGACCAAAACAAAAGGCAAAACAAAGGAGCAGGCTAGGTGATACAGGATGCTTAACACCACAGAGGGGAGGAAGGGGAGGGACAGGAAAGGGGGAGGAGAAATGCAATGTTGTAAGGAGCAATACTGCATAGGGACATGGAATGTGAGATCAATGAACCAAGGTAAACTGGAAGTGGTAAAAAATGAGATGGAAAGAATAAGCATTGACATCTTGGGAATCAGTGAGCTAAAATGGATAGGGATGGGCGAATTCAGCTCTGGAAACCATCATATCTACTACTGTGGACAAGAAAACCTTAGAAGACATGGAGTAGCCATAATTGTCAATAAAAGAGTGAGAAGAGCAGTAATGGGATACAATCTCAAAAATGACAGAATGATGTCAGTAAGAATTCAGGGCAAACCCTTCAATGTTACTGTGATCCAAATATACGCACCAACCATGGGTGCAGATGAAGCCACAGTGGACCAGTTCTATGAGGACTTACAACACCTCATAGAACAAACACCAAGAAATGATGTCCAAATTATTTTAGGAGACTGGAATGCCAAAGTAGGCAATCAAAAAGTGGAGGGAATAACAGGCAAGTTCGGTCTTGGAACACAGAATGAAGCAGGGCAAAGATTGATAGAGTTCTGCCAAGAGAACGCACTGGTCATAGCAAACACCCTCTTCCAGCAACACAAGAGGTGACTTTACACATGGACATCACCAGATGGCCAACACCGAAACCAGATTGACTACATACTCTGCAGCCAAAGATGGAGAACCTCCATACAGTCAGCAAAAACAAGACCTGGAACAGACTGTGGCTCAGATCACAACCTACTGATTGCAAAATTCAGGCTTAGACTAAAGAAAATAGGGAAAACAAAGAGACCAGACAGATATCACCTAGACAGCATCCCTAAAGAATACACGGTGGAGGTGATGAACAGATTCAATGGCTTAGACTCAATAGATAGAGTGCCAGAAGAATTATGGACAGAGATGAGGGACATCATGCAGGAAGCAGCAAAGAAAACCATACCAAAAGAAAAGAAGAGTAAGAAAGCAAAGTGGTTGTCTGATGAGGCTCTTAAAATAGCAGAGGAAAGAAGGAATACAAAAGTCAAAGGAGAAAGGAAAAAATACAATCATTTGAACGCAGAATTTCAAAGAAAAGCAAGGAGAGATAAGGAAAACTACCTAAAAGAACAGTGCAAAGAAATGGAGGAAAACAACAAAATAGGCAGAACCAGAGACCTTTTCAAAAAAATCCAGGAAATCAAGGGAACATTTAAAGCAAAAGTGACCATGATAAGGGACAAAGACGGAAAGGAGCTAGCTGATGCAGAAGAGATTAAGAAAAGATGGAAAGAGTACACAGAGGAACTCTGCAAAAAGGACCTCAACACTTCTGATAGTCACAATGATGAAGAAATTGAACCTGAGCCAGACATCCTGGAGAGTGAAGTCAGAAAGGCCCTAAAGAGCACTGCAAACAACAAAGCTAGTGGAGATGATGGTATCCCAGTTGAATTTTTCAAAGTTCTAAAAGATGATGGCATCAAATTACTGCATTCAATATGCCAGCAGATTTGGAAAACAAAACAGTGGCCACAGGACTGGAAAAGATCAGTATATGTTCCAATCCCAAAAAAGGGCAATGCCAAAGAATGTTCATCCCACACGCCAGCAAGGTGATGCTCAAGATAATACAGGATAGACTTCAGCCGCATGTGGAAAGAGAATTACCAGAGGTGCAGGCTGGTTTCAGAAGAGGCAGGGGGACTAGAGACCACATTGCCAACATACGCTGGATCATGGAGAAAACAAAGGAATACCAGAAACAATTTTACTTTTGCTTTATTGACTACACTAAGGCATTTGATTGTGTGGATCACAACAAGATGTGGCAAGTGATTAAAGAGATGGGAATACCAGAGCACCTCATATGCCTCCTGAGAAATCTGTACATGAACCAAGAAGCAACAGTTAGGACAGAACACGGAATGACAGAGTGGTTTGGAATAGGAAAAGGAGTAAGACAAGGCTGCATTTTGTCACCCTGCTTATTCAACTTATACACAGAGCACATAATGCGCAATGCAGGGATGGAGGAATCACAATATGGGATCAAAATTGCTGGGAGAAACATCAACAATCTGAGATATGCAGACAATACCACCCTAATGGCAGAAAGTGAGGAAGACCTAAAGAATCTCTTGATCGGATTGAAGGAAGAGAGTGCAAAAGCTGGCTTGAGACTCAATATCAAGAAAACCAAGATAATGGCAACAGGCCCGATCAGTTCCTGGAAAATAGATGGGGAAGAAGTAGAAGCAGTGACAGATTTTACATTCTTAGGATCTAAGATCACTGCAGATGGGGATTGCAGCCATGAAATAAAAAGGCGACTGATTCTTGGGAGACAAGCTATGAGAAACCTGGGGAACATAGTGAAAAGCAGAGACATCACCTTGAAAACAAAAATTAGAATAGTCAAAGCAATGGTATTCCCAGTGGTAATGTATGGATGTGAGAGCTGGACAATTAGGAAAGCTGAACGCAGAAGAATAGATGCCTTTGAAATGTGGTGTTGGAGGATAGTTTTGAGGGTACCCTGGACAGCGAGGAGAACAATCTTAGAAGAAATCAACACTGACTGCTCATTGGAGGGTCAAATAGTAAAGATGAGGCTAAAGTACTTTGGGCATCAAATGAGAAGGGAGGATTCACTTGAGAAGGCCGTGATGTTGGGAAAGGTGGAAGGCAAAAGAAGAAGGGGGAGGCCAAGGATGAGATGGATAGATGGTATTGTAGACATAATGGGCACAGAACTGGGAGGACTGAGGGGGATGGTTGAGGACAGAGGCGCCTGGAGAACGATGGTCCATAGGGTCGCAAAGGGTCGGAATCGACTGTGCGACTGAACAACAACACTAGTGTTAATGGTTGCACAGTGCCATAATACTGAATAGTGTTCATAAGAGTACAGTAGAACCTTGGATAAAGTCCAAACTCCATCCCACAAGTTTGGACTTTATCTGATTTTGGACTTTATCCGAATCAAATGGGCGATGCATCAGATAGCGTCAAAAATTGACTTTATCCAAGGTTCCTATACCAAATACCTTGGATAACGTCCTTTTTTTTGCGGTTTTGGACTTTATGCGATGCATCACGTGTGCATGAAAACCACGACTTTATCCAAATCGGACTTTATCCGAGGTACCGCTGTATACAGATATAAATGATGACTTCCCTTCCCTCACAGAATATGGTTAGGAAACTGCGGAATGAAATCTGTTTTCCACTCAAAACTGATGTAATGTACTTCAGAATTCTGTTGTCAAAAGAAAACTTCAGCAGTTTAGTTCATTGTTCTGTTTTTGCTTTGGGTGATTGGGGACAGGTCAGTGGTATTGCTAAAGAAAAAGACCACCCAGTAAAACAACATTGCGTTGAAATGACAGCCACATCTCCCATTATGAAAGAGGACAATTCATTGGAAAATGAGTTCAGTGAAAGGTCCTGTGCATATGGAAAAACAGGAAGAGAAGCTGGTGTGCGGTTCATCTGCAAAATCCAAAACTAGGGTTGACTAATAACTTTATCCATCCACCAAAGAGCATGTTTTCATGTTCTGTAGGATTCTTCATCAGGGCATTGGAGAGTTTGAGAGTGGGGAGATAGAAGAGCCCGCACCCACCACTCACCCCATCTTCATCGCTAGACGCTGAAATTGAAAGATTTGTAGCTAAAGTAAAATTAAAAGAGGAAAACCTCCAAAGCTGAAAAATCTACTTCAGGTGTGCTGTCAGGATTCATATAAATCAAAGATCTACTAGCAGCTCAGTGAATTTTCCACTGCCTTTTATTGAAGCACAAGGGAGAAGAAGCACAAAGAAACATGGCGGCAGTCCTCTTTGCAGAAAAGCTGGAAGTTAAATTTCAGTCACAGGCTAGGAAAAAAGCACAGTCAATTGAAGCTAAATTATGACTTATCACTTAATAGAAAAAGGTTGAGTGCAGTCCTCTGTGAGTGTTAGCTTCTGCTCTGGGCAGCTATTCATGGTATTTTCTACAGCAAGTTGAAAAACAAACACAGCCATGTAGTTTATGAAAGAATTGTACACTTAGCTAAAAATACTGTGTGTAAGAAATCTGTAACATATTTAGCTAATATATATGTATGCCTCTGCTAGGTGAGAGCCTTGTCGAGGCACGGGGGCTTCGGCAGTCTAACTAGGCAGTTGCCTTTCTCTTACCAGTGATAGTAGGCCAGGACTAAAACTCACCAGAGCATCCTCCGTCAGATCCCTTGGGCAAGGTGAAAGCAGAGGGCACACATCATGGTCCGCCTAGCGTTGTATCCAAATGGCTAAAAAAAAAACGCACGCAAATGAACTTGATTTCTCAAGTCCATTTGCATGTGCGGAATGTTGTCATGGAAGCACCTGCTGGTGCACAGACTCCTCTCGGGATACTCCAAGATGCGTGCGTGCGTAAACACACACACACACATACCAGTATATGATTAATTAATTAATTTTATGTGCCTTGCAAGTACAGGTGAAACTCGGAAAATTAGAATATTGTGCAAATGTTAATTCATTTCACTTAAAAGGTGAAACATATATGAGATAGACTCACTACATGCAAAATGAAATATGTCATGACTTAATTCGTTATAATTGTGATGATCATGGCATACAGCGTACATGAGATTTTGTGATGATTATGGGATACATGAGATTGGGGGGGGGTTGGGGTTTTCATAAACTCTAAGCCATAAGCATTGATATAACAAAGTAAGGCTTGAACTATCTCGTTTTGCATGTAATGAGTCCATCTCATATATTTGTTTTACCTTTTAAGTTGCATTACTGAACTGAATGAACATTTGCACGATATTCTAATTTTCCGAGTTTCACCTGTATACGTGAGGGGGTCATATTTTCACCTCAAGTATAAAATAGTTCAGACTTGTGATTTACTCACTTGTTTTTTTTTAATTTTCACTTGGATCCTGTGAGTTGATCAGATACAAAGATTAACTGAATGAGCATACTTTGTGGCAGCAGGGCCATTTGTTACACTTAGCTACATTGTCATCAGCCAATCCTGAAGCCTTTTCTCTAGCATACCATGAGTTTGGCACTCTGGTCCCTTGGCAAAAAAGAGTATGCTTCCCTCCCCATTCCCATCTGTAATTTGCAACTTGTTTTCCTGTCATGATTTCTGTTATGCCAAGAAGTTCTTGTCTGGCTCCTGATGTTTGATTTTCTGATGTTAAGCATGTTCCATGGGTCATGTCAGGAGTACTCAACCTTTTTAAGCCAGAGGCCAGGTCATGCTCCCTCAGACAGTTTCGGCGGCCGGACAGCCAGTTTGCCCTTCCTCTACCACATGGCACTTCCTGGTGTGGTGGAGGTAGTGGGGCACATGAAATGGCACCACGGACTGCATCCAGCCCACGGGCCGCAGGTTGAGAATCCCAGGGTTATATCATATCTCTGTTAAGATCTGAAGTTAAAATATTAATTTGATGGCTGTTTGGACACAAGAGTGGAAGTGGGTTGTGTACACCAGCATTTCCCAAACTATGGTTTTTGGACTTCAAGTTCCAGAAGTCTTAGTCAATTCCCCAAAGCACTCATTAGCCAATGTTCTGACTTAGGCTTCTGGGAACAAGTCCATTGATGTTCCATGGAACATATTTTGGGAAACACTGGTACGCCATACGTTACATATTTCATCTTATTAGCATACTTTAAAGCATGTTAAAAACTAATTTATTCTGCGGATACTTTGCAGGGTTTTTGCAACGGTTTCTGGAAGCCTGCAGCAATGAGGCCTTTTTTCGTACTTGTGCGGTACTGCTCCGAAACTCTAAACTCGATATTCAGATACTAGAAAAGCTCAGCATTTTACTGCAAAAGCTCTCAAAACTTAAGTAAGTGTTCATAGCTTTATGTTTTTAACTCAACACTGACTCCTCATTAGTTTTCTTTATTACTCAAGGCAAATCAGAGTGTAAGTCACATAGGAGAATGGGGTGGGTGGGAGCCAATGCAAAACAGAGCAGGCACCAGTCAAAGGAAGGCCCAAAATGAAGGTAATCAGGACAGGTCCAGTTTGGAACAAGCAAGGACCCCAGTTCTCTGTTCAAATTAAGACATCCCAATCTCCTTTCTACTATAGCCCCATACCTTCCCCCCCCCCTCCGCCCTCCATAACCTCTCTGTTGTCATATACATTGGGGTGGGTGGTAGGAGGGGAAAGGTAAATAAGTACATAGACTTGTTTTCTGCTGACACTCAACATACTTTAGATATGTTTGGCCAAAGAAAGCTGTAAAGTCTCAGACCTTTTGGGTCAGTTTGTGTTTTCAAGGCAGAGTAAGTGTAATAAGGTAACGGTAACCCTTGCTCGAAAGCCAGTCGTATCAGACTCTAGGGTTCAGTGTTCATCTCTGTTTATAGCTTAAGAGCAAGGTCTGTCTCTGCAGAAGTTTCCATGGTCACGTGGCAGGCATGACTAGACGCTGGAGCACATGGAATGCTGTTACTTTTCTCACCAAAACGGTACCTATTTATCTACTTGCAATTTCTTGCTTTTGAACTTACTAGTTTGACAGGAACTGGGACAGACAATGGGAGCTCACTCTGTTGTGCAGCACTTAGGTCTCGAACTGCTGACCTGCCAACCTTCCAGTCATCAAGTTCAGCATCTTAACCACTAAGCCACAACAGTCAAGAGTAACAAAACACTCCACAAATATTCTTTCATCGTTTTTAAAGTGTTGGGAATTATTTCCCATCGACTTCCATAAAATCCCATTCTTGGAATGTTTAAGAGTATGTGCTCATCACAATTGGAATTAAGTTTTTCAAATTATGCCGAAACACTCTTTGCTAGAGTATTTCTAAGAAAAAGAGGAGTTCTCACTGGGCCAACAAGCTGTCAGGAATTTTTTTTATAGTTTCATTTCCTAATGTCAACCCACAGAGACATTAACTTGGTTTCTGCCTCAAGTAGCCTATTAATTTTTTAGAGAGCACTGGAACAAATTAGTTTTGATCTCAGCTTGAAAATAACTCTAAATGAGAAGTCCTTAGACTTTTAAATTTAAAGAGTGAGTAGTAATTGAAATATATATTTTTTAAAAATTGTCCAGCCAGTATTGCCTGTCACATATTTTAAAGGTATAACATTTCTGTTTACCTTCAGTAGTTTTCTAAAGAAGAAACACAGTAATAGTGGATTCTCTTTCTTTTTAGGGTTGCCTATCTGTATCTTGTCTATTTTTTTAAAATCACTCTTTCTGCAATAATAAATTCTAAAGTAACTTTTTAAAAATGTAATTGTTTGACAAAATAAAGCCTCCTTTGCATAACAGTATTCCCTGTAATTGCTCACTAGTTAATCTTCCACAATTGCATAATATTAAAAAGCTGCCATACAATAACTAAGCCTATGGTTCCCAACATGGGGCACACGCCCCACAGGGGGAGCAATTTGATTTTTAGGGTGGCAATTTGAGAATGAGTTATTATTGAGAATGAGTTATTCAGCAACTAGAATTCCATGTAACATGCACCTTCTGTGAGTTGTAATCTAACAAGACAGACAAGACAGAAAACAGCTAATATTAGAGCAGTCAAACAAATGTTTCTTCAATATATAATCTTGAACAATGTTTTACAGGTGTAACAAGAAGCTGTTTGAATTATTTACTATTCACTTGATGATTCAAGAACTACAAAGGACAATGCATCCGGATCATACATTTTTATGTATTAATCTCAACTCTATCCTCTTCAATTTGGGTCTGATAAAAAACAGCGCTTTTATAAATAGTCGAAATGCAAGCCCAGAATAGGATGTATTGTGTTAAGATGTGTTTCTTCAGCTTTTTAATGCTTGATAAATAAGATGGCTAGAGGAGGGGATGGATAGATTGTCACCATGGACATCCCTTTTTTTATACAAGTAGACTTCTTAGACCAGTGGAATCTACAAAATGCCTTTATTTTTTTTAAAAAAATGCTCCCTTCTTCTCAATGCTTCTGTTATTATTTTGGTAAATTGGATGAAACCATCTTGAGACAAAGGTATGTAAATGAGGCAGTGCACGTCGCAGAGGGTAACCAAAAATGAATCCACCAATGTCCAGTTCCGTTTCATTTTAGCACATCAAATAAAACAACGATGAACATCTTCTTTGGTTTACTTTGTCGATAGTGGGGCTCCACAGCTGAAAACCCCTTCAATGTTAAATGAGAGGATGGCTCATTGAACAATCACTAAGAGCCTTTGAGTAAACCTCCTTTTTTATTTGCTGAGAAAAATGACCAGTGGCTGGGATAAGAGACTCAAAGCTAAAAATTTGTTGCCATCTGTCTTGGGAAGTTCTGTCTTCTCGAGGGCACAAGGAGAAGCCATACCAGAGTCTTATGTAATCATAGAAATCTCTGGAATATCTATTTTATCCTGCCATCGAAAGTTCTCATCGAATTATTCTCTTATACAAAGGAAGTTTGTTTTGTAAAGGAACTTCTAAAGTATTAATTTGCTCATTTTTGTATATTAGAAGAAAATTCCTATTATTGAAGTCAGCCTTGAAAGAACTTGGCACTGATTTGCTGTCTCGCTAAAACCCTTTTGTGCTGTGGTTACCACAATGTGCATAGCTATAATCCCAGTTTCTACTTGATATTTGTTTACTGACTATCACCTTGCTTTAATGATCGGCGGTTATTCTGGAGTGTCTACTATAGAGTTATAGATAGGGAGTTTTATCCAGATTGCTCCATGAATAAGGTCTCCTATTTACAAAAGTCATTAAGTTCCAACAGAGACGCCTTTCTCTCTTGTGCTGATTTTTCCTTCCCTATGCAGTCTTCTGTGCTATCTCTCATGTTGTTTTAGATCGGGGTCCCCAAACTTTTTAGCCCCTCAGACTGTTGAGGGGCCTGACTATGTTTTTTTAATGGAGATGAGGATACAATGTTAAAATATACAATATTACTATTCTGTTAGGCTGGCCAATTATTGTGTGCCTGTGTGTACCTGATGTGTGTATAAATTGATGCCATGAGGCTTATGTCTGATAAAGTGGATTTGATCCACAAAAGTTCACAGTTAAATACAGGAGTTAGTCTTTCAGGTACCACAGCATTTTTTGTCTTTTTTCTGTTCTGTTTCATTTACCAGCCAGCTTTCCTTTCCCCGCCGAGCCAGGGTGGGGGGACTCCGAGAGTGAAGCTGTGACTGGTTCGGGGGGGGGGGGAGTCTCCTTTACCAGTCAGTTTTCCTTTCCCCACTGAGCCAGGGAGGGGGGGCTCCGGGAGTTGCCGGCTGCCCAGCTGCACCTCTTGCCTTCCTCCCGCAGGCAGCACAACTGGCCTGCGCTGGGGCAGGCGCTGCCAGCCATTGCCAGGGGAAGACTGGCAATCATGGTGGCAGCAGGTGGCAGTGACGACCACCCCGAGCTCGGGCGGTGGCAGGAGCGGGGTCACCGGTTACAGCAGCAGGGGTGGCAGGATGTCCTGCTGCAGCACTGGCTATCATGCCAGGGCTGTCGCCGAGGGAGGATTGGCCATCATGGTGGCAGCGGGAGCAGGGGTGGTAGGGGGTGAGGGGGCAGCAGCAGGATGTCTACCGTGGCGGCGGCCCCAGCATGGTAGCCAGCACTGCA
Source organism: Bradypodion pumilum (assembly GCA_035047305.1). Lineage (NCBI taxonomy): Eukaryota > Metazoa > Chordata > Lepidosauria > Squamata > Chamaeleonidae > Bradypodion > Bradypodion pumilum. Next base: position 173,996,647 of record JAWDJD010000003.1, read on the forward strand.
GCAGCAGCAGCAGCCACAGTGAACATCCTGCTGTGACCTTGCCTGGTCTGACCAAGAGGCTCCTCCACCTTCACTACCGCTGCTGTCACCACCACACACGCCTGCCTCGCTCGCCTTGTCCTGCCGGCAGTGCCTCCGCAAAACATCCGCCCTGCAACAGAGCGCTGGCAGGGACAAGGTAGGGAGGTGAAGCAGTGCCACCCATGGCTGCAGCAAGGACATGAGCCAGATGATTTGGTGCCATGGGCTGGATCCGGCCCATGGGCCGTCGTTTGGGGACCCCTGTTTAGATGATCCCCTTTTGGAATAAACAGAGGACAAAATAGCTAAAGGTAGTTTCCCCAGAATAATACTGACAAAACTAGAAATGGCGTGGAGAGCAATTCTGGGTCCTATACAATCTTTTCCTTAACTTACATAGTTTGTGTTTGTTATACCAAATAAACAAGTGCGTAGCTGTTGGTAAATCAGTCATTCTTACAATATTTCAAAACTACATTTGTCCCTGTTAACCTTATTATAAGCTGGAATTGCCAATGCAATTACAGTTTCACGTAGGACTGCATTTGATTCAAGCTCATCTAGAGGATTTAGCAACAATGAATGTCAAACAGACATTTTTGAGGGGTCACTTTTTTGAAATTGTCAGAATAAGACTGGCTGGTTAAAATAAAACAATATTTGTTTCAGCTTTTAGCAATTTAGTGGATGAGGTTTTTGAGTATTGTGCTTAAAATCTGGATTATTTCACTACAGTGATCCTAATAGTGAGATGTTATGTATTCCCAGTGTTGCTGTATGGAAGAGGTTCTCAAACCTTTCAAGCTGGGGGCCAGGTCACGCTCTCTCAGTCAGCTTCGAGGGCTGGATGCACTGCCTGCATGATGGGGCCGGCCATTTTGTCCCAACAGCTTCAAGGGGGCCACCATTTTGTTTCTTGAATACCCTTGGAGGGGTGGGGGCTACATGAAATGGTGTCATGGGCCTTAGGTTGTGAACCCCTGCTATATAGAGTCGAAGCTTGGACATTGACTAAAGCATCTGAAAAGACAATCAAAGCTTTTGAAATGTGGATCTACAGACGGCTGCTAAGGATATAATGGGTTGACTATGTGACTAATGTAGAAGTGTTGCGCTGGATGTATAAAGAACAAGAACTGTTTAAGACCATTAAGCAAAGAAAGCTGCAATAACTTGGTCATATCATGAGGAACAACACGAAGTATAGAATACTCCAACTCGCTCTGCAAAGAAAGATCCCTTGGGAAGAGAGGCCCTGGATGTAGATGGACTTCATGGCTGAAGAACCTGAGAGACTGGTGTGACATGTCCTCAGAAGAACTGTTCCGAGGAGTTAAAAAGGAAGACTACCGCCATGATGATCGCCAATATCTGGAATGGATATGGCACCTGAAGAAGAAGATAGCTAACCAATATTTGCAATGCCTGGTGAGACTGTACCTTAAAGCACTTACCTTTTTCTCACCTGGAGATGTCCACTGCTTTCTAGAATTTGTTGTCAGAAAAAAAAGTTGGGTCTCTTCCATCCTTCCTCTGCAAGAACTCGTCACTTTCTGTAAATCCAGCCCAGTACAGGCCGAGGCTGTACATGCGTAAAGCAATACTAGTCTAGAGCTTGGCAATTTATATTATAGAAGTGTTAGAGTAGAAGCCTATAGGTGAGAAATGAGGGGCAAGTGGTTCATTTTTCTATTTTATGAACTTGTGGATTCCTTTTTAAACAATTACTTTGCTAGTGTGGACATAGATGAATGTTTCCATTCCTTTAAATTGTATGAAACTGATGGATTTAATTATGAATATAAACATAATTTTGCTACCTACCCTCCAAAACAGAAGTGCATGGAAAAGATTTCTGTATTGCAAACACACAGCTTGGGAGAACAAACAGCAGAATGAACAATAGAATGATTTAATGTGTTTATAATAAAAATGTTTAGTAATAAAGCTGTGACAAGGGCTTTTCTGAGACCTCATCTTAGTGCACTAAATTATACAGGGTAGTGAAAACTGTGAGAGATTATGAGGCGCTCCAGAGGGATCTCTTGACACTGGGGGAGTGGGCAAAACAGTGGCAAATGAGCTTCAACATTAGTAAGTGCAGAGAGATGCACATCGGGGCAAAGAACCCCAATTACATTTATAAACTGATGGGGTCTGAACTTTCTGTGACAAACCAGGAAAGGGACCTTGGTGTCCTGGTGGACAGCTCAATGAAGGTGTCAACCCAGTGTGCCTCAGCAGTGAAAAAAGCAAACTCAATGCTAGGGATCATTAGGAAGTGTATAGAAAATAAGTCAGCAAGTGTCATTTTGCCTCTTTATAAATCTATGGTGAGGCCCCATCTGGAATACTGTGTACAGTTCTGGTCGCCATACCTCCAGAAGGATATTATAGAGCTGGAAAAAGTGCAGAGGAGGGCAACCAGAATGATTAGGGGACTGGAACACCTTCCTTACCATCTGAGGCTGCAACGGTTGGGCCTCTTCACTCTTGAAGGACGGCGTCTAAGAGGTGACCTGATTGAAGTTTATAAAATCATGCACGGTATGGACAAAGTAGATAAGGAAAAACTGTTTTCCCTATCGCATAACACTAGAACTAGGGGGCACTCCGTGAAACTTTTGGGTACTAGTTCTCAAACAAGAGAAAGTACTTTTTCACCCAGAGGATCACTGGTCTATGGAACTCCCTGCTAGAAGAAGTGGTGACAGCTGTCAGTCTTGATAGCTTTAAGAAAGGATTAGACAAGTTCATGGAGGACAAGGGTATCAATGGCTATAATTATGGATACTTAAGGACAACCTCCGGGTTGGAGAGATAGGTAGGATATCTCTCAATGCCATTTCCAGGGAATCCTAAGCAAGTGAAGGCATCTGCTTGGGAATAGCCTGAAGCAAAGGGTGAGCCACTGTGTGAGACAGAATGCTAGACTGGATGGGCTGTGGCCTGTTCCAGCAAGGCTGTTCTTATGCAAGGGTTCCCAACCCACGGCGCCATTTCATGTGGCCTCCCACCCCTCCAAGGGCATTTAAGGAACATAATGGTGGCCGCTTTGAAGCTGTTGGGACAAAATGGCCGCCACCCATCATGCAGGGAGGGCAAAATGGCCACCCAGCCCTTGAAGCTGGCTGACAGAGTGTGACCTGGCCCTCAACTTGAAAAGGTTGGGAACCCCTGTCTTAGTGGCTTTTATCTGCTGTCTGTGATAAAGTTCCTATTTGCCACAGATAAAGGCAAATTTATAACACAATGGTTGAAGCTCCATAACTTTCAGTCCGTTCCTCTCTGGCAAATAAAGAGTCCCTCCTGTGATTCTCAGAGGGCAGGGTGACTCTGTACTGTATTTATATTTTTCATTTCTACAGGAAGAAGCAGACATTAATTTGAGCTGGCAGGCATTGTGGTAGAACGAGAGAGGGCCTCCCCGCCGCCAACTCCTTCTGCCCTCTGTCACTGTTATTTCCCTCTACCTCTGACACATTGCTTTGCTTCAGCTGCCTGGTGCCCTGTCCCTGCCCTTACTGGCCAAGAGGAAACAGAAATGCCAGGCACTAATAGAGCCAAGGAAGTTTTACTTTTCAAATACTGTATCTCCAGAATGTGCTGACAGGAGCAACGATAAAAAACAAGAAGTAAACTTTTCAAAGATGTTGCCCGTACACAGCTGTTTTGGCCACTTCCCTACTTCTTATACTGTGTTTGGATTCCGGTAAGACCCGCAATAATCAGTGGAATAATTCATTATGCTAGGGGGGCAGGCTTTGTAAACTACCGTACAGTATGCCCCCTCCCCAGACCACCTGCCTTGTGATCATTGAATCCTGACCCTTGTTTGAGAAGCCAAAGCATCTTGCATGGGTCAATGTCTTCATTCTGATTTTTCTTTTCCTAATTTCAACTTAAATAAACCTTAGCTTGCAGATGAAATTTGGCTATTATAATTATTTGATGACTACGTAAGTTCTGGGAAATTCTGTCACTTAGATTTAAAAGAAAGAACATTGGCCTCATGTCCCAACTTTGTTGCCCAAAGGGCCTCCCTTCAGTGTGAGGGAGATACTTCAGCAGTGGTAAGAGGGATTCAGTCTTGCTTTTTCTATTTATCCCATCCTTCTTGTCCAGCCCTGTCTTGTTGCTCCTTGAAACATTCCCATGCAACCAATTCCTTGGCCAACCTTTTGCCACTTTCAAGGTCATTCAATTAACTCTGGAATTCTTAACATGCTGCCCGTGGGGTGGATGTGACCCACAGCACCATTTCATGTGCCTCCCCCCCCGCCTCCACTAGGAAATAGCCATTTTACCCTTCCTCCACCACATAGCACTTCCACCACACCAGGAAGTGCTATGTGATGGAGGAAGGGTTAAATGGTCATCCAGCCCCCAGAGCTGTCTAAGGGAACATGACCCGGCCCCCGGCTTAAAAAGGTTAAGAACTCCTGAGTAAACTGTAGGATCCGCTTGCCTGAATGGCAGAGGAAATATCCTTAGGACCTTCTTAAGATTGGACTGTAGTGTAGAAATGCTTTTGATATGGCAAATCAAAGCAAACAAAGCAATCACACTTATATACTGCCCCATAACACTTAGTGCACTCTCTGGGTGGTTCATAAGTTAACTAGAATTTTGCTCCCAACATGCTGGGTACTCATTTTACCAACCTTGGAAGGATGGAAGGCTGAGTCAACCTTGATCCCTGGTCAGCATCGAACTGGCAACCTTTTGGTAGGAAGATAGCAATTTAACCACTGCACCACAAGGGCTCCTCTGCTGCACATTGAAAAACATCATATACAGTAATTATCCTAAGCAGGCAGCAATATTTTAAGATCAGAAGAGTGATCTGCAAAACATCTTTGTAAGTTCATTGTGCCTTGTGATCTATTTTTCTGTTTGAGGTATGGCTGATACAAACAGTAGGTGTTGCCTATAATTTAAGAAAGAAGGGAAAGTGCTTCCATGTGCTATCATTTCCTGTTGTCTGGTGTGTGTTCCAGTTCTTTTTCAAACACTGTTATCATTAGTAGCACTGTGCTTCAAAGAGAGTAAGAAGGACACCGGAGAGATAGGTATTGATTTCAGAAGGAACTGGTTTTCTCTTCAGAACATGTCCCTACACGTCCACTTGGGACTGCATCCTTAACAAAGGTTCTTTGATGCTTAACATTTAAGAATGACTTTTTAAAAATTAAATATTTATAGCAGTGTTTTGAAATCTTTAACTGGCTGATTAGCTCAGTGGTTTAGGTATCTAGGTGTAGAGCCAGATATTGGGAGTTTGATTCCCTACCGAGTCTCCCAGAAGAGCCAGCCTGTGTAGTCATGGGCAAGTTGCACAGTTGCAAAGTGCTCCAAAAGAAGGGAATGGGAAAACTTCCTTTTGTGTCTTATCCGACTCCGAATATTGGCAATCATCATGGTGATCAGCCATGAAGATTGTCCTGAGAATATAATGCCATGGCCTTTCATATGCCATCCCCTGATCCAGCTCTGTATTCTGCTCCTGAGCCCTTTTAGCACACAAAGTCTTCATCAGCCTCAGGCCAGTATTGATAAAGCTGCTGCCCTCCATCGAGATGGATTCAAGTGGGATTTAATAGACTTGTGGGCCATCACCCTTCCCTGTGGACTTTGCCAAAGCCACTAGTCCTCTACCTAGGAAACAATAAATCAGAAACAACTTGATGGCACATTGAAGTTGGTAATTGTGGCCATTGGCAGGCATTTCCTGAATTTTCTTTCTTTTAAGCATAGCAGATTGTTAATATTTCTTCCCAGATGCTTGTGAAGAACATGCTAACTTTTAGCTTTCTTTGTGTAACTAGAGATGACTCCTTGGCCAATTTGGATTGTCCTGTGCTGCAGCCCTGTATGCTACAGTGTCTCTTTGGCTAATTCTTGAATGAAGCCAGACATCCTTACCTGTTCTGTTCATTCTAGAGCTGGAACAAGCTAAACATATTTATATGAACTCATATTTCATTCTTGGGACTGCAGTGGCTCAAGTGGCTAAGACGCTGACTGGGAGGCGGGAGGTCAGCAGTTCGATTCCCGAGTACTGCAGGACGGAATAAGCTCCCGTCTCTGTCCCAGCTCCTCCCAGCCTAGCAGTTCGAAAGCAAGAAATTGCAAGTAGATAAATAGTGACCACTTCGATGGGAAAGTAAACAGCATTCCGTGCACTCCGGTGTCTAGTCATGCCCGCCACATGACCACGGAAAAGTCTGCAGAAGCAGACAGCGCTGGCTCTTCAGCTTTGAAACAGAGATGAGCACTGAACCCTAGAGTCATATATGACTGGCTTTCGAGCAAGGGAAACCTTTACCGTTAGTTCATTCTGGAATTTAGACAAGCCATTTAAACACCTTTCAATAGTTCGTTGTTATTTAGCCATTCTCTGTTAGGTATTATTTAGTCTCCCCCCTTTTCAATTTTCACAAAATGCAGTTAATAAATTAATGGCGAAAGTTTTAGCAGATGCATTTAAGTGAAAATTCAAAAGATGCCTCTGGCAATAGGCCTCCCTGCCTTGAGAAATTTCATGTACTGTATGGTTTAATTTCTCAGATCAAATTAAAGATGAGCTGTGAGCTAAACTCATAATTTTTAGCTGTCACAGCAAAGGCTTTCTAAGTAGCTTTTTTCATCTTTAGGATCAGATTTAGTCAAGAAAGTGAAGCAGATCCTTTCATCTTCAGAGTTTTCTTGGGCAGACATTTTCTAACATTTTGGTGAGTTGTGTGGGCTATAATTTTTCTTCATATGGAGTGTGGCAATAAGATGACACCAATGGTAGAAAACTGTTAAATGGGCAGTTTAGGTCACACACTTCACCATATTACCCGCCTAAAGAATAACAGATGGACCTATTAGCTAACAGACTGCATACCAAGGGACCACAAAAGACCACTAGCATACCTGTCAAACGCGGCTTCGGATAATACAGGATCTGCGCAGAATGGTTCTGCGCAGGTCTGTTCTACGCATGCATAGAAGCCTTTTATGCATGCATGGAACGGACCTGTGCAGAACCGTTCTGCGCAGGTCGCTTCTACACATGCGTAGAACTTCTATGCATCCCCTTCTGCGCAGAACCCTTCTACGCATGCGTAGAAGGGACCTGTGCAGAAGGGATGCACAGTAACTACTTTTCCCCGCCGCCAAATTACAGGATGGCGGCTCCAGGTGGGAAATGAAGAAAAGCGGCGCAAAATTACGGGAAATCCCAGCCAATCCAGGATTCTTGACAGATATGCACTAGGCACGCCCCGAAAATGATGGGACGAGCCGATAGCAAAGCTGTTTGGCCAGAGATGGAAACAGAAGGCAAAGGATAGAACATGTTGGAGTTCAGTTCATTTTGTGCTTAAACAGATAAGCGATGACAAATCAATATTGGATTGAATATTGGACTTCACTAGATAAGAAATCCCATTTCAGAGGGTTGAAAGTTTCTTTAAAACACCTTGCCTTAGATACAGGTTAGCTTCTTATATGCACCCTTCCAAATCAAGTTTGCTGTTAAGCTGTGTGAAAGCTTCATAAATAATTAAATTAAGTTTTCTAACCATGCATTTCTCAGATTTTTATATTTATTTTTCCCTGACGTGCTTAATTTTCAGTTCAGCCAAAGTCAACCACAACTGTGCCACAGATGTTCTTTTATGAGCAGCTGCTTCTTATGGGCGAGGAGCTAGTCATCTCTCAGTAGTGGCATTTAGATTGGAAGAGTGGCTTCCCAGCTTGATTGCTCCTTCATAATGTAACTCTGTGTGTGTGTGTGTGTGTGTGTGTGTGTGTGTGTGTGTGTGTGTGTGTGTGTGTGTGTGTGTGTGTGTGTGTGTGTGTGTGTGTGTGTGTGTGTGTGTGTGTGTGTGTGTGTTTGTTTCTGAGATAGATGTTCACAGAAGGAATTCCAATACCATATCCAGGAACGTACAGTACACACATTTGCAGTGTGTGACAAGTGACCCACCGAATCCCAGCCTGTTTCACCTACAGGTGAAATTAGAATATCATGCAAATGTTCATTCATTTCACTTAAAAGGTGAAACAAATATATGAGATAGACTCACTACATGCAAAGTGAGATAGTACAAGCCTTACTTCGTTATAATTGTGATCATGGCGTACCAACGTACATGAGATTATGTGATGATTATGGGATACATGAGATTGGGGGTTAGGGTTTTCATAAACTGTAAGCCATCAGCATCAGTATTATAACAAAGTAAGGCTTGAACTATCTCGCTTTGCATGTAATGAGTCTATCTCATATATTTGTTTCACCTTTTAAGTTGCATTACTGAACTGAATGAACATTTGCACGTTATCCTAATTTTCCGAGTTTCACCTGTATGTCTAAAACAATATCTTGAATGTATCCCAGAAAATAAAGTAGGACCAGCTGGAATACAGATGTAATGTGCTCATCCCTGCTTTCAGATGAGTCACTCCAGCCCCAGTTTTAGATGCCAAATGGTGACTAAGGGTTCAGAAACATGGATGACAGTTTATTGGTTTTGAGTTACCATTTTGGCGATAGTGGTAGAGGGTTAGAACAGCATCCATTTTGGGATACCACCATACTAACCCTAAAGTGATTAAGATACAGCCATAAATTTAACCATGTGGTAATCCCAAAAGGATATCTCTAAAGAAAGATATTTCACTTTAAAACAAGATGGGTGAGGAGTTGGTACATTTGGTCAATTAGTCCTTCCAAAAAGCTTTTTGAAGTACTAATTTGCTTTTGCTGCTGTATTGCCTCACTACTTTATGCCATCACTGTGGCATCAGTGTTTAGAACTAGCCAAAATGAGGCCTGCAGCTCATTTGCTGTCCATCTCTGGATTAGACTGCTGACGAAGTCTATGATTCAAATCCCCCTTTCTCTATATAGTTCACACGGTGGACAGGAGACAATCATTACATCTACCTCACAAGATCATTGTGAGGATAAAATTAATGGGAATTGTCATCATCATTTTAGAATTACATAGCTGAAAAGACCCTATTGAGTCCAGCCCTTGTCAAAGAGGCACAGTAAGGAATATACCTCCACACCTAAACCACTGAGCTATCTGGCAGTTCAAAACATCTTGCCAAGTATATCGGAATAATTTAGACTTCGTCATATATTGATAAGGCTTATCTTGTGATAAGATATTAATTTGCCAAGCTTCAAATTGTCATGTGCCATCAAATCCAAAGCCAACTTACAGCTACCCTAATAAGGTTTCTAAGGCAAATGAAATATTTAAAGTGTGGTTTCACCACTTCGACACACCCCATGAGTTTCCATAACTGGTCGGCATTTGAACCCATGCTTCCCGAGTACTAGTCCATCACTCTATCCACTACACTACACTGGGCATCTGTTGTACAAGTTATGCATTTCTTTAAGTGAGAACAGACATGCTTCCAAGGAAAAATCACATCATTGTTTGGGCCTGAATTGTGTATTGCTGAATATATTATATTTGGGTTAACATTAATATAGATGTGCATGAACTCCGGATTCCTTTATGTGAGAAATATATGTTTCATTGTGGGTGGGCTAAGATTAAAATCAGCTAAATAAGAAAGAAAAGACATTTTGTTCCCAAGGAGAGAATTAGAATCCTGTATGGAATCTATTCAAAGAAAAAAGTGTGTTTGTTCCTAGGCAATGAAAGCTAATTAAATAACTTGAACATTTCACAGAGGATTAGAGATAAATACATAATGGGAAGTACCACCTCTCAAGCAAAGGCAGAGGAAGTGGGCATAGATCCCATGAGTTGTTTCTTTAATAAGATAACCTTCTTCCTTTTATGATATAAGCATGGCAGCTTTTACTGACTGGCAAAATGCTAGCAGGTTTAATTGGCACTTTCTCTGCTTACAAAAAAAAATCACCCTTAGGAACAGAACAATGATAATGAATCATATTAATCTGTTGAAAAATGTGGTGCCAGATAGGATGTTTATTGCTTTACTCTGTATATAGAGATGCCACAAGCTTTCTGTGCAACACAGCAAATAAACGAATATTTCACCTTCTTAAGACAAAAAGAGTCTGTAAGGATATTAGGAGAACTATGGAGATAAAATACTGATATAGCTTTGATTTCCTCAAGCCTGAACTAAAAATCCTCTACATCTTTATGAAAGGGCTTATTTGACATAATACTGTTGTATGGACATAAAGAGAAAAAGAAAAGAGAAAAGCCATACAGGAGGTGGTGGTAAATCAGGAATTCTCATCTTACGGCCTGTTGGCCGGCCCCAGCCCATGGCACCATTTCATGTGGCGTGTGTCACGTGGTGGAAGCAGATGCATTTATGACAACCGTAAATGCACCTGTGGCTGTCGTAATGTTTACGACAGCTGTGGATGCATTTTACAGCAGTGTTTACAACAGGGGAACCGAACCACAAGTCTGACCTGCTCAACTGTCTGAGGGGTGTGTGGTCTGGCCTGTGGCTTTAAAAGGTTGAGAACCCCTGTGGTAAATGATGATGATAATGGGAATTGTTAAGATCAGGAGTGTTGAAGAAGGAATAGGTTTTTTCAACAAATTGCATGAAGACTAAAGGATTTGAATGCATTTTGGACTCTCAAAATGAAGCCACTTTCTTGGCTTTGTCGTTGGCCAAACATAAGTCCTCATGTTTCTGGCAGTAATCAGCAGGCCGGTAAATGAACTGGATTCTGTATCTCTCCACATTCACAACGTGTGTTGTTGCCCGCCTACAGCCCCCACTTCAGCTTGTTGGTCTTACATTTAGGGATTCTGACCCTCAGCCTATTCAGGGTCCTCCAAGTGACGTAGGGGACCAGCTATATCCTCCTTTAATGACGTTCCTTGCCCAGTGAGATCCTTCCTCCATGTTTTAATTTGGTTTTGCTCTTGTGTACCCTCAAGAATGTTTATTCTTGCCATAAAGCTCTTCCTGGATCTGAGTCTGCGAACTTGAGGCTCATATCCATTCAGAGGATGTTGAGGGTCATTCTCTTGTTTAGCTCTCTCAGCATCCGCTGCTACTTCTCTCCTGATCTTAGCTGGAATGATACCAACAAGAGGCTATATTTTCTCAACTGATGTAGGTTTAAGGCATCCTGTCACTATACACATGGCGTATAAAGGAGAGGATAAGAAATGCAGTGAATATATAAGCATATTAATTAAATTCTTTTAAAAAAAGATTACAAATGTGTGTTTCATTGCTTTATCTTATTAGTTTATTTCTTTATAATGTACAATAATAATAAGTTATATGTACAGAATTACACAACATCATTACAATAATAAAAGTATTTTGGTGAGAAATAAAAAAAACCCTAGACTTGTATTATTATTGTATTTGATAACATGATAAAAAGCTCTGTATGCTAAATGAAATAAAGTTAAATAGTCCTGCATTCACATTGCTACTATTGATTTCCCGCCTTGGTGTTGCCAGGTCTTGATAAACAAAAATAATTACTGAATCCTCCCTCCCTGCTTTTTTAAAATAAAGTAGTGGAATAGTCCCTGACATGCAGTAGTTGACAGCCTCGCCTTTGTTGTTGTTGTTCAGTCGCATAGTCTATGTATGATATTATGATACATAGTCTATTATGTATATTATATTATGATACATAGTCTATGTATGATATTATGAAGTATGATATCATACTATGTATGATAGTAAGATACTGGCGAGGGGCCGACAAACCACGTCAGGAATTTTGCCAAGAAAACCCTACAGACAGATACAAAATGCCTTTAGTTGTAGAAAAACATTCAACCAGTAGAATGAGGTGGGCGATAGGCACAGAACAACATAAACAACTGAAAGTACTGCATATTTTGTTTTAATTTCACAATTCTATTCTGCCAGCAGAAAGAGAGCTATGCTTCTGGACTTCCACAACCAGTCAAACAAAGCAGGAATGAGGATCCCAATATAATATGCAACTGTGTCCATAGGATTGTATTTATATTTTCAACACAGTGTTTACGTTTCCAACATTTTAAATTCCTCTACATAATTATAACACTGGAATGAAGAGTGTGGGTCCTTGCCTGTGGCAAACACTGCCTAGCCTTCTGTTCCTAAATGAACCATCTCTGGATCAGGGCCTCTGTCTGCAATCCAGATCTCTGCTTTAGAATCTTGCAGACCTTGTTCTCCACACAAGGAGGCGCTGTCCTCATTGGCTATCATACAAAGAATTGCTCTCAGACTCTAAATGAAATGTTGTTTAAGAGATTCAAAAACAGCACTGGAAGAAAATGAGCTCTGGTCAAGTGTTGCTTTCGTAAATGAATTACGCTTGAAAAATATATTATTCAGGGGAGAATGGACATTTTGGAAATGGTAAAAGATATTTTAAATCTAGAGTATACAGGCCAACAAGGTACTGCGGTGGCTCAAGTGGTTAAGATGCTGAACTCGACAACTGGAAGGTGGGAGATTGATTCCCAAGTGCTGCACAACGGAGTGAGCTCCTGTCACTGCCCCAGCTCCTGTCAACCTAGCAGATCGAAAGCAAGAAATTGCAAGTAGATAAATAGGTACCACTTTGGTGGAAAGGTAAACAGCGCTGCTGAGGCCTGCCTGCCACATGTCCACGGAAATGTCTGCAAATGCACACAGCACTGGCTCTTTGGCTATAAACAGAGATGAGAACTGAACCCTAGAGTTGGATATGACAGGCTTTCGAGCAAGGGCAACCTTTACCTTTATACAGGCCAACAAACTGTTCATCGCACATAGACCCATGCTAAATGACGGTATTTAATATACATCACATTGCCCCTATTAAAGTCTGTTTTCTATTGTCATTTCTTTGGAGCTGAGGAGCTATGGAGGGTTGTTATTTTTAGGAACGTGAGCTATAGTTTATTTGCTCAGTCATGCAACTTGTAATTTTTAAAAAAATGCTTGTAAAGCCATGAAATTTCTGTTATTATTAATAATAACTCACTAAAATCTGTCAACACAGCACTTTAGGATGAATGGAACAGTAATTTAACAAACTTAATAATTAAACTACAACTGGCTCCTAAAGCTTTGTAATTAGGGGTTCTCAAGGACTTTCTGGCAAGAAGATTAAGGATTGTGCTTCTACTGGATTCCACTGCTTCTACAAGAACCATCCATCCCACTTCCTTCCTGCAACACATTTTGCCCCCTAAAAACTCTGAAAGACTAGAAAATCCTTTGGAGCAGATATTTGGCACCAGAGTGGTTTGAAGCAGGAGGCAGAAAGGAAGAACATGCTAGATACCAAAGCACCTCAATGGATCTCGGTCTTTGCTCATTTGTTTGTTATAGGGGTTGTCCAGACAGACAATATGTCTACTCTCTGGGTTGACCTCAGGGCTGGTCTACTTGGAAAAAACACACTCACACATGTTGGACATCCCAGTCTCCTAGCAATGTGTGCCTTTTGAGCCCCTGCCAGGGACTTCTACTTTTTAAAAATGTAGGCAGGATTGCTGTTTGGGCTTGTTTCCAGTGTATGTAATCACTGGAAATAAACCAAGGCAACACTTTGGCTGTCAAGGATTCTTTTGCTGGGAATTTCCCACAAGTGTGGAGTGGTTTAATAAAGGATCCACTTCAGGATACAGTGGAGCCTCGTATAATGAAGGCATCATACAATGAAAAAATTGTACAATAAAGAGAATTTGAAGAAAAAAATTGCATCGTACAACAAAAATCTCTGGGGGAAATCATACGAATTGTTTTTAATGATTTTTCCCATAGAGATTTTTGTTGTATGTTTCTCATAGAGATTTTCATTGTACAATGCATGCATCGTACAACAAAAAAATCATATAACGAAATGCCTTGTGGAACCAATTATTTTCGTTAAGCAAGGTTCTACTATATTGATAAATTAAATGCTTTCTCTGCTCCTCCATGAAGGAGTAGAGTAAGTTTTTTTAAAAATGTAAAAGCAGCACAGATGCACTACTACATCATGTATAAACTTTTTTGAAGACTTCTTCCTGGAAGTGGGAGGAGGCAGCAACGAGAGACTTTTCCCTCCTTTTTTACGACTTGTTTTAAAGGTTTGGTTGGGAACCTGTCCGCCATAGCTGTGAAGTCTCCCGTTTTGGCCGGGGAAACTCCCGTATTTCACCTTCTTTCCCGCTGTCCTCCTGTATTAGTTAGGCTGCAATGCCCTAATGCCGCCACTGGTGGGCAGCACAGGATAAGCATAGCTGTCAAGTCTCCCATTTTGGCTGGGAAATTTCCCTTATTTTCAAATCCAAAAACTTGACAGGTATGCTGTCCACTGGCTGCTACTCAGAGCAGGAGAAGTATTAACAATATCCTGAAGTAGCTCTCATCTTAAACCACTCATATAAAAAATTCCCAGCAGGAGGAGCTGAACCAAATAGAGTTGGTTGAGGTCTGGTATGCTAATTGAATGCAAAGACTGCACAAAATGGCATACTGGACCTAACCTCATGCAACCCTAATTAACCCACACCAGCTTGCTCCAAAATATCCCATATAGACAAGCCCTTACTATGCTTAGCCAACAAGGTTTAGCTCAAAAATTACAATAATTCCTTCTTTTGGTTAAGGTGGAGCATGAATGCAATGATTAGTATATTAAAATGATTTCTTTTGGATACAGTGAAAGTGTGCCAGAAGATACTAATGTTTTAGAATAATCTCTCTAATTAACTTTCTTACATTTAAAACTGACTTGTGGGGGAAAACATGTGTAAACAGCATTAATACATGCATTATGATCTCCTGTCTCAGTAATTGACCTAATTTGAAAAGTTGGTAAATACTTCCAGATAATTCTAGGACAGAGGTTTTCTTCAACTGATGTACAAAAAGATGGCCATAAGAATACCTTTACTTAATGCATAATCATAAGGAAGACCTGCTAATGTTATTAGCGTAGATTTCCACCGGCACAGATAATGTTTATGATCTCACATGCCAATAATTATCATTTGCTGAAATGTGGAGAAATAGACTTAATGTGGTTCTTCTTTGAACAATTATAATTCAGCTAATAGAAGTCAATATAACTTTCAAACATTTGGTGAATTTAAAAAATCTATGCTATATGAGGAAACTGATATTCAATTCAATGCTACATAAAGCAGAAATGCCATTCTAATCTTTATCTGTCTGCCAACACTATCTCTGGTAGTAGTTTCTAATTATTGAAGACTGTAATAAAATAAGACCAAAGCAATTAAGTCACATTTCTTCAAATCAAGCAATGATACTGGTAGGCTGATCAATATCTATGCCTCTACATAAAGCCGGAGGTCAGCAGTAATATCTTGTATCAGGTGAAGTGTCCTAATCAGCCTTATTCAACAGTTTGAGCTCCTTGAATTTGTCTGCGACAACCAACATACACTGTAGATGCTGAATCCCTGTACTCTTTGAACAACAGCACATGTTACTGACATCTGAAGGCCATCTGTGTGTGTTCAACACTCTGCTCCTTCTAAGTCCCACCGGTCCTGGAATTCACACAAATCCTTTCAGAAAAGATGTTGCAAAAAGGCATGTCATGAGGCCACCACTGGATCAGGTTTGGGCATGACTTGGGCCCACTCCAAAATATCCACACAGAGGGACTCCACAGCATCTAGTCGTTCAATCTGTACTAGTCTGGCAAGCAATTCAGGAATACTGTAGCCCGCTGTGCTGATGCGGTCAAAGAGCTGCATGCCATCCGTCATGCCCCCAATTTCATCACGCTTCAACCCAAAGCTCTCTGCAAGGTGACGCCAAGTTTTCACAATGGCTTTCTCTGTGTTATATGTAGAGCTGAGCATCCGACTGGTCTTTTCCAGACAATCAAATGGTAACTCCGTAGGACTGAGGCCTAAAAGAAAATGTTTGAAATTGAATTACAATACAGTACTTGTTTCCCCAGTTCACTTTCAAACATGGAAAAGTTGCTTCTTTTTAGACTACCACTTCCAAAACCCAAACTCAGCACATAGCTGTCAAGTATCCCATTTTAGCCGGGAAATTACCATATTTTACCCCTCTTTCCCGCCACCCATATTTTCCCATAAATCTCCCATAGTATTATTTATACACCCTGGGAAAGAGGGTGTTAAAGGGGAGAGACAATGAGCCAATCAGCTTCAAGTATATTTGAATACAACATAAAGAGGATATTTCCGTGGTCCTGTCTTAAACACACATTTTAAAAAAATGAAATTGAGGTACACAACGCTAAGACAGTAGACAATTAACTGATATAAGTGTAAAAAACAGTTCCATAAAAAAATCACCATATTATGAAATGATGAGGGAGCGAGTGGAGAGAGGGACTTAAAATTATAGTATTTAACTCTTCCACTGCAGCTCTTGCCTGTGGGGGCTGGCTTCTGCATTGTTCCATGAGAGGGGCAGCAGTGGTGCTAAGGGGAGTGTCTAGGGGGTTCTATCTCCTCCCTACAGGGGAGCCCAACACCCCATCTCCCTGGCTCTGGTGGCTCCTCCTCTTCTAGGCTCTTGGATGTGCCTGGATTGTGGGGAGGAGGGGGCGTGGCCCGGTGGGAAGAGGGGCATGGCCCAAAATTTCCCTTATTTTCAAATCCAAAACTTGACAGGTATGACTCAGCATACTCAGTGGTCATGCCACCCCCATGTCTTCTGGTGACTGTAGCCAAAATAGAGTAACATTTCTGAGCTCTGCATTTTAGGGGATTAATACAAGTACATCTTATTAACAGAAACAGTACATGTGCACTTTGCCTTTATAGTGTTGGACATACCATGCAATTAACCCTGTTACTCAAGCACACAGTACTTATTTTCCCTAGTGCTGAGTATTCTTCCAGACACCTCATTCCCTTACATCACTTTTACTTCATCTTGTAGTGGACACAACAAGAAGTTGTCCCATTATAAATTTCTGCTTGGGCACCTCGTCAAATCAGAAATATTCTTTCTTCCTCAAAATATTTTCTTTAAACCAGAGCAAAAGACTGCAGAAGAACTATTACTCCAGTCCTATTCCCATCCTTGGCTTGCCCTTTCTGTTCCTTGTCTTCCAGACACCTTCACCAGCCATCGTGAGAGGCAAGGAAATTAAATCGGAGGTATATGCTTAAGGCAAGAGAGGCAAACCCCCAGCTCGAGAGAAGGCTAGAAGTATCCATTGATGAGCACCAACAAAGAGAATCTTACTCTTTCGCTTTAAAGGAAATATTATTTTCACCTCAGGGGTAACACATATTTTAGGTAAGGTTGACATTCCTTTTGTGAGGCCTACTAGCATTTCCATCTTCTCTGAGGTTAAAAACAAACTTGGCTCTCAGAGACGGAATTTTTCAAAAGCTACTTCTGAGGTAATTTCTAAAAAACAGTGCATGAAATTGCTCAAGGAGTGGAAAATGCATATGGAGATGTAGGTTTAAAATTAAGCAATCTGTTCTTCATCTTATGTCACAACCATACCCGTCAAGCGCGGCTCCGGAAAATACGGGACCTGCGCAGAACCCTTCTGCGCATGCGCAGAAGGGTTCTGCGCATATGTGCATGCGCAGAACTACTTTGCCCGTCGGTCAAATTATGGAATGGCGGCGGGAAAGTGGCGGAAGCAGCACTGGAATACGGGAAATCCTGGCCAATCAGGGATACTTGACAGGTGTGGTCACAACCCTTGTATCCCTAGATAGCACATGTGAAGGAAGAATCTGGGACAGAACAAATCCAAGTTCATCTAATGAGATTTTCCTTTCTTTCTTTTTTTGTCCTCCCCTCATCACCACCCCGCTATACATGTCATCAAAATAGAAAACCAAATTCTTTCAATTTCAATTTTTTACATTCTCCTAGGATAATTAGATTATCTGTAATCTATGGGTAGTGACATATCAGTAGTTTCTTGCTTAAGAAAGCAGATAATGGGATTATAAATTAATGTTTTCCTTTTATGTATTTTCTTTCCACCTACCTTCTGCAACACTGCATACATTAGCATACAGATCAAGAATCTTTTTCCTCCGGCTCTGTATCTAAAGAAAATAAAAGACAAAAAACATATTAAAAAAACACACACAAGAGAGGACCTTAGCAGTTTCATCAGAGAGGCATGAAGACATAGATAGGGGCAGGCAACTGTGTGTACTTTTCTGTTAGAGAAGAAGGGACGGAAATGAATTTGCCACATACTACAGCATGTTCTGTCCCAGGAATCTCTGCTGTGGTGGGTTCTAAAGGCATGGATTTGGCTTCTCTCACCATGAAGACAGGCCGGGCTTTTATTAAATGTAGACACTGTCAGTCAAAATATGTAGAGCAGTTTAATACAATAATCACTGTTCAAGCAGGGAGTTTAATGTCCTAAAGCAGGGATTCTCAACCTGCAGCCTGTGGGCCGGATGCAGCCTGCGCCAGCTTTTCATGTGCTCCCCCACCCCCCCGGCCTCCACCACACCAGGAAGTGCCATATGGTGGAGGAAGGGCAAATGGCCATCTGGCCCGTGAAGCTGTCAGAGGGAGTGTGACCCGGCCCCCGTCTTTAAAAGGTTGATAACTCCTGTCCTAAAGAGTTTGCTTCTTTTTTCATTACAGGCAGACTGCACTGAGGTGGACAGGGTCAAAAGAGTCCCAGTTTCAAAGGACAATTAACCTCACGCTGATCTACATCCAATCTTTTTTATTATTATTATTGTTCATAAACAATACTACCCTGGACTAAATTGAAACACATCCATCCAAGAGGGGTTAGGAAAGGACAAAAAGGAGGTTCTTAGGGAGCAATGACTTTTTTTCACAGTCTTCTCCTTCATCTCCTTGGTTTATATGTTGGATAGTCGGTTCTGTGAATGTTTTGGCCCTGGTCCATTGAAGCTGCCCAGCCCTCTTATAAATGGTCACCATGAGATTTGTTTTGAATCCTCCCCTCCACATGCAAACAGTTGTGAGGCATAGTTTATGTCTCTCTTAGAGGGGGATGTATTGTAAGGCATTCAAAAATTAAAAAATGTGAGGGTAATATCTCAGTCCTAACTGATGTGTGCTTTTTCAGCAAAAGTCACAAACTAGTGATAACCTACAAAAGTTTAATGAGAAGCAATCCCATTACAAAAGCTGAGAAGTTGGATTTAAGGGTATCCACATTCTACGCATCTGAGGCCACAGCAGACTCAACAGTCTAAACAAATAATGCAAAGTAGGATGTAAAATAGACGTAAAAGTCCAGTTAACTTTTAACAAATTCAGCTTTTTGCCTACAAAAGTCTCTGCTTTCGATCACAAACATTCTTCTGCATACATTTTGCTATTTAACTGCTCATTCAACAGACATTTTGCAGAGTTGCCAATACATAAAACATGGCCATTGCATGGCTTAAGTCTGGGGACCGTCTGGTTCGCAAGGCTGAAACAGATGTGGTGAATTAAGGACTTCTAGCTCTGCCTTCTGAAAGGGACTGCAATCTGAGCATTACTGGCGCAGAAGAAGCCATTTTTCTATGTATCATGTCATTAGAATGTCTAACTGAAATAAAAACTGGGTTTTACAAAAACAATTGCTTTAGGCCCATTTCATTCAGAAAACAGGGCTGGAGGAAACTGGATCTCTTGCTCCTCCCAATAATAGCCTTTGGCAAAAAGGTCCTGCGGCAGTCTTACCATAAGCAGTAGCCATCTCATATAGTAGGGTAAACTGAGGGTCAACCTACACACAATGCTCAGGTCAGTTCATATTTAGAAGACAACGTTTACACTCCACTGACAGGGCTCTGCCATGCCTAAAACAATCAGGCCTGCAAATTAAGCCTGTATTTGTCTGTCTGATGGCCACTCACAAAACCAAAGCAAGCTAATTTTCAGTACAAGGTAAAAGTTTTCCTTGCTCGAAAGCCAGTCGTATCCGACTCTAGGGTTCAGTGCTCATCTCTGTTTCAAAGCCGAAGAGCCAGCACTGTCTGCTTCTGCAGACGTTTCCATGGTCATGTGTAGGGATGCCATACGTAATGGAAAACTGGGAATTTAATGGGTTGAACTTGTTCTGGCCCGGTTCAAACAAAACAAAAAACATTTAAAATTCCCACTTTTCAGACCAAGGGTGTTTCAAGAAAAAAAAGCACTTTTGTTTGCAATAGAGCTGTGTTTCTATTGAACTGACCAGCAGGTGGTGCAGCAGTAGCAGCTTGGTGGCTAAGGAAGACAGCAAAAAAACCAAAAACAAAACCTGTGCCATTTTATTGCCGCCTCTATTGAAGTCGCGGCAGCAACAGCTTGCGGAATGAGCTCCTGTCTTTGTCCCAGCTCCTGCAAATCTAGAAGTTTGAAGGTAAGAAATTGCAAGTAGATAAATAGGGACCACTTCGGGGAGAAGGTAAGCAGCGTTCCATGCGCTCCGGTGTCTAGTCTTGTGTGCCACATGACCACGGAATACGTCTGCAGAAGCAGACAGCGCTGGATTTTCGGCTTTGAAACAGAGATGAGCACTGAACCCTAGAGTCGGATACGACTGGCTTTTGAGCAAGAACAACCTTTACTCCTGTCCCGTTTTGGGGGGAGGGAAATATGGCATCCCTAGTCATGTGGCAGGCATGACTAGACACTGGAGCACACGGAACGCTGTTTACCTTCCCACCGAAGTGGTCCCTATTTATCTACTTTTTGCTTTCGAACTGCTAGGTTGGCAGGAGCTGGGACAAAGAAGGGAGCTCATTCCATCCTGCAGTATTCGGGAATTGAACTGCTGACCTTCCGCCTCCCAGTCAGCGTCTTAGCCACTTGAGAAAACCTTGTGTAAGAACAAGTAGACATCTTCTGCCTGTTAAGGAAGTCCCTCTTCTAAATGGAAGCTGAGCAGATGACCTTCCAAATGTCAGCATCTTTGGTTTTACTACTTCACCCCAATTTTAGGGGTTGTAGTAAATAAAAAGACTGGGTTTTCAGACTTTCATCTGAAAGAACCTTGGGCTTTTAATAGCTCCATAACTGACAACATTTAAACAAGTGGTTGTCTCACCTATTCTCAGGGAACCTATTTAATTTTTTCCTGTTATGAGGCTATAAAATTGAAGTATTTTACAGACAGCTGGACAGAGGAAGGTTGGTTAGCACAGTTACAGTGGGAGAAATTATCTCCTGCTTTTTCCTCTTCAGGCAGCTTAAATCGTGAAACAGAACCTCTCCCTCTTTCAGGCCAAAATGTATTGGAGTTTGTTTTCTCCTTACTAGAAATGAAAAAGTGAACAAATAAAAATGGGTTGATTTTTTTAAAAAAACTCTATCTCTACAGTAAAACCCTGACTTACATATGCCTCGAGTTACATAAAATTCAACTTACATACTGTAATGATTTTTGCACTAAAACCATGTCCTGATTTACATAAATGTCCTGATATACATAACACAATTTCCTATGGGTTTGCTTTGAGTTACGTAAAAATTCATTTTTCCTATGGGGCTGCTTCGATTTACATAAATACCATTTTCCTATGGGTTTGCTTCAAGTTAAGTAAAAAATTCATTTTTCCTATGAGTTTGCTTTGAGTTATGTAAAAATTCATTTCTCCTATGCGCCTGCTTCGATTTACATAAATACCATTTTCCTATGGGTTTGCTTCAAGTTAAGTAAAAAAATTCATTTTTTCTTAGTTTGCTTCGAGTTATGTAAAAAATCATTTTTCCTATGGGTTTGCTTCGAGTTAAGTAAAAAACCAATTTACATAAAACCCTTCTGAACAGACTTTTGACATAAGTAGGGGTTTTACTGTATATCTAGACTTGACTCAGAAATACTTCACATCTAAGTGCTAAACTATACATTACGGACAGCCTGTCAATTAAATAAGATGGTGAAACAAATATATGAGATAGACTCATTACATGCAAAGCGAGAGAGTTCAAGCCTTACTTTGTTATAATATTGGTGCTTATGGCTTACAGTTTATGAAAACCCCAACCCCCCAATCTCATGTTCCCCATAATCACTGCAGTGGCTCAAGTAGCAAAGACGCTGACTGCGAAGCGGGAGGTCAGCAGTTCGATTCCCGAGTACTGCAGGATGGAATGAGCTCCTGTCTTTGTCCCAGCTCCTGCCAACCTAGCAGTTCAAAAGCAAGAAATTGCAAGTAGATAAATAGGGACCACTTCGGTGGGAAGGTAACAGCGTTCCATGCACTCCGGTGTCTAGTCATGCCTGCCACATGACCACGGAAATGTCTGCAGAAGCAGACACCGCTGGCTCTTTGGCTTAGAAACAGAGATGAGCACTGCACCCTAGAGTCGGATACGACTGGCTTTCGAGCAAGGGAAACCTTTACCTTTACCTAATCTCATGTACGCTGTACGCCATGATCATCACAATTATAACGAATTAAGGAATGACACCTCTCACTTTGCATGTAGTGAGTCTATCTCATATATTTGTTTCACCTTTTAAGTGAAATGAATGGACATTTGCACGATATTCTAATTATCTGAGTTTCACCTGTATTTTCAAACGATAGTGACCTTAAAGCCCTCCCACCTTGTGGCAGGAAATAAGAATACATATATTAATTCAACTATATTTTCCTTTGGCTTTTGCATCTAGGCTTTTCTAAAGTAAAATGGCCAAAATCTTAGTAAAATCTTACACCCTTGCTCGAAAGCCGGTTGTATCTGGCTCTAGGGTTTGGTGCTCATCTGCCAACTTTCCAGTGTTCAGTGTCTGAACAACAAAGCCATCACAGTCCCTGAAGTCAAAGTAAGGTATGCTTAATTTTGCTGTAGTTATCTGCAGCTAATTTATCAGATGTAAGACATGCTGGCTACTGTACATGCCTTGTCATACCTTTGACTGCACAACTGAGTTGCATGCCAAAACCTCAGCAATTAATTGCAGCAAGATTTATATAAATACAATATAGCATTTCTGAGCAAAAGTGCTCTAATTCATTTGTATTCAAATTCCTCCTGCTGGTTCTGATTCCCCCCCCCCCCCCATCAAGCTTATTTCAAAGCCATCTGAGCCCAATCATATCTACTTGCTTTGCGTTGATTCTGCACCAAACTAAATCCAGCCAACTTTCCTAAATTTTGAAACAAGCAAGTTGTTCCAACCCTGTCTGATATCATTTTCAGCTGGATATTAGCTACAATTTGCTTTTATTTTCCTTCATTGTCTCAGCTAAACTATTTATTGTGGTTGTCTTGGTAGTTTGAATTTTTAAAAAAGAAGTGTGCACCATACAATGAATTTGAATTACCTTTATTATTTGCCAATACTGTACTTGCTTACTTGGCAGTAAGCTCCATTGAATTCTTACTTCTGGCTGTGTACACATGTTGTATTGTTAATAGCTTTCAATACAGAATTGTTAAACGGGTAGAACTACACTGTTCTAGAAAAAACAATAGGTAGCCAGACTCGGCAGGGTTGTTTTAGAATTCCTCAGTTGTCTTTCAAGAAGCTACCCAAAACAATATTTTATTTAACTGGGAATCTTCAGTGAAATTAGATTCTAATTTCTTGAGCAGCATGAATGGGATGGACTTGAGGATCCCTGAGAGCCTCAACACTCTGCAATTCTATTATCGTCATCTGATATGGTGGTATCTGTTAAGCATAGCTCCTAACATCATTAGAGGACACAAGCCCCTCCACCACGACAAGGTACTCTTCTTTCTGGAAGGCTGGTGTTGTTATTACATCCACAGGGACTGTGATGGCTCAAGTAGTTAAGATGCTGAACTCGACGGCTGGAAGGTCGGCAGCATAGCAGTTTGAGACCCAAGTACTGCATGACGGAATGAGCTCCCATCTCTGTCCCAGGTCCTGCCAACCTAGCAGTTCGAAAGCAAGAAATTGCAAGTAGATAAATAGGGACCACTTCGGTGGGAAGGTAAACAGCATTGTGTGTGCTCCAGTGTCTAGTCATGCTCTCCACATGACCACAGAAACGTCTGTGAACGCAGGCAGCGCTGGCTCTCTGGCTATAAACGGAGATGAACACTGAACCCTAGAGTCAGATACAACTAGCTTTTGAGCAAGGGTGATCTTTACCTTTACCATTATCGCATGCAGCCAAGCTAATTTTGACTTATGGTGACTCTTTCCAAGTACTTTATCATTCCCTTATTACTTTTTAACATTGTTAAAATCTTTGCAACAAACTAAACAAATAGACTAAAAACCCAGTTGGTGATTCATATCAGCCAATTTATCGCATATTCATATCAGCCAATTTACCATACATAAGGCATCATCATCATCATCATCATCGATGTTGATGATGATGATGATGATGGATCTTGGAATTGTTGTAGAGCACAGGCTAAATATGAGTCAACAGTGTGATGAATCTCCAAAACCTGTGAGGTAATAGTCCATCTCTATTCGACATTAGCTAGACCACATTTAGAGTACTGTGTCCAATTCTGGGCTCCACAATTTAAGAAAGATGCAAACAAATTATAGCAGTTACAGAAAGGGGCAACAAGGATGTTCAGAGGACTGGAAACCAAGCCATATGAGCAAAGACTGAAGGAGCTGGGCATGTTTAGCCTTGAGAAAAGAGGACTGAGAGGGGATATGATAGCACTCTTCAAATACCTGAAAGATGGTCATAAAGAGGAGGGGCGGAATCTGTTCTCCATCATCCCAGAGTGCAGGATGCGTAATAACGGGCTCAAACTAAAGGAAGCCAGATATAGGCTGAATATTAGGACAAATGTCTTAACGATTAGAGCAGTACAACAGTGGAACGAACTGCCTCTAGAGGTGGCAAACACTCCAACAATGGAAGCATTCAAGAGAAAATTGGCAACCATCTGTCAGATCTGCTTTGATTCGGATTCCTGCATTGAGCATAGGGTTAGACCCTATGGCCTGAAAGGCCCTTTGCAACTCAGTTATTCGATAATTCTATGATTCTTCCGGGGGGCGGGTGTGTGTGGGTATTCTGGGATTGTGCAGCTTGCTCATGGCTACACAGGCTGGCTGTTTTCCTAGGGGGCAAAGTGGGGAATCTATAGCCACACACACCTGCCCCCCGGAAGAATCATAGAATTCTCGAATAACTGAGTTGCAAAGGGCCTTTCAGGCCATAGGGTCTAACCCTATGCTCAATGCAGGAATATCTAAACCATTGAGCTATCCAGCAAGAGAACTGCCTATTGTGGCACTATGTCCACCAACCATCGTTGAGATCACTTGCTCCCATTGTCCTAAAGCCAACCTGAATAAGACTTATGTCAGGTTTTGTTGTAGCTGTTGTCAAATAGAATGGGGGTGGGGGGGGGCGCAAGTAAAATGGTTCAGAGTGAAATAATCTTTTCCACTTCATCCCTGAGGAAACCTAGATCTCCTTAAATAGCATATTGACATTACTCACAGCTTCCCTCCTGTAGCAAATAGCTTCCAGGTGAGAAACAAACTTTTCTTCCATCAGCCATGTGCTGATAATATTTATATATTGCTCCTTTTACCTCTAGCCAGCAGCTATCAAAAGAGCAATTATCCATTGAAACATATAAGTAGCTTTCATTGACTGCACATCCATTTTAAAAATTCAGATGAGACTTACTCCAGTGGATTTATTGTTTGCAGATGATTTATCTCGGGCCAAATGTACTAAAGACAACAAGCACAGCTCTGGAGTCCCTTGCTTGTCAATTGCAGCTTCTTCATCACTGTCCATACTACGACTTAGAAGTCTCTCATTCTCCGAAGAAGCATCATTTTCACTGGAAAGCAAAACAGAAGGATTGAGTCTCTAAGACGAGAGCATGCAGAATTCTGCCTTTTTCTTAAATTAGCTTACAATGAAAGTATTTATTCAACATATGCACAATGTTGAGGATAACTAAGCTAAGCCCTAAATCAGTGATGGCCAACCTTGGCACTCCAGGTGTTCTTGGACTTCTAATTACCAGAATCCCAAGTCAGCACTCCTGCTGATCAGGGCTTCTGGGAATTGAAGTCCAAGAACACCTGGAGTACCAAGGTTAGCCATCACTGCAATAAGTAAACATTACTATAGAATTCAGGAGGGAACCAGGCAGCTTGCAGGAAAATAATCAACTTCTACTTGTAAGCTAGGTCACCTCCTAGTTAGCTCTAACTAGTTACCTTTAGACACCAAGAAGCTAAACTCAAGTTATAAAGTTACTTTTTGGTATAACAAGTAGCATCAGAATTACCTAGATATAACAAGTAGCATGTAGTTACATTCAAAATAATAATAATAATAATAATAATAATTTTAATTTGTACCCCGCCCCTCTCAGCACATGGCCGACTCTGGGCGGCATTACAACATAATCAAATACACAATATACAGTCAAAATATAAACAAAACCAACAGTAAGTACAATACAGGTAATACAAATAGTTTAAAAGTTATTTTAAAAGGGGGTTAAAGGTACTTTTAGGTTCATGTCAACAGAAATTCTTCAGATTTTATGCCATTATTTTAAGAATCCTAAACTACAAGGGAAGTATTCCTTTGTTTCGTGTTCCCTAGTTTTATTAGTGTTTGCATAGTGAAGTATCAGAATTTGCTACTAAACAACATTCTGTAATCTTATGGTCTACTAGTAAGAACAATGGAACATGTTAAAGAACATTGTGGTGCTTCTCAACTTTGCTGTGATATCTGTTTCAGCTTATTCTTTTTATTATACTGGATATTTAAGCCTAATAAATGTGCAACTGTAAAACCCTCACTGTGGATGGCATCCTTTACAGCTACATGGGAATTATCTCTGTCTATGCATACTCAGTTCTACTCTCTCTACTCCTCTGCCCCATATATCTATAGATACATGATGGTGAACCTTGGCACTTCAGGTATTTTTGGACCTCAATTCCTAGAAGCCCAGATCTATTTGAATCCACACAAATGGGTTACTGCGTATACTTGGGCTTCTGGGAATTGAAGTCCTAGAACCGTGATGGCAAACCTTGGCACTCCAGATGTTCTTGGACTTCAATTCCCAGAAGCCCAAGCACCCTGTGAATCCACACGAATGGGTTTACTGTGATTCATCCAGCCCACACTGCCCTCGTCGCTCCCAGAAGCGGAAGCAAACACGCCCATGCGGCATGCTTTACTTTTGCTTCTGGGAGCAATGAGGGAGGCACAGGCTGGATGAATTGCAGTAAACCCATTCGAGTGGATTCACAGGGTGATTGGGTTTCTGGGAATTGAAGTCCAAGAACATCTGGAGTGCCAAGGTTTGCCATCATAGTCCTAGAACACATGGGGTGCCAAGGTTTCCCATTGCAGCTATAGATCATTAAATACTATTCTCCTTTCACCAGCAACACGTTTGTTTTTATGATACATACCTCTTAACCACCTTAATTGGAGTTGCCGTCAATTTTCCAAACTCTTCTTTTTCTGAGAAAATCACCACGTTTTCTGCCAATGAAATAAAATGAAAGGAACAAATGGGTAAAGCAAAGCCAAGATTATCAGTATCGATACCATTGCCTTGCTAGTGCCTTTGGAAGATTGAGAACAAATCACCAAAATGTGGTGTTGCTCAATCTTGCTGACTAAAGCCAGGTCATGGGAGTACTGTATTCATTTAGATTCTGAGCTCTATAAATGCTCTTTCAATTATTATTATTATTCTACTAAAATAAAATTTGAGTTTTTGCAGTTAAAAGAAGAAATCTGCACAGGAAACTGCTCAATATAAAACCAATTTAAGTCAATATAAAACCAATTTAAGCTAGTGTATTAAAAAAATCTGAAATTAATAAACAGTGCAAACCTTGCCCGTCTTTCTTTTCTTCCTGCATATTGGCCTGGGCTTCTACCGTCTTCACCGGATGGCTGGTGCAACATGCTGGAATTTGAAAACATATCTTTTGTTACGATTCATTTCCACCACAGCCTGTTGAAGCACAGTATCTCAAAGCTGGAATGCTCTTTACTAATTGACAGTTACCTTGAGATGAAGTTTTGGTTTTGACAATGTAAAACATGATGATCAGAACAATAGCAATCGCCATTATAAAAATAGTTGACATCGCAATTATAAGAGCTGTGGCAAGATGGCCTTGTCCAGAAAGTTCTGCTAAAAACATAAAGAGAGATGATTCCATGAAAAACCCTTTAATGGTTACTTTATTTATTTATTAGTCATATTTCTTTTCCACCTTTCTGTATAAACTTTCCTTTGTTGAATAAAACAAATAATCCTTGTAGCCTTTTAAAGACAAGCACAAAGTGGCTACTTTTGAATTATGTGCTATGGCCGGTTGCGGCAGAATAGGGTGAAGATCTGATCTATTTTAATGCTTTTATGACCATTTCAACTATTACCTTTAGCCTTTTATTCTCCAATTAACCTTCAGTATGTCATATATGTTGTATATCATAATGCATTTATTTTATATCAATTAACGGTTTTAAAGTAAAAGTGAAGAGACAAGCACACATTATTTGGTACATTTTTGTTAGCCACAGCCTGTTCCTTTTGATCAAGGAGACTACGGGTGTGATGATAAAGAACTTGTTCTGTGGTTTGGTACAGTCCAAGCTGTCTCATTCCTTTTCCCAGTGACCACACAACATAGTGTCTACGCATCAGTGGTGCTTTGAAAGGGCTTTTAAAAAGATTCAATGCAACAATTAAAAAGAAATTGAAAACTTCCTCTCCACAAGTGAGCAGGAAGGAAACTTTCCATTTCTCAAGACCATTAAGGGGCTTCAGCAAAGCATGGAAGAGAAGACAGAATATATTTTTATTGTTGTTAGTTATGCTTTCCCTTTAAAGGGAAAGAAAACTGGTCTAGAAAGATCATGCTAAATAAGGTTACTGTATTTGTGCTTTGGATCCTTGCATGTGGATGCAAGGATACTATATTTCAATGCAACCCTGTCTAACGTAAGCTAGCCTGATCCACGCTGGAATGACTGAGCTATCTAGCAGCATCACATAGTCCATTCAAAGGTAAAGGTAAAGGTTTCCCTTGCTCGAAAGCCAGTCGTATCCAACTCTAGGGTGCAGTGCTCATCTCTGTTTCAAAACCGAAGAGCCAGCATTGTCTGCTTCTGCAGGCGTTTCCGTGGTCATGTGGCAGGCATGACTAGACACCGGAGCACACGGAACACTGTTACCTTCCCACCGAAGTGGTCCCAATTTATCTACTTGCAATTTCTTGCTTTCAAACTGCTAGGTTGGCAGGAGTTGGGACAAAGACAGGAGCTCATTCCATCCTGCAGTACTCGGGAATCGAACTGCTGACCTTCTGCCTCCCAGTCAGCGTCTTAAGCTAGACTGATCCAGGACAAGATATCTGAGATGTCTAGCTGTATCCCCTAGCCCATTCAAATGCATGGCAAATAAACAGGAAAACAGAAGAAGGTACTTTTAAACATTGGGGTCGAGGAGGTTCAGGTTTAGGTGGAGAATATGGGTCCTTCTACAAGGAACGAATCATTCTTTATTTTGTTGGTCATCCACTAAACCGAATATTGTTATTTGCTAAAATTAAAATTAAAACAACCCTGTATATTGCTCGTCTTACCTTTGTGCAGATGTTGGAAAGGAGATTGGGTACTAATTCCTGATGTACTTGGAAAACTAGCTGACAGGCCAGAGGTCATGCCTGCACCTGTAACAATAAAGAGTTTCACCCATTAATTTTCCTGGCTGCCTTGTAAAATCTCAGCCATGCACTGCCCCATTTGTGAATTGACAGAGCAGCGACTGATTGAGCTGAACACCCCTGAAATGTCCTGCCTGTTTTAAAGCTCACTTTGCCACTGCAATGTGAACTCAACCACCAGTCTGTAAATTTACAACCCATGACCTGTGAAAGACATTTTAGAGCACACATGCATTTTTCAGCCTAGAGATTTGCTACCTTTGATTAGAATGCAAAAGAGAGAGAGCGAGAGCTATTTGTGTTTCTTTTTTAAAGCAGTGAAACAATTTATGAGTCTTGAAAACTGGCACATCAGACTTCCTATGACTCTTTTCTCTACATGTATTAGCTATACTGTATTTCCTGGTGAGGAAAGGTGAGAAATATATCTTAAGAAATAGACTTGTTGTTGCCTTTACAGGAATCCATCTTATTCTCACCTAACACAACTCTCTAAGTTGCAGAAAGATCACTGGCAAGTCTAAGGACTAGAAGCTAGGCAACTACATTGTGTTTCCCTATCCCATGACTCTTAGACATCCTGATTGTTGTTGTTTTTAAACTTTAATTGGTGTTGAGGTCATAGGTCAAGGTAAAAGTCTCCCTTGCTCAAAAGGCAGTCATGTCCAACTCTAGGAGCAGCAGTGGTGCTCATATCCTCTTTACAACCAAAGAGCCAACATATTACCCTTCCCTCTGAAGCGGTATCTATTTATCTACAGTAGACCCTCGCATAACAACGTTACTTTGTTCCCCAAGTAGTGTTGCTAAGCGATTTTGTTGTTATGTGTGTTTCTATGGAGTTTCCCGCATAATGATGTTTTTGTCCGGATAATGACGGTTATTTTAGCATTGTTGTCCAGACAACGACACCAAAAACGTTATGCGGGGGAACACGTGGTGCATAACGATGCATTGTTAAGCAAAAATGATGCTATCCAAACGCGTTGTTATGTGAGGGTTGACTGTACCTGTAATTTCTTGCTTTCAAACTGCTAGTTTGGCAGGAGCAGGGACAGAGATGGGAGATCACTCTGTCGTGCTGCTGACATGCCAACCTTCTCATCATCAAGTTCAGTGTCTTAACAACTAAGCAGTCTGGTTGGGGATATAAACAATCTAAATGTACTAACCTTTGAGTACATTTTCAATTACTGTGGTAACTTTTCTAATTACAATCCCCATAATAATCTTGGCAAACAAAGGAAGTGTAAATCAGCACTCAGACTCACATGGAGACATGGGTTGGAGGGCCACAAGACTTCATTTGGAGTCTCTCGACTTGCAGTACCTTTCTTTTGCATTGGAATAGATTTAAAACACTTCACAATGTGAAGTGACTAAGTATTCTGAAATGGAGCTTTGAAATAAATTCATTTGTAGCATTAAGTTTTTTTTTAGTTAGGTTTTTTTTAACAGTGTTTTAAAAGGGGGTCAGTTAGGATGGCTGGGGACACTGCTGCATTTTAAAAAAGAGAGAGAACGAGATTGTTTGGAGTTGCACATATGAGGCAAATTATTGATTATTATTACAAAACATTTTAAGACCCTAAATTTTGGGCAAAATAATAGCTAGGGGTCATGTGGGGTTGGAGAATTTATACAGATAAATTCATGCCACAATGAAAAAATGACTGATGCCCTGCTGTTCCAGGAAGTATTAAAAAAAATTGGGTCAGCTCCATTAGACAAATATGACAGGAAATTAAATTCTCTAGTAGTGCATGAAAACATCTCATAGCTTATGAGGTACCAAAATGCACATTCCTCAAATAAAAGGTATTTTTAATAAAATAAAAAAGCTATTGCACAACCTAAAAATGCTTCACACAATGGCAAATACACACTTTAAACTTGGCCAGCAAAGCATACAGTTCAATGATTTCAAATGAGTTTTCCTACAACAGCCAAACAAACCTTCCAAGCATTGTTCGTTATTTAAAAAGAGTGCCATGTCCTTTATTATATAAATTCTTGTTTGAAATCCAAATAGTTATTTTATGATGTGTTTAATATACTGGTTTACTTGACTAGCCTCTTTCAGTAATGTACATATGCATTCTGCACAAATTGACTTCAAGCTACGCTCTGGAAAGAAAAGGAAGATTATACCAATGGCTCAAGATCCCCATAAATCAATATATTCAGCTAGGGGTGAATGAACC
The DNA here is from genome assembly GCA_035047305.1 of Bradypodion pumilum. Taxonomy (NCBI): domain Eukaryota; kingdom Metazoa; phylum Chordata; class Lepidosauria; order Squamata; family Chamaeleonidae; genus Bradypodion; species Bradypodion pumilum. Next base: position 174,028,432 of record JAWDJD010000003.1, read on the forward strand.
TTAGCAAGTGAATCAGAGACCTGGTTTTGAACATTCCAGTTCACACCACACTGAGAAAACTCTAATACATTTTCTTCCTACTTTTTCTTTCACCAGTTATGATCTATATACAAAATAAGATTTCGGGATGTTGTTCTATCAAGAAATCCTTACTCCTTCTCCTTCTTTCAATGTTTTTGTTCAGTTCGTAACTGACTACAATCCTAAACTCTTTCCCACACACACTACTGGATTGCCAGGCCATACTACTACAGCTGTATATTTTACTTTCTTTTTTGGCATTTAAAAAACTTTACAAATGTACAAGTAGACCTGAATGTACAATGTACAAAGAGACAAGTATGGCTTGGCAGCAGTACACGTAAAATGCACCTCACAATTAAAGTTAATCAAAACCTGCATATAATACACAAGAAGTGTGAAGCAGCTGTGAAAAGGACCAAGGGAATTTTAAGCCAGTTACAAATCAGTCTGCATTTGCTTATAAAAGAGTTTTTAAAGGGTATTTCTAGCTGCATGATACATATTTAATGTATTGTGGAGTTTGAATTCAACCACAAACAATTTTGAAACCCAGGAATAGCTCAAAAAAGCTTGAAGGAAGTGATGTGTTTAATATACAGTACTTATTTATTAAAGAGAGAAAAAGGGAAATAGCCCCATTGTCTGTGCATTTGTACAGTTTGCTAGTACTGTATCTCATAATAAGGGGGTCAACAGAGACACAGTGAGAGAGGCAGGCAGATAGATAGCTATGTGTACCAATCTAATACTCTATGCAAGTCTGAAACTTTTGTCTTCTGATGCATCAACCATGCAAGCTCTGGGCAATATTTTGTATTTTCTAAGCCAGAATAGAATTGAGCAGAAGGCAAACTGAGAGCACTTACATTCTTTTGTGTTGGGAGGAGCCAAAGTACAGGAGTAACAGACCATTCCATAGATGTTGCGTGGCCTGTTTTCTAACATGTAGTACCTGCACAAAAGACAAGCCAAAGCAAAGACAATATAATTTGGGTTGCTCTCATTAAATATGGTTGAGAAGTAAAGGACTAGTATGTATAATTGGTTAAGTTACACCAGGGATTATCAACCTGCGGCCCATGGGCCAGATGTATCCCACAGTACCATTTCATGTGGCCCCCCACCGCCTCCACCACATCAGAAAGTGCCATGTGTTGGAGGAAAGGCAAAATGGCCATCTGGTCAGGGCCATAGCCAGGATTCTAGATGTGGGTGGGCAAATATTTTTTCAGGGTGGGCAACAAAGCTTCTTTTCAATGTGTTCCTATGGGAAACCGCGCTTTGCCAGGGTGGGCAAACTGCTAACTAAGGGTGGGGCAAGCCCACCCTCTGGCTACAGGCTTGCATCTGGCCTCAAAACTGTCTCAGGGAGTGTGACCCAGCCGCAGCTTTAAAAGGTTGAGAACTCCTGAGCTACATTGTCACCACCACCATTTAATGGTGTTATACATGTTTCCTCCTGTTTGATTAGAAATGGTTTCTGTCCTGCTACCTCAAAAACTCAATTAAATCAAGCCTTAAAGAGACATGGCACCAAGTGGTCTAAACTGGCCTACTTTTGTCAATTGAATTTACTCTGCAATTCAATATCTTCCCTTAAATTAGACTTTCTGAGCAAGGATATAATTTTTCAATTTAAGAAGTTTTCCAACAACCACCAGCTGCCTTGTTTTAATTGGCTCTCGATCCATTTTCGGGGGAATAATTATTTTCTTAGGTACAGAGAGAAAGAAATGGAACATCATAATCAAAATTCAGCACAGTCAGGGACAATATCACATTTTTATATTTTAAAAAAAATGAAAGCCAGCTGCAAATTTAACACATCTGTACAATGGCTCTTGTGCAGTATGACATGGGGGAATATACTTTTTTCAAAATTCAAACCGGATCTTCTAGAAAAACTTAGATGTGAAGCACTGCAAACTTCTCCATACTTCTATTATTTTGCCAAAGATAATTTGTATTGACATAAACCATTGAAAAAAGAGGGAGGCCGTCACCTAATTTTGGTAAGAGGTGATAGGTAGTTTTATGATTACAACGAACAAGCTCTGCCTTCAAAATCAAGGGACATTAAATATGTGGAAGGAAGGATCACATATAGTATTTCTACCTCACCTCCATGCATTTCAGTCTTAGTCAGAGCTTGGAATATTATGTTGTGAAAAGAACTCATAGGGTTGTTCATTGTTTGTCAGTAAGAAGGTTGTCCTATTTATAATTGCTCCTGTCAGGCACATTAATTGGTTGTATTGTGTTGTCACTATTTGCTCTCACCCCAGAATACAATAAAATACTTTCTGGTTCCGTCTCATGGCCAATTTCGATATCAAAATGTATGAATATTTGCAAAAAGATGAAGGTCAAATCCAAAGAATACTTCTCTTGTCATTTAGAATAGTTGAGAGGCTGGCAAAAAAACTGAAAAAATTCCTGTCAAAATGCTTCTAAAATGTCTTAAAACATCCTTTAAAAATAACTTTTACATGTAACAAGGAAATATAACACCTAAAATAACTGTGGCTTATTGGTTTTACTGTATAGTTGTAATAACTCACTGCATTTCTTGCTAAAGTAGTCAATTACAAATAATGATGTTACATGCAACTAATTCTAGTCAGGCCCTCCTCCTTGTATATGCAACTGTGCATGTGATCAAGAACCCTCAATTCTTCATTCTTTGACATGGGCTTTAGTAAACTGACAGTGTGAAGAGGTAACAGCCTCTCTTTTCACTTTATTACCACACATCTTTATTTTAAGTTTGGATTAAAGTTTGCCCCATGACAAAGCCAAGAAAGGACACAAAAAAAGAATGACACCTCTCGAGCCCACATTTACAATTCTCAATAGGCAACTGTTATTGTAGTTCTATGGACATAAACTATATCAGAACACCAGAAATAATTAATTTAAATTAATAATCACAGCTTCTAAAGCTCCCTAGGGAAACCTTTGGGAGCAGGGAGGGGGAGTTAATATTAAAAAATTCCCACCGGATAGATGTTGGAGGTCTTGATCCCAGTAGACATGACCCAATGGTGATTTTTTATTTTTAAAGCCTCTCCCCAATCCCAGGGCTCCCCAAGGTTTTTTCAGAGTAAAAGGGAGCCTCAAATGCTGAAACGAGGGGTATTAATTAATTTAACTTAATTTAAAGTAATTCTTTTCAGCACCTTGATCCAATTTACACAGGTGCAAAGTTATACAATAGGATTTGCCCAATGTTTAAATGCTTCAAATGTTTCCTTGGAGGACATAATGGGATGGGCCCAGGCTCAAAATGCAGTTCCAATCCCCTCTGACAGCCATTGGGAGAACAGGTCAGCATAGCACAACTTAAGTCTACTACATTTTTCACATTGGCTTCCATTTAGTTAGTCTAGAATATAAATCCAAGCTGTTATTTTGCTTAAGAAGTAGACATGTTTTGCCTATACGGTACTGAGAAGCTGCAGTAAGTTGAACTGATCTAGTGCTCGGTGCATTATTTAATATTACCGTAAATAAATATCTGGTAATATAGTAGAGTTTTCTGTAGAAAATGATGAAGAACCATATTCTGGCCATGTAACTGGCCACTTCCCAGTTAATCAGAGTGATGTTTCAGCAGAAATAATAATATTATTGATTTCATGTGAAAATACTTGATATTAACAAATCACAGTGGCTGCAATAAATTGCAACTAAAATAGATCCATTGAATCACTGGAATTTATGGATTAGTTGACTCATCACATCTCCACTGATCCAATGGGCCTACTCTACTAGAGGCTTACTACTGGATTTCAGCCAGTATTGCAACAAGTTGGATTGATGTAAACAGCCCACACTCTAGCAATGTTTTTGAAATTTCCTTTTATGTCCTTTTTGCCATTTAAAATGTTCCTTCTCTTGGTTCTTATCACCAGACACTTATTAAATATTTCATTTGCTTTGCGAGCATGTGCGATTTTCTTTGATTTGAAATCTGCCTTTAAAAGCATGTCCATTATTTACATATAGTTAATTATTGTACACTTAATCAGATGCAGAAACAAGTGTAGCCAGCAGCGTGAATGTAACAAATACGTTTAGGTCCTTCAGCATACAAGATCTTTTTGTAGAAAAGACTAAAGGCTCATAATAAAATCCTTACCCAGGGAGACAAGGGCCACATTCTGCATCATTCTCTTGATCCCCGGGAGTCATAACAGTTGCCCGAAAGAACCCCTCACAGTCTTTGTGCCGCCTGCATATCTGATAACCGCCTTTTGAAAATTTTTCAGACGGACAAGGTACACAGCCGTAGTCTTCGTCTCTAGTGCCGTAGCCACATGTCTGTGGAGTAAGAGAGTCTTGCAAGTCAAAGAGTCATTGAGAGTAATTGTTATGAAATGGAGACATGAATATACACACCTACATAGTACATTTTTGACACATGGTCTCTGGATGGCATCTGTTACTATTATGACTTGCCCCACATTGTCAGAGGCTTAAGATGGGAGGAAAGGAAAGTGGGATAGATAGAGCCTTCCTCAGAGGTGGCCTCCAAACTCTAGAATTTCTTTCCAGAACAGAGGCAAATGGGAGCTTTGTTTTCTTACTTTTGATGTTTTCAACCAAGCTTTTAATGACAGCAGAGCTGATTATCTTTAGTGTGCCCCATTTCTCTAGATTTACAAAAGGCATCTTGATTATATCTGGTTTACAAATTAATGTGCTCAGAGTTTAGTCTTCTGTGTTGTTTCCTGGTGTATTTCTATTTTAAATGTGAGGATTCTTTTCTGTCAAAGCACAGGATAAAAATTAATAATGTAACCTCTCAGCTACTGTTGTTCCAGTTGAGACAAAAGCCCTGTTCAAGCATTCATCAGACCATGCACAGAGCAGAAATTGGGGACAAGACATGGGTGGAGCAGCGGAGCAGTGCAGGGGCTCACAGGGTCAAAGTCCTGGGACTTCCTGATCACCATGGATTATGACAGTGATGGCGAACCTTTTAGAGACTGAGTGCCCAAACTGCAACCCAAAACCAACTTATGTATCATAAAGTGCCAACACTGCTGTTGAGAGGAAGGAAATGCTCCCATTGGGCTTTTGGGCAGAGGGGCAGGGTGAACTCTGTGCTGGGGGAGTGAGTGAGTGTTCCCATTGGACACGCAAAGGAGCAGAGCAAACTCTGTGCTGGGGTGACTGCACGGGTGCCATAGGTTCACCATCACTGAATTATGACATCACCTGCAAGATCCCTCAGCCATCTCTGCTTCCTCTGAATTTATTTGGATAAGGATAACATGTTAGGGAGGCTGTGGGCCACTTTTTAAAATAGACGTTCTTCTTTTTGAAAGACTGACAGTGTACAGCACTTTGCATGACAGGATACTCTTCTGGAAGGGCTATTCAGTCAAAATGCAATTTAAAGAGAAAGAACCATAAGAAATGACACAAAAGGGCTTGAATTGTCCCTTGAACAGAATTCACTTGTCCACTGTCTGAGCCCTAGGAATGCCCTCTGTGTTGGCCAATATCCTGTTAAATGCTTCTGTGCACCTGGCGCTCTAACCATAGAAGCTGATATGGAGATGTGAAAAGAGGTCAATTTCATGCACCAAGCATATGAGGGGTACCTTGACAGACTGTCCTGACTGCTTCTGCAGCTATTGAATCTAACATGCCAATATCAAACAGGATAACTGACCAGTAATTAATTCCAAAACTGCAGTTTTGGATTTAACTTAGTCTCTTCTACTTTAACACAAATCCCTCAACTCTTCTGTCCTCTTTATTTGGTGATATGTTTTCTCTTTTTTGGTCTTGTATATGTGCCATCCAGCCTACTAAGACTACATTGAACATCCTCTTCCAGCCACAGAGGTGGTCTCTGAAAATGCCTCCCATTACATCGCCCCTCTAACTCTGCTTGCTCTCTTTTGTGAGCCGAGAAAGAGATGAATGGGAATGGAACTTGGGGATGACTAGATTGGAAAACCTCTGTCATTCCCTGAGCAAAGGGGGACTGAACGGGTCTTTCAATGCTTCTTGGTTTGCATAGAGCCAATGTTGCTGGCTCGTAAACCCTTCTCAGCTCAAAATATGGTCCCCATTAAAAAATAAATGCTAACCAGAAGAACAAGAGCGTAGGCTAAATAAAATTTCAGATGCCATGTAATTATTTGAAATTGCCTTGGAGAGAGATTATTCTGTTCACGCTGCTAGCCTACTACACCAGCCTCCTTTCAGCACAATAGCTATATTCTTCCCTCACACTCATAATGTGGTGGCCATTTTCTTGACAATGGGGAAATTTAGAATAATGATACCCCTGTGCAGCATAAGAAATAATTCTGTTCGTTGGTACTTTAGAACAAAAGTAGGTATGTGTAGGGGTTATGAATGACATTTAATACAGACCTCTTGTTTCAGTGAACAAGTGGATAGAAAATTGCCTTAAACCCAGGTCAGTAATTTGCCTCTTGCAGTAGGAAAACCCTCCCATGTTTTCCTATTGCATCTGCTTTGTTCTCTTCTTTCTATAGAAAAAGAAGGGTGGGAGAAGGCCTGAAAAGACAGAATGTACGCTGGCTGAAGCAAAAGGTTTCTGTCTGGAGCTCAACATTCAAGGGTGCTCCCCATCACCTGCCATGTCACCTTTTAAACTGGAGATAGCAGGAACTGAACATAGCAATTTTGACACCCAAGCCAGTGGTCTTCCATTTATGTAAGGAAGCTCACCATTTTATTATATATGAGGTAAAATTGCTACTGTTGTAACCAGAGTGGGCAGAGGGTAAGAAAGCTGAGCCAATTATTTTATAAATTTGAAATTTAAGCAGAGTGTTTTGTTTTCTAAGGGCCATGATATCCCATCTTTATATTATAAAGTGCAGATGTCAGCATTCCCAATATAAGATTTTTCCAAGAAGAAAGGAAAAACATAGACAACTCACCATGTATGGTTCTTCTCCTGGCTCACACTGTGGACACTCATGGCACATTCCAGTTGTCTGGTTGTAGTATTCATTCTCACCACAGTTAGAATATTCACCATTAGCAGAATACACAAGTGACACCTGCCACCAAAGGGTAAATGCTGATTAATTTCATTGGCCACTTCTTATGCTCTCAATATACCATGTTCGCTTAGAAGTGATACTGCAGGGCACTGAATTATTGCCATTTAGAATTCAAGTAAGCTGATCTCTACCATTAGGTGCGCTGAGGTAAAGCCGCTGGTGGCAGACTCTATGGAGCAGCCCTGGTAGTCCTCTGAGCCTTTCTCCTGAACCTCCCAGCCCTCTCTTGGATGAAAAATATGTGTGTGACACAGCTACCGTACACCTCTAAATTATCCTATTGCCTTCTGCTGTGACTCATAATTGCTTCCAATGACTTTAAGCCAAAATTAACAAAATTTAAAAGTTTTAAAAACATGTCAATTGGCTGCTCTTAGCATCTGCATATTTTCTCCACAATTTGTGCGCTTGAAATACATACCATAAGAAACTGAAACATGTGAGTCCATTTGCATTCTCTCTGGCACACCATATTATCTTGATAATTTACCTGAAAAGGAAAGACCATTGGTTACCACCAGAAAAAGGGTACATTAGCAGTGCAATCATAAGGATGTTGATGCCTCTGGGACTTACAGGACTATGTTCAATATGGCTTACATCTAGTCCTTACTAAATGCTACAGTTTCCCAATGCATGCTTACTCAGAAATAAGTCTAAAAGAACACAGGATTGCAAGCAAAGGCTGAAGTTGGTTGGGAATGACAAAAGCAGATTTACTTCGTCATTGCTAAGCCTGGTGGCATGTGCTGACCAAGGTTAAAAGTCTGGATAGTTTTGCTGGTCTAGTTAGCCCGGTGGATCCATATATAGTAGTGGTCTCCTCTACCACTGAACAGGCACTGGTGTGCCATCCTGCCCAGTCCAGCCATCAACCATTAAAACCATGATCTGTGCCTCTCAGAACATTCTGGTAAATTAATTAGATTAGTCAGGTGGCATATCATTAGAAACTAAACACACTTTACTGTTCAAGCAATGGAATTCCTTCTGACTTTAGTGCCTCAATAATCAGACTTGGTCCTCTTAATGGCCAATCAAAGCCATTGGCCAATGGCCAGTCAAAGCAAAGCAAATGAATTTTCAAGCTACTGGTGGAAAGAGTTTGTAGTGTGGTAATCATATGTCATACTGATTGTCAGTATGATGTTTTAGCACTTAAGAAATTCCTGGTTCTAATGACATGCTATCTGTATCACCTAATTTGACCCTTTTGTTTGCTAGAACCAGTTTACCTCAGCTGATCAATGTTGCCTCTCTTAGCTAATCCTGTTTCCTTTCTTTATGCTTTGATGAAGGAGAAAAAAATAGGGTAAATCAAGGTCCTGTTGAAGTTTCTGTGACCCAAATTTATGCCAGAGCAGTTAAACACATCCTTTTAATCCCCCCCAAACTCATTTCTAAACTTATTTCAAAAGCCTGATATTTTTTAAACAAGGAACGGTGGTGGAGTGGGTCTATCCATTTAGGTTTTTAAAATTCCTTTCTGGAGGCATGAATTAATGAAGCCTACTTCAGTCTGTAAAAATGTTGCCAAGCATGAGAAAATGGAAGAATTGATCTTGCTGCTAATTACTTTTGACTATGCATGTGAAACATTACTGACAGAGCAAAAGGATGGCAGCATGGCCGAAGGGTAGGCAAAATCAAATCTAACAGTCCCACTCACTGGACAAAACCACGTGCTTCTTTAGTGCTTAAAAAGAGTAGTTATCCATTTAAAAAAAACAGATCTCCTCTAACTCATATATATTCTTTCTGCAGATACATTACACTTGACCATACAATTCCACCTAAAATGGAACAGCAATGGCTCTCTCTCTCTCTCTCTCTTTCTATCTCTCTTTTCAGGTTATTGGGGTACACAGAAAATGCCTCCTCAAAGATTGTGGTATTTTTTAACCACAATCAGGCATATCCCAGGCAATGGCACCCTTGTGCTGGCTAATCTTTCTCACATTAGGTCAGGCAAAGGAACTATGGAATGAATCCACCGAAAGGTGGCTTCATTTTTGGCAGTTTCACATCTGGCATAGACATGAAAGAAGGTTACTGGCAAATTCAACAACACTTTTCTTCTCTTCTGTGGAGTGGAGTGGAAGTGGAATTATTTTGTTTGTCACTCTGCTAGACTATAGCTAATGTGTAGAATCGCTTAATTTAAGTTTGAACTAAGTGAGCAACAGGGGATATGTTCAATGTGCCGATATTTTGAAGTGGCTCATTTATTAAGCCACTTCATGATACCAGAAATAGGTCAGTATACCATTTGGATGCAAGAATAATGTCAAATGACTTACTGCTCTTCCCCCTGACCTTAAATGACCTATTTATGTCACACCAGCCCACACCAAAAGAACTAGTGCAAAGACAAGTGCCATCGCTTTGTTTTCTCTCACATTGTTATTTACACAGTGATGGTTAATGGGGGAACGTTAAGAAGACGTCAGATGATCGGATGATTTAAAAAGTAGTAACATCAAAATGAAATCTGGAAAAGCCTACAATGCAGGGAGAGCACAAAAACTTGTTTTACCAAATACTGTATATATTTCAAAATTTCAAGATACAGTATCCCACTCCAGACAACAAAATGTTTTCTCTAGCTCCTATGAAGTTTGGTATTTTTATGATATAATTCTTAGCTCTACTGAGCCTTTTTTCCCTTCCAGTCAGGTGGTAGCAGAATTTAAACATAGCATTTCATAGTCAGCTAGTTTTATGTTTTTTCTCTCTCTGTTCATCTGATCTGTCATTTGTTGAGGGTCAGAAAAGACCAAGCAGGGGCAACTCTCACTATCATAACTAGCCATCACAGTCAAATACAAAGAATTCTGAGATGGCATCTGGAAGGTCACATTTTGCCATTCCCTTTGCAATATAACACCATGATGGCCACCCTTGGCACTCCAGATGTTCTTGGACTTCAATCCCCAGAAGCCCAAGTCCCTGTGAATCCATGTGCAGTAAACCTATTCACAGGGACTTGGGTTTCTGGGAATTGAAGTCCAAAAACACCTGGAGTGCCAAGGTTCACCATTACTGATATAATATATTTATCCTTTATTTTACAGAGATTCTCTTTCAAGTGATAAAAGACACCATAGCATTTTTGTATCTTAGCAGATTTTGTTTTGTGATTGGTCAGTAGAAGTGAAGCACAGGATTAAATATGCCCCTTCCTTCAATCTCATGGTCATCAGCTAAAAACCAGCATCCAGGGACTCAGTTATGGTTATTGAAAGCCTGATGAAGAGGTAGCTCTTTGACTGTCAGCAGAAATGCAAAAGGGAGAGAACGCTCTCCACTACCTGGGAGCAGCTGCAGAGAAGGCTCTTCCTCAACTCCCCATCAAATGTGCCTGCCATATCAATGGGACCAAAATAAGGATCGCCTCTGAACATCTTAAAGGCCAGGAAGGTTCCCATGGGGAGATAAAGTTTTTCAGATGGGCTGAACCCAAACCACACAGGGATTTATAGATCACTAGCATAGTTTGCCCGGCGTTGCCGGGCTTTTTTCCCCCTGTGCTTTATATAAAACAATGAATTCTTTGTTGTTTTTTGTAAATTTTTTATTTTTTAACTTTGTAAAGTTTTATAGGTTGGTTTTATAGGTTAAGATCAGCATTTTTTGCCCTGCCGGGCAGGTATAACATGTGTGCTTGTGGTTGGGGTGGTTTTGAGGGGTAGACATACACACAATATAAGCATACATGCAACACAACCACACACGTGCACACAATACACACACACACAACACATACACACACACACACAAAATACACACACAGCACACACAACACAACCACACTCATTCAATACACACATACAGCACACACAATATCACCACACACTCATTCAATACACAAATACAAAACAATCACACACACAACCCCACACACACACAACACACAACACACACACAACACAACCACACACTCACTCAATACACACACAACAACACACACAACACACACAGCACACACAACATAACCACACACACACACACTCAATACACACACACAACACAACCACACAAACAACAGAACTACACACAACACATCCACACAAACAACACAACCACCCACACAACACACCCACACACACAACACAAACACACCCACACACAATACACACACACATGCCATAGCTCCATGGGGAGAGGATGGGCTCTTCCTCCCCCCCCCGAAGCCTTGGTGAGCACACACACACACACACACACACACACACACACACACACACACACACACACACACACACACACACACACACACACACACACACACACACACACACGCCGAAGCCTTGCAGGGGGAGAAGGGACTCTTCCTCCTCCCCCCCTGACGCCTCAGTGAGGACACACACACACATGCCAAAGCTTTGCAGGAAGAGGAAGGCCTCTTCCTCCTCCCCCCTGAAGCCTCGGTGAGGACACACACACACACACACACACACACACACACACACACACACATGCTGAAGCTTTGCAGGGGGAGGAGGAGCTCTTCCTCCTCCCCCCAAGCCTTGGTGAGGACACCCAGGAGGCCTTTGCTGGGCGGGCGGGAGCATCGTTTGCCGGCTGGGCTGCTTGATTTTGGTGGCCCACACCCCACCGATGAAGGCCTTGGCGCCGGCATTGAGGGAGGAAAGGCCACACCATGGAGGCATGGAAGGTGAGTGGTCCAGCACAGAAGGCCGCTCTGGGGAGGCGCAGAGTACGAATTGGCCAGCTGCCAACAGGTAAGTGGGGCAGGGGACTGAGACTGGGGGGAAGGAGGTGGGTTCGTTCTCCCCCTTTCTTCTCTATGACCTGTGTGGGTGGCGTGCTCCCCAGGCCCGTTCCCCTCCTCAATTCCTCTCCCCCGCCCCACTTACCCGTTGCCAGTTGGGCCTTTCGTACTCTACGTTTCCCCAGTGCAGCCTTCTGTGCCGGGCCTCACCTTCCATGCCTCTGTGGCGCAGTCTTTTCTCCCTCTCCGCTGGTGCCGAGGTCCTCGCCGGTTGGGTGGGGGCCGCCAAAAGCAGGCGGTCCAGGATCCGAAATGGCCAGCCGCCCACCGCGATGAGCTGGGGATGGCTTCCCTCCGGGAGACGAAGTGCCTCCTGGAGGGAAGTTGTTGGCGCATTGGCTTTCCCAGCCTCCTCCATGCTCATGTCCCTTAGCCTGATTGGCTGAGGGGTCACAGCATGGAGGACGCTGGGACTTGTAGTTTCTGACGTCCGTCGCTCGGCAAGGTTTTGAAACGCTACTTTTGATTGGTTGCGGCTCGTAAAACAAAGACTGAGTCCGTTGTTTTTATCATCTTGATTGGCTGACACTGGGAGAAACACGGCGAAATGCAATGCTTTTTGGGAAATGAAGTTGTTTCCCTTTCTTGCCAATGGTGGGGCTGATGCCCCATCGCGATTTTTTAAACCATTCGTTGACCTGCGTAGCCACTTCGCCCGTGCTCTCGAAGGGAGGGAACGGGTAAGTAGGGCGACGCACAGCAGCCCATAGCCAATTCCAACGGTGAACACTTGGTTTTATAGGTTAAGATAACTAGTACTGTACTTTGAATTGGGCCCAGAAATGACAATAGCAATTACACTTATATACTGCCCCATAATGCTTAGTGCACTCTCTGGGTGGTGCACAAGTTAATTAGCATTGTACCCCCAACATTCTGGGTACTCATGGATTAATAACCAGTGTATTGGTTGTAGCAGGGGAGTTATAAATCCCTATAATTGGCCTCAGTCAGCATTGCAGCTGCTGCATTTTGAACTGGCTGAAGTATATGAATCATCTTCAAAGGTAGCCCCACAGAGAAAGTGTTACAATAATCCAAGCAGGATGTGCCTAAAACCACCATAGCCATTCTGAATAAATTATTGTTTTTATTAGTAAGAACATCCTCGTTCTCTCCAGCTGTAAACTGTTCTCCATGCAATATCCTCATCGCCAGTCTCATTAGGTAGGGAGCCATGTGCCTGGCTTTATGCTTTGGCTCAGGGATCGGCAACCTTTTAAAGTTGGGGGCCAGGCCAAGTTCCCTCAGACAGTCCCCCCCCCACCATAAATGCTAAAGTAAATGCATCCATGGCGGTTGGAGCAAGGGCAGAGGCAGAATTATTTGGCACCACAGGCCATATTTGGCCTGTGGGCAGCAGTTTGCCAACCTCTGCTTTGACTGCTACTCTGAGAAAGCAAACACAGCTTTCCCCATTGCTTCTCACCATCTGGGGAAAACCTGGGCCTGTTACCAAAAGGCATATGAGCACGGCTCATGGAAACGTTCCAGCATGAACTCCCTGAAGAATCACCTTGGGTGGTCCCAAATTATCTATCTAGATTGGCCAGGTTTGGTGTATGCAAACCAAGACACAGGACACAGCCTCGGGCTGGGTTAACTCAGGTTTATTGCATCGTGGACAGAGGGAACATGAGGTAATGGCGGATCGATAGCTCTTTATATACAGCAGTAACACATTTGAACGTGGTGCCATGGTAGCCCATTGGCTACTGTCTGCGTGACGTCATTGCAGGTCACGCCCTTCTTGTCCAGGTGTAGGTGGTGGCGGGAAAACTTCCCGCGCTGTTGCCTTTGATGAGTTTGGACCAAGAGAGCTTGGACGCTCGCTGCTGCCAGCTGGTGGTCATTAGCTCGCGTCCTATTACAGGGTTTATATGATACAGCTGAAGGTTACATTGTTGCTATAGGTAAGGTTACATTGGCTCAGATACATTGTAATCCGTGTGTACAATAAAACCAACAGAACACAACACCCCTCCCCCCTAGGACGAGACAAAGTCTCGAGCCCACACTTAAACACACTCCCCCCCCTTAGGAGACAAAGTCTCTCAGCCAAGATGGCTTATTTCGAACACGCTGGGGTCTCGATGCGGGCTGCCTCTCCCCGGGTTTGCTACCTTCTCTTTGTCCCCTGGTTTCCTGTCCTGTAATATGAGAGGGAGACTCGTTAGTGACTTTCCGCGGCTCCTCGGCGTTGTTGGGAGGTGTGCTCTTTCTTAGGGAGGAACCGGGGGCACTGGGGGCTAACGAAAAACCCCTCTTCTCGCTTGGACGGGTGGGGGAACACTCCTGAAAACCCCCCCGGCTCGCAAAATCAAACTCAAAATTACTATCGGGGGCAGCGGGCGCGAACTCCTCTCCCCCTTCCCCGACCCCTGATAGGACTGGCGTATCAAAAGGATATGAGTCGGGGCCGCTGCTATCAAAAGGATATGAGTCGGGGCCGCTGCTTCTGCTTCCTTCCCCCCTTGTTTGGGACTGTGGCCCATTGCTGTCTCCCCCTTGGGTTAAGCGGGTGGGGGAGAACCCTAACGCTGAATCCTGTTGCTGAGCTCCACTGACTGGCCCACTCACTCGGTGCCTCAGTTGGTCTGCGTGCCTCCTCCAGAGGAGGCCGGTGTTAGTCTCGACCCGGTACGATACTGGCCCTGTCTGTTCTACAACCTTCCCTGGTACCCAGGCCGGCCCTGCGCTGGAATAGTTCCTGCAGTGAACAGGGTCCCCGGCGGCGAAACCTTTCGAGACTGCCAACCCTATGTTTTTCCCTTTATCCTCGACCCTCGTCGGGTCTAGCCTGGACAGGATCGTGGTCAATTTTCGCCGCATCAAGAGCTCCGCCGGCGAGTAGCCTGACGCTAAAGGGGTCACCCTATACGCTAAAAGGAACTGGCATACCTGGTGATTCAGGTCCCCCGGGCCCATGCGCCGCAGCGCGTCCTTTGTTGTACGCACTAGGCGTTCCACTTGGCCATTCGTGGCCGGGTGAAACGGTGCGGATGTGACATGCCGAATGGCGTTTGCCTCCATGAATGCTCCGAACTCAGCGGAGGTGAAACAACTAGCGTTATCGCTGACTAAAGTGTCGGGTAAACCGAACGTGGAAAAGACTCTCCTTAGCCGGCTAATTGTCGTGGCGGAGGACGTGCTCTTTACTGGGATAACCTCCAGCCACTTGGAGAACGCATCTACCACCAGGAGAAACATGGTTCCTCGGAACGGGCCAGCGAAATCCACGTGCACCCTGGACCACGGCCCCCTTGCCGTGTCCCACTCCCTATGCGGCAGACGGGCCGCCTCAGGTCGGGATTCCTGGCAAGCCTCGCAAGTGCCGACCATGTGCTCAATGTCCGCGTCCAGCTGTGGCCACCAGAAGTAACTCCGGGCTAGCGCCTTTGAACGAACTATGCCCGGGTGGCTGACGTGCAGCAGTTCGAGCACCCTCGTCCGCAGGGGCGCAGGGACCACCACCCGTTGGCCCCACAGAAGGCACCCCCTCTCTAGGGACAACTCAAGCTTTTTCCTAAAGAATGGGTCGAACTCTGTACTCGGGGACGAAGCCGGCCACCCCTTCTGCACCCATGCACTGACTTTCTCCAGCGTCCTGTCCTTGCCTGTCGCCCTAGCAATGTCGGCTGGTACTAGTGGGGGTGCGTCTAAAACCTCAATTAGCAACACCTGGCGGTCTCTTTCTGCTCTCGCCTTTTGGTCGGCCGACAAGGGCAGAGGGGATCTCGAGAGCGCATCAGCATGGCTGATCTCCTTTCCGGGCCTGTACTCCAACTCATGTTGGTACGCGTTGAGAAAAATAGCCCATCGCAGCATCCTCGGGGACAGGATCTGTGGCGTGGGCTTGCTTGCCGTGAAAATCCCTAACAGCGGCTTGTGATCGGTCACGATTATGAACGGGCGGCCATACAAAAAATCGTGAAATTTTTTGGTCCCCGCTACTATTGCTAACGCTTCTCTGTCGGTTTGTGCGTAATTTCGCTCCGCTTGGGACAGGGACCTTGAGTAAAACGCTACCGGGGCCTCCCTTCCGTCCTCCAACACGTGGCAAAGCACCGCCCCCACCCCCACCGGGGATGCATCACAGACTAGGACCACTGGCCGTTTGGGGTCGAAGTGCGTCAGGATTGCCTCAGATGTTAGGAGTTGCTTTAGCTCCTTGAACGCCCTCTCGTGCTCGTCACCCCACATCCATGGCTCCTCCTTTTTAAGTAACCGATGGAGCGGTTCGGCCACGGACGCCTTCCGCGGGAGGAATGTATGGTAAAAATTGAGGAGCCCCAGGAAAGACTGCAGCTCGGTTTTGGATGTGGGGCGAGGGGCCTTTTTAATGGCTGCTACTTTGGATTTAGACGGCTTAATCCCCTCGGGTGTGATCCGGAAGCCTAAAAACTCGACCTCGGTCTCGAAAAAAACACATTTGTCCTTCCTCAATCTCAGCCCCGCTTTCTCGAACACGGTCAGTACTTTGTCCAACCTTTTCGCCAGTTCAGCCTCACTCCCCCCTGTTATCAACACGTCATCAAAATAAGGCAACACCCCCTCCAGGCCCTTTAGGAGGCGTTCCACGAGCGATTGAAAAAGGCCGGGTGCCGAGTTCACGCCGAACTGTAACCGCGACACCTGGAACGCTCCCTTATGTGTAACTATCGTTTGTGCCGCGGCCGTGGCGGGGGTCACTGGAAGTTGCTGATAGGCTTGTGCCAAATCGAGTTTAGCGAAACACTTTCCCCCATTTAGTCTGGCCAAAAGGTGGCTGATCACCGGCACCGGGTATGCATTAGGGCGGATCGCCTTGTTAATTGTACACTTATAATCAGCGCAAATGCGCACCTCCCCGTTAGCCTTTAGAGCCGTTACAATTGGAGTTTCCCACTCCGCGGAGTCAACAGGAATAAGAATCCCCTGGCCCACCAGTTTGTCCAGTTCCGCCTCTATCTTGTCCTTGAGTGCAAACGGCACCCTGCGTGGTTTGAGTCTTATCGGGCGGACCTCCGGGTCTATGTCGAAAGCTACAGGGGGTCCCTTGAACCTTCCGAGTCCTTTCTTAAAAACGGCGGGATGCGCATCGCAAACCGCTTGTATTGGGTCCCCCCCCACGGTATGCACCCCCCCTATGAACAAACCTAAGGGCTGAAACCACTGTGTCCCTAGGAGGCTACAGCTTCCCCCTTTGAGGACAACTAGGGGCAGTTCCGCGGAATGTCTCTTAAACTTGACCCGAAATTTCCCGACCCCCAACACCGGAATGCTGTTTCCCTGTACGTCCCGTAGTGTGGACCTCAACGCTTTAAGCTTGGGCCGCACGTGGGGGTCGATTTTCAGGAACTCTTTCTGGGGAATTATGGAATAGGAGGACCCCGAGTCAATTTCCATCCTAATAGGGGCCCCTTGTACTAATACCTCAACGAAGTAATGGGACTGTCCCGCGGACACGCTGAACACTGAGGCGTCGTCCTCGCTGCCGTCCGAGACGCGGCCCACGCCGTCCTGCTTCCTCGTGGTCTGGGCGCCATCTTTGGGCCTCGCTGGACGGTCCGGTCTGGCTGCGCGGTCTTGTGACTGCCTCCGGCCCTCTTTCCTCTTTCTGCACGCCTTGGCGATGTGCCCCCGACGGCCGCAGGTGTAATACTCGGCCTTCCTGAACGGGCATCTCGCGCGCTCGTGGGCCGCTCCGCAACCCTCGCAGCGTCGACCACCCTTCCGGACCTTCTGGACCTCCTCGCCGTCGCTGCCTTCCGTAGACGACTTTGAGGCCCGTCGAGTCGCGTGCACCGACTGTCCGGTCTTCCCGTGCACCGAATTTTCCGCCTTGCCGGCTCTGGGACGCCACTCACGCCACTGGTGCATCTCGTCCACTCCGGCATTCGTGGACTCTGCGGCTTCCGCGGCCTCTATGACCTCTGCCAGCGTGGGTGGCGGCTCCTTATTCATCAAGCTGCGCTGTACCTCCTTGTCTTTCAGGCCACACAACACGCCGTCCCTGAGGACCAACTCCAGGATATCGCCCCATTTACAGGGGGCGGCGGCTATCCTCATGGCGGCCACGAATGCCTCAACCGACTCATCCGGCGCTTGGACTCGCCTCCAAAACGTGCTCCGAGCGGGAAACATTGCCCTCGAGGGGCAGAACCGCTCTCGCAGCAGTTTCATGATGTCGCTCGCCTTAAAATCGCTCACCTTCTTCGGAGCGATTATGCCCACCAGCGTCCGCTTGGTTTCCATCCCGAGCATTCTGGTGAGGATGGCCCTCTTTCTCTCCTCGTCTTCTCCTTTGACTCTGAGTTCCACCAGGGCTGCCTGGAAATCCATCTCAAGCAGCTCCCAGTCTTGCGGTTTGGTGATGTTGAAACCGCTCTGTGCCCTGGCTGTTCCGTGGGGATCCATTATCCCATCCTCGTCGCCAATTTGGTGTATGCAAACCAAGACACAGGACACAGCCTCGGGCTGGGTTAACTCAGGTTTATTGCATCGTGGACAGAGGGAACATGAGGTAATGGCGGATCGATAGCTCTTTATATACAGCAGTAACACATTTGAACGTGGTGCCATGGTAGCCCATTGGCTACTGTCTGCGTGACGTCATTGCAGGTCACGCCCTTCTTGTCCAGGTGTAGGTGGTGGCGGGAAAACTTCCCGCGCTGTTGCCTTTGATGAGTTTGGACCAAGAGAGCTTGGACGCTCGCTGCTGCCAGCTGGTGGTCATTAGCTCGCGTCCTATTACAGGGTTTATATGATACAGCTGAAGGTTACATTGTTGCTATAGGTAAGGTTACATTGGCTCAGATACATTGTAATCCGTGTGTACAATAAAACCAACAGAACACAACACCAGGCAATGAATAACAATATAGTGATAGTTCAGAGAAACAAAAACTGGCATGTATAGGCTATTTCAAACACCCACCCACCCCCAAATGTAATGGAAGTAAAGACAGCTCCAAGAGATCTTCTCCAAGCTTTATCCATAGGGTACAACGTAAACCTGCTTTCTAGAAAGCTCCCTTGCTGTTAGCATTTTAATATTAAATTACCATCTCTGGATCCATCCATCCATCCAAACCTCACACAGAGAGCATTTTAGGAAATCCACAATAGTCTTGGCTTAAAAGGAAATCTCTAAAAGTTATTTTTACCCAAGGCACAACAGAAAACTGATTAATTTACTGTTTTCCTTTCTGTTTTTCACACACTCACTGTTAGGAGAAACAGGAAGAGTTTTAGTTATTTCTCCCTTTGGCATGATGAAAAAAAACCCAAGCCAATGTTAATGGTGCTTCTGCTAGAACATGGTATATGCTTCAGGGATTGAACAAATTAAACATCTCTGATGTTTAAGGTGTGGCTGTAACAGTGTGGTCTTTGCAGAAAATATTAATTATCTTTCCAGATACTATATTCATTTTAAAAATCTGTGTCACAATAAGAGTTTTTCCTGACTCCCAAAATAGAGTGCTGTACTATAATCTCCAGCTCTCTTTTCTCCCAACCCCTCTCTCACATACTTCCAACACTTAAGTGTGACATTGTTTAAGCAATGATTATACTGCTTTAACCACCATGTAGCAAACAAGTTTCATATCATTCTTCTTCCAGCAAGTGGACTTGCTCAGACATGCTACTGTATGGAGGAGGAATGGAAAGGCAAGGAAGAATATTCTACCCACCCACCCACCTGGTCCATCCTCCCCCCCCCCTCTTTGGTTCATTGAGAAGACAATCCAACCAATGCTAAGCACTTTTTGAAGCCTTCTTGATTTTAACAGGAGAGAGTGAAAGCCATGTTGATTTTTGTCATGAAAATCAATGCTGTCTGGAGGAGATAACTTAGGTTGGGTTGAGTTCCTAAAACTGTTCTAGCAAGCAGTGACAAATAAAAATAAAGAATTTTGGAGACAGAGCTTAGAAATAACTTTTTCCTTTCACTTCTCTCTCCCTCCCCACTCCCCCCTCTCTCTCACACACTACATACTCATCCATATGGAAGAATAAAGGTTTACGACTTGAGTATGGGAACTGTTGTGTTCAAACTGGCCATAAATACAAGCTAACCATGCATCATTTATGTTAGACAGGTTCCAAGAGGGCAGTTCTAATCATTATATATTTATCTGTTCCCTAGTTCGAGCACAGGTGTTGTCTTTCTTCTCCAGTCTCCAGACCACTGCTTTAGAGCATCATACTCTGAATTTTCCTAACAAACCAATGCAGTTACAGGTTTCCTGCTATAGGTCAGTGGACACAAGCATCTGGCCAAGAGTCTGAATTCCTAAAATGCCCACACCACCCCCAGGAGAAGGGCCAGTCAATATTAACAAGGGAAATGTATGGCTGAGGCTATTAGTCCCACAATCCATGTTCAGTTTCAGTTTTGGCGTTTATTTTAGTTTTAGTTTATTTAAGAATGGATAAAATGAAACTATGTCAGGGATTCTCAACCTGTGGCCTGCGGGCTGGATGCAGCCCACGGTGCAATTTCATGTGGCTCCCCCACCGCCTCCACCTCACCAGGAAGTGCCATGTGGTGGAGGAACAGCAAAATGGCCATCCAGTCCCCAAAGCTTTCTGAGGGAGCATGACCCAGCTCCTGGCTTAAAAAGGTTGAGAACTCTTGCTATAAGTACTAAACATCAGATATTCCCTTAATAAAAATATATTATTACCCAACACAATATTTTTACCATTATTATAAAAAGCTTAAGGCTGATTTTTATAGGCTGATCTCTTGTGTGAAATCAGCATGAGGATTCATTGGTGCATACCACCTTCCCACCAGAAGCACTTAAGCCAAAACCATACTAGAACTTATAGAATACTATACATATTATATATAAGTACTATAAGCTGATAGTCTGGTCGAGTTATCCTGCTATGGTAATAGAGTAGACCGGAGTAGCCAACCTTTTTACGTCGTGGGCCTGACCACACCCCCGGACAGCTGAGCTGGAGGCGGCGATGGGCCAGATGGGATGGTGTCATGGGCCGTAGGTTGGGAACCCCTGGAGTAGACTGTACTGCCAACAACTCAATGCCGATTAGCAGACAGTGTTTAATTAACCTGACAACTCTGACTAATGACTTTGTGTGGCAAAGTCCACAGGGAAAGGTAATGGTCCCTAAATGGATTAAATCCAACTTGAATCCCTCTTGCTGGAGAGCAGCAGCTTCATCAATACTGGTCTGGGGTAGATGAGGACTTTGTGTGCCAGAGGGCTCAGGACTAGAAAGTGACTCATGGAACTGGATCAGTGGTATGGTTGGTATGGGTGGAAGAATACTGCATTATATTATCCCAAGGACCATCTTCATGGCCGATCACCATGAGGATAGCCAATATTCAAAACTGGATATGGCTCTCAAAGAAGAAGAAGAATCCTAAGCTGCTGCACTTCAGGAAGGTTGCTGTTCTGTCATGTACTTTCAGCCCATGCTGAGTTGTGTCTATTATCACACCATTTCTATCAATGGATCACCAAGTTACTGGTCAGCAGTACCAAAAAATCAGTGGGAACACATTGTAATGGTAATGGTAATGACGTGGGGATGGAAATTCCAGCAGGTCTTGAACAAATCAAACCAAGAAGTCAAGAAATACAGCTCTGAGCTCCTTCAGTTTATAACATGAAGAGCTATTTTGCTATATTTAAGCAGTGACAATGCAAATTGAAACTCTCGTATTCCTGTTCTATCAAAGGAAGAACATCTAGTACCACATCACACAATGCTTTTCCTCAGTGATGCACTGCAAAAAAAAAATTACTACCTACTCTGTGGACGTAGTAAAAATCTGTGGGTGGGGCCAAATCTGTGGGCGTGGCCAAATCCTGCATTATGGGCTATGGAGGTGGGCGTGGCCAACCAAGTGGGCGTGGCCTGGGGAATTTCCGCTACCAGTTCTGCAGAACCTGCTGCAGTGCATCACTGCTTTTCACCCATTTCACCAGGATCATCCTCCAGCTTTTCCTAGTCCCACTGTCAGTCCTGTCCTGTTCTTCCTGTCCTTCCTGCCATCCCTATCACTCCTGACAGCACAGTAGAGTGTTTCACAATCTAAACAGCTCCTATTTACCCCCTTGATTGCTTTCAATTCTAGTTACCTTCTGCATTCATCTCTTAAAGGTGCACAAATATTGAGAAGGCATATTATAGAGAATCAGATCTTTACACAGGATCAAACTAAAAATCCTCAGTGGCATATCTAAAAGAGTACAAGTGACTGTATGGGAGCTGGTTCCTGATTGAACTAACCAAAAGGCTGCTTAAGAGAAACAAAGTACAGTAAATGGGTTTTATTATACAAGCCCCATCACGGATAGAAACAATAATTTAGATGCTACATTAAGTTAGGTGGCATTCCAAGGGAGAGTTAGAGAAGGGAGAAGGAAAGACAAACAAGGAAGGCAAGGCCACTCATCTCATCCTATATTTCACTATTCCTCCCAATCATATAAACTTGCTTTTCCAGTTACATACTTCTGTACATACTTTCAACATGCCCTTTCTCCAGTTGTAGAACATTAGGCTGTTCTCAAGCAAAATTTAAATGTCAATCCCAATTACTAGTCCCATATAAGAGATAGACTCATTGAATTAAGTTAAATTTCGATTTAACAGATCTTACTCTTTCAATGGGTCTCTTGAGATTAACAATTGGATTTAGGACTATATCCTTCTCATTCCTTGCCCAGACAGATTAAGGGCAAAGTTAGGTATAGCCAAATGAGCAACGGAGGGGAGGAAGGGGGCTATCCACTAGGTTTCAAATGGCTGCCAAGACTTCAAAACTGAGTCATTATCAAATTTCTGAAATACAAGGTATGTACATTATACAAGATGTTAACAATTCTGATGCATCTAACAGGAATACTATTTCTTATAGAAATCACATGTCTGGATGTCATTTTTTCTTTCTTTCTGTTTTGGCAAATAGTGTTTGAGTTAAGGAAAGTCTGACATGGATATGTTGCCAAAATTTTGAGAGTTCTGTGTTGTTTTATCTTGAGCTAATTATCAACAAGGGATTTTGATGCAGGTATGTAGCATGAAAAGTACTGGAGCCCACAATACCTAAGGGACACATTTTTCTTGATTGCCTTTCTTGGTTTGAAATGTTCTGCATCCATTTTGAATCAGAAGAAGCAGGCATCTAATCTCCTGCCCTGTTTCTAATGTAGATCACAGCATTCTGGGGAAGATCTTCATGAGAAGCAGATGTGGGGGAAATGGCCATGACAATTAGAGAAAATGTTCATCAGTACAACAAAGGTGCTTTCATATTTACAGCTTCACATGAAGAAGTACTTTCAATCATATTTGGGGTCTGATAGTAATTTTTATTGCCTGTGGGATTTGGTGTGGTATGTTTCTCTTATAATAATTGCATGCCATCAAGTCAATTCTGACCCTTTCCCAGTGTTTTCTAGATAGAGAATACAAAAGCAATTTATTCTTTCTTTCTTCCGATGGTACTCTGGAACTGTGCAGATTTTTCCAGGGCTACACAGGGCTCTTCCCCCGATAGGCAAAGCAGAGAATCAAATTCTGGCTCTGTAGCCAGACTAGACTACTGCAATGCACTCTACATAGGGCTGCCCTTGACAACCATTTGGAGGCTACAGATGGTCGAGAATGCAGCGGCCCGGGTAGTGAATGGGTGCGGACGTTATGCCCGGGAATCATCCCTGCTCCGGGAGCTGCACTGGTTACCATTTTGCCAGGATAACTAAGAGACCACATCTCCCTAAGAACATCTGTCCGTCCAACCAGAGCAGACTGGAGGGGTTCCCTAATTGTTCCATCAGCCCACCTCTCTGGCACAAGAAAAAGGGCCTTTTCCGTGTCTGCTCCGGCCCTTTGGAACCTCCTGTCAGTAGAGCTAGAGTTGCAGACGGAGCTGCTGCCCTTCAGGAAAGGACTTAAGACCTGGCTGGCAGGGCAGGTATGGAGCCCTGAGGGCCATGTGGCTCCTGCTTGCTGGCTTTTACCATGAGATGTACCCTCTCTCTGCTTCTTGGGGTGGGTGGGTTTATTAATGTGGGTGGGTATTTTTAACTGCTTTTACTGTATGGGGTTTTAAATTATGTAAGCCGCCCTGAGTCGGGCTTGCCAGAGTGGGCAACGAACAAGTTGAAATATTAAATTAAATGTAAATTATTATTATTATTATTATTATTATTATTATTATTATTATTATTATTATTATTATTATTATTATTATTATTATTATTATTATTATTATTATTATTATTAATAATAATAATAATAATAATAATAATAATAATAATAATAATAATAATAATAATAATAATAATAATAATAATAATAATAATAATAATAATAATAATGACGATGATGACGATGATGACGATGATGACGATGATGCCTTATGTACTGTAAATTGGCTGATATGAATATGCTAATCACCATCCGGGTTTTTAGTCTATTTGTTTAGTTTGTTGCAAAGATTTTAACAATGTGTTTCATGTGGGGTTTTTAATGATGTGTTGTTGTTGTTGTTGTTTTTAATACGGGGTCATGTGCAATTGGATTGTGAGCCGCCCGGAGTCGCTTTGGTGATTGGGCGGCTATACAAATCTAAATAATAAATACATAAATTGATGCAATTAAAGTGTACATGTTTGAATTATGTCAGGAAACCACATCAGTCTGGGTGGTTCCTGACTCATACCCTAATTCTTCTTCAAGCACCATGCATGATGGCTCATGTTGTCATAACGCCAGTTTGTGAAACCAAGGTCTTCCCAGGAAACATATCTGTTTTCATACTTCTTCTGAGATATGTTGCATAGGTATCAGACCCAGATCTGAAAATAAAATGCCGCATAAACCTAGAAGCACAAAAGAGCCTGAGAACTAAAGATGAATCTCGCTGCATCAGAACAAAAGTCTATGTACTGTAGTCCAGACTAGCTGAGGGTTCCAGGGATTCCAAAAATGGAACACTCTTACAAGCTCCACCTATGGTTGGTAGGGCACATAAGCGATCTCCACTGCTGCAGAAAGGAGAAGGCGGCTGATTCACTTGTGTCTGCAGGCAGTGAGCATACAAATGGAATTTAATTTTTGTTCCCATTGCAGGAGCAGCAGTGGGAGTTTAGGCTTGTATCTGGCGTACAGCTAGAAGAAGAAGCTGCCTTGGGAAAGGCGGCGGCAGCATTTGATCCCCTCCTGGTGCCAGTAACACACAGGCCTGAGCAAGAATCTCAAGGAATCCAAAGCCACACAGGCTGCAGGCAGAATTCATATGGTGCTGTGCGCAGTATTAGTGGCTGGCTGCATTATGGAAGCGGGGAGATCACGTGCCCTCTGCTTTATTGCATAAGCAAGCCAATACCCTTGCAGTGAAGGCCAACGGGCTGTGAGTCAGGGCTGGCAAAACATTGGAAAGGCAGAAAAGAGACAGAAATCATTCAGATGGGCTAAACAAGATAGGTAGAGAGCAGGCTCACACCTGGAGTCTCAGATGTTCCTTTAGAAAGTTTAATAACAGCAAACTCTTGAATTCCATGTTAATAGTTATGTCATTAAGCACCAAAACAGGGATGCATAATTTCCCCCCCACAGATACCATGCATTTAATTCTTCCCTTATTTTGGGGAAAGAATTCTGTTTCCAGACATGGACTTGGAAAAGTGTCCCCCCCCCCCCACTCCAACTTTTAGAAATCCCTTTCCCCTAGTCACCGCAGCAACTCCAACATGTATTAGTTGAAGAATTTGGGAAGCTATAGTCTAAACATAGAGACTGCAGTGGCTCAAGTGGTTAAGACGCTGAACTCGATGACTGGAAGGTCGGATTTTGATTCCCGAGTCCTGCACAATGGAGTGAGCTTCTGTCTCTGTCCCAGCTCCTGCCAACCTAGCAGTTCGAAAGCAAGAAATTGCAAGTAGATGGATAGAGACCAGTTCGGTGGGAAGGTAAACAGTGTTCCATGCACTTCGGTGTCTAGGCATACCTGCCACATGTCCACAGAAACGTCTGCAGACTCAGCGCTGGCTCTTCGGCTATGAAACAGAGATGAGCGCTGAACTCTAGAGTTGGATACAACTGGCCTTCGAGCAAGGGTGACTTTTACCTTTACCTAGTCTAAAAATAATTTTTCCAAGCTTTACTTCCAACCTAGGGACAAAAACAGAGAAAGGTCACCTGCTTTTAAAGGTACCCAAAACAAGCTCTTTATGGTGCAGTTTCATCACATTGGAAGCAACGATGGTGCATATATTTTCTTTTAGTTCTGTTTCCCTTGTCACCACCCACGCCCTTAAATAAAGTCAGGACTAAGAATAGAAGGTGTTTTGCACTAAAGAGCCACAGCTGTGCTAAACAAGGCTTGTAGACACTCCAGTGATAACCAGTTTTGCTAGTGGAGCCATAGATGTTAATTTGATAGCGAAAACTTCCCCCCCTAAGTAGAGCTAATGTATTGGCACAAGGATCAATAGATTCTAAATTAGCTACAAAGCTGCAGGGAGTAATGAAGCATTCAAGATCCCTCGCCCCTCTTCTTTTTAATATTAAGTTTGTTGGGATTTTTTTACCCCCTCTCGCCTCCTCAAGCCCTGGAGGAACTGTAGGAAGGTTTGATGTTCATCTAGGGTTGTCAAGATTGCTATAGCAATTTAATAGACTGCCAACATGGGTGGTTGTTGCTCGAAGGCATTCCGATGTGGTGAAGAGGGTTGTGTGTGTGCCAATGTGTGTGTGTTTGTAAACTGAAGATGGATGTCAGTCAAACCAAAATGAAAAGTGAGAAACGTATAATGTCACTACACCAAAGTATATTATTCTTTAACCCAACATGCCTCTCCTTTTTGTTAAACATTAAAGGGCTTTACATGTCTTAGCTGATGAGTAAACTTACTGTAATGTAAACTGTAAAAATCAAGGAGCCAGCAGGAAGATGAATAAATCCCATGTATCTGAGTATATAGAGAAGGAAGGACTTGTGTTGTGCAGGTGGTATCCTCTTGTCTTGGTTTTCCTCTTCCTTAAGGCATGGAGGCAGGTAGCAAAGCTTATGAAATAACCTAGGCCTGGTTCCCTACAATAGTGGGGGAAATTTGGGGAAACTACACTCACCAATAATTGTTTGCTTTTTAATTGTAAGAACATAGGACCCACCAAGAATACATGGATATGGCCCTAGAAACCAGCAGGGAGAATGACACTTCCAAACTTTTCTACTCAACTGCAGTTTGTAGATCACACCGCAGCTACAAAGTGAAGCTTGAGCTAGTGCTAAAGAGAAGCTAGAGTTACGCTGTGCATATGTACATTTTGCAGAATGTTAACTATTTTTGCACGCAT
This sequence comes from Bradypodion pumilum, assembly GCA_035047305.1. NCBI lineage: Eukaryota > Metazoa > Chordata > Lepidosauria > Squamata > Chamaeleonidae > Bradypodion > Bradypodion pumilum. Next base: position 174,055,645 of record JAWDJD010000003.1, read on the forward strand.
GTGCGCATTCACAAATAAACAATGTGGCATGCTTAGCATCATGCGAGAGCCAGAATGAGAATGTTTTTGTTCTCCTATATTTTCCACGTTTTTACTATAATTATTTCTTGTTAAAGCATTTCCATATTAGAAGTCAGGAGGGAGAGAACCCTGCCTTTACTCTTATTAATAGCTGTTTGATTAGTTTTTGGCTTTGGTTTAGACTAGGGGGGAAAGTAACTAAAGGCACACAGAGTGTTGCCATGTACTCACAGCCTATACACTGCCAGGCCTGGTTTGATCCAGTTGCCCCTGATGAAGTGGACAGGCTCCTTGCAGCTGTGCGCGCCACTACCTGCCCTTTGGACCCCTGTCCCACCTGGTTGGTGAAAACCTCCAAGGCAGTGACAGGTGGCTGGGTTGGGGCTGTGATCAATGCATCATTGCGAGAGGGGGTGTTTCCTGCACCTTTAAAACATGCTTTGGTGCGCCCCCTCCTGAAGAAATCTTCCCTCGACCCAGCTGTCCTAACTAACTATAGGCCTGTCTCAAACCTCCCCTTTTTAGGGAAGGTGTTGGAGAAGGCAGTGGCGTGTCGGCTGCAGGGGGTACTGGATGAAGCGGATTATCTGGACCCTTTTCAGTCAGGATTCAGGCCTGGATATGGTACCGAGACGGCATTGGTCGCACTGATGGATGATCTCTGGCGGGAGCGGGACGGTGGTCACCCATCTGTCCTCGCTCTTCTTGACCTCTCAGCGGCTTTCGATACCGTTGACCATGGTATCCTTCTGGAACGGCTCCGAGGTTTGGGAATCCAGGGTACTGTGTGGTCCTGGTTTTCCTCATTTCTGAAGGGTCGGTCCCAGTTGGTGTGGTTGGAGAGTGAGAGGTCCAGTCCTAGGCCCCTCAAATGGGGGGTTCCTCAGGGCTCGGTGCTCTCTCCTCTCCTATTTAACATCTACATGAAACCGCTGGGTGAGATCATTCGTTCCCATGGGGTGCGGTACCATCAGTACGCGGATGACACTCAGTTGTACATCTCGGCCCATGGGGACCCCAGTGATGCTGTCAAAGTCCTTTCCAGATGCCTGGAAGCTGTGGGGGTCTGGATGGGGGCTAACGGGCTACAATTGAATCCCAGCAAGACTGAGTGGCTATGGATAGGGGGTCCTGCGTTAATCCGGGAGCTTCCATCGTTGGTTCTGGATGGGGCTATTTTGCCCCAGACAGACCCGGTGCGCAACTTGGGGGTCCTCCTGGATTCACGGCTACTGCTAGAAGAACAGGTGGCGGCTGTGACCAGGAGGGCTTTCGCCCAACTTCGGGTGATTCGCCAGTTGCGCCCACTCCTGGACCGGGACTCCTTGCTCATGGTCACCCATGCTCTGGTTACCTCCAGACTAGACTATTGCAATGCGCTCTACATGGGGCTGCCCTTGACGACCATTCGGAGGCTACAGCTGGTCCAAAATGCGGCTGCCCGGGTGGTGATGGGGTGTGGCCGTTATGCTCATGCTTCGCCACTGCTCCGGGAGCTGCACTGGTTGCCAGTATGTCTCCGGGTGCAATTCAAGGTGCTGGTTTTGACCTTTAAAGCCCTATATGGTAGTGGGCCAGGTTACCTAAGAGACCGCATCGCCCTGAGGACGTCTGTCCGTCCAACCAGAGCGGACCGGAGGGGCTCTCTAATTGTTCCATCAGCCAGAGGGGCTCGCCTCTCTGGCACAAGGAGGAAAGCCTTCTCCGTGTCTGCACCGGCCCTCTGGAACCTCCTGCCAACAGAATTACGTCTTCGGACGGAGTTGCTGCCTTTCAGAAGGGATCTTAAAACCTGGCTGGCAGGTCAAGTGTGGGGTGCGGGTGGAAGGGTAACCACCATGGGGTGGTTGGTGTAGAGGAACTCTTCCCCATGGTGCCTTTTCGATCCTGCAGCCCTTGCTTTTTAGGGGGTGGGTAGTCTTAACTTTTTTTTTACTGTTTTAACTGTTTTTAGGATTATTGTTGTATTTGTGAATATTGTCTGTAAACTCCTGGGTTGCCCTGGGGTTACTTTTTATGTTGTTAGCCGCCCAGAGTCGGCCTTGTGTTGAGTGGGCGGGATATAAATTGAATAAATAAATAAATAAATAAAATAAATAAACTAGGATTTTTGGGAGGTGTCATTCAAGAGAATAGCAATACTGTAGTAGCAATAGTAATTACACTTAGGGCGAGTCAACCTTGAGCCCTGTCAGAATCGGACTTACCATGTCAGCAGTTTTGGCTCCAGTACAGGAGTTTAACCACTCTATGTCACCGGGACTCTTCACATAGGAGTGCCCTATGAGAGTGCTGTTGGGGCCACTAGTATCAGGCTACCTATGCTGTCAGGGCCACTAGTATCAACCAGTGTCATCATTTGTGACCCACATAGGGTTGCCATAATTCTCTCCCACAAAGCGGGACAGCCACGTGATGTCACTGCATTATTCAAACTGTGCATGAGTACCCCCAATTTACACCACCACCACAGAAGCCCTCACCAACATGCCAGGCCCCCTGCCACTGCTGCCCTCCCGAGAGGCCCCCTGCTACTGCCCTCCCGAGAAGCCTCCACCAACATGACAGGTCCCAGACAAGCCCCCCTGCAGCTGCCCCCCCCAAGAAGCCTCCGCCAACATGCCAGGTCACAGACAATGCCCACCTGCCACTGCCCCCCCCCAGGCTATAAGGAGTCTGGACTTTGCACTTGAACTGTCTAAGGCAAGTTCCTGGGGCAGATGGTGAAAGGCATGCCTTTGAGCATGTACAGAGTGTCCCCCTCTCATTCCACCATGTCATCTCAGCCTGGCTGATTTCAAAGCCAGGTGCTGAAGCAGGGGGTGGTGGTGTTTCGCCATGGATCAAATCCCAGTCGTAGAAACCTCCATACAGAAACCCCACCACTGCCTTACCCTGACATGGTTTAAACTCAAAGTTTTGCCCCGCCCTTATTTCTATTGCCTGAGAACTTTGCTATTCAATTTGTCTGTCCCTCTGTTCTCTTTGTGCAGCTGATTGGCTGAGCTCTCCTGTCAGTCACAAGGAAGGACTGGATGAAAAAGTAAGCAAGGGGAGAGGGTGAATTCAGAGGGAGGGAAATGGGGAGGTGTGTTTTTCCCCCTCATTCTCTCTTTCTGGATCCTCATCCATCTGATGACTCTGGGTCCAGGAAGGGTCCAGGAAGGAGGGCGGGGAGCTGCCCACTGGCGCTGCAAGCAGCCACACAGACCAGCTTTGCACTTTTCAAACACCAACCGTTGAGGCGACGCAGGCAACCGTGAGAGCCAGGCATGAGCAAAAGAGAAGAGGAGGAAGGAGGGAGAAATCCGGGACTTTGACAATATTTTTATTAAACTGGGCAGGACAATGTTCCTGACCTTAAATCCGGGACATACAATTTTCCGGGATGTATGGCAACCCTAGACCCACATGTTCATGGCAGTAAAGGGCACCCAATAACCTCTTGATGTTTGATCCAGCAAAGCCCAAGCTATTCATGTGGAGCGCAGTATCCCAATACAACCCACTCCAAGATACGACATAATGTTTTGATTCCATTTGACCCATCAAAAGCAAGAAGTGTTTGAATATTTCTCACAGCAATACTCTCCCTGCTCCCTTGTTAGACTGCTAATTCAAAACCCAGTCTACAGTGTCTCTACTCGAGTAGCAATTTGCTGCAGTGTCGAGTGGTTTATTATTTATAGTTTTAATTTTTTAACATCGGATACTGGGAGTTCACAAAGACTTATAACAATGAGGTGGAAATGAGCAGACAAAATTTCACTTTGATAAAAATTAATTTAGCCAAGTGACTGAACGTTCAGGTAACTAGGTGGGAAGGGAGAGGACTGAAAAATGCAAGGGATTCTATCTATCCAAAGATGTGTACTGAACTAACTTACAAAGTTAAACTAGAGAAGAACTAGTCTACACTGGCCCTCCCAGAGTGGTATAAGTAAAGGTAAAGGTTGCCCTTGCTCGAAAGACAGTCGTATCTGACTCTTGGGTTCAGTGCTCATCTTATCTCCATTTATAGCCAAAGAGCCAGCGCTGTCTGCATCTGCAGATTGTTTCCATAGTCATGTGGCAGGCATGACTAGACATGGGAGCACACAGAATGTTGTTACCTTCCCACCAAAACGGTACCTATTTATCTACTTGCAGCCCCATCCACCCTGTAGCAGCTGATTTGCCATCGACAGGGAAGCCATTGACCCCATCAGGTGCAAAGAGGCTGCCCCTGCAGCCACTGATTAGTCAATAGAGTCTCATCAGCTGTAATGCAGCCCTGCTCTATTTTATCCCACACGCAGCATGCACATAAGCTGGGAATGGGATAAAAAACAGCAGGATAATTTGGTTGTCAAAATGGGGTGGATTGGCCCAGTCAACATGTGCATACAGTCGTACCAACCTGCCCCCAATAGCAGGCTATATTTCCATGCAGACAATTTAGACAGCACAATAATGCTTTCTTTTAGTGGTCAGTGCGCGTGCATGCATATAAGCTTCCTGACATTTATTCCAAAGCATGCAGTATTTTAAAAATCTTATTGAAGGTGCAGGGATCTGCAAAACTATTCCATAAATTAATTTTGTACCTGTCTTTTCCCACCCTCAGGATTAAGGAAGCTCCCCTTTCTGAATGCACTGGCAGTGAACTAACTTACTTGCAGATGGTATTTGATCATAGGAGGAGACTGAGATGTTCAAATGTTATAAATAACCAGGTGATGTCCTCCCTCCAAGAAGCTGTGCTGAAAAATTCGAGTCCAAGCATGAAGCAAACCAAGCATAAATTTGGGCCTTTCCTGTCAGACATGGTATCTTGCTTAACTGGTTCAAGAGGAAGAAATAATGTTGCCAGCCTCCCCCTCTCCTGGTCAGGAACCCTGGAGAGGACAACAGTATCTGAAAGTTTTGTGTCCAAGACTTTCTGTAGATACCAGCATGTGACTACCGGTAATTGGCAAACTTTCCAAACACAGTAATACCTCAGATAACGTTTGCACCACACAACGCTAAAACCGCATAATGTTAAGGAATCTGTGGGGGTGGGGTGGGAAATGGCATTGCACAATGTTAAAATCCTATGGGATGTATCGCATAATGTTTGCTGAAGTCTGTGCTAGTTACAATGTAGCTCAATGGAGTTTTAATGTTATGCAATTCATCCCATAGGATTTTAACATTATGCGATACATGTATCGCATAACGTTCAAAATCGGATAACGCTAAGACTCTTGGAACCAAGTTTTAGCATTATCCAGGGTATTACTGTACTGATGTAGAAGAAAAAACAGCTAGGAAACAAGCCGAATTACTGGGATTCAGAGTTAATCCTTTTATTAATACCTTAATTTCAAAAGTAAGGATTACAGCTACTGAAATTCAAGGTATAAATGTATTGTCAAAAACGTTTCTTAAAGCCATCAGGCTGTCTCATTCTGTGAAGAGACAGATGGGTATTAACTAGTTTAAAGTTCTTACAGAATAACATTTTAGGAATTTTGGGGAGATGTTGCCAAGATGTCTAGTGAAATAAGAAATAGAACTGGTAGATTTAAGTAATGGTTAAGACTGCTTCCAACAGAAAATATTCCTAGTGTTTATGAGTGGCGTTGTCAAGTTTTTTAATTTTTATATTAAAACAATTTGTATTTGATGCATGACCTAAGAAACGGTTGATACCTAAAAATGGATGTCTTAATTTACCATTCTCTCCTTCCCTTCTGTGTCTATCCAGCAATGAACAGACGTTTATCTCACTGACTACTAGAAATCATTTATTTATATGTTTACACATTTATTTAGAGGCTGTCTTTCAGTTTATGGTCCTGACAACACAGCTTTCATAACAGTAACTTAAAAATAACACATAATCATGAAGACAAATAGATTCCAAGGGCAACCTTAGGTTAAACTAGGAGTTCTCAAACTTTTTAAGCCGGCAGCTTCGGGGGCCAAATAGCCATTTTGCCCTTATTCCACCACATGGTAATTCCTGGTGTGGTGGAGGTGGGCCACATGAAATGGTGCTGTGGGCCGCTTCCAGCCCACAGGCTGCAGGTTGAGAATCCCTGGGTTAAGCAGTCTATTTCTTGCTTGATATTTCACTCTGGTGAAATCCTTGAAACTTTTTTCTCAGAGTAAGTGTTACAATGGTAAGTTTTGAACTGCAGCCATTCTTCATGGCAGTCTCCTGATTATACTGGATCCAGAAAACACTCTTTTACCAGATAACAAAATGGGATAATTAAGCTACTGATTTTGGTATCTTCCCTTTTTTCAAAACTAAAAGAAGATAAATGAAACCACTCCAACATTAAAACAAGATGAAAAGCCAAACATTCTACAGTGGCCCCCATGAGTTTTGCATGGAGTTCAAGATATGAAATGGTTATTGTGTATTTGTCACACAGTACAGTAAAACCCCGATTTACGAACGCCCTGAGATATGATTTTTTTGAGTTATGAAATGTTTTTTTCTTAAACTGGGGTCCCGACTTATGAAAAAAACTCAATTTACAAAATACCCTGGGTTAAGAAAAAATATCTCAAAAATTCAGGTTTTTAGTGCCCAACATGGCACCAGTGCCATTTTCTGCACTTAAAATCACTCCCAGCACTGCTAGAAGTGTAAGAAGAGGAAGCAGCAGCACCAAGAAGGTAGAAAATCTCTCCATTTTATTTTTTATCTTTTAAATGCATGTCTCGAGTTACGAAAAAATCAAGTTATGAAATAGGCCAGGGAACTGATTTTTTTTGTAACTCGGTGTTTTACTGGATTACATTTAGATGAAGGAAGTGAGAATTGGTGGAAGAGACATCAATAATTTAATAGGTGTTCGACCCGTCCTAGGAGGGTCGACCATAGGGGCACGCTGGTGGTCCCATCAGCCAGGGACGCACATCTTACCGGGAACAGGAGGAGAGCCTTCTCAGTGTTGGCCCCAACTCTTTGGAACCTCCTGCCACCAGAGCTGCGTCTCCAGGCAGAACTGTATCCCTTCAGGAAGTGTCTGAAAACCTGGCTCTGCCAGCAGGCATGGGATGTATCTGGCAGCACATCTCAGCCTTGTTGGCTCATTTAGCCCTGTGGGGTTTTAAATAAGGGGTTATGTTTTTTGACATTGGCTTTTTAATTGTATAAGTTGTTTTATGTGATGTAAGCTGCCTTAAGTCGCTGAGGCGAGGAAAGTGGCCTATAAATTGATTAAATAAATAAATAAATAAATAAATAAATAAATAAATAAATAAATATGCAGATGACACCATCATACTGGCAAAAAGCAGCAATGACTTGAAATAACTTTTAGCCAAAGTGAAAAAAGCACCAAAGCAGAACTGCAGCTGAACATCAAGATAAGGCTGCAGAAGAACTACACAACTTTAATGTTGGCAATGAAGAAATTGAAACAGTGAAAGAATTTGTATGCCTTGGTTCAATCATCAATCCAAATGTAGGCGGCAGCCAAGAAATCAGAAGAACACTGGGACTTGGAAGGGCAGCAATGAATAAATTAGAAAATATCATCAATCACCATGTATGGGTGTGATGGTTGGAGAGTAAATAAAACTAACAGGAGGGAAATTGATTTGTTTGAAGTGTGGTGCTGGAGGAAAGCCTTGTGGATACTCTAGACTGCCAGAAAGATAAACAAGTGGATCCTATCCTAGAGCAAATCAAGCCTATCTCTGACCTATCTCTGGAAGCAAAAAGGATGAAACTGAAGCTGCTCTACTTGCAAGAGCTGTTGAGGATGAGACATTTTGGAGATAGGGTTGCTGAAGAGATCACTTGATGTCACATAACAACAGTAGTTAAAGGTAAAGGTCACCCTTGCTCGAAAGCCAGTTGTATCCAACTCTAGGGTTCAGTGCTCATCTCTGTTTCATAGCCAGCATTGTCTGCTTCTGCAGACGTTTTGTGGTCATGTGGCAAGCATGACTAGATACATGGAACGCTGTATACCTTCCCGCCGAAGTGGTCCCTATTTATCTACTTGCAATTTCTTGCTTCTGAACTGCTAGGTTGGCAGAAGCTGGGACAAAGATAGGAGCTCATTCCATCCTGCAGTATTCGGGTATTGAACTGCTGACCTGCCACCTTCCGGTGTCGATAATTCCAACATACGGATGATTTAGTTGGAAGTAGAGCTGTCCATACAACAGGTGGCTTTTTGAGAAACAGGCCAAGGAAGTGACATCAAGCATTTGTTCTGAGTGGAAAAATTATAGCTTCAGACTACAGTTCCAAGGATCCCTAGCCAGTATGGAGAATTCTTGAGAGTTGTGGTCCCAAAATGTCCTGTTTCCAAACTGTGGCCCAGGGAGGCAAGGTGGAAAGGATTCAGTTCCTTTGAAGGAGGAGGAAACATTTCAACAGCTGAGGATAGCAGAGCTGGAAAAGTCTGCAGAGAGGGAGGTGTTGAGATATAAAGGAGGAGAGATAAAAGGAAGAGAAATCCTTGCAAGGCTTTGACGTCAAAGACAAGATGCGAAACCTCTCAGGAGGAGGAAGTGAAGTTGTCACAGTGCATTACAAAGTTTCCTTTAGCAAGCCCATGTGCATTCCTGTTTCTCTCTCTATTCGTCTATGAAAAACAGACTAACGATGTTAGTAATGGATTTTTCCACAGAACTTTTGCTATACATTCCAAAAGTGAGACACAGGGAATCTTAGTCTTAAAAAAAGTTACTTTCTCAAGTATTTTTCTTTTTTTCCCTTTCCCTTTGCTCCTGCTGCTCCTTCTTTTGCAGCTGGATTTTATTTGCTTCTGTGCTTCTTTTTATTGCTATTTATTTTTGTTGATTGCATTAACCCTTTGAGTGTGGGCTGGTTGGTGTGGTCTAAATAGGGTCACTTGAGGTCAGAAGGAAGAGCAATACAGGTGAAACTCAAAAAGTTAGAATATTGTGCAAATGTCCATTCATTTCACTTAAAAGGTGAAACAAATATATGAGATAGACTCACTACATGCAAAGTGAGAGATATGCCTTAATTTGTTATAATTGTGATGATCATACATGAGATTATGTGATGATTATAGGGTACAGCGTACATGAGATTATGGGGTACATGAGATTGGGGGGTTGGGGTTTTCATAATGTGTAAGCCATAAGCATCAATATTATAACAAAGTAAGGCTTGAACTATCTTGCTTTGTAATGAGTCTATCTCATATATTTGTTTCATCTTTTAAGTTGCATTACTGAACTGAATGAACATTTGCACGATATCCTAATTTTCCGAGTTTCACCTGTATGCCATTTAGTGCAATCTTCAAGTGACCTTATTTCCAATATTGTGAAGTTGCTTATTAAACAAACCATGTCAAGATATCGGCAAGTCGAACACTTCCCCTGCATTTCTGTGGAGTGACAGAGGAAGTAAGGTTAATTATTATTTTTCTGAGTCTGCTAGACCAGCAGGTTAAATTAAACTGAATTTCTTAGATAAAATTAAAACAAATCTTTTCTTTGCCTTGCATGTGGTGCCGGTGGAGAAACTGCCCACAGCTGCAGTTTCTATCAACACGTCCTCCGGATTAGAAACTTTTTTCGAGTACATTCTTCATCAGAACAATATTGACTGTAAATACAAAAGTGAAGAAATGATGTACCAAGTATTTTAAAAAAGACTGCATGAGACAATAATGGTGATAAAACCCATAGAGATACATGACTGAAAGCTTATTAAACCTAAAGCTTATGCCAAATAAAACTTGTCAGTCTTTAAGGTGCCACAACTCTTGATTGTTTGCAATGTACAGGCATAGGAACACCAGTTCCAAATTATGGAGCCAACAGATATCATATATCACCAACAGTCATCTACCCATGACTCATGTTCAAACCTGTTCAGCAACTTTTCTCAAACTTTTGATACCTGAGGCACAGTTTCCTCTGCTAGAATGAAGCGAGAGATGCACTTTCCTTTAAGAAGCAAAAAACCCACACACATAGACCATCAAACAGCTCCTAGCAAGAGAGAGAGAGATGCTTTGCAACTCCAGGAGAGCCACATACTTTGCCCTAACATCCATCTGCTCAATTACTCATGAATCAATGTTGGGACACAGCTTCCTGGGCAACCTTGATATGTCCATCATTCCTAAGGCAGGCAACCTCAGAAAATGCTCAATTTAATTTAAATGCTATAGTTGACGCAGGTGAAAGAGGAAAAACCGATTGAGGCTATATTGGGTCACCAACAATATTTTTATACTGATTGCAGTCATATCTTCAGTAAATAATAATATCTGTGTAGACTTCAAAAAGTTTATTCATGAGTTTTTTGTCTTCAAAGAGTTTATTCAAGAGTTAAAAAGTCCTCCGGATTAGAAACTTTTTTCGAGTACATTCTTCATCAGAACAATATTGACTGTAAATACAAAAGTGAAGAAATGATGTACCAAGTATTTTAAAAAAGACTGCATGAGACAATAATGGTGATAAAACCCATAGAGATACATGACTGAAACATATTAAGGTATATACAAATATGTTATAATGCTTACACATGCAATACATATATTCTTTATTCTAGGCTTCTGGGATATATACATTTATTTTTATTATTATTAATATTAATATTAATATTAGTTTGAGTGCATTCCTTGCCTCCCTCAACTTATCTCAAGTTCCATGCCTCTCTATAGCTTTACTCTTATTGTGCTAAGGAACTAATTCAGTTTTCAGGCTAAAGAACTGCACTAACTAATGTTCCTGATAAAGTACCACATAAAGCCCATAAAAATACTACACCAAGACATGTTGAATAATGTTTACAAAGTTTATAGATATATACATTTATTTTATTATATTAATAATTATTATTATTAGTTTGAGTGCATTCCTTCCCTCTCTCAACTTATCTCAAGTTCCATGCCTCTCTATAGCTTTACTCTTATTGTGCTAAGGAACTAATTCAGTTTTCAGGCTAAAGAACTGCACTAACTAATGTTCCTGATAAAGTACCACATAAAGCCCATAAAAATACTACACAAAGACATGTTGAATAATGTTTACAAAGTTTATAGATATATACATTTATTTTATTATATTAATAATTATTATTATTAGTTTGAGTGCATTCCTTCCCTCTCTCAACTTATCTCAAGTTCCAAGCCTCTCTATAGCTTTACTCTTATTGTGCTAAGGAACTAATTCAGTTTTCAGGCTAAAGAACTGCACTAACTAATGTTCCTCATAAAGTACCACATGAAGCCCATAAAGATACTACACAAAGACATTCTGAATAATGTTTACAAAGTTTATAGTTTAATAACAAGCCAAGTATCATATGTGAAATACAGCTGCTAACTCCTACTGCTTGTCTAAATTGACAGAATAACATACCTTAGTTATTTTCTAAAATTGTTTACATTCAATTGCTTTCCATGCCTATCTCAGCTTATTCTCTTATCAGGCTGAATGACTAGAATTACTATCTGAAACTCTTATATAGAGTGTTCACAAAAGGAGAAGTTACCCTTAAAGGAGACAGACCACATTGCTGAAAAAACCCTAAGAGTCTAATACATAGGTCCTACAGAATAATCTTCTCAATCTTGTATATGAAGAAGTTCATCATATACAAGATTGAGAAGATTATTCTGTAGGACCTATGTATTAGACTCTTAGGGTTTTTTCAGCAATGTGGTCTGTCTCCTTTAAGGGTAACTTCTCCTTTTGTGAACACTCTATATAAGAGTTTCAGATAGTAATTCTAGTCATTCAGCCTGATAAGAGAATAAGCTGAGATAGGCATGGAAAGCAATTGAATGTAAACAATTTTAGAAAATAACTAAGGTATGTTATTCTGTCAATTTAGACAAGCAGTAGGAGTTAGCAGCTGTATTTCACATATGATACTTGGCTTGTTATTAAACTATAAACTTTGTAAACATTATTCAGAATGTCTTTGTGTAGTATCTTTATGGGCTTCATGTGGTACTTTATGAGGAACATTAGTTAGTGCAGTTCTTTAGCCTGAAAACTGAATTAGTTCCTTAGCACAATAAGAGTAAAGCTATAGAGAGGCTTGGAACTTGAGATAAGTTGAGAGAGGGAAGGAATGCACTCAAACTAATAATAATAATTATTAATATAATAAAATAAATGTATATATCTATAAACTTTGTAAACATTATTCAACATGTCTTTGTGTAGTATTTTTATGGGCTTTATGTGGTACTTTATCAGGAACATTAGTTAGTGCAGTTCTTTAGCCTGAAAACTGAATTAGTTCCTTAGCACAATAAGAGTAAAGCTATAGAGAGGCATGGAACTTGAGATAAGTTGAGAGAGGGAAGGAATGCACTCAAACTAATAATAATAATTATTAATATAATAAAATAAATGTATATATCTATAAACTTTGTAAACATTATTCAACATGTCTTGGTGTAGTATTTTTATGGGCTTTATGTGGTACTTTATCAGGAACATTAGTTAGTGCAGTTCTTTAGCCTGAAAACTGAATTAGTTCCTTAGCACAATAAGAGTAAAGCTATAGAGAGGCATGGAACTTGAGATAAGTTGAGGGAGGCAAGGAATGCACTCAAACTAATATTAATATTAATATTAATAATAATAAAAATAAATGTATATATCCCAGAAGCCTAGAATAAAGAATATATGTATTGCATGTGTAAGCATTATAACATATTTGTATATACCTTAATATGTTTCAGTCATGTATCTCTATGGGTTTTATCACCATTATTGTCTCATGCAGTCTTTTTTAAAATACTTGGTACATCATTTCTTCACTTTTGTATTTACAGTCAATATTGTTCTGATGAAGAATGTACTCGAAAAAAGTTTCTAATCCGGAGGACTTTTTAACTCTTGAATAAACTCTTTGAAGACAAAAAACTCATGAATAAACTTTTTGAAGTCTACACAGATATTATTATTTACTGAAGATATGACTGCAATCAGTATAAAAATATTGTTGGTGACCCAATATAGCCTCAATCGGTTTTTCCTCTTTCACTTGTTACATAATAGTTGACGCAGGGCCTGTTGATGTAACCTTGCCTCCTGCTTCTCCTGTTATAATGGATGTGTTTCAGTTGATGCAGCTTGAGGATGTGGAGAGGATCTTTGGGGAGGTGAAGGGTACCACACATATACTGGACCCTTGCCCTTCCTGGTTTATAAAGGGGGGAGTGGTGAATGATCCTTGTAACAAGGCAGGATTCAGCATGCCTAAAGGAAGTGGTGGTAAGACCTCTGTTTAGAAAGCTCTCCTTGAATCCCACTGTATTGGCTAATCATTGGGCAGTCTCCAGTACTGCAGTTGTAAGCAAGGTTTGCGCTCCAGAGATTCCAGTGATGATTTGGATTATCTCCAGATCTATTTCAATCTGACTTCAATCCTGGTTATTGAACAGATGGCCTACACCAGGAACTGGTCAAGGGGAGTATCTCAGTTTTGCTGGACCTCACAATAACTTTCAGTACCATCAACCATAGTATTCTTTCTGGGGTGGGTCTTGGAGGTCTCACTGCAGTTTTAATCCTTCCTGGGTGACCAAATTTAGAAGTTAGTGTTGGGGGAATCCTGTTTGACACCCTGGCCATAGGCCTGTGGACACCCCCTCAGTCCCTCATGTTATTAAACATCTACATGAAACTGTTGGGAGAGGCTTTCTGGGGCTGATGACACCGAATTTAACCTCTCCTTTCCATCTGATTCCAAGGAAACTGTTCTGTTCTGAGGTCGAAGAACAAAAGATAAATCAAGAGACAGAGATTCTGCCTGTTCTGGATGGGGTTACATTCCAGCTGAAAAGTCAGATTTGTTGTGTGGATATTATTCTGGATTCAACCTTGAGTTTGGATGCACACAAATCTCACTGTAGCCAGGAAAGCTTTTGCACAGTTAAAGCTGATGAGCCAACTGTACCCATTCCTGGAGAGATTTGATCTGGGCTCAGTGACACATGCTTTAGCTATATCTTGTCTGGAGTACTACGACACCCTCAGTGTGGGCCTGCTTTTGAAGAACATTTGGAGACATCAACTGGTTCAAAACATTACAGTCAGACTGCTGACTGGAGCTGGTTACAGGGAGCATGTAATTTACTATAGTTCCACAGGCGGCTAATCTGTTTCTTGGCCCAATTGAAAGTACTGATTATACCAGGGGTGCCCAAACTATGGCCTGCTGGATGGATTTGGCCCCTGATGCCAATTCATCTGGTCCACAAAGCCCTTGTCGCTCCCAGAAGAAGTAAACCGTGCCCATATGGATTTGACTTTGAGTTTGGGCACGTATATGTGTTCATTTTGCTTCTGTTCCTAGGAGCAGTGAGGGATTTGCAGGCCGGATGAATTGGCATCATGGACCATATCCGGCCCCCAGGCCATAGTGACCAGCCCCCTGAACCACGTGACTGGCCCATGGCCCAAAAGGTTTGGGTACCCCTGCCCTATACGGCTTGGATTCAGTTTATTTGGGGGATTGGATCCCTCCATGTGAGCCTTCTAGGTCTTTAAGATCTGTGGAGTCCCTTCTTTCAGTTCTGAAGTTTGCTTGGTGAGGACACATGACAGGGCCTTCTCTCTTGGGCAACCGGTTCTGCCTGTGTGGAAGAATGGGTCTGCTAAACTTTAGTCATCTTTGTATGTTTCTTGGAAACCAACAAAGTTCATTTTTAATTAGTAATATTTGAATGGAATATTCAATTGGCCCATGTTTTAAGGCAGGGGTGGCCAATCTACGGCCAGACCCAGCCTGTGACACCATTTCATGTGGCCCACCGGAAACATAAGCAGATGCATTTATGATAGCATTAAAACGTGCCCGTGCATGCGTAAACATGCCTGCGTCGGCCATAAATGCTGTCACAGATGTGGTTTACGGTATCATGGCTGGAGGAACCATGTGACCAGCCCACTCATCTGTCCAGAGAGGGCATAGTCTAGCACATGGTACAAAAATGTTGGGAAACCCTGTTTTAAGGTATGTCAAAAGGCTTGGACATGTGGCTGTACATATACTGTGGCCTCGGGCAGATCTTCACTTATGAATAAGCCATATGGCTTTAAATATATGTATGATTCGTTTAATTTAAAAAGTGTCTTCCTTCAAGAAGTATAAAATGTTCCCATTATACCAATTAAGAATTGCAAAATAAGTATATTGCATGCCCTCTATGAGAATGAGTTCAAGAATAGGGATATTCAACCTTTTATATATATGTGATGTTAGGCAAATTGCCGGTACTTTTCATAATAGTCTTCTTTGAAGCAGAGATCAATCTTTGAAAATCTTCAAACCCAAGCCATGTGGTTTCTAAAGGATATAAAAACTGAAGAGCTGTTGAGGTTGAGCTTTATAAAAAGGCTTTTGGCAATATTTGCCTCTCCCTGTCTGACACCCATGATTTTTAATTGGCTCATTATATCTTTTATCTTATTGTTTTTGTTTACTTGTTTATTAATGCCGTTTCTGTGGGTATTGTATTGATTGTTGTCCATTTATATGTCTTTATTATATTTATTTTATTGTGTTCTAATGCATTGTACTGTATTTATAGAGGGACTGCAGTGGCTTAGATGTTAAGATGCTGAACTTGACTAGAAGGTCGGCAGGTCAGCAGTTCGAGATCCAAGTACTGCACAATGGAATGAACTCCCACCATCTGTCCCATCTCCTACCAACCTTGCAGTTGCAGAAAGCGCTGGCTCTTTTGCTGAAAATGGAAATGAGCACTGTGCCCTAGAGTTGGACACAACTGGCTTTTGAGCAAGGGTGCCTTTTAGCTTTACCTTGCTGTATTTATAAGCTTTTATCTGCCAGTTCACCACCCTTTGTGCTCTCTTGGCCAGAAGGGTAGTATATAATTTTAATGAAATCAATAAAAATAAAATAAATTTAGTTCCCATCCTACTGGAGTTCTTTTTGAAGTGCAATCCTTCACTTTCACCACAAAGCTGTTTACTTGATTTTTTTAAGAGAAAGGGGAAATGTCCCTCTTGGCAATGCAGGTAACATGAACCATTGTGCAGGGTAGCCCAACCAAAGCGAGTTAAAACACAGAACCCTGGATTCTATAGGATAAAGCCATAAAAATTACAAAATGGAGTCAAGCCACTACAGTTGTGTAGTATAGATACACTCTAAGTCTCCCTAGGATTTCATTTTTTCTGACTCTTTCTCCCTATTTCCAGTCTCTTCACTCCTATCAGTTTCCAAACACAGTAATATCCAGAAACTCTCACACGCAGGGAATGACATTGTGGCCATGATTTGTTTACAGACCACAACTATGCAGACTTTCCTCTTTGAAGATACTACACTTGCGAGTCCCACTTCTTTTAACGCAAACCAGAATGGGGAGGCTTATGTTATGTTATGAGGGATCTGGCCCTTTTGTACTCCATATAATGTTTACAATGGCCATGGGGGGTATTTCTCATAGATTGTTCTGAAACGCTTGACATACACCTTGCCAACAAAAGAATTACACAGTACATGCTGGAGGCTGTGCAATTAATGCTGAGGACTAATCTGAGATTCTGACTGAGAAATTTATAGAATTTGTGCCAGCTAACATTTATTGAGGATTGGTGCCTTTGGGAACAATATCTCAGGGATCGGATGGGGGGGTGAAGCACTACAGCCATGATATGTATTAGTATAGAACACTTAAAGTCAGCAAGACCTATAATTAGTTTAAGGTTATAGCATCTTGAGAAAACCCTGAAACAATTGCTTTTTCCCCTTCCTGCAAGAGTATATACCCTACCTTTGCACAATGAGCAGATGCTGACAAATTTGAACTCCTTTAGGGGCCTATGGGCTCAATATTTCACACATTACCTAGGAATAGGTTCCATTAAATTGTATGGTTTTTATGCTGACTGGCTGGCTGGCTGAATGGTTTAAGTCAGAGTCAGAGGTTGGGAGTTCAATTCATTGTATTTCCTGGGAGAACAGCCAGCCAATGTGACCTTGGGCAAGATGCGCAGTTAGAAGATGAGAACAGTAAAAGTACTTCTCCGTATTCTCTACCTAGAAAACCCTAGAAAGAATAGTTTTTAAAATCAGAACTGACTTGACAGCGTGCACACACAAACAAACTGTATGGGAATCAATTCTGAATAAACCGCCTAACAGCTGACATGTAAATGTACTATTATGGACATTTGTTTCCTGTTTATATATATACACACACACACACACACACACACACACACACATCTCACATGAAACATACATATTATATGCATACTTTGCTCTAATTTAAGAGATCTCTGTAAACATCATTTGTTAGGCATGAGATTGTTTGAATCTGAGGATCACAGCCCACAGAAATCTGCAGGAATTCCCCTAATCAGGACTACTTTATGTGGAAAAATCCCTTATCAGACTAGTAATCCCATATATATATTCCCCTAATCAGGACTATTCTCTATATTCTCTTCTTCTGGGGGCACCCAGGCACTGTGCCTACCACACCCTCACCGGTTGCAACCTCCACAGAGTTTAGACCCCGCCCAACCATTTCCCCTGTCTTCTCACAAGACAAGACAATTAATAGTTGGTGGCGTCAGAATTCATTATCTTAAGAACTTGAAATCACCTGTCATGGCTTTGATTTCTTGAGAAAAGCCTCAAGAAGTCTGGCTGGGATGATTCTTTCAGCCTTATTGGCACGAGCTATTCACAAACCACTTTGGTGCTGTTAATAGAGAAACCCTTGCATGGGGAGATTATTAACAAATACAATATGATTTTGCAAAAAGAAGGACAATAATGACATTGGATTTTTCAATAATAAAAATGTAAAAAATACATGTCCTTCCTAGAGGGACACTATTTTAGAAGCAAAAGTTGACACCAACCAAGAATCTGCCCCTTGTGTTGTTGCTGCTGTTCTTCTTCTTTTACCCTTTTAGGTGTCAAGGGAGATGCAAGGTTCTTGTTCTGGCCCTTCTAGTGGCCTCAACCATTTGGTTTTCTTGAAATGTCTCTTTGATGTTATCTCTCCGTCTTCCTCTGAGTCTGCCGTGTGGTATTTGTCCTTCTCCTCTTTCCACTTATGCCTTGTCTGTTATGGAATTCCAAGATATTATCTCCAAATGGGCAAACCACTTTATTTGTTGTTTCTGTATGTAGCTTAAAATTGGTTCTATTACAATTCCATTCCCTTATAATATCTCATTCCTGATTTTATCCCTTCTGGTCATTCCAGCAGCCTTCCTCAGACATCTCATTTCTGTGGTGACTAACTTTCATTTATGTTTTGCTGTAAGTGTCCATGTTTGGCACTGGTAACATAAGGTGAGAATGAATATGCTTTGTATGAGGTGTTTCTTTGTGCTGGTTGGTATTGCTAACTCTCACAATATTTGGTTTGCCTTACTGCACCTTATGTTAATCTCTTCGTCCATTTTGCCATCTTCAGTAAATGTTGTTCCTCTGTATTTGAAATCTGCCACTTGTTTTATACTTGCTTCCTCTATCTCACTATCTAGAGTACTGTATGCTGTTTTCTTTCAATTGCCATTACCTTAGTCTTCTCTTTATCGATTCTCATGTTATTTATTTTGCATTCTTGGTTCATAGACTTAAGGTGTTGCTATGATTCCTTGGCTCTACTTGCTATCAATGCCTGATCATCTGCAAAAAGTAATTCATTAATATTGTTTCCATTCATGGTCTTAGCTTTTTTGCTTATGCTGTCTATGTAGGTGATAAATAATAGTGGTGATAATACACATCCCTGCTTCACTCCAGATGTTACTGTGATGGGTTCCGATATACCTTGACCACTACTAACTACACTTCTGTAGTTGCTATATAAGTGTTTACATAATCTGATAAGATGTTCACTTACTCCATATTGGGCCAATGTTTGCCATAGCAGTTTCCTGTCAACTCTATCAAATGCCTTCTTTTGGTCTACAAATACATCAAAGAGATTCTTAATGTATTCTATATTTTTCTTGATTAGTTAAGTGTAAAAATAGCAGCTGTACATTTCCCCTGCATGGTTTAAGAGTGAGATGTGTGCATATTGTGTGTATTCTCATTTGCTCTCTGTTTTTCTACAGTGGTACAGTATTATTATTATTCTTGTTACCAGTCAGTGGGTTAGTTGTATCTATGCTGCACTGAAGAGTCTGTGTTGTTATCTGGTGCTGCTTCCCCTTGCTGTTTGAATTATTTCTGTTAGTAATCCATCTATTCCTCATGCTTTGTGTTTAGGTGATTGTTTAACAACTCTTGCTACTTCTTCATTTAACATGTCCAGTTCTAACACTATTGTTTTGTAGTCTTGTGTTGCTCAACTGTGGCATTCTCTTATGGGGTTTAGTTCTTTAAAGTGTTTTCTCCACCTTTCTATAACTTATGAGGGATCTATTAGTGGTCTTCCATTCTTGTCATTTAATTTAATTTTAATTTAATTTAAATTTAATTTAATTTTAATTTAATTTAATTTAATTATCACATTTATATACCGCTCACTCGGCCAAAGCCAACTCAGGGCGGTTCACAATAAAAATTAAAAACACAAGTTAAAACAGTTAAAACAGTTAAAACTACCCACCCCCTAAAAACAAGGGCTGCAGGATCCAAAGGCACCATGGGGAAGAGTTCTTCTACACCAACCACCCAATGGCGGTTACCCTTCCACCTGCACCCCACACTTGACCCGCCAGCCAGGTTTTAAGATCTTTTCTGAAAGGCAGCAATTCCGTCCGGAGACGTAGCTCTGTTGGCAGGAGGTTCCAGAGGGCCGGTGCAGACACGGAGAAGGCTCTCCTCCTTGTGCCAGAGAGGCGAGCCCCTCTGGCTGATGGAACGATTAGAGAGCCCCTCCGGTCCGCTCTGGTTGGACGGACAGACGTCCTCAGGGCGATGCGGTCTCTTAGGTAACCCGGCCCACTACCATATAGGGCTTTAAAGGTCAAAACCAGCACCTTGAATTGCACCCGGAGACAAACTGGCAACCAGTGCAGCTCCCGGAGCAGTGGCAAAGCACGGGCATAACGCCCACACCCCATCACCACCCGGGCTGCCGCATTTTGGACCAGCTGTAGCCTCCGAATGGTCGTCAAGGGCAGCCCCATGTAGAGCGCATTGCAATAATCTAGTCTGGAGGTAACCAGAGCGTGAGTGACCATGAGCAAGGAGTCCCGGTCCAGGAGTGGGCGCAACTGGCGGATCACCCGCAGTTGGGCGAAAGCCCTCCTGGTCACAGCCGCCACCTGTTCCTCTAGCAGTAGCCGTGAATCCAGGAGGACCCCCAAGTTGCGCACTGGGTCTGTCTGGGGCAAAATAGCCCCATCCAGAACCAACGATGGTAGCTCCCGGGTTAATGCAGAACCCCCTATCCATAGCCACTCAGTCTTGCTGGGATTCAGTTGTAGCCCGTTAGCCCCCATCCAGACCCCCACAGCTTCCAGGCATCTGGAAAGGACTTTGACGGCATCACTGGGGTCCCCATGGGCCGAGATGTACAACTGAGTGTCATCCGCGTACTGATGGTACCGCACCCCATGGGAACGAATGATCTCACCCAGCGGCTTCATGTAGATGTTAAATAGGAGAGGAGAGAGCACCGAGCCCTGAGGCACCCCCCATTTGAGGGGCCTAGGACTGGACCTCTCACTCTCCAACCACACCGACTGGGTACGACCCCTCAGAAATGAGGAAAACCAGGACCACACATTACCCTGGATTCCCAATCCTCGGAGCCGTCCCAGAAGGATACCGTGGTCAACGGTATCGAAAGCCGCTGAGAGGTCAAGAAGAGCAAGGACGGATGGGTGACCACCGTCCCGCTCCCGCCAGAGATCATCCATCAGTGCGACCAATGCCGTCTCGGTACCATATCCCGGCCTGAATCCTGACTGAAAGGGGTCCAGATAATCCGCTTCATCCAGCACCCCCTGCAGCCGACACGCCACTGCCTTCTCCAACACCTTCCCTAAAAAGGGGAGGTTAGAGACAGGCCTATAGTTGGTTAGGACAGCTGGGTCGAGGGAAGGTTTCTTCAGGAGGGGGCGCACCAAAGCATGTTTTAAAGGTGCAGGAAACACCCCCTCCCGCAATGATGCATTGATCACAGCCCCAACCCAGTCACCTGTCACCGCCTTGGAGGCTTTCACCAACCAGGTGGGACAGGGGTCCAATGGGCAGGTAGTGGCGCGCACAGCTGCAAGGAGCCTGTCCACTTCATCAGGGGCAACTGGATCAAACCGGTCCCAGATGGTATGGCAAGACTGTGCTCCAGCTCCCTCCGGACTCTCCCCAACCACGCCGGAATTAAACCCAGAGCGAATCCGATCGATTTTCTCCACTAGATGGTCAGCAAAGTCCTCAGCCGACCCCTGCCAACCAGGCACCGGGGTCCCCCTACCAAGGAGAGACCTGGTAACCCGGAACAGGGTGGCCGGGCGATTGTCAGCGGAGGCAATAAGGGTGGTGAAGTATTGCCGCCTCACCACCTCCATCGCCACTAGATAGGCCCTAATAGCGGCTCTAGCTAGTGTCCAATCGGAGTCTCTCTGGGTCTTCACCCAGCGGCGCTCTAGGCGTCTCTTTGCCCGTTTGAGCTCCCGCAGTTCATCTGTGAACCACGGAGATGACCTAGCTCGATGAGCTCTGAGAGGCCGTAGTGGTGCGATTTCATCCAAGGCCGCTGTTGTCATCCTGTTCCACAGGTCAACCAGCGCCTCGGGCGAATCGTGTTGCCGATCCAGAGGGAAATCCCCCAGTTCCCTCTGGAATCCATCAGGATCCATCAGTTGCCGGGGGCGGGCCATTCTAATAGGCCCTGCCTCCCTACGATGAAGCGTCGCACCCAGGAAGTCTAGAGCCACCAAATAGTGATCTGACCATGGCACAGGTGTTATGTCTAATTTCCGTAGTCTCAGATCCCTCTGCCACCGCTCCGACAAAAAGATTAAATCTGGTGTGTGGCCACTGCCCCTGGTCGGGCCCTGAATTACCTGAATCAGGTCCATATCTGCCATGGAAGCCATGAACTCCTGAGCCACCCCGGAGCCAGTCCCCAGCGAGGGTAAATTGAAGTCCCCCAGAACCATCAATCTAGGGAACTCCAATGCCAACGCTGAGATGGCCTCGAGGAGCTCAGGCAGGGAGTCCCTTACCCTGCAAGGGGGCAGGTACAGGAGTAAGACTCCCAACTGACCCTTAAAGCCCAGACGCAGAAGCAGGGCCTCACAACCCAGAATTTGTGGAGCGGTGGCCCTGGTGACTCCCAGTGACTCCCTGGCTATGATGGCAACGCCACCGCCCTTACCCTCATCCCTAGGCTGGTGCCAAATACTGAACCCAGCTGGACACATTTCTGACAGAGGAACCCCATCCTCTGGTCTCAGCCAGGTCTCAGTGATACATGCCAGGTCGGCCCGCTCCCCCATAATGGAGTCTTGTATCAGGGGGGCCTTATTACATACCGACCTGGCATTCATCAGCAGCAGCCTAAGGGCAGGGTCACCCTGGGTCAGCTGCTCAGGACCTAGAGGTGTAACCGTGGGGCTGGAACGAGGGACAGCTACTAAGCATCTGCCCCGCGTTCCCCGGGTGCGGCCCGCCCCTCGGTACCCGCTATATCGCCCCATGCCCATCACAACCTCTATATTGGTCTCCGGAGCCTCCCTGCTTGCCCTGGACAGAATGCTGCCTCTCCTTCCTGGCTGGCCTGGCAATCTCTCCCTCCCTCCCTTCCACCCCAATATAAAACCGCCCCATTCACTCCCCCCACCACCCTCCGCACGGCTCCGGTGGTGATGGAAGTGGTGGGGCATTCTTCCACAACTGTGTTGAACCCTCAACTGCCGGGCAGGGCCCGAAACGCCGGCCGATGGCGAGGCCAGCGAGCCTCTTCGCCCCCGCCGGGGCCGAACACAGCGGCGGTGATGTTTCGTCCGGCAGGCCCCCTCGCCTTTTGAGTCCTGGCGAGGGGCGGGGGGCGGGGCCCAAAACGCCGGCCAATGGTGAGGCCAGCGAGCCTCTTCGCCCCCGACGGGGCCGAACACAGCGGCGGTCCTTGGCGTTGGCCCCGCATTTGAGGCTGCCTGCCGAAACTCCCTCCAGCTGTACCTGTTCATCTCCCGCCGGTCTGGCCGGGAGGGAAAGAGAGCGCCCGGTGTCCTTGGCGTTGGCAGCGTCGGCCCCACTTTTGAGGCTGCCTGCCGAAACTCCCTCCAGCTGTGCCTGTTCATCTCCCGCCGGTCTGGCCGGGAGGGAAAGGGAGCGCCCGGTGTCCTTGGCGTTGGCAGCGTCGGCCCCACTTTTGAGGCTGCCTGCCGAAACTCCCTCCAGCTGTGCCTGTTCATCTCCCGCCGGTCTGGCCGGGAGGGAAAGGGAGCGCCCGGTGTCCTTGGCGTTGGCAGCGTCGGCCCCACTTTTGAGGCTGCCTGCCGAAACTCCCTCCAGCTGTGCCTGTTCATCTCCCGCCGGTCTGGCCGGGAGGGAAAGGGAGCGCCCGGTGTCCTTGGCGTTGGCAGCGTCGGCCCCACTTTTGAGGCTGCCTGCCGAAACTCCCTCCAGCTGTGCCTGTTCATCTCCCGCCGGTCTGGCCGGGAGGGAAAGGGAGCGCCCGGTGTCCTTGGCATTGGCAGCGTCGGCCCCACTTTTGAGGCTGCCTGCCGAAACTCCCTCCAGCTGTGCCTGTTCATCTCCCGCCGGTCTGGCCGGGAGGGAAAGGGAGCGCCCGGTGTCCTTGGCGTTGGCAGCGTCGGCCCCACTTTTGAGGCTGCCTGCCGAAACTCCCTCCAGCTGTGCCTGTTCATCTCCCGCCGGTCTGGCCGGGAGGGAAAGGGAGCGCCCGGTGTCATTAACTATTTCGATGGGGTTATAATTTTCCTCTTTTCCATATTCTTTTAACTACCTTGAAAAATGTTTGTGGGGCTGTTCTCCTGTTATCTGCTAATTATTTTTCATTGTTGTTTCATTATTGTTATTCCACTATTGTTTTGTGGCCTAAATAGAAGGAGGGTTTACATCCTCCTTTTACAGAATGAAGTGCTGTTCTGCTTAGGCAATGAATTGCTGACAGTTCTCCTGATTTACAGCTTTTTAAAAGTGTCATTTGAGCACTCTTAGACCCCATTGTATATAAATGAAACTTGGAAGTAGAGGGAAGAGGTACACCACCTAACATGGCTGCAGACAGCATGGCCCTATCTTCTTTGCTCTACTGTGCTGATCATTATCTGCTTCCATACTTTTAAACACGTTTACACGTTTGGTTCCTTCTATTTTTTGTCTTTTTTGAAGCTCTCCAGCACCTGCTCTGAGACATATACTATCCACATGTTGCACGTTTAACACATTCTCTCATTGAAATCAGATGGTTCCTACATGGCTCTGTAAACACGGAACAGGAGCTTTTATTGCTTGCTTTCTGGCACAGACTCTCAAATTTCAGTCTCTAACATTTAAAAGGTGCCAGCAGTGTGGCCTTCAGAAGAGATGTGCCAGCGCTTATTCTCCAGAAATAATTATGCAGATCCCAGGAACCTGGCATGCTCAAGGATGTGGCACACCTCATGTTGCCTGTGCCAGATGTTTAATGTGGCAAAGCACAATATGTACATTTCTAAACTATGAGGAAATGAATCTGTTTCTTTATGTGAAGTCAACTTTTCCTTCACCTAAAATAGTATTATAATAATATTAAACAATAATACTATATATGTATGCATATGTATGTATATGTCAGTTTTTCATGATTGAAAAAGTTCCACTGCGTGACTTTTTAAAAATAGCTCAGAAAAATATTCTTTTTGTAGGCATGCCTTTAAGAGACACTGGTTGTTTATTTTTTTTAAAAAAGAAATCTTTATTCTAGCTATAGGAAGAAAAGAAAGAAGAAATAAAAATGGAGAGAATATACAAAATGTAATCATGGACTTATTGTACACATTGATATAAGCTCAGCATGGCCAAAATCTTGTTCTTCAGGGCAGCAATAGCACTAGAGTAGGCCCATTTAATCAATGGAGATTTGAAGAGACAACTCTTTCATAAATTCTGTTGATTCAAATGAGCCTACTTGAATTGGAATTTACAGTATTTGCTGGCGTATAAGACACACCCCGTTATTACCAAAATAGACCACTATATACAGTACAAGATTCACTCCTTTTTTCCAGTGTATTTTAAGGGGGGAAGTGGGTTTTATACGCCAGCAAATACGGTACTTTAGTATAGTAAGTTGTAATTAAAGTAAGCCAATTTGAATCTATAGAACTTTGGAGAAGTTGACTCATCAAATCTCCATTGATTAAATGGGCCCACTCTGGTGTGATTTTCAACACTGGACAACTGGATTTTGGCCTGTACGTCTGAAAAAGATTATGCTTGGTGTTGGTATTGGTACAATAGTCATTCTTGTATAGATAAAGTAGAAAGATTTTTTGATCACTGAATAATGTGTATCCTTCTACCTTCAAGTCTTTTAGTGAAGTATAAATAACTTTTAAAATCCATCTTTACTAAATGTCCAATCATCTTGAAATATCGTGTTTAGATTCACCTTTTTAAGACTTGGAAATAATCTCTACCATAGGCCTTGAAATCCAGGAGAGTGCAAGTAGGGAGTGGTGAAACAGATAAACGAGTGTTCACAGGATTAACAGAACATGTGAATCAACTGTGCCCTCATCTTTTGCCCAATGGTATAGTTAAAAAGGAGGGCTTTTACTAATTCTACACTCACATGAGTCTTACAATGCATATAGTATGTTGACTTGCTCATCTCAGTTCACGTAAAATTACTCCCCCTTCCAACAATTTTGATGTTATCTCTGTAAAGGAGAAATTTGCGGAAATCCTGTTATGCACTAATGCAGACAATGTAATTTTTTGAAGTTTAAAAATGTCCATAGACATTATCTGTTATGTTATGTGTTGGGTGACTCAGCATGCAACAGGTTATGCCTTTGAAGATTTCATCATTTTCAGCAATTCATATCTAAAAATGATTCTGCTTGTGTAACCACATAAAAGGATTGCAGCCATGTGTTTCTATCTGCTAAATATGAGCCAGCTATTCCCAAACCTCCCAGCTTTTAATGTTATCTAGGAAAAAACTGAGGCAAGTATCACAAAAGCATTTGAAACTAATGCTAGAGAGGGGGATGCTATATTGACTGCTGTTTTATTTTATTTTATAAGAAACAATCATTCTGAAATACCTTCAAAGTAATGAAAATGCCTAAAACTAAACGGAATGGCAAGGATTGATGTGTTCCTTCTTTTTCTTTCAAAAATAAATATTGCTTCAAAAATACTATGAGCAAATTTCTTTTAGGTGCCAACACATAAGATGATTTCTTCCATATACTATACAGAATCTATCAGGAAGCAGCTGATATCTGTATTTATCTGCTTTAATACTGTTGGTAGTGGCTGTTGTTTATTCCCTTGCTTCTCCTTACAGTGTAAATTGCAATAGATGACTTCAGTGTATTTTTCTCAGCCATTGAAAAAAACAGTTTAAAAAAATAACAGATTTTATGTTATGGATCCTATGAGGATAATAGCAGTCTTGCATGCACTAACAATGGATATCAGTGGGAGGAGGGTTTTACAGTCTAATACAGGGGTTCTCAATCTACTCCCCACAGGCCAGATCTGGCCCGTGGCACCAAATAATCCAGGCCCCACCCTTGCTCCAGCTGCCACCACTGGAATTACCCATGGACTCATTTATGGAGGGGCAACCAGTCCGGCCCCCTCAACTGTTTGAGAGAGCGTGACCTGGCCCCCAACTTGAAAATGTTGGGAACCCCTGGTCTAACATAATTGCTCTTTGCCACTAACTTGATTAGTAAAGTTCTTTTCTTCCCTCTGGCATTTGGGGCAAGCCACGCCCCCTTTTCCTGTTTGTTTTTCTTCCTTCCATTATTTTGTTGATATCTCCTTCTTCCTTCTTCCTCTGACCAAGCAATAAACAAGGAGATTCTCTCCACCTGTTGGAAACTCCATTTCCTCTATTTTTTCTACTTACTATATAACAACAAATGGGGAGTAAAGATACCTTTTATCCTACTTTAAATGTTTCTACAGTACTTTAATCATACAAAGAGCTAGTTTGTGTAGGTAAACCAAGTGCCGGCAGTGATAAGACTGGGTTAATCTCGGCACACTTTCTCTGTGTTGCTGTTGTCTTTTCAACCTCATACTCTGCTAAATAAAAGTAATAACCAAAAGTCCCCATAACTTATCTGTTATGCTAACCATTCTATACCTCTGTGCCTGATGTGTACCTGTATAAACTGATGCCATGAAGTCTCACTCTTGATGAATGACGAAGTTGACTTGATCCACAAAAGCTAATATTAAAACACAGCAGTTAGTCTTTAAAATACCATAACGTTTTTGTCTTTTGGTTTGGTTTGGTTTACTCTCTGATATGTTTGAAACACAGACCAACACAGCTACCATTTCAAACATTTCAAAAGTCCCCAATAGATCTAAAATAGCATTAGTAACAAAGCTGGCTTTAGCTTTACAAAAGCTTTTAGGAAACTAGCTTTTACTAGTTGCCTCTGTTTGAATTTCCTCCAATGCTCCAGGAATACGTTACATTGGGGTGATTGTGGGACATTAAAACATCCACCACTGCTGTTGCCATCTTGTAGTTCTTGGGTTCTTTGAGGAAACAAAACAAAGCCATGGTGGAGTCCTAGGATGCCAAGTGGGTCTAATGAATGCAAGTGTAAAACAGTGATGGTGGAGAGGCTCAACTGATGCCAATTTCCTTGTTCCCACTGCAGTCCCCCATATCACTTTGCTTGACTACCTGAACAATTCCCTGACCCTTGGGATAGCTTTTGGGATCAGAAGGAACTGGAGTGAGAGGATGAGATGGGGGAAATCCCATTCATTTAATAAGGGATCTGCTGATCCGTTCCAAATGGCATACAAGTTTTTAAAACTAAGGGCTGAGAAGTCCCTGTTGCGTTTTTCCATGTGCAGAGGGAGGATCCTGCAAGTAGCCTCTGCCTTCGGCCAGTTATGCATCACCTGCCTGCTCACACTATGGATTGTGTATAACCAGGGCATGTTGTCTGACAGACAGCTGTCTAGACAGCTAACACTAGCTGAGTGATTGCTCACCCACAGTTGTGCAGCTCAATGGAATTGTGGCCAAACTTATTTCCCCCTTTTAAAAAGGTCAAGGTCACCCTTGCTCATCGTATCTGACTCTAGGGTTCAGTGCTCATCTCTGTTTATATCCAAAGAGCCAGCGCTGTTTGCATCTGCAGACATTTCCGTGGTCATGTGACAATACCTGTCAAGTATCTCGTATTGACCAGGAAATACTGTGTTTTGCCCCTCTTGCCCGGCATCATCCCGTATTGGAGTGACCGGAAAAGGGGTTGCTGCACATGCGTGCCCATCAGAGGCAGTGGTGTGCATGCGTGAAGGGGTTGTGTGCATGCACGAAGGGGTTGTGTGCATGCGTGAAGGGGTTGCTGCACATGCACGCCCGTGCCCGGAGAATTTCCCGTATTTTCACAGGATGCATGTGACAGGCATGACTAGACTCTGGAGTGCACATAACACTGTTTACCTTCCCACTGAAGTGGTATCTATTTATCTACTTGCAATTTCTTGCTTTTGAACTGCTAGGCTGGCAAGAGCTGGGACAGAGACGGGCACTCACTCTGTCACGCAGTACTCAAACTGCGACCTGCTGACCTTCTACTAAGCCACCACAGTCCCACTATTTTCTCCTTAGAAGAATAAATTATTTCCTGACTAAAAAAGCAAGAAGCTTCTTTGGGAATTGGCATTTCAGTGACTGCTCCGGTCCTATGGAACCTCCTGCCAATTGAGCTGCGTCTCCAGACTGAGTTGCTGCCTTTCAGGAAAGGGCTAAAAACCTGGTTTGCAAAGCAGGTGTGAGGCACCAGCGATGTGGTGACCCCTGCCTACTGTCTGATTTTGTAAGAACACTCTCTCTCTTTCAATCTGTAGGGATTGGGGTAACTTTTGGTAGCAGTTTTAATGGGGTTTTTAATGGGTTTTCTCTGTGAGCTGCTCAGAGTCTTCGGAGTTGGGCAGCAATATAAATCAGGAAAAAAATATATCAGAAAAAAAATGCAACTGGCTTGGAATGGCTTGGCCAAAGAGTATACAGGTGTAATTAAAGGAATATATGGCCAGCAGCTACCACCCAGAAATAGCACTAATGCCTGGGAGAAAGTAGTACAGCTTACTTCTTTTTAGTTTACTGTATTGCCATCAGATATTTGGCTTGGCAAATGGAATGAAGCATATTACCCTTTGTTCCGTTTGCAATGGCATAATAGGAAGTTGGCAAAAGCAAGTCAAGCTTGGAAAAGATTAAATGGAAACTGCTTTTCAGGATGCAGCAATGTGGCTGTTTAAGTCATTAACCAGCTACACTAGAGCAATCTCACTGACACCTGTGGAATCGCTTCAGGATGACTTTAAAGCAAGTTGTTTTGTGAAGTTTACCTGAGGTTCAAAGGATAATGGATTAAGGGAAATGTTTTATTCCCCTCCCCAAGCCCCAGCTCAACGCAACAGAAGACAGAAGAACAACCTATTCTGAATCCAGATTTCAAAAGACTTGAAAATGTGTTTTGCGCTCCAGCAGCAGCTGGCCCTGTTTGCTTCACTGATTTATAGAAGAATTAACCTGTTCCTACCGTGCTTTGAACTGACATACATCATCCATCAAAATCACCATGGCCCATTCATTCCACATCCACTTTGGGATTCTTCTGAAAGTTACCATGCTGTTGTGATTTAGATGCTAACGGAAGCGCGGACTGATGTTGCCAATGGAAAACTGCAGCTTTGGAAGTGATGTTTGGGGTTTATAGGTTCCAGAATGGTTTCTCATTTTTCATTATTTATAGTTAAATATATTATTGATGATGCAAACTTCATTAAGCAGTAGAAAAAAGATAATCTGCTCTACAAAGTATCAAAGACATTTGGGAATTATTCCTTTTTTAAAATGTAAAATTATGAAACTCCTCTCCTTTTGAAGTTTCAATCGATGAATAAATTTGCCTTAAAAGATACCAGAAGGAGATAAGCCTGTTTATGAGTTCAGTCCTGCTTGTGTGCTTTCTATTTCCACTTAAACAAATCCATTACGGTACCACCTTGCAGATGCTGATCTTTTTAACTGCAGTTGTAAAAAAAGGTGTTTCATATTATTTTCAGAGCAGTGAAACAACCAGAGGCCTGCAGTCTTCAGCAAAAGCCATTGTGATGTGAATCCTGCATTATACATTTAAAAACCTGTGGCTGTGGTTTAAGATCTACTGAGAGCAGGGATGGGCAAACATTGTGCTCATGGGCACACCTGCACGTGACTATGATTTCCAAGGTGCCTCCAACACCAATACACCTACATTTTTCATTGTTCCCACCCTACTGTTGTAGAGCTCCAGTGGAAAATACTTCACTTTCCAGGAGAGGAATGTAGTGGTGGGATGATAAAGTGACACTTTGACGTAACTTGAGACTTTGCCATTCTCTCTTGCTGCACTTATTGCTGAATTTCCTTGTGGCCAAGATACATCTTAGCTTACAATGTCCACTGTCATGTTGCTTAGTGCCCACCCGTGAGTGAAGGCTCATAAGACACTTGCAAGTGAAGCCATGGGGCTGAAACTATAGCAGTCATCTCCTTCTACAGAAAATAGAAAAGCCTTAGGGCCTCTCTCTTTCTCTTTTTGAAAATTCAGGAAGAATCTCAGTCAGCAAGCAATGGGCAGAGGAAGGAACTTCTCAGTTTCTATCCTTTGGGACTAAGCCAAGAGGATTGGCAAGCCAAGTTGGCCAAGTCAAGGGCAGGAGGAAGATTACAGCTAAAAGAAGTTCTGCAAAGCAATTGTATGCATTATAAAAGCCAGTGATTTCAGTGTGTTTGTAAGTAAATGTGCATAGCATGCCAGTGCTAATTCCTGTTAATTTAGATCTACATGTTCTTATTTATTTGCATGTTTATTTTGTTTAAAACCTTACCTTTGTTCCAAGGAGATCATGGTGGCACACGTGACACCCTACTCCAGCACCCCATCCTCAAGAATATGTGGATGACACAGTGGGCCAGCACTGTGAGCTTATGCCATTAAATAGGACTATCAATATCTAGTGCAGGGGTGGCCAACCTTTTTTTTGCCATCGGCTTGACCACGCCCCCCAGAAGCAGGCACATTTATGACATGTCTGCGTTTATGCATGCATGGGAGCATTTACGCATGTGCAGGCATGTTTTATGGCTGACGTAAACATGCTCACTTCCACGTGTGGTGGCAGTGGGCTGGATGGAATGGTACTGTGGGCCATAGGTTGGGAACCCCTGAGTTAGTGCATTGCTGCTCTTAGTTTTATATAACAGTTTTGTAAAGTGAGAGAGGAAAGTTAATCTAAAGTTATGCAGTGAGTTTCATAGCTGAATCTGGCTCTTTCATATCCTGGCTTTGAATCTCTTGGTTCTTGTGATTAGCAATAACATCTATATCTTTGAACAGCACGTAACACGGATAATATGTGTGTAGTGGAAGTGATGATTTCCTCAAAGACAAAGTAGGAGCCAAACTACACAAGAGCTTCATGTCTGAGCAACCAGGCTTTCAAATAAAGCCTGTGTTTACTTCTTAATGGCCAATCAAAAACCAAAACAAGCTAAGAGGTGGGAAATATTTTTGTTGGGACCAAGCAGACATTTTTCATTATGAGCACTCCTTCTAAATTGAGTTAATTCAGATAGAATTATTCAGAAGTGATTGAATAATTTCTAGCTTTAGAATCTAAGCTTCACACACACACACACACACACACACACACACACACACACACACACACACACACCAAACTTACTATGTATTGTGCTTAAATCAATGTGCAGTTATTATTATTATTATTATTATTATTATTATTATTATTATTATTATTATTATTATTATTATTATTATTATTATTATTATTATTATTATTATTATATTTCAACGTGTATGCTGCCCCACTCACAGTGTGACTCTGGGTGGCTAACAAAGAGATAGAATATCACAAATTAGATACTTATTATTCTGCCCTTCCATAATAAAATTTATATTGGGGTACAATGTTTTTTAAACTTAGTATTCAACTATTTGCAGGTATGAAAGCCAAAAAACTTCTCGTTCCATTGGTATCACAGCAATCAGGGCTTGGATCCAGACTAAGTTAGTCATCCTTTAGTCTCACTGAGTGCAACTAAACCTATGGGACTTACTTGATCCATTGAATTTAAGTAGCACTAAACCATTACTTATTTAGTCTAGATCTTACTTGTAGCTAAGAGCAAAAAGATTCTGTTACCAATTTTTCTTGAATAAGCATACAAATAGAGATACCACTCGACTGAATGGGGCTTGTGTACTCTTTACAGAAAAAGCAATGAAACAAAATCTGACTGCTTTTCTGTGTTAGTTGCAAAGGTGGTCTGATCTACTCTACTTTGTTAAATGTTACATCTTTGTAACTGTTTTGATCTTCATTAATTATAGGTCAGGGAAGCCTTATCAAGGCACCTTGTCTTTTTCAATACAAACAAGATTAATTGCACAGTTCCTGCATAAAATGAATCACTAGCAATTTAACAATTTAAAAAGTCTTCTTTGAGAAACCCCTGGATTTAAGGGTGGGGTATTTTAAAAAGAAGTTTAACTGTTACAGGAAGCAGAGCAGCTGCCAAATTACTATGCCTGTGAGCTTCACCCTCATTATTAAGACTAAATGAATGCCCCCACCCCTACACTTTCATCCTCTTCCAGGCATAAAGGAAAGTAAAAGAGAGAGAAATCACACCGCACAAAGAAGTCTCTCTGAAGTTTGGAATGCTCCCTAGTTGTTTGAAGCCTTGATTTATACCTGACACCTTTCTTTAAGCTCATTGTTGAGACTCGCCTGTTTTCAAATCAACCGCAGACTCAAATGCTTGAGGTACCTCATCTTATGACGACCATATAAGATAGGATAAATGAACAAGGGATGGGTAACACTTTTAATATCCCCATAAGGTGATATGAAACAGTTCAATTCTTGACCTGGTTGCTATTTGACACTGGCTAGCTGATGAAACTGCAGTAGAGTAATGATAATCATAACTACCGAAGAATGTAATAGGATTTACTCCTCAGTGAACATTTATTAGACTGATCTGAATATGAAACTTATGAGAGTATACCCAATTTTAATAAAAAAAATCATAGTCATATTATGTCCCTTCATAAAAGGATGAAGAAATGAAAGTGTGATCCCTACAGTTAATGCAGATGCACACATGGAGCCCTTCTTTTCTGCCTGGGATTTCAGCAACTACTGTCTTCAAAAGACAAGCAAACTTGCAGAAACACATTGCAATGTCTACACACATTATTATACATCATACAACAATCAGATCAGTGTCAGGCTGGGCTCTGGTCCAATGAAGTAAGAGGACGAGAACAAATGAGAAGGTTGAGAACAAAGAAGGGAAACTGGTAAAGGCTAATGGCACCAGAAATCCAGCATTCATGACAGGTGTTTTCACATACAGTGTGTTCTAACATGAGTATTTTATTAGAGAACATAACAAAGACATGCTTCAGCACAACAAACTCATGTGAACAATGCATCGGAAAGGATACTTGACTATTGTGGATTTTCTACAAAAACGAACTCCATTTTGAAGGCAATACTTAATAAAGAGTATTGCGATTCATACAGCAGTTCAAATATTGTTATGATAGATTTGTAAAGTGACCCAAGTGTGTTAGCCAGTTAGGTGATATATACACTTCTTAAACATATACAGTAGATGGATAGAGAGAAGGAGTGTAGGGTGTGGGTATACAAAAAACTTCAGATTTTAAAATAAACCATGAAACTAGTATTCAACAGATGAATATTGCAAAGAACAATAAGATAGCAGAAGGAGGTAAAAGCATAGTCAAAAGAAAGATACATTATAATTAACCACATGCAGACTAGAATAAGATTTGAGGCACGCACTGAAAAGATCCTAATATTCTCCAATCTTAACATCAACTGAAGGTGCTGGAAAAGGGACCCTTAAGACAGTTTTCATTTAAGAATGATTATTAGGCTGTACAAAGTGACTGAAAAAACATCTTGAGTCATGAGTACCCATAGATAGGTCTATTCATCTTACTCCCAAGATAGATAGATAGAATTTGATATGGTGGAATCTAAGACTTTAAATATTTCCTACAGGTACAGTACTCTGCACCTGTCTAGCAGCATGTTTGATGGCTATGTTATGCCAAGCTATAGGTTAGTGCTAGTTATGTTGCCTTGAAGGGTCAGAGGCTGAAACCTGAAGTGCCAACCAATGATGGGATGCCAAGTTGTTGTGCCACCAAACATGAAACAAAATCCAAAGTTATCTACACCATAATTTCTGAATGCATTCAGTTTAGGAAAGAGGCCTTATTGTTTTTCAAGCTCTGCATGGTGCTGAGGTAATAATTATTCAGACTGCTGAATAATTCCCCTATCTCAGGGGAATCTAACATAAACATTGCAGAAGGTGGCATGGAAATCACAATGCTTCTTTTATTGTTTCTTACATTGACAACATATTTTTTCTCTCCCATAAATGCCAACTGTGTCCTGGTTACACAAATTTTCAAATCATGATGCCTTCTGCCAGTTCCTTTCCCCTTCCTCTGCATACATTCCCCCTCACATGTCACTTCCCCTTACATCTAGGTGATGGCGTCATCTTCTCCATACTCTCATGGTCAGTGGTGGGCTTCAGCAGGTTCGCACCAGTTCGCCAGAACCGGTAGCAGAAATTCTGGGGGCCCCTGCCCATCCAAGTTTTGAAATAAAGTAGTCCTAATTCAGATGCAATGCAGGGCTTTCCCCCTGGCCACACCCAACATACCACACCCACAGAGTAGGTAGTTAAAATTTTTGAATCCCACCACTGGGCAGGCATGACTAGATCGCCCACCCAGTCACATGGC
The DNA here is from genome assembly GCA_035047305.1 of Bradypodion pumilum. Classification (NCBI taxonomy): domain Eukaryota; kingdom Metazoa; phylum Chordata; class Lepidosauria; order Squamata; family Chamaeleonidae; genus Bradypodion; species Bradypodion pumilum. The sequence continues at coordinate 174,090,667 of JAWDJD010000003.1, forward strand.
TACACCCACAAAGTAGGCCACACCCATAAAGTAGGCCACACCCACAGTGTGTTAGTAAAAAAAATTGGAGTCCACCAGTGCTCATGGATATTCCACTCACAAATATGGAGAGAGACACACCCGTATTATTTCCCTCACACAGCTGAAGTAACTGTTACTTTTGAACTAGCCTTTAAATTGGTTTTTAAATATCTGTATGTCCTAATATCAGAGAGTCTATTTAGCTTTAAGTTACATTCCTTGGCTTTCTCAGTCTTTTTAAATACAGTAAAATGTTTCTGAATCAAATCACACTGAAACCATTTCTTTTTTCATTAGTTCAAGGTCACTATTGTCTCTCATGGCTAACAAGTCATTGCTGAACAAGCAGAAACAGCATCTGATTACTTAGTCAGCACCACCCATCTCATCTTACAAAAAACTGTTGAAACTTAGCAGATCTCAAGAAAACCACCCAGTGGACTTCATGACCTGGACCTCCGTCCCAGTAAACATGCACTGTCTGGAAACCATGGCATTATTCTGAAAATGTGAGCACGGAGGGTCACACATCTGCCTCCATAGGAAGGTAGAGAAGAAAACATGAATGTTATTCCTAGTCAACCATCCAAAAGAGGCGGTGGTACTGCATTGACACAGAAAGAATTTGCCAAAACACCATGGGAATCCTAATGCTTAATATGAATAACTAAACCAGCCACTTTCAAGGTGAATAAAAAAAGTAGAGAACTCTTTCTCTCTCTGGCATCTCAGGCCCTCTGACCTCAGTAGTTTCGCACCTAAGCCTCAAGCAATGTTTTAGCATTGTGCTGAGGTAATCATTTAAAGCACAAATTAGAGCTGATAGTAGTAGCATCTTGCACAATGTAATTCACTAGAGGATAATGATTAAGAGAGCAGTTTCTCCAAACATGATTCCACACCTCTCTTTCCTCCAGGCAAAGGAGAATATGGCATATCTGTGCAATTTACCAAGCCACATCCTGCACACAGCACCATGCCTGTCTCATGTTCATATTGCTTTGCTTTCTCCTCCCAGCAAAAGGTGTACAACAGCACATCTGTTGTTCAGGTCATCCCCACAATGGCACCGTTAGCACAGGCAGGAACTGGAAATACAAAACAAAGTACCCATATGGAGTTTTCAAGCAAGGGAGATCGTGGCAATAGAATGATGGAGTCTGCAAAATTAAACTGTGTCAGAGCTTTCCCTTCCAGCAAGACTATAAAGAAACCATTCTACAAAATCAATAGCCTGAAACTTGCCTTTCCTCCCCTTCAAGATGCTGAACCATAAAAACCAAACTGCCTGTGTATAGAAGTAGCAAAGCAACAAAGCCTTTTGATCAGCTAAATGACACGCAGCAGTAAAGTTAAACTTTGTCATAAAAATGTCTGGCTGGATCTAAGGAAAGGCCTATCTGTTATATGTCTACAACTCCTACCTTAGAACTTAAACTTGGCTTTCAGAGTCCCATGGTTACAGTTTCCCAAATCACTGACAGCTACATTTAGAAAAACAAGACATTCCCTGCCACTATGCAGTGACAGACTACCATATCTTACTAATATCATATCATCCATTTTTATACTTGCAGGCATGTTACTGTATAGTTTGTACATTCAGTAGAAACCAACTATAGTATTTATATTTGTGTCTGATCTCCAGCAAAACCCATCGACATCCTGATATATCTTCTAAATATGGGCAATATCTGTACATCATTAAGAGATTCTTTTGGTTCACTTGGACATTTTCTGTTTTTTTCTTCAAATAACATCATGTGAGACAACAGTGGAGAATCAGTCAGGACAGAGTAGATTCTTTACTTTTACAGTGTTCCTATTCATCTCTGTTTTCCTTATCTGCTGAACGTCAACTATCCTGTCAGAATGGATGCAGGGCTAAACCAGAAATTAACATCACATTATTTCTGAAAGAAAAAAAAAACTTGGATAGGCATATAGACTATAGGTAAAGCACAAGTGTTGTAGTTATTGTTATTGTTGCTGATGCAGATGGTGGCATGGTGTGTATGTAATAGCTGCTAATGAGGAAGGATGATGTTTTCCTATCTTTCCAAGGTAAAGTTGCTAGAACATTGGAACAGGGAAGAATCAGTATAGGAATAACCAGATTTAACATTTTATTTGTGATTATCTACCACCATAGAGAGCTAATGTTGTGTAGTTGATGGACACATAAGACTTCGGTTAAAATTGGCCGTGGAAAGTTGCTTGGTAAAACCACCCCAAAAACAACTTTGAAAACCCTATTAGGATCATAGACCTAATCATAAATGCAACTAGAGGGCACATAACAACAACCTTCCTTAGAGCCACCCAGAGATCAAATATGAACCCAACATTTCAAAGCACCTTGAGAGCAATTTGCACCCATAACCTACAATCAGTAGACAAGCTGTTGTAACACTCAGCACAACAACCCTAGAAAACCCATCCATCTTACGGTTTCTGCCAGCACATCTTTTATATGTTGGGGGAAAGGGAATGCCATAGAAGCAAGAGAAGCCGTGCCCTTCAATGTGTTTCTTTTATTTGTGCACAGCAGACTATATTCCAGACTGGCTTACTTAGGTTTTTGAAAAATCATTTTCATAAATCTGTTCTTGACATCAAACTGATATAACATTACATGATGCTGGCTCACTCACATTTAATTAAATCCATAAATATTATCACTCATTTAATGACCCACAGTGAACATTTTGACAATTAGAGTATTGTTCTGCTCTGCTAATCAGATCAGTTAGAAATGCTGGTGTCCAAAGGAAAGGCTGTTCTCAATGTTGTTAACAATTTGTAAGGTGTGTTGCTTGTTACTTTGTGCCAGGAAATGTAATAGGATAAGTTTTGCTATGCTATGTATGGGAATCCAAGTGAATGTATTTCTCCTTATTTTAATACCCTTGTAAAATAAAAAGACCTGAATAAGCAAAACATTTGTGGAAATATCATGTGTAATAATCAAACTAGTAGAAATGTCTGAAATAGACCAAGTAGTCATAGAATAAGGTCATGAAGTCCCAAATCAACTATTTTTTGTTTTGCATTTTCATGTAAAGAATTAGAAAATTCACAACTATGCCTAGCAAACAATATTCAGTCTAATCATAAGTCAATATTGTATAGCATGAGCCTTTCAAAAAAATCTTTTACATTGCAACCCCTAGGATTCTCCAGAAATTCCTCCACCAGAACTCTGGGAGTTTGTTGTGTACAAATGTTTATTGCTTTGCAATCGCCATTAAGTCTTTGCTGTAAAAGCACGCCCTTTCTGTAAGGTGCCACGTTCGTATGTATTCAATGTAATCTGATTGGTTTAACGCTGGTTTCCCGCGTTAGCAAAAGCCCGGGGAAATGTATCACTGTAACTGCCATTCTGTCTGTATATAAATTGCTTCCTCGCCCGTTTCCCCAGTCCGAACTGAGCTGTAATAAGTGACTTGTTGGTTAACCCCCGAACTGCTGTCACATTGCAATTAATACTTGGACTCAACAGAGTTAAAGGTAAGAAGTCAAAGTCTTCAAAGGTTCTTGCAATCATTCAAAAGTGTACAACTTGGAAAGCCCCTTATCAACCCCCATTTTAAAGAAGAAGGAGATGGTTGGTAGGGGCTATGCTGCAGGAATCCACAAGAGGTTATGGGACTAGTAGTCTGCCAATTAGGCTCTGTACCAGGTGCCTCTAAAAAAACAAGCATAGGTGACCCTATGAATTAGTGACTTCAAAATGATTTGTTCATTAACAATCCTGCTCAACTCTTGCAAACTTAAGGCTGTAGCTTCCTTTATTGAGTCAATCCACCTCTTATAGAGTCAATTTGCCCCTTATTTGCTCTTACTCCTCCTGTCATCTTCAACACTTCCAACATTATTGTCTTTTTCAGTGAGTCTTGTCTTTTCATGAAGTGTCTAAAGTACAGTGGCCTCAGTTATGTAAATTCTGCTTCTAGAGAGATTTCAGGTTTGATCTGATCTAGCATTGACTTAATTTTTCTTTCTGAAGGTCCATGGCATCCATAAAGTTCTCACACAAAACCTCATTTCAAATGAATCCTTTTTTAAAAAAACTTTCTTCACTGCCCAGCTTTCATGTCTACACAAAGTAATTAGGAACATCAAAGGTTGCCAACTGAAGTGGGCCCACAGCATCCATGGAAATTACATAAGTGTGGAATCAACATAGATCCCTTGTTCTGTGGTTCTACTGGGCTGGACAGAAGGCTTTTCTCTTGGGAAATTAAAGAATGCATTTAATGAGTACAGCACCTAGATGAGGCAACATATCAAGCTGTTTTAGATGCCAGTTCTTAGAAACAGGTGTTGCCAATAAGGGATTACTGTATCTGATTTACAGTCCAAAACAGCTAGTGGGTCAATGATTCCCCAACCTTAATTTAGAATGTGCTCCCGATAGGATGTAGTTAGCATACCAACATTTTTCCTCCATACATCAACTTTTCATTGCCAAAGAGGATTCTTCTCCTAGACTTGACCTTTAGGGTCATATAGATGCTTTTTGTAGGCCTTTTCTCTTACTATGTGTGTGTTTGTGTACGTGGGTGCATGTGTGTGTGCATGTAAAATCAATTTCTACGCTTTATTATGAATTGTCCTCCTTCAGGGCACAAGTCTTCCGCTACTGTGAGGTAACACTTGAGTAATTTGACTCCTTGGCACTGGAGATGCACAGATCTTATTGAAAGCTATAGGATGTAGACTCTACTGTGCTTAAGGGCTAACTCTAATCCACGGAAGTCAGATAGCATTTGGCAATGACTAGTATATCTGGCCATATTGAAACAAAGTGTTATGCCCTGCAGAGTGATGTATACTTGCACAAGCATTAACACAGATTTGATTGCTTTTGCTAGATCTACCGGCAAATCCTCACAACTTAAAATCATTAACAATATGTAGCATCTTGTTGAGTTTGTGTCTCACTCCATTAACACATTTATTTGCAAGTAGTTAGATAATGATTTTACTTTCAAGTTTTTAGGCTTTGGGCAAAAACAAGTAAATGTCATATTTCTGATTCTTTTTCATGAAAATCAGAATCTTTAGATGCTAAATAGAAAACCAATAACTGAATCCTATTATAACTATCATGAAATCTATCTCTCCCTCCAGTCAAGTACAGCAAAATTTACATTCAGGTAGAATAAATGTTACATTCGAACCAACTTTGGTAGTCATGTCATCAAGATCATGCCTTTGACATTACATCTTGGTTCCATATTCACAAACCCCAAGGCAAGTAAAAGAGTATGCCCTGTTTACTGGCAACTGTCCCTTGAAAAGCTGGAGAAGTTGTAGTTTTTGATATCTCTGACTACAAAAGCATCAAGATTTTGGGATGGGGAATTTTTATCTGGTATTTACTTGGAATACAGGATAGACTCTGAGAATCAGATGGTAGAAATGTTAATAATTTACCAACACAGGGATGGATATATATATATATATATATATATATATATATATATATATATATATATATATATATATATATATATATATATATATATATATATATATATATATATATATATATATATATATATATATATATATATATATATATATATATATATATATATATATATATAAAGATAAATTTTAAGCAACAAATATAGTTCTTAAATTAATTTTTCAAACTTCCTTAGGGATATAGTTAATTCTTCACAGCCTCAAAATGTTGCTTTATAAGACTTCATCTCCCCCAACCCTTCCAGCCCCTCAGTCAGTTATGGAGTCAAAAAAGGCAATGTTTCCAGCTCTAGTCCTTCCATAAAGTATGAATTTTCTAAAAGTTACTCCCAGAAACCTGCACCCATGGTGTGACTGGATTCTTGGTGCATTTTTTAGAGTCCTTAATTTGAAGCGCAACACATCAAATGCAATGCTGGCTTGGGGAGTGGTAGTCTTAAAAAGTTAATGCTTCTACATGCAAGAAGTGTTGACATCTTGGAGGAAGACATGGATTAAGCCAGAGATAGACAGGACTATGGAGGAGGTGGCAGCATCATTTTAGCCCTCTATCCAACAGCTGGGTGGACTGAAAAATGTATATATCATGGATCGGGGTGATGGCTGGCTCTATCGAGAGAAAGTCTCGAGGTGTATCTTCTTGATATTAGGGGTAATTAAGCAAAATATGTGAACAGTACTATGTATGTTACTTTTTCATTTCCCCCTTGATTAATATATTAAATTGCACAACATCATTAGGTATCCAATGTGAGGCATCGTTCCCACTGAAAGTCCATTAAAAATAAAAAGAGTTTGCAGAGAAGAACATCTTGATGCTACTGTATCTTGACCATGACTTAGCCCCTCAGCCATCCCACTCCTTCCTGCCTCCTTCAGAGTGAGAAGGCCCTCAGTATGTATGTACATCTGCTCACCTGCCTGTTTCTGTGTGTCTGCCTGCATGTGTGTGAAAGAGAACAGGCGCTTCTGCACATGACTGTGCCCACTGCTAGTTGTCATGCCTTCTGCCCCACTTAACACAGTGTGGAATCCACCATCACCACCTTCTTGCCAGAATACTATGCACATTTATAAGAACAACAGTTCAAAACAACCCTCACTATAATAAGCTTCAAGACAGAATTTGTATGCAATTTCTTTTTCAAAGCAAGTTGTCCCAAGGCATCCCGAAATAGAGAGAAGAGGAATGACCAGTGTGACAATTCGGAGACCTTATTTAAAGAAGAAAAGTGAGACAGCATTTATGCATCTTTTCCTAGATCAGTGATGGCCAACCTTGGCACTTCAGGTGTTCTTGGACTTCAATTCCCAGAAGCCCAGATCAGCACTCCCTGCTGATCAAGGCTTCTAGGAATTGAAGTTCAAGAACATCTGGAGTGCCAAGGTTTGCCATCACTGTCCTAGATGTATACTGAATTAGCATCTGAAAAAATGGTAGTTACATCCTAATGGATTGTAGCTGCTGAAACTGCCCAAATAAGTGCATACAGTACTGATTAAGGAGTGACTGGGTTGGATACATTAAAATATGCCAATTCCTGCCAGATTCTTGAATCACAAATAAAGTTTTTGAAGCTCACATGCACTTTGAACAACATGCAGTACTATCTTGGCATATCAGTTACTTTTGACTGCTGCAGACAGGTAGGTTGACAATGCTGCCCTGCATTTGTATATACTGAAGTTAGCTCCACTCAGTCCTGCAATGCTAACTTCCAGGAAATGGTGGTACAAGATTGTAGTATAAGTCTGTGTCCTATGCTGCAAAATATCCATTCTACTGGAAAGTGATAAAGTAATGTAATTCTGATATATTCTTACCGTTGTTTCACCTTCTTCTTTGTGCTGTTCCATTACGTTGTGTAAAGAACTCTAAAGATTTTACTGTCTCCCAGACCCTACTCAGGTTTTGCATTTGATCTTGGGAAGGCGGAGCAGCACTCCGTCTTGGAGGGAGTGCAAGATGGTAAGAGATAAATCAACTTTTTAATGTATGTTTAAAAGGAAACCAGCCCAGCTCAAAAATCCTCACAGCCTAACCCATGATTAGACAACATATTCAGTGTACCTTTGGAACAAACTGAAAAGTACATTATGGCCTAGAGGTCTGTACTATCTTATCATTTTAGTTAGATCTAATCATCAAATCTGCATTCTCTCCCCCCCCCCCCCAATTTATATAATAGATGCCAAAACACAGCTAGTAGGCATAGAGGCCTTTATTCATAGCCATTAAAAAAACCCAAACCATTAACTTCAAATAGAAAAAAACCAAATCACCAGTCATGAAATATGCTTAAGAAATGTAAGTTTAAAAAATTGTAAAGCTGAGTCTACACAAATCTGCTCTAGAGCTTCCGAGTTGCATTCAGTGTTTTAAAATACTCCTCTTTTTGCAGGGATACTAAAGCTCTGGATATTTGGATTCTGTCAATCCTGGCTACTGGATGTCTTGAAATTTGTGGTGGCATGTTTTTCTGAAAGGCAACAGAATAGGGGTTTCTTGGCTTCACCCCACCCTTATCACCTCAGCCTCCAGCACTTCCTAAAAAGCCATGCTTCTTAGAGCTTAAGGGTCCTTCTGAAATTTCAGAAATCAAATCATATCTTTCTAACCTGTCCTTCTTGCCACTGTGTTCACTTGCATGTTAAATCCTAGAAGGATGCATGTGTATATTCTGGACTTTACATTGTGACCTCTGCTTTATTCTGTGATGGACACAGAACTGTAACTGGGATGGGGAACCCAGGATAATTTGGCAGGGCCACACTGGGAAAATGAGACATGTCTAGATTCAAGTCATTGGATTTTGATCAAGACAAGTGTGGAGCTTTTGTGCTCAACCAGGGCATCTTTCCATCAAAATACTCTCCTCAAACTGCAGGCTTAACTCACTAGGAGAGGACATGAAGGTCCCACTTTCATTCCTGTTAATGTCCAGGTAAGTGTGGGAAAGACATCACCCTGAAGCCCTAGAGCAGTGATGGCGAACCTTGGCACTCCAACTGTTCTTGAACTTCAATTCCCAGAAGCCCTGATCAGCAGGAGTGCTGACTTGGGCTTCTGGTAACTGAAGTCCAAGAATACCTGGAGTGCCAAGGTTCACCATCACAGCCCTAGAGATTTTACTGGAAGTTACTAGGCTAAGCGGATCCATGGTCTAACTGAGCATAACACATATTCTTACACTCTTTATATATTCCTCTGCTCTTTCACCACGGGTCTTTCCAGTACTAAATGTGATATGATTTATAGCTCAAGCTTTGTCTTGTCAGCACATGATTTGTTGCTATAATTATCACATGGAGACTGGCTGTGCATGTTCCTATGGTGCCTGGAGTTTATTGTATACAGTGTCATCGTTGATGAGAGAAGCTATTCCTCCCTTTCAGTTTTGTATCTTGGATGGCTTACTACAGCTCTGAGAATCTCCCCAGTCAACAAGGCATTGTAGCTGGGGAAAAAAAGAGTAACTTTTCCAAACTCTGGCTAGAGCTCACTTGAATACCTGGAAAAACCTTTTACCCTCCCAAATTAGAATGACACATATCCACAGGGGGTGCCAAAATATATATACAGATAATATAGATGTTATCTATGTCGTACTTTTCAAAGTTGAATTAAATTATGGTAGCAATGTGTAGTATGACATTTGCTCAAAAGAATTAATGCTAGAGTCACAATGCACCATGAGATGTGAGAGCTTACCTCAGTGAGAATTTGCCAGGACAATGGATAGGACAAAGAGGTGAGACTGAGTTTCCCCTCCCCCACACACACATTTTTAACATTCCTTGACTTAACATTCCTTGTCTTTTACCTATGGGGGACCTAAAAGGATCTGGTGTACCATAGAAAACTGGCTACAGTAGTGGTACTTTGGGAAGGAATTGAAATAGCATGTGCAGCAATGCAAGTGGACACTTTGGTCAATATTGTTCAAGCAGTAGTTTGTCATAATGGGTGTGGGAAAATATCACAGATGAGTGGGATATAAATGTAATAGATAAATAATCAGATGTATCTGGACACTGATGGTAACCACTTTGAGCACATCTTGTACTTTCAGAGGTCAAGCATGACTTGTATTCATCTTTTGTTATTGCTATATACAGTATTGAGTACAGTATTACAATTTTAATACAGGTCTTTCCTTTTTTAAAAAATAAGAACATAAGAACAGCCTTGCTGGAACAGGCCACAGCCCATCCAGTCCAGCATTCTGTCTCACACAGTGGCTTACCATTTGCTTCAGGGCATTCCCAAGCAGATGCCTTCACCTGCTTAGGATTCCCTGGAAATGGCATTGAGAGATATCCTGCCTATCTCTCCAACTCTTATTTGTTTGAGAACAAGTGCCCAACAGTTTCATGGAGTGCCCCCTAGTTCTAGTGTTGTGCGATAGGGAAAACAGTTTTCCCTTATCTACTTTGTCCACACCGTGCATGATTTTATAAACTTCAATCAGGTCACCTCTGATTGAATGTGTATACATTAAGACACCCTCTGTATATATACTGTATCTTGGATACTATTAGCTACCATTTGCAGGCAATTAAAAGCAATTAAACTGTTTCTTATCTAGACATGGAAAGTAACTGGCTAGATGGCAGTATTCTGCACTTGAGGTGCTATATTCACAAAATGTAGCCCTGAAACTAACATTTTAGTTTATAATCCTGTGGAACAGAGGAATCAAGAACAGAAGAATCAAGGGGGACTTATGTTTAAAATGAGCATTCAGGCTTTGCCTCATGTAACTGTTACCAGATGACCCAAGGAAAGATCTCCAGGAGGACATAATATTCTGCGATTGTTGCAGTCTATAAATATTCCCACCCAGCAGGGCTGTAACAGTATTTGGTAGGCTATTAAGCTGTACAGTATTGCTCTTTGTAAATGCCGTCTCTACGGGTGGTTCACAGTTGTCCCAGCTGGCAATGCATTCCTGAACTCATGACAGAGGAACCACTTTCTGTGTGGAATGGTGCACTGTTTAGGAACATAACTACACAAGACATTCCACATTTCCTCCTGTGTGGGCACTTCATATGAGTTCTTGGGAGCTACTGTTTTCTCTTCTGCTTCATTGCTTCAAGGCTGTTTCTTGCTAATACAACTGCAGGTCATAGAATGAATGTGATACTATCATGGTATCACACAGACAATCAGATGCAACAATAGGCAATAGTGTTAGAGAGATGTTATATCTGACAAATAGTGTGGCAAAAGAGGTCAAACTAAGCCAACAGAGAGAAAAGGGAACATGCCGAACAAAGGAGAGATAAGAGCAAAGCAAACAATCACACTTGTATACAGTGACACACTGCAAAAAAAATTACTACCTGCTCTGTGGGCTGGCCAAATCTGTGGGCAGGGCCAAATCTGTGGGTGTGGCCAAACACCCTGCATTATGGGCTATGGAGGTGGGCATGGCCAACCAAGTTGGCATGGCCTGAGGGAATTTCCGCTACCGGTTCTGCAGAACCTGACAGAACCTGCTGCAGTCCATCACTGCTTATATACCACCCCATAGTGCTTAGTGCACTCTCTGGGTGGTTCACAAGTTAATTCGCATTTTGCTCCCAACATGCTGGGTACCCATTTTACCGACCTTGGAAGGATGGAAGGTTGAGTCAACCTTGGTTCCTGGTCAGGATTGAACTCACAACCTTTTGGTTGCAGGATAGCAGTTTAACTACTGCACCATCAGGGTGCCCTCTGAACTCGTCCATTACAACTGCTCTGCCCTTTGCTAGTAAACATACATAGAACTCTCTCCAAATGTTGATTTTATTCTTTGTCCATTTCTCATACAGCAACTCCCCCCTTTTTGCCCCTATAGTATTTTGCTTTCTTGTAGAGATCAAGGCCTTAGGCAGAACCCAGCATCCTATTCCGTACACCTCACGTTAACATTTTCACTGCTTTTCATCTTTGCATCCTCATCCTCCCCCGCATGCTATTGAGGAATAAGCTTAACAACAATCTTGGCCCTCTCCTGACAGCTTCCTGTTTTTTCTGCCAAAAGGTGAAACTAGCTATAAAACTTGGAAGGGGAGGGGGGGGGTTGTCACTGCATGAAAATTTACAATTTTGGAAGAAAATTAAATATGAGATTGATCCTTTAATTGCTTAACTTTAATCTTGCTTCATAAAGGAACTTCTTTTTACTCCAAACCTCATCTCAAAGCTTCTGCTAACGTAGCCTGAAGGGCAAAAGAAAGTGATGCACTTCAGTCCGGTAGATATTCTCTAATAGCAGCAGAGCAAAAATAAGAACAGCAGCAAAAGAATAATATCCTAGTTCCATTTCAGATTCAACAAGATGAGACTATCTCTGCTGGAGGGGGGGAGTAATTCTTTTGTCTTAACTTCACAAACGGACAATTTTTCTATGAATGTGGAGAAATTCAAATGCAGCATTTACATGCATGCCATTTTTGCCAATGTACAAGCGTACATGCTTAATGATACTTACTCCTAAGTAAATAATGCCTAGATCTGCACCCTTGTGCAGTAACACTCATGAATGTATCTGCATTAACAAGCACTACACTTTGTTGTTGTTCAGTCACACAGTCGAGTCCAATCCTTTGCGACCCCGTGGACCACTGCATGCCAGGCACCTCAGAAGTACAACAGATCATCTTACAGTAAGAATTTACTGTTGTAAATAAATTCATTTATGATTTGATATATTTATTGTGAAAGTGTTTTATAGCTGTCGTTATATTATGTTTGTTTTTAAAAAGGCTATCTTGTAGATAATCTGCCCATTTTTGTCAAATATACTTCTGTCCCGGTTTTGTGGGAGAGAATTATGGCAACCCTAACTGGGAAGGCTATTGCTTTAACTATGTGGACTTTTGTTAGCAGGGTGATGTCTCTGCTTTTTATTATGCTGTCTAGGTTTCTGATAGCTTGCCTCCCAAGAAGTAAGTGTCTTTTTATTTCATGGCTGCAGTCACCATCTGCAGTGATCTTAGATCACCTAAGAAGGTAAAGTCTGTCACTGCTTCCATTTCTTCCCCTTCTATTTGCCAGAGAGTGATGGGGCCAGATGCCATGATCTTGGGTTTTTGATGTTGAGTTGCAGGCCAGCTTTTGCACTCTCCTCTTTCACCCTCATCAAGAGGCTCCTTTAGGTCTTCTTCACCTTCTGCCATTAGGATAGTAATTTTCTACATTTTTCATGAATTTCCAAAATTAACTCCAGGAGCCAAGGAGAGTGGGATGGGAGGAGGGCTCATTTGAATCCCTTTCCCTCACCATCCCATCCCACCACCAGCCAGGGAGAGTGGGATGGAGGAGAGAGAGGGATCCTTTAAGCCTGTTTCCACCCCATCCCACTCCGGCTGACTGTCAGGAGGCCGGGAGGGTAGGATTGGCTGAGCAAGAGAGCTCCTTTGGAAGCTGGCCTTCACTCAACTCCTAGAGGTCAGCGACGGCCTCCAAACCACACAAGCAGAGGGAGAGAGGGTGAGGGGTTTAGGGCGGTTTTAAAAATAGCCCTTTCCTGTCTCTAGCCGCCGATCCTCTCTTGTGCCAAACCGCATCAGTGGCTGGGGGGGGGGGGGGGGGCTCTTACCAGCGTATAAGATGCACTCCGTTTTTCCGATGTATTTTAAGGGAGAAAAGTGTTTCTTATATGCCGGCAAATACGGTATGTGTTGGATGTTTGTCTCTGGGGAGGTAAGGCTAATTTTCTTATTGCATAAAACATAATGTTTCCAGAAGCAGTCATTCTCAACAAGGCTTTGAACCAATCTATCCACAATAATAAAACTTGTCTTCATTGGAGAAAATAGCTCGATTCATTACTCATGCCTACCTTCGCTTCTGAGGGTCTGATCATCCATTGAAGCAAATGTGTATTTCCTACCAACAGTATTATTCTTCCAAGAAACAAATTTTTTCATTATTACTAGCCTGAGAGTCAAGGCCGTAACCAGGATTCTAGATGGGGGGTTGGATTTTCAGGAGGGGCAACAATGTCACACACACATATATAACATTTGAATCCCAGGGTTTGTTATCTCAGGAGGGTTTTTGCCCCCCGCCGGGCCCCCTCTGGCTATGGCCCTGCTGAGAGTGAGACATGCAAATAAAGCCTTGCTATCTCCTAATGAGCCATTTTATAAACCAAAAGCCACTGCTCAGCAAAATGCAGATTTAGGCAAATTTGTGTTAGAATAAGCATGTTGTCTGGTGACATGTCTCCTTTTTTGGTTTTGTTTTCTTGGTGTTTTTTTAAAATCACTCATATTAGTGGATTTTCAATAAAAATCAATTATATGTGCATATAAGATCAGATCTAATTCCTAGTGCATTAACTGGAACAAACATTTTGGACTTTGAAGTAGTAACTTGATATATTTTAAAACTTTCAAGGAACTGGTAGTGGTTTCTTACACCTGCTAAGTGATGAGAGAAATGGTATTGCTAATAGTTATCTGAGCCCATGGTACAAATTGAGGTTCAGACCTTTTCTTCCTGTTTTACACTAGAGCCACCCACCTCCTTTCTCTCTCTCACTTCTCTAGGGACTCTGAAAGAACAATAAGTAACTTGAGGTCCATTATAAGTGACAGTGAGTCACATACCTTAGTATGGCAAAAGAGCCAGTACCAAAGGTGTTAACTCCCGGGATAACACGGGCCACCTAACCCACAGCCACTCAGTCTTGCCAGGATTCAGTTGTAGCCCGTTGTCCCCCATCCAGACCCTTTACAGCCTCCAGAGACCTGCATAGCTTGGGTCCCCATGGGCTGAGATGTACAGTTGAGTATCATCTGCATATTGATGATACTTCACCTTGTAGGAATGGATGGTCTCACCCAGAGGCTTCATGTAGATATCAAATAGGAGAGGCGAAAGTATAGAGCCCTGTGGCACCCCATAGTGGAGAAGCCTAGGGCTGGACCTCTTGCCCTCCAACAACATTGACTGGGTCCGGCCCTAAGAAATTAGGAAAACCAGGCCCACACAGTGCCCTGGACCCCCAATCCTCGGAGCTGTTCCAAAAGGATACCGTGGTCGATGGTATTGAAGGTTGCTGAGACGTCAAGAAAAGCCAGGACAGACGGATTACCTCCGTCCCGCTCATGCCAGATATCATCCAACAGCATGACCGATGCAGTCTCAGAACCGTATCCAGGCCTGAATTCTGACTGAAAGGGGTCCAGATAATCTGCTTCATCCAGAACTCCCTGCAGTTGCCACATCACTGCCTCCTCCAATACCTTCCCTAAAAAGGGAAGGTTGGATATAGGCCTAAAGTTGGCCAATATTGTTGGGTCAAGTGATGGCTTCTTCAGGAGGGGACACACCAATGCCTGTTTTAATGGTGCCAAAAATACACTCTCCCTCAAGGAAGCATTAACTATCGCTCCGACCCAACTGCCTGTCATCGCCTTAGTCATTTTGACCAACCAGGCGGGGCATGGATCTAACATGCAGGCAGTGGCACGAACAGCCCCAAGGACCCTGTCTACTTCCTCAGGGACAAATGGATCAAACCGATCCCAGATAACATGGCAAGACTGTGATCCAGTCAGCTCCAGACCCACCATATCCATGTTGGGATTGAACTTTGAGTGAATCCGAACAATTTCCTCCATCAGATCATCAGAAAAATCATCACCCGACCCCTGCCATCCAGGTTCAGGCTCCCCTTTACCAAAAAGGAATCTCGTCACCCGGAACAGAGTCACTGAACGATTATCCGCAGAGGCAATAAGGGTGGTGAAGTACTGGTGCTTTACCGCCTCTATCACCACAAGATGGGCTCTAACAGAGCCTCTAGCAAGTGTTCAGTCAGAATCATCTTGGGTCTTCACCCAACGGCACTCTAGGAATCTCTTTGCCCACTTAAGCTCCCTCAAATCTTCCGTAAACCATGGGGATGAGTGGGGCCGACGAGCTCGGAGAGGCCGTAGTGGTGTGATTACGTCCAAGGCCATCATTGCCTCTTTATTCCAAAGGGCAACCAAAGCCTCGGCTGAATTGTGCAGTCATTCCAAAGGAAGAAACCCAGTGTCATGATAATCACAACGGATGATTTCATATTTTAATTTTCTTTAAATTTATTAAGTATTAAGATTCATATAGTATATTCGCCCTAAGGACATCTGTCCGTCCAACCAGAGCGGACCAGAGGGGCTCTCTAATAGTGCCATCGGCCAGAGGGGCTCACCTCTCTGGCACAAGGAGGAGAGCCTTCTCTGTGTCCGCACCAGCCCTTTGGAACCTCCTGCCTGTGGAACTGTGTCTCTATCAGTCACCAGGAGTGGGCCAGTTTAATTGGCTCAGAAAGTCCAGAGTCACCAGATAGTGATCTGACCATGGCACTGGTATTATCTATAAATGCTGTAGTTTCCAATCACTCAGCCACCACTCCGACAGGAAAACTAAATCAGATGAGTGGCTACTGCTCCTGGTAGGGCCCTGAAATTACCTGAGTCAGGTCCACAGCAGCCATGGTAGCCATGAACTCCCAAACTACCTCCAATCTGGCCCCCAATGAAGGCAAATTGAAGTTCCTCAGGACCATAAGTCCAGGGAGCTCCAATGCCAACATTGTGACTGCCTTGAGGAGGTCAGGCAGGGAATCTGCTACACCGCAAGGGAGCAGGTACAGGAGCAAGATTCCCAACTGACCCTTAAGGCCTAACCGAAGAAGCAGAGTCCCACAACTCTGTACCTGTGGAGCCATGGCCCTGGCGACTCCCAGTGACTCTCTGGCTACAATGGTGATGCCACCCCCTTCCCTTCCCTTATCCCTAGGCTGTTGCCAGACCCCCAAACCTGGCTGGACACATTTCCGACAAGGGAACACCATCCTCAGGTGTCAGCCAGGTTTCAGTAATGCATGCCAGGTTGGCCCACTCCCCCAAGATTGTATCTAGAAGCAAGGGAGCCTTATTACATACCGACTTGGCATTCACCAGCAGCAGCCTAAGGGTAGGGTCACTTTGGGTCCGCTGTCCAGGAACTAGAGGTGTAGACGGGGGTGGAATGGGGGACAGATATTAAATATCGATCCCAAGTTCTCTGAGTGCAGCCCGCCTCTTGGTCCCCGCAATATTGCCCCGTGCTCATCACAACTACAATGTGGGCCTCAGGAACCTCATAACTGACTCCAGACCAAACGCTCTTCCTTTTTTCATGGCCTGGCTGTCCCTTCCTCCCCCATCCCAGCCCCCCAATACCCAACTGTCAGCTTCCCCGTCCCTTCCCAAATCTTGAGATCATCCCTTAGTTGCTTTGTTACAGAAAAAGAGTAACAGTTGGTTGTTCCAAGAACTAGTTAATGAGTACCCACTGAGATTGAAGAATCCCAACAGGGACTAATTAAACGTTGGCAAGGAATGGCTGAATATTATACCTTTTGCATTAAAAAAACCAGGATTGCTTTTTAATGCAAAAATAAAATCCTCTTAAGCAAAATCTTGTTGCATAACTTTGTGCCAGTGAAACCCATATTGGATGCTGGAAACATTTAACATAGATTAATTAAAAGTTTCCTATCCTCTTGTTTGAGCCAGGAGTTCTCAACCTTTTAAAGCTGGGGGCTGGGTCACACTCTCTCAGACAACTTCAGGGGCTGGATGGCCATTTTGCCCTCCCTCCAACACATGGCACTTCCTGGTGTGGTAGAGACGGGGGGGGGACACATGAAATGGTTTCATGGGCTGCATCCAGCCCATGGGCCGCAGGTTGAGAATCCATGTACTAAGCATTCTTCGGGCTCCCTTTTGCCAAGGGGAAACCTTTGGTAGCCTCAAGATGGTGGGGTTGGGGTGGGAGTTTGGAGATTTGAAAAATCAAAAATCGTGACTGGGTTAGTGGCATGATCCCAATCCCATTGGCAGTGATTTCTGATGTTTAAAGACTTCCATCAAGATGGTATTTGAGTTTTGCAAGAAATAACTATCAATGGTGTTGCATTGGAACAGATTCTTGCAATTTAAACATAATTCCCTCTCTCAAGTAATCTTACGCTTCATTTCTCCCCCTATGAAATACTTATAATCTCATAAACTACTTTGGCCTTTTGTTTGTACCAGTGTTTCTCAGCTGTCATACTGGAAGTTCAATTTATCATATGTAATGATAGACAGATACAGTATGTGATGAAGTACTGTATCATCTTCCTTCTTTTTTCCTTGTAAATGCTCAAATTGAAACGGAAGAAGAAAAACTGCCAGCAATGTATTTTCTACCTAGGGAAGCAGGAAGAACTTCTCTTACTTCAGGCTATTGGAAGTTTTATCACTACATTAAAACCCCTACTTACAAAAAAGTCCATTCCATAGGCTTTTGCTTAAATCGGTTTTTTATGTAACTTGAAGCAAATCCATAGGAAAAAATATTTTTTACATAACTCGAAGCAAACTCACAGGAAAAATGAAATGTTTATGTAAATCAAAGCAAACCCATAGGGAAATGAATTTTTACGTAACTCGAAGCAAACCCATAGGAAAAAGAATCTTTATGTAATTCAAAGCAAACCCATAGGAAATCGTGTAAATCGTGACGGCCCGAGGCAAGTTTTAGGATGGAGCAAGATCCAACTATGGCGCCCCCTTGGTCACCCCTAATATATGGGGTTAAATTAAGTTACTTGACAAAACTTTACACATGTCTTACCACTGCGGCGCCCCCTGGGAGTAGGCACCTGGAGCGACTGCTCCATTCGCCTTATGGTAGGGCCGGCCCTGATCAGGATATGGTTTTAGCACAAAATCATTATGTAAGTTGAATTTTATGTAACTCGAGGGATATGTAAGTCAGGATTTTACTGCATTTTGTTCTAATAAGAAACTGATAGCATTTCATTGAGCAATACTGTCCATATAAAATAGTCTAAAGCTGCAAACTTTAACAAAATAATCAAAATCAGAGATGCTGCAGAATAACTTTTTTCACTCAAAACCAGTGGTGGTATTAAAAAAAAAATTATGACTTACTCTATGGGTGTGGTATGGTGGGCATGGACAGGGTGGAAACCCTGTGTTGCACCTGAATTAGGACTACTTTATTTCAAAACTTGGATTGGTGGGTCCAGGTGGAATTTCTGCTACCAGTTCTGGCAAACTGGGGCGAACCTGCTGATGCCCACCACTGCTTAAAACCGAATGTTGGAGTACTTTGTTTTCTGTAAAGAAAAGCAAGTTTTTTTAAAAAAATAATAATAATCCAGCTCCAGAGTAGCACATAATTAGAGAACTCTTCCTTTCCCTTGAAAGGAAGGGTCTACAAAGTGTATTACATGTGCTGATGTTCTGTCATAAAGTTTATTTCTACAGCACTTTTGTATTAAATTATCCTCTCTCTTCTTCTTCAATAAGACTGGTGATCTTCCCTTATCTCCAGAGAACAGTAAGAAGACACATATCTATAGGTCTTGGTAGAAAAACAGTGTGCTGTAGTACCAGTGATCAAGGGCTACGTTTTATGGACATGACATGAGAGAGATCCTATAGGATTTTAAAAGTCTTTTCCATTTTCAAACACTCCCCAAAGGCATGGGGGGCGGGGGAAGTAGCACTGTTGGAAAGTATTGACAATGCCCTTTCAATACCCTTTGCCACAACCTTGCACCAAACTGCGGGTGGCAACTCCTTCAAGAAGATAAAGCAATTTGGCCCATTTCTATTTGTGAGTTTCTGGCCTATCCAGTTCTGAAGATTCAGTAGATGCCTAGCTCATTGTTGACTTTCCCCCAAACCTTGAGCTTTCCAGTATCTGAATCATGTTCCAGAATGAATAAGATAAAAATCTTACAATCACAGTGCACTGTGATGAGCACATCAAAGAGACAGTTAACTCAATTTGCATATGTGGCTTTTCATCACAACAGCTCTCTTTAACACTCACAAGGTAAGCCAAGAAAAATGCTGTACTACATAACCATGGGAAACAGTGTAAAAATAAATAACAAAACATTTTTAGAAGGAGTGTTTACTTGTGGGACGATCCACAGATAATCACATATACTAACAGCAAAATAAGTTCTGCAAGTTACTATCTTTAGATAATCAAAACAGCAACCTGTGTTGCATAGATGAATAGATTTGGGGAATCCCAAGTGTTTGCTGGGCTGGACGAATCGCAAGCTTGATTAAGATTGCTGGGAGAACTAGCAACAATCTGAGATATGCAGATGACACCACCCTAGTAATGCAGAAAGTGAAGAACATCACTTGGTGAGGGTGAAAGAGGGTGCAAAAATTGGCTTGAGACTCAACATTAAAAAAAAAACCCATACACACACACACACATCAGATCAAAGCATCCGGCCCCATCAGTTCTTGGAATTGTCTAATAGCAAGCTGTAGAATACTCCTCTGAACTAAAACTGATAATTATATGTACTGTATTTGCCTAAATAATAGGACCCAGCATTTCACAGACTGTAGCCATGCCAGTGAAACAGGTATCTTTGATGGGATTGAGAATGGGGAGGGCACGGAACAGAGAAATCTTTGATTAGGAGCTCTAGATCAGTGGTTCCCAATGTGGCTCCTATGCCCCATAAGGCGACTTCAATTCCCAGAAGCCCAAGTCAGTACATTGACTGATAAGTGCTTTGGGAAATTGACTTAGGCTTCTGGGAATTGAAGTCCAAAAATCAAAAGTTGGGAAACACTGCTCTAGAGTCTAGCTTCTGTGTATATGACTAGGAAAATGTGGTTTGACCAGGTGTAAGCCAAAAGCCAGCTTGTACCATGAAGAAGAAGAAAATTAACTCATTCAGTTAATGTAGTGTAATTAGTTTGGCAACCAGGAGGAAAAGTATTTCCAAGAAGGTCTGTGATGAGGCTTCTAAACTCAAGCTTATCTGTGACTTCA
This sequence comes from Bradypodion pumilum, assembly GCA_035047305.1. Lineage (NCBI taxonomy): Eukaryota > Metazoa > Chordata > Lepidosauria > Squamata > Chamaeleonidae > Bradypodion > Bradypodion pumilum. The sequence continues at coordinate 174,111,047 of JAWDJD010000003.1, forward strand.
AGGAAGAAGCTAAATGGATATTACTCTGTGTACACAACTCATGTATACTGAAGCTGTTAAATTGAATGACTCTTTAAGATATATAATGGGACTAGTGAATTGGCTTTTTATCACTCAGATGGAGGAGGTGTGTCGTCCATGAGCCAAGCTTGCCTCTTAGAAGGAATGTTGGCTGAACCTGCTGTCCATCTTGCCATTCTGTGATGCTGTGTCACCAAGATGTAGGTATAGACAAGCTACTAGTTTGGTTGTTTTTTCATATGTTCTCCTGGAATATTCATAATTATGCCTCTGTAATTTGCTCAATTACAGTATTTTGGGAAATCTTTTGTAACTGTGTGGAACTGTTTGTCTTTTACATCCTTAGTTTTTCTTTCCTTCTTTTAATAAAATACAAACATCTTTTCAAGCAGATACTGTACTGTATATGGATCTCTGGCTCAGAGGGTTGTAGTACAGTACTTAAATCCAGGTCTTGCCTTGAAGAGCTACTGAGTGTGGTGACAGCAATATCCTTACAAGTGGATTGCTTCCAAGTGCTTAAGTTGTGGTTTTTTCCTTTTTTATAAAAATGTGAGCTCTATGGAGCATTTCCAAGTGCAAGGTGGCCTGGGTACTGGGAGAATATGGTGTGAGTCAGGAACTTAGATGGCAGTCATCACATATATATTGGCTATTGGGATGTACCAAAGAATTTCACAAGGAAATCAGTCTCTGTATTATAGAATACAGAAAACACCTTTGATTGTGTGGATCATGAAAAGCTACAGATCATTTTAAAAGAAGTAACGTTTGTTTGCACTGATCTTTATGCTCTGGACAAGAGGCTCTGGTTAGGGTAGGAAATGGAGAAATGTTCCCCTTGGCAAAGGTGTCATAAAAGGATTATTTTATCTTCACATCTGTTCAAGCTATATGCAGACTTTATCAGAGGAAAAACTGGATGAGCTTCAAATAAAAGAAGAGCTAAATTGGTGGAAGAAACATCAGCAATTTAAGATTATGCAGATGACGCTATATAATTGGCAGCAGAAAGCAATTACAAGAAATGATTACTGATGAAGTTGAAAGAAAAGGTAAAAGTAGGATTACCATTAAACATTAGGAAGACAAAACTAACAAAAAATAACATAATTTTAATGATGGCAAAGAAGAAAATCAAATTTTTTCAAGATTATCTGTACCTAGGTTTAGTCATCAATCAATTTGGAGACTACAGCCAAGAAACCAGAATAAAACTGAGAAAAGAAAGGATTCTTAAATGTTGGGATGTGTAATTGAAGATCAAGGACAAGAGCATCCTTATTAGTTATGTATGGAGGTGAAAGAAAGAGAATGAGTAAAACTGATAGGAAAAAAATTAACTCATTTGAAATGAAGTGTTGGAGAAAAGCTTTATGGAGACCATTAAGAAAAATAATTAAAATCAACCTGAACTTCCTCTAGAACAGGGGTGGCCAATCTATGGCCCATGGGCTGGATGTGGCCCATGGCACCAAATCATCTGGCCTGCACTGCCCTCACTGCTGCGGGAAGTGGATGGGGCCAACGGATGCGCAAACACTGCCGTAAATGCACCCATGGCTGTTGTATAACGCCCGAAAAGTTTGGCCACCCCTGCTCTAGAAGCTAAAATGGACAATCTGAAGCTATTGTACTCTGGACATATCATGGAACTAAGAGATATAATGCTAGAAAAAGGTGAAGGCAGTAGGAGAAGAAGATGACCTGACATGAATTAGATTAATTCAATAAAGGAACCAAAGTATTTAGTTTTTAATACCAGAACAAGATGTTTTAGAAGTCATTCATGTGGCCACTATACATTGGAACTGGTTGCATGTAACAAGGCGTGTATAAAGGATGGCACACTAAGTTGTTTTTGTTCCACATATTAGAAAGTCAAGACCTTAGACAATAGTTTTAAAAAGAAAATGGAATTAAAACATTAATTTGATAAATATTTTAAATCCATTTCATAATTAAATATAATAAAATAGAGTAAAAACATTTCCAGGATCCCTTTGAAAATTAAAAAGGTTCAACAAATTTCACAGTTCAAAAGGTACAGGGTACTGATGGAGCCTGATATGCTGTGGTCCATGGGGTCGCAAAGGGTTGGACTCGACTGTGCAACAACAAGAGATGGAAATATTTCAGTCCTTGAACCTGGCTGCTAATTTGATCTTTTTAGTGATGGCAACTCAGGTCTTCCTTACAGTCTACTGTAGATCAGTGGTTCCCAATATGGGGCATGACAAATTCAGGACCAAGGTTTTGGAGGGCCCACTGACACCCACCATGAATATATCTAGACCAGTGTTTCCCAACAATTGGTTTTTGAACTTCAATTCCCAGAAGCCTAAGTCAGTACATTGGCTGATCAGTGCTTTGGGGAATTGTCAGTGGGCCCTCCATAACCTTGGTCCTGAATTTGTCATGTTTTTTTACATTGGTTTGGAACCAGAGTTCTCAATAGGTAGCACTTTTTGCTAATCCCTCTTTCACTTTGCAACCCACTATAGCCTCTATAATTCTGCTATAAATGATTAAGAGATTTTTTTAGAAAACAGTGGGAGATGCTGGTGTTTAGGAGACGGCACTTCAGCAGGAAGTGGGATCTTCCTGGCTGAAGTGGGATTCAATGGGAAGTTACAAACAGCCCCCTTCCCCTGCTTCCTTCACAAGGGACTTCCATTTTGTGAATAGAAGGAGCAATTCCACTCACAGAAATATCCAATAGAGACAGAAAAAGTTACTTTTAAAAAAACTATAGCTCCTAGGACAGTGATTCCCAACCTTGGATCCCCAAAAGTTCTTGGACTACTTTAGTGTATGGGACCAAAGACAACAGAACAGCCGAGGGTTGGCTTAACACAGGTTTATTGCATGATGATCCGTTGGAGCATGAGGTAATGGCGGTGATACATCTCAATATATACAGTAGCCCTATACATTTGAATCTTGTAACACGGTAGCTCATTGGCTGCTACCGGCGTGGCCTCGCCCAGGCACGCCTCTTTTCCTGCTGCTGAATGCGGGGAAGGTTTTCCCGCGGCTGTCCGTGATTGAGCAATGTGAACCATGTGAGACTGAACGCTCGCAGCTGCCCTCTATGGGCTGCCTGCTCGCGTTCCTTTACAGCTGAGATACCTTGTATTTGGAGTGGTTACATTCTTGCCTTTACAGTACAATTAACATGCAATCATGCATACATACATAACATCCCTCCCCCCTAGGACGGGACGAAGTCCCGCAACCATTGTGGCTTGCCGCACGTGCGCTTGGGGTGTGCTTGCGCCTGACCTAGTGCTGGAGAGCCTGTGATCTCTGACTCCGCGGGTACTTGTCCTGCAACGGGAAACGGGGATTCGTTAGTGGCTCTGTGGGGGGTCCGTGCCTGCCTTGTCCCCGGGGATGGGAATGGAATGAACAGTTGGGAGGTAAACCCCTGCCTGTTGCTCTCGGACCCGGGGGACCCTCCTATTGTGAACCGCGGAACCGATGAGGTCGCCCTTGTGGTTCTGCTACCTTCTGTTCCCCGCTCGGGGGACCTTGAGACTGTGGTGGGCGGACTCGCTGTTGCCTCCTGTCTTGGGGGTGTCGGCCTCCGGGAAATTGGCGCTATGTTGCATTCTAACTCACAGGGGCTACTGGGACTGGAAGTACCAGGGGCTGAACTGAAACCCCTCTTTTCGCTAGGACGGGTGGGGGACCACTCCGCTAACTCCCCCTGGTACTGTAAATCAACGTCTAAACTTCTAGGGGCATCTGTGTTTCGGGGAACCTTCCGAGGGGTATGTGTGAGGTCGGGGCTCTTCCTTTCTGCCGCGAAGTCCCGCAAAAGATCTCTGAGGATCGATTCCCTTTCCTCCCCCCTTGGTGGGGACCCATGTCCCCCTTTCCCTCCCCCTTGGGCTAAACGGGTGGGGGAGTACCCTAACGCTGATTCGTGGCTTTTTCCGTCTTCGTCCTGTTCTCCGGGGACCCTGCGCCTGAGTTGGTCCACGTGTCGCCTCCACAGGAGGCCTGTACTGGTCTCCACGCGGTATGAGACGGGGCCGGTTTGTTCTATTACGGTGCCCGGCACCCAGGCTGGCCCCGCGTCGGCGTAGTTCCTGCAATGCACCGGGGCGCCTACGCTGAAACTCTTTGCGGGTTCCACCCCTATGTTCCGCCCCGTGTCCTCTACTCTCGTGGGGTCTAGCTTGGAGATTACCGTGGCCAGCTTCCTGCGCATTAACAGCTCCGCGGGGGAGTACCCTGACGCCAATGGGGTGACCCTGTACCTTAGCAGGAATTGGCACAATTTCAGGTCGAGGTCTCCGGGGCCCATGCGCCGCAGCGCGTCTTTTGTGGTGCGCACGAGGCGCTCTACTTGGCCGTTGGTGGCCGGGTGAAAGGGGGCGGAGGTGACGTGCCGAATGGCGTTGCGATCCATGAATGCCCCGAACTCGGCGGATGTGAAACAGCTAGCGTTATCGCTGACGAGGGTGTCGGGTAAACCGAACGTGGAAAAGACCCTCCGTAACTGTTTAATTGTAGTGGCCGAGGAGGTGCTCGAGACTGGAAGGACCTCCAACCACTTGGAGAACGCGTCCACCACAAGGAGGAAAAGTGTTCCCCTGAACGGGCCAGCAAAGTCTACGTGTACCCGGGACCAGGGCCCCCTTGCTGCGTCCCACTCCCTATGTGGCAAGCGAGCCTCTTCTGGCCTGGAGCTTTGGCACGCTTCGCAAGTGCCGACCATGTGTTCGATGTCGGCGTCTAGCTGGGGCCACCAAAAGTAACTACGGGCTAGTGCCTTAGAGCGGACGATCCCCGGGTGGCTGACGTGCAGCAGTTTAAGCACCCTCGGCCGGAGCGACGTGGGGATCACTACCCGCTGTCCCCACAAAAGGCAACCCCTCTCTAGGGACAACTCTAGTTTCTTTTTGAAAAATGTGTCGAATTCCGCTGCTGGGGAAGACACGGGCCACCCTTTCTGTACCCAGGAGCAAACTGTAGCTAGCGTTTTGTCCTTGCCGGTCGCTTTGGCGATGTCGGCCGGTACTACTGGAGGGGAGTCTAGGACCTCTATCATTAAGACCTGGTGGTCCCCCTCTTCCTCGCCCACGTGGCAGCAATCCCGGGGAATGGGGGACCTCGACAGGGCGTCCGCATGGCTGATTTCCTTTCCGGGCCGGTATACCAACGCGTGCTGATACGCGTTGAGAAAAATGGCCCACCTGAGCATCCTCGGGGACAGGATTTGGGGTGTGGGCTTATCTGCGGTGAAAATGCCTAGCAAGGGCTTGTGGTCAGTCACTATGGTGAAGGGGCGGCCGTACACAAAATCATGAAATTTCTTGGTCCCCGCAATTATCGCTAGTGCTTCCCTGTCTGTCTGGGCATAGTTTCTCTCCGCTTGGGACAAGGACCTAGAGTAGAACGCTATCGGGGCCTCCCTCCCGTTCTCCAGTACGTGGCATAACACCGCCCCCACCCCCACCGGGGATGCATCGCATATCAGGACCACTGGGCGTTTGGGATTGAAGTGGGTCAGCACCGCATCTGATGCCAGGAGTCGCTTCAGGTCATTGAAAGCCGTCTCCTGGTCGTCGCCCCACTTCCATGCCCCGTCCTTTTTTAACAATTTGTGTAGCGGTTCCGCCACTGCTGCCTTCCGCGGGAGGAAGGAGTGGTAAAAGTTGAGCAGTCCAAGGAACGACTGCAACTCGGGCTTGGAGGTGGGGCGGGGGGCCTTCTTGATGGCGGCCACCTTGGATTGGGATGGCCTTATTCCCTCGGGAGTAACACGGAACCCTAGGAACTCAACCTCAGTTGCGAAGAAAACACATTTGTCTTTCCGCAACCGCAACCCCGCTTTTTCGAATATTGCCAGGACCTTTCCCAACCTTATTGCTAATTCGGCCCGGCTCCCCCCTGTAATCAATACGTCATCAAAGTAGGGTAACACCCCCTCTAACCCCTTCAGGAGGCGTTCCACGAGTGACTGGAAGATCCCGGGCGCCGAATTCACGCCAAATTGGAGGCGCGATACCTGGAACGCCCCTTTGTGGGTGACTATGGTCTGCGCAGCAGCTGCGGCGGGGGTCACCGGGAGTTGCTGGTAGGCTTGGGCCAGGTCGAGTTTAGCGAAACACCTCCCCCCGTGTAACCTGGCCAACAAGTGGCTGACTACCGGCACCGGATACGCATTAGGGCGGATCGCCTTATTGATGGTGCACTTGTAATCAGCGCATATGCGGACCTCCCCATTGGCCTTGAGCGCTGTTACAATTGGAGTTTCCCACTCCGCAGAATCAACAGGGACAAGAATCCCCTGGCCCACCAATTTGTCCAACTCCGCCTCTATTTTGTCCTTTAGTGCGAAGGGCACTCTGCGCGGTTTAAGTCTGATTGGACGTACTCCAGGGTCCAGGTCGAAAGTCACTGGGGGGCCCTTGAATTTTCCGAGCCCCTTTTTGAAAACCTCGGGGTGCGCGTCGCACACGCTCTGTATTGGATCAGTCCCGGCGGCGTGTACTCCCACGGCGTGCACCCCCCCAATGAACAACCCCAGGGGCTGGAACCATTGAGTCCCGAGGAGGCTGCATTTACCTCCCTTGAGGACGACTAGGGGAAGCGTTGCGGTGTGCTTTTTAAACTGGACCTGGAACTTCCCAACCCCCAACACTGGGATGCGGTTCCCTTGCACGTCCTTCAGTGTGGCCCTCAACGCTTTGAGCTTGGGCCGCACGCGGGGGGCGATTTTCATGAACTCTCCCTGGGAAATGATAGAGTATGAGGAACCCGAGTCCACCTCCATCCTAACAGGGGCCCCTTGGATTACTACCTCAACGAAGTAACGGGGGTGCTCCGTGGAAACGCTGCAAACCGGGGCGTCGTCCTCGCTGTCGTCGGAGATGCGCCCTACTCCGTCCCGGGTCCTCGTGGTCCGGGTGCCGTCCTTTGGCCTCGTGGTGCGGTCCTGCCTCGCCGAGCGGTCCGGGGAACTCCTCTTGGCCTCGCGCCGTTTCCGGCAGACCTTGGCGATGTGCCTGCGCCGGCCGCAGTTGTGGCACTCGGCCTTGCGGAATGGACATTTGGCGCGGGCGTGGGCGGCGCCGCAGCCGTCGCAGCGCCGGCCCTCTCTGTGGACCCGCCGGACGTCCTCGTCGTCGCCGCTCTCCGTGGACGAGTTCGAAACTCGCCGGGCCGTGCGCACCGAGCTCTCTGCCTTGGCGGGTTTCGGACGCCAGTCCTGAAGCTCTTGCACCCCGGCAGTCGTGGCCTCCGCGGCCTGTGCCGTGTCGAGGACTTGTTGCCACGTGGGAGGCGGCTCCTTTTTCATCAGCGCGCGCTGAGTCTCGGTATCCCTCAGACCGCAGAGCAGGCAGTCCCGGAGGGTGACTTCTGGGGTCTCCCACTTGCATGGGCTGGCGGCCAGCCGCAGGGCCGCGGCGAACTCAGCGACTGATTCCCCAGGCGCCTGGACTCGCCTCCAGAACGCGCTCCGAGCGGGGAACATGGCTATCGCGGGCCGGAGGTGGGTGCGCAGCGCCGCCAGGAGCTCTGTGGCCTTGAAGTCGCTCACCCTCCTCGGCGCGATCAGGTCCACCAAGGTCCTCTTGGTCTCGTGTCCGAGCATGCGGACGAAGATGGCCCTCTTCTTGGCCTCATCTGAGACTTCGAGCTCCACTAGCGCTCCATTGAAGTCTATCTCAAACAGCTCCAAGTCTCCCGGCTTCCTGATCTCGTAGCCGGCGCATGTCTTGGTCCCGTGGGCAGCCATATCCCACCTTCGTCGCCAATTTAGTGTATGGGACCAAAGACAACAGAACAGCCGAGGGTTGGCTTAACACAGGTTTATTGCATGATGATCCGTTGGAGCATGAGGTAATGGCGGTGATACATCTCAATATATACAGTAGCCCTATACATTTGAATCTTGTAACACGGTAGCTCATTGGCTGCTACCGGCATGGCCTCGCCCAGGCACGCCTCTTTTCCTGCTGCTGAATGCGGGGAAGGTTTTCCCGCGGCTGTCCGTGATTGAGCAATGTGAACCATGTGAGACTGAACGCTCGCAGCTGCCCTCTATGGGCTGCCTGCTCGCGTTCCTTTACAGCTGAGATACCTTGTATTTGGAGTGGTTACATTCTTGCCTTTACAGTACAATGAACATGCAATCATGCATACATACATAACAACTACAGTTCCCAGAAATCCTGGCCAGCACAGCCAATGGTGAAATCTTCTGGGACTTGTCATCCAAGAACATCTGGAGATGCAAGGTTTGGGACCACCGTTTTAGGACTTCATAGTGAGCATGGTCCCTGTTATGCTGCTTATGGAATTCTGGGAGTTGTAGTCTAAATTTCCTGCCTCACTTTTAAATTCATCCCATTTAAAAATGAATGCCAACATCTGATGTAAAAACTGTTCCACTTGCCATCTTTACTTCCAAAGAAAACATCTGCCTCCTTCTTAGTTATATAATCCATATGATTCTATAGAAGGTTTAGTCGAGAATTTTTAAAAAATGAAACCACAAATTTGACACATCTTCAGCTTTGTCCATTAACTTTGTTAAATAAGAAATTTCAAACCCAAATTCAAAATGGTATTTTGAAAGCATTTTTAAAAAAGCACCTCAGAATTAGTATATGAGCATGTTGGCGTCTTTCATTGGAGTTCTTCAAAGGTACAACCTCAAATGCACTGCCAGCTGTCAAAAAACTAATTGCTAAGGTGAGTAATCACTCAAATCACACCAACTCACACCTGGCATGTCACTAGTACCATCACTATGCCTGTGCAGTTCCAGGCAGACATTAAAAGCAGGTGTTTATTTTATCAAGACCCTGATGGGCTGCCCTTGTTGACTGGTGGGTTTAGACAGGGGCTGATCTCCTGGGATCAAGGGCACTACGGTATTTCAGTGAAAGCATTTTGAGTAGTGCAACTAGGAGACAGCTATGGGGAATAACAAATCTCATTCTCTATGCCTCAGGCTTTTAGCAAGAGGGCTGCAACAGCAAACACATCTTGTTTGCTTCACACCTTTTAAAAAAATCACACTATGGCTGTGTCAAGTCAGGACACAGAAGCATTTGATTGTGCCACAAGCCTATCCATGATAAACTGTAAACTGTGGATCTCCTTTTCTACTTTGCAAATGATCTTGGCGGTGGGTAACATGTAACCTACAAACAACTCTCAAGTCTATTTATGGCCCACCCCAATGAGCTAAGTCTGTGAGTTCCCAGTTGCTTAATTGCAGCCCTGTGCTCCACTTTGCCAAAGTCACTCTGGGTCTGAGGTAGAGTAGCCAAGGCAAAAAGTACACAGTAACCAAAACCAAGCAAGTGATTTTGCTCCAAGGCATAAAGTTCCTCAAGCATTTCACCCCACCTCCAGCAGTAAATATACAATATTTACAACCGCAGTGACACCCAACATTTTCTCTCTGACTAGATGCCACACACTGCCTAACGGTAATGGCTATTCTCCCTGGGCTCTCCTTGGAAGCTAGGCAGGCTGTCAGATCTACATCTTTAAGACTGGAGGAGAATGGGGTAGACCTTGAAGAGTCCCATATATGCCTCTGCTTCATTTTCTATTTTCTTACCTAAATCTCACTGGAATATTTCATCTTTCCATGTGCGTATTGAGACTGACTATTGTCCCTTATGGGAGATGACCAAACTGCATACCACAGCCGCAAGCACAAAAGGAGGTTCTTTGGCTCAGAAATTTGGCCATTCTTGGCCATCGTCATTATGTCCCACCAAGTCAATCCTGACATATAGGAAGCCTAGTAGGTGTGAGTATAGGAAGCCTAGGTAAAAAGTAAAGGTCTCCCTTGCTCAAAAGCCTGTTGTTTCCAACTCTAGGAGTCAGTTCTCAACTCCATTTACAGCCAAAGAGCCAGTGCTGTCAGTGTCTGCAGACATTTCCATGGTCATGTGGCAGGCATGATTAGTCACCAGAGCGAATGGAATGCTGTTACCTTTCCCACCAAAGCAATACCTATTTATCTACTTGCAATTTCTTGCTTTAGAACTGATAGGGTGGGAAGAGCTGGGGCAGAAGATGGGTGCTCACTCCATTGTGCAGTGCTCGAGTCTAAAACTGCAGACCTGCCAAACCTTCCAGTCGTTGTGCTCAGGGTCTTAACCACCATGCCACTGTGGTCCTATATTAGGAAGCCTAGTAGGTATGAAATGGTTTTCTATTTCCATTTCTTCCCAAGTTTCCATCACTGAGCAGGGTAGCAACCCAAGTGTCCTGAGTCTTAGTTCAACACTCGATCCAACACATCACACTGGCTCTCATGTTTGGTCTACCTTTACAAAAAGTTGGCAGTTTCCACTCGCTACTGTCCAAGACTATCACAAAACTCCTGCCAGTCCAAAGGCTTCCAACATTTTATAATTGCAACTGTTGTCAATGTCACCTGACCATTTGAAAGTTCTCATGATGGAATTTAGAGCTCATCTTACTTTTTTCTCCTTATGAATCATGGCAGACTCTATTGAATTAAGTATAAGCCTATTGCATTTAGAAACAAGCTTCATTGGTTGAACTTCTGTTGCTTACCACAGTAAGTTTCAACTACTCTAGAGAAGGCCCACTGAATGGACAGGGGAATTTGATGAGTCAGTTCCTTTGTAAGTTCAATTGATTTTAATCGGCTTACTCTAATTGAAGTTTACTATGCTAAGCTACAGAATTTCAGCTATTGAGTTAAATACTTTTTTCCAGTAATATGCAATACTTAATAGCTGACCAAAAAACAATATATTTAGGTTGTGTTGTTGGAGAGCTGAGGTCCAATTGGCACTTCCACTACAATATTTCTTAATGGTTAAATCATCTTCTGTGTTAGAATATGTTTTATGCATTTTAACATCTAACATTTTAGTAGTGTACTCTCTTCTTTCTAGATTAGAGAGCACTTCATAATGAAATATTTTCTTCCCAGTGGAATATCTGTAGCCTGTAGTCAGCTCACCTCTCCAGGTTCTGTTTGATATGATAAATAGTTAGGCTAAGTTTAGTTGCTTGCTGTGCAGTTCTTGAATATCGCATAACTTTCTTCAAGTTATAAGAATGCTTTATGTATCAAAGTTTTTATTTTTTAAATTAAAGTAGGCATAATTATAAACATTATCCAGCCTTATTTCTTTTCTCATTGTGTGTGTGTCACAATGTGCTTTGCTTCATTAGCTTACTATATAATATTTAAGTGAATATTTATCCCAGGAACAATTATCCTGGAATCAGAACTGCCAAGACACCTGCTAGTATGATGATATTCTTCCCACTTCTCTCTCTTGTCCACGAACCATCTTGAAGTGACTTCACAACCACTTGAAGTTTAGAGGGGTCATGGAAGGCCACAGTGGGAGGAGGAATTGTCCCCTTCCTGGTTCCAGTGATGGAAGTAGTTTTGGCATGGAAATAACTGCATCAAATCCCATCAGGAGAACTGAATCCTGTTTGTCGCAGTTATGTTTTGTAGATTAGCAGGTGCTGTGATGCACATGTTGGTACTGCAATGGTTGTGGTCCCTTCACACCCCTGGTGATCGGTGCTCTCCAGACAGTCTGGTTCTCTCACTGGCTTAATTGAAGGTAAATGTGCAGTCCAGATTTGTATCAATTAAACCAAGGTCAAATTTTGGCTCAGGGAGTGGGGTTTGAAATTAAGGAGGCTGCCGCCAGGTGTAATTTATTTCCTTTGCTTAGAGTTTTGCATCTGTACTTTTAAAAAAAAAAACATCTAGGGGGAATAATTGGAATCATTAATTTCTAATCATTATTTTCTCTTCTGTAGCACTTTAATGAAATATATCAAAATTTATCTGCCAAGGAAGATTGAATTAAATGCTTTTGCTCTTAGTCATTCAGTTGATTTCCTTTTGCCCACCTGAGCCAATTAATTTCTTCATTTTCATGAAGTATGGTGATTTTACTGTTTAACTTTACAGCAATTGGGTACTCATAATTTTGGTAATTGGGACAATATTCAGTCCTGTTCTTCTTGGAAGGAGAAGCCCTGCTATGCTCATTCCAGTATCGGCTCTCGAATAAATATTCAGTGATGAATAATAAAGTGTAACAGGTATGGTTTTGGTTATTGCACACATTGCACAGAGTGAATATCAAAGATTAGTTGGCATACAAGGACAAATAACAATAACAATACCAACAAGGATAGACAAGCTAAAGAAACAATACTATTAAAGATACACATTTGTACAGCACCCGGTATAATATTGATAAGAAAAGACTGATATTGTTTTGCATGCAGTATTACTAGATACACACAGCACCAGTAACCAGAGCGAGACATTGAAATGCCACAGATATTTTCCCTTTCATATAATGTAAAAACTAAGATTCTCAGTTTCTGTTTCAATTTACACCCAAACATATACAGCAAAAACATTAATACTCTGTTCTTGGCCATCAAATATAGGAATGGCTTCTTCCCTAGATACCAAATTATTCTACCCACCCACTGGGAACACAAGAAAATGTCCTAATCAAGTTAGGATTCTTTGCAAGAAATTGAACCACCAGTACATTTTTTTCAGGGCACCTTTGTGAAGGTTGTGGTGTGTGTGTGTGAATTTCCTCGTTGTGAGGATCTGGTTGTGGTCAGAGAGGAACTTCTTCTATGTCGCCTGGTAAATGTCTCTAAGATGCAACAAACCGCTGCTTTTAGGGCATTGTTTGGTAGACCAGGTTACATCTCTCACTGTTTACTCTGCATAAACCTGCTCTCTATTTGTGGTACCAGGATGAAGAAGGGAGATCAATAACCCTGCAATATCCTTAAAGCGTTCAGATTCTCTGAACACTTGGTTCCTTCATTCTCAAGGGGGTGGGTCTACAGTGTGTATATTCCCACTGCCATTAAATGCAGAAAAGAACCCACTGTGTAAATGAGTGCAGAAGGAAGACCAGTAATCTTTGGCCATAGAGGTGAAGCCATGCTTCTGTGCAAAACCTATCCTGAGGCGTGTTTTGTGCCATTAGGGTTTAATAATTCTCACAAAACCAATGGCAAGGTACTTTGCTTTTGTCCTATCTGTACTGTTTGCAGTACATGTAATGTAGTGACCACTGCTGGTCAAAAACCACTTGAGTGGGTTGGTTCATCTCTTCTTGTTGTATGCTTCTGTGCTAACTGAATCAACTGGCCCCATTAGCATACTCCAGATTTAAATCAGATAAGGTTTCCATCTTTTCCAGTCACACAAGGAACAGTTTAATTAAATATCTGTAGCTTGCCTAGCTCTATAAAGAAAGCATTGCCCTGGAACTCATAAATGTATTCTTTCCTATGTATTCTTTCCTACCATTCACCAGCTAAGCAAGACACTCAAGGAGCTTGCAAAATGAGATCATTTTCTCATCCCTTTATTTCCCGGGTTTTCTGTTGCTCCTGACAAGCAATACTGAAGGGACTTTCTCCAAGAGACAAACCCATGCATGCTTCTAAACTTGTATTTACAAGTATGCAATTCCCTACATTCAATCAACCTCATCTCAGCGGGTGCCGAGGTGTCTTGCTGTAATATCCTTTGTTCCAGCTAGCACATAAAACATTGAAATAGGTGTTTTTGGACTATTGAAATGACAAAACGGCAATCTATCTGCACAAACAGTTCAACCTCTAAACATTTGCCGAATATTGTAAATAGCCAGAAAACAAACACTGTACAAACTTGACTGATATATGGCTCACGGCTTTCTTATATGGCTACCATAAAGTAAATATCATATTTGAATGAATTTTCAGCAGAGAACAACACACACAACAGTTTTAGGAGAAATAGGTTGGAAGAAACATAAGGGGAGGGGGAATAGGATGTAGTCCTTTAACAGCAACATTCCTTCAAAAGTGGAGTTATCACATCAGATTACTAAACATTACATTCTATTTGAAATATTGGCTGACAGCTTAATCTCGATCACTGCCATAAACTGTGTCTAGCTTTCCGCTATAAAAAACAAATCCTTTATATATTTTTTAAAAACTCTTACCTTGTATACAATTGAGTAACAATGTTGAAGTCCCGCCAAGCAATCAGTATGTCAAAAACATGCCGATAATATCCAGTTCAAGCAATTCACACGTGTTTTTCACAGTTGCTCATGGGCATCACACTGCTAGATGCTGCAAGTCATGACGATGGGCAGTATACCTTGGGTCTTTTCAGTCTCCTCTTGTTCAGCGAGAGTCAACATGTGCCCTATACTTTGCTGGTCCTACACTTACTTTGTACTTTTTGGAGACTTGAAACTTTTCCCTGGGTTGCTCTCCTTCCACTTTGAAAACTGGAAAATAAATAAGGGTATTTCTTTCTATAGAGACTCACACGCCACCTAGGGGTCTTCCACAGAATGGAAAAAAATATATGTTGCAAAACAGAGTATAAACATCATTTACCTGTCTTAGGTCTGTTCATACCATGAAAGAGGTAGTTGCGGTATTGTCCCAACCTCCATAGTTTTGCTTATGTTTTTGTCAGACCTAGGGGAAAAAATCTGAGAATCTTGAAACCTTGCACATTCTTCTGATTGACCTAATAAAAGTATTACCAAAATATATGCTATAAAAGTGAATTCACTTAATTTCATTTTAGTGTGACTGCCTTGGAAACAAGGGTTTCTTTTTCTGTTCTTTGCCTAAGAAACATAAAATCACCACCACTACCATCACAGTACTAGAATATACTGTAAATATGGCAGCTACAAGTCGGGTCCAGGATATCTGAAGGACCACTATTTTCCCATATGAGCCTACTCGGCTCTTAATATCTTCAGCGGAAGCCTTCTCAGGCCCATTGCTATCAGACAGAGGTGAGCTTAATGGGGAAACAAGAGAAGGCCTTCTCTGTTCTATCTCCCAAATTGTGGAATGCTCTCCCTTGGGAGATTAGGTTGGTTCCCTCAATTTTAGCCTCTGCCAACAGTTGGAAGATCCACCTCTTCAGGAAGGCTTTTAATAATTATAACTGAGACTCTGGATGCTGTTCTTTAGCTAAGTTATTGTCTGTTTTAAAGTTTTTGTCTGGCGATTTTAAAAAGTTTTAAATATTTTAATCCTCTTTTAACCATTTAGCATATTTTAATTATTATTCTAATTGTGATTTAATTTGATATTTTTAATATGGTAAACCACCTTGAGTGCCCCAACAGGAGAAAGGTAGGCAATGAACAAACAAACAAACAAACAAATGATAAATAAATAAATACAAGTTTAGAAGCAGATCACAAGACACTTCAAATCCAGAATTAGAAATTTATGAAATTATGTATAAAATAATGGTTGGCATGCTGTATTGAGCTTTTTAACATTATAAGGTGCCCCAGTTTGAGTGGAAATCAAATCTGTTTAAAAACAACAACTCCTTCTCTTTGAGTGTAGCTGCACTGCGTTGAACCTTGGGATCAGCAGTTTGGTGTAATACATTGAATTCCATGCTAGAAATCCACTACTTCTTTGCTTGAGATGTAAGAAACCAGCATGTTGCAGTGGATAGTGTGGGACTGGGTTTCTGGAGATGTGGGTCAAATCCCTGTTTGGCCATAGATGTTCACTGGCGTATACTAGTGACAATGGTAACCCTCTCCATGGATAGTTTGCACAATGCCATTGAGGTAACTGTTGCTAGGAAAAGCAGATACTGTACAATGGAGAAGCACAGCTTTGTAACTGAATAAAAAGGTTTTCTCATCTGGAGCCAAGTTTTTCCACTATTGCTTATATTCAGGCATTTTCTTTCATCCAATTTAAACATTTGAGGGGGGGGGGAGTATGAGAAGCTCTGTGAATGTCTTGTACTTGTGCAGTGTGCAGTGTGTGTGTGTGTGTGTGTGTGAGAGAGAGAGAGAGAGAGAGAGAGAGAGAGGGAGGGGGGAGTATCTTGTCGAGACTTTTAACAACTAATCTATTTCCACCATGCACAGCCTACAGTTTTACTTTGTCTGTTCATCCAAAAGGCCCAGTGTATTTAGTGAGTCTTCCTCTTAGGTAAGCTTGCATAGGATCATAGCATTACAGGTCAAGTCTATGCAGATTTACCTAGAAGTAAACCCTACAGTGGTTGATAAAGTTTACTCTGAAGCAAGCAAGTATAGAATTATAATTCTATAATAGGCATAGGTATACCTTGAGGTAAGACAAGTTTATTCCCCTTCAAAGTAAGTTCAGTAAAGGGCTTGTCTGGGAGCAAAGGGAGCATTAGGTGCCTTCTGAGAGGTACGTGTAGAGCTGTCAGAGTTCAAGCACAGCAAAGGTTGGCACAGACTTGGCAGCACAACTTGGCTCTCCACCTGCTCAGTTGCAGGCACTTGGTTCAGGGAGCTTTTCTGCTCCACCAGGAGGCACCTTGGCGCCACCACATGGGGAAGCAGGCCGGCTGAAAGCAGAGGAAAAGCAGTTCACCTGGAAAATGATGTTTTTGCAGAGAGAAGAAGTAATGAAGAGAGGGATAAGGGAAATAATGAGTGTTTCATGGGGTGGGGGGGAATCATACACATTATTTTATGCTGCATCAGATGGACTAATATGTATTATGGCCTAGTAACCAAGTTGTAACCTCCAGAACAATCTATCTCATACCCGTCAAGCATGGCTCCTGAATAATAATAATAATAATAATAATAATAATAATAATAATAATAATACTAATACTAATAATAATAATAATAATAATAATAATAATAATAATAATAATAATAATAATAATAATAATAATAATAATAATAATAATAATAATAATAATAATAATAATAATAATAATAATAATAATAATAATAATAATAATAAATTTAATTTATACCCTGCCCTACTCGGCGCAGGCTGACTCAGGGCAGCATTACAACATTTGAAATAAAAATACAATATAACCCAACAAAGTAAATAAATAAAGCAATAAATACAGAGTGTCGATAATACAATCTAACTTCACAAAATACAATAAGGCAATAAGTACATAAACAATCAGGAAAAATGCAGCACAGTCCTCATCTCCCTCAAGGCCAAGAGTGGCCGAGAGAGAGAGAGCTGCTACCAGTATCGCCTCCTCCCTCCTGTCAACCAGCCAAGAGCGGGCAGGTGAGTGTCCAGGTCTGTAGCAGCGGTGGCAAGGTAGCCGACGCACCAGCTATCACAGCTGTGGGCCAGTCTCGCCTCCTCCCTCCCGCCAAGCCAGCTAGGGCAGTCAAATGTCCAGACCATGGCGAACGAGGGCAGTTCGGCATTGGCGGTGCTTTTGAAAGCCCTCTGGGGTGCAGATGTTCCAGGAACTGCTCTGGCCCAGGTGCGCATGTGCCGCAACAACTCATCTGCACATGTGCAGAACCCCTCTGTGCATGCTCAGAGCCCATTTGCGATGGGCGCACATGCGCAGTAACCCCTTGGGCGCACATGTGCAGTAACCCCTTTCCCCGTCGTTCAAATACGGGACGGCAGCGGAAAAGGGGAGGAACGAGCCAAAAAAAAGGTAAATCCCGGCCAATCCAGGATACTTGACAGGTATGATCCATCTGCCTTTAGCAAAACAAGAATACTGAATTGAACAGAGCCACTACTCTGGCCAGTTTACATTATAAAATAAGATCTTCCCACTCTGCCTTCTCCACCAACAAAGTAAACCAACAAAATACTATAAACAGAAAACAACAAGAAATCCTGATGGATTTCACTGGGTATGTATTGTGAATTTGGTTTTATTGTATATTTGTTCTGCTTTGGTTATGTAATATAATGATAGAAATATGATAAGTTTTTTATATTAATTATAGTAACTATAAATGTAGATATATACATATAAACAAGCATAGAATTGGATTTTCGATGAGAACATATTAAAAGAATGCAAGCGCGGCGCCAAAATGGCCGCCGCGCTCTTTGCGCCCCCCCCCATCGGACGAAGGCAGCCGGGTAGTTAGGGGGCGTGGCCAGCACCCTGATAAAAGGGGTGGCCACGAGGCAGCCGAGCTGCCATTTTGCGAAGCGACGGAGCGGAGAAGTTTTTCTTTCCCTTACCTCCGTCGCTCTTGCCTTTCGCCGGGAAGCCTCTTTGGAAGCAATTTTCTTCATCTTTATTGGCTTCCCAGCAGATAGCAGCTATGCCCTCTAAGAAGAAGGCAACTGCGAACGCGGTTCGCTCTGCGCGGAGGCGCCAGCCGGGTCGGAGGACCGCGACTGCGCCTCCCCTGCAGCCTCCCTTGCCAGGGCCCACCGGGACCGGTGGGATGGGGTTGATACCCCCTTGGCCTGAGGCGGGCCGTCCGCATACCGGCCCGGCAGGGGCCGCGGCCCCCGGCCCGCAAGCAGTGGCCACTGCCCCTGGCATGGCCCATTCTGTGGGGCCTTCCCCTCTTGGGGCGCAGCTTCCCACGGGGGGTTTCAGCCATGGGGGGTGGTTGGGTTCCCTCCCCTGGCAGGGCTTGCCCCCGGCCCCACAGGGAACGTGTTGGGAATGTGTCAGGGGTGACGGGGTTGGTTCAGGCTCCTTTTACAATGCCCGCAGTTCCCACCGTGCCGGTGTCAGCATTGACGACAGCGGGGTATTCATTGCCCCTCGGGGATCATCTGGCCCAGTCTACCAAAGAAAAGATCTGGTGCGGGGAGTATGTGGACATCTTCTCCCTTCTTAACAGAGAGCCCACCAAGGAGGAGAGGGAGGGGCAGGATGAGAAGGATAAGGAACAGGCACGTCGTCGTAAGCCGCTACGCACGTGGGCCAACTGGTTGCCGGCGTACCTCATATACATGGCGGTTTATCTCAGGGCCAGGCCGGATCTGACAATCCTGATGGTCCAGTATTTGGACAATGTCTACCGGGCGATGGTTGACTTCCCGGGCCCGTCGTGGTTGGCTTACGACGAAGAATTCCGTATGCGAATTCCCCTGCACCCAGAGATGAGGTGGGATGAGCCCTGCCAGAGGCTGTGGCTTCTGTACATGACTCCCACGTGCCCGGCGCCTGGGGAAAGATACCATTGTGGACATGCGGTCCAGCGAGCGGCCCCAGCACAGACTCCCCGCCAGGTGGCGGGGCAGGGGGTTCCAGCCCGCCTGCTGTGCTGGACTTTCTCGTCCAATGGTTCCTGCAATAGGAAGAATTGCCGGTACAGGCATGAGTGTCCCTCTTGTGCGGGCCCCCATGCTGCCTCTGCCTGCCCCAGGCCTGGAGGGATGCAGGGCAGAGGTAGGGGTGGACAAGGGGCTGGCAAGACTGCTGCAGAGGGAGCTGGTCCATCGAAAGGCCCCCTCCCCAATTAATGTGGACATGTTGGAGCGTTGGCTCGCATTGTACCCAAGGAAGGCAGACGTGGTTTACCTGCTTCAGGGTTTTAGACTGGGGTTTCGTATTCCTTTCATGGGAGATAGGTCCCCCCAAGATGCACCCAACCTTTTGTCCCTTAGGGGAAGGGAGGAGGTGGCTGCTGCCAGCATTACTAAGGAGGTTGATGCGGGCAGGGTCGCTGGCCCTTTCCCTGCACCCCCGTTTCCCAACCTTAAAGTGTCCCCCTTGGGCTTAGTGCCCAAGAAGTCACCGGGCGAGTTCCGCCTGATTCATCACTTGTCTTACCCAGCCGGCCGATCGGTCAATGATGCTATACCTGATGACCTTTGCTCGGTCAGGTATACATCCTTTGACCAAGCGCTGCGCATGGTGCGCTCATGTGGCCCGGGGGCGTTGCTAGCTAAGTGCAACATTAAGTCTGCCTTTCGTCTCCTGCCGGTCCACCCGGGTGACTTTGAGTTGCTGGGTTTCAAGTTCCGGGGTGAATATTATTTCGATAAGGCCATGCCTTTTGGCTGTTCCATATCATGCTCGGCCTTCGAGCATTTCAGCACCTTCCTACAGTGGGCCTTTGTCCGCAGGTCAGGGTCTTGGTCTGTAGCCCATTACCTCGACGATTTTTTATTCGGGGGTGAATGGGGCTGGGACACGTGCACACGTCTCCTCAACACATTTCAGACGCTAATGGAGGAACTTGGTGTCCCTTTAGCGCCCGAAAAGACCGAGGGCCCATCTACTCAGCTAGTCTTCTTGGGGGTGGAGATTGACACGGTAGCGCAGGCTTCTAGGTTACCGAGGGATAAGGTGTCGAGGATAGTGGCCCTCATCTCGGACTTGCTTGCTAAACGCAAGGCATCTCTGCGGGAACTGCTGGTCCTACATGGTCACCTCAATTTTGCTTGCAGGGTGGTCACACTGGGCAGGGCATTTGCTCGGCGCTTGTGCGACGCCATGACAGGCTTATCCAGGCCCCACCATAGGGTGAGACTGACCCGGGGTATCAGGGCAGATATGCTTATCTGGCTCCAGTTCCTGAGGGAGTTCAATGGGGTGTCAATTTGGAGGTCCGGCCTCCTGGCTTCCCCTCGTTTCCAGATTCAGTCCGATGCCTCTGGATCCCTGGGTTATGGGATGTACTTCAACGGGAAGTGGGCCTATGGTGGGTGGCCGCCAGCCTGGTCGGGCACAGGTCGCCTGCGTGATCTCACGTATCTGGAATTTTTTCCCATCCTGGGGGCTTTGATGCTATGGGGTGACGAGTGGGCCAACTCGGTGGTTCATTTCTGGTGTGACAATGCGGCAGTGGTCCACATTGTCAACTCCCAGACTTCTAAATCACCCAGGGTCATGGACCTGGTGCGCCAGTTTGTATTGCGCAGCCTGCACCTCAATGTACTGTTCAGGGCCAGGCATGTCCCGGGTGTCAATAATGATATCGCTGACGCTTTGTCCCGCCTGCAGATCTCCCGGTTCCGCGCCTTGGCCCCGGATGCGGAGGAATTTCCCTCGCCACTCCCGGACGAGATATGGACCCTTGGCAAGGAGAGGTGGACCTGGCGATCGGCATGTCGCTAGCGCCACGCACGCGTAAGGCGTATCACCACGCATTCATTTCTTTCCAGGCATTCTGTGCCCAATTTCGGCTTCCAGGCACCTGGCCGATCCCAGTGGCCCACATCCTCCAATTCATGGTTTACCTACATGCCCAGGGCCTCGCACCTCGCACCATAGTATCCAGGCTGTCAGCGCTGGCTTTTATGGCCAAAGTAGGAGGTCATGCGGACAGTACCGCTGACTTCCGTGTGAGACACGTTTTGGAGGGGTGGGTGCGGGAGCGTGGGCATAGCCCGGACGACCGCCACCCAATTTCCCCAGGGGTTCTAACCCAACTGGCACGGGGCTGGCATGACCTATGCTTTGATAGGTATGAGGCTGCCCTGTTTCATGCGGCTACAACGGTGGCCTTTTTTGGAGCGCTCCGCATCAGCAAGCTTGTGATGCTGTCTAAGGCGGATGCTAGTCGTAGGGCACTGGAACTCAAAGATGTCTATGTTGGCTATGATTGGGCTCAGTTGAGGATACGTTCCTCTAAAACGGATCAGCATGGCATAGGCAGTGGAGTTAGACTGCTACGGTGTTCTTTGGCAGACATCTGTCCGGTTGGTGCCCTACAGGAGTTCCTGGCACTGCGTGGCACGCACCATGGCCTGTTTTTCTGTCACCAAGATGGGTCTCCCCTGACTAAATTTCAATTTTGGAAGGTGACCGGCAAAGCGCTGGCCAGTGTTGGCCTCCCAGGGGCCCGTTACGGCACCCATTCATTCAGGATAGGGGCGGCTTCCACTGCGGCTGCTTTTGGGTACTCCGGGGCTGAAATACGCCGCATGGGGAGGTGGGGATCCCAATGTTTTCAGTTTTATGTCCGCCCTCTTTCACAGTGAGTACCAGTTGCGTCACCGCACCTTTTCTCTTCCCCTTGTTTTTTCCTTGACAGACCCTGGGTGTCGTATTACACCGGTGACAGTATGGCTGGTGGGCCACAGCTATGTGCACAGGGCAGCGCGTTACGCTGCGGCGACAGAGTGGGGACCCCGACTGGGACTGGGTGCATACGCAAGTCTCACATGGTATGGTAAGCCTGGGATGTTATGGCGGGAACTGTTGCCATTCCTTTTCTCGGGCCGGAATGCTGACCCGCCTGACATTCTGATCATACACCTTGGGGGCAATGATTTAGGTCGGGTCACCGGCCTATCGCTGAAGCATGCGATTTGCGGCGACCTCGCCTACCTACATTACGTGTGGCCTGCCACAACCCTCGTTTGGTCAGACATGGTACCGCGGCGCTCTTATAGGGGAGGGTTCGACCTCCAGGCCCTTGACCGTGCTAGATGCATGGTAAATAGGGCTGTTGCCCGGTTCCTTGTTGACAGGGGTTGGGGGCGGGTCAGTCGTCACCCCGCCATTAGTCTGCAAAATTATGAACTTTTCGCAGGGGATGGGGTCCATCTGTCGCGAGGAGGTATGGACCTCCTGTTAGGTGATTGGCGAGCAGGCCTGTTGACCGAGCTGACGGTCTGGGGGGGGGCGTCGAGCCTTCATTGAAGCCTCTCCGTGTGGCGGGTAGCACTGGTAAGGTAAACATTTATGACCCACAGGTATCCGGCAGGTTCGCAATTGACTGGACAACACTAGACAGGCATAAGTTAGTTAATCGTTGTCCGGTCAACGACGAACCAGGCGACGGGGTGATGGCTACAGCTAGACAGCATGCATCACCCCGTGATTTTACAGATACGCGTCAGAGGGTGGGGTCATTAGTTAGATATTGACTACGGTCAACAATTTGTTTGTTGTCAACAAACAAATTGATACAAATAGATACATTGTAACAATTGCCGTCGGCAATTTTGGGTGGTACCTTACCAGTGTTACTTCGGCCTGCTTGCCTTAAGAATTATAATTGGTCAATTACCAATAGAAATTTATAATTCGGACTAGGGCATGAATCAATAAATGTGGCCCAATGCCGTTATCCACTTTCATCAGTGTCTGAGTCCTTTATTGGGGGGTGCGTCTGCAATGAGAAATATGCAATATATTGAATTTTGATGAGTTTAATATGTATTAAATGTTTTCACTGAGTAATGATGAAATGTAGTGAAGTATCGGATTTCTAAACATGTACTTTGTTTGTATTTTCTTTTTTCTCTTATGATTGTACAGTATTTATATATTTTTCTTTTTTTTGTGTTTGTATTTTGTTGAAAACTTAATAAAAAACTTTATTAAAAAAAGAAATCCTGATGGTAACAATTGAGATGAAATAAGAATAATGGTCGTCAAAAACTACTACATCAGGGGCAATATATTATTAAAAGCCTCTCTGTAGAGTTCTGCTTTGACCAGTTTCTGAAAAGTTTGGAAGGAGGGAGCCTGCCGTACATCTACTGATAGTGCATTCCTTTAGGATGGGGCCACCACCAAGAAGTATGGTTCCTATTTAAATACTTTATGAACCTGTTTCAGAGCAGGCACCCATAAAACCAGAGCCTTGGAAGACCAGGTGATATGGGCGACATTCCTCTGGAGGAGATGCTCCAGCAGTTAGGACTTTATATATCATCATCCTTGAATTTGGCATGGAAGACTGCAAGAAATAAATGCAGGCAGGCTTAGGATCAAAGAAGTGTGATCAACCCTCCATATTCTGTCTATACAGAAGGTGCCAGAAATGTCCACTTGACAAAAATGTCCACTTGTATTTCTGTGCATGTCATTTCAATTTCTTCCCAAAGTACTGCCAGTGTAACCAGTTTTGAGCGAACGTCAATCTACACATTGCTACTGTGATTCAATTCAACTTCAAAAAGTAATACAGTACATAGATAACATCTTCTAAAATGTGTATACATTTTTGGCACCCTCTGTATTTATACGTTCTAAATTAGGTCCTATGTATTTCCATCAGGCTTCATACACGTGACTACACCCCAGGTGCATAATCTTTGGTGGAATGTTGTGGCCTTGTTTCTCCATTTAGATAGCAAGATAATTTACTGACATAAAATGATAGTGGCATGTTTCACAAGCCGAGGGTGAAGTATTTATTAGCAGCAGATAAAGCCTTGCAATTTAGCTAAATGTCACAAAATCAATCATGTCAATTATATTTTAAAAACAGCTCTATTAATCAGAATGTCTGAACAGGCCAAATGTTAAAACAGGGAAGATGTCCCCCCTGTTTCAGTGAAACTTGAGTGAGAGAGATGTTTGTTGAACTTCCTCCAAAATTAATAAAAACATGTAGTGTCACAGGGACTTCCATATATTGGTCTTTCATTCCACTTTCCCCCCACGGTCCCTTTAGCATCGGACCATGTGTTGAAAGGAAAGGATGAAGGATAGAAACTGGTGGGTCCTTTGCCTACACAATGGAGGTTGAAAAGTAACTAATGGTACTGAATTTCACCATCTCCCAGTACAGAGCCTTTTGTTTTACTAATTTTTACTTTTTGTCACTATTTGGGCGCATACAGATACATACAAATTGTTGTTGTTGTTGTTCAGTCGCACAGTCGATTCTGACCCTTTGCGACCCCATGGACCATTTTCCTCCAGGTACCTCTGTCCTCCCACCCAGCTCTGTGCCCATTGCATCTACAATACCATTTGCCATCTCATCTTTGGACGCCCCCTTCTTCTCTTGCCCTCCACCTTTCCCAGCATCAAGGCCTTCTCAAGTGAGTCCTCCCTTCTCATTTGATGTCCAAAGTACTTTAGCTTCATCTTCACTATTTGTCCCTACAATGAACCATCAAGGTTGATTTCTTCTAATATTGACCTATTTGTTCTCTTTGCTGTCCAGGGGACTCTCAGGACTTTCCTCCAACACCACATTTCAAAGGGATCTATATTCTTCATCTATTCTTCTGCGCTCAGCTTTCCTAATGGTCCAGCTCTCACACCCATCCGTTACCACCAGGAATACCATTACTTTGACTATGCAATCGGTTACAAGTTGGTTATTATTAGTAAGACACATATTTGGAGACAAATAATTTGGATTTGAAAAGGATAATATATTCACACCACAAGTAGGAAGGACGTATATGATACTTAAGCCAGAAATATCTCTAGACCATTATCATCTCAGGCCAATATTAAAATGGGTGGCACAGAGCTGAAACTTGTGATGAATAACACAACTGTTCTTTTTCTCTTTCTTCTCGCTCCCTTTCTCTTGCAAGGGCAAGAAAAATTTGGCGCTCCAGAGGTTGTAAACCAAAATTCCCACAGCCTCTTACCATTTTAAATATTCGATGGGGCTGGTGGTAGTTGTGGAGGAAACATCAGATGACCAAAGGTTCCCAGGGCTTGCTCAACACAAGGAGCAGCAGGACAGATTATCTTTCTCCTAACCACAACTGTTTTCTGTTTCTGCACTTCTCTTTGAGACAAAGATGTTGAGAAATGGCATGATAGATTCTAAGTGGCAATAGATTTAGTTAAGTAGCATATATCTATCAAGTGTGTTGCCATGCATTTGATCTATAATCCAGTTTCTTAGGAGACTGTCTGGCTTAGCGACTCAATATATACAATTCTGACTAATATTTGAACTTGGCGTCATGTCCCCCTTATATACTGTATATCAAAAACCTCTAAATCTCTCCTATAATTATTGTGCAATAAGAGAGCAGAACCAGCAAAACAAAACTGCTTTTTTCCTTGATGAGCAATAATAATCTTTAAAACAGGGGTTCTCAATGTTTCCCCTTCATGGGCCAGAACATGCCCCCTCAGACAGCTGAGGAGGCCAGACACATGGTTCCCCCTGCTGTAAACATTGCTGTAAGATGCGTCCGTGGCCATTGTAAACACATTTATGATAGCCACGGGTGCATTCACAGCTCCTTTTTGGGCTGCTTTCACTGCTTTCAGCACTTCCACCACCGCCGGTGGTAGCAAGGAATGTGGGTTGCCCTTGGGAATAATTGGCCAAACCTTTCCCCAGGGGTTCGCCCAGCCTTCAACAGATCCGGGGACCAACCGGTCTTTGCTGGAAAGGCAATTGGGGTGCGGGCTAGCTAGTTAGTTTGGGGAGCAAATCATAAAGCCTTGGCTGATGGCTACGATAGAAACAGGGCAAAAACCAAAGATGATGATTCTCATGGAAATACACAATCCTCCGCTTCTGGCTGTAGAATAAGTTGGGCAAACAAGCCGCGCCAGACAGCAGAACAAGCTAGGTACCTGGAGTCAATACACATAGACTCCGAGATTAGGACAGGAACAATGGGTTTCGCCAACCCAAGGCAATTAGGCAGTGATGGGCCCAAAAATTTTTTACTACCACACCGTGGGGTATGGCCTAACTGGTGGGCGTGGCCTAACTAGTGGATGTGGCCTAATCAGTGGGTGTGGCCTAATCGGTCTTTAAGGTGCCACAACATTTTTTTGTTTACTCACACACACACACACACACACACACACACACACACACACACACACACACACACACACACACACACACACACACACACACACACACACACACACACACACACCGGGGGGGAGGGAAGGAAACCAAAACACACACGGGGGGAGGGGAGGGAGGGGCGAAGGAAGCCAAAAGACAGACAGACAGACACACACACACACACACACACACCGGGGGGGGGAGGGAAGGAAACCAAACACATGGGGGGAGGGGAGGGGAGGGGGGAAGGAAGCCAAAAGACAGACAGACACACACACACACCGTGGGGAGGGGGAGGGAAGGAAACCAAAAGACACACCCAGAAAGCGACACATCTGGGTGTTCCTTTTTCCCATGGGGGGGGGCGTTTCCCTCCTCCTTTAGTCCTCCAGGACCAGCGTGTCCAGCCGTGCTGCTGCTTGCAGAGCAGCTGCGTGCCTGGCCCTGGAGGAAGAGGAGGGAGAGCTGACATCACGCACCACCCAGGAGAGCTCGCTTGCACCCCTCCACCACTCTTTACTGCCTCCTTCTAGCAGCAGCAGCTTTTGCAATGCCTGGACTTATTCCTGCAGGAAAGAGAACTTCCTGCAGGACGTTTGTCTGGGCATTGCAAGAGGTGTCCAGGCAGGGCAACTCTCGCAATGCCCAGAGTCAGACAGACATCCTGCAGGAAGTTCTCTTTCCTGCAGGAATAAGTTCAGGCATTGCGAATGCTGCTGCTGCTGCTAGAAGGAGGCAGCAAAGAGTGGCGGCGGGGGCAGCGGGTGCATACGCGAGCTCTCCTGGGTGGCGCGTGACATCAGCTCCCCCTTCTCTTCCCCCAGGGCCAGGCGCACACATGCCACCACCTCCACCACCACCCGAGCGCCGCCGGCAGCTGCTCTGGAGAAGAACGAAGCGCCGCCAAAACCGTTGCTCTCCTGGGAAGAGGTGGGTGGGGTGGGGAGGGGAGGGTGTGTGGTCATCCAGGTTTCTTACTGGGGCAGACCGGGTGATGCCCGACACTGCAATTAGGTGTGAGTTGTCCATTAACCCCAGGGTAACTTCCAAGAGCTGGCAATGTAGCTGGACCACCAGAAAATGCCACGTATGCAAGCTTTCTGTATTAGGGGGTCACGCACATCCTACAAGCCCATCACCCCAAGGCAGGGTAATAAATACGTGCCACCTGACTCAGATCGGGGCTGGACTTCACCGCATGATTGTCTTGTGTGTCTTCCTTGCGGCCAGCCACTCCAACACCTGGGAGCCATTGCAATATCTGGTGACCCCGACGTGATTCTTCTCTGAAGCCACGACGTGATTCTGACACGATCCCGAGGCTAGGCCAGCACGGTCCCTAGTGGAGGCTGTGACGATCCTGAAGCAAGGAAGCCAACATGACCGTAAGCCCGGCAGACCCCATGTATCGGGACGGATGCGTTCCAAAGCCAGGGGAGAGCCGTGATCCTGAACAGCAGAGGCAGAGCAGCAGAAGCCCGCAGCAGAGAACCATAGCTGTGATCCCAATCCACTGACTAGACCTGAGGGACATCGTCCTGTGCACCCCGATGTACTACCTAGAATTTGTCCTGCAGAAACGCATCCGGGGAACTCCCGACCAGGTAGTAATGGGGCTCACTTGGGGGGAGGCAAAACTCGACCATCAGGCAGCGGGCTCAGGTGGAAGAGCTCAAAGCCCCGGCCAGGCAGTTTCAGATAAGGGTGAGGAGGAACCACCTGATGGACCTGGCAGTGCATCTGGAGGAACACTGTCTGTTCTACCCAGAAGCAGGCATGATGGATCCAGAGGTATTGGGCAGAGTAGGGAAATGCCTTAAGGAAGAACCCCGAGCACCCGCCAAAATCATAGGGACTTGGAGCAAGTGTAGGCAGATAATTGCAGGTCAGTCCAGCCCAGGTAGAGACCGAGAAACCCCAAGCGTACATAGAGCCATCAGTCCCAGTGCGTCTCTACCTGACCATCCAGTTCAGACATGGGGGCTTAGGGGATTCCCCTTCCGCGGCAGCTGCAGAAGCCGTGGGAGTGGGCAGAAGCCTAGGGAGCACAGGCGCTTCCTAGGTCATTAAGAGTCCCTTCCAGCTAATGGTAAAAGAGGAGTTGCGCAAGGGGGAATTGCCGGCTGCAGAACTAGCTGAGCTCCAGATGCTATGTCCAGTCCTCTTAGAGATGGATGCCCTCATGGGCAATCAAGTGGCGGTATACACGCCTATTCCATACAAGCTGCTTGTGGAAATCCGCAAGGCCATCACAGATACAGGGCTCCAAAGTAGATTCACAAGGGGCACGCTCCAGCAGCTGTGGGAGTCCACCATGCTCATCCCTCATGACTGGAAAGTCACGATGGGGATGATGTTGAACCCCAGCCAGTACCTATTGTGGGACAGCGAGTAGCAGATAGAAGAGCAGGCTAGGGCTGCCAGGATGGGAGTAGTAATAATTCCCGAGCAGCTATATGGCTCAGGGCAGTTCGATACCATCCAGACGCAGTCCATCCTGCCAGCAGCCACACTCCAGCTGGCTTCTGAGGTTGCCTTCAAGGCATACCTCAAGGTACCCGCTACTGGCAAGGGCACCAAGAATTACATCTCCATCAAACAGGGAGCACAGGAATCCTATATGGACTTCATTAACCGGTTAGAGGAGGCGATTAGCAGACAGATACACAACCAGGAGGCCCAAGAGGAGCTTATGATGAAGCTTGCAAAAGACAATGCCAACCTCGACTGCCGCAAAATCTTGCAGGCGATGGGTCACAGAACCGATTTGATGCTTACCGATATGATCAGGGCTTGCGCGGACATTGGGACAGACTCTTACAAAATGGGGCTGTTAGCAGTGGCCGTGCAAGGGGGGAATCAACCCAAGGGAGCTTGCTACCAGTGTGGCAAGATGGGATACTTCACCAGAGAATGCAGGTCAAAACAGCCCCACAAGGGGGGAGGCAGCCCTCCCGTGGGCCGCCCTACCATGCCATCCATCCAGTGCCCAAGATGCCACAATGGCTTTCATTGGGCTCGTCTCTGCCCGAATTCAGGAAACCGGGCCACGGGCGTGTCTCTAGCCCTGGGCCAAATAGAGACAGCTGCCGCCCTGGAGGCTCCAGAGTGGACATCCCAATAATCACCCCCAGCATTTTCGAGGCACAGGCAGAAACCAAGGGCAATGCAGAGTTAGACCTAGAATGCCAGGAGGATGTTATTTGCGATCTGCCAGGCACAGTCAACCTAGTTAACACCCAGTACAAGGGTCCTCTGCCCCAAGACACAGTAAGGTTAGTCTTGCCTCGAAGCAGTGCAGGGAAGAAAGGGATCTTCATGATCCCGGGAGTCATAGACTCCGATTTCACAGGAATCATCAAAGTCCAGCTATGGACACACCTACCCCAAACAATCAGCAAAGGGGATTCAGTAGCACAATTGATCATGGTTCCATATCATCTGCCAGGTGGGGGCAAGGAAGTGATCAGAGGAGATTCAGGATTCGGGTCGACAGACCACCAGAGAGATGAAGGGGCAGTAGAAGGATACCAGATCATAGCGACAGTGGAGCAGAACATAGAGTGGAAACAGCGACCTGTCATTAAGGTATTTTTTAATAAAAGGCCTTTTGACAGTCTGTTAGACATGGGAGCAGATGTCACTGTGATTAGCAGGAAATTATGGCCCGATGAGTGGGCAATCGAGGCAGTCTCAGATGTGTGGGTGGTAGGAGGAGTTCAAGAAGCTTACAGGAGCCGAGACTGGGTGGAAGTCACTATCCCGGGAGCAGACGGCACAGTGGTAATACGCCCACATGTCCTAAGCATGCCCGTCAACCTCTGGGGGAGGGACATTCTACAGCAGTATCAAGCCACCCAAACTTTCGGGTAATGGCCCTGCCGCTCAAATGGTTAACCAATGAGCCGGTATGGATAGAACAGTGGCCAATAGTTGGAGAAAAGTTAGAGGCTTTAAAGCAGCTCATTAAAGAGCAGCTAGATGCAGGACACATAGAACCATCTACCAGTCCCTGGAATTCACCGATTTTTGTCATTAAAAAGAAGTCCGGAAAGTGGCGACTTCTCCACGATTTAAGGGAAATCAATAAGTGCATTCAGCCCATGGGACCGCTTCAATGTGGTACCCCCAATTCCAACATGATCCCCGAAGGGTGGGAGATCCTGATCGTAGACTTAAAAGACTGCTTTTACACCATCCCTCTAGACCATAGGGACAGGGGAAGGTTCGCATTTACAGAGCCAGTCACTAACCATAAGAAGCCAACCCAAAGGTTCGCGTGGAAATTTCTGCCACAGGGAATGCTCATCTCGCCAACCCTGTGCCAAATCTATGTCCATGAGGCCTTGGAGGGGTTCCGGAACCTGCACCCCAAAGTCTTAGTCTGCCATTTCATGGATGACATATTGATTGCAGTACCCAAATTAGGCAGCGACATATTTTGCGACCTCCAGAGCACACTGGGGGAAAAAGGATTAGTCATAGCTCCTGAGAAAGTGCAGAGAGCCGAACCCTATTCTTATCTGGGACATCGGCTGCTCTGATCTTTTGCAGCGCCAGTGCTGCCTAAGATCAATATTAAGGACTCAGTCATGCTAGTAGAACTCCAGCAAATTATAGGGAACATTAATTGGGCAAGGCCATATTTTAAAATAGACACAGACCTCTTAAAGCCACTTTTCTTGCTGCTAACCCAAGGAAAGAAGCCGGCCGGATGCACATTCTGCGCGAGGCTAAGCAAACACTCCAGGCAGTAAACCGCATTCTCAGCCATCGATGGGTAGACAGGATTAGCAAGGGGCCATAAACCCCCACGCTGAATTTGTATGTAATTAAAACAGGGACCATGTTCGCAGGAGCACTAGGCATAGACTCCAGCAAGGGGGGGGGAATCGTGGAATGGGTGTATCTACCGAACACCTCCTCCAGGAACATCTTTCCTCCGCAGGAATTGGTAGCCACAGTAATTCATAAGGGGAGGCTGAGAGCAAGGGACATTTCAGGACACGACTTGGCCAAGATAGTCGTGCCATTCAATAAAGAGCAGATGCAGCAACTAATGCAGCTGGGAGACACCCTGCTCATTGCATTAAAAGGGTTCACCGGGAGCCTGGCATACCACTTGCCAAAGGACCCCAGACTAGTCTCACTTCAGACTCAGACAATCAGGTTGCAGGAAATGCTGTCCTTTACTCCCCTCCAGGGAGCAAAGGCAGTATTCACCGATGGGGGAAAGTATACAGAGTTCTCACTTGGCATGAAGAAAATGCTTGGAAAATGCTGCTGACACTTCCGCAGAAATCAGCACAGAGAGCGGAGCTGGCAGCAGCGAACCTCGCTCTGAAAATGTTTGCCAAAGAGCCATTAAACATTGTCACAGATAGTATGTTAAGAATTTGATCCACAGTCTACTGGGAGCTTACATTACTCTCGCCATAGACAAGAATTTTTTAAGCCTATTCTTGCCCATGCAGTTTCACCTGCGGCACCGCAGAGAAGCGCTGTACGTAGCCCACATCAGGAGCCACCAGGATTTACCTGGCCCCATCTCCGAGGGCAACAGCAGGGCTGATGCGGCCACTAAAGAAACGCACCAGAAATTAGTCTCGAGTGTCTTTACGACCCCGATCCAAAGTCATGCATTCTTCCACCAGAATGCCAAAGCACTAGCAAGGCAGTTTAACCTGCCATTGTCACAAGCACAGGGAATTGTGCGCTTCTGCCCACAATGCACAGGAGCACCAGGGGGGCCCTCATGGGGAATTAACCCACGGGGGACAGAAGCTAACCAAATTTGGCAAATGGACATCACGCATGTCCCACAATTTGGGAGATGGCAGTATATGCACGGCTCCATTGACACTTTCTCGCAGTTTGCCTGGGCCACGGCCCAGAAGGGAGAAGCTGCAACTCATGTAGAGCAACATCTCTTGACATGCTTCGCGGCCATGGGCAAACCAGGCCACTTGAAGACTGACAACACACCGGCTTTTAGTTCCAAACAGCTAGCCACATTCCTAGCAATTTGGAACTAAAGCACACATTTGGCATTCCTTACAATCCCCAGGGACAAGCCATTGTCGAACGGGTGAACCAGACGTTAAAGTCCTACATCGAAAAACAAACAGAAAGGGAGGAGATAGTCCCCCCCAAAAAGCGAGTGTCAGACACAGCAACACCTGTACAAAGTTTTATTCACTTATAACCACCTTAACATTTTTGCTGACTGCACCCCACAGGAGAAGCATTTCCGACATCAGGAAATCCTCCCGCGACCCATGGTTCACTTCAGGGTGCCACCAGACCCCTCCTGGAGATGTCCAGCGCCCCTGATAACATGGGGGAGAGGGTATGCAGCGATTATGTCCACCACAGGAACCATCCGGATTCCAGCCTGCTGCATGAGACCGTATTTCAAGCTGCATGGCATGGCACCGAGCGACCCCGGACCTCCTGCCCAAGATGGAGAGACCAGACCAGAGAGTGACCTGGGGGATGGTCAAGACCTTGTGTGATGACGCCATGTCCATTCTGAGGGAGCAAAACACTGAGCCCACCCCGCAAAACATGGTGGCCGCAGTCACCTACAATTCCCTGATGGTTGTCTTGATCCTCTCCTTGCTGATGGGGGGAGGGGTTGAAGCTTCTTATGGGGACTTGACACCTGGCAGAGAGTTAACCACCAGGCTCCAGTACAACATTTGGGAGAAACTGGCCGGAGTTTTCAACCAATTGGACTTTTGCTTGCAGCAAACCACGCACACTGCTTCTTTACTAAGTACATGCCTGATCCTGGTTTGCTGTGCCCTGGGAGAGCAGGCTGGGGACACTGAACGGGTGTGTGCATTTGGGCACCATCACTGAATTACGTACACGACTTACGCAAACTGGGGGACTCAGGTAACAAAGACTTTGCCTGCTGATGCAGTCACCCTTTACACACCTCGGGTGGCCATCATCCCAAGCACACCCTGTGCCAAGATGGCCAGCTGCTCCACAGCCAAGGGGCCGCACCATCGCTGCTTGAGTCCTGGGAAAGAGACTTGGAAATGTACCCAACCAGAGACTATCAGTTATGTGTATGCTCATATTATTTTGCCTACAGGATGGTTTTTTACTTGTAACCAACGGACTTGGAACTACATACCTGCTAATATGTCTGACTCATACTGTTGTGTGAGTCGCTTAACCCTGGTACACCTTGAGAGGGAAATGGTCACCCCAAACCCGGTCACCCCAAGGCCAGCACGGCCCATACGAGAGATCCAGCTAGATGAGACATGTGAGAGTGATATCACCGTGCTTAGCAAGGCAGAGTACATGTCCCTAGCAGTCAGTATTATAGGGGTGCCCAGACTGGCAGTAGGCAATGCACGCAGGATTGGCCAGTTGGCATGCACGCTACCAAAAGCCATCAATCACACCTCATCAGCCATTGCCATGTTAAACCGAGAGCAAGCTGAACTGAGGCATGCGGTTCTGGATAACCATGCAGCAATTGACTATTTGTTGCTCTTACACTATTTGCGTTGCGAATCTGTCCAGGACATGTGTTGTTTTAACCTCACGGACAATTCTCACAACGTCCAGAGTCAAATCACCGAACTTGACACCATAGTTAAACACATCAAGGAGAATGTCAACTGGGGTTGGTGGGACGAACTCTGGTCCTGGGTCCCATGTGGGTGGTTGCAAACAGTGCTTAAAGCTATTGCTGGCATTGTGGTTGTGGGAATTATGCTTTGCTGCTTTGCGCAGTGCATTCCTTCACTCTTGTCAATGTGCACCTCATGGCAGAGACCCCGAGAGACAGTTACAGCCCAGGCAGATCATGCCTTATATCGACCATGCCCTCAGCCAGGCTGATTTAACTAATAAAGGAAGGGGGGATGTGGGTTGCCCATGGGAATAATTGGCCAAACCTTTCCCCAGGGGTTCACCCGGCCTTCAACAGATCCGGGGACCAACCAGACTTTGCTGGAAAGGCAATTGGGGTGCGGGCTAGTTAGTTAGTTTGGGGAGCAAATCATAAAGCCTTGGCTGATGGCTACAATAGAAACAGGGCAAAAACCAAAGATGATGACTCTCATGGAAAATACACAATCCTCCGCTTCTGGCTGTAGATTAAGTTGGGCAAACAAGCCGTGCCAGACAGCAGAACAAGCTAGGTACCCGGAGACAATACACATAGACTCCGAGATTAGGGCAGCAACAATGGGTTTCGCCAACCCAAGGCAATTAGGTGTGAGTTGTCCATTAACCCCAGGGTAACTTCCAAGAGCTGTCATTGTAGCTGGACCACCGGAAAATGCCAAGTATGCAAGCCTTCTGTATTAGGCAGTCACGCACATCCTACGCACGCATCACCCCAAGGCAGGGTAATAAATACGTGCCACCCGACCCAGATCGGGGTTGGACTTCACCGCATGATTGTCTCGCATGTCTTCCTTGCGGCCAGCCACCTGGGAGCCATTGCAACAAAGGTCAGCATGTTTTTTGTTCTTTCCCCCGCTTCTGCTGCTTCCTCCACTTGCAGTGGCGGCGGCAAGGGTGGTGGGCCACATGAAATAGTGCTGTTGGCTGGAGGTTGCAACCCCCTGCTTTAACAGCTTGATCTTAATATGGATCTCCCACTCTCCTCTTTTTATATAAAATCTGGATTGGTTAATTTAATTATGAAACAGGATTTCCTCCTTTAAAACAACTAATAACATGATCATATTGTGAGTTATCTTCAGTTCTGCATTGGGAGAGAGGTAGAATAAAAATAAAATGAAAAAAGATTCTGGAAACATTTCCTGGGGCGAGAGTTTCAGCCCAACAAGCTAACTTTTCCAATTTCTGTTTGTTGTATGTTAATGGTTACTAACAAAGAAACACCTGAAGTGAACTTGATTGTAACAAATGGTTAATTTTTGCAAAGCATATTTATCATTTTTGTAGGTGTCTTCTGTCACTGACTTGCATATTTTAAATGTCTTACATAGTGATCTTGTATGTAATTGTATGTGTGTCATTATGATTGAAATGCACACCTTGCGATAATGCTACTTCCTTCATTCTGCTGATAATTCATGGTATTTAATTTAATATATTCAACAAAGTGCAAATTGGATATTGACATCTAAGGTGAGCACAGGTTCTTTCAGTGGAATTGTATTATAATTAGTTCCATGCATTAGTTAGATGTGACATAAAACCAATGGGAGCTACGCATGTTGCCCTTTAATTTCATAAGAACTAATTTCACTTTAAAGTTTGGTTTGCTATAAGTGCATGGTCTTCCAATATAGTAGTTTCTCAACTTTTGTTGGTTAAAACTAGCTTCATGTATGTAGCTCAGATCTCAATTCTGCTTAGTACTGCCATATGAGAGTATAGAAGATGCTTCTGTTTGTCTCTCCACACACATCCCACAGGACCAGTTGGAGACCTCTGTGGCCTGGGTCACAGAGAGACAGATGGTAGGATAGGGCACACAGGGGTGTGTTAGAAGGATGGGCCACAGATGGAGGGAGAAGGGGTAAAATACAAGGATGAAGGAAAAGGAGGAGAAAGGGAGGTCATTGTTGAGATCAGAAGGCTATTTGGAAGTTTGGGAGATGCCCTTCCATCTTTTGAGCTACTGATCCTCCAAGATCCCTGGAAAGGAGGCTGAATCAGCTTTGCTCTTAAATGGAGCCATGGTGGGGCAGTGGCCATTTCCCCCTGCTGGGCCCTCACAATGGTGGCTGAACTATATGTCTCTTCTACATCAAGCACCAGAAAAGGTGCTGGAGGCAGAAGAGATAACACCAGCAGCTGGTGCAACAGGCCCAGAAGAAAGAGAGAGGAACAGTTCTGGTGGAACAACTCACATTAGCCCTGCCCAGGGGCACCCAAACTATGGTCTGTGGGCCCAATTAGGCCCACACATATAATTAATCTGGCCCGGGCTGAGAACCCGGGCCCTCTCTGGACTGCACCACCCGCCCCCACCACCTGACATAGCAATACATCACCTATGGTGGTGGTGGCGGTGATTGGGCTTTGTTCCTGCTGGTCCGAGCAGCCTCCGCTCAGTCCCAGTGCTTAAGAAGCCTTTAGCAACGTGGATCACCATGTTGCCTTGGATCACAGAGAGCCAGACTGGTATGTGGAAGTCAGGTTAGAGCAGGGATTCTCAACCTGTGACCCATAGGCTGGATGTGGCACACATTGCCTCCACCACACCCGGAAGTGCCATGTGTTGGAGGAAGGGTAAAATGGCCATCCAGCCCCCAAAGCTGTCTGAGGAAGCCTGACACGGGCCCCAGCTTTAAAAGGTTGAGAACTCCTGGGATAGAGTGTTGGGCTGTTACCTGGAAGATATAGGCTCCAATCCCAATTGAGCCATGAACTTCACTGGTAACCACCCACTAAAGCTTGTCTTTTAGGATTGCTGTGAAGATATAGTGAAGAATTGAGCAGTCTGGTGACACCTTAAGCTCACTGAAGGCAAGCAAAAACTATGACTAATAAACAAATAGTAAATGATAGAATACATACAATAAACAGGTAAACAAACCAGTATGGTAAAGTGATTACGTTTTGGAGACTGCAGCTTCAAGTTCCTAGGCAGCCATCAAATACTCTTCAAGATTGTCATGAAGATGAAAGGGGGTTAGATATACTGCTCACAACTCCTTGAGCAAAAGGTGAAATGTATGTCAACAGCAGAAGGAGGTGTGTAGCAATTCCATGGTGCAAGAGATGTAAAACACACCATTTATTCATGTGAATTTTGATGAGGAGTTTGCACCATACCCGTCAAGCGCCGCTCCGGAAAATACGGGAACTGCTCTGGCCCGGGTGCACATGCACAGCAAAAACTCCTTTGTGCATGCGCAGAACTCATTTGTGCATGCGCAGATGGGTTCTGCGTGTGCGTGCATGCACAGTAACCCCATCCCCCACCATTCTAAATATGGGACGGCACTGGGAAATGGGAGGAACGCACGCCAATATACGGGATTTCCTGGCCAATCCAGGATACTTGACAGGTATGGTTTGCACTACCTGTATTTGGTGTTTTGCTGGCTGGATAGGCCCCTGTGTTAGGTATGGATGTTTGATTTCCCACACTGCTTCTCAGGAGAAAAGTCAACCTGCACAGTCCCAAGATGCCTCCCGAAGAAAGGAATGGCAATTCACTTCTGAGTACTGTCAGGATTTGCAGCTGCTGCTCTAAGTCCTGCAGGACTAGAGCCCTCAGCCTGAAAACAGCTGCTCTAAGTCATGCAGAACTGGGCCCTCATCCTGCTGCAGCTCCTTAGTCCCACCTGAGAGCCCTGGGGAAGGTTTTGGACCATCATAATCTCCACTTGGATACCCTGGGTTGTTTAGCCATATAAGAACCTGCCCTTCCTACCAGAGACTGCCTCAGCAATGAAAGTCAGTAGAGTTGCAGTTGCTTGGCTCACTTGTTTTCTTCTAGCTGTTGAAAATCTCCTGCCTTGTTCCTATAGACTCTTTGTTCTGTTCCTGTGGACCAGGAGTGGCCAAACTTTTTGTGCTGTGGGCTGGTTATGTGGTTGAGTGGAAATAAAATGGGAAGCAGAAGTAAAATGTGCCTGTTCATTTTATGATAGTTCTGATCTTTTCCTTCCATCCAACCATCACCTGGGATTGCCATATCAATCAGTTTAACCACCCCCACCACCCCACCATAGTAATATCTCTAGAGTTATGTTTGAGCTTCTTATTAGTTTGGATCTTAAAGTCCCACAACTTCTTAATTGTTTTATCCTCCTTCTCAACCACCTTTGCAGGTTTGTGTTCTCACCAGTACTTCTAAGATGGTATTCCATAGTTCATGCACAGATTCCAATGTAACATTGCTGCATCCTTCGTAGTCAGTCTGTTTAATTTTACTGCATCCACCGATAAGGTGGTTCACTGTTTCATCTATTTCTTTCCAAAGCCTACAGTTAGTGTCAGTTCCAGTTTTTTCACTTCTTGCTTTAATTATGTTGGTTCGTAGGGCTTGTTCTTGGGCAGAAAATATAAGTCCTTCTCCTTTTCTTAGCCATACCAAACATTTTTATACCCAATTAGTATTGTTGTCATCACTGAAAGATTACACTGTACAGTATGTCAATGGAAAATGGCAGCCCAAATTTATACAGACAATGTAACTGATGATAAGAGTGATGCTTAACCTTGTTTGTGTCTCCCTAATCATCTTTCACTACCCAGTGCTGTAGAGCACGAGTAACTTTTTCTTTCTTTTCTATAAAATGTACAGGTCATGTTGTGGCTGTTTTTCCTTTTTCAGCTTGGTATGATATATAATATTTTATCCCTCTGTACAACCTAATCAGATCATTGCTGTTTCATAATTGGCTTGACTCCCTACCTGCAGACACAACCTATAAAGTCTAGGGACATAATATCTGATATAATTCCATATTGCTCCTTGTGAAAATTAGGTTAGAGCAACTGCAAAACATGTGGAATGATGGGGCTTTGTCTGCATTACAGAAGTAAAGACATAGTCTGGATACCTTCTAATATATTTTATTGACTGCCTTTGGAGTATCTCAGTAATAGAGCGTATGTCACTGCTACGTGCTTGTACTGTAATTGAATTCTTTGAAAAGGCTGAATGGGGGAAAATACTGTTCTTCAATTGCTTTTCTTTTAATCCAACTTACATCTCCTTTTCATTTTTCCTTTTACTTAAGCAAAAAGTGTTATAAATTATTTCTTGGAGGAGCTCTTAGCGACACTGGAATTTACCTCAAGCCTTGGTTTCTGGAGGCTGAGGAACAATGCAAGAGGAATTCACTAGATTTCTAATGTATAAGCATGAAAACTATATTAAAGAACCAACTGGAAGGAAATCGAAAATGGTAAT
Organism: Bradypodion pumilum; assembly: GCA_035047305.1. Classification (NCBI taxonomy): domain Eukaryota; kingdom Metazoa; phylum Chordata; class Lepidosauria; order Squamata; family Chamaeleonidae; genus Bradypodion; species Bradypodion pumilum. Next base: position 174,150,230 of record JAWDJD010000003.1, read on the forward strand.
ATTTGAAGCTGGAGATTTACAGTCTTGTTCATGGCAGCAGACCCAGCCCTGCTCTTAGGCAGAACAGGGCAGCCATCACAAGCACTAGCTGCTTGGTGTTAGGGAGGCAGTAGTGGCAGCCTACACAAGTCCTTGTCTTTCTTAGAAGACTGATCTGCATCGATTGCTTGGAACTGGAGCAAAGGCATGCCATTAAATTTCGGGGTGAAGCAAGAAGCTGGTGACAAGACACTCCTGCTGATCCATGTAGAGCAGGGATGCCCAAACTATGGGCCGGGTGCTGGATCCAGCCCCCAAAGCCAATTCATCCAGCCCATGAAGCATTCATCGTTCCTGGAAGCAGAAGTAAAACGTGCCTGTACAGGCGCATTTTACTTCTGCTTCCAGGAGCGACGAGGGCTTTGCTGGCTGGATGAATTGGTGTCAGGAGCCAGATCTGGCCCACAGGCCATAGTGACCAGCTCTCTGAACCACGTGACTAGCCCGCGGTCTGAAAATTTGGAGTACCCCTGATGTAGAGGTTCAAGAAAAATGAAAACATCCAGTATGCTGACAGAAGAAGCCTTTGAATGCAGTGTCCCAAGCATCCAGAGGCACTTGGGACACTATATTTTGGAGTGATTTTACACATACACCCCAATCCGGAGTTCTAAAAGAAGCAATCTTTGGGAAGTTGGGGAGCTCCAGCATCCATGAAATGCAGACATGTACCCAGACCAACCCCCAAGAGCATGGAAGAGTGTGCTTCAGGTGAACCTGTCCTCATACTAAAGCTGCACCAAATGAAAAGTAGTTTAAGCAACTAGGCAAGCATAAGTCCCTGAAAGAATGAACATTCTATTTTTAATCAACATGGCATCCAAGAGGAAAGCTATCCAAGCAACTTTATCAGGGAAGTCCTTAGCAATGTGATCTTTCAATGCATTCAATCAAAAGCGTAGCAATTCCATAAACAGTTAAAAGTTGGCTCAGTGTCAATGCAACATGGGTTGCGGGGTGGTGGTGGAGGAGAACATCAGGAATTCTGACTCGGGTTCTATCAGATATTTCCCTAGTCTTCTGCTACCACCACAGCATGATGAATAATGCTATGAAAGTACAGTATAAGAATAATTCTTACTGGAATAAGTCTGTGCCCTGATTTATAGAATAGGCTACAGACAAGGAAAGTGGCACAGTTAATGGGTTTTAGCAGCAGGGGAGGGGGAAGGAAACTAGCTGTTGACTGAATTGTGGCATCTGCCTGCTGTGCTGCAAATTTAGATAGCTTTCCAAACAGAAGGTGTACAGGGATTCCATCTCTTTTTGAGTTCTGAACTGTGCTAGACTGGTGTATGTGTTTTGCTATCAGGATGAGATAGCTTTCTTCTCTCCCCCCCCCTCCCCAATAGCTCACTTTCACCAATGGAGCAAGTTCCATGTCAGCTTGTATGGACAGTGATCATGCTGGTTGAAACAGTCTGGGAATTCTGGTCTAAAAATAAAATAAAAAGGAGATCACCCTATCTTTGTCTTCTGTGCTTCCTGCAAAGCTGCTTCTTGCCTTGGCAAAACTGAGTACCAAATTAAGCACTAATGGAGTTACGTTTTTCTTGCTGTTAGCACACTTGTTCTTCAGCTGTGAGGTTTTCTCAGAATTGCATACCTGAACAATCATATTTGCAAATTAAGGCTACCTTTACCTCTCAGTTTCCATCCATAAAACTAACCAAGCTAATTGACAACATACAAAGATGAGAAACCATCGTACTGGGACAAACAGTGCTGTCTAAGGGAGCATTGCTTCTAAAATGAAATGAACATGTCTCGTGTGAAAACTTTTTTTTTTAAAGAGAAGTAATAAATAATAAAAAAACTCATTTTGTGAGCAAAGGCTGTTTCTGTCTTTTGGAATATACAACAATATCCATGGTTGAAAGGAATTTTTTATTAGATTGTATGTCTCTAGAGAAGGAGACAGGATTGTTTTTAAGAACTGACTAAAAAGATTCTTGGCTAGTAAGATCTATTTTGGGGGGGAGGTTGAATGAAATTGGAGTACTTGACTAATCTTTCTTTGAGACAGCAATGCCTCTTTGTCTTCAAGTGAGAAATGAGATCTGCCTTTGTCAAAACAGAGCACACAAGATGTCTTGGACCAAAGTTCCATCATTCCCTGCCAGCTGGGTATAATGTGGATTGTAATTTAATACACCCAGAGGGTGCCAGGTAGGGATGTGCACAGTGAAGATTTCCATATGTCTTTCACTTCAATTTCTTTCAGGGGGAGGTGTCTCTTTCCTTTTCATATTTTCACATATTGTTCCTCTCATGTACACATGAAAGGGACATTCAAAAATCTCAATAGCATTACAATTACTGTATGCCAAAAAAATAGAGGCAAGGCAAAAGAGAATAGATCTACTCCAGGCAACAGTGCCTGAGAAGGAAAACTCATCATCAGGCACTAGTTTATATCATCACCATCAACATGGAGACATGAAAGGAGCCTCATTTGGGCATCTCCTAAAAATCCTTCAACTCAGAGTAATCTCTAACATGAAATTATTATCAGCAGCAGCATTAAAAAAAAAGTATATCATCCAAAAATTATAAGAGAGAAAACAATAGTATGAGTTCAATGTAACCTACCAAATGTAACCTACCTAGCACCTACCTTTGAAATGTGGTGTTGGAGGAGAATTTTGAGAGTACCCTGGACAGCAAAGAGATCAAATAAGTCGATCCTGAAGGAAATCAACCCTGACTGCTCCTTGGAAGGACAAATATTGAAGATGAAGCTAAAGTACTTTGTTTGAGGCAATATACATCAACAATAAGTCTTCTTTAATAAAATAACTCAAATAACCTCATGAAGTATGTTTATAAATGTCAAAAATCTCAGAAGTCTTGTCTCAAAGTAATAAATGCCAGAAAAATATTCAAGAATTCTTTACAATAAACAGAAATACCAACTTGTGTTCAAAGTTATACTTCCAAAACAATTCTTTAAAGGATAAATCACATCAATTAAATACATCGAAACCGTTCCGGTAAATCGGTATTTTGGTACTTCATCAGGGTGTAGATTATCTTTTATTAGTGTCTATCAAGCCTCTGTTGTGGATTATTTCAGTGCCTAAGACGTTCAGAAAGAAGAATCCACAACAGAGGCTTGATAGACGCTGGCAAATCCCTTTAACTGAGGATGCCAAAAATGAAGACAGCTTTTTCTTTGCCAAATGGTAAACAATATGCTTTTACCAAAATGCCATTCAGATTGCGTAACTCTCCGTCCACATTCCAGAGAATGATGAATAAGGTCCTAGATAGGTTACCTTTTGCTAAAGCTTACATTGATGATGTTGCTATTTTCAGTGATAATTTTCAATCTCACCTGACTCATATTGAAACCGTGTTACAGAGGATTCAAGATGCTGGTATAACTGTAAAGGCCTCTAAATGCCAATGGTGTTTAGGTAAGGTAATTTATCTAGGCCATAGTGTTGGGTGTGGCCAACAAAAATTGGCCTGTTCCTACTACCAAGTCTTTCTTAGGCCTTGTTGGTTTTTACTGTTCATTCATTCCAGAGTTTAGTGAGGCTGCTCACCATTGACGGAACTCACCAAGAAGAAGATGCCAAATAAGGTTACATGGACTCATAAGTGTCAAAAATCTTTTGAACTGTTAAAAGAGAAAATGGTTTGTGCACCTGTTCTGTCTGCTCCAGATTTTGATAAAGAGTTTATCTTGAAGACAGATGCTAGTAAGCACAGATTGGGAGCTTGTCTTATGCAAAGTGATGACTAAGGTGTTTTACATCCCATCAGTTACTTCAGTAGGAAACTGTTACCACGGGAACTGAATTATGCCATTGTGGAATTAGAATGTCTAGCTATGGTCTGGGCTATAACGAAGCTTATGGGGTAGAAGATTTCAACTTCACACAGATCACAACACCCTGAAATTTCTTCAAAAGATGAAAGGTTCCAATCAGAGATTGTTGAGATGGGCTTTGTTACATCAGGACTGTGACTTTTCCATTGAACATTTTCCTGGTTCTGAAAATATTCTCGCTGATTCTTTAAGTAGAATGTATTCGGAGGAGGTGGATCCTCTGGAAGGTGAAAGTGTTACCTGATATATGTAACGGACTGTTCTGCTTATGCTATGTTTTGTTTTGTGTAACTGTGTAACCCAAGGTGCTCCCAGAAGTACCTGGAAGAGTTTTCATTGTATACTCTACACATTTGACTTGGGTTTGTATATTACAATTGTGTTTATATGTTAGGCATGTTCATGACTAGTTCCTTTATGCAAAAAGTCTGAAGTGAGCTTTTCTCTTGTGGGGAGGGTTGTAATAATAGGTCACTAGTCATCAAACATGGCATTTCTCTGATTCTTAAACTGCTTGTAGAGGAGCTGTTTTGCCCCTGTATTGAAGGTGGGCCTCTTGACTTCCTCTTGCAATTTTATTGTGATACTGATTGGCTGATGCCGATCAGGTCTTTTTTGGCTTGAGGGAGACCTCATGGTGAGGGGAATCCACCAAGATGGAGGATTAGCAACTCCCCTGGTGGTGCTGTTCATAATGGTAATTTAGAAATAGTTAGATTATGTTTCTTTGGGTGAGGAAGGCCTGTTATGTGGAAATCTTGATGTATTTTGATTAGCCTATATTGATCTTATTTGTATCTTGAGCTACCTATGAACCTGAAGAAATAAACTATGTTGATTCAACTACCTGCCTGATTTTCAAAAGGGGTAAGATAAGAGTTTAGCCAATCTTCATGCTACTGGATGTTTCATTCTCTCCTATTTAATTTTTGCTGGGACTTTCTTAGGCAGGAACCCAGGTACTTGCAGCCTTGGGCTGGACAGGGCTTTTGGAAACCTACAGGTCGGAGTCTTTGGGCAGGGGAGACCCAAGAAGGCAAGGCCTGGAGAGGTTTAAAGCTTATACAGGGTATAAAGATTAGAGCCTTCTGATCAATAAACACTGGTCTTCGCTCCATCTTGCCTCGTGTGTCCTTACTTGACCAGTCTCCTCCGGGACCTTCCAGCCCGCATCGGGCCCTGATCCAACAGAGGCATGCTGACACAAGCAGGCTGTATGACAGGAGTTCTCAACCTTTTTAAGCTGGAGGCCAGGTCACACTCCCTCAGACAGCTTTGAGGGCTCGACAGCCATTTTGCCCTTCCTCCACCACATGGCACTTCCAGGTGTGGTGGCGGCAGTGGTAGGTCACGTGAAATGGCACCGCAGGCTGCATCTGGCCCACAGGCCTCAGGCTGAGAATCCCTGCTGTATGACATCAGAAAAATAATCCAAAGAAATGAAAATATTTCCCCCTCCATACAGGGAAAAAAAGTAAAAAGGGAAAGGATCCAAAATGGAGCCAGCAAGCCAGGCAGCATTCCAAAGTGGAGGGCACTCTATATTCAGCATACACAAGGATCCCAAAGACAAGGAATTACTGAAGCAAAAAGAATACCCACTCTCCCCACACATTTTGTTTGGCTGCTAAAGCCCTCACAATGCTGTTGGATAAAAAATTTCTGAGGTGATTTGACAGATAAGGGGTGAAAGAAAGTACTGTACACTTAAAAGTTACATAAAAGAGGGAGCATGACCCCAACTTGAAAAGGTCGAGAACCCCTGATTTAAACTATAGCCAGCCATGTACTAGCCATGTACTTTCCATCTTGGCTCCCTCCCTCAGCCCGGCCGGTTGGATGAGGTGGGAGCAGCCCAGCTGTGCCTTGTCCCAGCAAGGCTATGAAAAGCCCCATGCCGTGGAGCCTCTGGAGCCACCGTTTCCATCTCAGCTCCCTCCCTCAGCACCGTCTGGTTGGGGGAGGTTGGGAGCAGCCCAGCTGTGCCTTGTCCCAGCGGGGCTATGAAAAGCCTCCGCCATGGAGCCTCCGGAGTCGCCCTTTCCATCTCGGCTCCCTCCCTCAGCCTGGCCAGTTGGGTGAGGTGGGAGCAGCTCAGCTGTGCTTTGGTGAGGACTTAAGCCTCATGCTGTTGCAGCTCATCTGAGCCTTCTCTGAGCCTTCTCCCCTGGTCCAGCTTTTGCAGCGAGGGTTGACGCTGCTGAGGACTTGAAACTGGGCTCCGAATTGTAGTTGAGCTCATTCGTTGTTACGTCCTCTTTAAGGTCATTGAGCCATGGCTCTGACCCCCCCTTTTTTGACTTGCTATTTGATATTGTACCCTGAAATTGTTTTGTTCCCCTATTGTATGCTGTTATGTAATTCTGCATTTCTTCTTGTAAAATGGTATTTTTGCCTTGTACTATTGTAATATTGTATTTCTATATGTTCTTTATATTGTGGAACGCTTTGGGTTGTCTGTTAGACGAGGAAAGCGGTATATAAAAATAAATTCAAATCAAATCTTGTGATAAGTAAAGAACTACTATATTCTGTGGTGGAAGAGATTTCCAAAACAAGCTAGTGTGTTAAAGGAAAAAGCTGGGTATCAATAAACTGGAGCAAAACTGCAACTCAGCTTGAGCCCCACTCCATAGTTTACTTTATAATAACAGTTTGCTTGGTTTTGGCTTCAGCAAAAAAAAAAAAAAAATTCCACACATTTACTGAAACATTATCAGCCCTGCTGGGATTATAGACACCTTTTAGCTCTTTACTCTGTACTTCTCTCTCCCTCCTCACCTCCATGAGGATGCATGTCTCTTTCTTGGTTGTAGCTAAACGAGAAGGAGCAATCTATTATCTTTTGTCAATTTGTTTTTGTGTTTTAATTACTCTACCTTTTAAACATAAAAGGCCCCGCAAGGCAGATTAAATGAAACCCAATAATATGAAGACAACATGACACAATAGTACAATGTGCAACATAATAAGAGGCAATAGATTATTTTAATTAAATTCAGCAGGAATAAGAGAAGCAAAAATATATACAGAAAACCTCAGAAGAATAACTGAAGAATAAGATCATTTCAAGAGGTAGGAAACAAAGTGAAAATTTCCAGAGAATGACCAAAGCATTTGAGATTTGTTATCTTCTTTTTTTAAAATAAAGTTTTATTAAATTTTTCAAACAATATTACATCATATAAAATAAAACAACAAACATACATAAGAAAAAAATACATAATACATTTGCATACAAGTTATGTCTATTTGCATTCTAACACCTTATTACAATTAAACTATTTCATTAATACACCAATACATTATTAACCTTTCCTTATAAATTGCAATTAAGACTTTTAAACATAACTTTAGATATGATACAATATTTAATTCATAAATTCATTAATAATAATAATACAATACTAAATAATAATATAAAAACAAGAATAAAAAAAGAAAAAATAGTTCACCCTGTGATATTTTCAATGCCCTGGAGGAATCAGGTTGTCTTAATATTTTCCTTCGAAAAACTTCTTTGATCAGGTACAGGTTTATTTTTTTCATCCCCTCCAAGTGAGTAGTCCACAAAAGCCTGCCAAATATTCCAAAATCTGTTCTCTTTAATAATACCCCTTTTTAATTTATCTCCCAAGTTAATTTGTCATTCAATGCTAAATTCCACATTTCTTTATACCATTCTTCTATCTTTATATTTATATCATTTTCTAATTCCTAGCAATACATTGTCTACCAGTTGTTTTTTATATAATAAATTTTTATTGATTTTCAGGAAAAAAACATACAAATACAGAAAGAAGAAAGAAAAAACAACATAGACAAGCATATAAATGATACATTTGACATTATCACAAAAAAGAATCTTTAAACAATAAAATTAGATGTATATAAATCTAAATATAACACCTTTAAAATTTAACATTTAACTTACTGTCTCTTTAATGTTTTATTATCACAATGGTAAATATCCCAACTTTGCTCTTAAACATTAGTGACCAGTAACTTCTTATTTTATCTAATTTCTATTCAAATCAATTTGTCTAAAACAGTTATATTTCTTTTTCTATCCCTATCAATTTATTCCAATATTACATTCTATACATCATTCACCCCGTGTATTTACATTGCCCGGGAGGATGTGGTATTTCCCATTGGTTTCTACTGTGCCCAAAACTTCAATTGGTCTGGTGTCAGTCTATTCTTCCCCTCTCCCTTCAAAGCATGATCCACAAACTGTCTCCATGTATTCCAGAATCTATTCTCTTTAATTATTCCTTTTTAAACATTCAACGCCCATGTTAATTTTTCATTCAATGCGAGATCCCACATCTCCTTATACCAATCATCTACTTTTAATGTTATGTCGTTCTTCCAATTTTTTGCTATACACATTCTGCCCATAGTAAGCATTATAGCCAATAATTCTTTCTTATCATCATCTAAGTTCATATTATCTACGTCCGCCAACAAGATGTTACTTGGCCCCAACTTGAAAGATGTTCCCATAATATTGACCATCTCCTTCTCAATTTCCTCCCAAAATTTCTCAACCTTTATACATTCATACCACATATGTACATATGTGCCCAATGTATTTTTACATCACCAACATATTTTATTATTATTTTTATCTATCTGGTACAGTTTCAATGGGGTCAAGTACCATTTCCACAACATTTTAAAATTATGCTCTTTAACCCTGACGGACATGGATCTCATACCTCTTTTTCCCCATTTATTTTCCCACTCTTTTTCGGTTATGCTTATCTTCAAATCTTGTTCCCAAGCATTTTTAAATATCTCTTGTGAATTACTTTCTACATTTATTATTTTATATATTTTACTAACCATACCTTTAATTCCAATTTCTGACTTTCTTACTTTCCATATTAACTCTTCAAATTCAGTTTTAGTTCTTTCCAGACTCTGCTCTCTCACATAACTATTATTCCACTTATTTATCCTCATAATCTGTAACCAATTTAACTTCATTTGATCATACAGCTCTTGTCTTTTCACGTTGTCTCTGCAAACCCGTATCCAATCTTTCAACAGGAAAATCTCATTCTTTAATAAAATTTCCTTCATCCTATCATCAATTTTTTTTGGGAATTTTTTAATATCTTCCAGCTCAATTATTGGCGATATATTCGGGGATAGTTTCATTTTAACCTTCTTCCAAACTCCCAACATCGATCTCATCATTCTATTTTTAACCATTATTTTTCCTTTTTCATTCCCTAAAAACACACTTTTACCCAACTCCTTTAATTCCATCATTTCAATTTCCTCCCAAATAACTACCTCTTTCATTAAAATCTTAACTACATTTTTAATATGGAATGCATTATAATAATTTTTCAAGTTCGGTATTCCCAGACCCCCATCTTTTTGTGACTGGTACCACATTTTCTTTGGTATTCTAGCTCTTCTTCCCCCATTACAATAATTATTTATTAAAGCTTGAAATTCCTTAATTTCTTATCTGTAATTTGGATTGGTAGGGTTTCAAACAAAAAAAAATATTTTTGGTAATAACATCATTTTAGTAAATGCTACCCTGCCAAACCAACACAGCTTCAAATTTTTATATTGTGAAATTTTTGCTTTGAGTTCTTTTTTTTTGTTTATCATAATTTAATCTTCTTAAATCTTCTATTTTGCTTGAAATATTTATCCCCAAATATCTCACACTATTTTTAATCTGTAGTTTAAATCTATTTTTAATTCTCCCTTGTTCTTCCTTGTCTACATTATTCAATATCATTTCAGATTTATCCCAATTTATCCTCAACCCAGTTATTTGTTCAAATTCCTCCAAATGCCTCTGTATTTTTCCCAACGTCTTCCCCGGATGTTTCATAATTATAAGAGTATCGTCAGCATATAAACTAACTTTATTTCCTAATATTCCTTCTATTTCTTTATCCTCCCTTATACTTTTTGCTAATATTTCCATCGCCATTATAAATAATATTGGGGATAGTGTCTTGTTCTCGCTTCTAATCTTACTTCTTCCGTAAGGCCATCATTTACCCTAACATTGGCACACCCTTGTTGATACAATTGTTCTATTGTTTTTATAAACCTACATCCAAAGCCATAGCCTTTAATTAACTCATTAATTGTTATCCATTGCAAAGAATCGAATGCCTTGAAAATATCCAAAGATAACAATCCTACCTTCTCTTTAGTTTGACCTGCAATGTCTATTAAATCTATAACTCACCTTGTTAAATCCGCCATGTATCTACCTTTAATAAATCCCGCCTGGTCATTATTTATATATTTATCCATGAAGCTATTTAATCTTTTTGCCAATATCGCCGTAAAAATCTTAACATCCTGATTTATTAAAGAGATAGGCCTATATGACTCTACCTTTTCCAAATCTTTCCCAGGTTTTGGCAATAATACTATTATAGTTCTATACCAAGAGGGTGGAATCTGACCTCCATCCAAAATAAAATTATACAATTTTAATCATTTTGGGATAATTATATCTTTAAACTCTTTATAAAATTCTGCTGGCAATCCATCTTCACCTGGTGATTTTGTCCATCCTCAATTTACCTATTATTTCTTTTATCTCCTTTTCAGTAATTGGCTCCTCCATTACTTGTTTATGTTCCTGATTGATTTTGTTTTTAATCTGACTTTCAATTTTATCTTTTAATTTTCCCAGGTCTATATTTTTTCTTGAATATAACTCCTGATAGAATTCTTTTACAACCTTACATTTATCTTTTGTTTTATTATACCTTATACCCTTTTTGTCTACCAGAATCCCTATTTCCCTTTTATTTCTTTTTCCTTAGCATCTCTTGCCAATAATTTTGAATTTTTATTACTATATTCAAAGTATTCCCTTTTTAGATAAACCAGATCTCTTTTCACTTTTTCAATATCCTTTCCTATTAACTCCTTCCTCAACCCCTGCATTCTTTCATGAACTTTCCTATCTTTAGTTATTGCATGTTTTTCTTGTAGCTGTTTAATCTCTTTCTCAATTTCCTCCTGCTTACCTTTTAATTGTTTATTTTTAAGACTAGCCAATTTAATACTTTCCCCTCTGAATATTGCCTTCATCGTATCCCACACCACATTATATCGAACCTCGCCTGTATCATTCCATTTCCAATTTTGCTCCCATCTTTCAACTATTTGTTCTTTACATTTTTCATCTTTAAATAATTTAGTGTTATATCTCCAATTTCTCCTAATCTTTGTACCATCCATTCTCATTTCTAACAATACCTTTGCATGATCCAACTCTCTGAAGATTCCAACTTCAATTTCATCCAAATTCCCTATCAGGTTGTCAGTTACAAATATATAATCTATTCTAGAATACGTGTTATAAACCTTGGAAAAAAATTGTAAACCCTTTCCGATCCTTTAAGCTCCCGCCATGTATCTTTTAACCCTAATCCTTTCATCCATTTATCCAGCACTTGTGTTTTATCTCCTCCCCCCTTCTAGCTATGTTTGTAGTATCTATATTTGATTTTATTAAATTGAAGTCCCCACCCACAATCATTTTTATCGTTCTTTTTTATTCAATATATTATGCACCTTATCTAAAAATTTATTTTGATTTTCATTTGGTATGTACAAATTTACCAAGGTAATCTCCTCATCATCTATTTTCCCTTTTATTATTAAATATTTTCCTTCTATATCTGAAATACTTTTTACCATCTCAAATCCAACTCTACTTGATATCATAATTGCTACACCTCTTGCCTTTGACGTACCATATGATTTTTCATAAAATTGAGTCCATCCTAAGAATAATTTGTTAGTTTCCCTCCCCACTTTTCTACAAGTAGCCTCCGTATTAACAAAGGGGGGAGGGGGGAAGCGCGACCAACTGTGCGGGCTTAATAGGAACCCAAACTAACTTCCACTCAAATCAGTCCCTCCTTCCGCTCCTTTGGGCATATTCTCATTATCATGGAAATTTCCAGTTATACCTAACTCCTTTATCTTGGAATCTCTTTGTAATTGGCTTCATCGATTGCCTCCACATACGATACTCCATTGGAATATCATTGTATACCTCAATATATGAACCATCTATTTTTAAAACTTCTGACCCCTTCACTCAAATGAGAGCCATTAATCGAAATTTATCAGCAACATTGGTGAACTTTACCAGTACATTTCTTGCCCCAACTTTACCCCTTCTTGACCCCAGCCGAAAGACACTTACAATACCATATGGCATGAAACCTCCTTCCATAATTCCATCTAACCATTTTACAATTCTTTCTTTTAATTTATCTGACGTACCTTCCGGAATTTTTCGAATTATCAAGTTCGCACGTCTCATCTGTTCTTCCATCAATTCTAACCTTTTTTTCATGATCCCCCACCATATTTTCCCTTTCTTTCTCTCTTTCTCTCATATCTGAAACCCCCTGCTTTTATCCCCTCCTGCTCTATTTTCATCACCTCTTGTTCTTCCTTAAGTTTATTTTGCATGTCTTGTTTTCGTTCCTGTTTATCCTGAACAAACATATTTCCAATTTTTTGTTCCAAATTAACCACCTTCTCATTAAATTTATCAACATCTGATTTAAACCCTTGTCCCCCCTTTATTGGCACCATTGATGGGGTTGTCACTGTCATTATAGTTGCTGTTGTTGTTACTGCCGTCGGTGTCATCGCAGCTGTGGTTGTTATAGTTGTTGTTGCAGCTGTTGCTGTTGTTATCTTTGCTGTCATTATTACAATAGATTTCACAGCTGCAGATGCCATCGTAGGTGGAGTTGACACTATTTTTTGCTGCTGCTGCTGTTGTAATTGCTGTGCAATTTTTCTCACAGACTCTTGGTCCTCCAAATCCTTTATTTCCTGTTGCATTGTTTTCTTCATCTCCAACTCCTCTTGTTCTATCCTGGTGAGCCTTTTAAAAATCCTATCTGAGGATGACTGTCTCTCTGCTCTTATCCAGCCCACTTTCTCCTTCTCCTTCCCTCTTCCCTGACGTTTCATTCAAACACTGTTCCAATTGCAGACAGTCTCCAGTTTATCTCCACAAAAGTATATCTTCTGTAACACAGTCAGCCCACAGCTCTTTTAACCGTCCTTATATCCCTTTAAGCAAGTAACAACCAATTGCCACTTCCACAAAAGAAGAAAAAATGCTTGTAATCCAATGGAAAAAAAGAGAGAGAAGGCAAAACAAACTTCCAGTCCCAAAAATGAAGAAGACAAAACAATACTTTCCAAGAGACACCACTGATCAGACTCCCAGTGCCATCTTACTCCCTTCTTCTTTGTATCCAAATATCCAAAAATTCAAGAAAAGGGAAAAGGTTCCAAGCCACCAAACTCTCCTCTTTTAAGACCGAATGTCCATCATCCAATCTTTAATATTTTCCGGGGGGGGGGAGAATCCCCATATTCAATAAACTTTTCTGCTTTTCAACTTTTCCTCCCCCTCCACCACTTCCAAAAACTCACTCTCTGCAGCAGCAAATTCCTCACAGCTCTGCTCGGCTCTGAAATGTTTCAAGGCTAGCCAGGCTGTATGAGGCTCGCTTTCGCTTTCCCCCTTCAAATCCCAGCAAACTCACCTCTGGCCAACGGCTTGCTTTTGCAAACCCAGTCCTCGGCTAGGAAAAATCTCCCATTCCTACACTGGCAAAGTCCGTCCAACCCCCACTCCTCTTTGAAATTCGAAACTCACGTCTATCTCCTTTTTCACTCAGCTTTTCAGCCAGTCCAAAGTAAATTCAATCAGTTGTTGACTTAATCTTCCTCCTCCACCTTTTTTTAATGTCTCTGGAACATTTTAAACTCTTTTAAAAAGCCTCTTTCATCATCGTTCTTTCCGAGTGAAAGAAAGTTCAGCCTGTTCAGTCCCCCATTAGGCCACACACACCCTGTCTACCAGTTGTAAGCATTATTTCTAATAAATCTTTTTCATCCTTATTTAAATTGAAACATTCCACATCTGTTAACATAGTAATACGTGACCCCAGTTTAATTCTCTTACCCATAATTTCACCAATCTCTTTCTCCACTTTTTCCCAAAAGTCTTTAACCACAATACAACTCTACCACATATGCTCATATGTTCTAATTTCCTCTTTGCATCTCCAACACATTTTATCTTTTTTTATTATCAATCTGGTGCAACCTCAATGGGGTCAAATACCACCTCCACAACATTTTATAATTATGTTCCTTTATTCTAACTGACAAAGTACTCATTATCCTCTTTTTCCATTTATGCCTCCATGTATCATTTTCTATCTTTATATTCAGTTCCTGCTCCCAACTTGTTTTTAAATCCTCCTGTTGACTACCCTCCTTATTCAAAATTGTATACAATTTTCTAACTAAACCCTTAATATTTCTGTCTCCCTTTCTTATTTTCAAAATCAACTCCTCAAATTCTGTCTTCTCTCTATCCAACTCAGGTTCTCTCAAATATTTAGTATTCTATTTATTTACCAGCGCAGTCTGAAACCAGTTCAGATTCATTTGCCCAAACAAATCTGTTCTTTTATCTGTATCTATACAGGTCCGTAACCAGTCTTTCAGCAGGAAAACTTCATTTTTATCCAATACTTCTTTTACCCTGTTATCTATCTTTATTGGAAAATTTGCTATATCCTCCATTTCAATAATCGGTGAGATATTTGGGGCCAGAACCTTCTTTACTTTTTTCCATGAGCTCATCAATCCCTTCATCATTGTATTATTGGTTACAACTTTCCCCATTTTGGATCCTAAAAAAACCATTTTACCTATTTGCTTAAAATCCTTCATTTCAATTTCTTCCCATATTAGTTTCTCCCTAGCCAAGATCTTCACAACATTCTTAATTTGAAAAGCTCGATAATATACCAACAAATTCGGCATCCCTAATCCACCTTCCTTCTGGGATAGGTACCAATTTTTTTTTTGATAATCTGGACCTCTTTCCACCATTACAAAATTCATTAATCAATTTTTGAAATTCCTTAATTTCCTTCTCTTTCATTTGAATTGCTAAAGCATCAAATAAAAAATTAAGTCTAGGTAAAAGCATCATTTTACTAAGTGCTATTCTTCCAAACCATGACAGCTTTTGGTAATTTTTAATTTTAGCTTTAATTTCTTTTTTCAAACTATCATAGTTCAATCTCTTAAATTCTTCAAGACAACTTGAAATATTTATTCCCAAATATTTCAGTTTATCTATAATTTGAATATTACCCATTCCTTTTATCTTCTTCTGATCTTCATTTCCTATATTGCATAACATCATTTCCGATTTATCCCAATTTATTTTCAGACCTGTAATATCCTCAAAAACCTTCAAATGCGCTTGAATCCTAACTAATGCCTTCTCTGGGTGCTTAGCGATTATCAGAATATCATCAGCATATAAACTTATTTTAGTTCCCATAACCCCCTCTATTTCCCCATCTTCTCTTACAGCTTTTGCTAATAACTCCATTGCCATAATAAACAAGATTAGAGATAATGGGCAGCCCTGCCTCGTGCCTGCTTCTAAATTTATCTCATCAGTAACCTCATCATTTACTCTAACGATAGCTGTACCTTGTTGATATAATTGATCAATTATCCTTCTAAATTTATCACCAAATCCATAACATTTAATTATTTCCTCAATTGAAGCCCATTGTAATGAATCAAATGCCTTAAACATATCCAAGGATATTAATCCCACTTTTTCCTTTGTTTGTCTCACAGTGTCTAATAAATCTACCTCTCTTCTTGTCAAGTCCGCCATATGTCTCCCTTTCAAAAAAACCCACCTGGTCTACATTTATATAATTGCCCATAAAATTATTTAACCTGTTTGCCAATATTGCTGTGAAGATCTTGGCGTCTTGATTAATCAACGAAATCGGTCTATAAGATTCCACTTTTTCCAAGTCCTTTCCAAGTTTTGGCAACAATACAATTGTGGTCCTATACCATGAAGTAGGGATTTGTCCACCTTCTAATATATAGTTATACAATTTTACCAATTTTGGTACCTCTATATCTTTAAATTCCTTATAAATGTCGGCGGGTAACCCATCTTCCCCAGGTGCTTTCCCTGTTTTCAAACTAGCTATTACCTCTTTTACCTCTTTTTCCATTATTTGTTCCTCCATTTTATCCTTATGCTCCTGTTTTATACCACTATCTTTTTGCTTCTCTAATTGTTTTTTAAGCTTATCCACATCTATCTCTTTTTATGCGTATAACGCTTGATAAAATTCTCCCACAATTTTACATTTATCCCTAATTTTATTACATCTCAATCCTTGTTCATTTATCAAAACTCCAATTTTTCTTTTTTCTCTCTTTTCTTTAGCTGCTCTTGCTAATATTTTTGAATTTTTGTTGCTGTATTCAAAATAGTCTCTTTTTAAATAGACAAGATCCCTTTTCACCTTTTCTATATCCTTTGCTTCAATCTTTGCAGATTATCAAAAACCTTCCTATCCTTCGTCCTTGTATGTTCCTCCTGCAACCTTTTTATCTCGCTCTCAATTTTGTTCTGTGACATCTTAATTTTTTTATATCTAATACTAGCTAGCCTGATACTTTCCCCTCTAAAAACCAACTTCATGGCATCCCAGACCATATTAAAATTTACCTCATCATTGTCATTCCAATGCCAACTTTCATTCCAGCTCTCCATGATTTGTTCTTTACATTTATGGTCTTTAAATAATTTATCATCATATCTCCAGTTCCTTCTCAGCTTCTTTTTGCCCTCGATTCTCATTTCCTTCACCACTTTAGTATGATCTGACTCTTTAAAAATTCCAACTTCTATTTCCTTTATGTTTCTAACCATGTTCTCCATTACAAATATATAGTCAATTCTGGAGTATGAATTATGGACCTGTGAAAAATAAGTGTATAACCTTTCTGACCCCTTGAACTCTCTCCAAGTGTCTTTCAAACCTAAGGATACCATCCAATTATCCAATAACTGTTCTTTAATACCTTTTCCACATCTTAGTATATTTGTGCAGTCTAAATTTGACCTTACTAAGTTGAAATCACCAGCTACAATCAACTTTGCTGTTTTCTCTTTTACCAGTATTTTGCGATTTTCCCCCTGAAAATCAGCTTGATGGTCATTTGGGGCATATATATTCACCAGAGTTAATTCCTCATCATCTATTTTCCCCTTTACTATCAAATATCTACCTTCCGGATCCGAAATACTATTTATTGTCTCAAACCCCAACCTATTCAAAATCAAAATTGCCACTCCTCTTGCCTTTGATGACCTCTCATAATGCTGCATCCACCCCCAAAAAATTTTATTCGTATCCTGAGATTTTTGATGAGTTTCCTGCAAAAAGATTATATCCGGCCTGTCCTTCCTCAATGCTGATTCAATTCTCCTTCTCTTGACCGGAGACCCTGTACCTTTCACATTCCACGTTAACATTTTAATACTCCTCATAATATAATTTGCCACCCTTTTCTTCCACCCCTGATTTCTCCATTTGGTGTGATACCTTCTAACCCACAATAATTAAGACAATACTTACAACAAAAAATGCAAAAAACACTCAATTCTACCCTCCCCACTTCTTTAACCAAAAAAGTCACCTTTCTCTTCTGAAGAGGGGAGGGGGGAGCATGGAAGATGTACTTAACAACAAAAGCTCTAGCACTAATCTTCTTATTAGTAAAATCAATTGTTTTATATAATCTCCCTTTAAAACACATTAACTTCAATCCTTTCACCTATTTCCCTCCCTTCTGACCCTTACTTCCCCCCACATTGACTACTACCAATGATTGTAAATTGACCTCAGTCTCTCCTGTTTCCTCTCCTCCTGCAGCGCCTTTCTCCTTAGCTCCTCCATAATCCCTTCTTATAGCCTCGGACTCCAACAAAGCCCTCCCCTGCCATTATCTTGAGGATGCCTTGACCAAATCATTTAAACACAAGTATTCCAATGCATCAGTCTCTGCATCAATCACATGCATTCTCCTTTCATGGAAAAATCTTAACTGTTGTGGGAAGTGCCAATTATATTTTATCCCCTTTTCCATCAAAATTTTTGTTACTGGCTTCATCTTATACTTCCAACCACATTCCTTCATAGAAATGTCATTGTATACTTCCACATCATTCCCATCAATCTTTAAAATGCCAGGCCCAGCTTGTTTTAGAAAGGCCATCACTTTCAGCTTATCTCCCCAGTTTGCAAACTTGATCAAAACATTTCTCTGTACAACTTTTCCCCTCTTTGGCCCCACCCTATAAGCACTTATGATGTCCTCATTAACAAAATCTTTCCGCATTTTCAAATTGTTCAACCAATCAATTATTCTATCCTTTAGCTGGTCTGGCATTTTTTCCATCATATTGCGAATCACTATATTCTGTTTTCTCATCATCTCTTCCATCACATCTATCTTTTTTTCCTGCACATCCACTTTCATCTTAATTTCTTTCTCCTCCTCATGTAACCATTTAATATCCCCTTGCATCAATTTCATATCATTTTGCATTGACTTAACATTGGCATCCATCCTTTGTAAATTAAGATCAACTTTTTTTAGAAAAATCAATAAACATAGTAGTCAATTTATCCTGTTTTCCCAAAATTTCATTTTTATCTTTCACTCTTGCCTCTTACATAAGAACATAAGAACATAAGAACAGCCTTGCTGGAACAGGCCACAGCCCATCCAGTCCAGCATTCTGTCTCACACAGTGGCTCACCATTTCCTTCAGCGTATTCCCAAGCAGATGCCTTCACCTGCTTAGGATTCCCTGGAAATGATATTGAGAGATATCCTGCCTATCTCTCCAACCCGGAGGTTGTCCTTAAGTATCCATAATTATAGCCATTGATACTCTTGTCCTCCATGAACTTGTCTAATCCTTTCTTAAAGCTGTCAAGACTGACAGCTGTCACCACTTCTTCTGGCAGGGAGTTCCATAGACCAGTAATCCTCTGGGTGAAAAAGTACTTTCTCTTATTTGTTTGAGAACTAGTACCCAAAAGTTTCATGGAGTGTCCCCTAGTTCTAGTGTTATGCGATAGGGAAAACAGTTTTTCCTTATCTACTTTGTCCACACCGTGCATGATTTTATAAACTTCAATCAGGTCACCTCTTAGACGTCGTCGTTCAAGAGTGAAGAGGCCCAACCGTTGCAGCCTCAGATGGTAAGGAAGGTGTTCCAGTCCCCTAATCATTCTGGTTGCCCTCCTCTGCACTTTTTCCAGCTCCATAATATCCTTCTGGAGGTATGGCGACCAGAACTGTACACAGTATTCCAGATGGGGCCTCACCATAGATTTATAAAGAGGCAAAATGACACTTGCTGACTTATTTTCTATACCCTTCCTAATGATCCCTAGCATTGAGTTTGCTTTTTTCACTGCTGAGGCACACTGGGTTGACACCTTCATTGAGTTGTCCACCAGGACACCAAGGTCCCTTTCCTGGTTTGTCGCAGAGAGTTCAGACCCCATCAGTCCATCAGTCCCTCTTCCATCTTCTCAAATTTCTTAAACAATTTCCCAAATTCAACCATTATTTGTGTTTGGTCAATTAATGATGGCTCAGGCAATGAAGTTGGTGGAGATACCTCCTCTGCTAGTTTTTTGTCTTTTTTCTTAGGTTTCACAACCTCCTCCTCCTTTCCCTTTCCCCTTGCAATTTTATCCATTGCGATGTCAAACAATAGCTTCAATGCAGCAACTTTTTTAACTCCCACAGGTCTCTCTCCTTGATCCTGTTCCAGAATTCGAGCTTGATGTTATCCAAATATGTTATATTAATTGCCAATCCCCCATCCAAAACACAGAAAAGGGCGTGTATCCACCAAGAATAAAGATGTTACTATTGTTGATATTATGTCTCCAGTGTGAAGGCCAGAAGAGAAGGGGGGAAACAAAATGACATGCCCAGTACTCCAGGAGCAGAACAGGCTCACTTTAAAAAACAAACTTGAAAAGATAAAAAAATTATAAGCTCCTTGTAAAGCAAATGTACCAACCATCCTCTTTATTAGATCCAATTATAACCCAGATATGTCTCTATAATAATCTGCATATGGCATTATTTCAGTGTTAATCCAACTTCATAAACGCCAACTTCAGTAAAAATAGGGGGAAAAACCCACACTTTTTATTCCACTTGAACGTTGGTAACAAAACACAGAAGGGAGAGTAAATCCACAGAAAATAAAATTGTAGCTGTTGCCGATATTGTAACTCCAATGTATTTCCGATGTGAAGGGAAAAGAAAAAAGAAAAAAAAGCAGAATGACATAATTCAAAACTCCAAACTCAAAACTAGCTCCAGTTTAAAACAGACAAATGGCAGAATCAGGAGGAAGAGAGGAAAAAAGAACCATTCTCACTTAATCCAGTTCAACGATCCAGCGGGAGGTTTTTATAAGTCAGACTAAACTGTTCCGTTCCAAAAAAAGAAAAGAAAGAATTCCACCTTTAACTTCAAAACCGCGGCAGCAGTTTCCGGACGAGGACCCTTCCACTTTCCACTTCAATCCAACCACTTCCAAAAAATTCCAGTTATCAATCTTAAATTTTCTCCTTATTTTCCTTCTTAAGTTTCATCTCTCCCAATAACCTTCCAATTCCTCCCCTCCGTTGTTGCCCGCTTTCTATACCTCCTGGCTCCGCACGGCTTTCTTCTTTTGACTTTCGTTTTAAGAATCACCCACCGCCATTGCTCCTTCTTCACCAGCACACTTCCACTCACTTTCCACACTTACTTGTCCTTTCCTGGCTCCCACGGCCTGATCCAGGACCTCTCGTCCTTGCCGCCACCGCTCTTATGTTTTTAACTT
Source organism: Bradypodion pumilum (assembly GCA_035047305.1). Lineage (NCBI taxonomy): Eukaryota > Metazoa > Chordata > Lepidosauria > Squamata > Chamaeleonidae > Bradypodion > Bradypodion pumilum. The sequence continues at coordinate 174,170,923 of JAWDJD010000003.1, forward strand.
TTTGATTCCGTCTTGGAAACACTTTAACTTCGGATCCGCTATTACCCAAGTTCAGGGATCCCGTCCGAGACCGGCTTGTCAAGTACGGCTTGTTTGGCATGACCTAAGCCGCGTCTCGCAAGCCGTCCGATCTCCGAACTCCGATCCTGAGCCAATATCCACTTATTCAGCAACTTTCGAGGAATCCGAAAAACACTTTCATGGAACAGTTAGTCCAGTAGTTTTAATTATTTTCCACTTTTGTTTCTCATTTCAGCACGAGCCAAACGAAATACATATTACTCACATCCCATCCTAGCCATGCCCCCTTGTTACCTTCTTAAAGCTAAGCAGTTCTTATCCTGGAGTATGAGACCATTCCTAAGAGTCATCTTAACTTTTGTCCCAATTATACATTATGGTCTGATTTCAAGTACTATAACAGTGATGAGATAAGGTAATCTCTGAAATTTGCTATTAAGTCACCACCAGAGGAGGCCCATTGAATCAGTGGAACTTACAGAGGAATTGATTCACCAAATCTTCACTGATTCAATGGGCCTGCTTTTTGCAGTCCATTGCTGGATTTTGGTCAGTGACTTGCATCTGGAGGTGAATACAACTGAATATTCCAGGTAGCCATCTGTCAGTCAGGCAAGCAGCATATATGACACTCTACTAGACACCATATCGATCTGAATTTCTCCACACACTAAACTAAATATCATGGAGAAGGCTAGGCTAGAACCATCTGTGTTAATTACATAGAAATGTCTGCCTTGGTTCATTTGATATTTAGTCACCATCTGGGATTTTAAGTGTTTGCTTAATGTGAGAAATCTGAATCTTTTTAAAAGGTTAGTATTTGGTGTTGAAAGATGTATTTTTCAAAACAACCTTAGTAGTGTCAGACACTAATTTGCTGGTATATAAACATTACAAATCAATTAATTAATAAAATAAATCCCATGAGACTCCACTTCTCACCCACCAAGTGATACCACCAAGAATCAAATTTCCCTTCTCAATTGATACATATACACAGTCCGTTCTATGTATATGCGGTTCCATATTAATGCTCAGTATATACAGTAAAACCTTGCATAAAGAGTGGCTTGCTTAGAGACTAACTCGCTTAAAGAGCAGAATTTTCTCTGAATGGTCGCCTCACTTAACAACTAAAATCAATCCAAAACTTGCTTAACTAAATCTGGGATTTTTTCCTCCTGCCCAGGTGCCCCTCTTTTAAAGCGATCAGGGGTGTCTTAAGGACATTTTATATGTTTTATATAGTTTTAGTATTTGATTTTAATTGTATGGGGGATGGGTTTTAGCCAATGTTGTGAGCCGCCTTGGGTCGTTGAGGCAAAAAAGGCAGCCATACTAATCTGAAAGAAAATAAATAAATAAATAAAGTCGGGGTTCACAATCCCCCTGCCAGAAGTCACAATTGGTCACTTACAATGGTGTTTCGCTTAAAGAGCAATCCCGTGGAACGCATTATGCTCTTTAAGTGAGGTACCACTGTACCTAGTTGAAATGTGAAGCTACATGCATCTTTTGGTTTCCTTCTGGAATTAAGTTGTGTATTTTTCCCTGCGGAGAATGAAATCTGTTGCTATAAAAAAATGACATGTATTTTCCACATAAATTAATACATTTGTTGTTAGCTGCTTAGTATTCAACTAATGGCCCACATGAATACTTTGCATCTGGCTGCAAGCTAACTAGTGAAGAACTTCCAGTGGGACCACTGATAAATGTTTCATGCACACTACAAAGAATCTAACTGAACAATCCAATCTAAATGATCTCACTTCATTCCCTGGTATACCTAACGTAATGGTATGGTAATGGCGGCTTCTTCATTATCAGACTTACTTTTGAGTTCTACATTCTCAGTGAATCTAAAGATTAGCCAAAATGTATTTTACCTTTTGCCTTTGGAGATCTGGATGCAGTGCATCATGCAATGCCTTCATGTCCATATCTTTTCATAGTGTCTAGCTGGCTGGTCCAAATTAATCTTAATTTGCTGACATTTAAATTGTATTGGGTTACAACAGGTTGGATCTAGATCAGTGTTTTCCCAACCTTTGGCTTATGGACTTCGATTTCCAGAAGCCTAAGTCAATTCCCCAAAGCACTGATCAGCCAACGTACTGACCTAGGCTTCTGAAAATTGAAGTCCCCCAGTGGAGTGTGGGACCCACATTGGGAACTACTGATCTAGAGGTATATGCACATTCCTGAACTGCCTGAAATGGAGTCCCCTGCCTTTGCCTCTCTCTCTTTCCTGCCTTGGGTTGGAGGAAGGGTTGGGGAACCCTACCAAACGAGGATGAACTGTGGTTTGCGGAGGGGAAATCTCAAAAAAATAATCAAAAATACTTTGTTAGAATAAAACTGTTCTGTTCATGAAAGGCAGGTTCTGGATATCTTAATCCTGTGATGGTGAACCTTGGCACTCCAGATGTCCTTGGACTTCAATTCCCAGAAACCCAAGCCCCCGTGAATCCACACGAATGAGTTTACTGCGATTCATCTGGCCCATACCACCCTTGTCGCTCCCGGAAGCAGAAATAAAACACGCCTGTACGGCGCTTCCAGGAGCAACGAGGGTGGCACGGGCCGGATGAATCACAGTGATCGACTTCCCTCTTTCACGTAAACCATTCTGGCCACTGTGTTTGTCATCAAAGGCCATACGCCATGTCTTGTGGCCATTAGAGGCCTGAATGGTTGGCATGCAGGGCAGGGAATGTTGTTGTTGGTGTTGATTTGGTTTGAACTGGTTTGATTTCTTCATTAACACCATTTAGATGGCCCTTTAAGACATCTGGTTTCATTCCATTTTCAGTTATTTCCCTCCTGTCTCATTGCTACATGCTTCCTTACATACCATCTTGCCCCCAAGTGTTCCTGACTCAAACCTTTCTGGCCCCTTGAAAATACTAGGCTTGCTCTGGTATAATAATAATAATAATAATAATAATAATAATAATAATAATAATAATAATAATAATAATAATAATAATAATAATAATAATAATAATAATAATAATAATAATAATAATAATAATAATAATAATAATAATAATAATAAGTTTTATTTATATACTGCTTGTCTCTTCCAGAAGAAGACTCTAAGTGGTTTACATTGGGGAATGCTGCCTAAAGCAAGCAGCAGCGGGGGGAAAGATACAAAATCAGTAAGCATACAACATAAAAAGCAAGAAAGAAAAGAAAAGAAGGCGTTCACTTCCACTCTTCCCCGTGGCAAATGCCAAGCCGGGAAAGAGGGTTAAGTCCTCGGGTGGCGCGGGGCAGCTTCCTTTGAGCCCTCCGGGGCTCGGAAGGTAGGGACGTAGCGGCGGCACCTGGCCTCCCATCCACCGGGACCAGGTGCTGCAAGTCCCAAGGAGAGGCAGGACGGGTCCTCGGGCGGCGCGGGGCAGCGTCCTTTGAGCCCTCCGGGGCTCGGAAGGCGTGGACGTAACGGCGGCGCCTGGCCTCCCATCCACTGGGACCAGGTGTTGCGAGTCCCGAGGAGAGGCAGGACGGGTCCTCAAGCGGCGCAGGGCAGTGTCCTTTGAGCCCTCCGGGGCTCGGAAGGCGTGGACGTAGCGGCAGCGCCTGGCCTCCCATCCACCGGGACCAGGTGTTGCGAGTCCCAAGGAGAGGCAGGACGGGTCCTCGGGCGGCGCAGGGCAGCGTCCTTTGAGCCCTCTGGGGCTCGGAAGGCGTGGACATAGCAGCGGCACCTGGCCTCCTATCCACCGGGACCAGGTGTTGCGAATCCCGAGGAGAGGCAGGACGGGTGTGGCTTCACTACAGTGTGTTTGATTGCTGAAACTGATCTAGAGCAAGCCTTCCATTTTGGATTTGTCAATATCATTAAATGGATTATAAGTGAGCCACTTTCAAATTGTTGTTGCTCAGTCACACAGTCGATTCCGACTCTTTGCGACCCCATGGACCATCGCTTTCCAGGCACCCCTGTCCTCCACCATCCTCCTTAGTCCACACAGCCACATGCACATTGTGTCTACAATACCATCTAGCCATCTCATCTTTGGCCGTCCCCTTCTTCTTTTGCCCTCCACCTTCCCCAGCATCAAGGCCTTCTCAAGTGAATCCTCTCTTCTCATATGATGTCCAAAATACTTCAGCTTCATCTTTGTTATTTGTCCTTCTAAGGAGCACTCAGGGCTAATCTCTTCTAATATTGATCTATTTGTTCTCCTCGCTGTCCAGGGGACTCTCAAAACTCTCCTCCAGCACTACATCTCAAAGGCATCTATTTTTCTTCGCTCAACCTTTCTAATGGTCCAGCTCTCACAGCCATACATTACCACCAGAAATACCATTGCTTTGACTATGCAAACCTTTGTTTGCAGTGAGATGTCTCTACTTTTCTTTTCCTTTTTTTAATTTTAAAGCTTTTATTAAGAACTGAAATAATACAAAAACAAATAATGAAAATAATACAAAAAATAATACAGTAACAAATCTATACATTATAAAAAATACCTAAAGCAATAAAACAATATAACCCGACCACCTGTGCTCTGTCGGGGGATGTCGGCAGGGGTTTCTTGACCATTTGCCTTCAATTCTATTTCCAAAATTGGATCATGTCAGGGCTTGGGTTAAACTTGTTTTCACCTAATAAAGCAAAGTTGACAAAGGAACCCCAAATCTCCCAAAATTGTGTCTTTATTGGTAACCCCTTTTTCTGGTGGACTTGGATAGTTAATTTTTCATTGAGAGCCAATTGCCAAACATCTGCGTACCATCTAACTCTACTAATATTAGTTCCACTCTTCCATTCCTTGGCAATTAGCTGTCTGGCTACCATCAATAAAGATAACAATAATTCTTTTTTATTATTTTCCAGATGTAAATCATCCACTTCACCTAATAATACTATCTTTGGATTTAGCACTATTGTTATTTTTAATATTTTATTCAATTCCTCTTCTATAACATCCCAGAAATTCCTCATTTTACCACACAGCCACCACATATGAATGTAAGTCCCTTTTCCTTTATTACATCTCCAACATAAATCAGAGTTCTTATTATTTATTAAATGTAATTTGGCTGGAGTGAGATACCACCTCCAAAGTACTTTACAATTATGTTCTTTTTCCTTTATTGAAAGTGATTTCATACTTCTATGGGTCCATTTCTTTTTCCAGTTCTCATCTTTTATTATAATTCCCAAATCCTCCTCCCAAGTTTTTTTTAAGCCAATGCTGAGTATCTTCACTAGAATTTAACAACTGATAAATCTTACCCACTAAACCTTTTAAATTCTTTTTACCATTCCTTACTTCAAGAGTCAGATTTTCGAAGGGGGTTGATGCCCGATTTATTGTACTGTTTTCCCTCACCTTTCTATTCCACGCCTCCATCTGGAGTTCTTGCAGCCAATTTAAGCCTAACTCCACATAAATACTTTTTCTTTGGAAAATGGTATTACAATTATCAACCCAATCCATGATTAATAGAGCTTTTTTGCGTGTTAAAATTTCTCTTGTACTTATTGTTACCTCTAAAGGACAATTCTGTTGGTTTAGAATTTCCATTATGGGCAAAGAATTTGGAGATAATATTGGTTTTAATCCTTTCCATATTCTGAATATATTCTTTAAAGAAAAATTACAAAATTGGGATTAGTTTTTATCTCACCTAAAAATAATTCACCCTTCCAATTTCTAAACTCTATATAATCTAATTCATACCTTTGCGCACAATTTTGACTTAATAGTTTAATAATTCTCTTTAAATTGAAAGCTCTGTAATAGAGTTTAACATTCGGGATATTTAGCCCTCCCAACTTGTTTTTTAAATACCATAAACTTTTATTAATTCTTGGCTTTTTTCCGTTATTACAGATTTTGTTTATCAATTTCTGCCAGATTTTAAACTCTGTTTCTTTTATTTGTATTGGTAAATTTTCAAATAAAAAGTTTAGTTTTGGCATAATTTTCATCCTGCACAAATTTATCATCCCAAACCATGATATTTTCAATGATTTCCATTGATCCTTAATTCTTCCCCCCCTCTTTTAACTTATTAAAATTGATCTTATACAAATCCTTAACTTCGTCTGACACCATTATTCCCAAATATCTCATTCTATCTCTTATTTTAAATTTATATTTCTCCATTACTTTCTTCTTTCCCCCTCCGATAGATTACAAGTAATAGCTTCTGTTTTATTCCAATTTATTTTTAATCCTGTAACTTGCTCGAATAACTTCAGGTGATGTTGAATTTTATTAATATTTAGAAGAGGGTCCTTGACCACTAGCAAGGTGTCATCTGCAAATAGACTAATTTTTTTGTTTTTAACACCTGTCAAACCTTCATCTTGTTGAATACTTCTTGCTAACAACTCCATTGCTAGAATGAAAAGTGATGGGGAAGTGGGCAGCCTTGTCTGCTACCAGCCTTAATCTTGATTTCCCCACTTAACCTATTATTCATTTTTATTCTTGTCACCGAATCATTATATAATTGATCAATTGCATGTTTAAATTTAGAACCAAACTCTAATCTGCAACATATTTCTTTAATAGTAGACCACTGAATAGAGTCAAATGCTTTGTAGATATCTAGTGCCAAAATACAAACTTTTTCCTTACTCTTTTTAACCAAATCTATAATATTGACTAACTTACTTATCAGTCCCTCCATCTGTCTGCCCTTCAAAAAACCAGCTTGGTCCTCTCCTATATAAAAACTTAAAAAGCTATTAAGTCTGTTATTCAATAAAGAGGTGAATATCTTAGCGTCCTGATTTAATAAGGAGATAGGGCGGTAGGCATCAATTTTTTCCCTATCTTTATCCGGTTTTGGGATCAATACCATAATTGAGCGACTCCAGGATTTTGGCATATTTCCCCCCTCTAATATATAATTATACAGTTTCTTTAATTTGGGAATCATTACTTTCTGACATTGTTTATATATTTCCAATGGAAAACCATCTTCACCTGGTGCTTTGTCATTTTTTAAGTTTTTAATCACTATTTCAATTTCTTTATCTTGAATTTCTTGCTCCATATAATCTGAGTGTTCTTTTTTAAATTTTATATTTAAATTTTGATCTAAAAAAGTTCCTAAATTTGTCACATTAACAGACTTTTCTTTGTATAAATCCGCAAAGAACTTTTCTGCAATATGAAGTTTCCCCTCTAGTTTATGTACTATGAGACCATCCTCATCTGCCAGAGCTTCTATTTGTCTCTTGATCTTCTTATTTTTTGCTCTTTTTGCTAAAGTTTTCATATCCTTACTATTAAATTCAAAGTCATTTCTCTTTAGATATACCAAATATTTTCTTGCTTTGTCAATTTCTAAACCTATTACCTCTTTTCTTAAAGTCTGAAGTTTATTCCAATTCCTCTCATTACCATCCTCTGCATGTCTTCTTTCTAATTTTTTTTAATTCTTGTTCTCTTTTAACTATTTTCCTATTTAATTCTCTATCAATAATAATTTTTTCCTGAATGCAGTCTCCCCTTAATACCGCTTTCATGGCATCACTTTAAAATATGTGGTGCCACTTCACCCGTATCATTGATCTCCCATTTTTCTATCCATTTGTCCATCAATCTTTTCTTTATCACTTCATTATTTAGGAGTTTTGTGTCAAACCTCCATATATTACTTTTTGAAACATCCTTTCCTAAATTAATTTCCAAAGTGATTGGGGTATAATCTAACAACTTAAACGTGCCTATTTTAAATTCTTCCAAATTGTGTGAAAAGTTCTCTGATACCATAAAATAATCTAATCTGGAATATGTTCTTGACACTGAGGAGAAGAAGGTAAATCCCTTTTCCTTTCCTTTCATATATCTCCAAGTATCTGTAAGATTTAGCTTCTTCATCCACCTGTCAAGTATATTGAATTGACCTTTCCTATAGTTGGAATATGTTCCCCAGGTTTTTCATAGCTTGTCTCCCAAGAATCAGTCGCCTTTTTATTTCATGGCTGCAATCTTTTATTGACTACACCAAGGCATTTGACTGTGTGGACCACAACAAGATGTGGCAAGTAATTAAAGAGATGGGAATTCCAGAGCACCTCATATGCCTCCTGAGAAATCTGTACATGAACCAAGAAGCAACAGTTAGGACAGAACATGGAATGACAGAATGGTTTGGAATAGGAAAAGGAGTAAGACAAGGCTGCATTGTGTCACCATGCTTATTCAACCTATACACAGAGCACATAATGCGCAGTGCAGGGATGGAGGAATCACAATATGGGATTAAAATCGCTGGGAGAAACATCAATAATCTGAGATATGCAGACGATACCACCCTAATGGCAGAAAGTGAGGAAGACCTAAAGAATCTCTTGATTGGGCTGAAGGAGGAAAGTGCAAAAGCTGGCTTGAGACTCAATATCAAGAAAACCAAGATAATGGCAACAGGCCCAATCAGTTCCTGGAAAATAGATGGGGAAGAAGTAGAAGCAGTGACAGATTTTACTTTCTTAGGATAAAAGATCACTGCAGATGGGGATTGTAGCCATGAAATAAAAAGGCGACTGATTCTTGGGAGACAAGCAATGAGAAACCTGGGGAACATAGTGAAAAGCAGAGACATCACATTGCAAACAAAAATTAGAACAGTCAAAGCAATGGTTTTCCCAGTAGTAATATATGGATGTGAGAGCTGGACAATTAGGAAGGCTGAACGCAGAAGAATAGATGCCTTTGAAATGTGGTGTTGGAGGAGGGTTTTGAGAGTCCCCTGGACAGCGAGGAGAACAAATAGGTCAATCTTAGAAGAAATTAACCCTGACTGCTCATTGGAAGGTCAAATAGTAAAGATGAAGCTAAAGTACTTTGGACATCAAATGAGAAGGGAGGATTCACTTGAGAAGGCATTGATGTTGGGAAAGGTGGAGGGCAAAAGAAGAAGGGGAAGGCCAAGGATGAGATGGCTAGATGGCATTGTAGACACAATGGGCACAGAGCTGGGAGTGCTGAGGGGGATGGTGGAGGACAGAGGTGCCTGGAGGAAAATGGTCCATGGGGTCGCAAAGGGTCGGAGTCGACTGTGCAACTGAACAACAACAACAACAACAATCTCCATCTGCAGAGATCTTGGATCCTAAGAAAGTAAAATCTGTTACTGCTTCTACTTCTTCCCCATCTATTTTCCAGGGACTGATATGGCCTGTTGCCATTTTCTTGGTTTTCTTGATATTGAGTCTCAGGCCAGTTTTTGCACTCTCTTCTTTCAACCTAATCAGGAGATTCTTTAGGTCTTCCTCACTTTCTGCCATTAGGGTGATATCATCTGCATATCTCAAATTGTTGATGTTTCTTACAGCAATTTTGATCCCATATTGTGATTCCTCCATTCCTGCATTGCGCATTATGTGCTCTGTGTATAAGTTGAATAAGCAGTGTGACAGAATGCAGCCTTGTCTTACTCCTTTTCCTATTCCAAACCACTCCGTCATTCCATAGTCTGTCCTAACTGTTGCTTCTTGACTCATGTACAGATTTCTCATGAGACATATGAAGTGTTCTGGTATTCCCATCTCTTTAATTACTTGCCACATTTTGTTGTGGTCCACACAATTAAACGCCTTGGTGTAGTCAAGGAAGCAAAAGTAAGCTTGTTTCTGGTATTCCTTTGTTTTCTCCATGATCCAACGCATGTTGGCAATGTGGTCTCTGGTCCCCCTGCCTCTTCGGAACCCAGCCTGCACCTCTGGTAGTTCTCTTTCTACATGTTGCTGCAGTCTATCCTATATTATCTTGAGCATCACTTTGCTAGCTTGTGGGATGAGTGCAATTGTTCGATAATTTGAACATTCTTTGGCATTGCCCTTTTTGGGGATTGGGACGTATACTGATCTTTTCCAATCCTGTGGCCACTGTTTTGTTTTCCAAATCTGCTGCCATATAGCATGCAGTCGCTTGATTCCATCATCTTTTAGGGCTTTGAAGAATTCAACTGGGATACCATCATCTTAACTGGCTTTGTTATTTGCTGTGCTTTTTGGGGCCTTTCTCACTACACTCTCTAGGATGTCTGGTTCAAGTTCAGTTTCCCCCCCTTTAGTGTATGGGACCAAGGACACCAGGACAGCCGAAGAGCTGGCTTAACACAACTTTATTACATGCTGGTCAGAGGGAACATGCGGTAATGGCGGATGAACAGCTCAATATATACAGTGGCTATACATTTGAATGTGGCTCCTCGACAGTCCATTGGCTACTGTCCGCGTGACGTCATTGCGCTGTTGTTCTAGGTGAGTCTTGGACCAATGAGCTTGGACGCTCGCTACTGCCACCTAGTGGTCACTAGCTCGCGTCCTATTAAGGTTACAGTGATGCAGATGGAGGTTACAATGTTACACATAGAATAGGTTACATTGGATACACATGGATAGGTACATTGTTTAAAGGCACAGGCTTTAGAACACAACATCCCTCCCCCCTAGGATGAGACGAAGTCTCTTAACCAAGATGGTTTATTGCACTCGCGTTTGGGCCGCGATGTGGGTTGGCCCACCCGGGGGCCGCTCCCGCTTCCTTGTTCCCTGGACCCTTGTCCTGTAATGGGAGAGGAAGACTTGTTAGTGGCTTGCTGCGGTTTTGCAGCTTTAGGGGAAAGGGTAGATGTGGGCGAACCAGGGGCACCACGGGCTAACGTAAAACCCCTCTTCTCGCTTGGATGGGTGGGGGACCACTCCGAAACCCCCCCCGGTTCTGTAACTCAAAATTAAACTCTGTTGGGGGATCCTGCGGGATATCTATGCGGACAAATTCCTTCTCCTCCCCCCTTGGTGGGGACTCTCGACCCCCCTCTCCTCCCCCTTGGGCTAAACGGGTGGGGGAGAACCCTAACGCTGAATTTGTATCCGTTTTTCGGCGCCCTGATTTCCTGGGACCCGGCTCCGGAGCTGGTCCGCGTGCCGCCGCCAAAGTAGACCTGTGTTGGTCTCCACGCGGTACGAAACGGGACCGGTTTGTTCCACGACCACCCCCGGCACCCAGGCTGGCCCCGCGCTGGCGTAGTTCCTGCAATGTACCGGGGCACCCACGCCGAAACTCTTGGTGGCTTCTAACCCTATGTTCCTCCCCTTGTCCTCAACTCTCGTGGGATCTAGTCTAGTGAGTATGGTGGTCAGCTTCCTGCGCATTAAAAGCTCCGCAGGGGAGTAGCCTGACGCTAGCGGGGTCACCCTGTACCCTAGCAGAAACTGACACACTTGCAGGTTGAGGTCCCCGGGGCCCATGCGCCGCAGCGCGTCCTTCGTGGTGCGTACGAGGTGCTCCACTTGGCCATTGGTGGCCGGATGGAAAGGGGCGGAGGTGATGTGCCGCATGGCGTTAATCTCTGTGAATGCCCTGAACTCAGCGGACGTGAAGCAACTAGCGTTATCGCTAATTAGAGTGTCGGGTATGCCGAACGTGGAAAAAATTCTCCGCAAATGCTTAATTGTCGCGGCCGAGGAGGTGCTCGTGACTGGGATGACCTCCAACCACTTGGAGAAAGCGGAGAAACAGGGTTCCTCGGAACGGGCCCGCGAAATCTATGTGCACCCGGGACCACGGCCCCTTAGCCGCGTCCCATTCCCTGTGGGGAAGGTGGGCCTCCTCCGGTCTGGAGCATTGGCAGCTCTCGCAAGTGCCGACCATGTGCTCGATGTCGGCATCTAACTGGGGCCACCAGAAGTAACTCCGGGCCAGCGCTTTGGAGCGCACAATTCCGGGGTGGCTGACGTGCAGCAGTTTAAGCACCCGCGGTCGAAGGGATGTAGGGATCACCACCCGCTGCCCCCACAAGAGGCACCCCCTCTCTAGGGACAGTTCCAGCTTCTTCCTAAAAAATGGGGCGAATTCCTCTGCTGGGGAAGACGCCGGCCACCCTTTCTGTATCCAGGAGCAAACCGCCGCCAACGTCTTGTCCTTCCTTGTCGCTGTGGCAATGTCGGTGGGCACTATGGGGGGCGAATCCAAAACCTCTATCATGAGCACCTGGCGGTCACGCCCCTCTCCGCCCATCTGGCTCTGCGTTAGGGGAAGGGGGACCTTGATAGGGCGTCCGCATGGCTGATCTCTTTCCCAGGCCGGTACACCAACGCGTGCTGGTAGGCGTTGAGAAAAATGGCCCACCTAAGCATTCTCGGGGACAGGATCTGTGGTGTGGGCTTATCTGCGGTAAAAATGCCTAGTAGGGGCTTGTGGTCAGTCACGATGGTGAAAGGGCGGCCATACAGAAAATCGTGAAATTTTTTGGTCCCCGCAACTATCGCCAGCGCCTCCCTGTCTGTCTGGGCGTAGTTTCTCTCCGCTTGGGACAGGGACCTGGAGTAAAACGCTATTGGGGCCTCCCTCCCGTTTTCCAACACGTGGCATAACACTGCCCCCACCGCCACCGGGGATGCATCACAGATCAGTACCACCGGCCGTTTGGGGTCGAAATGGGTCAGAATGGCGTCAGACGCCAGGAGTTGATTCAGTTCCGTGAATGCCCTCTCCTGGTCATCGCCCCACTTCCATGCCGCATCTTTCTTGAGCAACTTGTGAAGCGGCTCAGCCACCGCAGCCTTCCGTGGAATGAAGGAGTGGTAGAAATTTAAGAGCCCTAGGAACGACTGCAACTCGGGCTTGGATGTGGGGCGAGGAGCTTTCTTGATGGCGGCCACCTTGGATTTGGACGGTTTGATCCCCTCGGGTGTTACTCGGAACCCTAAGAACTCAACCTCCTTCGCGAAGAAGACGCATTTGTCTTTTCGCAACCTCAACCCCGCCTGTTCGAACGCCGCCAGGACCTTGTTTAGCCTTTCAGCCAACTCAACCTCACTCCCCCCCGTTATCAATACGTCATCAAAATATGGTAAAACGCCGTCCAGCCCTTTGAGGAGGCGTTCCACGAGCGACTGGAAAATTCCAGGCGCTGAGTTCACGCCGAATTGGAGGCGCGTCACCTGGAACGCCCCCTTATGCGTGATTATGGTCTGTGCAGCAGCTGCGGCAGGGGTTACCATGAGTTGCTGATAGGCCTGTGCCAGGTTGAGCTTAGCGAAACACTTTCCCCCATGTAACCTGGCTAGCAAATGGCTGACCACCGGCACCGGGTACACATTAGGGCGGATTGCCTTATTAATGCTGCACTTATAATCGGCGCAAATGCGAACCTCCCCATTGGCCTTCAATGCTGTGACAATTGGAGTTTCCCACTCCGCGGAATCAACAGGAACAAGAATCCCCTGGCCCACTAATTTGTCCAGTTCCGCCTCTATTTTGTCCTTGAGTGCAAAAGGCACCCGGCGCGGTTTGAGTCTGATTGGGCGGACCTCCGGGTCCAGGTCGAACGTTACTGGGGGTCCATTGAATTTCCCAAGTCCCTTCTTGAAGACTTCGGGGTGTGCGTCGCACACCTCCTGTATCGGGTCAGACCCAACGGCGTGCACCCCCCCAATGAACAGACCCAGGGGCTGAAACCATTGAGTCCCGAGGAGGCTGCAATTACCCCCCTTAAGAACGACTAGGGGGAGTTCCGCGGCGTGCCGCTTGTACTGAACCTGGAAATTCCCAACCCCCAACACCGGGATACTGTTCCCTTGCACGTCCCGAAGCGTGGACCTCAACGCTTTGAGCTTGGGCCGTACGTGGGGGGGGGGGGGAATTCTCAAAAACTCCCTCTGGGAAATGATTGAGTAAGAGGAGCCAGAGTCAATCTCCATCCTAACAGAGGCCCCTTGCACCAGTACCTCAACAAAGTAACGGGGGTGTCCCATGGACACGCTGAAAACCGGGGGGGGGGGGCGCCGTCGCTGTTGTCGGAGATGCGGCCCACGCCGTCCTGCTTCCTCGTGGGCCGGGCGCCATCCTTTAGTCTCGTCGAGCGGTCTGGCCTCGCTGGGCGGTCAGGCGAGCTCCTCCGGTCCCTCGCTGGGCGGTCGGGCGAGCTCCTCCGGTCCTTGCACCGTTGTCTGCAGACTTTGGCTATGTGCCCGCGTCGCCCGCAGTTGTGGCACTTGGCCTTTCTGAACGGGCACCTGGCACAGTCGTGAGCCGCCCCGCAGCCGTCGCAATGCCGGCCCTCCTTCCGGACCCTCCGGACGTCCTCGTTGTCGCTGCTTTCGGCGGACAATTTCGAAATTCGCCGGGCTGCGTGCACCGAACTCTCTGCTTTGTCGGCCTTCGGCCGCCAGTCCTGGAGCTCTTGCACCCCGGCCTTCGTGGCTTCCGTGGCCTGTGCCGCTTTCAGGACCTCCTGCAACGTGGGGGCGGCGGCTCCTGATTCATTAGTGTGCGCTGAATCTCGGCGTCCTTCAGGCCGCATAGCACGCAGTCCCTGAGGGTGACTTCCAAATTCTCCCATTTGCATGGGCTGGCAGCCAGACGCAGGGCCGCTACGAAAGCGGCGACCGACTCACCAGGCGCTTGGACTCGCCTCCAAAACGCGCTCTGAGCGGGAAACATCGCTACTGAGGGCCGGAAATGGTCTCGCAGCACCGTCAGGAGCTCCTTTGCCTTGAATTCAGACGCCTTTTTGGGTGCGATGAGGTCAATCAATACCCTCTTGCCGTCGTGCCCGAGCATTCTGGTGAGGATGGCTCTTTTCTTCGCCTCGTCCATCACCTCGAACTCCACCAGCGCGCCTTGGAAGTCCATTTTGAAGAGTTCCCAATCTTGCGGTTTCTTGATGTCGAAACCGGCGTATGTCTTGGTCCCGTGGGCAGCCATTATCCCACCTTCGTCGCCAATTTAGTGTATGGGACCAAGGACACCAGGACAGCCGAAGAGCTGGCTTAACACAACTTTATTACATGCTGGTCAGAGGGAACATGCGGTAATGGCGGATGAACAGCTCAATATATACAGTGGCTATACATTTGAATGTGGCTCCTCGACAGTCCATTGGCTACTGTCCGCGTGACGTCATTGCGGGTCACGCCCTTCTTGTCCAGGTGAAGGTAGTGGCGGGAATCTTCCCGCGCTGTTGTTCTAGGTGAGTCTTGGACCAATGAGCTTGGACGCTCGCTACTGCCACCTAGTGGTCACTAGCTCGCGTCCTATTAAGGTTACAGTGATGCAGCTGGAGGTTACAATGTTACACATAGAATAGGTTACATTGGATACACATGGATAGGTACATTGTTTAAAGGCACAGGCTTTAGAACACAACACCCCCATTGTTATTATCCGGGGTGTTTATTTCTTTTTTGTAAAGTTCCTCTGTGTACTCTTTCCATCTTTTCTTTATCTCTTCTGCATCTGCTAACTCCTTGCCATCTTTGTCTTTTATCATGGTCATTTTTGCTTTGAATGTTCCCTTGACTTCCCCATTTTTAAAAAGAGATCTCTAGTCCTGCCTCTTGTGTTGTTTTCCTCTATTTCTTTGCACTGTTCATTTAGGTAGCTTTCCTTATCTCTCCTTGCTTTTCTTTGAAATTCTTTATTTAAGTGATTGTATTTTTTCCTTTCTCCTTTGCCTTTTGCGTCCCTTCTTTCCTCTGCTATTTTAAGAGCCTCATCCGACAACCACTTTGCTTTTTTGCGTTTCTTTTCTTTTGGTATAGTTTTCCTTGCTGCCTCCTGCATAATGTCTCTCATCTCTGTCCATAATTGTTCTGGTACTCTGTCTATCTGGTCCAGACTATTGAATCTGTTCCTCTCCTCCACCATGTATTCCTTGGGTATGTTGTCTAGATCATATCTATCCGGCCTATTAGTTTTCCCTATTTTCTTCAGCCTGAGACTGAATTTTGTGATCAGTAGATTGTGATCTGAGCCACAGTCCGCTCCAGGTCTTGTTTTTGCTGACTGTATGGAGGCTCTCCATC